>CAMRHE010000138.1:782500-3182500 GCA_947044405.1 Leptodactylus fallax | reverse complement strand
TAATGACTGTAGTTTGGATCAGGGGCAGACGTGTAATGACTGTAGTTTGGATCAGGGGCAGACGTGTAATGACTGTAGTTTGGATCAGGGGCAGACGTGTAATGACTGTAGTTTGGATCAGGGGCAGACATTTAGTAACTGTAGTTTACAGACATGTAATGACATTGTACTATTATCTGATTCTGGGTTACACTCTACATTACAGTCCATATATTCAGAATATGGTTCCTTTCAGATTCTGTCACCAGTCTTATCTGCAGACTCCCCTTACAGTTTATCTGGGCCCCTGTAATGTAATATTCTGTATGGCAACAAATCCTGGGAGGGTCAGTTTTTTCTCCATAAGATTACTTTGCAGTGTCTGGTCTTATACTACCCTTCCTAGAATGCATGTTAGAGAGGCAAGATCTGTACAAACATTGAGCAAGCAAGGAGTGTTAGATGATTTAGCTCAGTATATTATGTTACATTATCTATGGATGACAATGGATTGTAAGGCATTCTGTAGCTCAGGATCACCAAAATGTAAAACCGCATTCAGAGCTGGTACGTATCATGTCAGCAAATCCTGTTCAGACCGCATGTCTGCTGAACTTAAAGCACCATAGGACCCTATGATATTGCTAGTTTGGGTAATTGGACCCAGAGTTGGGGCAGGATTTATGGCTGGAATACAGATGCATTACAGATGTCTAAATGTCATTGTTTTATCAACTGTTCGCCTTTAAGCAGCTGTACACATTACATGTATATTGGCTTTAAGCTGCTATACACCTGAGATGTATATCGGGTAAGGAATATGTGAATAAGACCTCATTAGAGAAAAAGAGGAATTTGCTCCTAGCACCACCTTTGGCATTTGATATGTATAAGGGCTCCCAACCTCCGTCCCCACCCCCGACAGCAGATGTCAGGAGAGAAAAGGGTCTTAATTTTAACAAGCCTAATCTTTTTGTTCTGGAGGTGATTGTTCCCAAAGAGAATGTGCACAGCGGGGCAGTCAGGAGTGATGGCTGTGGGACAGACAAGCTTTAAGCTCAATGCACACAGCTGTATTATGGCTCGCTGCATTCTCCAAGTTGTATCAACTCTTAATGCACCACACAACAAAGTCTTTGGGGTCATACTGTACCCCTGTATGGCTCTTCACACAGGTATAACACTAGCTGTAAAAACTGCACCATGTTCGGTCAGATGGGGTGTTGTGCAGTATTGTAGGGCGGTGCAATGCATTGAATTTTCCATGCTATTTCAATACGGGGCAAAGTAAGCACTAAGTCAAAATTGCGATTAATTGGGTATTTTATCTTGATTACACTTAATGGCGATTACTTAGGTCACACCCCTTTTAAAACCACGCCCCTTTATGTATATGTATGTGTATGAGTTGGGTGAATCTCATAAGATTCTCCTGATGGTTTCTTTTGGACTGAACATATCAGAACTGAAACTGCTATTATACTGTGGGGTCCCTTCACACCTGGAGTATAATAAGTGAAGGCCCCGGGGAGGTGAGGAAACATAAAAAACAGTGCTACTCACTTAGGCTCTGGCACAACTCCCTGTTCTCTTCTGGCCTTATGACTCTGGCATCCTTGAGCACTGAGGCCCGTGATTGGGCCTCAGCAGTCACATGCTATTATGATGCATAGACGCAGGCGACATGACCCATGTAACTGCTGAGGCCCAATCACAGGCCTCAGTGGTCCTTGACGCCAGTCAAAAGACCGGAAGAGAACAGGGAGCCGCACTGGAGCCCAGGACAGGTAAGTAACACTGGTTTTTATGTATGATCACCTTCCCTGGGCCTCTGATCATTATACTCGGGGGTCTGAAGAGACCCTACAGTATAATAATAGCAGTTTCGGTTTGGACGTGTTCGGTCCGAGCGAAACTGCAGGTAGAACCTTATGGATATTGTAATATCCAAACGGAAATAACCGACATGAACAAAATCACAAGGGTTATCTGGGTTGACACTCTATTATTTTTCAAGTAATAGCCCAGTCTTAGTTGTGCTGTAGCACACAGGGCTTTGGAGTTGGTAGGTCGAAGCACCGACTTCCCTATTTAGCAGCTGGTCCTGCTAACTACAGAAAACATGGTGCCCGCTATATTTCTTGTCTTCAGTGCCCATGCCAAAGCACTATGTGTTAGTGCAACATCAGCCACGTCACAGGAGGAGGGAGGAATGGCTTCCCTTCCTTTCTCCACTGCTACCTATGAAGACCTCGAATGGTAGGGACGTGTTACTAAATATGATGGGACTGTAAGGAGGAGAATATCTTGGACGACATAGGCAGCGGGTTACTGATGGTGTACCACACAGTGTGTCCCTTGTCATTTAGTGTACATATGTAGCAGAATTAACCCGAACTTCTGCAATTGGTTAAACTGCTGCAGGATGATATCTTATCACAGAAAACAACAAGAACCAGTGAAAAGACATTGGGAAACCATTTTTCAGTAACTTTTCAATGTTTTGTTGTCTTCTGTGATAAGATATGACGCTGCGGCAGTTTAACCAATTGCAGAAGTTCGGGTTAACTCTGCTTCATCTGTATTTGTTGTGACCGCTCCAGTATGGAGGCATCATACAGCAACACGTGGAGTGCCAAGGCTTTGCAGTTCTGAGGCTTAGGGCCACGTTCTCCATGCTTGCACCTTTGTGATGTACTTGAACCCGTATCTTATGACGTGTCATGATCAAAAGAGACTATGGAGTGGGCTAACACCACATATCCCTAGCTACAAGGTTAGGGGATAAGTGTCTGAGTGTCCCCATGTTCCAGTGGAGGGACGGTCGCACATGCGCGCTGCTTCTCTGTTCATCACTATGGGATTGCCGAAGGGCAGTTGAGTGCAGCTACCTCCGGGAGTCTCTCCGGGAGTCTCATAGACATGAATGGAGCAGCTGTCACTCCATTCAGAGAGAAGGACGTGGCAACCATTTACTTGTGATCATAGGGGTTCAGGAGGGTGGCATCCCCGGCAGTCAGACACCTATCCTGTGTCTAGGGAGTTAGTGGTATCCTGTACTCAGCACACATTATATGTTTGTTCAGCCTGGCAAGTGTCCAGAGAACAGACATGCGGCCCCTGTCATGGAAATACTTAGAGAGCAGAGCTGTAGACTCTACGTCCGGCATAGTAACTAGTAACTTGCACAATGTCCAGAGGGATTCCTGGAATCTTATTTCTGTCACTTCTGAAAGGTTTGAGCGAAGTCCAGGAAATCCTCAGCTGTCACTTTACTGCATCATTACAAAATGTTCTCTCCGGGATCCTCCTTTAGTGACCTGTCAGAGTGACTCCATAACAATACATCAGCCTCGTGTTACAGATTGTCCCTACAAAGATCAAAGGCCACCATTGAAACGTCAGTGTGTGGACTGCTAAGACTCTGTTCACACCACATTTTTGCATTCTGTGAAATTGGGGCAGATTAACTAACCTGATTTTACCAAAGTGTCTAGGGGGGTTTATCTATGGCGTGGTGTCACGTAAGGCAGCCTTGAGTTTCTGTAAGGATGTGCCAAATCTATCACACGGGGTGCGGTAAATTTGGCAAGTCTTCTGCCTGTCACCTCTATGTTTAGGCTGTCTGAATATTAGCCAGCTTTAGTATCACTGCCCCAGTTTTTTTTTTGTTTTTTTTTAGAAAAAAGGTGGTTTTACACACAGGGAAGTTTATCATTTCCCCTTTTCCAGTGTGAACAAAGCCACCAATTTTTGTGTAAACCCTGTTTTTTGCTGTCCTCACAGCATGGTGTAATTATGGATTTTTTTTGTTTTTTTTTTTTACTATAGGTTTCTGTATATCAAAAGTGCCAGAATTTACTCATTTTTTTATGCTTGGCCTACCTTTAGACCATAGTCATGGGGCAATGATCAGGAACAAGCCATATCATTAGCCATTTAAAGGGCCCATGCACATGACCGATGGTGCTTCTGATGTTGGGCCGCGTTTGCAGTGGAATGTACTTGGATGACTCTCTAAGTGACATCCGAGTACATTCTGTGAACATTCACGTCTATGGGTGCTTCCAATCCATTGCATTCCGAAAGGAACGGCAGGTCCTATCCTAGTCCGTCTTATAGAAAGAGAATGGATCGGAAGCCCCCATAGACGTGAATGCATAATGGCGGTCCAACAGAATCAATTATGCTTGTCATAAGATGAATCTATCCTCACCTACCTATAACACAAATGTATGATGAAAAATTTGACTTTAATGTGAACATAGTCTAATATGTGATGAGGCTTTTACTGCTTTTGGGAGAGTTCTACTTGGAATATCTGACATTGTGCTGCTTTAGAAGTGTTATTAGAGGCCGAGACTACCTCAACCACCTCTTAGTCTCTCGATGCCATGTTTTTTTGTCTGCCTATGAACCTTGTTGTGCTTTGCTGACACTTTAGACACATCTTGACGTGTAGGTTGTACGATCAGGGGCGGTGTAAGTAGGTCACTAGTGTCTACCTAAGCAGTATGAGCAATGGACCTGTTATGGGCATTGATCACTTCCTAAATTCCACGTGTCAGGTGGTATAACCCATCACATACTTTACCAATGACTAGGAATGGAGTTATTTGTCTGTAATAATAGAAATTATCTGTATATTGTGACTAGTCGATTTTGCATCATATTTTACTGCTTTTAGACTACTTTTCTCTTATTCATGTAGTCGGCTGCTGGTTTACTAATATTTTATTTTTTTCCATGTTTCTATCTCAGTCAGTGAATGACCTTCTGGATTCGGCAGGGGCTCCGCTTGAGATCGTCGATGGCTTCATTGGCAGTATTTCAGTCACTATCCCGTGGTCTGCGCTGGTCACAGAGAACTGTACTTTGGAAGTTTCTGAACTGCAGGTTACGTGTCGACCAAAATATAGGGCTGGTAAGTGCCAGCTGTACCCACTGTCTACTGTAGCCAGTATGTTGTCCGTTTTCACACTGGCAGTAGTTTATTAATATTGGCACATGTGCCAGTGGTGCTCCAGTATCTCTTCTACACGCAGTACGTCACGCGTGTTCATCCAGAGCTCCTGTCAGGGGCATTCAGATGTGTCCTTGAATATGGTATATGGTCCACAAAGCATATTTTTCAATGTAATGTGTTAAATTTGTATGTGGTGTGTATAATTTTTTTAAGTTTATTTTTTTTAAAGGGATATTCCCAATGTGTGTCATTCGGATGCTATCATTTTATGATCGTGGGGTCAAGTGTCTGGGTCCCTTATGATCCTGTACTGCAGCTTTCCCAGGCTTTCACTTTATTTGATTTGGGCGTTGGTACGGTACCTTGCACAGGGGGTAACTGGGCTGCTGTGCATTGAAAAATGGGGAACGTGATACAGTGCTAAACTAGGATCGATGGGGATCCCAGAGATGGACTATGCCTTAACTTTATAAGATGGTTGTACATCTTTAAAGGAAACCTGCCAGGTCAAGTTGGGACACTTACCACCCATAAGTCTTGTTTTAAGTCCACAGTAAATGAAAGTTGGCCAAACCCACCCATTTCAGCTGGACCAGCTAAGTATCTACTGTGATGGTGTTAGGAGCTCCAGTTATATGGGAAAACAACATTGTATAGTGACAATAGTCACAGGGAGAACTGAGTTTTTGTGCCTATTCTGTGTTTAGTGATCTTTAAAAGGGTTGTTCAGGTATAGGAGCAGCCAGGGAAGGTGTAAAATAAAGAAGCATACTCACGTATCCCGGCCCTCCATTGTACGCCACCGCTGCTCTTTCTGTCTTGTTAGTGTCCAATTGCCAGAAGTCCTGGGTCTCACATGACCCCTGAGATCAATCAGTGGACTTAGCGGTCCCTGGAGAGGGACCGGTGATGTCACTCAGATACATCACCGGTTCCTTACCAGCAACGTGAGGAAGTGACCGGCATGTGTGTTTTTATGCCTGCACTGCCCTATTAAAGTTTTTGGTGGAACGACCTGATGAGTGCCATCCTGAGCCAGTGGTTGGTCTCAGTAGTCACATGAGCCTCAGGGCTTTCGCTAAGCGGAAGAGGTACTGGCGGTGGACAACAGAGCGCCTGGTACAGGTGAGTATGCTTTTTTTTTCTTTACACCTCCCCCTGCACAACCCCTATAAGCCTTCTTTCTAAAGTAGTGGCAGCTGCATGTGGATGAAACCCCATCTAATGTGGTCCCCAGTGATCCCCTGGTTATACCAGGGTTTACCTGTATAATGGTAAGATCATTGGTGGCAGAGCTGCTGCTACATTAGAATGTGATATTATAGTGTATGTGTGAGTTACCGCTAATAGCACAAGTTTCCATGTTTTGCTTGTTTTTCTTTCTTAACACTATTCTGGTTTTGCTGTCCATTCTTTCCTCATCACTTCTCTCCCACATCTTCAGATACAGGCGGTGCAGAGTCTCACAGCTGGTCCTCATGTATGACCACCAGCATGCAGTTAGCCCAGGAGTGCCTAAAAGAGCAGGCCGAGGAACCTTCAGAGCCCCCGCAACCCATTGAAGGATTGGAAATGTTTGCACAAACTATAGAGACAGGTATTTTACTTCTACCTTCATCACTTTACTTTAGGACCGGCATTTTATCCTTTTTATTATTGCTCTGTGTCTTCCATCTCTTGCAGTGCTGCGGAGGATTAAGGTGACCTTTCTAGACACCATTATCCGAATTGAGAATACGCCAGTGGAATCTGCCACAGGGACAGCCCTGGAAATACACATTAAAAGGTCAGATTCCTTTCCATTCCAGTTGTTTGTATGTACAGTACAGCTCTCTGTACCGGCTCACTTCCCTCTTTAGTACATACAGTACAGTACATACAGTACATGTCTGTGTTCCCTTTATGCCATTTCCTTATTTTATCAGTCTCTTTTATGTGGCCTGATCTCTCACTGTGAGGTTTCCTCTTTTCTTTTCATTTTGATAATTTCAGGTTCTGTTTGACCTTTGTCTCGTTAAAGGGGTTTTAACTAAATGGGTTTGGCTCAAAATTGGTTTCAAACATAAAAGAAGCAAAACTCATTGCACCAATGCCCTGCCACTCCCATCGCAGAGATTGCTGGTCGTCAATGGTCTCTGCCATCTTGTCCAGGCTTGACACACAGGAAATGCCCGATCAGACAATCACTGGATGAGTTGGGTCACCACTGTGGCCAGCCATTGGCTGAGTATTCCATTCCTGTGTATCAAGAGGGGCTTAGAAGTATAAACC
Organism: Leptodactylus fallax; assembly: GCA_947044405.1. Classification (NCBI taxonomy): domain Eukaryota; kingdom Metazoa; phylum Chordata; class Amphibia; order Anura; family Leptodactylidae; genus Leptodactylus; species Leptodactylus fallax. The sequence continues at coordinate 3,175,284 of CAMRHE010000138.1, read as the reverse complement.
AGCAGGATCTGAGCAGCTTCAGGACAGGAGTGGTGGGGGATCAATCAGGTGAGTCTTGCTTCTTGTATATTTTTTTTCCCCTGCTGCACATTCCCTTTAAAGAGGACCTTTCATGTCCCCATTAACTGACCATTCACTGAACTCAGCGCACTGTTGGCTTTCCCAGTATATGTGCCCCAGTGCTGGAGATATCGACATCGATGTTTCCCACTGTCAGAAGGGTGGGCCTTATAGCCTAGCGACATCGCTGAGTTTTGAGGAACGCCCCAACCGAATGTACTCTAACATAGCCTTGTACTGTCAGTGATGACGCTGAACTGTAAGGAATGCCCCCTCTGACAGTACAAGGGTATGTTAGAGTACAGTCAGGAGAGGTGGGTATTCCTCACAGCCCAGCGATGACGCTAGGCTGTAAGGCCTGCTCTGACAGTGGAGAGATATCGGCACCGATATCTCCAGCATCGGGTCACATACTGGGAAAGCCGACAGTGTGCTCTGGTCCTCTTTAAGCCTGTTATTAAAGGGGCATGCCAATAGTTTACTTTTTAAAGGTTATGTTTATTTACATTTGGGATCTGACCTCTGAACCCAGTTTACACATGATGCCTCTGCTGCTTCCGCTTTGCCTTGACTGTAGTGTCACATATGTCAGCTATGTATAATAAATATATAATCTCATACTGATAGCATGACTATCAGTCGTGTGGCTTACATAGCGATGGGCTATGTTTCAGAGCTGCTGGGCTTGTGCAACAATATCTTTGGCCCACTGTCAAGCATGGACTCACAACTGTTCATGTGTCATAAATGTGGTACACATTTATTTGCTGGGGCACACCAGAAAATGTCGTTTTCAGGGTATTGAAATTACAGTTTGGTCCTTCTCCCAATAAACCAGAAAAAGCATGCACGTGTATGCATGGAACAGGTAGACCAGTAAAAAAACAAAAATTGCAATGGTTTGCTTTTCTAGGTATAGAAACGTTGGGCAAGATCATCTGTTATCAACACCAGTCTTCATAACCCCATAGTCAGCGGAGGGTTAAATGAGGCACACTCTCCACCAGAAAACTGGCTTACAAGGCATAATAAATCTTCCCTCATGTCCATGAAATATGGGCCTTAACAACTCTTGAATTTTAGTTATATCCAAATATTTCTCACTGTCATACTCAGAATGTTACTTCTGTTCTCTCAGACTAGATTATTGTGATGAGGCTGTCAGGGATTCTGGTCAGACCTTCCCCGTGGACATCCATCAGCCTCCAGCTTTTATCCAGAAGATCCTGCAGCTCAGCGGTGTCTCTCTGCACTATGAAGATTTTATGAACCGGCAACGTTCACCTTCTCCTACACCTGACCCAGAGGTGAGTATATGGTGGGGTTTCGTCAGGTCTACAGAAGAATGGGGCTTGCCAGTTCATAACTGCATATTCTATGTCTTCTGCCCCAGCATTGCTTACAGATCAGTTTCCTCCAGATGTTTGCCTTTTTTCTCTTTATTTTCCCCCTTGAGTATTACATTTCTGAACACAGAGCTATGTATATTTTATACACCGGAGGGGGGGAGTTATTCTTTCTTTGTGCCTGATACAGCACTAAGGAGAGAGTTGTTGTGACAGCTCACCATCTCTCACATGGATTCAGGAATCATCAAAATACTGGTGTTCAGATACAATATCTTAACTTGATTTAGGATCAGAAAACCACTTTTCATACTGATGACCTATCCACCCAGACCCCACACAGATCAGCTGTTGCAGCAGCCTCCAGGCACCTGAAGCTGCTAATGGATGGGCAGTGCATGCAGCCTGCTCCTATTAAAGTAGTAGGAGTGAAGAAGCAACTCTGCAACTAAATAGCAATGCTTCTGGGGACCTGCAGTGCCCCTCTTATTACTTGAATCGGGGTGGCGCTGCCCATCCACTAGCAGCATCAGGCACCTGGAAGCTGCTGCAACAGCTGATCTGTGTGGGGTCTGGGTGTTCAGATCCTCACAGATCACATACTGATGTCCTAGCCTGATTACTGAGGCAGAGAGCATGCAGGAGGAACGATTCCTAAAGTGATCATTCCTCTTGCATATACTTTGATTGTCCGCTGGCAGCAGAGCCCTTATTAGCCCTTATATGCTGCCAATGGACAATGATTTTTGGTCCTGTTGAAATCATTCGCTCGTTCATTGGGTGATTGCTGGCTTTATTAGACAGACAATTGTCAGGAACGAACGCTTGGATGAACTTCTGTTACCAGCAATTGGCTGTTTAATAGGGCCTTTGCAAGAGCCAGTTATCTGTTCCTAGCACCTCGTAATTTTCTTATGTTAAATGACCCTAAGGCTACTTAATATTAATATTATTAATATAGGCTCGTGTCACAGTTCTGTATTACTACTGCAATATCTGGTCCCACAATGGTGATCTGTTCAGTAGGACTATGGGATGTCAAGGTGTTGTGCTGTGCTGTCTAGTGTACATAATTTGAAGTCATGTGATACAATCTCAGTGTCTGGATATGAGTTTTGTGACTTTTTTTTTTTCTTACAGATAATTCCTAGTTAGACGTCATTGTACATTATTGTCGTCTTCGAATATTGATTGTAAATTTGCTTTTCTAATTTTTTTATATTCACAGATCCCTCCTGAGCCCACAAAGCACCCAGAAACTGATTCAGCTCAGCCACCAGGGACAGCAAGTCGACCAACACAACCGCCTACTACCCCTACCCTCCAAATAGGCAGCTGCTCTGGATGTACCGAGCTCATAATCAAACTGAAGCAGAATGATATGTTTCCTGGACCGAAGGTGACAGGACAAGAGCATAGCTGTTCTTATGTGTCTGGATAAGTCTATGACCTATCCTCAGGATAAATTATCAATAAGAGATTGGTGGGGGTTTGGCATGCGGGACCCCGGCTGATAAGGTGTTTGAAGGGGCTGCAATGCTCACGTGAGCTCCTTGAACTCCCTCTTGTTTACGTTGCATGCCTTTTTTTCATACCAGACATACAATGTCATTACACCCTCGTTCCATAGAAGTGAATGTGACGAGGCTGTGGTTATATGACATGGCCACTATAAATGGCATAATGGCAACATATAAATGGCAATATATGACATGGCCACTGTACTTGCATGACAATCAATGGGCGCCCCAGCAGTGGGGAAAACCATACTGAAGTCTATTTTTTTTTTTCTTTTGGTAGATGGAGATTGACGGGAAGATTGGGTCACTTCACTTGTTCCTGAATCCACATCAGATAGCTAACTTACAACAACTATTGGATGCTTTAAGTATTTCAGGTTAGCAAACTGACCATCAGATTATTATTGCATGATATGTTCAGTTGCTGAGGACATTATTGTAATCCCATCAGGGAAATTCACCAGAATGTTTTCTTGAAAGCAGCCACAGGAAAAAAACATCCAAATCATGTAATTTTTGCTGAACACATTGGCCGGAAGCGTCTTGGGTCCACAGCTTTCAGCCTTTGCATTTCAATGGTTAAAAGAATTGGGGTAGATCTGCAGCATGTGGATGCCATTTGGAGAGTATGCGGTGGCTAACCCACTGTCTTATGCCCAGTGGGATCTCTGCCTTAACGGTTACATTGGTTTATATTACAGAATCAAACAGTGTTAGGGAGAAGTTGCTGAAGAGTCGCCCTCTAGACATGGAGGATCTGAAGCTCATAGAACAGGATCTGAACCAGCAACTTCATTCAGGACCCGGATCCTTATGCATTCCTGATCCTGAACTTGTTTCCTTTCAGAATTTGGAGAATGGAGGTGAGGATTTTAACCAAACACTTTTAGTACCAACAGTTTGTAGAGTGTAAAGTAATCGAGTATTGCTAATATTTTTGCAGATATGTTTTTCTCTATGGCGGCCATGACAAACAGCGTCACTTCTGTCCGATCTACAAATGACTTGTCAGATGTGGACCTTGACTCTTCAATTTACAGTGATTACAGTGGCCCCCAGTTCCAGGGGCCGACCTTTACTCCTGGAGTAAGTGTGAATAGTCATACAGTAAATCACGGATGTGTTATGGACCCCGCTGTTTATCTGCTCACATTCCTATGATGGTACATAAGTTAAATGGATTTTCCATTTTAGAAAACCCATTTAAATATACCCTGTTACTGAATTCTAAGCAAAATAATTGCTCAAGAAGGAGAAATGTTCTAAAATACTAAAAGATGTTCCTCTTTGCCGTTTACTGGTATACTCATGTGACTGCTGCAGCCAATTCCTGGCTGCAGCAGTGTCTTACAACATGGGAATTGGCTGCAGCAGTCACGTGCTTATAGAGCGCTCCTGCTGCAGCCATGTAAATGGCAACCACCCAGGAGCATCCGTGCAGCACTGGGAAATAAATGGGTAAGGTAAGTAATGCTTCTTTTAAGTATTATTCTTATAGCAGCCATGTGTTATTGGAATGGTGGGTGAGGTGAGCGCTGAAGACTAGTTTGCTGTTTCTGTGGAGGAATAGGTTCCCACTTACATTGATCATTAATCCTGTTGGTTTATATCCTTTAGCTAATGCTCAGCAGCCCTAGACGGTTTGGAAACTCGCCATTTTCTGCCACTATCCCGCCTTTGCAAAACCTCAACAAGATGCAAGGTGAGAGCTGTATTTTCCTTATCATTTTTCCTATACATTATATATTTGACCAGCAGCGCTAGCATCTCCTTCCAGAACCTTCTGTCCTAATAACTTTATAAATGGATATGGAATAGGACTGCTTTTCTGAGCAGAGAAGTCCAGCCAAAATCATCTTCCGCCTTGTCATAGATAGGAGAATTAGTGGGGCTTGGGAAGTTGGACCAATGCCATTTTGTAGAGAATGGGCTATAACACTCCTAGTGAAAGGCCAAACCCTTCTCACACAGTTACTGGAAAGCTGATGCAACATTTTAAGTAAAGTGGTATTGATGTAAATGTTGCATTGGATTTCTGGTAATGACAAGCGCTTTGATGTGCCAGATGAGGTTGTGTGCCCCATGGTTTTAAAATCGACAGCGGCACAACCTCACGGGTTACACAAATGTGATCTTATGAAATGTCTCTATAAATGAATTACAGTGACTGTGATTTTCTTTCAGTAACCTACATTTAAGGTGTCTGGTATATTTCTTTGTACCTTAAAGGGATCTTTCCTTTGGATCATGAGTACAGGGTCTCCAGTGTGAATGGAGCGGTAGTGCTGAAGCATGAATCTGCTCTATTCACTTCTCTGGGAATGTCTGGACACTTTACATGGCTATCTCCATCAGTTCCTTACAAGTTAATGGGTTGGGTTACACCAGCAAGTTTCTGTTTTTGGACTCTCAGCAATCGCACGCATCCCCCATCCACAGGAGTGTAAACCCTCTTTAACTAAATAGCTGCAGATGAATATTCATTAGGGGTTCCACCTTTCTCCAGGCTCCTGTGAATACAGGATCTAGTAGCTGGTTGGTCTGTCCAGTGACCTCACACATTTTGATGCCTTTCACTCAGTCGTACCCTCTCTGTTGCTCCAGTTTTTACCCTTATTCAGGCACAAGCCAATATTAGACTCATTCACCTTGATGTGATAATTCATGATATATGGCACTGGTTGTTTTCTCATGAAAGGTAGTTATCCCCTATCCTATGGATGTATGACTTTCAGATCAGTGGGGTCCGACCGCTCAGACTCCCACTGATCAGGGGACTTTCGCACCCCATTCTGAATGGAGCCGTGGTCAGGCAGTGCACACTGCTCTGCTCATTTCAGTAGGAGTGCCGGAGATAGCTTGACAACTACCACAGTCCCCCGTAATTCTGATCAGTGGGAGTTTGAGCTGTCAGACCCCCACTGATCTGCAAATTATCCCCTAACCTATGGATAGGGAATAACTTCCTTCCGTGGGAAAATCCTTTAATAGCAATACTGTATACAGTGTAGTTAGCTTAGTCATAAGGCTACGTTCACACTGCAGAATATGCTGCTGATTTTTTAGCCGAATTCATCTGGGTAGAAGGTCAGAAAATGAAGAATAATGAAGTGAATGCTAGTCTCATATTCCTCTTCATTTTCTGCCATGTGAACATACCCTTAGCCTGACCTGTGTAACACAACACTATGTGGCATGGATGCAGAGACGTCATTCACCAGTGTCTGCAAGTCTACTCAGATCTTTTACTGACTGGCTGTGAGTGTTGTACAAAATTTGGCAAGGGAATCACCTGCAGAAATGCTCATACTATAGGTATAATAATTTGTTCATAAAACCGCTATCCTCTAAATGGCAAGTAATAGAGGTGAAATGAACACGTCTTACCATAGTTTGTCCATTTGGTGTCAGTATGGTACAGTCAGGCAAGTGTTTCATATTATTTTATTGTACATAATTGAGAAAGATCATTAAGAAATGAGTTAATGTAATAGAATGAGGACCTGCCAGCCGTTACATAGATAATCTGTGGTTTTGTGTTTATTATGCATATTAGCGCTAGTGCTTTGAAATAGACAAGTTGTTGGGCTTCTAAATGAATGACTTTCGATCTCTTAAGGTCCCATGTGTAAGGGGGCATCAGGCCGGTAAATCCAGTATGTACATCCAAACCCAGTCAGGATACCAGGACTCCTTGCATCACAATGATCTATAATGCTGGGTGTCTTTGCCTCCACGTGGCTTTACTGTCTGTACTATGTACAGGACGGTGAAGCTGTGCATAGGCAGGGGCAGATCACTATGATGCACGGGATCCTGACTGGGTTTGCACGGGGAAATGCAGCCAATGTTCAGACCGGATTTTCTGGTCCAGATTTCCATGTGTGCATAGGACATTACAGTTGAGAAGGACTGGACAGCTGGATTTTAATATGCCTGATCCTTTTGTTGTGAGGGAGATAAGGCACCACCAAATGCTTTCCCCATTCAGAATATATGCACGGTATTGGTATTTCTGCTGCAATTTTTGCAAAAATGACAAGAGGAAATGCGACCTTATTGGTGGTCCCTATTTAATCAGTTGCAGACATAAGATATAGTAAAAAGGGCTTTTTAGCCAAGACTTAAAGTCAGAAATATATAGCTTGTCTTTTCTCACGCCATGCTTCCTTTTTGATCTGTTACACATAAGGTCTATTGCTCTTGCAGGTAAACAGTGTTCCTCATCCCCTCTGGAACCTCTCAAACCTGAGATGCTGCTGAAACTGACAGTGGGTGGTCTGACTGTCACCGTGCCGCATATTCCCAGTGATGCCACTAATCCACAGGATCCTGCCTGTAGGGAAGCAGCAAATCACTTTTTCAAGGAGTTAGGGTATTTCAAAGATGCAGCCTTCAGTGGGCGAGACTTTGGTCACCTTCGTGAGCATTTCCAAAGGGCTTGCCAGCTGAGCAATGTCAGGTAAGAGACATTCATGTGTTCTGGAATATTGTGGTCTTCACACTAGCCCCTGGAGCATACACTAGGTTGACCGTTTCAGCTTTGCTTACAGATCATTTTTGTAGGTTTGATATGTAGACTGAGACAGTATCAGCAAAAGGGAGGGAGATATAACAACAGTTCTTTTCTAGTGTTGGAGCTCTAGATAAAGCAGGATAGCCACATGCAGTATACACACAGATAAGACTCTACTTCTATCTCCCCTGCCACTTTTCGGGGGTGAAGCTGTCCTTATCTCTCCATGCAGACTGTTTATTATAAAAGACACACTTCTGGTCATTAAAGGGGTTGTCCAGTATTTACAAAAAGGGCATAAAATGGGATTAAATTATTATTCTGGTGGTGTATAGATAGATGGATAAATACAGGATTGAATGTACATGAGCCTTCAATATGGTCACACCCAGGAAAAATTAAAAGAAAACAAACAAAAGACTATATATATTTAGTTAACGAAAATGAAATTAAAGACATGATGGTCACCATGACAGTCATAAAGTGTTTGGCGGCTTAGGAAAATCTCTGCTTGTTAAATTCCTTGATTATAAAAATGGAGAATTGTAGATATAGCAGTGCTGAGTGTGTGGGGGAAGGGTGTTTGTAGCAAAGCTGAGTGGGGAGGAAGTGTGGATGTAGCAGAGGTGAGTGAGTGTGTGATGGGAAAATGTGGATGTAGCAAAGTTGATTGAATATGTGGCAGAAGGGAAGATGTAGCAGAGGCAGCAGAGCTGAGAGTATTGAGAAAACAGGCTGTATGCAAGGAAGAAACATGAAAGTAGCAGAATTGTGGGTGTGGGGGGAGAAGCACAGAAGTAACACAGGGTGTAGGGGGAAGCACAGCTGTGGGTGTGGAGAACATAGAGGTAGCAGAGTTGTGTGTGAGGTAGAACATGGAGGTAGCAGAGTTGGGAGTGGGGGTCCGGTATGAAGATCTTGCCTGAAAGGAGGTCCCACTTTCAGAAAGTTTGGAAACCACTGCCCTCTACTTATATATCAATCTGCTCATCTCCTCGTGCTCTATACCATGATGCCTGTAGATAGGACCGCATGTACAATGTGACAGACTATACTAGAGGAGTTATTCCTTCTTCTTAATCTTAATATACCAGAACAACAACCAGAATGGCCGCAGAGCAAGAACTTGTTATTAAACAACTTTCCTGGAATCCAGAAATATCCTGAAAGCTGTAAAGTTCACATTGTAGCCCTAAAGGCCTTCAGAGGTCAGACAGTAATATAGACTGTCATACATGATACTCATATGATGGATGGGTCACCATTAGGTAATGTCCTAGATCGACTCAATAGTGTACAAACCAGTTGGATGACACCAGGGTCCAGTTTGACTAGTTCACCTGTCAATGGACATTGAAGGGGTGATTGGCAGATGACCAATGTCTACAAACACATGCAGCACATGCTAGGGAATTTAGAAACATGGACACATACATTTGTGGCCCTTTTATAGCTGTTTTATCACAGGGGAAGTCAACCTTAAAGGGGTTGTCTAGGGTTAACTATTTTATGGCCTATTCTTAGGGCAGTCTACAGCAAGCCATCTGCACCAGTCAGCTGTAGGGGGCTGCATCTCGCACCCTTACTATACACAACAGCAGTTGGTTTCAGTCTCTGTGTAGTGACCAGTCATTGGCGCTGCATCTCAACTCCATTGAAGTCAAAGGGACCTGAACTGCAGTGATGGCGCCTGACCGCTATACAGAGACCAGGCCTATCTGCTTCTGGCCCTGTGATGTGTATAATAAGAGTGCCAGAAGTGGCCTGGTACAGCAGATTGGTGCAGGGTCGGCTTTCGTGCCCCCCCCACCGATCAGATATTTAAGGCCTATCCTAAGGGCGCATTCAATGACTGAGGTTCACCTGTGAAACTCTGTACATGTGTTGGCCAGATTTACTGGGCTACACCTTATCCCGGGAGAGGGACTCCTAGCAGTATAGTTATCTATGATACTAGGTGTCCCTGTCTCCCATTGACATACTGTCCTGTACTATAATCAGTAGGGGACAGTATGGGGAAAAATATACAACATAGCTCTCCTTCAGATGGAGGAAAACTGCCTGTCTGTGTGTACTATGGCATTATGTCTAGTATAAAAAACTGACCTAGAGAACATGTTCTGTGCTCTACCTGTGTTACACATAAGCTGTAAAATTGTACTGCTCCGGAGCTAATATTGATCTATCTATCTAATGACAGATAACAATGGATCCCAATGTGCCCCATGGACAGTAATGGGGTCCATCGGGTATACGTTGTTTGTTCCCTGACAGACCAGACGAAAAAGTTAGGCTTGCTGGACTTTTTCGTCCACGATCTTAGACATATTCAGTGCCAGAGGGTTTGACGCAGATATGCCACATCAATCTCTTCTGTAGTAGCCTGTAAAGAACTGATGTTATTGGTTTACTAAATGGAGTTTTTGGCGGTTTTTCTTTATTACTGTATAAAACATTTATCTGTTGCAGAGTCACAGCGCTTGCAGTTCAGGTAGTCTGTGAGCAGAGATCGGGTAAAGGAGTACAGCAGAGCAGCATTGACCTCAGCTGTGGGATGCTGGAGTTTTTGGAATGTCTTTGGCAAGGAGGACACACGTCTAGCAAGGATAAAGTCCCAGAATACACTGAGGTATGTGTCATTTTTGTGCGCTATTATTCCCAACCTCCCGTACACATACAGTGTGCATATGTTCTGAATGCGGAGGGGGAGATAGCCACTGCCAGGTACCTCTGTCCACTCAGAACTAAACAATTGGGCATATTGAAATCCAACTGCCTGAGCCTTATCCCTCACAACGTCTGCTGTCGGGAGAGTCGGGTGTAGAGCTGATTTCATCCCTCTACACTTTGGGAACGGTCCTTCAACCTTGTCTGTATTTTGCCAGCGCTGGCGAGGATTCAGCTGCTGTCTCATCCATATATCTGATTTATCTACTATACCTGCTGTTTTAGGAGTTGTGACCTATTTTCACAACTCCTTAAGGTGAGCGGCCATTTTTTTACAAACTATCTGTATTGACGTGTTTAAACGATATAACACGGGGTTGTTGCTCAGTGTTGTATATTCTTTTTTTGCATTAGTACACACTGACATCTGTCTGCGTCCTTGTAGTAAGATACAGGAGCTCATTTTGCCTCAAGGGATTGTGGGAAAAAATGGTTGCCACTGCTTTACCATTCTGGAAGGATTCCATGGTACTGGAGGGGAGGGGGCGGAGACAGGGTATGCATGGGGCGGAGTCACAGTATGCAGGGGCGGAGTCCGGTGCAGCGATTAACACTGGTTACTGTTTAGATGATTGTGGAGCAGAGGAGAGGTTGTGCTGCTCCGCCATCTTTCTGTATTAGTCACCCTGTCAGATTGATGCACAGCCTGAACAGAAGGCACAGCATTAAGTCCCACCGGACTCCATGTCCTCCCCTCCAGCTGCAGGGAACCTGACCAGGGCAAATTTTTTATAGAGAAGAGCAGTGACGGCCATTTTTTTCCCAGTAATATCCCTAGAGACAAAGCAAGCTCATGCATCTTACTAAAAAGATGCAGGTAGGTATCAGTGCTGGTACCCTGGCTTTTTTTTTTTTGGTGGGGAGGGGTATTTTTTGGCCTATTTCCAGAGAACCCCTTTAAGTTGCATAATGTTTGTTGTACAGTGTTTTACCCACTTTCTGATTTTCTAGAACTAATAAAAACATTTTCTGACAGATCTCCTGAGCACTAATGTATACTCAAGAGCGAGTCTTGTATGTAGTACAGACAGTCAAGTATTCTAATTATAATGGTTTTAACCAATTTTTTTTTCTTTCCTTCTAAACTCAGCTCATGATTTTTAATAGTCCAGCCTCCTCATCTCGTCCCTGTGCCCAAACACATTACAAGCGGATTCACAGGACGCCGTCCAGAGTGAGTTTCATGTCATGTATCCCTTCGTAGTCTTTAAGGCTTTAGCGCTATGGTGTCTTTTGGTCAGTTTTTTTTTTTATTTTTTTTACAAGAATTGTTTCTCACCACCTGCTTTTCTCTCCTTTGCTTCCTGTTGTCTCCCTCTCAGAGTAGCCGTAAGAAGCAAGCGGTGAAAGTGAGTGCTGAGATCAGAGTGGAGCTGGAGGACTTTAAGTCTGAGTTTGACCTGGGTCTCATCGACCGTCTGGGGTCCCTCTTCCAAGATGGAGCCACAAAAGAAGCAAGCCCACAAGGACACTTTGACTTGCATCTGGTAAAAGGGATAAAGAAGCAGAAGTAGTGAAGAATTATTAATAAATGAAGTGTCAGCAGTGTTGTACAGTTAGCTGAAGCGGCTTCCATATAATTTATGTTGTGCTTGTCTGTTCTGTAAAACAATGTCTAACTGTGTTTAGGTAAATGTTTTACTGGGGAGGAATGAATATCTGTTTTTCAGTATGATTTATTCTCCATGCCCTTCAAACAAACTATTGACAGAGACATACAACTGTATATTCCAGTGCCAAAGCTAGCTTTACTGAAACCATAACATTGTTGTTTCTCCTGTATCAGAGTGATGCGACTCCTGCTCCCGAAGAGGACACGCAGATCCACATATTGGCCTCCAAAGCACACATACATCTCCTGTTCCCCGTACCAGACTTAAGGCCTGCTGCAGAGCGGCGGTCCTGGGCTCAGAAGGCTGTAAGGAAGGAGTGTCTAGAGATGGAGGTGCTGGATATGGAGATTAGTACCCAAAGGAAGACTGGTACAGATGAACCCAGCAAGATAGAGATCACCTTTGGTGACCTACATGGTAAGATTAAGTGGCATAATGGTTAGAAATTCTTCCAAAAGTATGGGACTGTATCGTCAGTACAAAAGAAAGTCAATGGGAGCTGAGTGGAGCTGCAGTACTGGCGCCCAGCCACTATACAGGGCACAGAACAGGCTGCTTCCGAGTATGTGCAGTATATAGCACACAGATCAATGCAGATTCTGCTTTCAGCCCCCCACGATCAGATGTTTGTTTTTTCAGATAAGCCATAAATAAAGAAATCATAGACAATTCCTTTAAGGCCTCCTTTCACACAACATAATTGGCAGAACCCAATGATTCTGATCTTTCAGTATTGGGGCTTCCTGACTCTCCTTGGGGAATAAAGGAGTTTTCTGGACTTATCAATTGATGACCTGTCCTTTAGGTTCAACACCTGGGTCCCACACAGATCAGCTGTGTGAAGCAGCAATGGCTCTCCGTGTGTGCTGCTTCCATTTCACAGACCATGTGATGTCACGTTTATCAGTCACATGGCCTGTTCACAGTTTAGTCCTGTTCAAGTGAGTGGAGGGCCAAGGCCCGATCTTCAATTAATGACCTATACTAAGCATTGGTCATCAATTGATAAGCCTGGAAAACCTGTAAAGATGGGTCATGTTGTATGTCAGTGGTCCTTTTGTTGTCAGCAGAGATAAGACACCATTGACTTTCTTGTATAACTCCATTCAGAACACATATATTGCTTGGCTCACTCGAGGGTGCATGTGTATGGCTGGGGTAAATGAGGACTAGCTCTTTCTCTGAAAGCTATACAAGATATATGGGCACCTTCAGTTGTAATAAAACACCCCAGTGGGGATGGGAATAGCCAGCGGGAAGTGAATAATGCTTAAAGCATAATATGAGATGTTGTAATCTGTTCAGGTATATACTCTGATGGGAGCAAATTACGTGTTCCGTGTCTGAAGATCAGTAAAGGAATAGATCCTCTCGCCAGACCAGGTGGAAAGAAATTCATCTTCCCCAGGTTAGTTAACGTCGCAATCCGTGACCTACACGTTACAAGTTAAAGGGGTTGCACAACCCTAAATATTATTTGCCAAAAACTTTACAATGCTGTAAACCAACTAAGTCGCACTTTCCTTCCCGACCTACATCACTTCCCAGATTTCCTGCCAATCTCTCCATCATCACACCCAGCAATGATATTTTGACAGATATGTTGTAGCGGTGACTGTATTTGTGTCTGCTGTGGCAAGTAACATGTGCAGTAGTCACATTTGTGCAAATGCCATTGCTAGAGGCAAGATACAGAAACCACAAGTGACCCGGGAAGTGGTTAGGGGGCATTGGCAGTGCAAAAGGGAAATCTAATTTGTTATTTTATAGCATTCTAATGTTTTTTGGGTCTGGACAACGCCTTTAAGAAAACACAGTTGTGTATTCCATGCAGAGGGCAGGCATTTAATAAAGCCTTTCACTTTTTTAGCATTTTAGTGACTCTCCTTCCTGAAAGCAAAGCCTCTCCTTGGGATTTGTGCCAGGACAAAATTGAAGACCCAGATCTCCAGTCTGTGGAAAGTCCTTGCGAACTGAAACAGCCGGAGCCTTCCCCTTTCTCATCTAAGAGGACGATGTTTGAAACTGAAGAGGTAGCCACCAAGTAACAGTTCTCCCCCTGCTTTGATTTTTCCGCCCTAGTTTACACTTTTGCAGTTCTCATCAGTATTTCAGTTTTTCCTCTGCGTTGTCTCATCCCTATAATCTTATCTTTTCCCATTTTCTCTGTTGTCAAAACAGATGGTTATTCCGGCTGACCCAGAAGAGATGGCAGATTTCCAGCAAGTGACCCTTGGATCCTCCCAATATAGACTTGAGGTCACACTACCCAGAGCTCACGTATTCCTTCCCAGCAAGGACATGTATGAAAACTTATACAACAGGTATTGTATTTGATCATATTGCTCTATCTAAAGTGGTTTTCCAGGACTTACATATTGATGAACTATTCCTAGGATGGATCATGAATATGTCAATGGTGGGTGTCTGACACTCGGGACCCCCACAGATCATCTGGTTGAAGAGGTTGCCACGTTCTGGCAATTGCTGCGCCTTCTTCACCCAATACCAAGTACAACACTGCATCGCGTAGGGGCTGTGCTTGGCATTGCAGCTCATCCACAGTCGTTTGAGTGGGTCTTAGCTGCTGCTGTACTATGTGACCAATGAATGCAAAATTCTTAGTACACGGAAGAGGCCACAGCACTCCTGAACCTCTTCAAACAGCTCATCCGTAAGGGGCCCGGTTGTCAGACCCCCACCAATTACATATTGATGACCTATTCTAAGGGTAGGTCATTAATTTGAAAGTCCTGGAAAAACTCCTTTAATATTTGATCACCATGTAATATTTGGTCCTACTATGAATGGTCTTTTTTTTTTTTTTTTTCAGGTTGTGCAATGATCTGTTGATGTGGGAACCTATGTATGTGTTTGATGCCCCCATGACTGACACTCTCTTCCCTTCTGAAAGACTGTCTACGCCTAGTTACCAACAGGACACTTTCCGCATGTGCAAGTCAGCATTCAGACTAGGTGAGTTTGTGTTATCTGTAGACCATACACAATTACAGGTGACTTGATAGTTCTGCAGATCAGACCATGAGTTATTGGTTAACACCTCGCTGATTCCTCTTTCTGACATTCCCTGTGTCTTCCCCTGTCACTTCTTTCTGGTCCCTCTCGATACACAGTGAACGACCACTCAGATCAGTTGTCAGTGGTGATCTACTTCATTAATTAATTACCGATGGTTGTTTCCTATGTGTCGAGACAGATTAGGATGTGGAGGCAAATGGAGAACCAAAGCAGTATGGGAATGGTGGGATGAGAAATGCACAATAATAATTGTTATTGCTTATTGTGTCAGTGAATACTGCAGTTCATCCTGTGTGCTACTCTCAGCTATCTGGTAGAGCCAGGCACTGTCTATAGTATGGTATCCAGCACTATAGAATGACGTTACATCATGTGGTACTGGCTGTGTGATACAGGAGCTTCGGAGACGGAGCAGGGTATGCTATCTGCTAGTGCACTAGTGTGAGCAGCCCATAGCACAGACTGCGGCTGGTCCAGGCTGCTATTATGAAGCAGAATATGCAGTACCATGGCTTTAGAAAATGATTGTGCACACACCTGCATATTATAATCCTGTTTCTGTAGACCTGGAGGTATTGAGGAATACTTTAACTCACTTTTGATTTGCTTTTATATATCCTTTGTGTCTAGTCAACCACTCTTTTGTTTTATACAATGTTCACAGACTCTGATTCAGAAGATGAAGATTCCCATTTCTACTCTGTAGATGACACTGCAAGGTTAAGAAAAGGATCACAAGATGGTCAAAGCTTCTTCTCTGCTGCTATCACCATCTTAAAAGGACGTATTACAGCTTGGACTGAAGCCAAGGTCACACTTTACACTGCCCTATCTATGTCTACTCTTCTTTTCCCATTGTGCTGCTGTTCTATAATTTTAGACAGAAGGAATACTGCAGCATGCAAGCAATATTATTTACATGAAAGATGAATGCAGTGACAGCAGAATGGGCTCAAGATGGCGGCTTCGCTGGTCATGGTGGCTTATAGTGCCAGATCCTCTTATAGGCCAACCAACGCAGTGATGTGGGGATGGCACTAAGGTGATGGTGTAGGGTCCCCAGGGCAGTCTCTGCTACTTGTCTCTGCTACTTGTCTCCAGTGTGATGGCTTTTGAGGGTGCCCTTGGTGCTGGATGCAAATGAAGGCACAGGAAATACAATAGTAGTTGTACCAGGTATAGCTTGTGGTTCAGTTTATTTGGTACACTTTCATCCTGTTACACAGCAACATGGAGGCACGTTAACTTACAGCAGCAGGTTCCACACGTTTGGCAGTTTACACAGATGGACAGGGGTGGCTATTGCTCTTCACCTCTTCTCTGACTCTTTTACCCTTGGCAATCTGTGCATCTCCTGGAACCTAGTCCTCCTTTCCAACCACTACTGAGGAAATGCAGGGCATATCTCAGGCATGGATACCATAGTATTTCCACACTGTTTAGCAGAGGAGATCTTAAGTAATCAGCAGGTTCACAAAGTCTTGTATCTGCCTGGGAACAAGTAACATGGTACTGCCTGTTAGCCCTACCTGCCACTAAGTAACCTACAGAGTTGAAATTGCTCTTACACAAGCTAACTTCAGACTCAGGTGAACAGGATGTGGGCTCTGGCTAAAGGATGTGGGCTCTTAGCAGCAATAAACTCCTTCCACCTTCTAGGAAATCCAGCGCATAAGCCATTCCTGTTTGCACTGAAATTGCTTGTTAACTCCAAAGTGTCCAGCGTAAAACCAGAAAATGCAAACAAACCGTACAAAACAGTATAAAACAGTGCAAAATTATTATACACCATATAATGTATCCATAAAGCAGCAAACATCCTTAGCAGTGGCCCGCTGTACTTATTTTTCCCTAGCTGATATAGAGAATTGAGCACTGTTGAGTGTTGGCATATATAAGCAGACTGCTGTTATTGCATTATACAATTCTGTATATTGCACTTTGTCTCTTTCTTATTTTCCTTTCCCTTTGATACCATAGAATGAAGGAAACAAGAGGTCGGAGAACCACCATGGTGAAGTCATACTGGATGTTGATAACGGTCGGATTTTCAGTGTCTCAAAGTACAAAGGCAGAGCGGACCTCAGCTATCTATGTATTGAGTCTGACATTGTATCCATGTATCACAAAGGTATACATAGTGACATAACAAGGACTACAAATTTTGCCTCCTAGAGATAACACTGTGCGTCCATGTCTATTATATGTATCCTTCTTCTGCAATATCCTGTACAACTTTTGTGTTCATTTTTATTCATTTCAGCGTCTGTCGAAGATTATTTACCACCAAACACTCTAGAAATTCCCACTTTTGTACCACCTGCAAACTTGAACCCTACTATCTACATCTCGGAGGAGGGGGTCTCTGCACAGCTGTCAGGAGCTCGAAAAGACAAGAGCCCCAAGATGCTCTCACTTTCTGTCCGTATTGACCTAAACCTAGTGAAGAATGTGAAGGTATCACCCATCCTGTATTGATATTTAAGAATGATAGTGGTGTGCCAAGATATAAAGATATTTTTTCATAATATGGAACTAAAGGATCAGATTTTTTTCTATTATTGAGATGTATTAAGGTTTTATTGTATTTGCCTAAAAGTGTCTATGCTCTGCCTGGAAAGCAAGAGAAGCAAAAAAGTTAGCCTTAGTTTCATGTGGTGCGCACTAAAGGGATGTTCTCATCTCACAAAGTGATAGCATATTGTCATCGCTTTATGAATGAGGGGGGGTATCCAACCTATGGGATCTCCACCAATCCTGATATAATATAATAATAAGTTATCCCTGTAAAGGGGCACTCCTGGCGTCCCGCTGTGAAGTGAACTGCAGCCATCCCTATTCACTTGAATGAGACCATACTGCAGTTCCCTGAACAACCAGATGGCCATGAAGTTCTTGTGCAAAGCTAACCAGTAGGGAGCACGTTTCACGTCTGGCCTAGCTTGGCTGAGGGTAGAATTAAGTGGTTTAAATCAGGTGTGTCCAGTAGGTGGCGCTGCCTTGGTTCCGGGAGTGTTAGCTGTACAGTCTTTACAGGCTTTGGGTGTTGCATTGTTGAAGTAGAGGCTATCCATACCTCTCCTATATGATTTGATGTAGGTACAGCAGGTGGTGCCTCCTACGAACAGTCACAGGAGGTAGCGCCACCTACTGGATCCACAGCGTTCCAGGCAGCACCTGATTGTACCCACTCCATTCTAGCATCTATCGGCTCATCTAACCATAAAATGATGACAAATTCTAGCAATATCATATACCATCGCTTTTTAAAATGGAATAACCCTTTATCTATTGTAAACTACAGTTTGTGTAAGGTTTTCTGAGTGAGCACGTGAGCCGAGTTCTCCTTCAGCCAGATTCTGCTCTGTTCCTGTCTGTGGGTGGGCTACGCCATTATCAGTGCTGCAGTTAACACTCCTTGCCTTCTAGTCCTAATTCCAGTGCTTTTCTGACCATTATTGTAAGGATGCCTGTAAGTGTAATGGTTTGTAACATATCTGGTTTTGCAATGCAGTTTTAACAGGTGACACATATATAAGTGATGTCATTACATATACAAGGAGTGCACCGAAGAGACACATCACAAAACTGCAGTAGGATCTTATGTGGATCTACTATGTAGTTCCTGGCTGTGAGACATATAAGGGTGCGCGTGGCACCTAGTAATGATTGGGATCAGTGAACCTGTTTGCTGGGATCATAAATCTATGTTTTCGTGCTTGCTTCGGCAGCACATGTACTAAAATAAAAATTGGAATGATACATGAAGATGATATATTCGTGAAGTGTTCCTTAAAAAAAAACAAAAAAAAAACAAAACGTATGTTTTCTGCAGGGAGATAAACCCATAAAAGTGAGTAGACTTTAAAGTACTGTACATGTGTTTGTTTTCTTCTTCAGGAATTCCTGGTGGCTCTAAGACTAGATGGCGCCACCTTACGTCACCACATGGCACTTCCGAATCAAAGCTGGCACAGTCAAGTGAGTTATTGTAAGACAACCTAAAGGTGGCCGTACTCATTAGACTTCAGAGGGATCGCCCTGGCCCACAATCCTCATGTGTAAGGAGGTATTCCAACTCTCCCGTGACATCTGCTGTAGAGGAATCGGGCATGTTTGATTTCAACATGCTTGATCCTTTGTTCTCACAGGAGATGAGCTGCTTCCTATTGAGCACACACCCAACCAAGCTGAGGGTGCACGTAAATGGGATTAGGGGGTCAGGAGGAATAGTTTTCAGCCAACAGCTATATAAAGGTCCTCATTGGGTTGAATGAACCCAATATCAACAGGAGCAGCAAGTATCTCCTGTGTCTATAGGCCACCTGACTCTACCCCAATATCATTGGGAAGGAAGGAATGGGCGTGTTGTGTTTTAATGTTGGATTCACTTGTTTTTAGGAAATAAAATGCAGTTAGATTTGTCTGGTGGTTCTCCCTTGAAAACACATGCACACTCATCTGAACCAAGCATGCGTGTGTATTTGGGAGGATTTTGGCAGGGCATATTCTAGATCATGGCATGTCAGATTTCATTATGTTCTGTCAGAGGATTGTTGCCCTGTACAATGGTACGCTCCTTTAACAGAAAAAGTATGTCACCTAAGCGAAATGTTCATTATTCTTTGTCTTTAGATTATGGATTTTCTGGATGTAGTCGATGATCCCATTTTGGGCTACACTCCCCCCGCTGTCATCACTATATTACACACACATCTCTTTAGCTGTGCCGTGGATTACAGGTAATACAGTGTTTTCTCACAGTTGTATACTATTGTTCTCCTATTAACAATTATTCGCCCCCTTAGTAACATTGATCACTACTTGTAAATGCTGATCGATGTGCTTTATCTTGGATCAGTACTGACTATGTGACAAGACCCCAAATCCAGACCCTGTATCAGTGCAGTGATCTGTCCTGCTGTGCATAAGATTATTGTACAGTGCCAGATAGAAAGAATACATTTCCCAGAATATCACTTCCTCTCTCTCACTTTTTCCCATCTCTCCCCTCTATCTTCCCAGATTTATTAGAGAATACAAGCAGGTGCTTAACTAGGAAAGACCAGACCTCATAGCAAGCTTTTAACCGGACCCGGCTTCCGGTATATTGCCTATTATATGGGCCCCATATTGTATATTGCCACGTTTACTGGCTCCCCACACAGTATACTGTCCCTTTATTAGCCCCCTTATAGTAAGGGCCCCCTTTACAGGCCCCACACAATATACGAAGTGGCTTTAGGTCACTACTTAATGGACTATTCCAGCAGGTAACAGCCAATATTCACTTACCCTTTCCCGCAAATGGTAAAGGCTTATTGTAGCTTGTGCAATGGATGTTGCCAGGATATGGAAATAAATATTACAGACAGAAGCTTGTTTAAAAATATGGCGCAATATGTCATGCACTTGTGAGACGTGTCTTACAAGAAAGAGGCATCAATAAACTGGTTTCGAGTTTGTGCTATGATATTGCAAGCACTTTGGGTAAGTGTAAGGTATAGTGTGAGAGCTCACGCCTTAGTTTTACCTATTCAGCCAAAACGATCATCATTTTTTACACTAAGCATGTAGATTGGCCAAAAGGGAGGTACGGAAGCCCAGAAGGTTCTGAATTCTTTCTTGTTTTTCTTCTGCCCATTCCTTAAAGGGGTTAAGCCTATGAATATGGAATAAGTGTCTGTTACCTGGGGGACTGATCACCGGGTTCCTCAGCGATCGGGAGGATGGGGGACCGAAAGTCCCCCTAAAGCCTCCTTTTAAATAGAGCTAGTGCTCTTTTGTGACTGGCGATCCATTCACTGCCATGAGGCTACCGGTCATGCAAGCACACTAGCATTCCATTCACAAGGACGGTTTAAGGGGACTTTTGGTGCCCCATCCTCCTGTTTGCTGAGGGAACCAGTGATTGGGACCCTAGTAATTGGATTCCCTGTTCTGTAGATAGAAGATAAGTGTCCATAATGGCACAACCCCTTTAAGATGGCCATACACATTAGGCGATTGCTGGGTGAACCCGCTGATTTTGGCAGGACCAGGGGCCTATCTAATGGGTTTGGACACAGCATCCTGCAGACTATCCCCAGGTCAGTCATTTGTAACACATTTGGCATCACCATATTCAGGAGAAAATTCAAGAAAAGGTAGACCTCATGCACATGACAGAGCCATATCCAAGAGGCATATGGATCAGATGCAGCTTTGTGGGTGCTGTATTACATCTCCATTGGAAAACAGTGCTGTAGTACAGTCAGGTACATGAGGCCTTAAAGGATTAGTAAAGCAGTTTGGCTCTATGGAAGTGACTGACACTGACCTTTAATATCTCACACAATCCTATACAACCTCAAGTTATAAGCATATTCAATTGTGAAAAAGATACATTGTATTTCTAAAAAGTTTTTTCTCGTCTACTTCACTGGGGGACACAGCACCATGGGTATAGACCTGGTCACTAGGAGACAAGACACTAGGAAAAAGCAAAAGCTGTTGGCTCCGCCTCCAGGCTATACCCTGCCACAGCGACTGTGCATGAATCAGTTTGAAACCTAGTGTCATAGGAGGCAGACACGACCTGACTCAGGTCTTCTGTCTTGCATCGTTTTTATTTTTACCTTTCTTTCAGGTGCAGGGGGTAGTCAGCGTGTACGCCACACTAGTCATACCCTCCTGCGGGCGCAGCGCTCTGCAAAAGAGCAGCCTCGCCGGTCACCCAGTCCCCACTCACCATTCGCCGCACCCCGAAAGCGGCCGGAGTACCGGTGACCCCACTCCCACGTGCGAGGTCCTACCGAGAGGGTGACCCTGCGGCGCCTGAAGTCGCCACAGCCCCTTAGTGCCATTTCCCAGGGGGACAATAGTATGGGTCCTGTTTAGGGGGGGCATCACCGGGTTCCCCTGAACTGGGCCTTAAATCTTAGTAAATAAGCCCCTTTTTTTCTGGGGCGTTTTTGGGCTTTCTGGTCGCTCCTACCGAGCGGCCCCCCCGTCAGGGGGGCACCCGGTTCCCCCCCCGCTCGTGTGGGGACCCCCTTTCCTGGCCCCCCGGTACCTTTTCCCAGGCCTCCGCGGAACCTCCGGAGTTCGCGGTCGCGCCGCGCCGCCGACGGTGCCTCGCGGTCGGCCGCGTTGTATGCGAGTCCGAGGCCTGGCCGGGAACTAGGCCGCAACGGGCCCGTCCCTTTCCCGGGCTTTTCTGGTACCCAGACTCCGCCTAGGGCCTTCCATTGGCCAGGGGGCTGTCCTGGCAAGCCATCCAGCCTGCCCAGTAGCTACTGAGCCTGTTTTTACCAGGGGAAGAGCTTTGCTCTCCTCATATTCTCAATTTATTTATTTATTGGCTTATTTATTATTTTTTGGCTTGCTGGGACAGCAGGGATTCTTCCCAGTTCCCTGGGAGACATTGCACCTGCGGAACCCTTGCTGCAGCAGTTTGTGAGCGGCCATCTTTTGCAGTCTGGTAGGCTAACCCCCTGGGTTACCCTAATTTTCTTGGGCTCCCCCTCCGGCCCCTCTGGTTGCGTCACGTTTTTATACGTGCACCCGCTGTATCAAAAACAGTTGCCATGCGGACAGCCCGAGCCCATGTGCTCTCTCTGCCTTCTGCCTCAGCCAGTCAGTAACCTCCTGGCCCCTCTCCGGTTTTTCCATCCCCCCGGATTGGGCGGCCTCCCCTAACCTTGGCCATGGTGTCCTTACCAGACTTAACTAGTCAGTGCTGGAAACTTGGAATGGCTGCTTTCCCAGATCGCCGCACAGTCGGCTGCTTCTAGGGATCTCCCTGGACACCCTCATAGTTCCCGTCGCAGCTCCAGGAGCCTCAAAAGGACCAGGAAGTCTTCCTACGGTTCACGGTCCGCCACCCCTTCCTCTGGGTACTCCCCAGATAGGAACTCAGCTCACGGCTCCACTCCGACAGGCGGATACCTTCCTCCCTCTGCTCGGTCTATTTAACTGGGGACGCCTCTGACTCCGACTCGGAGCTTCAGCTAGGCTCATCTATATCTGCTGCTACGCGGGAGTCATCTATGCGATAGAGACCCTACAGATCTCTGAGGACCCGGACTCATCCTCTCAAGTGGACATCTCTTTCTGCCACTGGATGTTTGATATCATCTTGAGGGCACAGTGACTTCTCCCTGGACCATCCTCTGTCTTCGACTAGGAAATCGGACATCCCTTCCCTTGACCTGTGTGTCTCCAAGTGGAAGGTGAGCTCGGGCAGTTCTGCCAGGCTATGCTGTGACACACGTCTCTAGCTCTCCCTGGCTGGCAATGATGAACATCCGAGGCAAGGGAAGCAGGTTGCTCCAGTGGTGCAATCGGTTAGCGCACGGTACTTATATATCAGTAACTAGTGAGCGCAAGCTGGCCTGTCTTGACATTTTGTCAGCGAGCCGCCCCATGTGTCCCTTCCTATCACTAAGAGCCTCCCACGGTGGATCCCATGATAGCTAGGCTCTCCAAGGCTTCTAGTCTGCCTTCAGCGGTTTTTGCCTACCTCAGTGATCCCTCGGAGTGAGATCGGATCGCATCTGTTGTATTGTTTGCAATGCAGAACTGATACATTGCATTGCCCTAAATGCTGGCTATTGCATTGCTGCAAGAAGGTGGCTTCCCTCACCAGGGTGGCCTTCGTAGTGGCTGGTTTCTCCCTGCGGCTCTCCTTCGCTGCCTCTTGGGTCATCAAGGCCTTCTTTTCCTGGGCCAAACAGCCTCAGTCAAACCTCCCTGATGCAGTTTCCCTCCAGCCGCTCGTCTCTGAGATCCTGAACGCTTCCCAATAACTAGAGATGCCTCTCAAATCTGCTAAGGCGGCCACCAATGCAGTGATTATCTGCCATACCGTTGGGATCCGTTGTGGAATACTGGGTCCGCCTCCAAGAAGGCGAACGCAGCCCTTCTCCCTTTCCAGGTCGTCCTGGGCCAAAAATTTTTGTTAGGGGCGTCGAGAAGCTTATCCCTGAGGCCACGGGGGAATAGATTCTTCCTCCCTCAGAGGCGTCCTATGTGTCAGCCGTTCTCCTGCTCCAGAAAGCTTCTTTCAAGTCCAGGCCTCCCTGGCGGTTCTGCACTAGGTCGTCCAGGTCTTCCTCTTCCTAGCCTCCTCGGCATGAAGTTTTTTCCCCTCTCTGGGCATCTCAAATGGCGGGACGTCTGGAGCCTGGGCATGAGAGGCGGTGTCGTCCGGCTACTCCAGTTTTCGCTGGAGTCTCTTTGCCTTCGCTATGTCGGACAATCCAGGCTGTCTCCAATCTCCAGCGGCAGGGAGTCAGCGTCCCTGTTCCCGTTGCAGAGTGTATCTGGGGTTACTATTCTTACCTGTTCTCCATTCGCCTAGAAGGACGGCTTCCTCTGTCCCATCATGGACCTGAAAGGGCTCCACAGGTTCTTCCATGCCTGCAGTCTCCGTTGTAGTCTATGCAGTCTGTGGTGGCATCCCTGGAGATGGGCGAATTCTTCGTCCATCTACATCATCTCGCTGTGCCGTCAGCGGTTTCTTCGTTTTTGCTGTGGATCCTTGACCTTTCCAGTTGTGTCTCTCCCCTTCAGGCTGGCCTCTGCCACCGGGGGTTTTTTCCCTCAGTGATGGCGTCTCTCATGGCCATCCTCTGCGCCAGAGGTGCTGCCGTGTTTTCAGACTTTGACGACCTCCTGGTGAAGCCCCTCCAGGTCAGACAATCTGAGCAGCTTGTGGTTCACCTTGGATGTTCTTCGCCGGTTCTGCTGGCTCATCTATGAGGATGTCTCGTGTCCTCTAAGCACATGGAATCCGGGACATGATCCTCTGCTCGCTCCAGGGTGTGATTCTCCCTCCGGAGGCCAAGATCCTGAGTGTCCCACCTTTGGAGGTACTCTCCTTGCTGTCTTTGAATCGGCATGTGGGTCCTGCGCACGATCGCCTCAACCATCTAGGCTGTACCTTTCATTCACTCTGTCGTTCTCTCCTCTTGAAGATTACGGCCTGCTGGGACAAATCTCCGGACAGCCTCATCTGCTTGGTTCTCTTTCCACCTTGGTTCACTGAGAGATTCTTTAGTGTATATTCCTCCCCAGGAATTTCTCAAGGGAAGTCCTTCTTCCCCTCTGTTGGTAAGTGATTCCCACTGCCGCCAATTTCCCCGGCTGGGGAGTGGTCCTCGATGCTTTGATTGTTCAGGGCCTGTGGTCCAGGGCCGATTCCTCCCTCTGGTTAAACCTGCTGGATCACAGGGCTATCTTATTTGCCCTTACTCCTTGGACCTCTCTTCTCCAAGGACATCTGTCACAGTCCTGACTGACCTCTCCTCCATGGTCGCCTACTTGAACCCTCAGCGTGGCACCAGGAGCCGTGCGGCCTTACTAGAAGCCTCACAATTTCTTCCTTGGGTGGAGCGCCTTGTTCCAGCTCTTTCGGTGGTCAACCTTTTTTCTGGGTGGCAGACTACTTGAGTCGAGAAAATATTGCTCCGGGCGAGGGTCGCTTTATCTGCAGATCTTCCATCCACTGTGCTCCCGCTGTGGTGTGACAAACGTCGACATTTTTAGCCTCCGCCGGAACCACAAGGTCCCCGGCTAAATTGCCAGGTCTCTGGATCCTCGAGCCATCACCGCTGGCGCTCTTGTAAGTTCGGTTTTTCACTTCCTCTTCTCCCTTGGGTCCTCCAGAATCTCAAGACCAAGGGGGTTCAAGCTATCCTGGTGGCACCAGATTGGCCCTGCCGGGTCTGGTATGTGGATCTCATTTTCCTGTTGGCGGATGCTCCTGGCCTCTTCCTCTGCTGGTCGACCTGCTGTCTCAGGGACTCCCACCTTGACTCAGCTGCGTTCACGGCATGGCTGTTCAATCCGAGGTTTGAGGCATCGTGGTTTTTTCGGAGTTTGTTATTCTAACATACTCAAGGCCCGGAAATTCCAGATAGCTTAGATCTGCCATCAAACGTGGAAGGCTTACGTCCACCGTTGGAAGAGTAACGATTCTCATCGGATCTTCTCCAGTCTGGTCTGGATCAAGGTCTTAGTCTTCTTTCTTTTTAAAGGACTTTCCTACAGGAGTGCCACTCTGTGCTCCTTTGGAACCCTTGGATCCGTGGGATCTTAACCTCATCTTTAAGGTGCTTCAGGTTCTCCCCTTCGAGCCTATGATATCCCTTTTTTTGCCTTCTGTCCTGGTAGAATGAGTTTCTGGTGGCCATTACCTCCATCCGCAGGGGTCCCTAATTGGCTGCCCCTTTTTTTCGGCAGCCTCCCTTTCTGGTCCTCCACAAGGATAAGGTTTTCCTCTGTCTGCCACAGTCTTTTTTTCTTAGGGTGTTTTTCTTGCTTCCACTTCAAGGACTTGGTCTTGCCCTCCTTCTGCTCGGTCCCCAGGCGTCCACGTGAGTGCTTGCTCTTCCCTGCCCGGTTGTTGCCCGGGCAATTTGCATGTATACTGTCCCTCACGGATCCTTTCTCTTGTTCGGACGCTTTGCTCATTCTCCCTGAGTGCCCTTGCCAGGGCCTGCCTGCTTCCAGAGCTCCCATCTTCCGATGGTTTTGGTCTGAGATTAGGGAGACCTATCGATTTAAGAGTACGGCTCTGCCTCCCGTGTGACGGCTCTCTCCTCTAGAGCTGTTGGAGTTCCCGGGGCCTCCGGCATCAGGCTTATGCTTCCCAGGTCTGTAAGTATCCCACTGGGCCTCCATCCTCTTTCTCTAAGTTTCTCCAGATCCATTCTGTGGCCTCTGCTGATGCCAATTTGGGTTGTAAGTTTCTGGAAGCGGTTGAGTATTACAGGTTTGCATGGCCGTGTTATTCCCACCCTCTGGGACTGCTTTAGGACATCCCATGGTGCTGTGTCCCCCAGTGAAGTAGACGAGAAAGTGGGATTTTTGTGTACTCACCGTAAAATCCTTTTCTCGTTGTATTCACTGGGGGACACAGATCCCTCCCTTGTTTTTTTCAGTGTTCCTGCCCGAACTGTGTTGGTTCCTTTTTGGGTTCGGGCATTGTTGGTGGTTGTTGGTTCCATGTTCCTTTGTGTCTCTCTCTCCTACTGCTACGGTACAAACTGATTTATGCACAGTCGCTGTGGCAGGGTATAGCCTGGAGGTGGAACCAACAGCTTTTGCTTTTTCCTAGTGTCTTGTCTCCTAGTGACCAGGTCTATACCCATGGTGCTGTGTCCCCCAGTGAATACAACGAGAAAAGGATTTTACGGTGAGTACACAAAAATCCCACTATTTCTAAGTCTCGCATACCTTCTCTTGTCAGACCACTCTACCTCCCTGTCAGAGTCCTCCTTACTGCAGAAACATTTACTCTATCCAGCAACATCGTGGTGGACACCTCAACCTTCCTCCTCAGGTGAGCTCTCTATAAACCTCACCACATTACAAAATCTTCAAAAAAGGATCAGTACTCGCCTCTCTGTTGTCCTGTCGCTACAGTGCTATCTGTCCACTGGCCCTCCCTGTTTCAGTTTACATGCATATAGCATATGACCACTGCAGCCTGTCAATGGTCGCATCATTCACATGTTGTGGCATCATGGCTCCTATCACTGAGCCAAAAGGTGAAAGCTGGTCACTGGTCACACTTTTAAAGGGGTTATTAATTTTCTACAATTAATGGCCTATTCTTATTGGATCTGCAGATCACTGGAACGGAGACAGCGTACCTACACTTGCCACTACAGTGTGTATAGCAAGTGAGCAGCGTGGCAAGAGCTGTGCTGCCTCAGTACCGGTGATCTGCGGGGGTCCTGGGTATCAGACTTTCGCAGATCTTATATTGATGACTTATCCTATAGGGCATCAATTGTAGAAAGTGAACAATCCTTTTAATTTTATGCAGCTTTTTTTTTTATTTCTGTATTTCAAAGCCCACACTTTTGTATTTTAAAATATTAGGTATCTATGTTTATGGTCATGCCATACATACAGATCCATACATTTTTTTTATTTTTTTGCCAATTTAGAGGGCCTTTTTGTGGGGGGGTGGAATAAGTAAAACATTTTTAAAGATGTTTTAATCCTGGCTTTTATGTTGGCTCTCAGTTACAGTAATCGCACAGACACGGCTCCTCTGCCACACCATTACCATGACATAACAACCCAGTGACGTTTACTGTGCTGTGCTATTATGTCACAGGGTGGAAAGGGTTAAAATCCGTGCAGATGTACTAACTTACTTCCATTTTACTGAATTTCGCTGCTGATTTTCAGTACACCTTAATTTTTAAGGGCAGTCTAGAAACACCCTCTGTCGTTCAGATGCTGCCGCCCTACAGCGTTCTCTTTCCGCCATGCCACCATTTCAACTTCTCACTCTGTGACTGGTTGGTCACATTTAGTCTTGCTGTTCTTCTTTTCTCACTTCTTTATTTCTTATAGGTTTATTTTGGATGACTCCGCTCTGTATCTGTCAGATAAATGTGAAGCCGAGGTTACAGATTTAAAGAAAGGTATGGAAAGTATTTTTTTTTGGATTGAACAAAAGCTTTTATTTGCATCCAAGTCTTATACAAAAAATAACAAGGTACTGCGACGCAGCGCATAACTGTATTACAATACCACAATTCAGTCTATATCATTCATCCTTAAGGGATGCGGCGCGGCATACGGCGACAGGAAATACATCCTAACACTACATGCTGCACTACAAACCTAACTGACATACTTTTGGTCAATGCAATAAACACAGACGAGTGACAAAAACAGAGGGACGAGGGGGAGGGAAGGTCACAGGCCCGAAGCTTTATTGATTGACCACAACACACATGAGGGGAGGACAGGCAATGCAAGAAATAATATACTTCCTATACTACCACTACTTCCTACCCTGGCAATAACTAACACATTTTAGGGGGGGACAGGTAAATACAAGAAATAATATACTTCCTATACTACCACTACTTCCTACCCTAACTCTAAACAAAATGGTTAAACGGCAAAAGCATCAAACATGTGATGGGATGGGGAAGAGGAAAGAGGGAAAGGGGAGGGGATGATCACAGGCCCGAAGCTTTATGTGAGTAACACGACAGACATGAAGGGAGGACGGGGAAGGGAAAAAAACAGACGTCGCCGAAGACTCAGTCCTCTTCTCCCTCCTCTTCACCGGCCAGGCTATCCAGAATGGCATAGTCCCGCTGCAGGCTGCGGATCAGCCTGCAACAATCCTGAAAAGTGATGTCCTCTCTTCGCAAAGTCAGTCCTTTTCTGGCGAACCAGATAGCGTCGTATTACCCCAGGAACCACCACATGATATTCCTATGGCATATAGCAAGCAGGGGGATGACGGGACAGTTGTTATATGACATTAGGAAATAAACGGTAAATTAGATGTTTATGGTCTGAATATGCCCATTTCAGCCAGACAGGCCGACCATCTGACTATCTGATGGGACCTCCTGTCTCTCCCTACCAGCAGATGTCCATGAGATAAGGGTCAGCAATTGGATTTCGGTTGCCTAATTCTTTTGTTCTCAGGAAGATAAACTGGAGCCAGAGGTGTCAGACTGCTTACTCCACTCTGCTTACTGAGAAAATATGCATGCTTGTCTAAGCCGAAGTGTATGGAGAGATTAAGTAAGATATCTGTCAGCTCACAGCAATCCGGGCCCACATTATGGCCAACTTAAGCCTCCTCTTTTCCTACTTTTCAAACTAATGTGTCCATGGATTTGTATCATGCTGTCGGGAATACGGATGCTATGTGTTGAGAACATTATATCCAAAGAGATTGCGAATACATGATAGACACTTAATAGACTGGGAAGGATATTAAAATGGTCAGCCCACAAGATAGGTGGGGTCCCAGCACCGAGACCCTCAACAATCCTGAGAACTACCTATGTGAATGGAATACAGGTTCACATGCATGAACGTTGTTCCATACACTTCTATGGAGCTGATAGTGGTATGTACTGTGATATTTCCATCAGTCCCATAGACATAATACCACTCCATTCAGACAGGGGACCTGAGGAGAGGGGTGCCAGTTTTTGTAAACTATGAGGGCACTGGCAGTTCTGTGGATAGATTGTATTTTGTCACTCCTTTAAGGAGACCCTGTGTTAGTAAAAACTTGTGTGCCATACCAAGTAACATTTCTAAAGCATCTTTTATTAGAACTCTGCTCTGAGTGTTTCTCTGGTGTTCCTCTTGTAAATGTAGAATAAAATGACAACCAGGTATAGAGGATTTATATGTTCGGCACTGATAGGACACTATACAGTCACAATATGCAGGTACACAGTTTATTGACAGTAGGAACGATAACGCACAGATATCAATTTGTTTTTACTTTTCTGGTAGAAATATCAAAGGAACGGCACAATACAGAGTTCTAAGAAAGATGAGCCGGCATTATCTATATAATAACCTGGAACGGTCAGCTTTGCACTTCCGGTTCTTCATTCTGATTGTCTGATTCTTCTTCTACAGATTATGTCTGTGTCCTGGATGTAGATCTCTTAGAACTGGTCATCACTACATGGAAAGGAAACTCCTCATCCAAACTGGTACTGATCTGCTGATTGTGATCTATGATCATGAGGTCCAAGAGCAACTTATCAGACTGAAGTGTCAGCAGAGAGGAAGGAGAGGCCTTAAAGGGAATGTGTTGTATCTAATTTAAATTTTGTGGAAAGGGTTTTCCAGGATTTCGATGTTGATGACCTATTCCTAGGATAGGTCATCAATATCAGATCAATGGGGGTCAGACACCTGGCACCCATGCCGATCAGCTGATATCAGGAGCTGCAGCCACTGAAACAGTGGATGGAATGGCAAGCATGCAGTTCCATACACTGTGTAGTGAATTCACTTGAATGGGAGTGGATGTGCAGTTACGGGAACGTCCACTACACAATGTACGGAGATGTGTGCTTCCAGCTCATCAGCTCTCAATGTTAGCTGATTGGTGGGGGTCCTGGGTGTCAGACCCCTACTCGTCTTATAGCGGTGAAATATCCTAAGGATAAGTTGTCAGTATATAAATCCTGCTTAACTCCTGTAGTTATACTTAAAGGCTATGTATAAATGCCTTCGAGATGCAGGTCCCACCTCTGGGACACACATTTATTTCGTGAAGGTGGGTCTGGGACCTCCATCCGCATCAAATGAAGAGTTGGCTGCACTTGGTATAGGCGCAGATCCCAAATGTGAGGCCCATGTGTGTAAGGCTTTTATGGAGTATCCTTTAAGTGTAATGAATGATCCTAAAATATGACACATTCCCTTTAAGGCCACTAATTCTCTACTTCCACTATGTGGATACGGGGTTAATAATGGCAGGTTAATGAAAATGGTGATTTTTACATTTATAGTTATACAAAGCCGAATATGGCAATATTCCAGCATGCTGTACATTGTCAATCATGTAGGAATATTCACACGAGTGGTATACAGATGTCTATGTTGTGCGTGTACTATGTACTGGAACTCAAATTCCACAGCAAAAAATTTCATGGAAATGTTTGAAAATAAATGAACTGTCATATCTATAAAATATATTACATTTAGAAAAACAGTATACTGTATGCCTGGTGTGAGCTGTCAGTATTGCATGTACTGTATTAATGTGGCGCACACATGTGACTGGTCCCAGTGGTCACCAGCAGCATGTGAACATACCTCTATGAGATAATACAGTCATTCTCGGCTTGATGAAATGTATTGAATTTTTTCTTTAGGTTTTTTTAGATAGCCTTTATTTTGTCAGCTCTCTGATACGTACGGTATGTATGATATACTATTTCTACTGACCTGCCACCCTTGTGCCCCTCATTCTTGTTCTCCATCCAGACTCAGCCTCTTTTTGAGCTGCGATGCTCTAACAACGTCCTCCACATTCACACATGCGCAGACTCCTGTGCCATGCTTGCCAACCTCACCCAGTATGTGATGAACAATGGAGATCTGCACTGCCCTCCGAAACCTGAGCCACCCACTGAGATTGCAGGACAGAAACTACAGGTATCAGCTTTCTAAATAATGGCTTGTGTATCTCACTCCTGTGGAAAATTACACTATATTTATTTCGCTTAGTTATATGTTGCATCTGGGTATAAATGTGATCATTAGGTTGGTTAATATGTAGAAACCTAGTAGGAGAAAACGAAAAGGTGCTACATAGGGTGGTATTAAAGGTATAAGATACACCTTGGCATGTTCGATGATATTAGACACAACACAAATGAACATATGTGGATTATATTGAGAGAACTCTTCAGCATAGTAGATAACAGAGTCCCAAATAGGACACGAGGAATTGAAGCTAAATGTATTTTGATACAAATATCTAATTTACAATGCGTTTCTGGTAACAAAGGTCCCTTTTTTATGTAGTCTGAAACAATACATATGCATGTCAAAGTCCTGTGGCAGGACACTGTAGCGTAGCGTGCTTTGTTCAATTTGCATAGTACGCCTCAATAAGTATTGAAGCAGCCATTCTACACAAAAAGAGTATATACACTATGTGCACTATATACACTAGTATGTACACTACTGTTCAGCACACTATTCTATAATATAGAGCGTGAACAATCGTTTCTCAAATGCTACGCTGCAAGTGTCGGATACCCAGAAAGCGTACTATTTTTAATTTTCTTTTAAAGGGATCCTAAAACTAGAGACAATGGAAACCATGTCAGGAACTTTATGAACGCCTTCCATTCAGAGGCCGCACTACATTTATTCCAGCAGAGTAAATATACACCTCTTAGCACTTTTTGAGGAATGTTTTTTTAGAGAAAAAAAAAAACATGTTCTCCGCCATCTTTGGCTGGTCATGGGGCTGAGCTTGTCTTTCACCGTTTCAGACAGGTCTGTGGGGCAATTCAGCCCAGCCCATTTTCCTATATGTTTCACTTGCACTAGCACTGAAGGTAAGGGAAAGAGGGATAATTTGGTGGCCTGGGGTACACATAGAAGACTTTTGTCATCTTTTGGATTGCCATATGATATATAATAGGACCTAGGAAGCTGAGGATGTCGAAGTGTAGCTTGCACTTTCCACTTTGGTCCCTTTATGGTGTTTTTTGGGGGTTAGCTATTATTTTATGTTAGCTTTTTCCTATGTTCAGAATAATTAAACAGTAGTGGAAGTCAGCAAGGTTGCTCAGACATGCTTTTACATTGATATCCCTAGCATTGTTTGCCTGGGTCTACACAAGACGCGTTCACTACTGATTTCCCGTTGCAGGAAATCAACTGTTTATTTTTGAAGATTTTTTTGCTGCGAAGGGTTGGGGTTGCAGAAGAATTCACGGGGTAACTGCTGCAGATAGGTCACAGCTATCACCCCTTTTATTTCTAAGAGCGAGAGGTGGTGTGGATCCCGCAGTATAAATTGACATGCTGCAGCTTATAAACCAAATTGACCTGTGTTGGTGGGGAGGATAAATACTTGACTGGTGAGGGTCTGACTGCTGAGACACCCACCATTCCCAAAAATGGGGTGCCCCCCGCTCACCCTATTGCATATTTAGCTTGACCGTAGGCTAGGCTGTGAATGTAGGCCTGACTGGGGGTGGACAGCGCTCCCATTCACTTCTATGGGAGTGCCAGAGATAGCTGACTGCTTTACTTCAGCTATCATTGAAGTGAATGGAAGTGCCGGAAACGCATACATTCAGACTGTCTGCAGTCAGGCTAAATTCTCAGCGGAGGGAAGCAACTCCTGTCTTGTAGGATTGGTGGGGATTTCAGCGGTCAGACCCCACCGATCAGGTATTTGCCTGATATATTAGGCGTTTTCCAGGACTTTCATGTTGATGGCCATCAGCCTCCCAGCAACCCCTCATTTTGTCCTCTTCACTTGTACGGAGGAAGTAGCAGTGCAGTAACATTCAGGGCCACTATACATTGAAGGAGTTGTACCAGTTCTGGAGCACCCGTCAGAATTCGCACCCTAATGTTGATGACCTGTCCTGAGGAATGGTCATGTGTATTAACATCCCAGGAAACTGTTTGGGCTCCACGTTGTGTAAACGCTGCAGCAAAAACCGCACTGTTTTACAGTCACTGCAAAGTGGATGAGATTCTAGCGAATCCCATCACATTGCAGAAAAATATGCGCAGCGGAAACACTGCGACTTCCAAAAACATCACTTTTTTGGACATCGCAGCTTGTCCGTTATACCTACTCAAATGTCGGCGGTTTCCCTATAGGTTTAATGAAAGTAGAAAGTCCGCAGAGGAAACCTCTGCGAACTTTCTGTGAAAAGAAATGCGGGGAAAACTGTGATGCATTGCCGCCGCGTTTTTTCTTGCAGCGCTTTTTTGCTGCACCCCGCTACGTGGGGCCTTAGCCTTAGAGAGGACCTTTTGTAAAAAAAAATTCCAACTCATTGCATCCGTCAGTAGACTGGGCTCCACTGATTCCGACACACTTGGAATTTTTTCTCTAGCCCCCAGCAATCCCAAACAATCCTTGCTGTTATTTTCAGCACAATTATGTTCTCTATTGTCAGGTGGGTGGTCTTAGGCTGGAGCAGCAAAACAGGGACCGTCCATCTGACAGTAGAGTAATTATACTGAAAGTAACAGCAATGATTGCTCAGGAATGGTGGGGGCTAGAGAAAAAATTCCAACTGCGCCAGTGGAGCTGCACCTGCTGAAGGATGCATAGAGGTGGAGTTTGTGGGGTGGCGAAAGGTTCTGTTTAAATACCAAAAAGTAGTTTCTGTGGCCTATTATGTGTATGTGAACTGGTTTGTAGTATCGCGCAGTATCGTATCTGAGATTGTAAGAGCCCCATGTGCGTTTTGCAGTGATATCAGGTAGAATACGACATTCTGGTTCTTGGTACACCTCGCTCTCAGAAGGATGTAAGAACATGCTATGTAAAGTAAATGTTTTGCTGCTTGTATAAATAATAGAGATGTACGGCAGGATCTTTGCTATTACATTCCGGATTTTTTTTTATTGAAGACACAACCTGTCTAGCACCTTCTACAGTCTGTGCGCTTTCTCCCCTTTTTATTTTGGCATATAACAAGGCCTCATGTGACCTTGGTCGATAAACAGCATCTTGACGGGCATCCAAATTCGGAGGATACTCACTCCCACATTCCATACTATGATGTTTTGTGGCTTCAGCCTCCTGGGTTCTGGCACTGGTAGTCCAAACACTTCCTTTCAAGCAATTTCATTAATCTAAGCGCGGTAAACACATTGACGTTTGAGGCCATTTTGAAGGCGAGGACCATTTTAGATTCGCGAGGAGTGTTAAGTAACTGCATTATCCGTCACGTTGGGATCTAACGCTGCAGCCATTGCTTGATGCTGTTTTTATTTGCTTGCATGTGGTTAGACAATAGATCAATACAATGAAAAAAATCACTCCTCTCATTTCAGTGCACCATTTAGATTTCTGGCACCCTTCGTCATTTGGGCGCTACCTTTCATACAGCTTGTTTTATGTCCTTAATTCAGGGCCAGATAGAGACAAATGGTGATCATGGGCACAGTTAAAGGAGTTATGCCATGAACTGAATTTATGTCCTATCCATATAGTAGGGAACAAATTACTGATCAGCAGGGGTCCAACCGCTGGGACCCCCACCAATCCTGAGGACTCCTTTATTTTAGTCCTGTTCAGAATGTAGCAGTGGATTCAGTACGCACGCCCGTTAATTTCCATGGGAGCTCTGGAAACAGCCAAACTACAGCACTCGGCTATCTCCGGCACTCTCAATAAAAGTTAGACCCCCTCCTATCAGGAATTTATCCCCTATACTATGGGCCCTGTTGTCTCTGGCCTTGGTCAGACTCCCTAAATTAATTCAGACCTGAGAGCAGACTCCTAACTTTATTCAAACCTCCCCAAAAAAAAATTACCATTTTTCGGGTGCAAACCCAATTATAGTCTATTGAGTCCACGGGTTTCCACGGGTAACTGCTTTTTAAGCACATTGGGTTTCTGTTTTTTCGGGTCCCCAAGCAGACCTGAAGAACAAAAACACGAACGCAGGTGTGAACCTAGCGTAACTTGTATCATGCATTTGTAGTTTTAGTGTTCATTTTACTTGTCCTTATCTTGTGTGTTCATAACAATGAAGACTCCATGTCGAAGGCGCAGTATACCAAACTGCTGCCCCCATTGAGACAGGCACACTTTCCATAAGTTGATGTGTAGGCTGATTCAACAAGGAGTCATTCCAAGTGGTGATGGATGAAAGCAGTGCACTCCCCAGAGGGAATGGTTACTAGCTGCTAATGATGTCATCGGAAGACAATCTCTATTGGGAGTGATTAGCGGCTAGTACTGATGTCATGCTAATAAAATCTCAAACACCTGGCTCCATTTAAAATTCTTCCACTTTGCCAAATGTTATTTTTCCTGTCTGTACCTCTGGTAAATCTTGAGAAAGATGAGTAGCAGCGATCTTGTCCTCCCGTCGCCTAGATTGACATGAGGAGCATGACCTCTAGCAGTAGCCAACACCGCATTCTTACCATTATAAATGTGACTGATAGATAACACAGCCAAGCAAGTCAGTAAATGGTGATTTCATGTTCCCCTGAGGTTTCGACTTTAGTTGTTAAACTGTTGCTGGGAGAAAAAGAAACATAAGTTATCAAAAATCTTCTCTACTAGGTCACGAGGCTTGGTTCGACTCTTACTAACAGTATGTTTAGGTTCGGCACATCGGGATACCAGTATTGGGCTCACACTATTTTTCTCAATTGACAGAACTCATCCTGAAGTCATCATGTGATGGCTTTGGCTTTACATAACATTGCAAGTAAACCTGCATTGCCTTAAAGGAGTTGTCCAGTTAGTCAAAAATGGTGGAGAAGGGGTTAAAAAAATCCCCTCACTGATCCCCTGCTATTTTAGTACCTTCCTGGTCCCCGCTGGTCTCTAATTCTTGGTTCCTTCTCAACTCACATAAAAATGCCCACCTAGCCAATGACAGCAGTGATTGACCTCAGCCTGTGATTGGCCATCAATTTTTGATCAGCAGGGGTCCGACAGCTGTGACCCCCTCAGAGTAGCCGTTTCAGGACAACATGCTCCTGCTTATGGCTACACGGCTGGGCCGCTCACTTGCCGTTCCATATGTTGTGGCAGGTTTAGGTACTGCAGCACTCTCATTCAATGGGACATGTTTGCATTACCTAGACCCACCACTACACATTGTACAGAGAGTTAGCAGCCCAGCTCCTGGCATGTAAACGTTCCGGGTGTCACGCTATCCAAGAACAGCTGATCTGTGGGGGGTCCTGGGTGTTAGATCCCCACAGATCTAAAATGTAATAAATTATGGCCTATCCTAAGAATAGGCAATCAATATTAGAAAGCTGGATAACCTCTTTAACTCTTCTGGCACCCTATGTATCAGCTGAGAACGGAGCAGGAAGCAGACAGCGCTGTTCTCTGTGTAGTGGCCAGACCAGGTTCTGCAGATCAGCTGCCATTCATCTGAATTAAACCTGAGCTGCAATGGCTTAGTTCAGCTACTACAACGCTGTCTGCTTCCTGCTCCATTCTCTGTGTATCTGCTGCTGAGAACAGCTGATCAATGGGGGTGCTGAGTGTCTAATCCCCCACAGATCTGATAGTAGTGACCTATTGTTACGATAGCTCATCAATATTTGCTATTGGGGAGAGCCAGATGGCCCCCATGCACAGCATTCATCTAATATGTATGGCCAGCTTTATGGAGAGAATTATTTATTTACTTATTTATATAGCACCATTAATTCCATGGTGCTTTACATTTGCGGATTTACATACGGTACACAAGATATACAAAACAGATAATACTAACAGTGACCAACTGGCACAGTGGGATAGAGGGCCCTGCCCGCAAGGTCTTACAGTCTATGAGGGAAGAGGGATAGAGACAGAAGGTGGGGGGAGAGGCTGTACAT
Source organism: Leptodactylus fallax (assembly GCA_947044405.1). Lineage (NCBI taxonomy): Eukaryota > Metazoa > Chordata > Amphibia > Anura > Leptodactylidae > Leptodactylus > Leptodactylus fallax. Next base: position 3,137,609 of record CAMRHE010000138.1, on the reverse strand, counting down.
ATGGCGGTGTGGTGACAGTAGTGTTATTGGAGGTTGTAGGCTTTCTTGAATAGGTGAGTCTTCAGGGCCTTCTTGAAGCTTGTGACTGTGGGAGTCGGTCTTATGTGTCTTGGTAATGAGTTCCAGAGTATGGGGGATGCCCGGGAGAAGTCTTGGAGACGGTTGTGTGAGGAGCGGATGAGAGCAGAGTGGAGTACAAGGTCTTTGGAGGATCGGAGGTTACGTGTGGGCAGGTAGCGGGAGATTAGGTCGGAGATATATGGAGGGGACAGGTTGTGGATGGCTTTGTATGTCAGTGTTAGTAGTTTGAACTCTATTCGCTGGGCGATGGGTAGCCAGTGAAGGGATTGGCAGAGGGGAGCGGCTGAAGAAGAACGGGGGGGGAGAGGTGTATTAGGCGAGCAGCACAGTTTAAGATAGACTGGATGGGGGAGAGAGTGCTAGCTGTGAGGCCATGGAGAAGGGTGTTACAGTAGTCTAAGCGGGAGATTATGAGGGTGTAGACTAGCATCTTTGTAGTTTCAGGGGTGAGGAAGGAGCGGATTTAATGGATGTTCTTGAGTTGGAGGTGGCAGGAGGTGTTGAGGGTTTGAATATGCGGCTTGAAGGATAGGTCAGAGTTTATGGTTATCCCAAGGCAGCGGGCCTGTGGGACTGGGGTGAGAGTGGTTCCATTAATTTTGATAGATGGGTCAGGTAGGGGGGCCGTGCGAGGAGGGGTGAAGATTATGAACTCCGTTTTCTCCATGTTGAGTTTGAGAAAGCGGGAGGAGAGAAAGGAGGCTACGGCTGTTAGAATTATTATCACGATACACAAATGATAGAGCCTAAAATAGATAAATGACAAATTCAGCTCTGCTTTACATGTATATGCAAATAAAAATCAATAAAATGAGCACTAAAATAAGATCCCGGGCGGGGGAAGCTGCATTTCCCTGTGTATACCTCCTATCAGTGTGTGTTTGCACAGTATTTGTCTGTGCCCTCAGTGTGTTTCTATCTGTCCATAAGTCCAGTAAGTTGCAGTACTGATATATTATATGCTTGTGTATACACCCTAGCATTGTATGCGCAGTATTTGTCTCTGTGTATGTTGTACATCGTACTGTATGCTTGTGTGTATATAAGGGGGAATTTAGCAAACCCTGTACTCCAGAATTCAGGCCTAAAAAAAATCGGTAAAACATGGATTTGCAACTTTTTTCACTCATTTGCTCAAAAATGTGTGACTTTTTGATTTCTACTCCACTTTTTTGGCGTGGTTAGTTTGTCGACATGTCTGTGCTCCAGTTTTATCAACATGGAGAAGATTTATTATGCCTTATACAGCAGTTTTTTGGTGTATAAGGCATAAAAATCTACTCACTTTTTGCATAAAACTTGGTTTTGTGCCAAAAAAAATTACGACTTTTTAAAATCTGTGGCACTTTCACCACTTTCCGGAAAAGTGGGCATGGTGAAAGTGGGATGGGGTTGGGGTCACTGGGGCATGATTTACTATAATTTATGTCTGAAATCTAGCGCAACTGATTGAGGGAAGTGTGCGCCATCTACAGGCTGACATACATTTCCCCCAAGTGCACAGCCTCATTTATATGGAGACATGGGGCTCGACATATATGAGGCGCACCCGCCACCGGCTTCGGGGCTGTGAAGACTGGCGTGAGTAATGCCAGTATTCATAAATCTACCCCTGTGACTTTTTGGCGTAAAAAAGTGTAGAAACATTTCAGCACAGACATTTCAGACTAGATGCATCTAATTGATGAAAACCTTTGTTTTAGGGAGAGTTCCTTGAGTTTCAGAAAATTCTGCCATGTGTGAACACGCTCTTCAAGCGAAGTAGATTACCATTAATACAAGTGACTATGGGGGCAGACGTGTTTCAGGTTTCTCGTCATTGTGTGTTGAAATCTGGCTGACAACCATCATAGTTATAATAATAGTACTGTAGTCCAGTCACATTTTATTAGCATTTGCACCTATTTAAATATATATTCTAGAGACCACTCGTATGTTTTATTGGTCACGGGTCGTGTGTCGGGCTTGTTATTGTAATATATGGCACCTGGTGTAGCGCTGTACTTAGGATGTACTCGATCCATTATATGCCGCTCCAGATGTGTAAGGAAGCCATTCTCTAAAAGTAAAAGGAATTCTGTATTTATTTTCACATTCCTCCATTCTCAGTTCCTCCCTTTTTCAGAGGAATTTGTTATATTAACCATTTTGCAGGGTAGCGATTCCTTCGCCTGTCTGAGTGGAGTAGTCTGCTGAACAACCTCAGTGTCCAACAATCTGTCCATTCAGTAGATATTCAGCGTAATATTTCATGTCCTCTCCTGTCTAGGAAACATTTAGGCTCAGGCCCCACGTAGCGGGCCGCAATGAAAAAGCACTGTGGGAAAAAACACGGAGGTTTTTCCCGCTGCGCTTTTCACACAAAGTCCGCACAGGAAAACTCTGCTTTCATCATACCTATAAAGAAATTGCCGGCATTTCCGTAGGTATAAATGACATGCTGCGATTTCCAAAACTGCAACGGTTTTGGAAATTTCAGCATTTCCACTGAGCATATTTTTTTGCAATGTGTAGATGCGATTCACCAGAATCCCTTCCACCTTGCAGAGACTGTAAAACGCTGCGGCCAAACCACACCATTTATGCGACGGCCTCAAAGGAATGTATCCAGTATCAGGAATAACTGGCGGTTTTACCGCTGGCACCCCCATCAATCGTGAGAATGGGGGTCTTCAAAACCCACCTTTGAATGTAGCGGTGGTTGAGCCTGTCAGTCGTATAGACAGTAAATGGAGTAGTGGTACACATGCTCGACCAAGGCTCCATTCAAATGGGGATCTCAAGACACCATTGTTGTGATCCACGGGGGTCCCAATGGTTATTACTAAGCTTAGTCTGTGTTATTTTCTTATTGAAAAGTTATTGTTCTTCATTTTCAATCATTTTTTTAGAAAAATCGGATTTATAGTGTAGCCTGAGATAGGGAATGCCAGGGATTATCTCTAACCAAGCTGTTCTCTTCTCTCCCGTGAACCGCCAAGCTATGTAGGGTTGTGCTAGTGATCGGTACATGCCTATTGGGATTTATGGAGGTCCCAGTGGTCAAACCCTTACAGTCATGAAGTTAAAGGAGTTTTTCCGTCTTGTAAAGTTATGGCACATCTCTAGGATATGACGTTACTTTATAATAGGTGGAGAACCCCCACCGATCCTGAGAATGGATCGGATGTAGTAATGCAACATCTTCTCAGTCAGAGGGCGCATTCAGATGGCCGAGATTCAAGAATAATTGAGGTGGACTTTTCCGGACCTCTGGCTCCCCACAGTGGAAAGCCGTAGCAGAGTTTTCATTCGCTGATCAGCCCCAGATGAAAGTGTGGATTCCTTGGCTGATCAGCTGTGGAAGCTGAGGCAAGATCGAGCAGGACACTTATTATTTCAGCGTCCTGCCTCCCATTGAAAACAATGTACAGGTTCCCTTCTGAATATAATAAATAGTTTGGGAAAAAAAAATAAGTATTAATAAAAAGTCACTTTTTGTTGACCCCTTTAAGTACCAAGCTAGGTACTAATAATGTTCATTCTTTTCTTTCAGCCTCCGGAGGGTCCATCTTCACTACCTCCATGTTTTCCTGCGGAGACTGCTCAAATTAACCAGGGAGACCTGACGGATGCCCTTATAGACACAGGAAGGAGCGGCAAAGAGCACTCAGAAACAGGTGTGAACGGTGTTGTAGTGTATGAAGCTGACACCAAGGACAGTACACCTTACTTTATTACGCAAGGGATTTTTCTGGACTTCAATGACCTATCCCTCAGATAAGTCAATAGTATTGGAGAGGTGATAGTCTGGCTCCTGGCACTCTGGGCAAACATCTATTTAAAGGGGCGGCTCTGTGGAAGAAAGCACAGCTCCATACATTGTGCAGTGGCCGCGAATGGTACTGCAGCTCAATCCGATTTAGTTAAATGGATCAGAGCTTTAGTAATAAGCCACAGCCACTACACAGTGTATGAAGCTGAGCAGAGCACTGCTGCCCCTTTAATCACTGCGGGTGCGGGAGACCAGCTCCTCACCGATATACTATTGGTGACCTATCCTAAGCAAAGGTCATCTTCCAGCCAGGGTTCGGTACTGACATACATCACATCAACACTATTATTTCTCTACAGGAGAGCCATTTATTCGTCAGAATTCCCCCGTGTCAGTTTACCTTTTTCCTGAAGAAGTTCCTACTGTGAGTAAAATTGGGACAATCCACCCGTCGCCTCCACCTCCTGATTCCCATCTATCACAGGAAAGTCTTGGAGGCTCAGATACCAGTGGCGATAGTGAGCTGACAGACACAGATGACTTCTGTATTCTTGATGCCCCTGGGATCGGTGTGCCTGTGAGTATCGAACCACAATTTACATTGAAAAATTTGGAATTCCTCTATTGTTCTATCGATATGATAGGTGAATAATTTCTAGTGTGTCAAGTGCATATTTCTCTTCTATTTCCACCAGCCAAAAGACGGAGAACCTGTTGTGAGAAAACTAGTGGATAGCCCCATTTTCGTGAAGGATGGACACTTTTCTCGACCACTTGGCAGCACCGACTTGCTGAAGCCTCCAGCCAAGTTTCCTGTGCCAGAGACACGCATAGTCCTAAGGGAGATCTCTGTTGTATGGCACTTATATGGTGGAAAAGATTTTGGTAGTAGCCGGCCGAACTCAGCAAGGGCGCAGTCGCCAAGGTGAGGACAATAGCTTTGTACGCAGGTTTATATCTGGTGCTCCTGCATAGGTTTTGTAACCAGATGTTGTAACAGACATTGTCTTTAATGGCAAAACCCCTTTAACACACTTATTCCTTATCCACAGGATAGGGGATAAGTGTTAGATCGCTTGGGGGTGGGACCGCTGGGACCACAGACACCAAGAGAACAGGGTCCAAAAGTCCCCATGCATGCCTCCTGCATGTGAATTAAACACAAGAACATTCAACAACCTGCACTCCATTCACTACTATGGGGATTCTCTGCCCGAAGCCCCATGGATTAACCAGTCATAAATCCATCTCCTTGTATTACTGACTTAAAGGGAACCCGTCGGGTCGATTTTGAACCTTAAACCACCCACAGTTCCTTATAGACCTGGGCTTTAGTGTCCCAAATCGCCCTCTTGTAATGCAATCCGCGGTTGCATTTAAAATAAAAAACCTTTATACTTACCTAGAAATGAGTCCTATGAGTCTTATGAGCACTAAACATAAGAAATACAATCTCACACTTAATTAGGATTTCCATGGATGTGATTTTTTATTTAATTTTTTTTTTTTTAATGTTCTATTTTTTGCTGTGTTTTTCAGGACAAGAGCCAGTATGCCAAGTGCCCGTGGTTCTCCATCCCGATCCTCTGTAACAAACCGTCCTCAAAACACTTGGAGAACACAAGGAGGGAATGGCAGGATCCATGACATCTTAATGGAGATCCAGTTGACCAAAGTTAGTGGGGGTTTTTTTTTTTTATAATTTTGTTGGTTTTATTAATTGATAACCGCGGATATGTCATCAATTGAAGATCAGCAGGAGTTTGACACCTGGGACCCCAGCAGATCAGCTTTTTGAAGAAGGAGCGTCTCTCCCTGCTTCCACTTCACAGGCCTTGTGATGTCACATTCATTGGTCACCTGGCCTGATTGATAGCTCAGTCCCATTGAAGTGAATGGGGCTGAGGTGCCATACCGAGTACAACCACTATAAAATCCACGGCGCTGTTCTTGGTTTAATGTAAAGAGAGGCCATTGTATTTAAAAGAGAGCTTTTTAAACAGCTGATCAGTGGGAGCCCGGGTTTCGGACCCCAGCTTATCTTCAGTTGATTACTTATCCTGAGGATAGATCATCAATTGATAAGCCCAGAAAACCCCTTTAAAACATATTTATTTGGCTCTGTTCAGACAACTGTGATGCAAAATGGCTGTGATAAAGGGACATATTTCATGGCATCCATGAAATATGTATCCATGGGGCACCCGTTTTCACTGATCTGTGAGAACAGACAAAAATAGGACATGTCATATTTTTTTCACATGACTGTCAAAATATTGCCCATGTGAATAGCACCATTTAAGTGAATTGATTTTAATGCAGCCATGTGACGGCCATTAAAAAACACACACACAGCCATTAACATTAGCCGTCTGAATAGAGCCCTATACATCTCATTCCACTAAATATTTTACAGTTTTTAGCCTTTATAGACCTACCTTGGTAGTCAGCCATGGTTACTCTCTGATGTATACATGTTATTCTACAGGTGAGCTTCCAGCATGAGTCCTATCCCGTACCTTCTGAGCCTGGGGCAGAAAAGCTCCAAGGAGATGATATCCCAGAAGTTCCTCTTGCTCGGCAAGTGTTTATAGTCCAAGAACTGGAGATTCGGGACCGTCTGACGTCTTCTCATATCAACAAGTTTTTGTACTTGTACACCAGTGAAAAGATGCCAAGGAGGGCTCACTCAAATATGGTAAGACAAGGGTGAACATGAAAGCCTCAGCGATATAATGGCTGTGCAAGGTTGGCAGGAGGAATATTGAGATGAAACTCCATGCAAAAATGGACTATAAGAGTCATTGGACATAACAAGTCCTCTGTTCTTTATATGTCCAGGTGACAACTACCGCTGGAGAAGATGACAAAATGACGCCCACTCTCTGGCATCACCCAGTGCTCTACAGCTATTGGTTGAAGCTGCACCATAAAGAGCTATTATAAAGTCAGAAAACATCATTTTAGAAACTTCTGCTGTACAACCCTGTAGTATGGAGCGGTAGTTGTTACTAGTAGCATGGAAGAATTAACAGGCATGATGTGTTAAATTACTCCAATATGTCCGTGTTAAAGGGGTTGTGCTGGTATGGACACTTATTCCCTATTCACATATTCACAGCACAGGGGATAAGTGTCCAATAACTGGGGGCCCTAAATCCTCCTTGTCAATGGAGCGCTAGTGCACTTGCATGCACCCCATTCACTTCTATGGCAGCCCCATAGCAGTTAATGGAGCTCCAGTCACACAAGCGCATTGGCACTCCATTCACAAGGAGGCTTTTGGTCCTCCCTGCAATTGGAGCCTTCTTCCCTGTCCTGTGGATAGGGGATAAAAGTCCATAACAGCACAACCCCTTTAAGATTGGAAAGCATATCAGCCACTTCTATACTACGACCATATTCAGTAGCATTTGGCTTATGACCATTCACGTTCAGTCTCCCATGTCCTAAATCTACCCAGTTGCGTGTAATGTTCTTTTTATGGTTTCCTAGTTAAGAGCAATATTGAAAGGTGTAACTTTTTCTGTCCTTTGTTCTTCAGCTCACTATAAAAGCCCTCCATGTGCATCCTGAGGCCGGTTTAGGGGGCCCCGAGTGCTGCCTACGAATGTCCTTAATGCCACTCCGCCTAAACATTGATCAGGTTGGTATGAGATCCGCTTCTACTTTTGTATGTAGCGGTGCTTCAGTCTCCCAACCATCCTTAACAAGTGCCCTTCTCAAATATCTATGTCTGCAGGATGCACTCTTCTTCTTGAAGGACTTCTTCACCAGTTTGGCCTCTGGTATTCAGCCTGTGGTTGCTATGGAGCTGGGTTCAGACGGTAAGTGCTCTTAGCACAGCTTCTCGTGCAGATAAAAAGGTCAAAGTTGTGTTCTCTTCTTACTAAGATCTCTTCCATGCCCAGCTTCTCGTATGGAAAGCCTCCGCAAACAAAGTGCCTCAGACTGTGAAGCGGGACTGGAGAATTCCTTGGATTCAAATGAGGAAGACACGTCATCTCTTAGCTCAGCGTCCGAACAGCCTATATATTTCAGGTGGGGCCAAAGAAATGCCATGCCAGGGATATATTTGCCATACGCAGTTTACAGTACACCTTGTATGTCTTTGGGTTCATATTGTATAGAATGAGATCACATCTATGTCGGAGTCTCCAACAGAGACTCCATTGCAGAGTACGCCGAAAATCATTGGAGAAAAAAGTCCTGCACTGGGACTTTTTTTCTCCGCTGGTCTCTGTTTCAAAATGATGGACACCAGACGGACCCCATTATAGTCAATGGGGTTCGCCAGGCTCCATGTGTAACAGCTGTATTAGCGATCTACCTCTCTGCCGTTCGGGTCCCCCAACAAACCCGAATGACGTAGAGCCTAGCCTAATCTGTAGTATGTGTGAACAAATCAAACTTTTTAGTATATGTTATAGGGCGAATGTGATGTCTCTTTCATCGTCCAGCAGTCTGGAGACCCCTTTACCTGACTGAAGGTTTTCTGTATTCTTCTCAGTTACCCAAAACTCTGTGTGCAGAAAGACTGGATTCACAATAGTGTTTAGATCCAGTTGTCATGGCGTTTTCCAACAATTGTGAGCAGCCAGATGTTGTTCGGTCAGTAAACCAATGTCAGGGGAGAGAAGGATTGAGCAGTTGGATTTCATCATGTCTGATCCTTTTGTGCTCGGGAAGATATTTTGCATCCAGAGTTGTCTAGCAGTGGTATACTCCTCTCTCCCCATTCAGAACACATGCAGGTCCAAGAAAAAGCTTGTAGGGGGAGTCACAAGCTGAACGAACATTCGGTAGACAGCTGTCTAATGTGTCTGCCCAATCCTAGGCCCTTGTATGCTGGGCCTGAGCCCTACACAGGGTGTAAAGCCAGGAAAATATATTCAAAGGGCCCCGTTCACACAACAATGGCCCAAAAAAGTGTTTTGCATTCTATCATCCATTTTACGGGGAATTTATCATCCATTTTACGCTAGTTTCTGGAGTGGAAGGTATGATAAAAGTCTCAATTTTTGCCCACGGCCATATTTCTGCCCAAAACTGTAACCTTTCTTCTGTTCGAGCTATGCTCGCCACTTCTCTAAGTGGGTGGAGAGGAACCGGGACTTTATATCCCAACAAATTTAACATTATTTGCACCAGAAAACTTTCAGCTTCACGTGTATGGAGTACCTGAAATGCAGCAGAATTATTAAAAGCTATGAGTCTCCTTATAATAATTGTGCGTTTCACTATGTCATGGCCAGTTATTAAGACTGGTATACTAAATGCCGGTCTTAATGAATCCACCTCATCATGTGACAACTGCCACCATATGCCTATACAGTGGCATACATCTGAGATTTCCTGACTATTGGCTTGAACACTGTGTGCACAGAGCCTTGCAGTTTAAAACCATGTGTGAACGAGGCCCTAATAGAGTAAATGGTGGACAGGAAGGAGCCCTTCCAGTTTCCCTTTCTATTTTTGTGACGTTGCAACCTGGGAGATGGCTGGGAAAGCAGAAGTGGGGAAATGTCTGCTAGGCTTAGAGTGCTGTGCTCAGCTTATTGGGTGAGCAGGAAACTACATGCAAGTAAGGGCTAAAAAAAAGGCCTGACAGCTTAAAGGGAATCTGTCAGGGTAATTTGGGATACTAAACCACCCACACGTCCATATGGTCCTGAGGTTTAGTGTCCCATAAAGCCCTGTTATAACGCAATCCATGGCCGCATTAAAAATAAAAAAGCTTTATACGCCCCCTGCCGCTGTACTCCCCGCACCTGCGCAGTTCTTCAATGAAGTCAGAGGAGTACACCTCAGCTTCAGTGCGCATGCCTCGCAATTACGTAGTGAAGCCGGGGTGTCCATCTTCGGCTTCACTGAAGAACAGCGCAGGCGCCGGGAGGCGTGCCTCATGAATAACCCGGACCATTCTCACCAAGCAGCGTCGATCGGACCCTTATCTAGGTAAGTATAAAGGTTTTTTTTTATTTTTAATGTGCCTGCGGATTGCATTACAACAGAACGATTTGGGACACTAAACCCCAGGTCTATAAAGATCTGTGGGTGGTTTAGTGTCCCAGATTGACCTGACAGATTCCCTTTAAGAAAAAAATTCAAGAAAAATAATACACTTATAGAAGCCATTCTTAGAAAGAAAAAAATGGGGCCTATTTTCATTATTAAATCTGCCCCAATGTTTCTGGCTGCGGTACTGTTACTATAGATAGATAGATATATTTATTCTAGTACATACAGTGTCATGTGACTTGCAAGCTATAAACTCTGGAGTTGATTCTGCAGTTATACTCTCTTTCATCTATCTCTACCTACTTCCTGCTAACCTACTAAATGTATGTCACAGGCAGAAGGGAGTGTGACTGCAAGATCAGACTACACAGAGTTTGTTTGTTGTCTGTTACCATGGAGACCTGTAGGTCTGCACGGGAGCTGTCGTAACATGGTGATATGAAACTTTTCATCATGATTTGCAGACTTGAAAAGTGAGTAGAGCTCGTCTGGAACCCAGAGGAGAGCAACTGCAAATATGGTCACTTTATACACTGAAATAAATAATGGCCAACTAAGCACAGACCCATACATTGCAAATACTACAGCCTTCAGTGTTGGGTTGCTCTGCCATGGGGGTCCCAACCTAGTCACCAGGGGACCTAACAGAAAAGCGTTAACCTGAACAGACATCCAGGGAGTCAGAGACTGAGTTGGGGCCAGTTCTGGGAGGAGTTGGAAAAAAAGGTATCGACCCCGACTCCAGCATCAAAATAAAATGATTATTCATTATTTTATACAGTTATTAATATTGTATAGTTTGTTGCATATTTAGTTTCCTGGGAATTCACTCACAAGATTTAGAGGAGCTTTACTGCTTCGGACTGAATTCACATCAGTGCAGGGCTGACCGTTATTCTGGGCTGTCGAAGGACCAGAACAAGGGACAGGCGGACCACTAAAATAGCAGATACATATGAACCCCATTGACTATAATGGCGTCTGTTGCTTTCAAACTGAAATCAGTTGACAAAAAAGTTGTTGTGCAGGACGTTTGCGTCCGCCGATTTCAGACAGAGACGCCGTCGCAGATGTGAATGTAGACTAGCCATGGCTGACAGCTATTTATGAAGGAGTCAGGATTGATCTGTGTGGTGGTTTGGCCTACCGGCTCCACACGCTGCAGACAACCCTCTTAGCACCTCTGTGAACATCACGCCTGTTTCTGTTTTCTGCAGAGAATTTCGCTTCACATCAGAGGTGCCGATCTGGTTGGATTACCAAGGCAAACACGTGACCACAGAGCAGGTGGTAAGTGCTGCAGGAGCTGGAGACTGGTTTCTCTGCTTTGTGTGTGACATAGTGGGGATTTCCCTGTATGCACTTTGCGGTTACGGTGGTGGTATACCTTCTGTACTATGCACGCATTTAACTAGTTCTCTACAGGTTCTTAAAGAGTGCAAGGTGTACTGAATGAGCTATCTGACATCTGATGTCGCTGGTTTATAGGGTGTGGTATCTATATTGGGGAATGCTGAGCCTCTATCTATATATAGACTGAGATGTCTCATTGAAATTGCAGAGTAATATGGAGAGAGAACCTACTGACGTAATATATAGGATTCTGTGATAGCGGCTTTATCAGTCCATTCTTTTATTGTAGGGCACATTTGCTGGAATATTAATAGGACTGGCCCAGCTAAACTGCTCTGAATTGAAACTGAAGCGACTGTACTGCAGACATGGGTAAGTGCACCATGCAGATTGTCTTCAGAATGTAGAATCACTGTGGACGTGGTCAGACACCTAAAAGAGAGTCTGTCAGCAAACGTTACCCCTACAAACTGCCCTATAGGAGTCATGAAATCACGTCAGTGTACTTATGTTGCCCTTCATAGTAGTATCGCACCCACAAGTCTCATGTCATATGGAAATTAGCGGGCAAGTGTTTGCTGGGCGCTGCCTTGTCAGGGAAGTGTCAAAGGGGTTTTATCAGATTGTTGTGAGGGATTACTGATGAACAGTCTGGACACCTGCCATGTAATTTATATACAGAATGGCACGGAATTAGATTTATTCGTTTTGCTACTGCCATAAACAGCTACATATGTATGTTTGGACTCCATTTTGTGTCACCTATACACAGGTGCTAGTGCTTTCTATGGATATATTTTGCTGTCGGACTCCCTTTAAAGTGACATCCTCTTTACACGTGTGGAAATGGTGCAATGTGACATATTTTTATTGCCAAAAACATTCTTGCAGCCCATTAACATGCATTACATTACACCTTCGTGCTGCACCAATGACATCTTCCTGCAGATTGCAGACGCATGTTCACACCGTTCTGTTTTTTTTGGTCGGTCTGATGACAGCAGCGGATGCAGAGGCACCCCCATTGACTATAATGGGGTCCATCGGGGTGTCTGTTATTTTTTTGATAGACATTGGCCTTGCAGACAGATGTGAACATAGTGTTATTGGGTACATTACATGAGGACCATGGGATTGTTATCTGGGACTATCCTTTTTACCCTATGGTATAAATAACTAAGGCTCTGATATTATGGCAAAGTTGCAGAATGGCGCATATTACAGATGTCCTAAATAAGAAGCTGCTGAAACACTGACAGATGTAGCTGTGGCCTTATGTCTGTGACATCATACAGGGCCATGTCGTGCCTCCTGCTTCATATAGAGGCATGTGTGAATGAAGCCATGTTCCATCACATGTTATATTGCAGATACAGTCTTCCTTTAGAAATATCGCTTCTAGGGGAACTCTCCATAATACAGAACCATACTGTGACATAGAGAGGGCTTGTGTCTCCGTAGTACAGAATAATAGGGACTCCCTGTGCCGTCTGCAGGAGCCGTGAATGATGGCTTATACTGAGACCGATGAGGATGTTTATTACTGTATATTAAAGAGGGAAGTAGAAAGGCTTACACCAAAGAGAAGTAAATAGGTATATAAACAGGCTGTTTTTAGATCTGCCCTTGTACTGGGGGAAACCCACCTATCTGATCATCTTTTTAGATCGCAAGGAGACGTACAGGAAATGTTTTCTTTCCTGTGGTTCTAATGCAGCAGTTCAGGCTGGGACATACACATTGTGGTGCCAGTTTGGGACCTTGCCTGTGACATAGCAATGTGTTCACAATATACACTAGAAGTCTATTGGGCGTAGTTCACATTTACTTCTGTCAAGGTTTTTAGTAACTGTGTTTGTTTTTCCACATTCAGATTGCTAAGATTAAAGGGGTGTTTCCATCTCAGACATTTATGGCATATCCCACACCTCTGTCCCTATAATAGAGATTCCCTGACCCCAGGTCACGCAGCTACTATGGCCGCGCATACACAGCTTTGTCTATTCACTTTTGTGACAGTTCTGAAAATAGACAAGCGAGCTCGCCTGAGATGGGAATACCCTGCTTGTAATGACATGCGAGATATTTATCCGGTTTTTCTACTCTTACCCGCAGGTTGCTCGGGGCAGACAAGGTTTTCTCTTATGCGCTCAATGAGTGGCTGACAGACATCCGCAAAAATCAGCTGCCAGGGATTCTGGGAGGAGTAGGCCCCATGCATTCAGTTGTACAGTTGTGTAAGTATTGCAGTGTGTGCTTGCACTCCTAGGACACTTTTGGACTGTGTTCACATCTCCGCATTTGCATACGCAACAGTAAAAGTGCTGGTGCTTGCCAGTAGTATCATTTTGGCATACGCCAGGCTGGTATGCTTCGGCCGATTTTTAAGAAAGCATAATCTTCTGAGCTTTCCTATTTAGAGGCGTACACCTGTACCCTAAACACACAAGCTGTGAACAGAGCATTAGTTCCGTCACTACCTCCAAGAATCTTAGTGTCAGTGCACACTGCTCCTGCAGTTACACCAATTTTCTCCAGCTTCTTGCTAACCGTTTATGTACAATACCAAGACATAGGGGACAAAGGTCTACAGTAAGCACTGGTATCGAATCCAGCCAAGGGCTACATCTACATGATGTTTGCATGTTCTCCCTGCCCATACATGGGTTGTCTCCGACATTCCAAAAACAGACTGAGATGTTAATTTGTAAGTTAGATTGTGATCCCCAAGGTGGATAGGGATCGATGTAGGTGATGAGAATCTCTGTACAGTGCTGTAGAATATGTTAATGTCATTGTACTGTGACTGCAGAGTCAGACTACGCAGGTTTTGTTTGTAGTCTGTAACCAAGGCAACACATAGCAGTTTTGACAAAAAAAAAAAAAAAAATGTGGTTGCAGATTTGGACAAAACAGTGCAGTATTTATCACAATATAGCTATATGCAATCATGGCCTTCAGTGGCACTGTTATTTTTATTATTCTGTGTTGTTAAAGATGTCTGCTGTATTTTTAGATGTAGTAATACCTGTTATTGTCTATTTGCTGTTTAGTTCATGGAGTGCGAGACCTTTTCTGGCTGCCCATTGAACAATACAGGAAGGACGGTCGCATTATTCGTGGCTTGCAGAGAGGGGCAGCGTCGTTTGGCACCTCCACAGCTTCTGCGGCACTTGAGCTCAGTAACCGGCTCGTACAAGCCATCCAGGTAAAGAACCACAGGAGAGAGTATTGCTGGGTTATAGGGATAGAACAACTGCCGTAAGACATACACTACATATTACTCATCTTCCCAATTTTAGGCCACAGCGGAGACAGTGTATGACATTCTTTCACCGACACCACCTGTTTCTCGTTGCGCACTCGATGTCAGACAGCCGCGTAGACTGAGGAGAGGGCAACAGCCTGCAGATCTGCGAGAGGGGGTAGCAAAGGCCTACGATACTGTACGAGAGGTAAGTGCAACTGATCATCCGGTTACATGTTGTGATAAGGAGATACTGTAACACTGCTTTCTCCAACTTCATAGGGTGTGATCGACACAGCTCAGACCATACGTGAAGTGGCGTCACGTGGCCATGAACAAAAGGGCCTGACCGGTGCTGTTGGCGGGGTCCTGCGACAAATTCCACCCACTGTAGTAAAGCCATTCATAGTAGCCACCGAGGCAACATCTAATCTCTTAGGAGGAATGAGAAATCAGATCAGACCTGATGCCCACAAGGAGGACTCTCTAAAGTGGAAGGCAGATGAGGGGCAGGACTGACGTGAAAGCCTCTCTGCCCTTGAAGTGCCAAAGGAAAGCTGCAATATGTGAAGACGTCTGGAGTTTGCTGGGTCTGCGTATCAAGCGGTTAACGTCACTGCATGACCACACTTGGACAATGGACGCCACTCCCTACAGTACTTGATTATTGCCCATAAGCCTTCTGTTGGGATTTTTTGTTTAGTTTTCTGCAACCTTCTCGGCTCCTGTATTATCCTATCAGCTCATGTATGTATGAATCCTCCTTTGCTATAGTCTACAATTCATGTAGTGACTTTAATAGGTAAAATACTTTAAAGGGGTGCACCATGAATTAAACTTATCCCCAGTCAACATCCTTATCACAAGAACAGGGTCCCAGTGGAGCAATAGCTGTACATGCACGCTGCCCCTCCATTTATCTCTCATATACAGCAACCCCATAGAACTGAACAGCGATCCCATGACTGATACCTTGTCAGTCATGGGATCGATCAGACTGACAAGACCTTGTCGAGCAGATCCTTATCCCCTTACCTATAGATAGGGGGCCAGTTTAATTTATGATGCTTCCCCTTTTATTTGCAATGGTGGCCTTGAAACGTAGACCCCTTCTCTGGACCTAAGCTGTGCATTAACCTTTCAATTGAAGACGCTTGCGTTCTCCATATTTGATTTTACTGACCCATTTAACTGGAGCTAAATGGTGCACAATGCAGGATTGTCTTGTCACACAAAGAGACTCTGCGGCCTCCATCATCCCGAATGTTGCTTTTTACATCTCTCTCTTCCCTTAATGCTTTCTCCTGAATGTGAGGCCAAATAAGTATAAATAATATATAAATATATAAAATATGTAAAAAAAATACAGTGACCTGTACACAAGGTAAAGCCATGGTCGGGATGTTATTGCGCTATATGACGGCTGCTGTGTGGATATACTTTTATTGAAAATGAATGAAACAAAGTTCTCGCACACGGTGATATTGTTCATAGTCCGGATACAAGTTTTTTTTTTTTTTTATCACTCTGCACAATGTTATGAAATGTATTTACTGGCTTTCAGTAATCACATCATCTTATTACATGGAGAGGAGCCGGTCAGAGCCGCTGTCAGCATTAAAATAACCACAGCGCCAGGTAGGGGTGTGACGCACATTAGGACACAGTACTGATTCGGAGCAAGGACTAGTAAGAGGTGAACAAACTTGTATCTAATATACAAATGAGCTACAAGTGCCAAGTGGGTGGTCTGGATAGTGGCAAGTGCCCAGACACTCCTCCATAATGCCTGCCTATCTTTCGATTTTCAAGAGGCTGTCAATCAAGACAATGTCAACTCTCTGAAGTGATAAAATCTCACGCATACACCAAGCAATTGTGGGATGGTGCTTTTACAGTAAGTATATCAAACTAATTCCATTAACTGACCCTGAAGGGGTCTTTTGTGATTTTTATTACCTTAACCCAAAATCTGCCATAATTGTATAGCAGAGGCCAAGACATAAATATAGAGCCTGCTCAGGATCTGAGCGGACACCATAGTCACAGGGCCTCAGCAGCCATGCCTACAATCAATCAGAGACATCTCTGATCGCAGACACGAGGCTGGCTATTAAAAAAAAAAAAAAAAATTCAAAATCACCTCCCACTTCACTAGAATATATACAAAAGTAAAATAAAAACCACAAACATCCCTACTTTATAAAATGCCCAGACTATTAAAATATAAACTGATTTATGCCATATGGTAAATGTTGTAGCAGGAAAAAGATAAATCAAAAAGCCTGAATTGCAGTTTATATCACCATTTTAAAATGACAGGAATAGGCCAAAATGGCAAACTATAGGATGTAGCATTATCACATGACACCATTTAAGTCCTGCCATGCACACTCCATCAGAGGTTTAGCCAGTGATATATTTTCGGCAGGGTTTCAACTCTCACCAACACCTATGATCAATGATTTCTTAGCTGGGTGAAATAGATCCAACTGATCTCTGGTGCCTGCTCACTGATCTATAGCACTTTTGTTTTTTAATAAAATCAAGACTAAAATTAAAAAAAAAAAAAAAAAAAAAAAAATCACCCATAGGCTTTAAAAAAAATATATATCTATGCATAGATTTTTTTTTTTTTTGCAAAATCGGCCAGCCCTACACGTTAGTGATTGGTACATACTGGAGATTCCAGCACATGCACCATTTGCATAGCAAGAGCACAAGATTTTAGTGCAACAAAGTCAGAGAGCGGATGGTCTATCATTCAAGACAAAAGAGGAGGCATGGGTCAGGGATTATGGAAGGGCCATCATTCAAGATAAAGGAGGAGGCACAGGGCAGAGATTATGGAAGGGCCACCATTCAAGATAAAGGAGGAGGCACGGTGCAGAGATTATGGAGGAGAGCTTAACCACTTGCCATAATCAGGACAACTGTGCAACTCAATGGCATATTGGATAAAAGTTTGTATTCACTCTTATTGTACCTCTGTCCACATCAATAAAAGGTATATTGGCTAATGTGTTAACCACATCTAACTGACACGGTAAATAGTTTCATGATGACTGAGTCTCTGACTAGCTCTCTTTAATGGAAGAACAGTGTTTTGCCATATAATGGAATGAAACTGAATACTAAATATATATTATAAAGATTGTCCTGCCCCACCCGCTATGGTGGAAACTTGATCCCTGAATCCTTCAGTCAGCGTTTTGCCAGTATGGCTGTTCATCCCGTTGTAGAGTAACAGTCAAGAGACCTCATTCTTTACAGTCTGTTACAGGTCAACATGAAGAGCAGCAGGTCAGTGTTTGTTGTGCTTGGTTTTCCAGTGGCCTTGTATCTTCATAGAAGATCAACTCATTCCCTATTGTCTATCAGTATATAGTAGATTATCTCCCACGTCTCATATTCTGCTTCAACATGAGCAACATTCGCCTGGGTCCGTTGCAGTAACCCAAGTCCACCCAACAGCAACTGGTTCTGTTGTTCTAGTAATTTTAGTGAAGAGTATCCATACATGAATGCATAGGTTTGTGTTACCAGGCTGTAGAAGTGGATGCCTACTTACCTTCTTATTTAAAGCTCCTTGTTTTCCCCATTTGTAGTATTCCCCTCTATCTCCCTTTTCATAAAAGCCTTTTCCTTAACAGTGTCGTTCCCTTCCTCCAGACACTCTGTTGCCTTCTCTGCAGTCTCTTCTACCATACACATGGTATCTCGGAAAGTGGCAATAAGGTTCTTCAGTCCTAGAAGGTAGCCATCTTCATGGGTTCCCGGTTCCCAGGGTACATCATGTCGAAGAGTAATGTGCGATGGTGCTGGAGTTGTCTTTCCAAAATCTATCATCCATACATTGGAGAAGCCACGTCTGTCATGTACAAAGAGCAGTGAGCTGCCAATGACCTTAGAGGGGGAAAAAAAAGCCATAATTATAATGTATCCACAATCCATGCTGAAACTTAATAAATCCATCAAGGGGCCACCCGAGCAAGTGGGTGTGGAAGGGAGTAGTACCTACAGACCATCCCTTTAAAGGTTTTTTTTTTGGGGTGACATGCGTATTGACCTACCCTTAGGATAGGTCATCAATATGTGATTGATGGGGGTCTGACCCCACAATCAGCTGATTGAAAAGGCTTCAGTGTTCAGGCACTGAATTAGTTCTGTGCATATCGTAGTGTCTGTGCTTGGTATTGCAACTCAGCCCCATTCACTGTACTATACGACCGATGAACATGTCAGTGGCACAGAGAACAGCACTGTAGCTGCCTCCTGCTTATAATAGGTTTCTCTCTGTCACCTTTACAAGCAGGAGGGGCAGGGAGAAGCTCTTTTGTAAACCTGTAGATCACGGGTAGTCAACAGCACAGGATTACAAGCTCCGGACTGGTGGTCAGACTGGGATCATATGACATAGCTACCCATAATGGAAAGGGTTCAAAATGTATGGGTGCAATAAATATGAGGGACGCTGCCTTCTGTATAGACAGTGCAGTGGGGGGTGTGTGCTTTATGCACACACTATTACAGAAAATACAGGGGAAGTGTAAGAAGCAAATCAATTTTTTATGACCATGATATTTAATGGTGGAGTAACCCTTGTCAAATGATTTCATATGGACAGGATTCTTAAACACCTCTAGGTTCCTGAAGAAGCATCTCGTTCTCTTAATACCAGTCTAGTTCCTGGTCATTTTTGGGGTATCATTGGTGTTGGGAGCAGTTATTCCCATATCGGCAGTAATTTGCCCTTTAGATCCTTAAAGGGAATCTATCATTAAAAAAAAAAAAAAAAACACTTAAAGGGGTATTCCCATGTACATAACCATTTTTAAATTTGTAGATAATTAAAAGTTAAACATTTTTGCAAGTATAAGTAATTAAACATTTTGCAGAGTTTTAAAGATTTTCTCTAAATATCTTGTGGTCACAGTCTTGTTGTCTTGATCGGTTGCCAATGGATGCAGGATCTTTCTAAGGTCAGAAAATCAGCAATGGTTTCCTTATCCTGGCTGGGATATCTTCTCATACATGTAGTGTCCCTGCTTGATAACCCAGCTACAATAAGAAAATCATGGCTGGGTTTTTTGACAAGTCCCAGACCATATAAAGTTTCTGCATTTGTGGTCGTATCCACTGGCAACCAATCAAGACAACAGATGTCACCACTAAGATGGTTAGAGGAAATCTTTAAAACTCTGCAGAATTTTTAACTACTTATATTTGCAAAAATGTTTAACTTTTAATTATCTACAAATATAGATACGGTTATGATCATGGGAATACCCCTTTAAGCTAATGGCACGTTTAAAAAGACCATTCTTCTCCTACCTTTCATTGTTGTCTTCTCCCAGCCGTTTCTGTAAAAATCCGTTGGCAACGAGCGCCCACCGCATCATCGCTTGTCACTGCCCATTAGTTGTGGTGACTCCCATCTTGGTCTTCTTCTACTTCCTCTGACACAGCGCTGGACCGCTGCCATTTTCCAGTGGTCTTTCACAAGAGGCGCAGTACGGACCACCAGAAAGTGGCGGCCTGTCATGCGCAGTCGCTGCCGTCCAGCGCTGCATCAGAGGAAGTAGAAGAAGACCAAGATGGGAGTCATCACAACAGACTAATGGGCGGTGACAAGCGATGACGCAGTGGGTGCTCGCTGCCAAGGAGTAACGCCCTGGGTGCTCAGTGAGGATCATTTCCATAATTGAAGAAACAGATTTTTACAGAAACGGCTGAGAGTAGACAGCAATGAAAGGTAGGAGAAGGATGGTCTTTTTAAACTTCTCATTAGCTTTAGGCATATTAAGGTATCATGGCACTCTGAGGCAATGCCGAATATAGTGATACAGGGAGTGTGGTGCAATTTTGTTTTCTGACAGATTCTGTAAAAGGAAAAAAAAAAATACTTGCCTTTAAGAAATTGGAGCCATACACCTCTGTCATGCTATACTACAATAATTCCCTTAATCTCTTGGTCACCACCGCCATATATAGTACACCTCAACATGTCATCGTCTCCTCCATTACTAACCTCATGAGTGCGGAAGAAGTCAGAGTTCTGAAGTGCAGTCTGCATGTTCTCCAACCGCTCCAGGTACGCAGCCTGAAATAAAGAGATTGGGCATATCCCGTATTACGACAGAAGGTGATACTGCAGCACGGGCACACACACCACATCTACTATAACTGCCAACTAACATGCAAACACTTCCTAGGCAGGCATTTCTAGACCGTTGTCTGACTAACACACAAATCTTGATCCAACGTGATAGTGGTCATGGTCAGAATGCCTCATTGCATTGTCAGAGATATCTGTCCATGAGTTTATACCGCAACAGACTATACTGAATTTCTCTAGAAGATAGATAACACAGCAGTAGGCGTCAGATGCTGGCGCACAACTCTCAGGAAACAGGACAAGTCTGGTTACATTCTCTACATACGTTATAGGGTCAAGCGATGACTGTCAGGTCAGTACAAGAATAGCATGAAAGGCTGCAGGCACAGAGAAGTAATAATAGGGGCAGTGAGAGGAACAAGCCACATGGTGACCATAAGAAATAGCTATGTGCGAGGTCCGTAGAACAGGAAAAACATGAATCATGCGGGGCCATAGTGATCCCTCAGGATAGAAAGTAGCAGTAGAAACGCGGAGTCTCATACCAGGATGTCCTTCCGTCCCTTGGTAAAAACAACAAACGTTTCCATTATCTTATCTCTGCTCTTCATTTTCTTGAAGTTTTTCTTAACAGGCCCAGCCTCAACCTGGAACAAAAAGGATGTCTTCAGCTTGGTATTTTTTTTTGTACCATTTTTTTGTACATAATATAATATAATATAAAAAGAACAAAACGTTTGACGTTTACCAACTCCTTAGTACAGAACTAAAAACTTTCCAATGCCTACATAGTCCTTATTAATGGAGGTGAGCAGATAAGAGTCAGGTTATGGTAGCAGAATTGGGGCAATAGAGGTTGTGTGGGAAGATACAAAGGGGCTATAGAGAGTTGGGTCTGTTTTAGGACTCCCAGAGTGCCCTTCAGATTCTCCATGTTATATGTTAAAATGAGCTCTGATCTCCGTGCGGGACAGATGAGAGACAATGAATTTCTAAAATTTGCGGAAAACACTTGGCATGTAAGGGGTTATAGGAGATTAGAACAAATTTTTATTTTTTTCTAGAAACGGCACCCCTCTTGTGCACAGGCAGTGTGTGATGTTGCTGCTTGGCCCTATTCAAGACAATAAACTGCAATACCAAAGGGGCGCTGTTTCTACAAGGAAGCAGCCGTTTTTATTCTACAGCCATGACCAAAAATTTTGAGGCTGACATTTTTGTGTTCAAAAAATTTGCTGGTTTAGTGTGGACAAGACGCAGGACTCATGGTAGTGCTCAGCTTTTCTTCTCCGGACAAGCATTCTTCCAGATATCTTCTTTGATGAAGCCTCCTTCAGACAACTCTACCCCAGTCCTCTGCAGTCCAAAGAAGTTTTTCATGGAGAGGGTTTTAGAGGCTTACCTGGTGTCAAGAAGGGCAGGAAAGAAGCCCTACCATAAGTCCTGCCAGCAGTAAAGCATCTTGAGACCATTGATGTGTGGGGCTGCTCTTCATCCAAGGGGTTTCTCACAATTATGCCTAAGATCACTGCCATAAAGAATTAAATCTAAACATCCTCCAAGACCAACTTCTCCCAACCATCCAGGAGCAATTTGGTGACAGACAAGGCTTTTTCCACTATGATGGACACCATGTCACAGGGCAAAAGTGATAACTAAGTGGCTTGGCGAACAAAACATTGGTATTTCAGGTCCATGGCCAGAAAACTCCCCAGATCTCAATCTCATTGAGAACCTGTGGTCAATACTCAGAGCAGATGGACCAACAAAAACACAAAAATTGCGATAAACTCCAGCACTGGTTAGACAAGAATGAGTTGTCACCAGTCAGGATTTGGCCCAGAACCCGATATCCAGCATGGCGGGTGGAATTGCAGGGTCAGAACTGGAAATATTGGAGTCTTTACATAAATTTGTTGGATTTGTCTATAAAAGTGTAAAAATTCATGAACAACTCAGAATTGTACTTCAGTAACCATAGAAACATCTGACAAAAAGATCAAAAACACTGAAGCTGCAAACTGTGAAAACCAAAATTTGTGTCAGTCAAAACTTGTGGCCATTCCCCTAATCTCCTAAACCCCCGGGGCTTTTCCACACACCAATAACATTCATGTTTGTGCTTTACATGTATGTACAGATACAGGTATATAGGGGTAAGAATGACAGCAGGAAATTACAGGATTGTTTTTGCTACTCAGGGTAAGTTCTGTGAGTGTTGAGTGAAACAGAGAGTACCATAAATGCCGTGTGACTGGTAGGTCAAGAGCCACAGTCTTGGTATTCTGCATATTCTTATGTGGGTTACAGGTTCCCGGCAGACATCAGATATCACCAACTAGCTGTAACTTACCGTAACGCCCTCAATGCGGAACCCCAGTGATGCTGTGGAGCTGACGCTCTCCCTCCACTGCATGTACCGCGGCTTTGTAACAGCTTGCTGCTTACGTTCTTCTGGTGTAGGAGCCTCAGGGTCCAGGGCCACCATCTTGTTGTACATGTCTTTGCGTGGTGTTGGTTTCAGGAGAGCCTTGGCCAACTCTTCTTCTAGGTAAGTTCTGTGGAAAGACAATTTTAGGACATGTTCAAATGTGGCGGACATGCTGTAGATTTTTCCATCCGGATTTGTGGGTAGAAAGTCTGTAGTGTATAACTCTAAGCAGCAAAGTGGATGAGATTATAACAAATATCTGCTCACTTTTTTTTTTTTTAGACGGACGGAGCGGGGCAGGAATCATGGCGGGTCAGGGTAGGGATTTACTAAAAATCATGCCAGGAAACTGGCAAGACATACTATAAATCTACGCCAGCCACTGACTGGCGCAGAGATGAGTTCAGGCGCACCTACATGGGCCTACTGGGGAATAAATTCGGCTAGGCATAAAACGCCAGTCTTAATAAATTCCCACCAGTATTATGTGGACGCCATATATGAGCATTATTTAGGCATTAAATGACGGTACTAGTATGTGGCCTGTATATAGAACTACCTGCATTTACAGGAGAAAAGGGTTAAAGGAATAAAAATTATTGTACCGAATCCCAATTTTGCAGTCCATGATGCTGGGAGCCTCAAGGCCCATGAGCAAGTCTTCCATCTTGATATACGTCTGCTCATCTCTCTCCACCAGTCCATAGTAGGTAGGAACATAAGGCCGGAGACCGTCTTCCATTAGGGCCACGAGGCAGGCATTTTCTATGGGGCTGAACTTCTTAAGGATGTGTCCTCTCTCACTTGCTTTGAAGTTACCTTGGAGAGCGAATACAGGAATTAATACAGAATGACCTTTTTAGGTTAGTTCATATTTACCAATCTGCCTGAATATTTCTCCAATGAAGTGGTAAGTTCAACAACTACTTTTGTTATAGCGCTCTTGACACTTGGCTCACCTCCACCCACACTCTTGAAAAGAATACTGATGTATATAGAAACGCCGACGTGTTCAACCGCCAAGACTGAAGGATCCCAAGTCTGCAACGTCAAGTTGAGCTCTGAAGCCCAGAGGTTCCCCTAAGATCTAATTTTACTGTTTATATATAAATCCTCCAAGTGTGAGCAATTTTTGGGGCTAAAACTTAAGGTCTCCTCAGAGTCTATATGAGCCCTTTAGATCTACACAGAGAGAGCTTTGCTTTTTATGTTTACTCCATGTATGTGATCTCATGTAGAAGAATGAGACTAGTATGTAGTGCTGTAGAATCCAAACTCCACTATACTGATAGGTGTCTGTCAGCACAATGTCAGATGTCAGCAGAATTGTGAGTGCAGCTCTGGATGGAATTGGACTGGTGCTCGGGATCAATACAAGCAAAGACAAGTAATACAGTTATGGGTTATGCAAGACAAAAATCAGTATAGAAGATCGGTTGCTATAGGGGCCAGTGACCATAGGGGGCCTGGCTGGTCCCCCGCTGCTATATATATTATTTTTATTTATTTATTTTTTTAATAGGCTTCTAACTACTAATCCATTGGGTAATGGCCGATTTTCTCTTATCCCCACTCCGGTCCACTTGTGCCTTTACTTAGACCCCAGGGGGCGGTGCATATTATGTCCCGGATGTCGCGTTGTGACAAGGAGCTTCAGGATGTAATGTGTGTTGCCCCCTGAACACAGCCATGGACATGAGCAGGGGTAGGTGCATAAGGAAGGCACGACAACTCCAGTACATGGGCAGCATAAAAAAACCTGACACCACTGACTTGAATTGAGCTAAGCTGCAATACCACACACAGCCTGTGGACAAGTGTGGTGCCGTTTATGGAAGGAAGCAGCCTTTTATTTTCCTTCCCAAGTTCAATGTTTTTTTTTTTTTGTATTCACAAAGCATTTTTAGGCCGAGGCCCCGCATTGCAGAAAAGCTGTTTTTTATATTGCAGATTTTGCTGCGTTTTTTTGAAGCCAGAGCCAAGAATGGCTAGAAAAGGAATGGGGAATATATAGGAAGTTCTTATACTTCTCCCTTCTGCTCCTGACTTTGGCTCAAAAAAACACAGCAAAATCTGCAACAAAAAAAAGCAGCTTTTCTGCAACGAGGGAAAAAAATAATTAAATAAATAAATCAACGTCTAGTAAAAAAAGTGCACTATACTTAAGCATTTTCAGATTTCACTACTGAATAACATGTAGCGTCTGGCTGCAATGTGGCATCGGCAACCTAAGGCCGGGGCCCCTCACTGCAAAAAAAAAAAACCCGCTGCGTTTTACATTACTTGCAAAGTGGATGGTATTCTGGCCAATCCCATCCACACACTGCAGAAAAAAAAATTCCACAGCAGAAATGCTGCAATTTCAAAAACACTGGTATTTTTGTAAATCACAGCATGTCAATTATATCTATGGAAGCGCTGACGATTTCCCTATAGGTTTAATAGGGCAGAAAGTTTGTAGAAGAAAACTCTGTGGATTTTCTGTAAAAAACGTAATGTGTTTCTTTTTCGCAGCTTTTTTTTTTTTTGGTGCAGCTCGCTACATGGGGCCTTAGCCTAACAGTTAATGAATGTTATGGAAATGAGACAAACTATTCTGGAATATACAGAGAATGTATAACATGTAACCCCCCGCTGCTACTCAAAGTTCATTGCTCTGCACTACATACCAAACAACGCGGTCATTACTAAGAGAATATACCTAAAAATGATCAACTGTGAATGATCTACCAGCCCTGTCATTGACACATAGGCATCTAGCCTCCAGGATAGAGCTCGGTACCTTCATGACCAGCCAGCTGCACCCAGGAATTCTGTCGACGGAGGGACCAATGCACCATCGTGAAGAAAGTCTTCCATGATTTGGTCTATGAAATGAAATCATTAATAAATTACAAAACAATTGTACAAAAAAAAAAAAAAAAAAAAAAAACACGACAAAACATACATTACATTAACAAGTCTCCAACAGGTAAGTATGACACCAGTAAAATGGGACAAAGGTGAGTCAAGCCGAATACAGTACCGTGCAAAGGTTTTAGGCAGGTGTGGGAAAATGCTGCAGAGTAAGAATGCTTCCAGAAATAGAAGGGTTAATATTTTATTTTTGGTAATTAACAAAATAAAGTGAATGAAGAAAAGGGAAATGTAAATTCCATCAATATTTGGTGTGACCTTTGCCCTTTGCCTTCCATCACTTCTTCTCGGTACTTGCAGACAGTTTTTGAAGGAACTCAGCAGGGAGGTTATTCCTGCCATCTTGGAGAACTAAGTACAGATCTTCCAATCCTTCTGTCTCTTCATGTCATCCCAGACAGACTGGATGATGATGAGATCAGGGCTATATCTGTGGGGCCCGGATCATCACTTCCAGGACTCCTCCTCCAAACGGCAAAGATCACAACAAATATTCATTTAGATTTCTCTTCAATAACTTTATTTTGTTAATTGACAAAAATAAACTAATCAACCCTCCTATTTCTGAAAGCATTCTCACTTTGCAGCATTTTTTTTTTTTCACGCCTGCCTAAAGCTTTTGCACAGTACTGTAGGTCATTGGGCGGTCTTCACCTTTATGACTGATTTAGAATACCCGGGGGATTATGATGATGGAGGAGATCACTGCCAGTGTATATTTTACCATCTCTTTCAAATCTGGTTAAAGGGGTTGGACCAAGTTATGAAAACAAAAATAAATGTCCCCCGAACGTGTGCGCACACACTGAGCCAACCAGCACAGTCACCCCCGATCCCTCATCTACAGGCCAGTTAAGAATACAGTCTTGGTGGTTTCCATGGATTGAACATGCAGCAGTGCTAAGGTAGCAATTTCTACCAATCCAAGGAGCTTCCCATCTACAGGTAGATAGTGAACAGCGCATGCGCAAGATCGGCTTCCAGGACAGTGCAGATGAACATGCAATTTGGGTGACTGACGAACAATACAGAATGCACATGCACGACCGATAATGCAGAAAACTATTCCAGGACATGTCCTGGAGCAACCGCAGGCTAAAAAGCATATAGGAGTGGGTATACTTAATACTTGGGATTGGGCACATTAAAAAATACACTACAATTGCAAAAACAAAACAAGTGTTGTGGATAGATTGGGACAATAGCCTATGATCTTCAACTTAGTATAACTCCTTTAGGCTCTCCAGTGTCTCCTCAAACCAATTCCATACATCATGACATGCTAGCAAACCCTCAACGCTCTACAATACAACCAAAGAATGGCCACATGTATAGGATAGATATCTTGTGACAGAATATCGTGAAATCATGTTGTTTTGAAAATCTGCTCATTTTGTTTCATACATTTCTAGACAGGCCGAGCCAAGAGGAAAGGTAAGGAGGGGGGCATATCTGTATGTTGTGGAGTGGTCAGTGATGGTGCTTTACAAGGGTACACCTTATGACGGGTTCCCTTTAACTCTACTAAACTATTTCTCTGTTTTTCACCTTCTACACTTTAATGTCAGGGAAATGAGTAATATTTTTGTGTTACTTGGCAATAGATTGTCAGATGAACATGCCACTACCTGAAAAGGATGCTAATCTGAAAAACTGTTTCCATGCGATTACGAGAAACGTTCATGCAAATCATTGTTTGATATAACCATGAAACTTATCAGTTGTTGAGGACTTTACCATTTTTAGTCATTCTTGCTGAAAATTCCTGCATCTTAAAATCTCCAGTAGGCAATAATAGAGCTATAGTAGTGAATGACACATATCGTGATAGTATGGAGACTATGGACTCCAGAAGGCTTAGGTTTCATGAACACCAACAACCTCATTCAAGTTCTTAAAGAACAGTCTCTTTTTCTGACTATGGAGAAGGCTACTCAAGGGGAGATATAAATAAAACTTCCATCAAAATTGTCCAAAATTTACTAACCCAAACCAGAATGTGAAGCAACCTATGGGCAAAGACAGTACAGTATTGTATATGGATGGTGGGAGGATGTAGACCCAACTTGGGTTTTCTTTAATCTGCATGAGGTGAAGTAACATATGCCATAGACTATTAACTAGGATTTTTGCAGGTCTTGGAGTAATAAACACCACACAACATCATAAGGATAGGCCATTAATAGTCTGACCCAGGGAGACACCTTTAGGCTAAATCCCTACGTGTTGGGTCTAGTGCAGGATGTCCTCTGCAACTATCCTACAATGGACCTACCTGTGGCAAAAACCTGTGGCTGGTCTTCGTCGCATCTGTCAGCCATGATTCCCAGGTGATGGGCCCCAACTGAAGGGGCTGCAGTATTTCAGCAGGAGCTGCGACCTACTCACCGTCTACATTGGGCTCTAACACTGTTCATACCTTTAGTAGAGGCTGTTCTAGGTATTACAGTGTTATCCCAACCATTAGAATGGAATAACCAGGGCCAGGGGCGCAGATATAGGGGTTGCAGAGTCAGCAGTCACTACTGGGCCCTGGAGTCTGAGCAGAAATATTCCAATATTCTAAATGGCACCAGGTAAGTAGGAGCCCCATTACAGGTTTTGCACAGGAGCTTCAAGTTACACCTCTGATCAGGGCTGTGGAGTCGGGGGCAATTTTGGGTGGAGTCGGAAAAAAAGTCACCAACTCCAACATCAAATTATTGATTATATTACAATCTAAAGTTGTGCCAAATTATAATTATGTAAGTTCCACCTAATTTTTGATCACCCGGCCGTACAGTTAATATTCTCTACATTCACGGCATGAACATGGATGAAATAGTTAAACCAGGATAAACACAAGCAGGTCCTTTCAAAGGTCAACGTACTACAGCTATTGATCTGATCCAGGTAACTGGATTCCCTTGAAGGCCATAAATCCAAACAACAAACAATATAAAATACAACGCGTGAGCCGTCAGACCTGCCCGCTTTCACACATCTTTCATCACAAGTGCAATGATTTGTGATTCGCATGAAGGAAATTTACATTGGGAGCCACATGCCTGAAAGAGACCAGAGGAACATAAACCAGCAAGCGTGAGAAAGGAAAAATATGAGGAAGAGGTGAAGAGGCCCGTAGCTTGTTCAGCCATAATACGCTTAGAGATTAGGTGTATAGATACATATCGTAGGACTAACACTACAATCATAGTCATAGATCAAGTATATATAATATGAAATGGTCTTGGACTTACTAAAGGATGATGCAGGTTATACAAACACACACACACACGCGCGCGAGAGCATTATATATGGATGTAGATGACACAAAAAAAGCAAAGCCCAAGTGCCAGGATTTCTATCTAATCTCCCTCCCAGCCTTGATGTCAGTCTTACTTTATCTGGACCATAATGCCTATGGAGAACCACAATGTTTATCTGAGCTACATTTGAGCTTGTGATGTTCATCAACTTTATCTGAGCAAAATGTCCATATGAACCATGGGGTCCCTCTGATATCCATGTGAGCTGTGGCATCCATCTAGTTTCACCTATGCTAAAATATAACTTTATTTAGGCCATAAATTTCATGTTGAACCACAATGTTTATCTGGCCTTGTTGGAGTCATGACGTCCACCTAACTTCAACTGTGAAAAAATGGCCATGTGAACCTTGATGTTCCTCTGATTTCCATATAAACTGTGGCATCTAACTAACTTCATCTAAGCCAAGACATCCATCCATAACTATCTGGGCCACAACGTTCATGTTGAACCTCCATGTTTATCTGGGCTTGTATGAGTCACGATGTCCAGCCAACTTCATCTGAGAAAAAAAAATATCTGAATCTTGGCATCCCTCTGATATCCAAAATTGAAAAGTGCTAGGAAATCTATTCAACTTCATCTATGCCATGATGTTCATGCTGCCTGAGCGCCAGACATGGCTTCCATCCAAATTACAGATGTGCCCTTCCGCCCCTTACCTACTCATACATTTCATTTTAAGGGATTGTCTAAATTATATTTTTTATTATTTAATAAAGCTGCTAGTGGGGCCATATACCTCCCCCTGGGCCTCCCTGGTCCTCCATATTGGAATTTTTCTTCCGTCAAGTTTCTTACATTGGGGTGAATGCAGATGGACACCCAATGGAGTGGGCTCCGTTTGCATCTCTCATTTGATGTCCGTTGCCCTCATTTTGTGATAAAAAAGAGTAATGGACATTGAATACCAGTAGTGTGAACATAGCCTAATAACGTTTTCCAAAAAGTTAGTATTATATTGTGTTTTTTGCTGTGTGGGACATTTTTGGCTGCCATTGTCTGAGTAGCATTATGGCTAGTCTTCTTACGGGGGAATTTTAGCTGACACTCTTTGGTGGGCGCTCAGGTTGGCACTGGAGCATGGAGTTCATAAGATAACTTATTTTTATCATGCAGAATATTTTCAAAGTCACCATAGGAACTTCCAAGCACTATTGTCATGTACATATGACCGCCCTGCGTGTGTCCAGCTTGTGTCTGATTAACACATTTCATTCCATGTTCCTGCTATTGTTTCAGAAGAAGTGAATAATGGAATCTTGTCATAATAGCGCTGGCCTCTACATGAACCGATAGCCAACATTGTACGCTTGGAGGCTGCATGGAAAGTCAGGCTTTGTTTTTGCTGGAAATATAACCTCTATTATTATACATGTAGAAACTTGGCAAAATGTGAGAATAACGTGTACCAGCCTGAGAAAGAATCCACTTGTTGCTCCATGTTCCCTGACCTTTGTGAGTGTGCTTATTGGCTATAGTCTGGGAATAACAAAGAAGAACTGGATACACAAGCAAAACCTGGAATGAGACCCCTGTTCTCTATGACCACCTTCAGCAGCAAGTTCAGAACATGGACAGTTTAGGGTTTATTTAGGTGTCCATAATGTACACAGTGTTGTCACAAAACAAGGATAATGTATATAGCAATCTCATAATACTGTGATAATGTGCCCAGTGATGTCACTATACAGGGATAATGTGCACACAGTGATGTCATAATACTGGGATGATGTGCCCAGCGACGTCACTATACAGGGATAATGTACACAGTGATGTCATAATACTGGGATAATGTACATATAAATGTCATAATAATAGGATAATGTGCCTAGTGATGATGTCATGATACTGGAATAATATACATAGTGAGGTCACAGTACAAGGATAATGTACACAGTAAAGTCATAATAATGGGATAAAGTTCACAGTGATGTCACAGCACAGGTATTATGTGCACAGTGATGTCACTGTACAGGAATAAATGTACGCAGTAATGTCACAGTGCAGGGATAATGCACAGTGATGTCACAGTACTGGAAAGTGATGTCACAGTGCAGGGGTCTTTCACCCAGTCCTCTTACATCACAAGAATTGTAGTGATGCCACAGCAAGGGAATAATGCAAGTACTGCCGCAAAAAATAAAATTATATTATAATATATATATATATATATATATATTTTGAGGCATGCGCTGCCTTCAGTTTTGCACACTCCCCTTCATAGTTATCACTACATTACCTACAAATTCTAGAGGTTTTCTGATGATGGATCAATGTCACATATAATCACATAAAACAGAAATCCAAATAATGTGTCCAATAAGACTATCCCCAGTTTTGGGTGGGGTCTTTAATCTATCAGCTTCACTCATGTTTTATAGTTTCTATGAATATTCTTTTCTAATAGGAAGAGGAGAGGACACCAGAAGCCACCAGCATTTGGCACTTGGGTTATAAAGGAAATTGTGAAACACTTCATAATTTTAGACCTTATGAAC
The DNA here is from genome assembly GCA_947044405.1 of Leptodactylus fallax. Lineage (NCBI taxonomy): Eukaryota > Metazoa > Chordata > Amphibia > Anura > Leptodactylidae > Leptodactylus > Leptodactylus fallax. The sequence goes on along the minus strand of CAMRHE010000138.1, from coordinate 3,105,878 downwards.
ACAGTGAAAATGCAAGCACTGACCCCGAGCAATGGCACATAATAGGGCAGATTTACTAATGCCGGGGCAGAGTTTTCCATGCCAGTCTTGATAATCACTGCCCTAGCAGGTGTTTGCACCTAATTTAAGACAAGGTGCATGCCAAGTTGTAGGCCCATCCACTTTATAGCGCTAGTGCCAGGGCAGTGCCCATTACTGGAATAGGAACAGATAGCTTCCACATATACTGCTGAAGCTTCCGGCACCTTGTGGCAGCCAATTCAGCAGATCTGTGTGGGGTCTTGTTGTCGGACCGCTATAGATCAGCTGATAGGTAAATCAGTATCAAAAGATGTATTTGAGGCCAAAACCCCTTCAAAAACTGGTGTAGCTGGCTTGTTTTGTGTTTTGGACAGTTTTCTTAGTGTAAATTGAGCCATAACTCTGGGGCTTTAACTTAGTAAATCTTAGTAAATCTAGCCTCCAAGGATCTGTATTATGGATCCATACTACTTCAGGTGCCTTTATAGGCTGCTCCCATGAGGTGTTGTATTCTCCCTTCTATGGTAGAAGAGCTCTGTGATACAACATTTTCCTTGTGCCATGGAAAATGTTATGTGGCAGAGGGACCTTTGGGGCCCACTCTGCGTCTTGGGCTCGGCCGCAACGGCTACCACTACCCTCTTTATAGCTACACCCTTGCCTAAAGATAATAAGACTTCATCCAGATGGGATATTAGAGATGACTGCAATATGTTCTAGTCACCAAGACCATTCTGACTGGCACTGATATGTAGCTAGTGTCTCTGCAGGCCCTAGCTACAGACCAGGCCTGACTGCAGGAGGAGCATTGATGTCTGTGATAATACATATCACATTATATCCAGTATGAAGAATGGAAGTTCTTACATATTGTTAATAGAGCCAGACAAAACCAACAAAGAAAAAAACAAACAAACCTATTATAGCGCCTAAATATAGCGGAGCGTGGTATAAGCCACCATAACCATGTATGATACATAGGCGCTCTCTTGTGCAGGGGCGGCTCGCCTCTCTCCTAGTCAGGCAGGGATCTCCCTCCTCTCCCCGTGTTTACATAATTAGAATAGTTTCCGTACTGCCTTGGGTCTGTTTGTACAGCCGTGACTTCTGCTTTCACACTCACACAATATACATGACTAGGAAGACATCACAGATGTGAACACTATTACATACACCGGTGATCCTAGAGGTCACCATATGTATCCTCTTGGTGGATGTAAGAAGGGGGTACAGTTTGAAGTTTGGGGGACACAGGCGTTCTATATGGCCCCCTTTAATATGAAAGAAAATGTCTTCATTATGAATGTGTACAAGGCTCAGGTCACCACCACTTGTATGCAACAATGTGCATTGTAACGTGAAACAGAATCCGACAAGGGCCTTTAGCAGTGCATGGTTATATAATGTCTGAGCTGTCAGATACAGGACACAGGGAGGGAGGGCAGAGACTTCCCCGGATACACAGGGAGTTCCCTTATTGTGCTGCACTGAATGTTAACTATTTAGTGCCCAGCACCAGCGTATAAAGAAGTGCTCTGCGTAGCATGGTAATGTTCTCATACTGGGAAGGGCAGATGAACCACTGCAGGGAATGCTAATACGGTCATGGGTCAACCATCTGGTAATGTGGAGTACTACAATTACCATCATGTTCAATTCACAGCCTCATTACACAGTAGCTATACAGATACAAATTCTTGGATTTCCCCATAAACCAGCCCATTATGCTGCTATTAATCGTGCAAATCCCAGCAGAATAATCTGTAAATATTTGACCCCTAAAACACATAAGGACCTTTAAGACAAGCTGATGAGGTGAACAAGAGACTCCAGGAACAGTGGCCAGTGGTGACATGATTTACTATAAGCGGCTGCTGACTACCAAGAGTGGGTGGAATTTTGACCAGTGCATGCGCAGCGCACCTCGGTTCTCTGCACATGTGCAATGAGGTAAGGTGCACTCCCCTCAGCTTTAAAGGTAGTCTGCGCATGCGCTGGAAGTTGTCACTGAGGAGGGGCTTAGCAGATTAAAAATTAAAAACTCTGGTATGGAGTAACATACAGGACTGAGATCACCAAGTTTGGGGACCTATACCCCATTATCATAAAGAACATGTTGCTGATTTAGGGGCCTAAACTGGAGGCAGTTTCCCTTTAAGGGTATGTTCACACAAAGGAATTTGGAGCTCATTTTGAGGCAGATTCCTCCTCAAATTCAGCTCCAAATTCTGCCTGAAATCTGCCTCCTATTCATTTTGATGGCAGTTTTTATTGCTAGCTGATTTTTTCAGCTTCTTTCAGTGTCCTGCTCCTTCTTAAGGCGGATTCTACCATTGAAATGAATAGCAGTTAGATTTTGGAGCAGTTTTTAAAAGTTTTCGGAAAGGGTCTGAAAATCAGCATCCAAATTCCTGAATCTGATTTTTTTTCTGCCTGACCAAATTCCTCTGTGTGAACATACCCTTACATATCCATGAACAGCCGACAAAGAACCATTAAAATCATCGGTGGTCAACAGCACAGTGTAAACAGGAACTTGTTCACATAAGGTTTTTATTATTGTCAGCAGCAAGTGATCGTACTAGCAATGGTGGGGTAACATATAGTCACCCGTATTGCTCCATGTGAATTCACAAGAACCGATCGACTTGCTAATATGGTCGGCTGGTGATTATTAACGATAGAAAATCCTGTAGATACTGCCATAATGGGGCTGATTTATTAAAACTCTTAGTTGCCCATAGCAACCAATCGCAGTGCAGTTTTCATTTTGTATTCTGCTCCTGAAAAATGAAAGCTGCCCTGTCATTGGTTGTTACAGGCAACTAAGAGTTTAATAAATCGGCCCCATATGTCTGTATTAAAGGACTATATTACGGCAGCGCCCTGACTGCAAATCTAATGGCCCAAACTTACAGTATCCTTGATCCCTGTAATATGGTCCACATAATATGGACGGATTTATGACCGTGTGAATCCAGCGGTAGGAAAAAAAGTTTAGCAGAACGCTGCGAGTTGTTGAACATGTTCCCCGTGCTCTCGGATACTTAATAAACAAGGCACATTACACGCAGATAAAATCTTAACACAAAAGGCCACTGCCCAACGCTGCGGATCGGTAACTTCATTGCCATCTAATGAATTGCTGTATATATAAATGTAATGGAGTATTAACATGCTTGGCTTCTACACAAAATATCTCCAAACCCAGTGAGTGGAGCCTACAGTACAATGTGAAAGAATATGTTCTATTACGTACTGATAAAGGGAATGGAAAAGCAGATAATAATAATCAGCAATTAAAGGGAAGGAAGAGATGCCCTGCATGTGTGTACATAGGTAAAGTAGAGCTGTGCTTAAAGGGGACCCACCAGAGAATATTATACAATTGTCATAACCATATCTGAAGAAGGATACTCCAATAATATGTTGATCATAAGAGGTCCCGCTCCTGGGACTCCCAACAATTAGCTGTTCAATTCCCCTGCAGCGCCACCACAGGAGAAGTTAATTGTTCTCAATGTAATCAACAAGGTCTGTGTAATACATGGACATGTTGAGTCCTCCAGAGTGAGAGACACTCTTTGTGACTGCTCTGTCGCAACTCACAGATGAGAGTGCTAAACCTATAAGATTGCTTATAGGGTATCTGAAAACAGGTTTTCTATGGAAGAAAATCCTCTTAGGCTGAGGTGACATGGGGGGAATTCAGCAGCATTTTTTCTTGAAAGCCACCACTGAAAAAAAAAAAAAAAAAAAAAAAAAAAATATACAAAACCCCGTTTTTTTTTTAACCACACACAATGACAAACCTACAGGAATCGCTACGGGTCTCCCAGTGCTTTCAACCACTGCATGAAGTGCGAGTTCGCATTTTTTTTTTCACAAGTGCATGACATTTCATGAGATTTCATCCTCCATACTGCTACTGCACATGGCAACCGTTTAGCCGTCGGCAATTTCACAGCAACTAATGTGTGACACCAGCCTAAGTGTATGTTCACAAAAGGCTTAAGAGTAGTAGAAAACAAAGCACCAAATAGTGCATTGCAATCCAAAGAGTGAAATTCTTGGGAATTTATATTGAGGAATTTTATCAAGTTATTCTTATGTATTACCCTTTTAGGTTGCTATCACACGATGTACATGGGCATGACTCGGGGGCAGAGGTAGCAATCGCTACCAGGCCCTGGAGCCTGAGAATGACCAAAGGCCTCTCTACAATATAAGACGACACTAGTATTACAGTTTTTTATTTATTTTTTATTTTTTTTTATTACATCTTTATCGCCGCATGATTTTTTTCTGTTATTAAACCCCACCAATATTAATTGGAGTTTCACTTATTATGAAATAAAAGCATCAACAGTCCGTACTATTTGTGGCTATAGCCGCATCCATGGACATTGTGTGGTAGCGACCTAAAAGGCTAATACACAATAGCAAACACCACCTGAGAAAATTCTCAAACTTTACACCTTCAATAACCCAAATACACGCAGACAGTAGTGCACAGGATGTGATATGTATGTATGTATATGAATTTTCAATAAGCCAAAGGTTAAATAGAACACCACCTAAGGAAACTCTGCAAAATATTGTGGGAGACCACATAGATGAAAGAAGCGGTCTAACCAGTCCTACAGTCTTAATATATAGTCACACTCTCACAAGGAGGGAGGGGGTGCTCCTCCACGCGCCTGAAGACTTCATTTACTTCACAGGGGTAAGACAGGATTCGCACACAACATTTTTGCAGTATTTTGCAAAGTAAAAAAAAAATTGGCGTTATGAATTTCCTTTCACGAAATGTGGTAATGCATTGTGCACTACTGAGCACCTGGTGTGTTAGACTTATAGGGTTTGTACCAAATTTTTAATCAAAAATAAGTATTTTAATTTTACATCTCTAAGTTACTCTACATGACCCCTTTAAATACAGCAAACATGCCAATAGTGTACACGTAATATTCCTTTTTACCTTTATTAATAGGATATTTTTACATTTCTATTGCACCAAAGCCCACGTGTTCACAAGACATTTGGTGTGTGCTCATCTGCAGCAAAGTTCCTTGTCCTTAAAAAAATCCTGGCCAAGGTGGAGAGACTTGCTTGTGACCCCCTGGCACCCAACGCTCTAAGATCAAGCATCACTATAGATCCACCAATCGCATTCAATGTCCCTTTGCGAAGTCAGCCTATCTGGGTCAATTAAAGGATCGGTCATATTTAGCCTACTCTTGAATACACGATTATAAGAGCTGTGCATCTATGGCCATCACATCTGCCCCTATCAAACAGTCACAAAGCAAAAAGATGTAAGAAACCTGAAAAACAACAGAATATTCCCAAGCGTCTATGTAACAATAATTTACCAGAACATCTGGGGGTTTATTTCCAGTTATTAATAATTTTTGCTTCGACTGATCTAGAGAGTCATTTCTATTCTCTCCTCACCTCCCTCTGCAGTTCTCCCTGTCGCCGCGCTCCTCCCTCCCCTCTTAGTCACCCCCCTCCCTTTGGTAATCACCCAGTCATGGCCAAATTCTTAGAACTGTTTCTCTTGTTTGCAAACCACAAACCAACGACGTCACCGGCAGGAGGGAAATCCTTCTACTCAGCAAAGAGACAGAGGAAGAGAGTGTGGAGGGGGGGAGAGAACAAGAGACAGGTGTGGGGGTCACAGGGTGGAAGTCAATGGGAGATGCACAGGAAATGAGACAAAGTAATGGCAAGAATTGAAAATTTAGGATAAATCGCAAAAAGTACAAAATAGACACAAGGGCTAAAAGATATAAGTGGCGAGCCAATGAAAGTCACACGCACCAGAAAAGCACAAGGGGAGGGAGCTAGAAGAGGAAACTAGTCTGGCTGACGTTACATTGAAGTCAGGGAACTGTGTACTGCCGGGGATACTCATAGGGTGTAAGTGTCTAAGACCAGCCATAAACATTACATATACAGTGCTGTGCAAATCTTTTAAACAGGTATGGAAAAAAAAATGCTGAAAAATAAGAATGCTTTCAGAAAGAGAAGGGTTAATACAAAATAATAAAATGTAAAGAGACGTAGCTTGAACCTTCTGGTCCCCAATGTAAAGTCTATAATGGGGCCCCTACTTATCTTGTGCCACTAGAGGGACCTTTGGGGCCCCTCAGGGTCCAGGGCCAATAGTGACTGCTACAACTGCGCACCCTATAACTATGTCCCTACCTTCCATCACTTCTTCTCAGTACACTTGCAGACAGTTTTTGAAGGAACTCGGCAGGGCGGTTGTTCCTGCCATCTTGGAGAACTAAGCACAGATCTTCTGTGGATGTTGGCTTGATCTAATCCTTCGGTCTCTATGTCATCCCACACAGAGTGGATGATGGTGAGATCAGGGCTCTGTATGGGTCTTATCACTTCCAAGACTCCTCCTCCAAAGAGCAAAGGTCACACCGAATAGTGATGGGATTTACATTTCTCTTTTTCTTCATTCACTTTATTTTGTTAGCTGATATAAATAAAGTATTAACATGTCTACCTGTCTAACACTTTTGCACCATACTGTATGAGACAGTCAAACGTTCCTTTAGGCCAGTATCACACTGCCAAGTTTGGAGTAGGAAAGTCAGTGGCCTACATTTGCAAAGGGCCTCAACTTGGCACATTTTTGGCACACTGTGGCACATCTCTGCTTCTGCACCCTACTCCCCACTTGGGCAGAGCAAGGTAGGACAGTGGGCCAGAGTGGGGGTGGTGACGACCTGGTCCGCCAGATTTACTATTAGAAAACTGGCATGAGTTATACCACAAATCTATAGCAGTCACTGACTGGCTTAGAGCTGTGACAAGGTGCTAGAATTACTAAGAGGCCGGGGCCTCTTAATTCATTCCCCGTTAGAATTACTAAGACTAGAGTAATAATTGCCAGTCTTAATAAATTCCCCCCAGTTTGTGTAGGAGTTCAGCAGCTCAGGTTATGTGAATTCGGCATGTCAGATCAGCGGAACCAGATTCTGATCAGTAAATCTGGATGATACATGGACCAACTTTCCCATCCCAAACATGACCAAGTAAAAAAGCCTTACTCATCTGTAGGGACATGATATCTACTGATCCCTACATTCCCTTTCTATGGTCTAGCTATGGCCAGGGCTACACCAAGTTTTTGTAACATCACAGATTGAATTTTTAACTATTGAGTGGCAGCTGCAACGCACAAGACTCCATACAACAGTGAATGTTACATGCATACATGGGAGGGACACAGTAAAACGCACGGGATGTACATGTAATGATTCCAAGATCCAAAATGCAGGGAATCAATGTCCCAGGCTTAAAATCTACTTCTGGCCTTAAAGATTCAGGTAAAAACAGGTAGATATTCATGAACCTTCAGAAATTCTTTAGTCTGGAGGGAACAGAATGTGAATTTTTGTATACAGGGACAACAGAATGTTCTCTCGGATAAGAAGCAAAGTAGAAAAATCACCACAAGAAACCCCGATCACTCCCACAAAGAAGGTAGGAATCCCAGTCCATCAAGTCAGAGGCACATGATGATACATTTTGGCTCTAGATACAATATACAGACCTATACAGTATAGATTTCCGCTATGGCTGTCTGCACAAGGCCTTACAAGCATAGATACACATATTACAGGTGACCACAGCTCAGTTCCTATTGGAGGTGTAATAAAAAAGCAATATACTAAATAATCTCACCCTCAATGTCCTTCTACAGGTTAGACAAGTATTTCCTGACAAATATCTCCAACAGAAAACTCCTACCTAGGCTACAGTATAGGCACACAGACGAATATCACCCATAGACTCCCATTGTGAAAAAAAACATGTAACACATAGTATACATACTTCTAAGCTAAGGCCCCACGTTGCGGAAAAACTGCATTTTTTTGTTGCAGATTCCCTTATATTTCCCATTCCTTTTGAAGCCACTCTTGACTTCGACTCCAAAAAACGAAGCAAAATCTGTAACGAAAAAGAGGAACTTTTCCACAATGTGGGGCAATAGCCTTAGGGTATTGTTCACACAGAGGAATTTCACCCTGAGGCAGATTCGTTTTCAATAGGAGGCAGATAAATTCCACGGCTGATCAGGTTCATTCATCCAGGGATCAGTGAGTGAAAACCAAGGCGGAAAGCCAGAGGGACTGAAATGGAAGAGGAATTTGAGACATAAATCCTCCTCTAATTCCTTTTCTAGGTTTGCTGTGTGAACACACCCTAAGGACTACACTTTCCTATACAGTGAATATAAAGGTATGCTGATATATACTGGCCCAGAGGATGCCAAAGGGATACTCTTGACATCTGTTGGCTAAATGGCTCCCTAAGGATATGTATTGGAGCCAGAAGTTTTCCTGGTGCACGTGTAAAACGTGGCGTGAAAAGAGGACGCGCAGCGCCTTATGTAATAATAATAATAATAATAATAGTCCTTTAATAGTCCCACAATGGGGAAATTCAGTGTGTTACAGCAGCAAAGATAATGTGTGAGAAACATGAAAATCGCATAGACGCCTTATGCAATATACAGGTTACGCTATAGCACATGGGGTATATTGCAAAAATGCTAAACTTTCATAGTAAACATATATGGTAGAATCTTCCGCTTTGCTTCCTGCCCTTACAATTTGGCCTAAGGGGCCTATACACATAAGAGTAAAGTCAACAGAAGCCACCAATTTTAGTGAATATCGGATGTGTATAGGGGTCTGCCTACTCTATAGAGACGCCAGAGGTCAGGGGAAAGTAGGAATTCAACATTTATGATCCTTCGTACTTATGGGAGATAACCCATCGTCAGAGAGGACTTATTCTTCATTGAGAACAGATGCATACTCAGCTGAATTGAGCGTGCATGTGTATAGGGGAAGGTCCCTAAACGGACCCATTAATTTCCAGCAATGACAGGAATAGGACCAGTCCTGAGTTTTGACCCAGGCTCACGACCCCTACACGGACCCGTGATAGGGGTCCATGTAGGGTCTCCGTGATAAACATGGCTCCATGTGCATTGAGCCTTAGAGTAAGTTCTATGAAAACCTTATTACGTGGGACCCTTAGATAGCGGCTACAGCCGCAGAGGCATTAGGAGGTGCCTACTGCCAGGGTCGGACTGGCCCACCGGGACCCTGGTGAATCCCCCGGTGGGCCCCATGCCTTGAGGGCAGAGGTCCCCAATGACTGGGCCGCAGACCACTTAGTACCAGGCCGCCCGGTCATTGGGGACCTCTACTGCTGTGTACTGTATACTGAGCTCTCTGATAGTTTTAGTATGTTTTTAGTGGAAAAAAATAATTTTTAGCCATTACTAGGGAGATAAAACTTTTTGTTTTTAGTTTCAGACAAAATTGTAATAGAGAGAACTTCACTTGCATTTCTTGTACAGCTATTAATAATCCAGGACATTGTTTCCATTGCTTTCTCTATTGTTTTCCTGTTTTCTATATTAGTGCCTGAGTGTACAAGACTGTTAACATCACAGTGTGCACAGGATCCCTGCCCAAGAATGGGAATTTCTTGTACTCTGAGCCACTATGCTACATCCTTAGTCCTGGCAGACTCCTCTTCACGGCTGCCAAATACCCAAATACCACAAATTTGATTAACAAGTTCCTCACGTCTTGTGTAGATGCAAAAAACGTTTTCTAAATGGGGAAACCTTGTTCTCATCGTAAGAAACTCAAAGAATAAAAGTGTGCGGGATCAGATAGTCAATGGGTGATGCCTGGAGACTCTTCAAGTGTATCCAAACTCTTAGTGTGTGAGACTACAGCATGAACAGCACCATATAGAGGAAACGGGTGAATTCGTATAATGACATAAAATTAGAGTATTGCTAAGAATATTCCTTATAATAATATATTCCTTCCTAATAATAAAAATTCCTTAAAGGGGCCGTCCTACTATAATATTCATAGAAAAATGCAGAATTTACTATTTATGTGCTGTTAAAAAAAAAAAAAAAAAGGATCCATCGAAAAGTTATGACATTGACTTACATAGTATGGCACCACCTGGTGTTCAAAGCGTATAGCAACATGCACGTCCACCGAACGCTGAGTGCCGGTGGACACACATGCTCAGTCATTCTCCTCATCACCAGGTGTCTGTATAGTGATCCTCTGCATAGGAATAGCTTTCCGCCCTGCTTGTCAGGGATGGAGCAGAGCTCTGCAGTAGTATGGCAGTCTAGTTGAGAATACTCCTTCAGGACAGGGTAAGATGGAACTATATTGTCAGCTACCAGAGGGGGAGGAGACTTGCTATCCAGTAACCTACCCCCAGCAGCATGAAGGGGACACAAGGAAGCAAAATAGGATGAAATGGGTATTTTTATGCTAGAAGAGCCTTTCAGGAGTTTTGGTATGAAAATGATCCCCAGAATAATCCTTTAAAAAACAAAAACAGGGGTTCTACGCTGAAGAAAACCTCCACATCGTGGAAGAAGAAGTTCAACATTCCAAAATCCAGCCATCACAATTCTACCTGTCCTTATCAACCACATGGCTTTCACTGGTGGTGGTGGTGGGGCAGGACATCTCACCCAGGCCCTATGGGCTCTTTGATCAGGGGCAACAATTCAGTTCTTACCACAACTGCAGGACGGTCAACCAGCTTCACATTGGCACCCCCTATACCCAAACACCTCTGGCGTATGCCCACAAGGAACACCCTTGTCAGAAGTGGTCATAAGTCAGATTCTTCTGTACACAGGACTGCGCACTTCTTATTATATACAAGAAATCTACACCAAGAAAGGTCTTATAATGAAATGGAAAGTGGCTGCACAAAAGGCTAAAAATACTTTACTAATGGTTTTATGCAACAGGTTTAAGTACAGTCCATGTAAACCAGAAGAATATACTATGGTGGAACACTACAGATCAGCTCATATATTATATAGTGGATCCTTAAAAGGGAACCTGTCACATGAAAAATGTAGTACAACGTGCAGGTGGCGTTTTATAGGGAAGGAGGAGCTGAGCAGATTGATATATAATATTGTGGGAAAAGATTCAGTATAACTTGTCATTTATCCACTGAAATATCTGTGCTCCCTATGCGGAGAAGTCTAGGAGGTGGAGCCATCAGTGATTGACAGCAATCTCTGTATGTACAGTCAGAGGGGAGGCTGTCAATCACTGATGGCTCCGCCTCCTGGACTCAACATAGAAAGAGCAGAGATTTCAGTGGATAAATGACAAGTTTTTACTGAATCTTTTCCCATAAAACCTACATATCAAAATGCTCATCTCAGACTCTCTTAAAATGTAAGGTTTAGTTGTATTTCCCGCCTGACACAACATTATTTATAGGACAACATTTTGCATTGATGTAAAGCTCCACCTTTGTAACCATTTATTATAGCCTACTGTATCCCATTATCTTCTAGATTCTATTATATCAAGAAGCTCAATGTGAACAGATCTGTATTACGCATCTATAACCTGGTTGTTCTCTTTCATATCACAAATTGCTGTAAAAGCCCTAAATCCGGTATCCTGGCCTCAGGCTGATGGAAATTACTATAATCTTATTGAAAGCTGTATATGTGAAATTTCCTTGTAATATCTGCTGAGTGACTGTATATGAACCTGTAATATTAATGTAAATTGAAAATATGTACCCCAGCTTCTGGGTACCAGGGAGGGGCACCAAGATGCCATTAACCTTGGTTAGGGCATTTATGCAGAAGACCAGCACATTTAAAGAGGACCTCTCCCCGATCCTGACATGCCAGTTTCAATAAATACTTATATTCCCCCATGAGATAACACATAATTTTGTTAGAACTCTAGGTTGTGATGTTCCTCTGTTATCCCTCCTGGAAATTAATGAATAAATTATTAACTGGGGTGTTACCATTGCCCTTGTCAAAGGGGTGTGTCCATAGACTGTCTGACACTAACAGTACTGATTGACTGTGCAGGGACACCCTCCCCCCCCAATTGGTAACACCCAGTTGTCAATTTCTAGGAGGAGCGGCACATCAGAAAAAATAAACTAAGACAAAGAGATGGTGTGAAGTAAGACACAGACAGATCTTTTCTTGGATCACTAAATAAGTCAAACTGGATCGCAGTGGTCTAACTTGGGGTCTCCCCAGTACAGCCCTTTCGTTATTGCCTAGTAGGGCACATGGCTGTCATAGTGGAAGGACCCTGCTTGATACCGCCCTACACTAGCCTCTAAAACAGCAACTGACTGTGGCGGACCGGGTATCCATTTATTACATAGCCAGTCATTCATCATATGTATTCTCCAAGGCAAATCCAGCTGTAGCCTCGCCCCGAGATACATGTCATTTCTAGCAGATTTCACAGCCGAATTCATGACGACCACTTGTCTGCCATAGCAAACATTTCCAGATTAATGATTTTGTGGTCGGAAATGTGTCATAAAAGCCTGTGAAATATATAAATATATATGTATTACTTGCTTGTTTTGTGCCGGCTCTTTTTGGCAATATTTTTGGAAACTTATAATGCCTTCATAGGAAAAAAAAAAAAATTAAACCAACAGACCATGGAGCAAAACCGCTATATGCAGCAGATTTCCTTCCCGCACATGCCCTGTCCACGTGACATTGTATCATTCATTTTCCACTGGCTGCAATGACATCATAGCTTTACAAATGGATAAGAAAACACAGAAAACCTTTTTGGAATATTGGGCGACCGCCAGCTCGCTCTTTATTGTATTCTTCTGTAGAAACCATAAAATGTAAACTAATCAAAGTGTCATAAAAGAAGTCGCAAGTCTTTAGTACATAGCAAACAACTTGGTGGTCACTGTATAGTAGATAGGATAATAAAGCTGTATTCCCATATTTACAAGATGGGACTGTGTGGCAGACTGTGCAGGGACACCCCTCCCCTCTCCCACCATATTTACAAGATATCCCATAAATACCAAATGGGAGACTGGAGCCTACGGAGAATGGGAAAGCCCATGGGGTCAGTGGATCGCTATTGTCCTAATAGGCGGCAGTCTAGTGAGCATTTATAACATACTCTATGGACATGCTGTAAATGTTTAAGATGGACACACCCCTTTAACTGCGTAATGGAGGGACATCACATAGAGATACAACAGTTTATGAGCCAAGAGGGTCTCATTGCACACCCGAAGTAGTAAGGTTGTGCATACAGACAAGTAGTGGTCAGCCAAAAGCTTGTTCGCCCACCAGCAGTCACCCCTTACCCCACCCAACCATACACATATAGCTCAGCTCCATGTGCATGAGCAAAAGGTTGAGTATGTTGATATAACACACATGATCAGTCTTTGTGCTTATTCACACAATGCCTAGCAATCGACCCCATAGAAAATAATAATGGATCTAATCACATAACCATGTTTTTAATGGTCAGTTTGACCGATCCATTAAATAACAGAACATGCCATTTTCTGGGCCATTTTCACAGATCCCTCAATAGACTCAAGACGATGAAGGAATTGTGAAAACGGTTATCCTTGGGTATACCCTTGGCCATGATAAAAGTACTTGGTACACGGCATGTTTGTGTGAATATGCAACTTCTCCCAACATCTGACAATGGGGGACTAAAGCCCTATGCACACGAACATGAAAAACCAACATATAAACACACGTTTTATGAACAGCCGTTTTAAGAACAATGGGGACATACACATACCCATTTTTTTAAGGGACCGTTTTAGCAGATATGTTAGTTTTCATGGACAAATGGATTTGCATTGGTTGTTAAAAAGGGAAAAGTGGGTTGGGAAAAAAAAAAAAAAAGAAAAATGAATGTCATTGTTTTTTTTTTTAAAAGTTACAACAGCTGAGCTGAGTGTGCATGTGCACGGGAGAATCAGAAGTGATGGCTGAACAAGCACATTCAACAAAAATCTAAAAATATATGAGAGGCTTAAGTAAGTTTCCCAGACTGCAAAACACCAGAGTAAGCAACGTGCAAAAGGAGGCGATAGCGGTCTGTAGAATTCGGTAAGTATGCCTATATGATAAATGACTGTAGGACATGATGTAACTCAGGACTAGGAATAAGTAAAGAAAAAGTAACCGTCCCCATGAAAAGGGTTTTTCAGGCTAAATAATCGATGACCTATCTGTAGAACAGGTCAATTAGATCAGCAGGGGTCGATCAGATCAGATGTTTGAAGAGGCTGCATTGCTCAGGTGAGTGTTGTGGCCTCTTCTGTACTTACGCTAGGTTCACACAATCATTCGACTCTCCATCATTCGGGTACACATGGGGACCCGAAAGAACGAGAGTCTGTCTGCAAAAAAAGTGGTTACCCGCGGACACCATGGACTTTTCTCTCCCCGATTTTAGACGGAATCTGTGGCGGAGTTTCCAACACAGATGTGAACCTAGCCTTACAGAGTACAGCGCTGTATATTTGTATTACAGCGCAATCACTTGAATGGGACTGAGATGTGATAAGGCCAAGTAACCGATGAACATGACATCACTGGCCTGTGAAGCGGAAGTGGCGCTCAGGGAGCACCGCAGCCACTTCAAACAACTGACCAGTTCCCAATAAAAAAAACTCTTAAGATGTCACCTACGCTTGGACATCCATCAATGAACGACTGTCAGCTTCAACCAAAGTTAAAGGGGTTGTCCAGGACTAGAAAACATGTCTTCCACACCTGTCCGTGGGTTGTGCTTGCTCATCTCAGTTGAAATTAACTGATCTGCAATACCACAGACAACCTGAGGACAGGTGTGGTGCTGTTTTTGAAAGAAAACAGACATTTTTTAATCCTGGATACCGTTTTAAACTAATAGATAAATTCTTAAAAGTTCTCTGAGCCATATACTGTGCATGGTGGTTGATATACGGATCCTATATGAGAATAAAGTTACAAAGCCCCTGGTCATCAGTTATGTACGTTACAACATAGGAGACGGCTAAACATCTGCGATGGCCATAGTACAAATCACCCTCTTTTCCCACAAGATGAGCTCATAGTGGAAATGTTACAGAATTCCCAGGAGATTGTGGCATCTCCATGTGGAATGGATCAAGACGGAGATTCAATTAATGGAAATCTATTTTAACGGAAAGTTTCTGAACCTCATGAACATGTGCTCTAAGTTATCAGCCGACTGAGATCCTATCACATACACATCTGATAAATAACAGAACTATGCTGTAGTAGTAAACCCGCTTAGCAATATATAGACAGATGTATATATGTGACGTATATATGATTTATATATCTGTAGTGCACAAGCCTGATATTTGGTCAATTTCTCAGTTCCCCATAGTTCATATGTTTTCTGTCACTGAATGGGAAGACTATGGTACTTAAAACAGAACCCAGAATAACACCCCAACCCTGCAGATAGATAGGTTATGGTCACCAGAATCCAGCATATTAATCTAGCCCTGCAGATAGATAGGTTATGGTCACCTGACTCAGTTTTCCCCTTGTGGATCGCTGCCTCTGTTCCTGAGATATCACCGTTTTTGTCAATATGCAAATTAGTTTTTTGGAGCAACAAGTGTGTTCCCATTGCTCCATAAAATAAAGTGGTACCGCCCTTGTTTCGCCAAAGAGCTCATTTGCATATAGACAAAAATGGCAATATCTTGGAAATGGAGGCCTCAATTCACAAGGGGAAAGTACCATTTGATTCAGGTGCCCCTAACCTATCTATCTGCAGGGCTGGGGTGATATGCTGGTACTGGTGACACTAACCTATCTATCTGAGGGGCTGGGCTGATATGCTGGTTCTGGTGACAGACTCCCTTTAAGCTGGTCACCATCCTAACCAACAATCTACTGTTATTCTTGGGGTAACCACAATGAAGCATTACTTAATGCTGGCCGTCTTCCATACCACATGAGGCAATCCTACACAGAAGAACATTGGGCTCATTCAGACATGCAAGATCCTGCCTCTAAATCTATGTAAATTCTGGTAACAACATGAATTTCCTGTACATCTGAGTTTTCTTGCACCCTATTCACATGCAACATACGATTTTCATGCGGATTTACGGCATGGATGGAAATGCCAAGGATTTGCCCCTACAATAGGGTTAGAATCTGCTGTAGATCTGTAGCAAATCAGTGCCAGAAATCTGAGGGTAAAGCCCCGGATTTATGTCGTGGAAACACACGTCAGACTTTAAACTGAATGGATATATTACTATATTTAACACAAAGAGGTACATGAATGAAGTATTTGTCTTATTAAATGATAGAGGAGATATAGACAAATATATTTCTAATGGAAGATAAGACCCAATATCCAGAGACTGTATAGAGATATTTAGGGTGCCTATGGCTCTATACCATGAATCTAAGCAGTAGATACAGACAGTCACATAGTCACAGCATCATCTATTAAAGCATATTTCATGCTATATTTTATTATATGTTCCATGTTATTTATAGCCAACTGTGTTTTATATGAAATGCATGAAATTGCTAAAAATAGAGGTCTACATCCGTAGCTTTCAGAGGGCACATGAGAGGATATGAGGACACCGATAAGTCATGTCCCTTTCGGTACTAGATATATAAAAAGTTAGGAAATAAATGTTCTCAGGGACTAGGAACTTTTTGTGTATACATACTTGCAGAACCTCCTGGGCTCCAATGCATAATATGTAATGGGACCCCTACCTATCTTGTGCCATCTAGAATAGTGGTATATTTTATGTGGCAGAGGGACCTTTGGTGCCCCCTCGGGGTCCAGGGCCAGTAGTGCCCGCTATCGCTTCCACCCTGCACATATATACATATATGTACATACATGCTGGGTGACCAGATGACCCAAGACAGCTCTTCACAATCTAAACAATGGCCGACATTGCAACGTCCTCTTTCAGTATGCAGTAGGAAGACTAACACTAGGTTCATACTAGCACTGTCTCGTTGTTCAGGTCTGTCGGGGGACCTGAACAATGGAGAGACAGACCCTATTGACTATAATGCAGTCCGTCCATCTTTTTAAACTGAAAAAAGAGAAAAGGACAATTTCTGATTTTCGACAGACTCTGCAACGGAGTCTCCAACTGAGGCATTGGCACAGATGTGAACATAGCCTTACAGATACGCCAAAGCCATGGGGTCATGTAATTCATTACTAAATTACATTTTCTGGCAGATACCGGCTTAAGTCCTAAAAACGTGACATTTCATACCAGACAGGTCTGTAAAGTATATCCATCCGGTTAGTAAGACTGAACGTCTTCATTACATAGGAGAAGTAAGAAAACAAAGACATATATAGTAAGGTCTCTACTATTCCTCACTGGCACAGGTCTAGGGCAGAATGACCAGAGGGAATCCTGCTTATGACATATGTACTATTATTTTCCAGGCTTCTCGGCTATCTTTATGAAATCAGCTTAAGCCGATTTAATTAAAAACCCCATAAAAGGTAAAGCTCTCAGCTAACAAGATATTCCTAGCCCAAGGGGTAGAACCTCAGCCGCTCACTTAATACACAGGGAACTATTTAATCCAGATGGGATGGAAAATTAATGAAATGTACATTACAAAATAAAGTGGACGGCAAGAACGACAGGACAAGCAACGGCGGAGGGAGAACATTATCCTCGAACCTCCTCCATAGGTTCAATGAAGGATCTCAGGGCCTCCCAGTGTCTGGGGTGACAGGAAAGACAGACTAGGGATTTACCAGGCAATTCTCTTACTGCCTCAGGAAACACTTCTCCAACCGTCAAGGAGACAGTTCCCACAGTGTTGTTAGGTGAGGCAATGGAAAAGTTGTGTTTCTCCACCAAGTCTGGAGGACATTCCCAATATTATGAGGGGCTATGCTCTTATACACACAGACCAGCCACAGACAGTTGTTGAAGCAGACTACACAGGTAGTCGAGCTATTTTTCTACCTAGTTTCACAAATGGGCTAAGGTTGGGTTCACACTACCATTATTTAATGTCCGTTGCTGTCATCTGTCACAGAATGAGAGCAACGGACATTAAATGACAGATGCAGACGGAGCCCCCTCCATCGAATGTCTGTCTGCATTCACCCCCCGTCCCCCATGTAAAAAACATGAGGGAAGCTTTCTTCCCTCATGTTTTTTACTTTTGGACGGAAGAAAAGGTCCTGGATGCAGTACTTTTTCTTCGGTTACAAAAGTAAACAAATATTATAGTCAATGGGCACAGACACAGACCGAAGGGGCTGCATGTATGTCCTTTACTCCACTATTATTAATGTCCTATGACAGATTACAGCAACAGATTGTAATGACTGTAGTGTGAACATAGCCTAAGAAAACTCATAGGCTAATTGGCTGGCAAATATTTTGGACTTCCAGGATAAGTGATATATTAACTCCACTCCAACACAGAGAGACTGTATATAAAAGGTTTAATACATTGTAGGGTTCTATCAAAAGGATATGGGATAAGTGTATGATCGCTGGGGGTCTGACCACTGAACCCGCATAGAACAGAGGTCCACATGAACAGACCAGTTTTTGGAATACTCCGCTCATTCACTTCTGTGGGACTGACAGAGATCAGGTTTTCGGAAGTCACATAAAAGTGAATGGAACAGAGGGCAAGTTTTCCCAACACTGGTTTCATCCTGGACAAGCAATAGCGATACGTCAACGGGCACACAGAGCTTTACATTGGCCAATGATTGGGAGTGAGGGTCCCCACGAATGATCATTCGACAGGTTATTGGTTCATGTAAAAGACCCTTCATTGTTACCAATGGTATATACTGAAGATCATCTCACATATAACCTCTGCATACAGGTTGTGAGTATACATGTATTACATATGAGGGTTTCACATCACCAAAAGGCAGATCAATCTGGCTAAAATATTTGCAAGTTTCTATGATGAAAAGTTTCTATTATTCTAGAGGATGAGGGGACTGAGAATCTGAAACGGAACATGAAAATGAGAGTCGGGTGAATTGTTGAAAAGATTCTAAATTGAGCACAGAAAGGGACCGAGCCATGTGCTATGAACCAAGCAGCCAGTGAGTCTATTAGGGAGTTAGGTGTTTTGAGTATATTCACATGTTCAGGTTTTGATAATATGTTGATCAGGTTTAAATCCGGTTATGAAGCCAAAACTATAAAGGAAAGATACTACTGCTCTTTGGGGGTAGTAGTAGGAGTTCCACTGCGGGTGATGGAACGGAGCCTGGTAATAGTTTTTCCCCACAGTGGATGCCCAATTATGGATGTTAAGTCCAGCGCATGATGACTTCACCCCAACGATACTATACTCTGCTTCTCCCACTAGATTTATGGAGGCTGATCTGAGTAAATTCCAATTGGTACCCTGTCTACCTTTGTATGGCAGGGTCCAGGCTGTGAGCCTGTGGTATACCTCAATGTCTCCTCCAACTTGGCACTTTTTCCTCCTCTCAAGGGCTGATAGCAAATTCTTCCCGGTCTCAGGGCATGTACCTCTCCAAAGTGAAACAGATTGTAATGTGTGAATAAGGCCTTAATTTTAGCTTCTAAAACTGCCCCAAAACTTGAATGTGTGAATAAGTGCTTACAACCAAACCCATAAAACTAAAACATAATGATACAACTTCTCTAAAAAAAAAAAATTATCAATCATTGGTGGGAATGAGGTGCCATGTGATCTTTCCTACAAGCCCATTTATCATATGTCTCCTTACTAGAACTACACTGGTCATCTGCAAGTGCTGATGAAATGTCTAAGAAAAACAGCAGCTCATCATTGATGGACGTAGCACATAAAAAGTCATCTGTCCTCGATTATAACACTCACTACTACGTTCCAAACCGCCTCTGGAAGTTAGCAACAGTTAGTCCGAAGTGTCATGGACTGGGTTCCCATGGCTGAGCAGCTGCACGCAAGCCTGATATCGACATGTGCAATGCCAAGGAGCAGTGGAAACTGTTCTCGGGAGAGATTCTCCAAGCTTCATCGTCTGGCAGTCTGACCCACCAATCTGGGTCTGGTGGATGCCAAAACACTCAATGCCCAAATGTGTGATACCAAATGTCTGGAAATGCGTTTTGTGGTCCTGACTTGGCTCCTTGGTCCATCAAAGGAATATATCATGGCTACAGCATATAATTCTGTGTGGTAACAGTTTGGGGGAAGACCTTTGTCTAATCCAATATGGACAATGTACAAAAAAGTCCACAAAAAAGTGGAGGGGCTGACCATAGTGTCAAATAAGACTCCGATTTATCAGCATAAAACCTAATATATTTAAGATGAGTAGTTTTAGTTTTCATGTCTCATACTCGGGAGATGTTGACTCTTGGCAAAACTTGGACCCATTAACAGATCGCAGGTAAATTTTATTATGCCAAGATGGAAAATATCAAGTTCGTTCCTCCAACAGCTCCCTCTCCCAGCTGAACATGCATGTGTTCTTAAATAGATCGACATCATGTCCGTTGGTTACATGGTCATGCTGCAGCTCAGTCCCATTCATTAGAATGGGAATGAGTTTCAGCATAGCCATGCAACCAGCGGATGTGATGTCACTTCCTGAGAAGAAGAAAGCAGCCATGTTTTCTAAACCTGCATAACCCTTTAATCGAAAAGTGTGCAGGCTGGTTATAGTTATATGTGGTGATTACTGAGGGGACACTATATATACCACCTAGTTTGACAACCAACAAATATATGTAATGAGCTTTTGTCACACAAAAGCCTCAAAGTGCAGAGAGTTGTGGAGCAGGGGATTCAGCGGATGCCATATAGGTGCTCATCCTCAATTTCGTAGGAAGGCAGTCTACCGCTCATTGCAATGCGAGATGAAACCCACACGAACACTGGTAGAATACACAAACTCCACTAGGGCAGACATTTTTCACTAGATTACCATGGGCCTACACATGCCCAGCAAGTTTTGGTCAATTCAGGGCCCATATATATGTGCGTGTGTTCTGATTGATCAACAATGGGTCTGTAAAACATGTCCTATCATCTGAATCCCACTCATCCTCATTCATATACTACAAGCCCCCTCCTCACAACAGAACGAGCCTTTTCATCGCTTTACCACCCATTACTTCTAGTACATTGTCACAACAATGCCTGTGTATGTGTCCCCAACCTATAATTTCGCCTCTCACAGCAGTATCTTCCCCCTCCTGTCTTCTTTTCTCTTTCTCAGCAGGTGTGATTTGCATCTTCGCCCACAGAAAACGCAGCTCCTCTATAGGTTTTTTTTCACTCAACCCTTTCGCTTCTGGAAATACATCATTTACAACTTTTTCCAAAGAGATTCATTCTCACAACAATTCTACCCTAATACTACTAACCTTTCTTAAAGTCTTCCGTTTGGTCTGGATGTCCTCTTCTTCACTGAATACTTGGTCACTTTCTGGTGAGGAATATGCTACTGAGGAGCAGGTGGAGGTGCTGGAGACGGACCGCTCTGAAGGCCTTACGAAGGCCTTCTTGTGCTGCTCCTCTACTGGCAGCAGATCTAAAAGTTCCTTGGTGTGTTCCCTGTTCTCATCAGGCTTCAGGCCTTCTGGTTTACTTGAGACATCTCGGTCAAGGGTTTGCATGTCCTTTTTTGCCTCATGGGGCAGCACAGATAACTTTTTGAATTCTTTCTCCAAAGGAAGGTGCTCGTGCTTCTCCCTAGGCGCGTGCTCGTGCTTCTCCATCACTCTTGCTGCAGACTGGAGACGTTACACGATCAATTGTTTTTTGCAGTTTCCTCTTGACTGATCAGCCACAAATGGCTACTTGCTTTTTTACAGGCATGCCCTGAAAAGTCTCCCTCAGGTTCACTCTTCCTGTCCATGAGACATCTGTGGAGAAAGTGCAACATAAAGTGAAAATGTGATATTAGGGACACTTTATCTTACAGAGATCCACTTTTATAGAACGGTATCTATTATATCACAGGGAGAACCTCACAACATGAAAATGTTCTGATCTACTGACATTATGTAATAGAACAGGAGGAGCTGAGTGGATTGATATGTATATATTTAATGGGAAAAGTTTTTGTATAACCTGCAAATTTCTGCTCATTCTGGGCTTAGGAGTCCAGTGGGCGGTCTTAATGAATAATTGGTAGACGACCTACAAGAAACCATAAAGAGATGGCTGTCAATCAATGAGTAGGACGGTCCACTGGACTCTAAACATAGAAAGAGCAGAGGTTTCAATCTCAATAGACTGCAAGTGACACTAAGGCCACACAACACTTTTTTCATGTCCATTTCACATCTGCTTTTACAACAATGGGAGTCAATGGGTATATACACAATTTAACTGACAGTGAACAACATCAGTTAAAAAAAAAAAATAGGACACTGTTTTTGTCCTTTTTTTCTGGCCTGACGGCCCGAATACAAGTCTACTGGGTCAGCTTTTCATGCCCATTTTTGGGTAATGCATCAGTTTTTGTGACGTTAAAAATGGATGAGTGGGTTGGGCCAAATAAAAAAAACACGTTCTTTTTTGTGCCAAATTTATTAGATCGTGCACTTTTTTTTTTTTTTTTTTTTTTTTTTTTTTAAATAGTGCTCTGCTCCTTATGCACCTTTTTTCAAAACTGTCTTGCAATGTGGGTACGGTTTACATTAAAAAGTTCCCAAATTTTTGCACAAACACACCCCACTTCTAACTTGGCTTAAAAAATTTAAAAACATCCTTAGTGAACTCTGGTGCCCTTTCACTAGAGAACTGAGACATTTTGATAAATTTGTTGCATAAAAAGCACTCAAGTAAAACATAAGCCATGTAAAATAGGTGGCATAAAAAGTCCACTTGTAATAAATTTAATGAAAGTACTTGTAAAATACAAAGTCAAGATCTGGAGATTACAACGGTCAATTCTGAACCTTCTTTGCAAAGACTCGACCATGTGCTTTTCCTCTACAATAAGCCAGAAGCATGATCTCAGAGTACAAAAAGTAACAAAAACTGTGGAGATGTAAAGCCAATGAAAAGTTTTTGTGCAGCATGGGCAATAAGCAAACCTCCAGCCTGCACAAACAACATGTCCACCATCATCATTCTGCCCAGACACTAGATTTGGAGATACTTTTACACCAAGCCTTACACGAGGAGGGCCAACAACACATAACCCCATGACAAAAAGATAATTCAAGATTGTATCTTACAAAACAGAAATTACAACCTTCAAAGGACACCACTGAAAACGGAAAGAAGGCGACAAAGCCTAAAAGGAGGTAAAGAGGAAACATGAAAAACAGGAGTAAACTGAGGCAAAGATCACTGAAAGTAAGAACAAGAAAAACAAAAGGAGCTCAGAAAAGTAGGAAGGGAGTATGCAAGCACAGATGTTACGAAGAGGAAGAAGAGAGATGGAAAAACAGGAGGGGTAGACGGCCGGGGTAGAGCGCTGCAGAAAACGGAGAGCATGTAATTAAAGGTGATAGGGTGTGACGGAGGAGAGGTCAACACAAAGTGGAATACTGAAAATAACCAAGACGTCCCTGCTCAGCCTACACTCACCAGGGTCCCTGAAGGTATTCTTTGTCAGATATGTTCATACATTTGTAAAAAGTACCAGATTCCTATCTGCCCTCCCAATCTGCTCTCCCCCTCCTCTCTCTTCCCCTCAGATATCTTGTTCAATGAGGGTTGGCTTAGGGCCAACGGGAATAGGGAAAGAGAAGGTTCCCACAGAAACACTGTGTGTGTCCTCAGCTATCATGCCAAGCATGGCAAATCCAGGGATGCCAATCCGGACACGTCCAGGTAAAGAGACGGAATACTACATCTTAATCTAGGAAGGGAGGCAAACCTCGTAGATGAGAGACTAGACAGCTGCATATTTATAGACGGGGCGGAAAAAATAAGGTGAACCAAGTCTGGAAGCACACACCTTGGAGAAGAAGGTCCGCCAATATTCCATATCATAGATGAGAGAATCCCTAGACTAAGGTTTTCCATATTTTAGTACATAGCGAAAGCAACTACAATGAGCATATATCATTTTGGAGGACCAAGAATGTCCACACATTACACAAGCAATTTATTAAAGTAGTTGTACAAGTCTTGATATTGATGGCCTATCCCACTGAAGTGAATAGAAGCTAAGCCACAATAGTGTGACATGCCACTACACAGTGTACAGAGCAGACTGTTTCCATATCCATACATTATTCAGATATCAGCTGATCGGCCGGGGTGCCCAGTCGATCCGATACTAATGACCTATCCTAGGGATAGGCCACCAAATTTCAGTCTTGAACAACGCCTAACGGCGTTTTCCCAACCAGATTTAAATTTTGCATTGTTTTAAATATTTTCTCTAACCATCTTAGTGGTGACATCTCTTGTCTTGATCGATTTCCAGTGGATACAACCATGAACTTTCTATGGTCTGGGACTTGTCAGAAACCCAAACGATCAGGATTTTTTGAGCAATAAAATCCAATTTTTGCAATTCGCGACTAATTTCACATGAAACCCAAGTCTTACTAAACTGCCATCTCTGTGATCAGATTATTATAGGGAGCCCGTCCAAAAATAGAATTGTCCAAAGTTGATAACTCCACATGTAGTCATACGCAGTCCTCGATATATACCGTGGGGAGAAAAAGTATTTAGTCATCCATCAATTGTACAAGTTCTCCCACTTAAAAAGATGAGGCCGGCCTGTAATTGTCATCATAGGTAGACCTCAACTATGAGAGACAAAATGAGAAAACAAATCCAGAAAATCACATTGTCTGATTTTTTAAGAATTTATTTGCAAATTATGGTGGAAAATAAGTATTTGGTCACCTAAAAACAAGCAAGATTTCTGTCTCTCACAGACCTGTAACTTCTTCTTTAAGAGGCTCCTCTGTCCTCCACTCATTACCTGTAGTAATGGCTCCTGTTTGACATTGTTATCAGTATAAAAGACCCCTGTCCACAACCTCAAACAGTCACACTCCAAACTCCACTATGGTGAAGACCAAAGAGCTGTGGAAGGACACCAGAAACAAAATTGTAGACCTGCACCAGGCTGGGAAGACTGAATCTGCAATAGGCAAGCAGCTTGGTGTGAAGAAATCACCTGTGGGAGCAATAATTAGAAAATGGAAGACATACAAGACCACTGATAATCTCCCTCCATCAGGGGCTCCACGCAAGATCTCACCCCGTGGGGTCAAAATGATCACAAGAACGGTGAGCAAAAATCCCAGAACCACACGGGGGGACCTAGTGACTGACCTGCAGAAAGCTGGGACTAACGTAACAAAGGCTACCGTCAGTAACACACTACGCCGCCAGGGACTCAGATCCTGCAGTGCCAGACGTGTCCCCCTGCTTAAGCCAGTACATATCCGGGCCCGTCTGAAGTTTGCTAGAGAGCATTTGGATGTTCCAGAAGAGTATTGGGAGAATGTCATATGGTCAGATGAAACCAAAGTAGAACTGTTT
The DNA here is from genome assembly GCA_947044405.1 of Leptodactylus fallax. NCBI lineage: Eukaryota > Metazoa > Chordata > Amphibia > Anura > Leptodactylidae > Leptodactylus > Leptodactylus fallax. The sequence continues at coordinate 3,080,479 of CAMRHE010000138.1, read as the reverse complement.
GGTAGAAACACAACTTGTCGTGTTTGGTGGAGAGTGAATGCTGAGTTGCATGCAAAGAACACCATACCTACTGTGAAGCATGGGGGTGGCAACATCATGTTTTGGGGCTGTTTCTCTGCAAAGGGACCAGGACGACTGATCCGTGTACATGAAAGAATGAATGGGGCCATGTATAGTGAGATTTTGAGTGCAAACCTCCTTCCATCAGCAAGGGCATTGAAGATGAAACGTGGCTGGGTCTTTCAGCATGACAATGATCCCAAGCACACCGCCAGGGCAACGAAGGAGCGGCTTCGTAAGAAGCATTTCAAGGTCCTGGAGTGGCCTAGCCAGTCTCCAGATCTCAACCCCATAGAAAACCTTTGGAGGGAGATGAAAGTCCGTGTAGCCCAGCGACAGCCCCAAAACATCCCTGCTCTAGAGGAGATCTGCATGGAGGAATGGGCCAACATACCAGCAACAGTGTGTGCCAACCTTGTGAAGACTTACAGAAAACGTTTGACCCCTGTCATTGCCAACAAAGGATATATAACAAAGTATTGAGATGAACTTATGTTATTGACCAAATACTTATTTTCCACCATAATTTGCAAATAAATTCTTTAAAAAAAAAAATCAGACAATGTGATTTTCTGGATTTGATTTCTCATTTTGTCTCATAGTTGAGGTCTACCTATGATGACAATTACAGGCCGACCTCATCTTAAGTGGGAGAACTTACACAATTGGTGGATGACTAAATACTTTTTTTCCCCACTGTGCTGATTAAATTTACCAAGTCCCGCTCCCCAAAAACCTGATCAAAAACTGTGTACAGTCAGCCTAAGACTATATTCACATGACTGTGGGGAGTAATGGCTATGACAAATCGATATTTATGGTCTTTTTTTTTTCACAGACTTTTGCATTCCTCTGGGACCCATTTTCATGCATTACTTGTAAACTTCAGTCTATTTTGGGATCCAGGAAAATGGACAAAGATAGGACATGTTCTATTTTTTAACAGACCATCAAAAAAAGTGGACACGTGAATAGATATAGTGGGATAAATAGGGGGAAATTCATTAAGACTGACGTTTCTAAATAAAGGCCCCGACTGGCACAAGGCACATCCGAATGATGGAGAGGCACGAGTTATAATAAATATGTTGGGCCAAGGTGCCCCTGCCCAGGCCCGCCCCGCTACGTCCACATTTACAAATTGGAGATGTGGCACAATAAAGTGCCGTGAGCCAAAGATGCGCCACATTATTACCTCCAATTTGACCTAAAAACAGTCCTCTCATGGCAGTTTTTGACCTTCATGTGAATATAGTGTATAGGTGCTATTACACATCTGGGATTTACTCACATTAATCACTACAGGACAGTATGTCCGAATGTAGTATAGTATAGGACAGTATGTCGGTGGCAGGCAGAGACTCTTAGTATCATAGATGACTATACTGCTAAGAGTCCCTCTCCCAGCATGATATTCAGGATGGTATATCCGTTGAACACACGGACAAAGTTTCACGGTTGAAGCTCGGTTGTGTGAATCTAGGGTTAGTCATTTTCATTGGTGTACCGCATGTATAGCACCCTTATGTACCGTTAGATGTGTAATAGCACCTTTAAGGGTGTGTTTCCACACTTCAATTTTTGCATGCAGTTTTTGAACTCCTAGATAAAGGGGTTGTCCAGGGAGTCTTTTTTTGTCGCTCTTCTTTCTGGGGTTTTTCCCATGTTGTGCCTAGGGGTCCCGAGCTGGTCACATAATCGGAACAAGTAACCGCCCCCCATCACTCCACCTCCTCTCCCATTTTCACCCCTAGTCGCCTGTGGTATGGGGGCTAGCTTTACAACTACCTTTGAAAACGGGAGAAGAGGCGAAGAAACCCAGGGAGTGTGTGCTGGTTCCAATTACTTGACCTATTCTTGGAACCAGCCTGGGACCCCTAGGTACAATATGCAAAAAACCGACGAAGTAGTAATAATAATAAAAAAAAAAAAAAAAAAAAAAAAAAAAAAAAAACACACTTTAAGGCTGGGTTTACACTGTGCTTTTTACATCACAGTAACATCTCTGCTTTGCAATTTTAGTAGCTGCTGGCTTACAGTAAAAGAAGTGCTGGGCATTGCTGCAGGTTTTAATTTAAAAAAAAAAAAAAAAAGCAACAGAAAAGTACAGTGTGAATACAGGCATACACTAGGGACACACTAGCGTTCGGCTCTCGGTTGTTCCCTTATGTAACCTCACATCAAGAAGTTCCTGAGTGATCTATTGAGGTTATTTCTGTAGAAGACAATACATAATCTTCTGAAAATTTTCTTCTGACAGATTTCTACATTACTTTGTCCACTCAAGTAATCGACAATTTTTTTTTTTTTACTATAAATACAGAGAGTGTATTATAGCTGGAAATCCTGTCCTAACCCAAACCAACAGCCTCTTAGGGACCTATGAAGCAGTAAATTTGGGTCACTAGATCTGTGGTCAGGATGGCTACAATATGGTCCATATAATAAGGACATATTATAGTAGTGTGAATCCAGCCTAAAGTGAGAAATACAGAGTTTCTTAAAGGAACGGTAACCTACTGCAGCCTCTAAAATTGCAAACATGTGAAGATACATGAGGTAAATCAGTGATCATGACGAAATCCATACTCCGCGTCATCCCAGACTGAATGGCTGATAACAGGGAACAATAGGGTTGGTTAACCTGAGCAGTAAATGAAAAAAAATCTCTCACGATGTGGTGGACAGACATATATTATTCATGAGAGCAGGGAGCTGGCGTTGAACAATTGCACAATTACTAGTGCAAATATAACATGGCACCTGCACACGACAGGGCGGTCCGGCCTTTACACAGGCAATATCGGCTCCCTTATTGTACATCCGTCTAGACACATTTACGGTAGATAACAGTGCAGTGAAGTTTCTTTAGACTGGTTTATTACATTCTGATATTCTGGAGAATACAGAATTTGTACAAGACATAGGACAAGTACAAGACACAGGAGACTCCCTATAAATAGAGTCGCCATAGCGTACTCTGAATTATGGGAAGTTTTTGGACTCTACTATTACAGCAGTTTTTCTATGACTATAGTCCAATACCTATGACGGATTATAGAAGCGTGGACCATGTATGACCATCTGTAGGTATTCCTGACTACACAGATTACTAGATTATAATAATCTACAAAATACACACAGACTAATAATGACCATCTATTGACATGTCACATGATATATGACTTATACAATATGGACCCTTATGGGGCACTTGGTCTTCTTCTGAGGTTTGAAGGCTCTTAGGAAGGATTATTTGTAGGACTAATCCTATGATCACGTTTCTTGGCTGTGCTTTAATTTTTCATGAATCAGACGCTCAAAAAACAGATTCAACACAAATGTGAAAAATGCAGCTGAGAATTGTGTGAATATGGCCCCATACACACGACCATGTATTTTCACGGTCTGGTGTATGGGGCGGTGAGCAAAACTTGGGACAGGTCCATTTTGAGAACCGTGCTCACTGACCCCAATGAATGGGACCGCAGAAGCATGACTGGTACACAGGCGGAACATGGATGACATCTGTGTGCTGCCCGTGACATTCAATCACAACTGGCAACACGCACACAGTCATGTGCATGCCGCCTAAGGCCTAACCGGCAGATCTGTGGAGTTGGAGTTAGGCTGGGATCTTAGCCTAACTCCAACTTAGTTGAGAAGTCGGAGTCAGGGCCAGTTTTGAGTGGGCAGAGTAAGAAATAAAGTTACTCTGGCCTGGAAATAAAAATTAATAATTCTAAAATTGTTCATATTGTATAATGGACGACATGTATAGTTTGCTACATATTTACTATCTTTGGGAATCGATCACTAGATTTTTTGTGAATTAGAGAATCTTTACTGCGTCTGCCTGGTCATGTCGGTCAGCCATTTATGAAGGAGTCGGAGTCGGGCTGTGGAAAAATAGAGGAGTCAGAGTCGGTGGTTTAGCCTATCCGACTCCACAGCCTTGCTAACCGGCCATCGACACCACCCTGGATATAGCTAAATATTTCAACAATTAAGCAAATAGCTATATCCATGTCAATAAACCACAATCATATTATAATACCAGACTAGAACAACATAAAAGAGCAAACAAAGGGATTAAAGTGATATAATAGGTTCTCGCCAATAACTTCACATGGTCATTCAAAGAGGTTCTTCAGCTGCCCGTAGACAAAGTCAACAAGTCTCGTATATAACAGTGTGGAAAATATGAAGACAGTACAGTCCTAGCATCATATACCTAAAAGAAGTGTATTTTGTCTGAACTTTCCAGCAAGCCCTTCTTACCCCATGTCAGTCCTTGTGCCAGGGGGGTAAGAAATACTTTGTCAATTTCAAGAAGAAGAGTAAACAGCTGATGTAAGTGGCATTGTGTAAGATGTATATGTCATAGGTCATGAGGCACGTTCTCCTATGTCGCACACTGGAGACACAAGCCTACATGACCCAAAGTGACCGACTTGGCAGTCATTGGAGGGTCCATTCGTTCGGCTATGTTCACATTTGCGGGAGAGACTCCATTGCAGATTCTATCAAACGCAGGAGAAGATATGGAAACAACAGCACAGATGTGACCATAGCCTACGTCTCCTGGAAAGACACCAGATCTGGTCAAGGACTACATGAAAGTGCAGACTTTCTGTACAAGCGCTACTTAAAGGGATCCTAGTAGGTCTAAAATGCCTCCCAAACCAATAATAGGGCCATGTAGGGGCCATTAATAGGAGAAGAAACAGATCTTTGTTGCTACAAACTGATAAACCAATGCAGAGAAAATCATCATTTTGTATATATATGCAAATCAGCTTGCAAGTGCACCAGGGGCGGAGCCTGATTTGCCTACAGACAGCCATGATGCAAGCAGAGGCTAAAAATGTCACTTATATGCAAAGTAGTGGAGTTAGTCCATGATTCCAGAGAAGAGCCAAAGCACTTGCAACTGTCTGAATACAAATAGGCCCCGCCCCCAATGCACTTGCATATACATAAAAAGATGATTGTCTCATCAGTTAGGGGTAGGTTTCAGTTAGGGGTAGGTGTCTACTCTTATTAAAGGCCCCTACATGCTATTATTATTAGTTTCTGAGGCATTTAGGACCTGATGGAGACTCCCTTTAAAGAGATTAAGTGAGATTAGAAAAATGTAACAACTTTTTTCACTGTCACTCTTGTCCATAGGCTGCCTCAACTGAATGCGGCTAAACTGCAATACCAAATACAACCTATGGACTAGAGTGGAGCTGTTTTTGCACAATTTTTCTATGACATACAATCCCTTTATGCAACTTTTGCATACTGGCTTGAGAGGACACAGAGAAGGCACAGTCATAAAACTGACCGCAAGCTAAAAATGCCCAGGCTGGGTATGGGCATCATCTATGGGTTTTCTGGACCCCCCTGCTGTAGGATAAGGGTCTCCTCATCCATGCAAAGTCTGACCTGAAGAGTCCTACAGAGCTCCACCATAACCCAAGAGACTGCCAGGCTATGCCAACTGTGCCAGCCTACAAGTGTCCTGCCCTACCACCCCACCAGGGCACTCTCTGCTCTGCAGCCTGGATCGGACAGGTTCCCTGCAGCCACAATGGGCACAAAGAAGAAGTTACCCTCCATCAGTGACAATGCCCAGGAATCCCAGTACATGGCAGCCAGGACTGGGCTCTGCAGCTTACCCGCTCGGCACCGTCTTCTGATCGTCCTGTCCCGGGGAGCTCCGATGACATTTTTATGTGAGGACTGATGGGCGGGGAGAGACAACAGGAGAACTGCCAGGGGAGGCGCTACAGTGCACGGCACCGGCCAGTGCGGGGAAGTAGAGGTCTGCTGCCCTCTGCTGGACACTTCTAGGAACTGCACCCTGCGCTCTCTGCAAAAGTAAAGACAAAAGTTTTTTAGGAAGCAAAGAATGAAAATTATAACCAGAAGAAATATATATGTATGTCATATAAGAGGCAACCTATTACACAAATATATGGAAGCAATTTCTGAAAACAAAAATATAGTCATCAAAATAATCCAAATGTTAAGATATCAACGCCTTTTTATTTTGGACGCCCTTTTAGAAATGAGTTCCACAGTAATGCAACAGAAAAACTGAAATTTTTTGTGTAAGTGTGAACTCAGTCTAAGTCTAGAGAGGCCAAAGTTAAAGGGGTATTCCCACAATGAATATCAGAAATGCAAAAAACACTAATAATTGCAATAAATAGGATTTACCAAAACTGTGACATTAAAATTAAAGGGAGTGTCATCAGAGCCCAGCTCCTCAGATAGATAGGTTACTCTATGTTCACATTTGTGAACTGTACACCTAGAATATTTTTCAGCTAGCCCAGTGCCCCTTATACTAGAGCTAGAAGACACAGTTAGTTACTTATTGTCCTGGATCCCATTTCTATGTACAACCCCCCCCCCCCCCCCCAATAGGTCAGGAGGGGTACTTTGCCTCATTTAAGACACCGCCATATCAGAGAAAGGAGACTTGGAAGCCATGTTATTCTCAGCTACAAATTTTGCAAAATGGAATGCAAATAAATTTTCCCAGGTAGAAAAAGTAAAATTGCACCTCTAGCGGCAACTACTGAAAAGAAGCACGCTAGATATGAATGCCTGACTGGAGGAGAAGCCTTATGACATAAATTAAGACATCACTCCCAAAAGGAAAAGCCATTGGCAGACAACTGTTTCGGTGCAGGGTACTGAATGGATAGAGATAGGCTATTGAACAGCAGGACACTCTCACCAAGCCAACCAGCAACCCGCTCTGCACTGATAAGGGGAAAGAACCCTGTGAAAGGGTTTTTCTGGTTTGGCTAATATCCCAACTCATGACACCAGACTTCTTAGATAGTCGAGCACTGATTTATCGGAAGCCATCTTCCAATAGGTGTCTCTAAAGGCACAGTTTTTTTTTTTTTCCAACTAGGAAAGCTAATTTGCAAACTTTTCCCCAGGATCTAACATTCTGGCCCTGAGGTCTACCTGCAGGTCACATTTGGTCACCACTGATCTAGGGGGTGCGTATTATGCTCAAACCCTGGCGAGCTATTCATCACTCATCGCTAACATGTCACAGAGTACTTGTCAGCATTGAGTGACCATGGCATACCATACTCGCCTGTCCCCAGTGCTCCGCTGTCTCCCTCCACAGTCCGGTCCTGCTGCTGAGGCTAATCCAGGGCCTAAGGAGAGGACACAGGACGACACAGGACGTCACAGGGTAGGCTGCTGATTGTTACTACCTGTGATGTCCTGTGTCCTTTCCTTAATGGCCTCAGCGGTCACGTGCAGCTGAGACTTGAGGAAGACCATGGGAGCAGCAGGACCAGACTGTGGTGGGAGACACTCAAGAGTTTTTTTTTAACCTTCCCCTGCCCCTTTGCAACACAAAAAACAAAACAAACAAAAAAAAAAAACACGCTTATCCTGGACAACCCCTTTAATAATGACAGGGGTCAGAGAAGAATAGTCAGACTGATCTGAGCTAACAGGAAGACAACAATAACTAGTGACACTGACAACCATTTCTGAATACAATTATGTGGTCCCATTTGGCCACAATGTATGACGTCTGTTTGTGAAACAAATTGTACTTTCAATGTCCTGTGCAATGTACTGGGAAGCTGGAAAAAAATTCAGAATGAGATGGTATTGGAAAAAAACAAAAAAACAAAAAACAAAACCGCAATTGCACCAATTTATTATGGGTTTTTACAGCATTCACTGTGGTAAAAATAACATGTTACCTGTATTCTGTACAGTACGATCACAGCAATACCAAATTTATATAGTATTTTTTAATTTTTTAAAAGGTCTTAAAACATTACAAACTTTGCAAAATAGAAAAAAATTTGGTGTTGCCATATTGTGACACCTGTAGCTTTTTTATATTTATGTGTATGGAGCTGGGTATGGCATAATTTTATGTGGTACAAGATGGAGTTTTTATTGATACCATTTTGGGGGTAGGTCTGATGGTTTATCACTTTTTATAGGAGGCAAAAAGTTGAAAAAAACCAGCTAATTTGGCCATTTTAATTTTTTTTCCCCCGCTACGCCATTCACCGTACGGGATAAATATTTTTATATTTTAATAGTTCGGACATTTTGGAGCGCCGGGACACCTAAAGTGTTTATGTTTATTTATTTTTATATGTGATCTAGGAAAGGGGAGGGGGTTAGTTAAACTTTTTTTTTTTTTTTTTTTTTTTTTATACTTTAAAAAAATTTTTTTTTTTCTTTTATTTTCAGACCCCCTAGGGATCTTGAACCCTAGGGAGTCTGATCGTTCATACAATTCACTGCAATACTAATGTATTGTAGTGAATAGTAAAATGCTTTCACTTCTATTACACGCTGACTACGGCAGCGTGTAATTTAGCCATACTAATGAAAAGCCTTCAATAGGCTCCCGGCTGTCATGACAACCAATCGCTGCCTTCCAATGACGTTCTGGAGGGCAGTGATCGAATAAAGATGGCGGCGCCCATGGCACCTGCGCACTTTAGATGCCGTTGTCGCGTTTGTCCGCAACATCTAAAGTGTTAACAGCTACGATCGGTGTCAGCACCAATCACAGCTGTTAGCAGCGCGTACTGGCTGTATTATACAACCAGCATCTGCTGAGTATAGAGCTCCTGCTGTGTATCAGCTCCTGAGCCCTCTCCATACACCCCTTCACACCTAATCATGTACATGTATGTGATTTTGCATGAAGGGTTTAATAACCTATCCTAAGTATAGGTTATCAGTATCAGATCAGAGAACGACTGGTTATCAGCACCTCCGCCGATCAGCTGAAATCTGTACAGGTTATGGAAGTAGAAGCAGACAGTGCCATACATCATGTAGTGGCCAAGCTACGCTATTGCAGCTCAGTTCTCATTCCATTGAATATACTGCACAATGTAAAAAACAGGAAATCTACTGTACAAGAAGGTGAATAATTCACAGAAGTGGTGGATGATTTATTATGTAACGTTACAGTGTTTGGTGCTCTGGTTATGTCAGGAATGTAACACATTTTACATGCATTCCATCATATTCCATCATTGCTGATTAGAAGGGCCAGCTCTGTCCTGGGGAGCCCACTGGACCCAGTGCAGGTGGTGGGTGACAGAAGGATACTGTCCGTGGTGAGCTCCATGCAGAAGAAGAAGTCCCATCCCATGCATGAGACTGTGATCGCGCTGAGCAGTACTGTCAGTGACCGACTGCTCCACCCTAGGTGTGAGAAGGAGCGCTATCGGAAGTCTTTCCTCCCCACCGCGGTTAGGCTGTACAACCAACACCGACCTAAGCGGAGATCATTACACACAGAGAACTGAAATATCTCTCTGCCTGTTAAATCCCCCCCCCCCCCTGCTACGCCCTATCTGTCTGTCTGCTATTAATGTAATGCCTCTCACCTTGGAACATTCCTGTACATGTTGTATTTGTATTTGTATCTGCTTATCTTATCTTATCTTTGCTGCTGTAACACACTGAATTTCCCCATTGTGGGACTATTAAAGGATTATTATTATTATTATATTATTATATAAACAAATAATGCTCTTAGACTTGTTTTATCTGGTTTATTACAATGTTTTGACAAAAATTCAGCAGGTAGGTATCTCCGCTGCAGAGTTATTGTATGTGACCAGTATACTGACACCCAAGGCAAAGATGAGGGATCACTGTGTAATGACCCATAATATTATACATGGTAACTGGAAATGAAGATTATTACATTAGGTTGAGATTATTCAACATTTATGGCATATCGTCAGGATTTGATTTATGTGACCCTAACCTATTTGTGGGGCAGGGTTGACATGCTGGGTTCTGGCGACAGACTCCCATTGACTAACTAAACCCAAGCTGTACTTGATGTTATGCAGTGTATTAATACGTACACATACACACTAGACAGAACAGCAGGGGAATGAGGAGAGCCGAGTATTAGGATTTTTTCGTGTGGTATCAGTAGTGGAACATAATATCACGTGGGTAACTGCAGGGGCATTAAACTGGTAGGGGGGGGGTAGCTGGAGGGAGACATTAAATTGTGGGTGCACCAGGAGAGGGACGTTATACCGTGGGTCACGTTAGGGTGACTGTAGGGGCATTATACTATGTGGGGACACAAAAAGAAATGGATGGGAATGGGCAGAATCAAAGTGGAAGTGGACAGTGCTAAATTCACCACGGCATGCGCAACGCGACACACATTCTGTGCTTTGAAAGTTGGGAGGTATGTACATTAGTTTCATAAGAAGCTGACACAGGTATACAATTCTCTAGGTTACTCTTAGCAACATCTCAACAAACACTCCATTGTCAGTCATGACCACTAGGGGCACACCTGAGCCTCATTCTTCTTCAGTTTCTTTAGCAGTCTGTACACACACTGCATTCTCCTGAAAAGACATGTTTTGCTCACAACTGCTCAGTAACATTTTCTGCAGACTCTAATACTTGTAACAAACTCTGTATAATGGGTCACCCAGATTCATTTCTACAGACAAGACAACAAGGCCATCACATCACCTGTAACATTACTCACTAGGTTACCCATAGTAACAGCCCCTCACGTCACTCACGTGGTTACCCGTAGTAACAGCCCCTCACGTCACTCACTAGGTTACCCGTAGTAACAGCCCCTCACGTCACTCACTAGGTTACCCATAGTAACAGCTCCTTACATCACCTGTAACATTACTCACTAGGTTACCTGTAACATTACTCACTAGGTTACCCATAGTAACAGCCCTAACATCACAGAGTCACATTTTTGCAGTTATCCCCCACAATTTCTAGAATACTTGCATACATAGACACTTTTTCACTTACTCATTATACCCCAGTCACTATTTCATTAATATCCAGTTCACACTATGCATTCCCTCGCACTGACTTTGTGCCACACCCAACATTCACAGTATCATTTGTCAGGTGTGTATCAAAAACATGTGTGTCATTTTTAGCAGGAACAATTACACAAAGCCCATTTTTATCATCACGTGCAGTCTCTATAGGGGCCTCTCACCTTTTAGGACCCTGACCAGCCTTGTCCCACACCTGCCAGCAGTAAGGAGAGTCTGCGCTCAACCGCAAATCTTGCACCAAGTTCATCCCATGTTAGTGCTGCACACTGCCAAAACCAATCGCAAAGGTTATCAGAACAGACTTACCAGTCTCTTCTCAATGTATGGCAACACGTCAGAATGCACCAAGGACACATGTAGATCACTGTTCACATAGACAAATAGTGGCATCGCATTTTATACACCCATATGACATATTTCTTGCTTGGCAATTCTTCTGGTCTCCTGACCATAGGACAAACAGGTGCACATCTAGCTTCCTCCTTACACATAACATTAGCGATTCACATGCCGTTGTGGTTGGTTGTTCCATGCTGCTCAGCACATCCACCTTTTTAGAACCTGCTGGAAACAAGACATCTCTCCATCTTATGTGTTCACTCTTAGCAACAGTACAATGTTCCACATCTAAACATCCAGATGCCACAATCTTAACTGCAGCAGGTCAGTAGGAAACAGTCAACTCTCCACTCTTTACCTAACATTTTGCAATGTAGTGTGCAAGCCTTGTGTGTGCTTACTATGTACAGAAATCCACTTATACAAGGATCTCTGCAATTGCACATGCACAGTCTCCCACTCTGCTTGGCGAGATCTTCCCACCACTGTACCTTCCAAATCTGTTTGACAAAGTTTTCCATTAGACCCATGGCCACAGTCCTTTAATCAAGAAACATGGACTTCAGGTGTCTCTCCCCAACCTCAGAGACAGATTCTTTACAAATCAGCAGAGAACACAGTGGGGCAGGTTTATGAAGACTGGCATTATCAATGCCAATCTTCATAACCCATTGCTGCTGGAGGGTGCGTTTCCTTTATGACAAGGCGTACACCTCCTTATAAATGATGCACATCCTCTGTCTGGCAGTGCGCCGGGAGGGGAAATACACGGCAGGTCATAGCTGGCGTATATTTCCTACTTCATTTATGCCAGATTTCTGGCTTAAATGCTGATAAATTTGGCTCCACCCCTTTTTGCGACGTGGCAAAGGGGGTGCAAAAGTAAAAAAGATGCAATTTTTTTTTTTATTTGCACAAAACTGCGCTTTGCACAAAAAAATTGCGACTTTTTATACTTTGTAAGCCAGAAACCAGGCATAAAAATATGTCCCATTCTCTCAAATCCAGGCTTCTGGCCCTGAGCAGACAGCCTCACAAGTTCCCTATAAGGCTGGGGCCCTGCATCGTGTAAACGCCGCAGTAAAAAACGTGGCATTTTACAATCCCTGCAAGGCGGAAGGGAATCTAGCGAATTCCATCCACACCTTGCGGAGAAATCCGCGCAATTCCCAATAGGTATGATGGAAGCAGCTGCGTAAAAGCGATGTGGGAAAAACCGCGATATGTTGCCGTTGCGGTTTTTCACTCAGCATTTTTTTGCTGCCGCCCACTACGTGGCGCTTTAGCCTAAAGTCAAATCCCACATTGCAAAGACGCGTTTTTACCGTGGAAAAAAATGCGACGTTTTTCATTACCTGTAAAGTGAATGAGATTCTGGCTAATCCCATCCACACAGTGCAGAAAAAAATCGACTGCGGAAAAGCTGCATTTTCAAAAACCATCGCGTGCCAATTATACCAGTGGAAACGCCAGCGATTTCCGTATAGGTTTAATATGGGAAGAAAATCCATTGAGAAAAACTCAGTGGATTTTTTTTCTCAGTGCATTTGGATTTTTTAGCTGCATTTGGCTACGTGGGGCCTAAGCCTAAAGAATCACTTCAATGCCAGCAAACATGCTGATGGTGAAAATAATACATGCAGCCACCCCATTGCTAGATCTGTATAGCTGTACAAAAATGTATATTAGCATGCACCAGGAAACAATTCCTATTGCTAGGAAGTCACTGGTACCTTTGAAGCAACCTGATTGTAGTTTGATCAGAATCATTTTTTTCTTGGTAAATCCCTTTAAGGCACTGCCTATCTGAAATACCTCATTCTACCACTAGGTGCTGCCAGCCACAAATGTTCAGATGGGTTAACCCCCATGTCATGTTTTCCTTGTAATTGTTTCTTTTAGAAATGTAGATATATTTTACCTTGTGACCCATATTGGAGTTCCATTTATGTGGTTGCGCAGCATTGCCAATGGCAAAGAAAATTTAAAGGGCTTACTCCAATGAATTTATCTTTATAAAATCTGACAACTATAGTAGTACGAGATGAAGAAAACCACAGTCTGAAGGCTGCTGAACCTCTTAACTGCTTCTCTGCCATTCGTTCACTGTTTTTTTTGTTGGACAAACCCTACTTGGGTTCTGTAACCAGAAGCGAACCACATAACGTCTCTCAGCTGGGATCCTTCTTCGGTAAACTTGGTAATAAATGCCATTTTTAATCCGAGGTACCGCCACAGGAAGAATTAGGTATTACACGTCAATGGGCTGCCTGTGTAATGCAGGACAGGTCAGGTCCTCCAGAGCAAGAGACACTCTTTGTAAATATTCCCCACTCCGGCAAAGAAACAGGGATCCTAAACAGGAGACCTCCCTATATTAACTCAGAAAACTGTAATAGGCTAAGGCCCTATGTAGGAAACTGCAGCCAAAAAGGGCTGCGGGAAAAAACGCGGCGGAAACGCATTGCTTTTCCAGCAGCGCTTTTCACAGAAAGTCCGCAGAGTTTTCCCCTGCGGACTTTCTGCCCCTATCATACCTATACGGAAAATGCTAGCGCTTCCGCAGGTATAATTGACATGCTGCGGTTTACAAAAACGGATATTTTTCTGCAATGTGTGGATGGGATTAGCCAGTGGAAAAACTGTTTTCAAATACGCCAGCGTTTTTGAAAATCGCAGCTTGTCAATCATACCTACGGAAGCTCTGGTGTTTTCCGTATAGGTATAATAGGGACAGAAAGTCCGTGACAATGCAATGAAAAACTAATGACATCATGAATGAGAAAAACAGAACACATGTACAAATGTGTATGGGGAGGGTCAGGCAAGATACTGTAGCTGGTGGCTGATTTTTTTTTCAATATAATATTAGCCTTATATTAAATCTTACAAAGCCTAGTGTCTATGGTACTGACCCCTTGCAGTGAAAGGGTTAAAGGTTATCCACTGCTTTTTGTTTTGTGTCACCTATGCTATGACTTAGCACTTCCTATGGGTGCTCCCTGGGTGCTGGTGATCAATGCCCCTTTGCAGTGTCTGGCTGGAAGGATAGATAAGGAAAGTTATTTTTGGGTGTGACTCAGTTATGGTTACAAAGAAAGATTCTGCATTTGTGAGCAGTATAGTGAGGCAGGGGTGTACTTGTCACTTGTAGATCAAAAAATGAAATATGTCCCAGATCCCAGATTTCTGAGCTCTTCTCTTTCCCCGTATAATTTTCAAGTTTCCTTAATTTTCTCCTGCTATTCAATAGTGGCCCAGATTTACTAATAGTTAGACAGCGTAAACCTAGATCGTCTGAAAATACACCAGATTTATCACAGTGGTTGACGCCAGATCTATCACAGTGGTTGATGCTAGATGAAAATCTGGTGTATCTTTACGCTAGCTATTCTAAGTTTATTCCACCTTTTAATTGGCTTACTTTGAACCACTTTTACAACGATTCTGGCACATTTTTGGAACATCTTGTGGCATTTAGGCCACACCATCTTTCTCTGAAGCACCATACCTACATGTCTAGCAAATGGGAAAGATTGTAGCTTAATCTAGATACGCCACATTGATCCAAGATGCGAGATGCACCAAAGGTGAGCCACATTTACACCACCGTCTATTGGTAAATTCATAGCCACAATAGTAATAGTCCCGGGTGCTGGACCCCGCAGATCTAATATTGATGACCTATCCTAAGGATAGGCCATCAATGTTAGAAACCGGATAACCCCTTTAAAGTTAAGACAAGACCCTAAAATAAATACAGACCCCTGATGTGTAAATCTCTTCATGTGTACCTGCAAAAAAGTATTATTACAGGTGAAAAAATAAGTGAAGAAATATGATAAAAACCATTATAAGTCAATGGGGTCCCTCAGGCAGTATTGGTATAAATTGTATGGCCAATTTAGCAGACCATTGTGACTTCTATTATAAACGAATGCCACAAATTCAGATATGAACAGGGGCCAAGGGCAAGTTCACATGCTGCAAATTTCCTGCAGAAAATTCTGAGACTGTATATCTGTTCCATACATCTAAGGCTAGGTTCACACTAGCACCAGGGGGACCCAAAAGACAGATAGGCGGACCGCTACAGCAGCGGTTACACACAAACACAGACGGACAGAACAGTGGGTGTCTGCCGTTTCCAAACTAAAAGCGGCGGAGAAAAAATGCCTCCGTGCAGGAGGGCAATGGAGACTCCGTCCAAAGGACACTTTAGTACAGATGTGAATCTAGCCTTTATGTGGAAGCTTACAATATTTTAATCCATTGGGGTCAAGTATTAATGATAAGATCACATCACGGGATTTATTATTTGTTAAATTGTTGATGTTACTGAGACTTCTTCAGACACGCCTTTCCTTAACTGTTGCCCTTTGAACCTTCTTCTCCTGGTTATATCTATATTTTATCTCCTGGATAATAAATCTGTCTCTGCCCCATTGAAGTATCATCCTCGCTATGATTTTCTTTGCTCCTGAGCTTTATCCTGTAACTGTAGAGCTGTAACCATATGAAGACCAGTGCTAAAAAAGTTTTCTCCCTTGTCACCCACCTGCTCTGTACCCATCAACATTACCTGGCTCTCTCCACTCATCTCCATCCTCCACTGTTTATATCCATCAGTCACACATCTTTGGCCTTCCATAGTAATAGAAGATCTACCGGTGGTCCAAGTTGTGACAGTAATGGGAACTAAAGGTCCAGCACAAGATTTGGGGCCCAATATTTCCAGTTAACTTATTCCCAATGGAATATATTATCCGTGTGCAATGACCCTGCCATTAGTTGTGTGGCGTACCATCCTCTGGGCCCCAAAAAGAGAATTCAGTTCCATTTCATTTTCCACCATTTAGTTTCCCACCATGTGTGTGTAACCATGGAGCTTCTGTATCCCTATGAGTGGCTGTAACCACTAAGCTTGATAGGCCTTTCTGTGAGAAGATATAAAGCTCTTGTTCCTGCATAGAGTTGGTGACATTTCAGCAGGGTTTAGGCTCCTGGATGACATGCTAAGGTGAAAGAAAACCAGAAAAGAAGACATGACAGGTCAACAACACTTTAGCATACAGGATGGAAAATCAAAAAAAAACAAAAAACTTGGTCATTGAAATCAGACGACTCTCCCAGAATGTGTGGGAGTCTCCTTAAGGCCGGGGCCCCACATGGCGTAAATTGCGGCATTTTACAGTTAGAACAAAGTGAAGACAAGAGTGTCTTCAAAAGGAATGAGAAATATATATAGGAAGCTCTTATGCTTCAACCTTCTGCATAATCCACTCCTGGCTTTGGCTCAAAAAAACGCAACAAAATCTGCAACAAAAAAGCTGCATTTCCGCAATGTGGGGCCTTGGCCTAAAGGTGCAAATTTTTCCATTTTAACTTATGACTATGTAGTCACCACTCCTGGTTTTAACTGGCAAACACTGATGCAAAACACTGACCAAAACACTGATATATGAATAAATTCTTAGAATAGAATTGGGTAATCTCCCTGATTTTAACAGGATGAGATAACAATGTAATGTATATTATTATTATTATTATTATTATTATTATTACTATTATTAATAATTTATATAGTGCCTTTAATTCCAAATTAATGTACATTTGTGAAGGGGTTTACATACATGGTACAAATACAACAACAAATGCAATAACCACAAAACTAACTAGATGACCAACCAGATACAATTAGAAAAGAGGACTCTGCCCACAAGGGCTTACAATGTGTATGGGGGCAACCTGACATCCCCTCAAGAGAAAATGTTGAGTGGAAAAAGAATTGGACATGTTGGATTTCAACATGTCCAATCCTTTGTTCCCCCAGTAGGTACACCGCTGTCTATTTCCCTCTTCCCATTTATACTAATATGTCCTGGTATTACAGCTTTATTATTCTGTGATATGAGCTTTACAACCTACAACGCAGCCCATGGTCATAGCAAAGTATATAGTGGCAGAGCTATGTCAGCTCTGCTTGGTAAACATATTTTACATAGAATACAAGAGCAAACACTACAAGTATCAGGAAAGTAAACTAGTATATGAGCAAATAAGGAACACAATATTTTCATCCATACAAGGCTATAGATGCGTGACAACAATACTGTAAAAGAAATTATAAGAATATTAATCCAGGTCCTTGAGACATCACTATGAATATCAGGAGGTGGGATGTCTTTAAGATTAATACTTTATACCCATTGGAACCCTCTCCCAATGAAGTGGTTTGGTTTATCTAAGGGGTTGAAGTTCTCATATGGATGCAGTCACTGTGCTTAGCACGGCAATTAAAGTATATGGCATCAGTGATAACCACAGAAGCAAAGGTTACTGCCATAAAACAAAGACGCAGGGCAAAGTCACGCAGGGATACACAGGCTGGCACTAACTGGAACAATAGCTACAAGATACTTACTTAGGTTGCATGTCTTGTATGTCAAGGTAAATTAGACAAATCCCATCTACAGAAAAGAGGCTTCACCTGTAAGGCATTCATACACATTTAGGGTATGTTCACACAATGCAATTTGGTGATGATTTTGAGTCGAAATCCGACTGTGCCATATTCTGTCCTGAATCTTCTTCTCGTTGCAGTCAATGGAGGGCAGATATTGACGCAGGATGCTGAAAAAATAAGCTCACTGCTCGTTTTTGCCGCGGATTCCTCGGCTGCTACAGCTGCAGAACCTGCGGCACGAGACACTGAGAGGTACTGATATGGCGCACTGTAACCAGCGAGTAAAAGACGCAGCACAAAGCCGGAATGTGAAGAGGAATTTTAAGCTAAATTTGCCTTAAATTCCTCTTCACTTTCCGCTTTGTGGGCAAACCCTAAAAGTGAAGATCCAGTCTGGATTGGAAAATTTGTTATAGTGTCAAAGCATTCAAGATGAAAAAAGAAGCAACTAGCAAATAGTCTTAATGAAATATATTCTGTTATATACTGGTTATATATACTTCTTTCTGCAGGTTAGCAAGGACAGAGCAAGGGGAAAGGAATAAGACATGACCGCAGGATCAGATGCCATACTGTTGTCACCATGGAGTCACATAAGAGCTGCACGTACAAAACGAACCTTGTGACTAAAGCTTCATATATGGATGTGTAATTAGTCAGTTTCAACCAATATGAAAAAATATCCGTCAAAAATTCAGAAAATCAGTCCAATGTTGAATCCTTAAATTTAAATTTACTATTACCTCTATACCAGAAAACTGGTAGAAAGGAATAGTTGTGGCGTATCTTTGGTACACAGCCCTTTATTACACCAAAGATGCACCACTTTTCTCTTTCTGTGCCCTGCTCGCCACTTTTTATGAAAGTGGGCAGAGTGGGGTGCAGACCAAGGTGGGTGAAGTGGGCACGTCACTGCCCGACAAATTTACTATAGCTCACATCAGAAAACTGGCAAGAGTTTTATAGAAAATCTAGGCCAGTTCCTTGCAGGTGTAGATTTCCATTCCAGTGCTTGGGAGTGGCAGTTAGTGGCAGCGGGGGAATAGATTAAGACCGGTGTACAGAACGTCAGTCTTAATAAATCTCCTACCCACATTGAGTTTTTTGTCCTTAAGATGAATGTTCTGAATTTTATAGTGGAAAGTTTATCTGATCAAGGCCTTTGAGCTGAAAAATAAATATGTCAGTGGGTTGGAAGTATATCTACTTACCTGTAGGTTATCGCAAGGGTTATAGTAATAAGGAAGTTGAGTGTCAGCAAGAGATGGAAGCAGATAGGATTTCAGAATTATGAGTTGAAGACACTTAAAAATTATGTTTAAAAAATAGAGGCAGAAACACTTTATATTAAAGTCAATCTTGGCATAAAATTAAGCACTAGCTAGATAACAGCAAACTGTGCATTTAAAGAGGCACTCCAGGACTATAACATCAATGGCTTATTGGAGAACAGCTAGAAAGAGTGTCCCTCTCTATGGAGGATCCAAGATGTCCATAGACACAGAGTCCATTGATTTCAGTGGGTATCATGTATGGTAGCGCTGCAGGGGAAATATACACTTGCTGTAAGGTTCCCTTGAAAATGACAGCTGACACTAGGTTCACACTAGCGTTCATCTCTCTTTCGTTCGGGTCTGCATGGGGATCCGAAAGACGGTGAGTCTAGTCGCTAAAAAAGTGGTTACCTGCAGACACCTACAGACCCCATAGACTATAATGGAGTCTGCCTGGTCTTTAGACAGAATCTGCTGCGGAGTCTCCTAGGAAGACTCCAACGCAGATGTGGGGTACAACTAAGAAGTATTTACACTGTCATGTATGTTACGCCCCACTGGATCCCTCATACATGAAATGAGCATTACAAAGTTGCATCCACCAGAACTAGAAGGGTACATTTATACTGGCTGGATATGCAGCAAATTTTTTTCTTGGACTTTGAGGATGGAAAGATCCATACAGTATTACAGTACCAGCAAAATGTATAAAATCTTACCAGACCGCAATAGTAAAAGCAGCGAGACTATGGAACTCTTTACTAGAGGAAGTTGTCATGGGGAATTCTCTACATGGGTTCTAGAAAGGCCTGGATGTCCTTCTTGAGTTTAGAAATATTATACTGTAGGTTATAGTTACTAGATTTCTGGGTATGGGTCATTCATAAAGGAATTTATTCCAATTGGCAGGTTTGGAGTCGAGAAGGAATTTTTTTCCTAACATGAAATATTGGCTTCTTTCTCTTGTTTTTTTGCCTTCTTCTGGATCAACACTGCAGGATAATGGGCTGAATATGTCAATTTTTTCTGCCTTCCAAATTATGTTTCTATGCTACTATATGTAATATCCAAAGCCAGGTATGAGGTTCTACTTGCGGTGTATGTCATTCCCATCCTACATTATATTAGACAATTTATATTATGACATACACACTATA
This sequence comes from Leptodactylus fallax, assembly GCA_947044405.1. Classification (NCBI taxonomy): domain Eukaryota; kingdom Metazoa; phylum Chordata; class Amphibia; order Anura; family Leptodactylidae; genus Leptodactylus; species Leptodactylus fallax. Next base: position 3,060,321 of record CAMRHE010000138.1, on the reverse strand, counting down.
ATATACACTTAGGTTGTATGACAGATCATAGTGTAAAGAACCTAAGCCCTCGACTACTTGGCAGACACACCTTTTACCCTCCACACCCTTCTTTTTTTACCGCATCCACCAGTCTTGTCACCATGTTTGTGACTTCTGCTCTTGGGTTTATCAAACATTTACAGCCGGGGTTAATGGTTAACCCCTCGCTGCAGGGCTGGGCTGCACACCCCCTCCCTAAGGCAGTCAAAAAGATAGGAGGCTCTTGCACGGGCTCTCATTTCCCTCCTGAGCAGCATGGTGCATTGGCAGAAGCTACTTTTCTGGGCTATGGACATTCTGGTGAGTATGCCTGTTCCTTGTCGTAAGTGGCAATATGGTTGGGGCACGGGTAGTGGTAACACAAATCTTCTATTGTAGGAAATATGGTCTCATATTGCTGCTGTTTCCTAAAATCTACTTGGAGACCAGTAAAATATACTTTCTCATAGTTCCTACTTTAATCATTGGAAAAGATTTTTTGGCGTGTAAAACGTATTTTTTAGCATTGATCTTGCTTGGGTGCATAGTAAAAGCAAATAGGAGAAGAGGGAAACGCGGAGATAAGGAAATGGAGAATTGAGCGGGCATGTGGTTTTATTGATCTACTGGGGGAGAGAAGGGCTATAGGAATGCCGAATACACAAAATATATACTAGAAAATATATAATAGAAAATATAAGAAAAAGAATAAAAAAAATAAAGCGAAAGCGAGCACAAGTAATGGGAGTCATGTGACTAGATACAGTGACAGCGAGGCAGTGAGGTAATGCGGAGGAGACATCAGTATGAGGACATGTGGCAGGAGGCCAGCTCCTGGACTCCATAGCTGAAGAAGCGTTGTGCTGGTCACCATACATGCTGCTATTGTAAAGGATATGGGCTAAGGGTCATGTGACATAAAGGTAACTTGTAAAGTACTAGAACGCTGTAATAAGTTTTGAACTTTTTAGTCGGAGGCGCGCAGGCATGCAGGGGCAGCACTGGTAAAATACACAAGACATGGCTGGCTTCATATGCTGTCATTTTGCAAGGATCATTATTAGAACGTTTACAAATGTCATTTTACAAAAAGTGGAATTTTTTGGATTAAAAAATAAATAATTCCTCTGTAGACAGCTGAAGAAGACTTGAGCTGTGTTAGTAGTGAACATTGCTTTGTAGTCTACATGTAAATATGCTTAAAGGGGTTTTCCGGGATTAGTTTATCAATGGTCTATCCTTGGTATAAGTCATCAATATCAGACCGTGGCGGGTTTGACTCTTTGCAGCCATGTTGATCAGTTATTTGAAGGGTCTTTAGTGTTTGTGTGAGATCTGCGCATCTTCAGTGTTCTGTTCAGTTTATCTACATGCACGCCATCTACCTTGAGGTGGTGGTGTAGGGTATTGCAGCATCTTCCCATTCAAGATAATGGGACAAAACTGCAAGGCTCTGCACTACTGCTACTAAGTAGGTAAGCGTTGAGGAGGCTGCGGCGCTCACATGAATGCTGCAGGACCTTCAAACTGTTGACTGATGGGGGTGTTAAGTTCTACTCCGACGGCTATCTTAGGGGTAGGCCATCAATATCCTGATAACTTACACATAGTTATATTTCTCGCTATGACAAATGCCGAATTTTAACACTACAGCATTTATAAATTGGTACCATAAAATTTAATGGCAACAGCTATACAGTAATACTCATGGGTGACATGTGTCCATAGGGAGATATGTTGCGGTCCTAAACATGAGTTTTATAGGGTAATTATTGGATCCTTATAATCATGGTGATGTCAATTGTGCATTATCCAGATGTGCCAGTTACACAGCATGTACTCTGTGTGAATGGGACCATCACCGTAAATGGTGTTTGTCGCCAGGGTGAAACATATTAATCCAGCCACACAGGTAGATGGGTCAGGGGCTCACCTGAATGTAACACCTTTTCCCCCATGAAAATTTGGGCCTCTGTTTCAAAATATGCAAATGTAAATCTGGTGCACTGAGGGCGGTCCCAATTCTGCAAACTGCTATTCCATAAACTGTACTAATACACTGGCAAGAAGACAGGGCCAGGTGAGATTTTAAGCATAGCTTCCTGGCCTTGTCACTCAAATAAGGAAGAGGGGTAGGAGGGAATATTAGAGCAAAGTGGAGCATAGCAGTTTGGAGCAATGGAGTCGCCCTCAGTGCACCGGACTGCTTATTTGCATATTGTGAAATATATGAATATCTTGGCAACAGAGGAACAAATTAAAAAAAGGGAGCCCTGAAAACATTCCTGAGAGTAAAACATACCTAATATTACATAAAGATATAATGACTAACCCCAAAGTGATAGCTCCTACAGGATAATAGGGATAAAAGGTTACATAACTGCAAGGGGAAAGGGATGGACAGCGCTATATAAGAGGCACACATTTTAATGGGGAAAAAGGCGTTATATTCAGGTGAGACTGATCTATGTAAATGGCGACAGACTCCCTTTAAGAATAAACTATACAATACATAAAACTACTATATCATGTGCTAATTTATAAATTATATATACATATATATATATATATATATTTACATGTGGTGGTCCTGACTCATTTTTGCTACTGCAGTAAAATATGCCAATGGTTAATGTTGCACTGTAGCAAATGCGATTTTCTGAGATCCCATCCATTTTGCTAATGCAAATTTCATCTGGATCATTAAAGGACAATTAAGACTTGTGTAAGTAAATATTATATATATATATATATATATATAAAATTGTCCTTTAATGGCCCAGATGAAATTCGCATTAGCAAAATGGATGGGATTTCATAAAATCACATTTGCTACAGTGCAATATTAACCATTGGCATATTTTACTGCAGTGGCAAAAATGAGTCAGGACCACCACATGTAAATGTGCACTAAGGCTACAGTCACACTCCGTCTCCCATTCTGCTTAAAATATACAGAGAGAAAAGTCCTGCAAGCTGAAATTTTCTTTCTGAAGATTTCGGGCGGAAACCCAGCGGACCCCATTATGGTCCGCGGGTTTCCACAGCTAACTGCTTTTTAAGTGGATAGGGTTTCCGTTTTTCAGGTCTCCAAGTGGACCCGAAGAACGGAAATCCAAACACTAGTGTGAACCTAGTGTAAAATTTGTTTCTTGTTGCACATTAGGATTCCTACTATGACCACACTCCCAGATCCCCTGAGTCTAAGTTAGATCACCATAGAAACATACAGTAAACTACAGACAATAAAAAGGCTCGAAATAGTAAAGATATTAGACATTGCCCCAGTCTGCTAGGGGGAAGTTCGGCACACATTTATTGTAGGTAAATAGTTTCCATGGCTTTTACACAAACAGTAACAATCACAGCTCCGTACTGAGGTACATAGAATAGATAACTAAATGTGCTGACATGATATACAACCTATACACTGTAGAGTAGGAGACACCATTGGACTTTACCCTTTTATATTGCAGTAGGGTGCGGTCAGTATGGCCACAGGACAAAGTGTATAATGGGAGATTATCAAATGCCTACATAAGTAAAACATGCAGAAGCAATAAAAATATAAGGAAATAGAGGGAAAATATTTCACGTATCACATGTAACTATCATGTTCTCTTCTTCACCATGTGATCGGAGCTAGTATAGCTAAACAATGAATGCACCTATAGGCAGAAGCATAACTTGAAGCCCAATACAGAATATGTAATAGGGCCCTTACCTTGTACCATGTGCTACCTACAATAGTAGTATATTTTATGTGGAAGAGGGACCTTTGGGCCTCCCTCAGGTTCCAGGGCCTGGTAGCGACTGCTACCACTGTACCCCATATAGCTACACCCGTGCCTATAGGGGATTGTCTCCCAACATTCACTTCATATCACCAGGAGAAAGTTTCATTCTGCCATATTATTCTCTGTAGAATTGTCTCGGAATGGATGACCGTGTAACTCATGGCCAGGCTAAGTCTGCCATAATGAAAGCCATTTTCACTTAGTCAGTCTTCACTCTTGCTAATTGATGGCGGTCCTTAGTGACAGACGATCCTCTATGATGTCCATGTGCCCTATCAGGACCTATCAACAAGGGTTAAATTCATGAGATAACCCCTATAAACTTGAGCCCAGTGGAGAAGCTATACATGTAATCAAAAACATACAGATGATCTCACCTACCTCTTGATGACATCATCTCAGTGCACATGCATGAACACCACTCCATTCACTTTCCTGGGAATGTTGGCACTACTACTCCATTCACACAGGGAACTCGGAGACACCTGCTCTAGTGCTGGGGGACCCCAAGTATTCGGATATTTATCCTCTGTCCACAGGATGGGTTTTCCACAGTAGTGTTGTTACTGGGATTACTTTAGTAGCATAAGCATAAAGCTGTAAGATGAGCCACTTGTTGACTTGGCAGGAGACTCAGTGAACACTCTTCATTCACAGGATGACCCTACTTATCTCACAATACCGCCAGGTTACAGAATGAGGTATAGTCATAACTACCTTCAGCCTTGGCACTTGACCTTGAGAATGCTTCTTCCTATTAAGAAATAGAGATGGCCGTTCTTCACGTTGGCCCGAGGCCCAGACTCTACTTGTCCATCTTCAACTATTGTTATTTTTCCTGTTTAACCAATACTGAAAAAAACATGTAAAGATGTAAAATACACAAGAAATTAAAGGTAAGGTTACATGCACATGTGTGTATATAAGGGTCCGTGAGAAAACGGCTTGGACAGTACCTAGATGATATCTGTGGCGGTCCATGACCTCCGCTGACCCATACATTTCATTAGTGAGCTTGGGCTGCAACAGACTGAGTTTTGTCCCGGACTCTTGGTCCACCTTATGGACTCGTGATAATACACGGTCATGTGTATGGAGCCATAAGAAAAGAAGGGTCAGTTTGCTAGCCATTAACAACACAGCAAGAATATTGTCGTGTGCAGGAGGACGAACCTAGAGGTGCTTGCCAAACCCTTACTTGTCCCCACACATATTCATCTATGGTAAGGTAAATGACCCAAAATAGTACAGAAAATGACATAAGTAAATTTATCCAAATATGATGTTTTTTGAAATATTGGTAAACTATACTGATGATTTTTTAGATCATTCTTTATAATTTTTCTCAGTTTTGCTTTGTATTGAGCCGTCTGCACATACACGATGCAGACATGCAAAGGATAACAATAAGTGCAGTTTAATATAAAAAGAGCCCAACAGATAGATAGGTTAGGGTCACTTGAATCGCTGTGAATCGCTGCCTCCATTGTCGAGTGGTGTTGCAGGGTGTTACTGCTTACCTCTTTGGAGCAATGGCAAAATTCCCATGATATCTCTGCAGCGGAGAGGAAAATGCCTTTTGATTCAGATGACCCTAACCTATCTATCTGCAGAGCTGGGTTGATATGCTGGATTCTGGTGACCCCAACCTATCTATCTGCAGAGCTGGGTTGATATGCTGGGTTCTGGTGACCCTAACCTATCTATCTGCATAGCTGGGGTGATATGCTGGATTCTGGTGACCCCAACCTATCTATCTACAGAGCTGGGTTGATATGCTGGGTTCTGGTGACCCTAACCTATCTATCTGCAGGGCTAGGGTGATATGCTGGGTTCTGGTGACCCTAACCTATCTATCTGCAGAGCTGGGGTGATATGCTGGATTCTGGTGACCCCAACCTATCTATCTGCAGAGCTGGGTTGATATGCTGGGTTCTGGTGACCCCAACCTATCTATCTGCAGAGCTGGGCTGATATGCTGGGGTCTGGTGACCCTAACCTATCTATCTGCAGGGGTGGGCTGATATGCTGGGTTCTAGTGACCCTAACCTATCTATCTGCAGGGCTGGGGTGATATGCTGGTTCTGGTGACCCTAACCTATCTATCTGCAGAGCTGGGTTGATATGCTGGGTTCTGGTGACCCTAACCTATCTATCTGCAGGGCTGGGGTGATATGCTGGTTCTGGTGACCCCAACCTATCTATCTGCAGGGCTGGGCTGATATGCTGGGTTCTAGTGACCCTAACCTATCTATCTGCAGGGCTGGGCTGATATGCTGGGTTCTGGTGACAGACTCCCTTTAACTGAACTGCGCATGCATGTGTCTGGGAAGGTTGAGAGGAATATCTGTTGATCGTCCGGGTGTTTAATACATTAAAGCTGTCTGGGTTTGTTTTTTACATTATACAAGGACTTTGTTAGGTGCAATTGTGTGTTTAGGCTGCAAGTACATCAATCTGTTTCATCAGACATATATGACACTGTCTAACATGGCGCAATGTGTTGTGAGTAAATGTATTGGGAAATGTTTACACCATCCCTAACCATGGCTGTCGTTCTTGTCTCTCCAGGTCAGGACAATGCCCCATAATACTTCACGCCTCTCTCTCCCTGCAATATGCTGGTGCTCATTACTTGTAACAGCAACTCCATGTGGAATGTGGAAGCGATATTCCGGTGGAGATGCTGTTATCCGTGATGGACATCCCTGTGTCTTCAGAGGACCTTCCATCCACTCAGAAGATCCGTGTCCGTGAATAGGCCATGTGCAATGATAAAAACATAAGGAGCACCAAGACAAACCATACACAAGTTTTCTGCATTGACTTTACCAGTTATGTGAATGGCAGGTAGTAGACAATATCCAACGACTGCAGGATACACAGTCTAGATAACAATGTGTCCATTATAGCATATATTAAAGGGGTTACAGGCACTGTATAAACATGCTTGCTGCATAGCAGATGATCTCCTGCCACCCCCATTTTTTGCTTTGTTTAAGTCTGTTTTCTCACCCTCTCTTGCTGCTGCTCCGGCTCCCTGTGACATCACTGACTCTGCTCTACTCCAGTTGCAGGTCCATAGAGTAGAGCAGATGGTCGGTTGGAGCAGCAGTAGAGGAGACTGAAGAATGAGACTTCTGCTCCCCTGTTGTGCTCTATAAAGTGAACCATCAGGGTGCTGGGGGCCGTCTGCTATACAGTAAGTATGATGTACTGTAAAATTATTCATCCTCACATAAAACCCTTTAACAACCACTGTCTGTAGAGACAGTGCAATACATAGAAGAAAGGAGGCCCCATAGCAAACATCAGGGATGGGAACGAGGTTGTACCATGCAGGACATGGTGTTTACTGAGGGACATCCGATCTTGTCACCCAGTAGTAATGGGGCTAGCCCCAAACCAGAGATGATCCATCTCTCAATGGGTTAGATAACAGCCACATGATCTACCTCTGTGGTATGTATGGCCTTGTCCAAAAGCATGAAGGCTAGAATACAATTGCAGGAACCACCAGCAATGGATTGTAGACTGTTGACTGCACCACTACAGCAAATTTTGGGAAAATGTATGCCCAGACCACATGTATGTTAAGTACTTTGTATCTTTTACGACATATGGTCCTCATAGAGATGATCCCCCGACTCAAGCTGACCAATTATTGGAATAGCCGCCACCATGTCAGACTACATTTGCCCTGCAGCAGATGCTGTTTAGTCTTAGCCTTCCCCAACAAAATCAGCCATTTGCTAATTTTGCCAGGAGCAGGGGCCACATTCTATAGAGGTTGTCTCTGATGGGATAAACCCCTTGCATGGAAAGTGACTGATCTGGATTTATTCTTCATCAGCCATGTTGGAGTGATTACATAGTCATTGCTACGTAGGTAGAAGCACAGGGAAAGGGGGACATATCAATGGCTATATGATGTCACATTATGATGTCACCCATCCCCTCAGGTCACATGTTCTATGTCGATCAGGGCATTCTTACCAAGCGTATCTTTCGTCTTTAAAACTTTATCAAATGCCACATTCTTTGTAAATGTTTGCCATTGTCTTCAAATATTTACCCGGTTCCTTGTGTCTATGAACCTTCACTAAACACTACCTTGTGTCTTAAAATATTTGCCAAGCGTGCGGTGAAACCTGCATGCACGCCCCTCATTGGGTGTCTCATTATTTCTGTTTTAGAATTTTAGCTTTTTATCGTGTATATTTACTGATCTAGGACATGTGACCACCTAATGGAACAATCTGATTCTAACATGACATTAAAGAAAGTGCTCAGGAGTAGAAGAAAGATCTGCTGTGCTTCCTCAACAGCGCTACACTTGTCCATGCCTGGTACTGCAGGTCAGCCCTATTTAAGTAAATGGGACTAAAGTGCAATACCAGATATAGCCTGTCGACATGAGTGGTGCTGTTTCTGGATAAAAAAAAAAAAAGCTAATGTTTTTTTTTTCTATTCCTACACAGCTGTGTGTATAGATAGTATAGTAGATGTATTGTGTGCTAAGGAACTGTTTTTGATTTACTCCTGTTTATAGAATTGCTTCCTTTATGAGTATTAGTGTGTCTTAGGCTAGGTTCACATCTGCGTTGGAGTCTCCGGTGCAGATTTCGCTTAAAATTAGAGGAGAGTAAAGTCCTTTCTCTCCACCAGTTTAAGTCTATTATAGTATATGGGGTCCGTGGGGGTCCGCGGGTAACCGCTTTTTAAGCAGACAGACTCTCCGTCTTTTAGGTCCCCATGCGACCCGAACGATAGAGAGCCGAATGCTAGTGTGAACCTAGCATTAGGCTAAGGACCCACATTATGGAAACGTAGCTGAAAAAAACACTGACTTTTACAGTACCAGCAAAGTGAATCAGATTTTAGTTCATCTTTTCCACACTTTGTAGAGAAAAAAAAAGCTGTGGAAAAACAGTTTTCAAAAACATGTGAAAAACACAATTTGTTAATTTTAGCTGCAGAATTGCGGGTGTTTTTCATATAGGTTTAATAGGGAAAGAAAAAAATGCAGCAAAAAAAAACCCCAATACTTCAGAGAAAAACACAGCCCATTTTCACAGCTTTTTTTCCTGCTTTCACTACGTTGGGCCTCAGTCTTGAAGGGTTTTTCCTCACTAACACTTATCCTCTATCTACAGAATATGGCTGGCAGCTATGGGACCCCCAGCAATCATGAGAACAGGGGTCCCTGAGTCCCCTGTGTGAATGGAGTCATAGCGCACATGCACAACCACCACTCTGTTCACTTCTAGTGGATTAATAAAGGTCTGTACTTGGCATCAGTTCCACAGAAGTGAATAGAGCATTGGTTGTACTAGAGCAGTACCGCTTCATTCATACAGGGGGCTCCAGGACCTCCATTTTTTGGACCCACAGTGATCCGAAACCAAATACTATAGTAACATTATGGTTTCCTTATCCAATGCGGCTTATTCCACATCCTGGACTCGTCATCATCATCATTTATTATTATTAATAATTAATTATTATTATTAGAATATCTCAGCTTTCTGCTGGTGACTTATAGGCAAAATGTGTCCTGACCAGGGACATAGGGCCTTAACCCAATACTTTTCTATGGATTTGTGTGGTGCCCATAAGGGTGATCTTTTGCATCCCTTGGCCTGGGCATTATGATGGCCTGGAAGTTCTCAAAAAAAAATAAATTATTATTTATTTTCAGAAGAAGAAGAAAGGCAGCATTACTGAGACTATACAAGAATATAAGATGGCTGTATTCCAGTATGAGAGTGCACGGGTCTATGACCTATGATTTGACAGCCAGGAAATACGGAGTCTGCCTGTCAATTCTGTAGGCCACAGGTGCGTTCACCTTGCTAGTCTGCATGGAAAGGATGAATAATGGTCATAAAACATGAAGAAATTCACGGTCAAAGTGCAGTTGCTTTACTGCGAAAAAAACAAATCAGATTACAGTTTTTTCTTTGGCCACATGATGGCGCTGGCAGCAAAATAGTTCTGAGTCTTAGCACAAGTGACAGATCTAACAAGAACAATCCCATCTGTCATGTACTTGCTGGTGGGAGCTTCATGTTCTTTGCTGTTTTTTTATTTTTTTGCTTTTATGTTATACCATTGAATGACTTTTAATGTACCTGAATAAATAAAAAATAAAAACATCAATTCATAAATGTGTATATTCATATAGTCATTGATAATGTGTGTATGTGGTCTTAAAAAACCCTTAAAACAACCCTTCAGTTATGGTGTGGTGGGATGGAAGGAACCGAAGAGGCCCTTAGCCCTTTATGGGCACCTTATAGATGCCATTTTATACTATTTACAGAAAAGTCCATAAACTAAAAGTCAGGGCACAGAGAAGTTTTATCTGGCTTTAATCTACTCAGATAGATGGTGAATCCGGCCACGAGAAGTCTTTGTCCACCCACTTCTGAAATTTAGAATTTTCATCCTTATTTCGGCACATATTCTGCATCAAAATCCACCGTTTGTAGCCCACTTTTAATGATATTTAGCATTGCAATACATATGGCTGCTGAATTTTTTATTGAATTTTTTTTCTTACGTGTTAAAAATCAAAATCCATGGCAAAAAAATGTCTCTTTCCCCCCTACCCGTGGCAGAACTACCACCTTAGCAGCTGTGGCCACAAATGTGGCATAGGAGAGTAATAACTCTCAGCCAGTATACTTATCATCTAATACCGTGGCCCTCCTGTCCTGATGTTTCCTTCGTCCCCCACTTTTAGGTCGCCGTTTTTTCTCCCGTCCTCCAGTGATGGTGTGTCGTGTCGGATCACAGTCATTGGATTGACACGTTGCAGGGGGTCAGGAAACAGAGCAGATATGTACAGATATCAGCTGATCGTATGGGTGCCAGGTATCAGACCCCCACCGATCTGATATTGATGACCAATCCATAGTGAGTGTCATATAAGTGACAGCAGAGGAAAAAGACCTGGCTTCTGGAGAGGCCATCAAGGGCCACCAGGGTCCCCAGCAGGAGAACTGACAGCATGTGATGTGGTGGACGGACTGTGGGTCCTATGAAGAAAAGGGGCCCGGTCAGTACAGGAGGGGTGATGTGGCTGGAGCCAAAGTGTGGCCATTGTGAGACATAAAGAGTGACTTTACCTACCTACCTGATACTATCGGCGTACAAACCTTCCCTCAACAGCCCATTAGACTGGGCTCTGTTCTGCCAAGCTGTGTGCCCCTACAAAGATGTGTAACCGCCAAGATCTGCACCCACTTAGGAGCATAATTGCCAAATCTCCTGGAAGCTCTGCGAGGTTCCTGGAAACAGGGGTGACTTCCCAGACTTGTGGAAGAGCGCCCCGGCCTGGCAGACTAAGCAATCACTTATACATGACTTGGGCAACTTTATGTGCCAGTCACATCCGAGAAAGGGGGTAAGGCTGACACATGTCATGAAAAAGAGGGCGTGATCATGCCCAATAGGGGGCGAACCTTGCCAAATGTTGGCAAGTATGTTTATGGGTAACCCCGTAACTCTGGAATGGTATTGCTGTTAGCGTTGGTCAGTGTCATTGTGGTCAAATGTAAATATCTGTGGACAGTAAAGTAATGGCAGCCGAGACTGGACCCTAACTTTATATGGCAGCGAAAACATTTAGAGATTGCTACAGAATATGACCAAATAAGACTGGGCGACAGCAGGTTCACATCACCCAAATAACCTACAGCTTTGGGTGAGGTAATAGATTTGTGACTTCCCAAGGATTATTTCCTGTGGTAATAAATCACTAAAATGGAATGTCATTTATGTATATACAGTAACCTGATATATACTGTGTCTATGTAGGAAATCAGAGAAAAATCATTCATACTGCTGTATTCTTACATGGGATCCTGTTATGGTGAAGTGACCGATGATGTTCTATTCATCTTCCTTAATTGTAATGATTTATTACTGTCAGGAATATGCTCATGTTACTAACTGGTTCATAAAATGAGGGGGGGGGGGGGCACAGCAACAGGCGTATGGCCAGCCATAATCCTCATTCTTTTATAAAGTATAAAGGGGATGTATCATAATACAATGTTACATTTCTCTGTTAGAAAACAAATTTGCAACTGTATCTAATTACATACTTGTTATGGCGCCACCTGGAGTTCTTTTTATTTCCTCTCAGAATATCCATGTAAGGGTGATTGCCAGGGAGCAGGACGTTTAGCCCTGGTGCCTTTTGACTGAATGGCCCCGGTTGTTAGGGTTAATGTATTCTCGGACATCACAGGGGGCCCATTCTTTTAACATTAAGAATTTTATTGAAATTTTGTTAAGTCACAAAAAAAAAAAAAAAAAAAAGAAAGTCAAACAAGGTATCAACAAGAAAGGGTACATGGGGGGGGGAGGCTAGGGAACAGAGGGGAGGGTGGGGGGAACAAGAAAAAGCAGTTGGGTAGCAGGGAGGGACGGGAGACTCATTCTAATGGACATAATGTCCTCCACTCATTTCCAAAACATTGAGGGTCCACTCAAAGAAAGGGGTAGTCGAAGCAAAGCTGCAGACAGTTGTCTCCATCCTGTATTTTTATTTCATTTTTGGAATAATTAAACACTTTTGCCCATGCTTCCTAATAACATACTTACCCTAGAATTACAAAAAATGCTTCCTAATAACATACTTACCCTAGAATTACAAAAAAAAAAAAAAATACAGTTCACCCATGTAGTGTTAATGCACTCCATTTCTAGGTTTTCGAAAATCACTGTCCCGCTAGACCTTCAAGTTGTGGCAGAGTCCAAACTGCATCAGCATCCCAGGGAGGCCCATTCTAATGGAGACAATGTCCTCCACAGCTGATCTGCAGGGTGTAAGACAGTGATGGGGAAAATCATGGAGGGAAGATATATTCCCCCCAGGTTTCTCTCATATGTCCACTACTGATCTCTTAGAAAAGCGGAAAAGGGTTTTTGGAATTGGATTGGTGAGAGTTGGCTGGATCTCCAATCCCTAGTCCATCTCTGCTATCAGGACCAGGGAGCTGGTTAATCCGCTGCACCTGCATAATAAGGTACATACACAGGGGTTGGAAGTTCAGTCTGGGGCTCTGTGTCACTCCTGTAAGTGAAATAAAATTTACTTACCATTGGGTCCAGTGCCTGGTAGAACGGCACTTGGTATAGACAGGAACGTCTATGTTTGTTAGTTAGAGCTCAGCCGAGCAGGTTTTGTTTTCTTTATTGCCGAAGAAAGACGTTATTTTCTGTTCGTCTTGGACTATAAAATATACACAGGTACCTAGACCTCTATTTGTTGAGGACCCGTTTTGCCTACCACTATTAACGCTAACCTCCACAAGGGGTACTGGATGTTGGGCGTTCCACAGATCTTCAATTGATGACCTATCCTAAGGGTATGTCTCTGCTGCGGAAAAAAGTGGCCAGTGGAGAGCAGAGGCAACAATGTGGCACATCTTTGGCAGAAGAAAGGGTCGTGCTCTCCGCCACATTTACACCGGCATAAATGGGATAGTATATCACCACCTATGTGTGCAAAAAACCTAATGTGTCCAGTGCAGGAAGTCACACATGACCAGCAACTCAGTTCAGACAACACAGTGGTTTTCGGATATTATGCTAGCCAATAAGAATCAGTGCGTTAACAGTAATTTCTCACCAGCACTGGACACATTAAGTGGAACATTCTGAAAGGGTACAAAACAACACCTGGTGGCGCCATAACAACTATATAACAGTAATACCTAGCTACAGGAACATTTATTAAGGCCAAGTCGTGGACCTGGTAACTGAATGAGCCGCGGAATCCATGGCAAGATTGAGAAGGACTCTTCTTTTTTCCTGCTGTGATCTCTGCCTCCCACTGAAAACATCCCACCCGCCCCTAAATCCGCGGCAAATTCCTCCGTGTGAACATACCTTAATAGAGTAAGTAAAACTAAACATTCAGAAGTATTTTTTCTTGCAAACAGCTCACATAATAAAAAATATTAGCTGCACATACCATCCTATGAAGATGAAAAGGTATAAAACGCTCTTTTTGTCGGAACCTGGCATTTCTAAATGTTTTTTTCTCCATTTGCTATCATTACTACTATGAAGGATATCAGATTATTGCCAGCATTTAACCCCTTATATATCAGACTCAAAATTTATCCAGCGGCTCATATAAGCGAAATGTTATCTCTGATAACACATGCACTACTTGGCAACCTGAGCCTTGTTATGAATGGTCAAGTTTCCTGTAGATAGTTCATACACAGTTTTATCACAACCTATAGCCTCCTTCTTCTCCCCCCATTTCCTAAAATTCAACATGGATAAAAGATAGTTCATCATCTACCCCTTCACCTCACTTACCCCTCACTTGACTTATCTATCACAAATATCTGCTCCGCACTTTCCCCAGTCTCACAAGTCTTCCTAAATCTACGCCAAGGAAACCTTTCCTAGATGGTTTGGTGTCATTCATACCCACTTTTTCCTCAACCCTCAGTCAGCCCCCAAGCTCCTCTGGTGGGGGCCCTAGGCCCTCCAGTCCGACCCTGGGCACAGTTGGGGGAGCATCCATCAGACTTTTATAGAACATCTTGTGGATAAGCCAAAAAACATCTGAGTCATCCTATTTTGTCAAGTTGTGTAAACGTTGTTTCAGCCATTATCTACTTTTATCTGTTTTTGGATAAATAATCCATACGGTCATCTTTTGGACCATCTACAGTCAGGTTTCTTTTGCCCATACATCTTCAATAGATGCCAGATGAATCCTTCTTCAGCCATAGGTTGTCCCTCATGGCTCTTGCATGTGTAGAGATGGTGGTTAGTCTCTGAAAAACACTTCTGGAAGCGGTTTATCTATGCTGAGGTCAAGATGATCAGGCATGTTGAAATCCAACAGCCTGATCCATATTTTCCATGACATGTACAAGCAGGGAAGAGTAGGGAACCCCCCCCCCATACACACTGAATGAGTTTTCTAGGATAGATACTATCCTTAGACAATCGGTGGGGGAAATGGTCATGGTGTTTGGATGAGTGCAGTGGCCTTTTCACTGAATACCAAGCACAGCGCCACACACTGTGTAGGGGCTGTTTTTGGTACTGCTGAATGGGACTGAGCTGCTGCTGTACCATGTGACCAATAAATGTGACATCATTGGCACAGGAAAGAGGCGGTAGTGTTTGAGAGCTCCATGGCCTTTTCCAACAGTTGATCAACAGGTGTCGGACCCCCACTGATCTTATATTGATGACCTATCCTAAGCACAGTCCCAGAAAACCCCTAGAGGCTAAGGCCCCATGAGCCAGCCGCAGAAAAAAAAAGCGCTGCGGGAAACGCATTGTGTTTCTTCCTGCAGAGCTTTTCACAGAAAGTCCGCAGACTTTTACTCTGTTGACTTTCTGCTTCCATTATACTTATAGGGAAACCACCAGCGTTTCTGTAGGTATAATTGACATGGTGCGATTTCCAAAAACGCAACGGCTATGGAAATCAAAGCATTTCCGCTGCGGATATTTTTCTGCAATGTGTGGATAGGATTCGCCATCCACTTTGCAGGGACTGTAAAATGCCACGGCAAAAACCTCCATGTGGGGGCCCGGCCTTAAATAGCTGGCCAGCCATGCTAAAATCGTCAGTTTGGCTAACATTACTCTAACGTTTATGGCCATCTTGAGTCTTGAACAGAAAATCTATGCAGTACAAATCTATTAGATTTAGTAGGGCATTACTAGATAGATTTGAGCCTGGGACCGCCAGTGTGAGAGTGGTGATGCCCACCATATTAGTCATATCTTGTTAGTGATACTAGACGTTTGTATGACTAGAAAACAAATACTATCAAGATTTAGGATTACATAATGTTTCTTCCTAGCAGTACTTTCTTCTCCCAGACTTGTTTAGCTACGCAGAATTATATAGTGCAAGCATATTTTACAGTTCTGTACAAGATTGTCACCAGTCGCTGTGCCAATGGAGCTCACAGTCTAATGTCCATATCTGACACACAAGGCCTTATTTCATCGGAAGCTGCTTAACCTGTCAGAATATATTTTGGAACATAGAAGAAAACCTATAGAAATATATAAAGAACTTGGAAATGTTGTCCGTGGTTGGATCAGAACTCAAGACCCCAGTACAATTCTATCTAGCCGTATACTGATGTGTCACACCACTGCTCTTGCACTCTCGCTCCACTTCCTTATGCGTAGATAATATGGGTCCACTGTGGTATGGCTGTGGATTGTCCAGTTGTGGGGTCCTAATGCTAGATGCTGTATTTATTGGGTTTGATTGGGTGGATTGTTAGAGGAGTATTTGGGTAATAAGTTATCCCCTATCCACTGGGATCTAGTCACTGATCAAAAGAGTAGATGCCCTGAGTCCCCCCTTTTAATGGAGTAGAGCTGCGGTTAGTTTTAATTTTAAGGGACTGCTACAGAATAATCGCCATGTTTCCAACAGTCCCATAGGGCTGAACGGAGTGAAAGTGTGCATGTGCGACTGCCATTCAATTCATACAAGGGGACTTAGACACCTGTTGTGGTGACTTTGGTGGGGGTTCTAGCGTTTGGAGCTTGTGATCACTTATCCCCTATCCAGTCAATACGGACCCTACTGGGAGACATTCTAGTTGCTAATAAAATTTCACGATGGTCGGACATTTATCGTACACATTTTATGCTGCTCTTATCACCATCTGTTGGCAGAATAACCCAAGCATTCAGCCTTGTAGTGGGGAATGAATACTTCCTGATATTACTTCTGAGCTTCCTATCAGTGTTCTGCATCTAAAATATATAAACCACATCTGTCAGCCGAAGTCCTGCATAGTCAAGTCAGATTGTGCAAACTGAACCAAAAAGATCCTGTTTAGCCTTTACCATTGTCTTACTATTGAATTGCCCAGAATTGCACCTATTACTCACCCAAACGGATTCTTCCAGTGTATAAGGAAATTATTACTGGACAGAACAGTCAGCAAAGCGTATGATGGTTTTATAAGATGGAGTCATCATTCTTTCCTAATTTTAAGGCCGGGACTTCACATTGCGAAAAAGCAGCTTTTTGCAGTACCTGCAAAGTGGATGGGATTCTGGCTAGTCCCATCCACACATAAAAAAAAAAAAAATCAGCAGCGGAAATGCTAAAGCTTGCGTTTTTTGTAAATCGCAGTATGTCAATTATACCTGCAGAAACGCCAACGTTTTCTGTATAGGTATAATAGGAGCAGAAAGTCCGCAGAGGAAACCTCTGCAGACTTTCTGTGAAAAACACTGCAGGAAAAAAACTTGATGCATTTCTGCCACGGTCTTTTCCACAGAGTTTTTTAGCAGCGATTTGCTGAGTGAGGGCCAGTTCACATCTGCGTTTGGGATTCCATTCAGGGAGTCCGCTTGGGGACCCTCCGAATGGAAACCTATACGCATAGAAAAGCGGTTTACTTAAGGAAACCTGTGGACCCCATAGACTATAATGGGGTCTGTGTGGTTTCCACTCGGTTTCCGCATTAAACACTCGGCACTTTCTTCTCCGCATGTTTCCGCATGTTTCGTGTGGAAACTAAGTGGCAACCACACGGACCCCATTATAGTCTATGGGGTCCGCAGGTTTCCTTAGTTAAACTGCTTTTCTATGAGTATAGGTTTCCATTCAGAGGGTCCTCAAGCAGACTTCCCGAATGGAAACTGAATGCAGATGTGAACCGGCCCTGAGGCCTTAGCCTTAATGGGGTTTTCCGACGCTAAATGTGTTTTTCATACTGATGACCTATCGACAGGGTAGGTCATCAATATCTGATCTGTGCGAGTCCAACACTTGGACTCCAAACAGATCAGCTATTCTGGAGGCCTCCAGGTGCATTGGAAGGGGTGTGCATGCAGTCTGCTGCAATTATAGGAGCGGCGCAGCAGCCATGCCTCTGCATAGGTGTGGTTCTGGGGAATTGCAGCGCTGCTCCTATTACTAGAATAGGAGCAGATTGCACATGCTACCCGTTGACTGCTATAGCTTTCAGCTCCCCTGTACCCTGCTGATCTGTGCAGGGTACAGGGAACCTATCCCCCACAATCACGAGAATGGGGGTCCATGTCCCCTGTTTGAATGGAAGGATGGTGGCACATTTGCAGTGCTTTTCTATTCAATCTCTATGGGACTGATGGAGATGGCCAAGTACAGAGCTGAGCTATCAGTCCCCTATGTACTTGACATCCACAGTTCAAATGAATGTGACATCGCTGCGATACCAAAAACAGCATCTTATAAAATAATGATGTTCTGAGTAAGTACTGTGCTCCAGACTGCTGCAAACATTGAAGAAGCTGCAGAGCTCACCTGAGCATTGTGGCCCCTTCAAAGATCTGATCGGCGGGGTGGCGAGGGTCACACTGCCACCAATCTGATACTGAAGGCTTATCCTAAGGATTCAACTAGTTCAAAAGGTTGGAAATCCCCTTTAAATGAGCAGCCTGTGTGTAGTCCGCCACCATATGTCCGCCTCACACTTGCCCTGAATGCATCTTTTGTCCTCAGGACTGCTGATGTGTTGCTTACTGTCAGCCATTTACCTCCCCATAACCTATTCTAAACTATAGGAAATATCTATAGCAGAGGTCATATCTGAGGGAAGCAGGAACTAAAAGAGGAAACAACAAGTGCTATAACCACATCAATTCCTGAAACCAAAATGGGAAGCGGTTTTCAAGAAATGAGCAACCACAGGGAATTTATACAATAAGGGGAAAGCAGCGACAACATCCTCGCTGTCTCCCCCACAAGCTAGACAAATCACAGGTCTCTGAATTTTCCATATAACAATGCAATTCGCAGCAAAATGGGATAGGCAAGCCCGAGCTATTGGTTTACTACTGCCTGCCAAAAATGACTCTGCTACATATTACATGGCTAATAGTAAGGTTCATCTACTCCAGGGATACCCAGTATTATCAGAGGCACAAAGTAGTGCAATCCTCATAGTCAAACATGAAGAGGTAGGTCACGTATGATCAAAAAATGGTGGCTCTGTCCATTGTACAGTACCGTGCAAAAATGTTAGGCAGCTGTGGAAAAAATGCTGCAAAGTAAGAAAAAGTGTAAGCGTAATATAACAAAATGAATGAACAAAAGAGAAATCTAAGTCCTATCATATTGGGTGTGACCTTTGCCCTTTGCCTTTCATCAATTCTTCTTGCAGACAGATTTTTAAGGAACTCAGCAGGGAGGTTGTTCCCGCCATCTTGGAGAACTAAGCACAGATCTTCTGTGGATGTAGACTTTCTCCAATACTTCTGTTTCTTCTTGTCATCCCAGACAGACTGAATGAAGTTGAGACCAGGGCTCTGTGGGGGCCGTATCATCACTACCAAGACTCCATTTTGGGGTGGATCTCCAGCCCCCGGACCAAAATCCAGGGGCGGTGATCCATTCTCATGACAGACAGGGGCCTATTGCAGGCTCCCAGGCTTGTATCTGCATTACTTACAGACTGCTCTATGCAGCCTATAATAGAAGTGCTGGTATTTTGCAATGCATTAGGATTGTAATGCATTGCATTAGTGATCAGCTCGCCTGGGGTTCTAGACCCCTAAGGGGTCTAAAAAGTACAGTTTAAAAAAAAAAAAAAAAAAAGTTAAAAAATATATAAAAAAGTTATAAAATACAAATCACCCCCCTTTCCCCAGAATACATACAGTATATAAGTACTAAAATGAAGTGAAACACATTCACCATAGGTGTCCCTGTGTCCAAAAATGGGCAGTCTACAAACAATAAAAAATAAATTTAAAGAGCTGAACCAACATTTTTTTTGCTGCTTTAATAAAAAGCGATCAAAGCAATAGACATTCCCCAAAATGGTATAATCAAAAAGTACATCTTGCCCGCAAAAAAGATGCCTTATACATCCCCGTACACGTAAATATAAAAAAATTATGCGCGTCAGAATATGGCGATTCCAAAGACATTTTTTGCAAAGTTTTGGAATTTTTTAAGGGGTTAAAACGTAAACAAAACTAAATAAATTTGGTATCCCCAGAGCCGAACTGACCCATAGAATACAGGTAACAGGTAATTTTGGCTGCAGTGAAGACTGTAAGAAAGTTGCGCAAATGCAGTTTTTTCCCAATTCCACCCTATTCTGATTTCTGTTCTAGCTTCCCAGAACATTGTACGGAATATTAAATGGTACCATCATGAAGTACAATTTGTCCTGCAAACATTAAACCTTCATACGGCTCTGTGGATGGAAAAATAAAAAAGTTATGGCGTTTTGAAGGCGGGGAGTCAAAAACGAAAATTAAAAAATACCTGGGGCGGGAAGGGGCTAAGATCCTGTATACATCTGTGTCAGAAGCTGGCACACATGTATGACTGCATACTTTTTGGGCAGCCATGGGCCAACTAGAAGCCATGTGACCCGAGCAACCATCCAAACCGCCTCTATTATAGTCCATTATTGGTGGCGGCACCCTTACTTTGCATACTGAGAGACTGAGAGTTCAGCTTCTTCTATTTGGTTGTCTATTTTGGGTGGAATAAAATGTTAACAATAGCTTTAAACAAAGTGCTAAAGAAGAATATTTGCGTAACTTAGCAGACACCACAGAATACAGAATAGAAAGTTGGTTCCTAGAAGCTAAAACAGGATTTTGGAGAATACCCAGAAATAATATTCAGATAATGCATGCAGTCAATTGTCTTGTGATGATAAGCAAATCCTTTCATTTTAAAGGGGTTTTCCACCATTATGATATTGATGACCGTCCTTAGTCATCAAAAACCCAGCACCCCCACAGATGATGTTCTCAGCAGCCTCTGGCTCTGCACTAGTTCTGAGACTGTTGAGAACAGCTGATTGGTGGGGGCGCTGGACCAGCCTGATATTGATCACCTATCCTAAGTATAGGCCTATATGAACATTTGATTCAGGTCAAAGTGTCCTTGTCGGATACTCCTGCCTTGGCGTACTAATATACTTGCTCTCAGAGATGGGAAGTTTCAAGATGTCTTCGAATCACCCCAACATGTGTCACCATCAGCTAAAAACAAGTTGATCCAAACTTACATTCTACACCAATGCTACCTGACCCCCTCCCGTCTATATAAAATAGGATGGTTGCCCCACCAGGGTTGTCTTAGGTGTCCCTGCCCACGGTCAGACTTTTGGCACATGATTTGGACGTGTCCAGTTGTACAGAGTTTCTGGAAAGAGGTCGTGGATCTCCTGGCTGAAGTCCTGAATATGCCCATTCCACTAACTCCTGAAATTTGCTTATTTGGCATACTGGACTAGGAGGCTGCACCATGTTAGGGTCTTTCTGCGAGAGTCTCTGTTCTATGCCAGGAAGGCCATTACAATCTGATGGATGGTTCCGCTACCTCCGTCTGTTACTACGTGGAGGAAGATTGTAAATTCCGTTCTCCCGTTTAACCGAATAGTATAAGGGAAGGAGGTGTCCTCAAAAGTTCCATAAGGTATGGGGACCATGGTGCAATGCTCCTATAACCGATTGGCCCTCAATTTATTTACCGTGTGAGAGGTAGAGAGACGCCAGGAGTATCGTCACTATTCTCTTGTACTATGTGTTTGTATAACTCTGCTTGACTGCCCAGTTGACTATTTGCCTTTACTTTTTGGGGTATTGGGTTGTGCCCCATCTTATAATCTTAGTATATTTCTTTTGCCTCACTGTGCCTGCTTTGTATACGATGTGCTGATAATGCCATGCATTAATTGTGGACTGACAGGCGGTGGTAGTGTGGCTATATGGGTGCTTTTGTTTCTTAACTTATTTCCCCTTCCCGGGGATTTACTGTATCTGACTGTTCATTATGTACAATCTGCTTTATGACACTGCTTTTATTATTGTGTCTATTATATGACTTTCAATAAAACGAGATAAAAAAAACAATAGGTCATCAATATCATAAGGTTCAGAAAACCCCTTTAAATATCTCCTACTCGCTGTTAGACCCTAACATGTAGTCCTTAGACAATACATTTGTATCAGCAGGTCAGTGCACAGGCTCGTATGTACATATCCTATCCAGTGATGTAACTTTATGGTGAGCAGAGGGCGCAGTCACACCCGGGCCCAGGAGCCTTAGGAGGTCCATAACTATGGGGGTCACAGTGGTGGCAGCTGCAACCAGGCCCAAAAGCCTGGGGGACCACAGGTCACCCTCACCACACTAAGGCGGACTTTCCATTTGATGGACAAAGATAGTACATATCAGTTTTTTGACAGCTGTGAAATTTGGACCATCATAAAAAAAAGGATGTGTTCTCCAAACGGCCGTCATGTGAATAAGCCCTTAGTAAGAAGTAAATTAACCTTTTAATGCCTACAGGAGTAGTTGGTCAGACGTGTTGTGAAAAAGTCTTCATGGCGGTTTCAGCCCAGATAGAGAAGGAAAAGAAAATGGAAATGTTGATAAAATGTACAGATTGGAGCAATTGACAGTCTTGAGGAGAAGTTGCACAGGACGGCCCAAGATGAGCTTTTGCATCAGTACCAGTAAGTCAGTCACTTGTATGGGACTGAGCTATAAACAGGCAACATGACTGACCTGAAGCGCTGCTGTCACTTCACACAGTTGTGCACCTGTGTCCATCACATGACCATGGACTGCATGTCACATGACCATGGAATGTACATCACATGACCATGGACTGATTTTTATCCACTGGGAGTAAGCAGAATGAATGACAGCAAGCAGAGATCTAGAAAACTGTGAGGAATTCATACAGAAAGTATATTGGAAAATTGTACAACTTTACATTATACAAACAATAATATTGGTATCTCAATATTGGTCTGAAAGTGGACAATCCCTTTAAAGATATGTTTCTGACTGGACAGCTGAGAAGATATGCCATCCAGCTGATCAGTGACAGGGTGGTCTTCACCACCCACCTGTTTGCAGTACAAATGTACCTTATTGTGTTGTGTTGGTGTTTGCACAACTCTCTGGGGCATTTACCTGCAGCCTAGCACTGGGCAAGCAAGGAGAACCAGACTGATTATCTTAAAAAGTGTCATTGTTTACTGTCTTGTGGTACTAATTACACTCCATTCACACTATGTTTAGACACATACTTGACAACAAAGGTCTAGATGCATGTTTACCTCTGGTTATCTTTGTGACTGTATAGAAATGTATACACTGCTCAAGTCAAGAGGAAACCACCAAAAAAGTATACATTAAAACAACTAGCAGATGCCCAGGATAGGGGATAAATGCCTGATCCATGGGGGTCCCACCTATGGGACTCATAGCCAGCATGAGAATGGGAGGTCACAAGTCACCTGTGTGAATGGAGCAGTAATAGGCAAGTGTGACCACCGAAGTAATAGGCAAGTGTGACCACCGCGGTAATAGGCTAATGTGACCACCGAAGTAATAGGCAAGTGTGACCACCGCAGTAATAGGCAAGTGTGACCACCGAAGTAATAGGTAAGTGTGACCACCGCGGTAATAGGCAAATGTGACCACAGAAGTAATAGGCAAGTGTGACCACCGAAGTAATAGGCAAGTGTGACCACCGCGGTAATAGGCTAATGTGACCACCGAAGTAATAGGCAAGTGTGACCACCGCAGTAATAGGCAAGTGTGACCACCGAAGTAATAGGTAAGTGTGACCACCGCGGTAATAGGCAAATGTGACCACCGAAGTAATAGGCAAGTGTGACCACCGAAGTAATAGGCAAGTGTGACCACCACGGTAATAGGCAAATGTGACCACCGCAGTAATAGGCAAGTGTGACCACCGCAGTAATAGGCAAATGTGACCAGTGCAGTAACAGGCAAATGTGACCACCGCAGTAATAGGCAAGTGTGACCACCGACGTAATAGGCAAGTGTGACAACTGAAGTAATAGGCAAGTGTGACCAGCGCAGTAATGGGCAAATGTGACCACCGCTCCATTCTCTTGTATGGGATTGATGGAGCACTGTACTCGGCTATTGCCGTCACATCCATAGAAGTGAATGGAGGTCGAGCATGTGCACTACTGCTGCATTCAAACATGGTGCTTCACTGACAGCAAACTGAGGTCTTGGAACCACAAAATATATTAGGACATTATATAACACAGGGATAATGCATGAACAGATCACTGTGCACTGTGACATCACAGCATGTAATTATAATGATGTCACATGCAGGTATTATGACGTTGCAGTAAAGTAATGGAGGTGCAGTCACTTTTCCACATCTCTTTCCATCATCCATAGTTATCACTAGGTATCAGTGGAGATGGACCCCTTAGTTTTTGGGATCCAAAGCAGTTGCTATGTCTACTACCCAGTACTTATCCCAATGTGTACTGCTAACTGCAGATATGGGAGTGTTACTGTATACATAAACTTTCTTTACATAAGACCCCTTTACATTTACACACTCCCTACAATAAATGTGCTCTCATGGCCACCGCTACTTCTCGGCTTACAATCTGCTCTTGCAGGGCGCCTGGGTTGAGCCTCTAAGTGCACTCATAACTCAGAGGCGCACAAACAATTTCACCACTGCTATTTTTGCCACAATTTATGCATGTTTATATGGAGACGTCTTGGGCTTAGACTTTTATACTGCTATAAAATTAGACTTTCTCATGACCTCCTCCTTCCACCATCACCACTTCCTCAGTGACACATACAAAAAGTTACAAAAGGAGGGAGGGTTTAGTGTGTAAGATATCTTTGCAAACAATTATATAGACACCTGCTGATGTGAAACCCATTGTCTATGCCCATACACAAGGACTGTGTGCTGTGTTTGTTTTACAGCTACTTTAGATGTGTCATTGTGTTGCTTTATTTGTCTTAAATTTACCTTTTCAATCATTATGATGTTGTGTAGACAGGGAAAGCAACACCACTGACCACATGTGTATTGTGCATGAGGACTCCATCACCAGCGGCTTCCTTATTGTTCTTTAGAAGGAATTCTCGGCATATTACAGTTATGTAACTAGTTATTTTGTGTCTTCGGGCTACCTACCTAACTCCACAACATTCCTCTGCAACAGGTGAAGGACTTGTATATGTAAAAACACTCACTTTTTGTCTTTTTGACACTTATCCAGTGGTGTAACTAAAGTCCTGTAGGCCTCGGTGCAAACATTGACCAGGACCACCTACGCCCTCCCTACAGCGTGTTCTTAATAGCGGCGGTTATGGATGCTACAGCGGTATCTCAGATACCTGAAAGGGATACAACTATAGTGAGGGTGGGTTCACATTCCGTCCGCCGCGAATCCGACCTAAATGTCGGATAACTGTATAGGGACTGGATAGGGAAACGTTTGCGATGCTTTGCTTAAAACCCCATTTACTTGAATGGGTTTTTACAGCAATGCGCGGGTGTGCGCTTACACCCTCTGCGCCGCGAAGCAGTTTTTTTTCGTCGGAAACAAAGTCGGACATGCAGGACTTTATGTCCGACGAATAAAAACGGCTTCACGGCACAGAGGGTGTAAGCGCACACTTGAGCATTGCTTTAAAAACCCATAGAAGTGAATGGGGTTTTAAGCAACGCGTCGCAAACCTTTCCCTATCCAGTTTTCCGACACTTAGGTCGGATTCACAACGGACGGAGTGTGAACCCCCCCTAACCCACAACCACTGGTATGAAGAATAGGGTGAGTGAGCAGCGCATGTACACAATGCAGAGAGCTGCATGCTTTGGGAAACATCTGATCTACTGGGGTCCTAAAAGTCAGACCCTCGCTGATCTAAAATTGATGATCTATCTTAGTGATAGACCAAAACCGAACCCCGACTGACCCGGACTCCCAGGATCATAGTCAACTGCTTTCCTGTGACTCTACTGTCCCCAAACTGTAAGGGGCTGTTCACACTGAGGAATTTACCTCAATGTTTTCAATAGGAGACAGTAACGGACATTTCTGTTTTTCACGATGCTGAAGAAAGAAGCGTCCTACTTGATCTCGCTGCATATTCCGGGGCTGATTCAGCCGCAGAACCTGCAGCACGAGGCTTGCACTGGTTAACCCCTTTGGGTCTGAAGTTAAACCTGTTGTGGAAAGTGGAAGGCCACCTCAAATTCCTCTCCAAATTCCAGTGTAAAACTATCCTAAACAGTACGGGTAGAGGATCCTGGACCCCTAACATTATAGGTGGGGTCCCTAAATAGTCAGGCCCTATATAGAAGTTTTCCGCAAAAACAAACCCATTTCTGTTTACGTCCCGACAGAGAATTCTGGGTTTGCCTGCACGGACTGGATACAAGCTAGCCATGGTGTGCGCGCTCCTGCTATACTGGCTGCACTCTCCAGCTGTCACTGACATCTCAGGCCCCTGTCACAGTCTGCACACATGGCTTACAGATGCTTAGTCAATGTGCACGGACAGGAGCACGTGTCAATTTTAAGCGTACTTTCAGATGACGCCATTTTCTGGAAGCCCTGATCACAACTATCTGAGCAGTACAGCAGCCCCTCTGTACATCATAAACTGGTGTGCGCAGATGACAAGTGTGCACACTTTTTATAAGTGCTAGAGATAAGGTGTGTGGTCTGCGGTCGGACATAACACGGTAGCCAGAAAATTCCCATTCACACTGCTTATGGTAAAGAAATATGTCGCCAATATGTCACATTTATTATAGCCTGGTAGTGAAATCCATCACTTTTATCTAATCTGTTTTTATTTTCTAGATTTTTTATTCTACTTTCTGTACTCGATTACGGGGGCTGCCATCTTGCCTGAGCTTCTCCTCTGCTTTGGGCTAGGGCTACACGACAATTTTGGCTGCTGGGACCCTCGCCAATCCAGAGAACGAGGACGTTTTGCACCCCAGTCTTAATGGGGCAGTAGTTGGGCAGTGTGCGCCTCTAATCTGTTCAATGGGACCGCCAGAGATAGCTGAAGTATAGTGCTCGGATTGAAGAAGTGGAGGCGTACTCCACCTCGCCACTGCTCCATTCAGACTGGGGTGCCAAACACCCTCGCTCTCTGGATAGGTGGGGGTCCCAGTGGTCATACCCTCACCAATCTGCAGTTTATCCCGTGGGAAAATCCCTTTAATATTCATGGCCTATGTTTAGGATGGCGGGGGGTGATACCCGATCATCTGCTTTAAGCGACATTGCGTTTATTGGTCACATGACCCGTTGGATGCAATACCAAGCACAGCCACTCTACATTGTACAGCGCTGTTCTTGGTCAGCCGAGCAAACACCGAGCTGCTTGCCTGAATGCTGCCACTTCTTCACACAGCGTGGGGTCTGCGAGTTGTACCCCCACCCATGGGATACTGATTATCTAAAAGATTTAGCTACAGTCACATCTCCATCGCAGTCTCTACACTGAGGTCTCTGTCCTCCATTGGTTTCAGTTTAAGAATGACGTCAATGTGGCCCCGGGGGCTCTGTGTGTTACCGCTATTTTAGCAGTCCGTCTCTCCATTGTTCGGGACCCCTGGCGGACTGATTAGACAGCGCTAGCGTAACCCATAGTGTACCATTGTAAAAATATTTTATAAAACTGTATACATATATAGTATGGGCACCTCTTATCACACTGCCCATCCACTGGTGCCCATCTATGGCCACCATTAGGGTACCACTGAGCACCACAGCCCAGCCCAGCCCAGCTGCTGCACATTACACATATTTCCTGTATAGTAATCATCCTCCACGCCCAGGACTTCTCGCCTTCCTTTTCACACGTGTCATCATGAATCAAACGCTTGGCAAAACCCAGGGATGCCTGGAGTGACGTCATCAGGACTAGTGACGTCACCACGATGGGCACTCCCCATGAAATAGTATTCTAGTGACATGCCCTGACAGAACCGAGCACTGGACGGTTCACGGACACTGTGACCAGCCCCGGGCGCAGAGGCTGACGTGACTGGACGGGAGCTGTCCGTGTCAGCCCGGGACCGTCCTCTAGTCAGCGCCCGACCACGCCCCCACGCCACGCCCAGCGCGATCCAGCAGGCATCCCAGCCCTGTGCAGCAGGAGCTCACGCCGGGTCCGTTAGAGCCGCCGCTCCGGTCACCACCGCCGCCATGTTCAGCTGGGCCAGCAAAGACGGTCGTAGGAAGAACGAACCCGAGCTCTTCCAGACGGTGGCCGACGGTCTCCGTAAGCTGTACCAGCAGAAGCTGCTGCCCTTGGAGGAGACGTACCGCTTCCACGACTTCCACTCCCCGGCGCTGGAGGATGCCGACTTCCACAACAAGCCCATGGTGCTGCTGGTGGGCCAGTACAGTACGGGCAAGACCACGTTCATCCGCCACCTCATGGAGCAGGACTTCCCCGGCATGAGGATCGGGCCTGAGCCCACCACCGACTCCTTCATTGCAGTCATGCACGGCCCGGTGGAGGGCGTCCTGCCCGGTAACGCGCTCGTCGTGGACCCCAAGAAACCCTTCAGAAAACTCAGCGCCTTCGGAAACGCATTCCTGAACAGGTCAGTACCGCAGGGTGTAGACATGGCCGTCCTTAGTATTGCCTTGGAGCTGCTGGGGAACTACAAGTCTCAGCATTTGCTGTGGGTCAAGAGCCCTGCTACTTGGTGGGCACCAAGTAGTGTGACCCAAGGTGGTGTGGCAGGATGTCCCTGATGCTGCGGCAGGATGTCCCTGGTGCTGCGGGCAGTCACACCCCATAGAAGTCAGTGAGGGACGACAAGTTACACATGGCCCAGTCTATGACGCGAGTTGTCAGGCTGGTTGTCGGTGTCCGTGGCCACCGCTGCGCTGCATGTGTGATAAGCGTGATGTTTTTTGACCCAGAGATCATCGAAAATCGCCGGATGAAAAAAATGCCGCAAGTCTGACTTTTTCATCTGGCGGTTTCAGTTTAATAGAACAGAGACCCTTTGGATCCCGTTTTAGTCATTGGGGTCCGACCGGCACCGCTGGTATAAGCTATTTTAGCTGTCCGTGTAGGCACAAATGTGAACATGGCGCAAGTCAGTAAGGCCCTGTTCACATCTGCACTTGCGTTTTCAGTTTTCTGTTCTGACATAGGAACAGAAATCTAAAAATGAGGGTTGTGCCAGATGACGGGCAGCAGCCGGTAGACCCCATTGATTTACTGTCCATTGTGTTTCCAAGATGGTGTGTTGTTTCATTTATGCTACAATATTTTTTTTCTAGGTATTTAAAGGGGACTTTGACTTAGTTTGCTTCTTCCGTGCACTCATTCATCTGGATTTGAGTGTTTTGGGTGGATTCCAACCCTGGGTCACTTGATCGGAACCAGCCCTCATCCCTGGGTCACTCTGCCCCCTCTCTCCGGTTTTCACAGGTAGTTTGTGGGGGGCTGGGAAACTATAGTAAAACCCAGCTGTGAAAACTGGAGAGGAGGAAGAGGCCGGAGTGACCTGGGGACTGATTCTGATCATGTGACCCGGGGTCTGAACCAGCCTGAGACATCTCCTTTAAAGGGGTTATTCTGGGACTTTTCAAAAAATCACTTCCTCTGTGGTTTTGCTCGAATCTCGAGATTCCAGGTTGATTCTGACTCACGGTCATGTGATCGGAACCAGCACAGAGTCCCCCTGCCGCCTCCTCTCCCATGTTCACAGGTGTTACTTGTACTATGGGGGCCAGCTTTACTATTACAGCTGACCCCCCCCCCCATAGTACACGTAATACTATAGAATATGGGAAAGGAGGGAGGAGGGGGATCAACTTGAGTGCCACTTCACCTGGTAAAATAGAACTTTGGCGTAAGGGGTTGAACAATCCCTAGATAACCCCTTTAGGATAGAATCTGCAGCTGAGACTTTTCTGCAGATGTGGTAATAGCCTTAAAGGAGGCTTCTAAGATTTTGTCCCAAGAGACTGCGGAAAATGTTTTACAGTATAGCTTAGTGGCTGTGCGTGGTAGTTCATTCCATTGAATGGGACTGAGCTGCAGTAGGCTGAAATGACTGATAGACGTGATGTCATGGAGAAGAGGTAGGGTAGGTCATTGCTGCAAAATCCCTTTAAATATCACAAGATTCAGCATACATCCAGCAATAGTCATATGGGGTGTCAGCAGTTGTCTTCATGGTTTACACCCTGCAAAGCTTGTGCCACATATAGCAACACCTGGCAGAAGGCATCATTGTCTAGCCCAGGAACGCAGTAAAGCTTTAGGGTATGTTCACACTTCTATTTTTAAAATTTTTTTTTTTTTTTCATGTGCATTTTGCAGTTTATTCTGTGACCTAAATCCTATTTTAATGGATTTAGTGCATATATATAATAAGTTTTTTTTTTTTTTTTTGGCATGAATTTCACATCTGCGTTGGAATCTCTGTCATCCAGAGCTTTAAATTAAAAAGAGAAATAAATAAATAAATAGGACACCCGATGGACCCCATTGCAGTCAGTGGGGTCCATTGGGCTCTGTTGGTGTCTGCTGTTTTAGCAGTCTGTTTTTCTGGTGCTCCATTGGGGCATAGCTGAGCTACAGCATTGGGCTATCTCCAGTGCTCCCATCTTATCCCAGTGTAGCGGTGTGCACGCTGCCTGACCTCCACCTCATTCAGAACTGGGGGACAAAAGTCCCACATTCACCTGGACAGTGGGGGTCTGAGCGGTCGGCCCCCAAATGATCTGCAAGCCCATAGTATAGGGGATAATTTGTTGTCATGGGAAAAACCCCTTTAAAAGGTTTGTCCATCCTCAGCAAGTTACCCCCTATCCAGAGGATTGGGGGTAACATTCTGATCGGCGGTACCCCCATGGATATCGAGAGCTGGGTGTTTCACACCCCACTTTTAAACAAAGTAGCTGGTTGGACAGCGTGCACCGCTCCATTCATTTGTATGGGGAGAGATTCCACCCACTGATCAGAAAGTTACCCCCAATCTTGTGGGTAAGGGGGTAACTTGCTGTGACTGGACAACCCTTTTAATATTTTAGTTTGTAATGTATAAGAGTAAAAATACAGGCTGTAGCGTTGGACATTTAATAAATGTGGGTACGGACTATACTCATGACCTAAGGACAGACCTTAAATATTACAAGGACATCAGTATCCGATCGCTCTGGGTCCTCACTCAGCATCTCTGATTAGTTGTCAGCAGGTGTCAGAAGGAGACAGCTCCACATGCTGTATGCTGGCCATGCCATGCTATTGCAGCTCAGCTTCTATTTATTAGAATGGGACCTGAGCTGCAGTTGCCTGGCATGGCCACTACACTGTAGATATAAGCAATTTGGTGGGGTCATCTGTATCTTAAAGGGGTTGTGCAGGACTTCAAAAACATTGCCGCTTTCTTCTCAGGAAGTGACATCATATTTGTTGGTCACACAGCCAAGCTGCAGCTCAGGCCCATTCATATTAATGAGAAGGAGATGTGGCATTGCACAACCCCTTTACGTCTGGAAAACCCCTTTAAATTACTGACGACATAAGACCCTAGTCCAAGGATGAGTAACCTCTAGCTGTTGTGAAACTGCACTTCCTAGCTTGCATACTTACTCGGCTGTTCTAAGAACTCCCTCAAAAGTGACTGGAGCATGCTGGGAGTTGTAGTTTCATGCCAGCCATAGGGTACTGATCCCAGTCCTAGTCCATAGAACAATCACTGAGGCAGCTGCCAAGTGTATATTGCCAGATAAGATCCTGCCCTTGGTACAATTCCTCTCTCACTACTTGTGACCTTTGGATTTGCCAGTTATCTGGCTGTCAATGCTCAACCTCGCTGTGGAGCGTGTGGGGGACATCTGTGCCAAAATCCACAAGACTATGCAGATTATGTCTTGGATGTCTCCGCTGTGCGTGGCTAACAGTCCAATCCGCAATGAAAATCTGCCACTATCTTATCTATCATAAAGAGGATGAAATTAGTTAAAATCTCTGACTTTATGCACAGTGAACTATCCACTCCACAAATCTAGATGGAAAATCTGCAGCATATGTATCATGTGTGAACATGCCCTAGCAGGGGAAAACAGCAAATATTACGTCCCGTTATCTCCATTTATTGTCTTACTATTGGGACAGATTTATAAATGTATTTACACCAACTTTTGGCACAGTTACATTAAAAATCCAGCGCTCCATGTTTGTGAAATCCTCCGTCCTCTTTCTGGCATTGGCGCTATGCGACCTCCTAATGTATCTGCTGCATGATGCGGATAGTATTAATATATATATATATATATATATATAATTTATTATGCTTACTTATATAGCGCCATCATATTCCGCAGCGCTTTACAGATATTGTCAGTGACTGTCCCATATAGGGCTCACAATCTATATTCCCTATCAGTATGTCTTTGGAGTGTGAGAGGAAACCCACGCAAATAAATATATATATATATATATATATATATATATATATATATATATCTCACTCACCCCTCAACGTAGACTATGTGGGGTGCAAAATAGGGCTACATTGAATCAGATCTTCAGCTGTGACCTTTAGGATGCTTTTTTTTTTCCCCTTCGTTTTTACTTTTGATCTTTTACATTATTACCTGCTGTCAGATGTTATTGTATCTGTCAGGCCTGTCCCTCGGATATCCTTCCGGAAGGAAACCAGAACCTGATCTGATGTTAGTTGTCCATTACCCTAATAAAATGTATGTATTCATCCGCCCTTGTGGTTTCGTATAACGTTCAAGTAGATC
Organism: Leptodactylus fallax; assembly: GCA_947044405.1. Taxonomy (NCBI): domain Eukaryota; kingdom Metazoa; phylum Chordata; class Amphibia; order Anura; family Leptodactylidae; genus Leptodactylus; species Leptodactylus fallax. The sequence continues at coordinate 3,027,922 of CAMRHE010000138.1, read as the reverse complement.
TGACAGGTTTCCTATACCTATACTGACCTGTATGACAAAGGGGGAGCCACTGAGTACAGGGATCAGTAGTCTTTAGATGACTGGGTATAAAAAACGTTGTCGTATATGTGAGTATCAGAGGGCTTGTTAAAGAGGTGATAATGATGGCCCATCCAATATCAGATTGGTGGGGGGGGTTTGACACCTGGGATCCCCACTGACCGACTGTGTGGAGCACAGAGGGTCAGGGAATAGGAGCAGACCTGCCATAGCGTATACAGTATACAGAGTCAGGAGCTTCAGCTCTGTACAGGTGATCAGTGAGTGTCGGAGTCCCACCAATCTGATACTCATGACCTGTCCTAAGGCTACGTGCACATGACTATTCACTGATTTTCACCACATACAGGGGCCCATGAAAATACAGGGGTGTATATGCGGCCATAGAAAGGAAAGGGTCAATGTGCTAGCCTTTCTATAGAAGCAGTGAGGGGCCGCTGATGGTAACTAGACATTGTAAGCCTCACCGGGGAAATCTCTGCATTTGTTTTTGGGAATCTCCAGTACATTCGGCACATTGGGATTTTTCTGGATGAGTCACTCTTTTAGGAATGCCCTTTATTTCCTCCCCTTCTATTCTTTCCTCTCACTTATAGGTAAGCTATTGTGTAATGGCGTGCGGTCAGCAAATGGTGCACGTACAGATGTAGCAGGGTTAACCCGAACTTCTGCAGTTAGTTAAACCACTGCTGCGTGATATCATATCTTTTTCATGGAAGACGATAACAGTGGTTATCTGGGCAGGTAACGGGCAGATACACGCTTGATACAATTGGTGTAAGTGCCAGGCTCTGTCTATGGACACGGGTATGTAGTTTTCTATAGTAGTGATCTATAAGTACCTGCTCTTTCTATGAGTTCAGCCTCCTAATGATCTCTAATATATGACCTGGAGGTCACCGTGCGTTCTAAGGCTGGCCATATGGCTGTCAGCTGTCTCCCCCTGCTTGGGTCAACCAAGTGCACATTCTTTCAGGGCATTTTAGCAATGGCAGGGGCCCCTTTGTTTTTGCAATTGGTAGGGGTCCCAGCACTGATGCGATGTTCTCACGTGTTCCGATGACCTGTCCCGCGATATAAGAATTCACCCTTTACCAAACAGTCTCTACTTTTCAATGGCTAACACGGTACAACATTATACTACTATCTACTTTTCACAGTCACTGTAGAAAACCCATGTCCTTTTCATTGCTTCATATACTGCTGCACTTCACTTCACCCCTAGATGGATTTCGTCTATTAGCTGCACCCACCCTGGAAAAGTATGTGTGAATCACAAGCGGCGAGCCGTGCCAATACCTCCGCAGTGGCGCAGTAACACAGTAGGAGGCCGTTATATAGAGGATATACATTTTAGCAGCCGACATAAAATCCCTGGGCTTAACAGCTGAAAAGTGACTCTGCATAGGACTGCGCGGGGAGAACAGCTGTCATTTTACTAGGGAGTCTGTCAATCCAAGAAACCTGCATATTTTCTGTTGGCTTTTAACTTTTTGGGATTTTTTTTTTTTAACTAGTGCCTATAAATGTTGTTACAGCCAGGCCACTAAAAGTATGAAATAGCTGTATCCACAACCTGTATTAGGAGTGGTACACTTACTGTGTGGTGACGGTTTCTTTCACCATGATACCCACATTGGCATTCTGACTAGAGAATGGAACGGGTAGATTATTGGGGTTTATTTGGTGAAATTCTGCATCTCATGCAGGTGAGGATAAAATTTTACAAGGCTCAGAATCGGTTAAATAAAAGAAAAAAAAAAATCCTTGCTTGCCTTACCAATCTCCCTCACCATTCTGTTCCAGAGTTTGCTGTTTTTGGAAATGTTTGAACTTTTTCCTTTAATATATTTTTTCCCCCTTTCTCTCCGTCCTGGATTATCTGGAGACTTTGTGTCTTTTATCTCTTTATTTGGCATTGCTAACAGTTTTCCGATGGATGTCCAAAACGCCCATTTCTGTTGTGTATGGGCAACTTTAGTATAGAAATATGCCATTTGTACACAAGGTACATACGACATCCAGTGCTAGATCTAGAAACTCTTGTTTAGTAAGAATGCTATTTGATGACGGGTAAATTGTGGTCCCAATAGGGCGACGTACGATCATAAATGCTCCGAATCCTCTTCTAGGTACCTGGTTTGTAATGAAGGGTTGTTATAGATGAAGAACTAAGGACTAATAGATTGTTCTTTCTACTAGGTTCATGTGTGCACAGCTACCTAACCCTGTCCTGGAGAGCATCAGCATCATCGATACACCGGGTATTCTGTCTGGGGAGAAGCAACGGATCAGTAGAGGTAAGAGCTTCTAAGGTATATCTATAATATAAGCCACACTTCTGAAAAGTGATGCAGATTCTTACAGGGTATGCCATAAATGTCTGATGGATGCAGGTCCCATTTTTGGGATTTGCACCTGTCTCGAACAGGGATCCCCCAACCCTTGTCTCGCGCCTGCTGTAAGTGGAGAGGTGGCCCGCCTGCTTAGCCAGTGAAGTGAGTGAAGGGTATGCGTGTGCATTGGCAACCACCCCTCCAGTCACAGTGGATGCGAGAAGAGGGTTGGGGGGTATAGAAGGGATATACATCTATTGTACACTTAGGGCATATCCACTGGATGTCCCCTATATGTCCTAGATGGGAAATCCATTTAATACTGTGCACATTTCACTTATATTTTTGCATGATGAGAATAAATCTGCCCAATGGATTTCTGCAATGATCGCTGAAATTGTTGGACAGGTGCAATACCAAGCGCAGCCAATGGACGAGATTGGGGATGTGCCTGGGAGGAAAACAGATTGTGTGTTTTTTTTTTTTTTTTTTTTGTTTTTTTTTTTTGTTTGTTTTTTTTCCCAGCCCCATATGACCCTTTTCAGCTGGTTAAGGGAACTGTCCAATACTGAGCTTATGGTCGTGTAAAGATCCCATTCTAAATAATGGGGTCGCTGTACAATACTCGAGCACCAGATGGTTGTGTTCAGTAGCTGTACCACCCAGCACACTGTTGAGTGTCTCCATGCTCGGTTTGGATCTGGTGGGTCAATATGTCTGGATAACTTCAAGCTCACATTGTGCAACTGGGTTAGGCAATAGAATTTATTCTCCAGTTTCTGGAATATAGTAGTATTAAAGGGGTTTACAGGCTATACCAATTGATGACTTATCCTTAGGATAGGCCATCAATTAAAGAACAGACCATGCACCCAGGCCCTGGCCGAACAGCCATTTTAAGAGGCTTCAGCATTCGGGTGCACGCTGCGACTTCTTCATTGCTTACCAAACAGCTTCAGCAGCTGTGCTTGGTATCACAGCTCATCCCATTCAATTAAATGGGACTGAGCTGTGGACAGGCTGTTGTACCGATAAATGTGACATCACATGGCCTGTAAAGTGGCTTCAACCAGCTGATCGCTGGGGGTCCCGGGTGTCAAACCCCACAGATCTTTAATTGTTCATCTATCCTAAGGATGGGTCATCAATAAAAAGTTCCAGAAAACCCTGTTAGGTTAAGCCCCCGTTTTATGGAAACGCAACACTAAGCTTATCCTTAAAGGGATTTTATGGGCAAATGATATTGCTGACCTTTCCTTAGGATAGGTCACCAATATCATATCGAAAGCTGCCATATGGAGAACAGAGCCAGAAGTTTATAACTCTATTCTGCATGTAGCGGCTATACGGAGTTCCTATGTAAGTGACAACGCTGCAGCAACTTAGTACAGGTACTCTGCTTCACTCTGTTCTCCATATAACTGCTGCTGAGAAAAGTTGACTGGTGGTGGTCAGACCCCCGCCTATCTGATGTTGATGACATATCCTTATACCTGGCACCCCTACCAATCAGCTGGAGCCACTTCAGAGTGTGGCCAGGCAGAGTTAATACAGATCAGCTGACATTCACTTCACAGTCTGCTTACCTCTCCATTCTGGGAGACCCCTTTAATATAGTGGCAGTGTGGATACCACTTCATTCAGATTTTCACCCCTATCCTATGGATAGAGGATAAGCTGCATTCATGAGAAAACCTTTAACTAGTTTTCTCAGATGTTCCAATTACCCTTTAAGAGGCTACTCGCATATGTAAAACGCCAGAGGGTGTACTGCATTCCTCAGTATGTAGAGGGAGATGAGGAATGCCAGGCATTGTGGGACTGGGGCCAAGATATAAGGGCAGCTGTTCAATCACTGGGGATTTCTTTCTTTCTAAGAATTCCCCACCCTGGCGTGCTAGGGATAGCCGAATGGTACCAGGCTGCCATATCTCACACCACTTCACTTGGCATACTTTATCTATGTTGCCTGTTCACACCTAATCATTCTGATGTGCAGTTTACAGTATCTTGTGCGCATTGTTGGGATATTGTAATAGTCAAGCCTTATATCATTGTACTGTGGTTTTAGCTGGCACGTTCCTCTTGCTGTTAAAGCAGGTGTATGTAGTCAGCGGTATTGCTGTGTTTAAAGGGGTTGTTCACTTGCAGAATGAATGGAAAGAAAGCTACAGATTTGTGTGGATCTCGCCACTTCTAGCGAGGTTGCAAAAACGGACGATATGCGCATATAATTGTCAGCTTAGGGCCGGTTCACATCTGCATTTGGGATACCGTTCAGGGAGTACACCTAGAAAAGCGGTTTACCTAAGGAAACCTGCACACCCCATATACTATAATGGGATCCGTTGTTTCGTGCGGCAACCACATGGACCCCATTATAGTCTATGTGGTTTGCAGGTTTCCTTAGGTAAACTGCTTTTCTATGCGTATAGGTTTCCGTTTGGGGGCTCCCCAAGTGGACTCCCCGAATGGAAACCAAATGCAGATGTGAGCCGGCCCTAAGGTGAAAAGTGAACATGTGCATGGCTTCCCACTCTGTTTTAATGGGATTTTGCATCCATAGGATAGGTCATCGTATGTGATCAGTCAGGGTCAGCTGTTTGGGCAGCCTCCTTGTGGAGGAATATGCTAGTGGACATCAGGTCTGTGGAGTCAGAGTCGTGGAGTCGGAGTCGGTGCCTATTTTGGTGGAGTCGGAGTCGGTATAAAATGGACCGACTCCGACTCCCAAAATATATAATAAATTGGTACAGTTAGTAGTACAATGCAGTATGTGCTGAATATATTTTCATAAGAATTTGGGAAAATGATGAAATGTTGAAAATGATGAAATGTCCTGTAAAGGTCTGTTCTATTCCTCATATAATGATGGGACTGAGTTCTGAGTGAACCTATAAGGTTTAGCAGTGCCAGGGCTGTGGAGTCGGAGTCGGTGCCTATTTTGGTGGAGTCGGAGTCAGGGGAAATTGAGGAGTCGGAGTCGGGGCTTTGGCGTACCGACTCCATAGCCCTGGTGGACATTCAGCGCTTGCAGCATCGTCCCTATACAAATAATGGGAGCAGTACTAAAATTCCCCACAACCACTGCTATACAGTAAACGGGGCTGGAATTTGGGGCCAGAAGACCGCTTTGTAGGGAGTCTGTCACCAGTTTTGACCACTTGAAACTGCTGAAGGTGATAGATGCAGTTCAGTGCCCCCCCAGACCCTCACCTCTGCTCTTCAGTGATGGCTCTAGTAACCATATAGGAGACTACTAGAGCCGTCACTATAGACGCCATATTCACTATCATTTATACCACTTATGAGGGTAAAAGACTGCAGAAATCTACACCAGAAATCCACAAAGTTTTTGGATTTTAGAATAACATGTCCTTTAGTTACCGGCATTCATCTGTACTTCCAGAAATATGTGCGACTTTGTAACTGTATGCTTTGCCCACATAGACGTGTTTGTAGTCCAAACATGCAGGGTATCCTGCGGCTGGTTCAAGGTTGTATTTGCTGACTTACTGTCTTATCTGGGACTTGTAAGCAACAAAAACGACGTCTCGGACATACAGGATCATGTGTTATGTGGAATGAGCAAGTAATGTATGTGCAGCCATGCTCACCCCGTATGGATTACAATGGTTAAAAGGATTATCCTACTAAACCCTTATCCCCTGTTTAGTGTCTCAGCAGTCGGACACCCAGCTTGTGAATGAAACAATCCTGTGCATGTGTGACAACTTCAGTGGGGCTGATGGACACTGTACTCACTCTCTGTCTCATAGGAATGAATGGAGCAGTGGTCACACAGACACAGGCTGCTGCATTCGCACATGGGAATTTGGGTACCACTGTTCTCATGATCGATGAAGGTCCCAGCAGTCAGACTGCTACCCATACACATTAGATGTATATCTGTCAAACCCCCCTGATATCATGGAAGATGAGGATCAGGAAGTTGGATTTCAGCATGCCTTATCCTATTGTTCTTGGGGAGATGAGCCAGTTCCAGAAGTGTGTGGCAGTGGCCATGTTCCCATTGAGAACAAATGACCCCTCGGCCATGTCAGGCTTGCATATGTTTGGTGGAGAGTCAGGTGAGATACTTAACGTATGTAACCAGCCTTAGGGCTCATTCACATGACAGGGTTCATCGGCCACACGGTTCAGCTAGCCGTTATATTAACAGGCAGCACACGGCCCCATAGACTTTGAAGGATCTATCTACACAACCATTGTTTTGACAGTCCGATTTCTCAGGCCGAATTCACGGATCCTTCAGTAGACTCATGTCTGGGGGATCCGTGAAATCGTATTATCTCTGGGTGTGCACTTTTTTCATGGCCCAGTGCGGGGCTCTGCTGTGTGACTATAGCCTTACACCTACAGTGTATGCAATCTGATGGTAATGCAATGGATCCCAAGGCTCACACAATTTGTGCAGGTTCATTTTTCCCCAGATTACCAGATTTCCTTTTTTCTCTTCTAATTTTTATAATCCCCCTCCTAGTTTTAAGAAAGAGTTAGATGATTCTTGGCTGGATATACTAATTTTAGCGGGGACTGGTGGCCAACCATGTAACATGTACAGTGGCCTCCTGAGGATCGGGTAGTTGGCTTTCATCTGCCTGATCATTTTGTTTTTGGGGACAGTGGACTACTGTTAGAGGAGTTTGGCAGGTTTCTCCCATGAGTACACAAGCATTTCTTGGCTGAGCGTACATGTATATGGGGAGATCAGGTGAGATAACCGTCAATGGATTATTCAGCTTCTATGTGTATGGCCGACTTCAGAACTTAGTGAATGCTTTTCCAACTTGGATAGAGTACATGGAAAGTGAGGATTTCATGACGGATGGTGAGCGGCGCCCCTCCCGGCAGGCACACTCACACGTGATGACTTTGGCAGCTGCTTGTTGTCTACATACTAGCTATACTTTCTTTCCATCCGACTGACCAGCGCTGGGTCAATTGTTCCTGTATTTGTTCTACTCTCCCCCTGCCTGCTCAGCAGTTCCTTCATGCAGGCAGCAGGAAGAGTTGTGCCTGCCGGAGATAAGACCCCCGTAACTAGTCCAGAGATCCAAAGCAAGGAAATGTCTTTAAACAATGGTTAATCTCCTAGGATTGACCAATGGGGCTTGCTCTGGGGTTTCTTTCATTTCCATTCAGATTTCAGTGTAACCTCTACAATGTTGGCATTCACACACAGAATATATTGGCGTGGGGAAAGCGTTTATAGTCATTGTCTTATCAAGACCTCGTAGAGGGGTCGCCCATGTGGCATTCAGAGCTGAGACGTCACATTGTAGAGCTGCTCCATATGGCCAGCTGTAGCTTGCTCTAGTAATAACAGCTGATAAACAGGTGTTTGCGGAGCTGCAGACTGTTTTTAGAACTGGTGTTGACATGGTTAATACCCTCTTTGTGGTCTGATATGATCTCTGCCTAAACATGGGCTCCTCTAGACAAGATGGGTGCGTGTTTGCTTGTCCTAAAGGCTCCATAAACACAACACTAAAGTCAGTGGAACCAAAGAATTTTGGCAGGCCCTGCTGAATATCTTGTGTTTTGAGGTCTTCCCAACTCTCCCCAATAGATGATGTTCTCAGTGCAGGTAAGACGCTGCTGGAGGGGTCCAACAATGGCTGACTCCCTTCTCCCTATTGACAACATATACTCCTCCTACAAGCATGCCTGGTTCGCCTGTCTGCTATTGTAGGTGTATGGACACTTTCTAGATGGCCATAAATGGATGCCTATACAGTGGGCAGCTTGCACAACATTGACTTTTTCTTAAATATCTTTATCTTTCATAGTTGAAAATTAGTTTCAAAAAGTTTCACCATACAGTGCCTATAGAAATCTATAGAGCCATACTCAGAGGCATAACTTGGAGCTCCTGGACCCAAATGCAAAATCTAATGGAGCCCCTAGCAACCTTGTGCCATTTAGAATAGTGCTATGTTTTTGGGCCCACCTCAGGGTCTAAGGCCCAGTATCAACTGCTACCTCTGCACCCAATATAGCTACGCCCCTGCCCATGCTGTACCCTTGTGTGCCTCCAATTTCATACAGAACATTTTTGCCCTGTTTGATCTAGTGCCGTAATATGGAAATATGCTTTGCTTCTATGGGATGTTTGAGAGTTGCCATTTGGTGGCGTACACTGTGCCTACAGAACTATAGGGGTACTATATGTAATACAGAACTATAGGGGTGCTATATGTAATACAGAACTATAGGGGTGCTATATGTAATACAGAACTATAGGGGTACTATATGTAATACAGAACTATAGGGGTGCTATATGTAATACAGAGCTATAGGGGTACTATATGTAATACAGAACTACAGGGATTCCATGTGCCGCCTGCATTAGATTCCTGTGTAATTTTTTAGGGTGTATATTTATGCCAGTGTAGTGACGGACTGATCTCTCCTCTGACTAAAATAAATCCATAATTGCAAACAGATTTCCCCAAATATGACACAGAGTAAGAAACAAATTATATAACCAGAGCAAGTAATGTGGGATTTATGGAGCGGATGAATAAGATGACAAATGTACACTGATCAGCCATAAAACTTCCAAGCCCAAAAGCATCCCACATTTAGAATAGTGCATACACGCAAGCATCACAAAGCTGTGTGACCCATGTGATCACGGAGTCCCAGTCATGGGCCTCAGTGGTCCCTGATGTCAGAAGACCCCAAGACAGCGTTGAGTCGTGCCGGAGCCCAGGAGAGGTGAGTAACATTGTTTGATCACCTTCCCTGGGCCTCCGATCATTATTCTCCGGGGTCTGAAGAGACCCCAGGGTATAATAGTAGTTTTGGTTTGGGCCAAACAAAATTTGTAGGTGAACCTCACACGATTTGCCCAACACATACTCTTACTGTAGAGGGGGCATGACCTAAATAATTGCCATTAATCGTAATCGATGTGAAATGACGATTAATCACAATTTTGTCCTTTTTTTTTTTTTTTAGATTACTTTTGGTGGGTATTAGCCACTACATGTCAGAAACACCCCCCAATATCTGCCATTTTAGCTATGCCCTGACCCAGTCCTTTAGCCATCACAATTTGGCTCTTGCCATAGTCACTTGGGTCCTTATGCTTGCCCATTTTTCCGGCTTTCAACACATCATTTGCACAACGTGGATGCAATTTATTACCTTCAATAACCCATTTTATTCACTTGTGTTATGGCTGACGGGGTATACTGTAACCTTGTGTATGTTGTGGCCTTTTCTAAGGAGAACACACTACTGAAAGGTCAGATATTGTCTGGCTGTCTACGTACGTAGGGGGATGGCGACAGGCCACATTTTTATGAATATCATTTACATGGAGATCCGTTGCAGTGGGCAGGCAGGGGTTGGTTTCCAGAGTAGAAAATACGTTTTGGTTTTACACATGGATGGGACCATCGGGTACAATTTAATATGCTGAATTCAAGATTGGATGGATTCCTGTAGTACCCCCCCCATCCCTTCCATTGTCCAGCCATACAGGGCTGTGATCAGACCACGCTGTTTTTGTACCAGGTTACAGTAACTATGAACAAACCAATGGCCGACATTTTTCTGGGCTAGGGAGATCATGATAAATGATATCTTTCTACAGTTCATGCAATAAAATTGTCAGCCTCATGGCCTCCCGGACTGAATGAGATATTTGATAACACTTTTATTACTGTTCTTCATAGCCGTGGTTTTTGCGCAGGAAGCTGCAGTCGGCGGGGGGACATGTGAGCCTATTGTGTTGTGCGCACCCTTGGACGCCCCTACTTGTAATACTAACTTGTTCCACTTCACCGGGCGGAAGAATAAATTGCAGGGAGGAGGTTTATGCAATGTCAGAGCTATGAGAGGACTTTATCCAGGCTGTCGGATAGTTTATACCAAAGTCCACATTAGAATAACACTGCCTGACTTGTACCTCTACTTCTCTACAGTGTCTGCCGAGCAGGACGATGCCCTGAACTTAGACAAAGGGTCTGAACTAGCATTCGCCATTTTATGAGTTGGTGCAGGGTTTCTGAGTAACAAGAGTAAGGCTGAGGTCAAATATTGCAGAAATGCTGTTTTGTTTTTTTTTTTTTTGGTTTTTTTTTTTTGAACCAATGCCAGTAGTGGATTTAGTAGAAGGGAAAAGTATAAGTCTGTCCTTTTTTTTATATTTCCCATTCCTTTTTCAAGCCAGTCTTGACTTTGGCTCCAAAAAAAACACATCAAAATCTGCAACATGAAAAAAAGCAGCTTTTTCCGCAACGTGTGGCCTCAGCTCAAACCTGACAGGACTCCTAGCAGAGATGGTAAGAGTCCTGCTTACCCTGCCCACTCAGGATGATTGACAGCTCAGGACCCCCTTCTGTGAGCCAGTTCAGAGACGCTCTATGTAAGTTGTGGCCTGACCGGCCACCTCTCTCCTTGGGAACATCCAGAGCTGTGGAGCCGGTGGGTCAAAGCACAGATTCCGACTCCCTTATTTTTCCACAGCCTGACTCTGACTCCTTCATAAATGACTGACTGTCGTGGTCAGACGGAAGCAGTAAAGTTACTCTTAAGCCATTATAAATTTAGTGTTTAGATTACAAGACCCATGGACAGGCCCTGAACTGAGGCTATAACATGAAGTGCCAAAATCTAGCTCCACTGGGGTGAATTTAGCTGAGCTGCAATACCACACACAGCCCAAAGACAAGAGTGGTGCTGTTTTTGTAAGAATGCAACCCTGCCTTTCTAATCTTCTTCACCTCTTTCAGTTTGGGATGGTTTATAGAAAGTAAAATCCCAAATCCTTATTAAATGTTTTATTGTTACATTACTGTGGTTTGGAGAAGCTTCTAAGCCATCTTTGGAATTTAACATATGAGAAGGCAGATAAGCTCGGAAAGCCAGGAAGGGAAAAATGTGCTGGAATATGACGGATATTTGGCATAGTCTTGTGAGGTGTGTGAGATGTTGGCCAGAATGCCTTCAGAATTAAGAGAGTGTTCCCATCTCATAAGGGGATGACATATGTTATATGTTTCTGGTCTGACCTCTAGGAATCCCTCCCCCCTCCTAAAACTCAAGGGACCACAGTACTGAGTCCGGATTGTAGATAAGATCCCCACCAGTCATACATTTTCCACATTGTAGACTGTCAGAGGCATTTCTATGCTGCAACTGTGCATGTCTTAATCTCTATTTTACAACACTGGACCAAATTATGAAATGTATTTTCAGCTGCTTTGTTCTCCGCCCTGTCCGTCCTCTCTTGTGTACTATGATGCCACACTTGTTACAGTAGAGCGCCCCTCTCCTTGGTCACTCTATTTACAGTGTGATCAGAGAGCCATTCACATGATCGCCTGACCTCTGCGCACCAGTACAGAGCGCTGCAGGCCCATTCACCACCTCCACCAACTCCAGCTATCCTTCATTCTTTAAAGGGAATTGCCCTGTAATAAAGCCATTGCCCTTAATAAAAAAAAAATAAGGTCTAAAGATCCTCCCCCCTTATTTCAGCACAGTTGGAATTTTTTTTTGTCTAGCTCCCTCCGTTCCCAAAAAATCAGTGCAGGTAGTTTTGGTGCCTGATAATCTAACTAGATGCTCTAATGTCAAGTGGGTGGTGTCAGGCAGGAGCAGGCAAGGGGGTGTGATTCTGAACTCTGATACTGTCTGAGTCACACCCCCTTGTCGTCTTCTATCTGATGCCACCCAGTTGACTTTAGAGAGTCTAGTTAGCATATTGGGCATCAAAACTATTGTTGTTTGAATGGGGTGGTGGTCATGCAGGTGCAGCTTTATCCAGTCATGAGACTGACAGATAACCAAGTCCGGTGCTCCAGTCTGTAGCAGTCGTGCCCATGATATGGGACGGATGGAGCACTGCACTGCCTTCTCGTGGGAGTCTGACCTCTGGGACCCCTACTGATCGGACCACTATTCCCTATTTGGTTCTCTTCATCTGAATACGGTTGCTTTTGTGGCAAGCACATGAATTTTTGCAGGTTTTATCCAAATGAATGGGACCATCACAGACCTTTCTGCAGCCAAATATACAGCGTGTGAATCCAACCCAAGTGTGTGCCTGCCGACATGTTCAGTAAAGTTACTAGGGGCTTTGATGTAATTTGTTTTCCCCTTTTCCAGAGCTCATTGATATCCTGTTTTGCACATAGATCTGTGTCTATGTAATTGAGTTTCGGCCCTAGGGGTCCTGACTCGCATTACTGAGCCAGCTGGGACTGCCCTGTGCGCAGGGGATCACAAGATTCTTATTAGCTCATCCTGGGAGGGGGAGCAGGAAGGAGCATGTGAGGTTGGGTTACAGAGTCCTCTGCCTGACCGAAACCATCAAACATCCGTGCACATTCAGCGACCATACAATGTATATGTGTGTGTGTGTATATATATTTATTATAATTATGTGTATGTATATATCCAGCAAGTCACCGATGCTATATAAGTAACTTTACAAAATTGTTTCCTAATTTTGTTGAGCAAAGTTATGCGTTAGAGGTGTTGTCTGGCTTAGAAACCCATTTTCATATACAGAATCTCGGTGCCCTTGCAGGGTGTGTCTGAGCCAGATATACCCTGTGGTCATTGCTGGGACACAATTGGCATTAATCACATTACTGCTGGGGTGTCTGTATCCATTGGACAAGGTCATCAGTATGTGATCAGTTGGTGTCGGACGCAACCGTTCCAGGGTCCTGGAAGCTGCTAGTGGACAGGGAGAGTGTGCAGCACTACTGCTATTCATGTTATAGGAGCGGCACTGCCATCCTGTCCACTGTATAGCGGTGGTTCTGGGGATTGCAGTGCTGCACATGCTCCCTGACCACTAGCAGCTTCCCACAGCCTGGAGGCAGATCTGTGCAGGGTCCAATTCTCGGGGGCCCCATAGGTCACAAGCTGATGACCTAAGTATTTTGCTCTTCTGGGCAGTCAAGTGCTTCCTTTACACATATGTACTGTACACCAAATGGATCAGTCAGACAAACCTCTATGAGCAAAGTCGCCCAAGCCCAGACTATTTCAGCAGGACCAACCCCCAACCCCCCTGACAGATGATGTCATAGAAAGAAATGGTTGGGCAGGTTGAATATCAATGACCAATTATTTTGTTCTTGTGGAAGATAAATGCCGTGGGTCTCTGGCAGTAGCGTGTCACCCTTTTACATGGGCACACTACTGTTCCTAGGAATGGATGTTCCCAATAAGGGTAAGGAGACCCCTTCAGGTTTTGTTGATGCAGTTTTTGAATCCCAAACCTGGTGTAGATCATAAAGGTGTGGTGTGTTTTTTTGCCGGCCGATCACATCTTTTATTCAGCATAAAGGATACTTGTTTGTCTGCAGGACATCGCAGGGCACTCTGCTGTCGGGGATGAACCATTTGTTGTACCCAAAAAGCAGTAAAAAAGCAGCCAACAAGCAGGCAGTGACCAGAAGGGAACATTCCTAGGAACACGGACAGTTTTCTGGCGTACAAAGCATAAAAAGTTGCCTTTTATTTCTGCGTCATCCTCACCACTTTTCCTAAAAGTAGGCTTGGCAAAGGTGTGCAGGGGACAGGGCCATTGATCCCTCCATATTTATCATCATTTATGCTAGATATGAACTGGTGTACATTTCCCCTGGAGGGGTGGCAAAGGCTGCACATCATTTACGAGGAGGCATGCGCCTTGTCTAAAATGAGTCGCACCCTACACCGACTGGGGGTTATTGACATAAATCTGCCCCATTGTCCTGCATGGTTGCCCCCTCTAAACGTTATGTCCCAGATAAAAACATGTGCATGCTTGGCCTAGCAGAGTATGCATGTCCTATTGGTTTGTGTAGTTGTCTCTAAATGTTGTGTTGTACATTTACTAGAGGTTTCTCTGTATAAATAGGGACACGCTCATTTCTGGCCTTATAAGGGAAGCTAAACCTGACATTTGACCTGAGGCTGCGTCTAAATCCCATAAGGGTAAAGACTGAATCCAGACAAGCACGGAGACTCTGCAGCGCTTCTTCAGGCCCACGTAAACATGTTTGTGAGCCCATCGTCAGGGAAACTTTGAGCAAATACATGGAAAAAGGGAAAATCCACGTTCCAGGCTAAATTTACAGAGTATAAAGAGCGTGGTGTCCAGAGATCCTGCAGTCATGGCTGGCAGCTGTTCCCTTGCCCACCCCGTATAGCCCCCTCTTCTGTAAAGAAAGTGAAAGTTGCATACTTGGTGCTGCGAGTCACTCACTTATCTATGGGCAGGATCTGGAGAAGCAATCTTTATGGTTAAAAATAGCCACCTTGTGAGAATCCTCCTCCGCTGACTGCTGGCCTCTGTGTATGTCATGGACACCAAGTCCGTCCTTCCTTCTTTCCGTGAACAATCCTTCAGTTTTCCATTATCAGATCGATTTGTTGGGTGGTATCTGACTGTGATACTCACATCAGACGCTGAGTATTATCCTGCCATTGCTTCTATAAGCTGACCATAAACTGTAGATTTCAGCCAACTATTCCTCCGTCCCCACCATACAGCGGTCTCAACCGAGCATGCATGTATTCTGGATGAGCAGAGCAAGCTGTTGCCAGACACCTCTAGTGACAGCTAGGGCATGTGTAAAATATTGGGCATGTGCAAAATTCAGCATGTCCCCCCAATCCCCTGAAATCACATCAAATTTGTGTGTGAGCCCCTGTACTGTCGGCTTATGCTTTGTGTGCATTGCTGCTATACCAGTAAATTTGTCCAGGTCCAAAAGTTAACTGGAGGACTAATAAGTTACCTTGAATGTGACAATGGTATGTTAGAGGAGTAATAGCTGGAAAAGCATAGGTGATAAATTCACTAGAACTGGTCCTAAAAACCCCCTCTCCTTTCCAGAGAAGATGAAATGGTTGCGTGGTCACATGTGCTACCGTGCTGTGAAGGCCGGGGCTACACTACAAGCTTTTTGACACTATGGATTGATTTTTTTTGACTATTGAGTGACCGCTGCAGCACACAAGATTGCATACAACTCGCTCTCAGTGCATATGTTTGGATTGTATGGAGCTCAATAGTTATAACCAATAAGTGGCTCTGCAAAAAGTTGCATTGTAGCCCTGTCCTAAATATATATGGGACTGACGGAGAAAGCAGAGTGCTGCATTTTAATCCGGCAAAGCCTTCTGTTATAAATGTAGATGTGAGCATGGCCTTAATGGGAACCTGTTAGTCTACTAAGTCTAATATTTAGCTTTTGCATATTAACAAAAACGGTGCACTGACTCACAAGGGGAAAACGGTGTTTGAGTCAGATGCTTCCTGGTAAGGGTCCTCCGCCACCAGATGTAGTCCCCCATGTCCTGTGCCAGGTGGCATTTGGTTTTGTTACCACATCCTTTATTTCTTTTGATACCTCTCTGTATCTCTTATGAAGCGCCTAAACTCTCTTTACTGCTCCCGCAGGTTATGACTTTGCAGCTGTCCTGGAGTGGTTTGCCGAACGCGTGGATCGCATCATTCTACTTTTTGATGCTCACAAGTTGGACATATCAGATGAATTCTCTGAGGTCATCAAAGCTCTCAAGAACCACGAGGATAAAATCCGAGTTGTACTGAATAAGGCGGATCAGATTGAGACCCAACAGCTTATGAGAGTCTATGGGGCCCTCATGTGGTCACTGGGAAAGATCATTAACACTCCGGAGGTGGTGCGTGTTTACATTGGTTCATTCTGGTCCCATCCGCTGCTTATCCCTGACAACCGCAAATTGTTTGAAGCCGAGGAACAAGACTTATTCAAGGACATTCAGTCCTTACCCAGAAATGCTGCTCTCCGCAAGCTAAATGACCTCATTAAAAGAGCCAGATTGGCTAAGGTAAGCAGAAGGGGGTTTACTGACTGCGTTTTAAGGCTAAAAATAAAGCAAAATAATTAAAAAAAACAAAACAAAACACTTTTTTTATGCCAGGCCTTCACAGAACTTTGGAATTTTGGGGGGCTGTTTAGTGTGCGGTGTGTTACGCACCTTATTAAAGTGGCAGTGCCATTAATTTGGATAGGTAATAATTGTCTTGTTGGTGGGGAGAAGCCACCGATCACAGGAATGAAAGTCCTAAGTCCCTCTTTTTGAATGGTATGGCGTCCCGCTTGTGTGCTACCGATCCATTCATCTCTATGGGATTGCTGATGAGAAGCAGAGTACAGCGCAACGCTATCTCTGTCCGTGGGTGGAGCTGCAGTCTGCATGTGCAACCACCTTGTCATAAAATCAGAGGGATATGTGATCCCCATTCTTATGATTTGTGGGGGTGCTTGAACCCCAACCAGTTAGACACTATGTGGTAAAGGGTATGTGCCTGTCACACACTAGGTTCCCACTAGCGTTTGGCATGCGGACCCAAACAACAACAACGACGACGATGATGCTTGATGCTTAGGCCAGTAAATCCAGCACACACATGGACTAAGTTTCAAGCGTGAAACTCGGTCATGTGAATACAGAGTAGATTTGATCCAGGACCCATGACAAACAGCTGATATTACTTGGGTAGGCTTGCAGCTAGATAGACACTGCATTAGACAACTAGATTACATGGATGCCATTGAGATCATTGACCACCCATGTAATATACAGCTTAAGTAGCCATATTGGTTTTGTGTTCTGGCTCAAAAAAGGGGGTCCTGAGCTGAGAAGCCCACACTGCCATCCATCCTCTTTATAGTAATGGTCAAGTAATGATGGTCTTTAGTATTCTTACTGTGGAAGTATTCAGTGCAAAACGAGAAAGCAGCCCAATTGGCGAGCACATATTCGTAGAAGGCACGGCACTCGCCATGGCAGACCAAAAAGTGTATTCATGCCCTGTGGATACATGTCTGCTGTGAGAGGAGGGGTGACTGCTTGTGCATTGCTCTCCATTCACTTTGGCAGCCAAACTCTGGCCTTGATGATGCGTTTAGATCGTGGCTGGAGTCGGCTTACATCACTAGCCACTATTGTGTGCGCCTGTTTTATTGCTTTACCCTGTCCATATCCCATATACATGCAAGGTGACCTCTTGCATGTAAAACCAGAACAAACCTTTAGTAATTTGCCTCCGATGTCTGCCTTCCAGGTCCATGCCTATATTATCAGTGCTTTAAAAAAGGAGATGCCAAATGTCTTTGGTAAAGAGAACAAGAAGAAGGAGCTGATCAGTAACCTGGCGGAAATCTACATGAAAATAGAAAAGGAGCAGCAGATCTCACCCGGAGATTTCCCAAACCTTAAGAAAATGCAGGTAAAAGAAGTGTTAGAATGTGGTGTGGATAATGGGTCTCAATTTTTGGAAGCTGGGTAACCCCTTTTAAGTATAATCTGCAAATACATCCACAGCAGTGCTAAATCCTCACTGTTCCCTTGTGCACCCTTTTTTTTTTATTTTACTTACCGCTCCTTGTATCACTGTTATTACATTCAGTTTACCTGTGGATAAACTACATTTCCCATGATTCATCTGCCTGCTCTCACTCTGTGTACCTCTCCCTTCTCCACTCCCCCCTGCAATGAAATCACAGGTAAGAAATCACTCCCACATCTGAGGTCACATGCTGCTGTGATGATTCGTTTGCTGGCTTCCCTGCTCACAGGGAGGGGTGGTGAGCTTGTAAATCAAAACATCACAGCTGAGGTCAGTGACCTGAAAATAAATCAGTTAAGGGGTGCTGAATTTAAACAGGATATATATTAGGAAGTGTTTTGTACTGATGCATCCTGTTATTTGGCCCATATTTTTTATAACCTGGATAACTCCTTTTAATATATTTCCCCATGTGATGACATCATATTATGGGAAGAGGTCTGCTCTCGTATTAGCCGGCATGTTAGACAAGAGACTTAGTTATTCTCATGTCCTCCTCATAGTTATGTATCAGTCACTACCGGGAGAGGTGGCATGAATATGTACCCATAAGTCATTGAATTCTATGATAGTGCTTATTAAAATAAAAAAAAAAAGAGAGCGGAATAATTTTTGTGCACTGTTTCGGCCAATAGGATAGCAGACCCATCCCCAGGCAGCATACTTTGATGACAATAAACTGAATGGAGGTAGATGTATTTGCAGAAACTGTAACAACTTAACTATAGTATTGTAGTATATGAGCTGTATATTTGTATCTTTCTGTCTGCCCAGGAAATTGTATAACTTCCTGTGTTTTTGCATCTCAGTCACTGGTGTATGAAGGGAGCATGTATGTAGTTAAGCAGATGTCTGATATGGCTACACATGGCTAAATATGCCTCAAATGTCTGGGCTTATCTCACTTTCTGTCCATGCATAGGCAAGATATAAATAAGCTGTTAGACAATACAATACAATTTTCCAATATATTTTCTGTATAAATTCTGTTGATCTCATTAATGACACAGCTTTGGTCAATAAACTGTAACGAACCATGCACCTGTGTATTTATCACCTGACCAATACAGTAGAGAGCAGGCAGAGATGTTGACAACTGTGAGGAATTGATGCAGGAAGGTTAATTGCAAACATTGGCTTCTGCAGCCTGCACGTATATATAGACGTTGTAGCGTTAACCCGAACTTCTGTAATTGGTTAAACTGCTGCGGTGTGATATCTTATCACAGAAGACTTTAAAAACCAATGGAAAGTCGTTGGAAAAATATTTTTTATTGTTTCCTGAGAGATCACGCTGCAGCAGTTAAACCAGTTGGAGTTAACGCTGCTACATCTGTACATAGCAAGCTGCAGGATGCCATTGACTACCAAATCCAGCTAACCGCTCGCTCTCCCGCCCCTCCCTCTCCTGAATGAAATTGATTTGGTCATAAATTGGTTCAGACTTGAAAGAAGGGTCTGGAGACTGAGCTGTCAGACAAGGCAGACTGTTGAATTTGCTAGTGAATGGCACTCTGCAGCTTGCAGTGTAGTGTATGCTATGTATTCCAGCTGTGGTAGCCAAATGGTCCAGAATTTTTAATAGGAACCTATTACTAAAATGATTGCAGGCTAAAATTCTAAATTACATTGTAATAAAGTATAAGCTGCAAGTATAGATGAAGTGCAAAACCTGTGTACCTAAAAGTCTCATAAAATGTTTTCTTTTTTTTTTTTTTTTTTTAAGGAAATTTTAATGACCCAAGACTTTTCCAAGTTTCAGTCCATAAAGCCAAAGTTGCTGGATACAGTCAATGACATGCTGGCCAACGACATTGCAAAGCTTATGGTCATGGTCAGACAGGAAGAATCCCAAATGACAAATCAAGTGGTGAAAGGTGGAGCCTTCGAAGGAACCATGAATGGTCCATTTGGCCATGGGTATGGGGAGGGTGCCGGAGAGGGTATTGATGATATAGAGTGGGTAGTAGGTAAAGATAAACCAACCTACGATGAGATATTTTACACACTTTCTCCTGTCAATGGAAAAATCACCGGTGCCAGTGCCAAAAAGGAAATGGTGAAGTCCAAGCTCCCCAACACTGTATTGGGCAAGATATGGAAGCTGGCCGATGTGGACCGAGACGGCTTTCTCGATGATGAAGAGTTCGCTTTAGCAAATCATTTAATAAAAGTGAAGTTAGAAGGGCACGAGCTACCAGCAGATCTGCCGCCTCACCTAGTCCCTCCTTCCAAACGGCGGGGGGAGTGATAACTTACTCTGCCACCTCTTTTTCCATCTTCAAAGTCTTCCAATTTTTTTTTCCTTTTCTATATTAAATGCCTCATTTGAAAGAACTACAATAGGAAAGAGGAGATTCAATGCCTACATACATACTTTTTTTAAAAAATGTATAAAATATATTCTTACAAAACCGCTCTGAATAAAATGAGACTGATCTATTGGTGGAGCAGAGGTGGAGTGTCCGTGCCATAGAATAAGAAGGCTAATGTTTGTTCTGCAGCTGAGCTCTTGGGGTGGGTGGTAGGTCCATCTCATGGGTGACTTTAGTAAAATTGCCATCCATGGACTCTCATATCCACATAATGGATAAGTGCTTGCTTAATGGAGATCTGACAGCTGGGATGTAAGGAGGGTGGGGGTATGCAAGTGTCCCATGTGAATACAGCGCTGGTGCACATGGTTGGCCATCACTCCATTCACATGGCGCACTCTTGGACTTGCAATATCTGGAAGTTCCATAGGGGTGAATGGAGTGGTGGTCAAGCATGTGCAGCACAACTACAGTCATATAGGTCACTTGCAGACCCCCATTTTCATCCCAGTGGTCAGACTCCCAATGATCAGATATTTATCCTCTTTCCTGTGGATAATGATAAATCCCCTTCAAGGATGTCCCAGCATACCACACAGCCACAAATACACAGATAATTTCTGAGAAAAAGAACTTTGATACATTGTGCAATTGTCACAAGTGCCCTTAAGGTGGTCCCAAGCCCTGCAAGGACTCCAGTTCTCACAAGTAATTCTTGGCCAACTGCTCGCCCTTGGTCTTGATTGATGTCTCCAATACTGAAATCTTGTCCATGTGACTTTCATTTCTGGTTCCTTCACTAACTTACTGCACATGCGCTGCATACATATTTTATTACTCCGCATGTGCTGCAGCCATATTTTAGTGCCCAAGACAGTGACTTTGCAGAACGGTGACCATGTCAATCAAGACTAAGAGAGCTGGGAGTGGAGCCGCCCTCATGACACTAGCAACATCACTTGTATAACAGATCAAAGTTGTTTTTCTCAGAATTGAGTATCTTCAGCCCTGAGGATTGCTGGACCATGTGTTTGAGTCACTTACCTGGTGGTGTTGTTGGTTTATTAACCCATAAAGTGTCTGACAGACACCATAATGGCCCATGCACATGACCAAGTGTGCATCCAACTTTGGGGCCGAGTTTGTCACTGAATGCAGTCAGATGACACTCGGGAGCGTCATCTGGGTCCATTCCATGATGCATTGCTGTCTATGGGGCTTCCAGACCATTCCGTTCTGATGACATGGAACAGAATAGGACCTGCTCTATAATCTTCTATGTTATCCAAATGGAATGGACACAGAAGCCCCATAGAAGTGATTGCATCCAAGTTGCATCTGCCCCCAACTCTGATGCACTCTGTTGTGTGCATGGGCCCTAAGTGATGAGTTCTGAAGGTATCCCCACACGTGGTACATTTTTCTTGCACGGTAGTAGTATTCATAAACTATTAATTTTCTATCCAAGTCAATGTCTACCAGAATGGCCATAGATGGACTTCTGCCATTAAGTGCTATGTTGGTCATGGTACCACCATCTTCTTGCCCCATATGTGAAACAAATGTACTTAAAGGCGAGGAACCTCATATCAGGTGTCCATCATGTTGAGTGTCTTATCAATCCTCCTGAATTTTTTTTCTCTTTCCACCTGTTCTTTTTATTGCCTTGCAGAACATTGAAGCTGCTAATAAGTGTGAACAGCGCCATCATGCTAATAGTGTTATGTTTCTAGTATTGGGCGTTACTTCACCAGCTTGAATGTAGAACTGTCCTAGACTATGAACACGATGGATGTTAGACTTCCCTAGTACCGATCAACGCTCCAGCCTCCGTCAGTATTAAATATTGAGTTTTGCATTCATTTTTTTTTGCCTTTCATTGCCTATGTCGTAGCTGAAATGAAAGAATTTTCTGAACTGTTATTTAAGACATTTAATATACTAGAAAGTCTTTAATGCTTATTGTCAAAGTGTTATCACAGGGACAACGTGGATGTGTATGGTGATTTGGAGCACAGGACAGAATGTGTTATGAGGACACTGGAGTTGACATGTGAAGGTTTCCCTTCATTTTGCACGGACAGACCTTTAGTAGAAATGACATCCTGTCAGGTGATTTCTGCTGCCCTACCTGAGAGCAGGATATGATAGAGGTAGAGAAGCTGAATTCTATGATATATAGGTTTATAGGATTTGGTGAAGGATTTCTTGGTAAAAACAGGGTAAATCCTGATAGGACTCCTAAGAGTCAGTGAGAGTCCTGATTACTCCGCCCACACACAGGATGATTGACAGCTTTCCTATATCAGTCTGTGTACATAGAAAGCTGCCAATCACTGATATAGGAAAACTGTCAATCATCCTGTGTGTGGGCGGAGTAATCAGGACTCTCACTGACTCTTAGGAGTCCTGTCAGGATTTACTCTGCTTTTTACTCAGTAATCCTGCTCCATGTATATCACAGATCTCAGGTTTTCTCTCTCCATCATATTCGTCTGCCAGCGCAGGAGACATGATGGGTTCACTTGAATGTCTTGTAATGCAGGTTACCCTTTTATAAGGTGCACATACTAAACATATAATGCAGAACACCAGCCTGTGCCTTTCTTTCTGTAGAAATTTTCATTCTGTGATTTCTGTAATATAAAATATAAAAGTTTTTATCAATGCTTTTATAGACTGACATACTTTTGTGGCTCTGTGTCCTGGTTCGTTGCAAATGTATGTGAAAGGGTTTTTCCAGTTTCAGCAAATGTTATGGTTCGTATAATGAAAAGTTGTACAATTCTCCAATATACTTTCTGTATCAATTCCTCATGGTTTTCTAGATCTCTGCTTGCTGTCATTTATTCTGCTTACTCCCAGGGGAAAAAGATCATGGTCATGTGATTTACGGTCCATGGTCATGTGATGGACACACAGGTGCACAGCTTGTTACCAGGCAGACGTCTTGACTACTGTGCTGTGACTGTAACGAGCTGTGCACCTATGTGTACATCACATGACCATGGACCGTAAATCACATGACCATGGACTGCCTCTAGAGCTAGAAAACTGTGAGGAATTGTAGCGTTCCATACTACCCAGTGATGACGCTGAGCTATAACGCCAGCCCCTCTGACAGTGCAGTGAGAAAGCTGCCGAAACGAACGGCACCAATATCACCGAAACCGGGGCATATACTGGTGAAGTTGATGTGCTGAATTCGGCACAGTCAGATTTCTAGCGATATATAATACCGCCGATATCAGAGGACATGAAAGGTGCTCTCTAAGGCTAGGTTCACACAGCAGAAAATCAAGAGAAAATCTCTTCATTTTCCATCGCCACTTTTCCATTTCGAACTGTTATATCTCAGGTGTTATAAAACATAGAAACTTGCTTTTGGTGTCATATGAAAGAGGAGATTCTTGCAGTGCTATTTATGTTTCCAGAGATATCACTGGCTGAATGCACAGTCGGGATTAGGACATTTTATGTGCAGCTGTAAAATATATATGATATAAATATCCCAATCGTGACTGTTTTCAACCAGCGATATCTCTAGAAATAATAGAGCGCTGCAGCCTGAGTGTCACATGCTTGTATGTTTTATAACACCTGAGATATAACTATTTGAAGTGACCCTCCCCCGCTCTCATTTTCACTACATACTCCATACACAGTAGTGAGAGGCAGGAACACTTCTCAATACAGAAGCAAGGGGAAGAATAAAGGTGTAGGATTTCACAGAAAGGAGACAAAAGTTAACAAATGTATTAATGATCCAAATACTGCCAGAAAATCAAAAGTTGACCAAAAGTTTAGTTACACTTTAAAGCCTATGTGGTATCGCAGATTATCTGTACAGTTTTGGTTGCAAGGTGTGAACACTGCATTAATACAGGACCCTACTGACATAGGACCCCCTGGGTGGCTGCATGCAGATGGATCACAAAGTAAAGTCTAGGCAACTGGTTTTATATCCGTGTTATGGCTTCTTGCATCTATTTGCATTTTAAGCAGCTTGCAAACATCTCTCAGTGCTCGATGTGGCTCTTAAAGGGGTTTTCCCATGAACATAAGCATATTTATATTAGTAGACAAAAAGTTTTAAACATTTTTGTAAATATAAATAATTAAAAATTTAGCAGATTTTCTCAGTAGTTAGTCTGTTGTCTTGATGGGTTGCCAATTCATATGACCATGAATGCAGGAACTTTCTATACTGTGAAACCCAGCCCTGATGTCCTAATTGTGGTCGGGGTACCTTCTCATACATGTAGTGTCCTCCTGATAACCAGCCCTGATGTCCTAATTGTGGTCGGGGTACCTTCTCATACATGTAGTGTCCTCCTGATAACCAGCCCTGATGTCCTAATTGTGGTCGGGGTACCTTCTCATACATGTAGTGTCCTCCTGATAACCAGCCCTGATGTCCTTATTGTGGTCAGGGTACCTTCTCATACATGTAGTGTCCCTCCTGATAACTAGAAGGACATCACAGCTGGGTTTCTGACATGTCCCAGACCATAGAAAGTTCCTGCGTTCATGATCACATCCATTGTGCACTGATCACAACAACCGATGCCACCACTAAGATGGTTACAGAAAATCATTAAGACTCTGCAATATGTTTCATTACTTATATTTGCAAACTCTGAGGTAAAATATGCCCCTCAGTGCTGCGGTTGGAGCACTGCACAGGTCGGTTATCCCCCTATAAGGGATGAGAGAGTTGGTTTATTACCGGTGGAAATTATACATAGACATATCTTTCTGTGCCATGTTGTCAGGCGCTAGGCATGTTGTCATTGGCTGGCCATAAATACCGCAGCCTTTTGGTATCTGTTTTGTTTCGACCATGTCACTTACATTCTCGGTATACAGACCCTCTCTAGCCCATCTTTGGGGTGTGTGAGAAACCAAAGCTTTGTTAGCTGGTACATATTACTGTGAGTGAACCTACATCCGTTCATGTGTAAAGGCCTTGTTACATGATAGGATTATTAATTAAATTCTAATCATTAGGAGTTATCAAGGAGAGGTAAGTGAGAAAAACCCAAAACGTACTGCCATACACACAGGGGTGAACTTTACAAAGGTGCATGATAGGGCCCCCATTTGCAGATTGATTAAAAAAAAAAAAAAAATCCCCCTATTTGCCCCCCCCTTTTTTTGTGCACACAATATATGACCCCTCCCCCTTTTTGATTTGACTCCCACACAGTATATGACCCCCTTTTTCTTGGGCTCCACACAGTGATATCTTTGGCCACTACCTAAGGTATTATCCCAATAGGTAGTGGCTGATAATTTACCCATCCACGCTGCTGTCCAGACCAGTCTCCACTACCACCTTTAAAGGGGTATTCTCACGAACGTAACTATTGTTGATAAAGTTAAACATTTTTGCAAATATAAGTAATTAAACATTTTGCAGAGTTTTAAAGATTTTTCTCTAAATCTCTTGTGGTCACAGTCTTGTTGTCTTGATCGGTTGCCAATGGATATGACCATGAATTCAGGATCTTTCGAAGGTCAGAAAATCAGCAATGATTTCCTTATTGTGGCCGGGATATCTTCTGATACATGTAGTGCCCCTGCCTGATAACCCAGCTACACATTTCTTCCATATGAATAATTGGTTGGGGCTCCAGTGGTTAATTTCTCTCCTGATAGGTCTGTAGGATCTGGCTTTTTGTACTGATTTTTGTGTTTTTTCTTTTTTTTTTTTTTTTCCTCCAGAAAGAAGTATAACTCCTTCACTTCTATATTTCATTTATTTTTGATTGATTTGTGGCTTGGTCTTGAAAAACTGGGACAAAAACGGCAGTAGTGTTCTTTATATATATATATATATATATATATATATATATATATATATAAAAAAAAAATAAAAAAATATGCTGGATGTGAACCCATCCATAATACAGTATGCAGTAAGCTCCCCCTAGTGGTGGCTGCAGGCAGCAATTATTTCATTATTGAAGTCTGTCGATGCAGGGGATTTGGAACTCTGTATTAGAAACAAAGCGGAGAATGGCAAAGAGATATCAAGAAATGTTATTTTAATTTATTATTTTTTTAATTCTTATGTTCATGGCCCCTTGACCAAAACTATTAAACATTAAAGGTGATGTCTGAGTGTGATACTCATGACAACGTTCTACTGGGAAAACTTAGATCCTGGCATTCATGTGGATGTTACTGTGTCATGTACCACCTACCTAAACATTACTTCAGACTAAGTACACCCATTTATGGCGGTAGTATTTTTTTCTGCGGGATGATGTATCTGGCCATCCTGCAAATGTTTGGGAACTGTTTGAGTTTAAGGGGAGTCTGTCAACAGAACCAGCATATCAACTCAGCCCCGCAGATAGGTTAGGGTCACCTGAATCAAACCTTGTGAGTCCGTGTCTCTGTTGGTGCATTATCACTGTTTTTGCCAATATGCAAATGAGTTCTACAGCAACGAGGGCATCGTCATTGCTCCAAAGAGGAAAGTAACTGTACCATTGTTGCCCCAAATTGCAACTTTTCATTTTGCTAAAAAAAGGCAATATCTCAGCAACGGAGGCCCCGATTCACAAGGGGAAAACACCATTAAAATAGGTTGTGGTCACCTGAATCAATCTGCATTCATGTTCCATGGTTAGTTGGAATCATTAAGCATACAAACAGAAGTATAGCTATAAGGGGTACAGAGGTAGCAGTTGCAACAATGCCTTAGACTTTTGGGGCCCCCTCAGGGTCCATCTGCCACATAAAATACTCTACTATTCCAAATGGCACAAGGTAGGTAGGGCCCCACTACAGATTTTGCATCGGAGCCCAGGAGGTTCAAGTTACGCCTTTGCATACAAAGATTGTAACCACCAACTACACCTCACAGGGACAACTGCTGGAAAAGTGACATCAAAACACAAAAATGGACCTGCAAAACTAGACCTCATGCACATGACTGTGGGCATTGTCAGTGTGCTAGCTGTGTTTTTCTTGGTTAGCACACAGACCCATCGTATTGTATGGCACCATACATACACCCCTGTAATATCACAGGCCCAAGGTCCTGTTCCTGTACGTTTTGCAGCCCAGGCTCACTGAAGTGAATGGGTCCATGTAGGCACGGACAGCACACAGGTATCATCCATGTGCTATTCAACCATGGACCCGGCTCATGCACATGGTAATGTGCGTGTGGCCTTAACATGAGGGAAAAGGGACTCTGTACACTGCCATAAAC
The DNA here is from genome assembly GCA_947044405.1 of Leptodactylus fallax. NCBI lineage: Eukaryota > Metazoa > Chordata > Amphibia > Anura > Leptodactylidae > Leptodactylus > Leptodactylus fallax. The sequence goes on along the minus strand of CAMRHE010000138.1, from coordinate 3,000,622 downwards.
CGTAAATGGTTAGCTGGTACTGCCCAAATCAGCGTCTTCAGTTGACATCCATCTAATATGTATGGTCATTTTAACCCTAAACATCTTCATGTTCCATGGCAGATACAATAACATATATGCAATGCCAGTTCATACTCAATGATGGATATATCAGCAATGGAGGCTGAGAGGGTACTGCCAGTGTACCTGCACGGCCAGATGTCACATGTAGCCAGGCTCCTGCTGCACCTGCCCTGATAGGTCAGAACTCCAATTCGTGGCAGCTTAACCTCATAGATGCTGCTGTAACTGGGAACCCCAGCAGTTAACCTGGCCGTACGCTATGGATTTTCATCAGCCAAAATGGACAATTTTGGCAGATAATTGGCAAAGAAATACGGTGAATGTTGATGGGAGAGACAAAATAGCCCATGCTGGATATTTTCAGCTGGCGGTCTTTGGATGATCATCAGCCAATCTCAGCAATTAAAAAAAAAAAAAAAAAAACAACAACTAAACTGCCCCGTAATAGAGCAGTTTAGTTAAGACTGATGGTGGAATCATTTGTACAATCTCATCATTGATTGGGCAGCCAGATCATGGCCACTAAAAATGAAATACGTATGGTCAGCTTGAGACAGAGGGAAGGAGTTCCCTCTGGCCACCCGGAGACGTGATCACTGGGGGCTGAGGGGTTCCCATGGCAGCTGGTATTGTACTGTGTGGTGGACACTATGGGGATATTATGCTGTATGGGAGACACTAAGGGGCATTATACTGTGTGGGGATACTAAGGGGCATTATACTGTGAGGGGACACATTACTGTGTGGGGACACTAGGGCACATTATACTGTATGGGGACACTTTACTTTGTGGGGACACTAAGGGAGCGTCATACTGTGTGGGGGACACTAGGGTCGCTTCATCATTGTATGTTACACAATGGAGGGTGCTATTACTGTATGAGGGCACAAAGGGAATGTGCAGGATTGGTGGGGAAAAAGGCATGAGTGTACCTGGGTGAGGATAGATGCGTGGTATAACGCATGATATGATATGAAGTGTGCTGCAAAGTTTGTCCCCCTTTATATCCTCAGAGTTTTTGTAATCCATGGGGTGCAGCAGGCACCACATCCCCTTCATTGTACACTTAGGCACAGCGCTGTTCATTTGTAGTGGCTGTGCCTGGTATTGCAGCTCACTCCTATTCACTCTATGGGACAACCCTTTTCACTGTGACACTGACATGACTTAGGGGCCTGAGGTGAATTGCTTGGGTCTATGTGCTGTGAAGGTTTTACTTCTGGAACATTTTATTTGTAACAGGAAGAAGCGCTGACTAACACAAGAGCATTGTAAGGCAAATCATCACTAGGGCGGTCAGGAAACTCCCGCGCACGCGCAGCTCACAGCCTAACCCAGGAAGCTCCGATCACTGCGCATGAGCAGAAATCAGCTGTGTGGAAACGTTTGCGCAGTTTCACTTTTCCTCGTTGTGGCGTAAGACGAAGATGGCGACCACTGCTGGAATAGAAGAAGAGGAGGGCAGGAAAAGGAAGGCTCACGGGATGCTGAAGCTGTATTATGGGATAAATGACGAAGGGAAAAGCAGCGAGAAGTTACTGGACCCTACTGATATCGATGGCGTGCACTTCAATCCTGAGCTCTACCTCACCAAGGTGACGTCATGTTAGCTCAGGGGCCGCATAGTGATGAGTGACGTCAGTCATGTCACTTGTTATGTAGAGGGCAGTATGATCCCGCAGAAGACATATGTGGGAAAAAAATGTGAAAGATGTCACTACTAGAAAAGACAAAGGGATCGTGAGCGTTTTTTTTTTGTTTTTTTTAACCATTTCAGGACCCTGTTTGTGTCCATCAGGGGACCCGAACAACAGAGAAGCAGACTGTTAAAACAACGGTTACACGCGGAGACCTGCGGACCATATTCGCTATAATGACGCATGTCGGGTGTCCGTCATTTTGAAACTTAAAGCTGCAGCGAAAGAGTCTCTGTCACTAAAACGCAGCTTATTTTGTTGCAGATTTTGCTGCAGTTTTTCGAGCCAAAGCCAAGAATGTCTAGAAAAGGAATGGGGAATATATAGGAAGTTCTTATACTTCTACCTGCTGCTCAATCCACTCCCGGCTTTGGCTCAAAAAACCGCAGCAAAATCTGCAACAAAAAAAGCTGCGTTTCCGCAACGTGGGGCCTCAGTCTTAGTCTCGTTTTTTAAGTACTTTATGCAGTGATCATTGTGGAAGAAAAAAAGAATACGACTGCTTGATCTATAAAGTATTTTGAGGTGTTTATAGACCTTAATACTAACTATATACTGTACATTTTCATTTCTATGCAGCTGAGGAAAGAAAGATCTCTGGCTGAGCTGATGGACATTGAGGCTGACATGGTCCGCCAGATCCGAGCATTGGACAGCGACATGCAGACTCTGGTGTATGAAAATTATAATAAGTTCATCTCTGCCACAGGTAAGTACCAGGAGGTATGTATGTGATGACTGTGCTGCTGCAGGCAGATCTCTACATGAGATGGCTACACAGAGCTGACTGACTTTGTCTAATTCTCCAGACACCATCCGCAAGATGAAAAATGACTTTAAGAAGATGGAAGATGAGATGGATGGACTAGCCACCAACATGGCGGTCATCACTGAGTTTAGTGCCCGCATCAGTAGTACTCTGCAGGAGAGGCATCAGCACATTACCAAGCTTAGTGGTGAGTGGCGGCACTTTTTCATTGCAAGTTTTTTATGGCCAGTATTATAATAGGATGAAGGTGCACTAGGAGGCAGTGATATGTGTGGAGTCCTCCCCTTCCTGCAGGTTGTGTCTCCTCACCACCTTCATTTTGGGGATTGGAGATTCATCTTATATACAAGACTCTTCATTGGCAGATGTCAAATTTTTCATTTTCTATCACATTATTCATGATATTTTGTTTATACCTTCAGTATTGTTGAATTGAATATTCAAATGTTTTTTGCTGCACATGAGGAGAAGGTCTCTCTGATACTGAGGGGTCTTGTTTTAGCTTTTATATCGCCCATGTATATCAGACTTTTGACATTTATTGTAGGTGGGTTGTCATTATTTTTGGTGTCACTTTGAATTCTTGTAGACGTATCAACATGACATGAAGGCGTAAAGGCAGGCTGACCTTTACCCTTCCTTTTTGGGCTCCATTTTCTCAACATTGGTTATTGGGAACACTATAGCAATCACAGTGCAGTGTCCTGCTGCTGTGTGAGCATGTATCACCGGCTGAGAGGGCTAAACTTCAAGGCAACAGTCAGTTTAGAAAGCTACTTGGCTTGTCCCAGGCAAGGACTAGGCAGTAAACTAATACTGCTACTTAAGAGTATGTGCCAACATAGTTTTGGGAATTTGCAAATGTGGTTCAGGTAATCTTTGCATATAGCTGTATAGTGGAATAAATTTTACTGGTGGGTCCTAGGCATCCCAGTCCAACGCTGTGTATAACAATACTGACCTATTTTATGCAGTATACGTATTATAGCGTCAGTGCGGTTACGATGGATGGACTATCTGTTCAGTGGAAAGTTAAATAGGCAGAATATTCCTGTTAACGCTTTGCTTTTTCTGTATCCCCTAGGTGTACACACTCTGCTTCGTAAGTTGCAGTTCTTGTTCGAGCTTCCAGCTCGTCTGAAAAAGTGCATTGAGCTTGGCGCTTACGTCCAGGCCGTGTCCTATCATGCTAAAGCCCGCAGTGTTCTCCATCAGTACCAACACATGCCTTCCTTCCATGGCATACAGACTGACTGCCAGGCCATTATGGCAGGCTTGGCAGACACATTACGCCAGAGATTCAGGTATTTACGTTACTTTTTTTGTGTTTTCTAAGTATTACTTTATTATTATCACATATGTTTATATTCTGTAGTACTATACTAAGACCAAGGTTAGGCTGTATACATGACCCTATAGATTCATGCGATCGTTGTTTTAGCGGTCCGTGTGAACAATCCGAGAAAACATAGAACTTGCTATTTCTTGGGCCTAGTCCAATGACCCCTCAATAGACTCTTGTCTATAGAGGATCCGTGAAATCTGATGACACTCTGGTGTGCACGCAGCCATGAGAAAATTACTTTTTTCATGACCAAGTGCAGGGCTCTGGCGGTTGAATGTAGTCTAAGTTTTGAATCGTTTTAGCATCCATTTTTTGCATCCTTTAGTTCACATCTGTTAAATGGATGATCAGAACTTAAGATGAACAGAACCTTACTTGGTGCTTACTTGGTATCAATAATCAGTTAAAGGTAATTGTCACCATAGAAAGCCAAAGGCTGCTTAGGTTAAGAAGACCCTGATTCCAAATTTGTCATTTCATTCCCCCACAGTAGGCCAGTACTAGGCTCTGTGATATAAGAGGACTGCTAGGTGATGCAGTGCACAGACCCTTTGCTGGCAGACGTCTATTTAGCCATTACAGCAGTTTGTGGGAGTAAAGCGTAATGACAGATTCCCATTAAATGTGATGTACATGTACGAAGGTCTGTTATTGAAACTTTACATAGTTAGTTTGATCGGTACACAGTAAAAAAAGAGACATCAGTGCCACGCTCCTGCCCAAGTACCAACTGTAATAAGTATAGCAATAAGCCTATGGCACCAGGCACATGCCCATACAACAATAGATCAAAAGGTATAAGGTATAAGCTTCTGGACCAGTCAGATATATTGCAAGGTAAACCATCTCTGAGCAAAGTAACCATGGACGATAACACTTGGGAATCTCCTTGTCCTCCTCTTAAGACAGGACACATAGAGGATGTCAACAGGTGGGGCCTATAGCAAAACAGCAGCATAACATAAATGCCGGTAAATTGGCAACCTGATTCTAAATGAATGTAACGTAGTCTTACATGCAATTTTTAGTATGTGCCAAGGTGAATAGTGTAGTGGTCCATATAGTGGGATGTGCAATCAAATGGAGGCGGTATTAGCGGATATGGCTGCCAGCATGTGCCACTTTTCCCCGGACACCGCTATGTGGTGTGTGTAAGTGTCGTGTCCTTATTGAAGGAGAGGGTGTTTCTCTAGTGCGGCGATCCATGGCTGCTTTGTTTAAAGGAGGTCTCTGCCCATTTGGCATTGGGGTTTATCATTTTGGTAAGTAAAGCACTTATGTTGTTTTAGTATCCTGGATATGATGCACTATTTTATAATTTAACTTGTTAAATTCTATGGTCTGATGTGTTCTTTTCTCCAGGAATCCTTCCTCTTCCCCACAGGACCTTTCTGAATGTGTAGAACTCCTCTTGAGCTTGGAGGAACCTGCTCATTTTCTGTGTGATGAATTCCTAGCCCATGGACGTGGACGGTTAGCCTCCCACCTCTCGGAATTAGAAGGGGCCAGTGATATTCTGGACTTTGTCGACCGTGGCTGTGGTGGATTTATCAGTGACGCCTGTCTCCTGGCAGCATCTTACCAAAGCCTTTTCTGCAAGGAGCAAGGAAGCACAGCGCAAATGGCTGAGGAAAAGCTGACCAAGTTCTTGGATGAACTGAGTGAGGGTTACTTTGAGTTAGTGGAGAAACGTCTACGAGAAGAGAAGAATCCAGGGGACAACTCTCTGTTAGTAAGAGCCTTGGATCGATTCCACAGACGGCTGCAGGCACCATCTAAGTTGGTACCAGGATGCAGTTTTAATAGAAGGGGCACAGAGATTGTAGTACGGGCAGCCCAGGAGCGATTGTCTCAGTACTTGCAAACCTTGAAAGACTTCTTCCAAGCTTGCATTACCGATGTCCGACAAGCCCTCGCTGCCCCAAGGGTACCCGGGAAAGAGGCGCCAGCACTGGGGGACTTATTGGCGGTGCTGTCTGGGTCAGTTTTAAACCAAATTAAATCTGTCTTGGCTTCTGTGCATCTCTTCACTGCTAAAGATGTGGCTTTCTCAGACAAGCCGTACTTCAAGGTAAGTGGGAGTTGAAATATATGGATTGATTTCTCACCTTCTTGGACCCGCTTAATCTAATAGATTACTTATATCTTCTTCCCAGGGTGAGTTCTGTAGTCAGGGTGTCCGAGAAGGACTCATTGTTGCTTTTATCAAGTCTGTGTGCCAGACAGCTCGACAGTTCTGTGATTCCCCAGGAGAGAAAGGCGCCAATACCCCACCACTGCTGCTGCTGCTCCTCTCTCGCCTCTGCCTGGACTACGAGACTTCAACCATTAGCTATATACTGACTCTAACAGATGAACAGTTTCTGGGACAGGTAAAAAGAATAGATGTGGCTGCTACTGGCTTACTGTATGTGCTTAAATCCTTCCATAAGAGTTCCATTATAATTCTAGGAAGGAATGTTAGTCAGTTGAGTTAGACTCAGTGCACATTGCATCTGAGACTTCTGTCAGCATTATATGTTGGGAAGATTTCCCAATGTATACTTCTGCTAGAAGACTCCAACATATCCCACTGTATACAGTTCATGGTGTAGTACATAGGAAAGTGATTTCTGCTCTGATTTTCTATATAGTTGGAAAAAGTTACACTGCATATAGAGGCCAAAAGGACAATAGAGCTCTATGGATACATTTGACGTATACTCCAGGAGCTTTGCTCCACCGTATTCCCGAAAGATAGGACTCAGATACAGTGTGCAGTGTGCACTAAGCCTTAATCTGCCATATTTATTTGTGCCTTTTTATATGCCTCCTTTATTGTATGGCTCTGATTATGGTTGTGTTCCCCCTATAGAACTCAATGGAGGCTGTACAATACATGCAGCATATCTTATCATGTCTGTTTTACTTCTACACGTATGTGTTTTGTATTGGCATCAACCATCTGGTATAAGATATGAATAGAAAGGCCGCCACAACACGGACTAGATACAAATGTCAGCACGGACATGTCAGCACTGTTCACATTCACCTTGTGTGAATAACTTCATGTCCTCCATGTGTTTTCTTATAAACATACTAGGCCGTTTTCTTTATTCAGGGCAGACTTCAGCTGTGTTCATTTCCCTTTGTCTTTAGGATCACTCTCCGGTAACCCCCGTCAGCACGCTATGTTCCCTGGCTCGATCCACAGCCCAGACCCTCCTCAATCAGTATGTCAAGTCTCAAGGGCTTGTCATTTCTCAGATGTTACGCAAAAGTGTTGAGACCAGGGACTGGGTAACCACCATTGAACCCCGAAATGTTCGAGCTGTCATGAAGCGAGTAGTGGAAGATATTACTGGGGTAGATGTGCAGGTGAGTTTAGTTACTTGTCACTTAAGTCAGTTTGCTTGCAGAATGTATTATATGTGTCAGGAGAATTCTTATCTTTTTTTCCTTCATGCAGTTCCAGTTCTTGTGGCCAGGTCTCTTTATATGTAATTATTTGCTAGCTTTGCAATGACTAGAATTGTAAGATACTACAGGCACGAGGTAGTACAATGAGTTAATTGGGAAGAAAGGTTGCGGGCAATGCCTGCTTATCCATGGTGTCCAAGTTGTATGACTAGTCAAGGTCTAACCTGTTGGTCCCAACCTGAATAAAGGGACAGAGGACCCTTATTACTTGCACATTGACACCTATGACCCCTCACTGTGCAGAGAACTGGAGCACTACTCCATTCAGAGGAATAGGGTTTTAATGTTGTTGTAGTTCCCTGCTCAAGGGGTGACTTTGTGAAGGCACTATATCATTGGGGCTCACATCAACTGGACCAGCACCATTTACGTGTGATGTTGACATGTCATTCACTGATACAAAGCCATTTCTCTATCTCTTTCTCCAGGTGGGGCTCTTGTATGAGGAAGGGGTCCGGAAAGCTCACAGCAGTGATTCTAGTAAACGCACCTTCTCTGTATATAGCAGCTCTCGACTCCAGGGAAGATATGCTCAGAGCTACACTCCTAGGTAAGCTTATTCTTATGACACATTGCTTGCAGTTAGGTCAACATTTGTTCGATGCGGACTATTCATGCCATTCCTTTCTTCCTACCAGTGCTCCTCTTGATACAAACCTTCTCAGCAACATCCAGAAGTTGTTTTCTGAGAGGATAGACATCTTCAGCACCGTCCAGTTCAACAAGGTAAAATTGTCTTGTTTTCATGGATTCCGTTGCTTCTTTGCTTTATCTGTCGTACTCTGGCCCAGGTCACTAACATGATTTTCACTATTTGATCTTGGCGTACATTAGAAGTATGGATGCTCCTTTTGCTTTTATGGTGGAGATGTTAAAGGGGTTGTCCCACAAAGTAAAGCAGGACCTTTCTCATGCTCCGCATTCAGCACAGCCAGACTGAATGTAGGTGGGACTGGTGACGTTCAGCGCTCCCATTCACTTCACTGAGAGGGCCAGAGATGGCTGTACTTCAGCTATCTCCAGCACTACCATAGAAGTGAACGGGAGCGCTGACCACCACCTGTCCCACCCACGTTCAGCCCAACTGTGGTTCACGAGAAAGGTCCTGCTCTATTTACTTCATGGGGCAACACCTTTAAAAATGAGTAAAGAGAACTACCTATGTTGTGTGTCCGCTATGTTATATATCTGGTACCTGCCAACAGCCGGGATCGGAGATAACTTTGTTCACGTCCATTTAACACCTCTGATGCTGTAGTCAATACTTAACTGTGGCATCTGAATGGTTACAGATCTTCAAATCCTTATAACCCATTTCTCTCATTTCAGGTCTCTATTCTTACAGGGATTATTAAGATCAGTCTTAAAACATTCCTGGAGTGTGTCCGCCTAAGAACATTTGGCCGCTTTGGTCTCCAGCAGATACAAGTCGACTGCCATTACCTGCAGCTGTACCTGTGGCGCTTTGTCAGTGATGAGAATCTAGTCCATTGTCTTTTAGATGAGGTGGTGGGCAGTGCTGCTCACCGGTGCTTGGACCCTGCACCTATGGAGCAGAGTGTGATTGAGGTCATCTGTGAGAGGGGCTGATAGAAGGACCCGTAAATAGGTCTCTGAGATCTGTAGATACAAGAATGGGGTAAACTGGTATATTGTATATATCTAAACACATATTTGTGTGACCTGTATATAAACTGCGAATAAAGTGTTATAGCCAAAGTGAACACTAGGTGGCAGAATATTGTCTGTAAGGTGTTCCACCAATTATAAAATAACTTTATAAATGAATAGTGCAGGTGAATATAAGCACCCAGTATGTAAAATTCACTGAGTATTATCTTATTTAGTTTTTCCTTTCTGTCTGAATCCTTCTCTTCTGCTAGGTCACGTGACCCTCACTCTAACCCAGTAACATGTTCAAGCGTTAAAGGGGTTGTGCCATTACAGACGCTTATTCCGTATCCACAGGATAGGGGATAAGTGTCATGCACAGCTTTTTCGGCCGCCGCTTTCAGTTTAAAAACAATGGACACCCAATGAATCCCTTTATACTCAATGGGGTCCATGAGATTCCATATGTATACACTATTTTAGCAGCCCGCCTGCCCAATTTTCTGGTCCTTCGTTGGACCACAACAGTGGAGAGTCGATGCTAGTGTGAAAGTAGCTTCAGAACACTGGAGTCCAACCGATCGGACTCCCTTGGGTCCCCTTGAAACCTCCCCGTGAACAAAGTGTTAGTGTGCTTGTGTGACTTTCGCTCCATTCACTTCTATGGAGCTTCCGGGACTACAATCCTAGTGTCAGATCAGGAACGGAGGAGAAGCTGGATTGCAGGGATATGAGGGCAGTATACATGAAAGGAACCTGGAGAGTGCAGGGATGGGGAGAAAAAAGTATATTTGCTGGAGTGCTTCTTTAAAGAATACTTTTCTTCTCCACTTATTAGGCTGCTTCCCTTCTTCTTCCCCTCTAACAGACTTTCTCCAGACAAACAGGATCCAGGGAGGAAACAAGGAACATCTCTCAGGTTGACCTCAACTTTTTACAGTTTTTTTTTAGTCTTCACACAACTCTTTGATGTTAATAAGGGAAAGAAGAAGACCTAGTGTGGCATGGCTTCAACTGGTTAAAGCTGGAACCGTACTTTTTATCCCAGTTGAAGCCATACCACACTAGGTCGTCTTCTTTCCCTTATTAACATCAAGAGGTGCGCGGAGACAAAAACAGTGGAAAGGCCAGATTCAACCTGGGAGACATTCCTTGTGTTCTCCCTGGATCCTGTTTGTCTGGAGGGAGACTTCTGAATGGCTACTGCCCCCATAATCTCTAGTCGAGCTCAGAGGTAGTTTTATGTTTGTATTTTATTGTGTCTCAATTTCTTTCTACCCTGCTGCACTTAGAGATACATTTTAAAGTATAGAGAAACATGATTGGCGGTACACAGAAGTCTATGGGGGGGAGGCTGCCCACTAGTTATTTAATTTATTGCCTCATTTTGGGAAGTGGTAGAGTCTTATCATGAAAGATACAGTATTGTCAAAAGCGCTCCCTCACTCACAGTGTATCATCTGCCGCCTCCTCCCCCTTCCCCTCTCCATAAATTTCTATGTAAAAAGCAACTTTTCCTCTTAAATGAAGGAAACAGATTTCTTTAATAATTACAATGTTTCTTAGATTCACTTGTACTGCTCATTTCTGAAAATCTATTTTTATACTTGGAGGTCACTTTAAACTAGAACTACAGCATTCAGTAGGAATTGCTGTATAATGCTAAATGAGATTATACAGAGTGATTCTGACTGTATAAGGGTACACGAAGAGGTGTCCCGAGTATGTTATGGTTGTACATGAGATTTAATGGAGGTATACAGACAGTATGGAGATACACAAGGTTATATAGATGATTACTAGCTGTATAGTGGTATAGCTAAATTATTGTCTACAACCATGCATGACCTTCCATTATAGGTTCTTGATGGACAGATTTATGTTTGTCACCTATGTGTATTTTAACATTTTAGGGTCCTGTCGTGCGGTCCTTGTGGCCACATGCTCATTGCAGGGACACACAGTACTTGCCATTGCTTCATATAGGAAAGTACAGATGCGTCCCAGGGGTTAGTGGTAAACGCATGTGTCTGGGAACACCGTGTGGCAGCACCCTTAAACTGCAAGAGTTATGTAACTATGTCAGGAGGGTATTGCCACACACCATCGGGAAACTAAGGCATAGTACATGAAGAACAAACACGCAACAGTGATCTCAAGGCCTTGCATAACTATGTCCACTTACCAGCTGTTTGTCCTCATCAGTCCGTTACTGATCTCCTCTTCCAGAGAGCACGCCGTCCTGCTCATTAATGTATTGATATACTATATGATACAATATGTGTCTGCTTTCTGTTACAGTGCACCAAACTCCCTGCTGACCCTCACAAGGATATAATCAATTCCGTCAATCTGGCAGCCACTAGATGGAGCTCACTGCCATAGAAAGAGTATACACGTCATATTGAATTCATACACAGTAAGCTCATAAGCCCCCCTAGTGGTGGCTGCAGGTAACCAGCTCTTTATGGCTGTGATTTGGAGTTTTATTTTAGGAAACAAAACTCCAACCCCAATATAAAAAAAAAATAAAAAAAATCAGCACAGTTTTTATATTTTAACATGGAATAACACTTCAAGAAGTAGTGTATGAGCACACTGCAAAGTTACTGAGTAGAAAGTGCAGTTGCTACTCCTGGCCACCAGCTAGACTAGGAAAACAGCTAGAAATGTGATGAATGCTCTAGGTTTCCTAGGCATCGGTCGACATTGCTGGTAACACAGCTGAGCTCCAGGTCATGTCCTCATATTCCCTGTGTAGACGTGCAATAGAGATCACTTATGTAACTGAAATAATTTCCACTGCGTATCCGGGATTAATCCTATTCTTCTAAACCATCGCAAAGCAAACACAATTATTCATTCATGTCTTCTTCTGCCCTGCAGTATCCATTGGCAGTGCTGTGTTTACATAGTCCGCACCTTTTCTGCAGGCAAGCAGGGGCATGGCCATCTTACATACATGTGGATTGTTACAGTGGTGAGGGATTTTCTATGACTAGCTCTTGTCTTCAAATTAGCAGATGCAAAGCTACTGTGATAGCTGGTAGGTGACTGTGACATCACCAATGTGTGTAGTCTGGTAAATATGTGACATCACAGCTGTTAAACTTTTATGACCTCACAATTGGGTTTTGCTAAGGTATGCTTCTGTGATATCTCACATGGGATTGAGTCTGGTAAGTTGCTGTGACCATGTAACTCTTTCCATCAGGTAAGCTGTTGTGACATCACATGTAAATTTTACTCAATCTTCTGTGACATCACAAAGCTTTTGTTAGATAAGCTTCTGTGACTTCACTAATGGGCTTCACTCAGGTGCGCTGCTATGACATCACAATTGAGTTTCTGTCAGGTAACTGCTATGAAATCTTATATTTCATTCAGGCATGCTGCTGTGACATCACAACTGTGTTTCCGTAATGTAAGTTGCTGTGACATCATGACTATTTCAGTCATTTAAGTGGCTGTGACATCACAATGGTGGACTTCAGTGAAATCATAGTAGTTTTAGGCTGTGTTCACACAGAGTTTTTTGGCAGCGTATTTTGACGTGGAATCTGCCTCAAAATCCGCCTGTAAAAACTCCTCCCATTCATTTCAATGGAAGTCAGTAGCGTTTTTTTTCCCTCTAGCGGCTTTTTTCCACTAGCAGAAAAAAAGCAACATGACCTATCTTGCCGCAGATACCGCCCGCGGTGTCTGCGGCTCGAGCCGCGCTCCTGATTAGGCCCATTCATCCGGGCTTAATCAGGAGCGGTTAGCCGCGACGGAATGCTGATGCACGGCATCGGAATCCCGTCGCGGCTGACCGCGGCGAAAACTCCAGGGGCGGAAAATTTTCCACCGTGTGAACACACCCTTAGGGGGTGTAGACACTTTGGATTTTGACACTGAATTTGTCAATAAAATATGCAGAATTTTAAACAGAATTTGGAGAACAATGCCACTGTATTTTGCCTTTCTTGGGCAGGGACAAATTAAAAATTTAATGAGCGGATTTTCTTTTGGAATTTGTCAAATTCTGAGTCGACTGAAAAGGTGTCTTTTCCATCTCTCATTCATTTCAATGGGTTTTCTCAGGCTGGAAATAGTTCTGCTAGCTGAAAAAGATCAGCTACTGCCTCCCATTGAAGTGAATGGGTGGCTGATATGAGGCGGATTCCGCCTCAAATTCAGCATCAAATTCCTACATGTGAACAACCCCTGAGTGAGGTAAACCACTGACATGATAAATGTGTATTACTAAGGCTAGCGTAAGTTACGTTGCTGTGATGTCATGGCAGAGGTGCTGGAGTTCTGCAACTCTGCTCCTTTTCACTAGGTCGTGAGCAGAGCTGAAGTATTTGGACCTGGCCGATATCCAGTAAGTGGAACCTTCTGCTTCCACCCACTCTATAGATTCTGGAGTGAGAGCTTGCCTGGACCATCCAATCGGTGTGGCGTCTTGGTGTCGGACCTTCACCAATCTGATATTGATGACTGACCCCAAGTCAGTCATCAAAAACATCCTACAGACAGAAAGACCCCTTTAAGGATTGTACCATCAAAGTAGCTAGAAATGAAGGGGTCCATATATTCATTCGCTGGGGTATCTCCCACTGCATAGGACCCCCATAACGTGCCACAAAAATAGCAGACTCAAACTGAGCCATTGGAACTCCATTGACTGTAACAGGGTCTGTGGGATGTCTGAAATCATTGGAGGAAAAGGTTGGGATTGTAGGAGTTTTTCGTCTGACAGATACTACAATGGAGACTCTGCACAGATGTGAACGTAGCCTTATCTACAAGAGAAGCAGATTAATGACTGCTACATGATAGTGATCTGGTTTCAGTTCCTTGAACATGTCCTGGACCTGGGTCGATAAAATCCTAATCAAAATCCATTGAATACCATTTTATTTATTGGCTATTACATTTTTATGACTCTCTTAAATGTTACGCGGCAGATTTCGCCATTACTTCTCTGCCCGCATTGTATGTTACTTGGTGTCACAACACTTACATGTCCCCTTCAGCATTACTGTCCTCTATAAACATCCTGGTTACCCGCGTCCCTGTACGCAAATAAAGGAAACCCTTATGCAAACATACAGATCTTACCTCACTACCGCCAGAACAGGACATCCAACTAATAACCCATTTCCCCATTTTATTATTGCATAAATTAGTAAAGATAACAGGATTTCAGTAAAAAAAGGCAAAAAATATGTTTACATACGTGTTGCAGATTCTAGGGAATCAAAACTACCTAAAATAAATTTGTTTATATATGGTTACCAATATTAAAGACTTTGGCCTTAGGGCGTGTTCACACATAGGAATTTGATGCTGAATTTGAAGCGGTTTCTGCCTCAAATTTGCCTCCCATTAATTTTAAGGGAGGAAGTCGCAGACTTCTTCAGCTAGCGGAATAAATAAGTGCCCTGCTCATTCTCCAGGCAGATTCCGCCTGAGAACTCTTACTGAAATGAACGGGAAGCGGAAAATACATCTATTCCGTCAGCGCAGAATATGGCCAATAAAGGCTAAATACAGTAGCCTGCTTCAAAATCAGCGTTAATATTCTCATCAGTTTTTGACCAGCAGAAAAAAATTGCTTCAAATTCCTGAAGCAAAAATTTTCTGCTTGACAAATTCAGCATCAAATTCCTACATGTGAACAAAGCCTTAAAATCTGCCGTACGACTGGAGTGAAGTCTATGCCAGCTTACAGATGGTCTAGCTTTCCAGCATCATTTATGCCAGTTTTCCGGCATAAATGATAATAAATTTAGTGGGGCCGATTGTCATCCTCCGCCCCCCTATCATTCCTTTGCCACACCCCCTTTTCAGGAAAGTGGGAGGAGCAAACAACGTTCCGTTTTAACAGAACTTCAAAAAAATAGGACATCCTATTTTTGTCCATTTTCACAGATCCTTTAATAGACTCCAGTCTAAGGGAGCCTTGAAGACGGATGCAAAATAGGCGTGAAAAAAATGGACTGGTCGTCCTTTTTCACAGCCGTTTTTTTCTGTGTTCTTCTGAATGTAGCCTTAGTCAAACAAGCCTAGACATATGGAGATTTTACGCTTGTGCAGGGGTGTAACTAAAGGCTCATGAGCCCCTATGTCACGTCTCCACACACCTGTCAGCTATGTCCCATCCATACATTTTTGCAGCATGTACATTTCCCTTTCTGTCTCTATCTGGGACCAGACTATGTCGTTCACTACGTGTCTGCACACACAAGTTTTCCAGCGTTCCCATCCTCTATCAGTGCCCTCCACATAGTAATCCCCCACTTTTGCACCACAGCCTCCCCCACAGAGCTGCTGACCAGCTGCTATTTTGCAGTTATGGGGTTCATTTTCTCCTTTCTGACAGTGGAAGGCTGTGTATCATAAATCTTTTCCCTTCAGTGCACCAGAGGGCAGGGTAATAAATATGCGATGCACTGACTGCCAGCCATCAAAGGAAATCAGAAAGGAGATCAAAGAAGTTTACGCTTCCCTAGTGTATGGAGTGTGACCTGCGGGGCCCCCGGCTTATGGGGCTCATTACAGCTGTGACCCCTGTAGTTACACCACTGCATCTGTGTACAATCTTTCCACTTTAGGTTTGGTGTGCTTTATGACAGTATGTGCTTGACTGCTATAGCAAGTTGAGGCTATCGAGGATTATTAAAAAGGATCCTTTTTTTTTTTTTTTTACCCCAGAAATGGCACCTTGTATGTTCTTGAACTGTGAGCTTGGGATGAGCTACAATACCAGACTCAGTCCATGGAGCGATGTCGATCCTGGATAGCTTTTATGTCCATGATCACACTGCCATTATTTGCTGGCTTGCAATTTCATTGTTAAAGGGGTACTCTCGTCTGGCACATTTATGGCATTTCCTATGTAGGGTACAGGCAGAGACTAAACAGAACGGACACTGGAGCAATAAATGAAGGAACTAGCTGGGCTTATATAGTAGATCCTAATGATCTCATTATAGGAGCGGCCAATGGAAGATGGCACTGCATTACAACAGAGCACAGAAGGGGATAGTACATAAGATGGGAAATCCATCAAGACTGGCGACACATACACTAGTCCTACTAATGGTGACCTGCGCATTGGAGTGATTTGTGCCAAACACATATACTTGGTGTGCCAGAAAGTAAAATCTATACTAACTAGGTGCCGCCAGTGGTGCTGCGCCCTCCTACTAAGCCCTGCTCAATTGTTAGAAAAAAGTGCAGAGGGTGGGAAAAAAATAGTCACAAATTTTTGAGGAAAACGGAGTTTGTACATTGGCTGGATATCCCCATCTGAACCTAGTGATGAGACGATACTCCTTGCCTCATGGTGATCTATATCCCTACTGTCTGTGCTATATACAGTATGGGAGGAGGCAGGGACATAGATCACTATGATGCACGGAGTCCCATCTTCTGACTGGAAAATCCAGCCAATGTACATACCAGATTTTCCGGTCTGGTTTGACCTTTGTGGGGCCTAAGAGATTTGCTGCTGTTTTTTTGAGTTAAAGCCAAGTTTGGCTTCAAAAGGAATAGAAAATATAAGGGAGGCATTTATACGTCTCCTTTCTGCTAAATCCACTCCTGGCTTTGGTTAAAAAAAAAAATGCTATAAAACTGGCGACAAAAACACAGCTCTTCTGCAAGGTGTGGGCTCTGCCGAACACTCACTTCAGATGTCAGCAGGATCAAATGGTGCCTTGTCAATACCAGTGATCACCACCAAGTGACTACTGCAACATCAGGAGGAAACGGTGATTTTTGTGACAACTGTACTAATATACATCAATGGTGAAAACTCCATGGATGGCCTCATATCAGCTGCTTTTTGTTGTGACATTCTGACATCTCTCTCCATCTCTTTGTATGGTGACATGAAGCAGAGGGTGACTCTCTGACTCTATTCAATAGCTATGCCAGCACCTTGATCTGTGACGCCAGAGGCTGAGGCTGTGACTAACATATCTAGTATGTAGTTAGTTTGTAGGTCAGCGCAGACTGTTCATATTCATAAAATAATGCATAGACTCATGCTGGACTCATGCCATCAAATCATGGCTGGGTTTCTAACAAGTCCCAGACCATAGAAAGCGCAGCAAAATCTGCAACAAAAAAGCAGCTTAGCCTCAGCCTAAGACAACATTTTTCTGACTTGCTTAGCAAGTGGTTGTGAATTCAATAAAGGTATTTTCACATCGAAGGGGACTTGAATTAAATTTGTTCAAATTTTGGTATAAAATACTGGCCCAAACTAAAGCTAGGTTCACACTTGTGCCATGCTCACCTTAGTTTGTATCCGTCGTGGGCCCCGAATGATGGAGAGCCGGCCCGCTAAAACTGAGGTTGCCCGCGGACCCCATAGATTATTATGGGGTCAACCAGGTGTCCGTTGGGTGTCTGCTGTTTTTATACTGATATACAGTGGGGAAAAAAAAGTATTTAGTCAGCCACCAATTGTACAAGTTCTCCCACTTAAAAAGATGAGGTCGGCCTGTAATTGTCATCATAGGTAGACCTCAACTATGAGAGACAAAATGAGAAAACAAATCCAGAAAATTACATTGTCTGATTTTTAAAGAATTTATTTGCAAATTATGGTGGAAAATAAGTATTTGGTCACCTACAAACAAGCAAGATTTCTGGCTCTCACAGACCTGTATCTTCTTCTTTAAGATGCTCCTCTGTCCTCCACTCATTACCTGTAGTAATGGCTCCTGTTTGACATTGTTATCAGTATAAAAGACTCCTGTCCACAACCTTAAACAGTCACACTCCAAACTCCACTATGGTGAAGACCAAAGAGCTGTGGAAGGACACCAGAAACAAAATTGTAGACCTGCACCAGGCTGGGAAGACTGAATCTGCAATAGGCAAGCAGCTTGGTGAGAAGAAATCACCTGTGGGAGCAATAATTAGAAAATGGAAGACATACAAGACCACTGATAATCTCCCTCCATCAGGGGCTCCACGCAAGATCTCACCCCGTGGGGTCAAAATGATCACAAGAACGGGGATCAAAAATCCCAGAACCACACGAAGGGACCTAGTGAGTGACCTGCAGAAAGCTGGGACTAACGTAACAAAGTCCGTGTTGCCCAGCGATAGCCCAAAACATCCCTGCTCTAGAGGAGATCTGCATGGAGGAATGGGCCAACATACCAGCAACAGTGTGTGCCAACCTTGTGAAGACTTACAGAAAACGTTTGACCTCTGTCATTGCCAACAAAGGATATATAACAAAGTATTGAGATAAACTTTTGTTATTGACCAAATACTTATTTTCCACCATAATTTCCAAATAAATTCTTTAAAAATCAGACAATGTGATTTTCTGGATTTGTTTTCTCATTTTGTCTCTCATAGTTGAGGTCTACCTATGATGACAATTACAGGCCTTTCTCTTCTTTTTTAGTGGCAGAACTTGCCCAATATGTGGCTGACTAAATACTTTTTTCCCCACTGTATTTATATATCTACTACGGAGACATTGATGGAGATGTGAACAAAGCCTAAGATTACCATAAACTTTGACCAAATAGCCTAAAGATACGCCACATTTAACTTCCAGCATCAGACTGTTTGTCTAAGTTTATACTTTGTAATTATACAATTTTATCAGAAAAGTCCTAATTTTCAGGAATAGCCCCGGCAAATTCATGTATGTCCAGGCAAAGAATGGGGTGCGACTGTACAGGACACAGTGGACATGGTTCTACCAGATACATTGAGCCTTGGACACAACCCTAAAACGTCCAAGAGTTGTGGTGCCCAGTCCTCTATAACAAAGAATGGCATCCACTTGGCGACTTACGTATCCTCCGACATTACTGGAGATAGTCCAGACACCATGATTATTAGGATCTAGTGTTACACCACAATATCTTTTGTGGGAAATCCCTATAAGTGACAATTCTATATATGTATTGTTGTACAGGGTGTAATAAAAGGTCTTCCAGGGCATTGTATTAGGAAGCAGTATGGCCCATACATCCTGAGTTTGTGTAGTAACAGGTGTGAGGTCAGGACATTGTCTTTGATGTAGAATAATGTGGGAATCTCCATGCTAATTTCCTTCCCACTATTACCAAACATTGAAGTTTGTTTGACGTCATCTGTGTCCTTCCTCATTGAGAAGCTGCACGTGCCAGGCACTTAAATAGAGGCGCAGCAGAGGATAAGACAGAGATTGCAGTCATCTGAAGATCTCCTCATGTTCTAGGAAGACGGCACTCCAGGGACTGGTAAGTACCTCATGTCATAGTAGACTGCACTACTGCTGTGGTAGGTGTCATGATGATGGTTATTGCATATGGGCTAGATCTCTCTGCAACTTTATACATATGTGAAAGCGCCATATGGATTTCTAAAGAGCCTCTGTTGCAGTCCCTCTAAGAGCAATGCAGGATATAAGACATTGTGGCACTGCGCCATTTGTGAGCCTCTGCTACATATCGAACCTCAAGTGTTAAAGGGAATCTATCACCTCCCCCAAGCATATTCACCTGTCACCACCACATTACAGGGCGCATTGCAGTGATAAACATCATACCTCTGTTATGTATGTCACAACAATGTCACAGTCTTATGCAAATCAGGCATGGGTGCATTGGGGGCGGGCCTTCAGCTTTTGGAGCACTGCTCAAGTAGGATGGGTGATGTGATTGCAGGGGGAGCGCAGGCAGAAGATGGTAGGGGTCTGAGGGGCAAGAGGAGTGCTCCAGAGAGCTGAAGACCCGCCCCCAGTGCACCTACTGCCTCATTTGCATAACCATTCAAAGTTGTTTTTCTCCAGACCTACAAAAGTGACATATAAAATACAGCCTGCAAACATACAGCATTGTAATGTGCCTTGTAATAATAATAATAACTGTATTTATATAGCACCAACATATTCCGCAGCACAAATCAGAGGACACATGAGCAGACAATATCAGACATTACAATGTGACAAAGAATTAACATGTCAAACAATAGCAGGGCCCTGCTCGCGAGAGCTTACAATGTATGAGGAAAGAGGGGGACACAAGAGGTAAGACGGCTTATTTGGTTCAATGGTCTAGTAATCTGTAACATGGTGGAGATAGATGAATATGCTTGGGGAAGTGATAGACTGCCTGTACGGGGATTTTTTTTGTTTAATGTACCTAGGGCGTAATTATTATAGAAAGAATCCTTATACAATTTTCTGATGTACTTTTGGACTGTGTGTAGTGTGTATGGAGGTGCCCAGAGAAAAGAAGGGTTGGGCATGTTGGTTATTAACATGTCCTATCCTTTGTTTTTATGGGAGATGTCACTCCCAGAAATGCAGAGCCAAGCATGGATGTGTATGGAGAGGTTTGGAGGAATAGCTGTTGGCTGAATAATCTTTAGACTTCTGAGCACCCAACCATGACTGAGCTGAGCTGTAAACTATTGACTATATTGTTACCCTGGGATCTCGTAGCTTTCATCTCTCTTTACAAAGATCGTTGATTTTCTTGTTTTAACATGAAGCAAATCTATTCAGTACAAGCAAGGAAAATAAGATTTTAGGGAAGAAAATGGAAAAACTTGGATCTAGAACAGTGAAACTTAACAATATGTTATTATTTTGTTGCAGGCATCATGATTCTTCCATCCATTGTGCTACTGATCCTGACACTTATGCCTTCACATTCTGCCAACTTCATCTCACAAGTGGACAAATATCGACAATTTTACTTCCGCCAGGCTGAAGGTTTAGAAACTATTCCATCTGTCCCTGTCGATACTCAGGTTCTTTTACTATCCTTTAACCGTATTTCATCCATATCCCGGGACTCCTTCCAAAACCTCCCTCAGCTTCAGAGTCTCAGTCTTGGTGCACAGAATATCAATGGATCTTTCTATGTTGCCCAAGCTGCTTTTCAAAACCTTCCTAACCTCACCATCCTTGATCTTGGTGGCAATCGCAACCTCAGGCTACATCCCGATGCTTTCAGAGGTCTGTCCAAACTACAAACCCTGATTCTTGACTATAACGGACTAAATGAGTCGGTCCTAGAATCTGGTTTGTTTGGTGAGTTGACCTCTCTGAAGAAGCTTGACCTCTCATATAATAATATACGCAGACTTCGGCCAGATCCTAGCTTCCTGGGGCTGCGCTCAATTTCCACTATCCTTTTGAAGCTCAACAAGATCAGCAGTCTATGTGGAGACAATCTACAGAACCTGCAAGGAAGACTGGAGCTGCTTGACCTCTCCTCTAATCCCATCCAGGTTTATAACTCATCCGTGTGCCCCAATCCTTTTAGAAATATCACATTAGGCACCCTAGATATATCTTCAATGGCTTGGAATGCAGAAATGGTGGAGACTTTCTTTAAGATTATTTCTGGGACTCAAGTGAATCATGTTCGGATGAGTCATAATGCTTTGTTGGGGAGTGGGTTTGGCTTCAATAACCTGAAGAACCCAGGGAAAAGCACATTCTCAGGTCTTCACCTGAGTAATGTCTACAGTCTTGACTTATCACATAGTTTCATCACAAGGTTGTCGTCTGATATATTTTCAGCATTCCCAAAGCTATTGTCTCTTGATCTCTCCTCCAGCCAAATCAATTCCATCAGCCCTGGAGCATTCTCAGGTTTAAGACAACTGGTAAGCCTTAATATGTCAGGAAATCTCATTGGAGATATTACAAGAAGCAGCTTTGAAAGTCTTTCATCTTCCCATCTTACAGCTCTGGATCTCAGTTCCAACTATATTGGGGCTATACAGCATGAAGCCTTGAATGGCCTTGTCTACTTGGATTCACTCAATTTAAGGGATAACTCCCTTAAGAAAATCCCACCAGTCACCTTGCCGGGACTAACTTTTGTCTTGTTGAAACAAAATCGCATCTCCAACACTTATGGCCTTACCTCCTTCTGCCCGAACTGCAAATTTTTGGACCTTTCTAGTAATCGCTTGACTGACCTGAGGACCTTGTGGGACATCCTTGAGTTACGTTCTCTGAAAGTACTTCTGCTAGGTAGTAATAAACTCTCACAGTGTTCTTCTAATGCCGCTAACAAACTTGTGGGTAACCATTCCCTCCTTCACTTGGATCTATCCGATAATGATCTAGGACAAGTCTGGAATGCCGGCCAGTGTTCAGACATCTTTACACCTGTGTCGTCATTGGAAATTCTTAAGCTTGCAAAGAACCAAATTAATTTCTTGCCCGCAAACTTATTCAGAGGGTTAAAGAGTCTCCAAGCTTTAGACTTGTCAAGAAATAACCTTCGACTCATCCATCAGGAATTGTTCATTGACCTGAAGTCACTGAAGTCCTTAAACATTGGGAGCAACAACCTTGTCACCCTGTCATCTTCAAGCTTTACGCCTCTGGTGTCCTTACAAAGCCTTGACCTATCAGATATAACACTTGTATGTAATTGCGCCATTAATGAATTTTACCATTGGATGATGACGACTAATGTGACTGTGAAGGCCAACTATAGAGATGAGATCTCATGTCTCAGTCTGTCACCACCAGTCCGAGAGATACCACTGGCAACTTACTTCAATGAATGCTAGATGTGCTCATGTCTTTAGGCACGTACATTGACAGAAGACGTGTATCATTTCTATCTTGTACATTATTTCTCGGATATATTAGGTCATGCATACGGCACTGCTCTTTTTGTCTTTTACCACTGTTTTACCACGGTTTGTGCTTTACCACTAATGTTATATTCATGTGATGTTAAATCTCTTTGTAAATATATGGCATTGCTTATCTTGTACTGATGATGTATTAAAGTTTAGACTGCAGTTCTGCTGGTTGTCATTGGAAACAGTCTTGAGACACATCACTAACAACTTAAAGGAGTTTCCAGGAATTGGAGCAACCCATGGAGCGGCCAGGAGAGGTGTAGAATAAAATAAAAATAAGCATACCAACCGATCCTCTGCATTCTGTTGTCCTGTAATAATGTGAGTTAGTTAAAGGGGTTGGAGAGGTATAACATAAGTCATACTCACCACCATTTACTCTGCCGGAGTTGAAATGGTGCGACTCTCATGACCTCTGCAGTCAATCACTGGCCTCAGTAGTCACATGTGCTTTACTGCTTATGTATCAGCAGAAATAATATTACTGCACATGGGAACACTGAGGCCGGAATTGATCACAGTGGTCAGGGGAACCCTATTTTTCAGGTCCAGCTGGGACTAACTTTAGAGGGAGTGGTGGACTCGATGCCTGGGGTAGATGAGCATCACATCTTTTATTTTACACTTCCCTGGCTACCAGTGTGATTTCCTGTTAGCCTCAAAAACCTTTAAGATGTATTCACACATTGAGATAATGTATTGTCTTTTGCACCAGTGTCTTTTCATCCAACATCTATGGGGTTGCCAGAGATAGCTTACAGTGTTATGGAGAATGAAATCATCAAAAATGCACATTTGGACTCTGACAGATGAATGAGACCCCTATTCTCCTGGCCACATCTGCCAGGAGGCAAGATGAGTATCTTGCCTCAGGCGGCAGATTGTAAAATCTCTGAGGGGCAGCACTGGTACGTTCACTTTCACTGGTTGTGCCATGACATTGGTAGAGAGCATCTCCGCCTGATCACCAGCTCTGCCAGCCAAGTTGTAAGTTACGGGTGTGAGAGCGGGTGATGATCTGAAGCAGCCATGCTTATGTCCTGCTTTTCAGACAGTGTCAGTGACCTGGTGCAGCCTGCGTCTCTCTCTCCTTTCCAGCATCTGGTAGCAGGCAGTCGGGGGAGCAGACGGGGATCTGAAGTGGCCTCTCCTGTGTGAATAACCTGGCATAGCCCATCTCTCTCTCTTCTAATAGCTGTTAAGCTCTACATCATGAACAATTCTACTCTACACTGTGTTTGTGAACTGCAATTGCCTCGGTGTTCTGCCATCCTTGTCCGTCTATACAAATAGCCTCCGATATGATATACTTCTTAAAGATGTATTGAGGCCTCGCTGTTCTCATGCATACAGTTAATGCAGACATAGTTACAGCAATGTTTCAGGTTTATTTAAACCCTTCATCAGGCGTAGATTTTCTGCAGTGAGAAGTGAATGTGATCCCATACAATTCTCTCCTACAATGGTCACTCAGGGAATCCCACCCTATTGAGGGGTCATCTACGCCATATGTTAAATAGGACTGACCACGAAAACTTTTTCACTTCTCATTGCAGAAAATCTACACCTGATGAAGGGTTTAAATAAACCTGAAACGTTGCTGTAACTAAGTCTGCATTAACTATATGCATGAGAACAGCGTGGCCTCAATACATCTTACCAAATTGGAGTGCTGCCCCCTCAGCAACTCTGCGATCTGTTGCTTGAGGCAAGATGCTCATCTCACCTCATGGAAGATATGGCTCTGAACAAGTTATTGGGTGGGAGGCTCCATTTCAACTTCTATCTCAGACAGCAGAAAAGCAAGAGTCGGCCCTGCTTGTTCTCGAGATGGGCAGGAGTCCACCGTTCAGACCCGAACCAGTCTCTTTGCTATAGCCTGCCTGGGAGACTTATAAGGGAGGGCGGACTACATCTGATCCAGGTCTATATCAGCAAGAGTCTATCTTCAGCAATGGAGAGGGAAGAAAATATGCAGGCTACACAGATCTGTGGCTGATCTAAGGCCGAGTTCACATGTGCATTCAAGGCCTTGTCCAGAGCGTCCTCCATCAGCAATTCTGTCCCATTTAAAGGCAAAAATAGTGCAGCATGGAATGCGGTTCTTGCAGTCATGCAATGCTATTTTGTACCGTGTACTGGCCACTAGATGGCAGTACAGGCTTTGATATACTGTATTGCAAAATGTCCACTAGAAGCAGGCAGAAACCCATACTTGCTGCATTAGCAGCCCCCACCTCCTAACCTATATAAGTCCTTCTGTTTGACCAATAATGTAACAAGTATCCTGAGCAGAAGCTTAGCTGGAGGGTCCTGGATCCTGGTGCAAAAGTGCAGCGCCAATACTGACCTGCATCAGATCAATGTACAGCACCCCAACAGTTAGCTATAAAGCAGCCTGATATACAGGGCCACATAGCATCCAGGTCTAGCACTGTGTAGGGTGTTATCTACATTTATGGTGGTCTAGGGCAGGAAAGACATGTCAGCATCCTCGGTGATGTAGGGCAATAGGGCAATGTAGGGTTATTTCAATATTTCAGGAGGATTAGGGCAATGAAAGGGTTACGTCAGAATCCCAGGTAGTTTAGGGCATTGACTGTTGGTCCACGAAAAAACTTATATGATACATCATCCATACAATGACATCCGTGTGTCAGTCGTGAGCAGCACATGTTACTACCAGTACACCAGAGGATTTCAGTTTAACCCTTTCATACTATTATGGCAGATGATGGGTATGTAAATATGGCGGCCACTCAGGAGCTGTACAGTGGAGACCCGGTGGGAATGCACACAGTCAGTGCCCACTCTGATCTCCGGCAATAACTTCCATGGTGCCTCGATCAAAGCTGATCGCACCACTTCCCCCGCGGCACATGGGCACCATCCATTGCCATGACGGCTGGGCTTAGACCAGATTAGACCCCTGAGTTTCAAGACTCTTAGGGGGTCTAATAATTACAGTTAAAAGTAAAAAAAAAAAAAAAAATATATATATATATACCTTAGAACACATATAAAAGTAAATAAAAAAGTAAAACACATACTCATTAGGTATCCCTGTGTCCAAAAATGCCCAGTCTACAAACTTAGACAAAATATTGTTCCCATATGGTGAACGCCATTGCAGTAAAAAAAATCAAAAGAGATTTGAATATGAAACCATCAAAGCAGTAGATATTCCCCAAAACGGTATCAATGAAAGGTACATCTGGCCCCACAAAAAAAGACCCTATACATCCTGGTGCATGGAAATGTAAAAACTGTTACGAGTGTCAGAATATGGCGACTCCAAGAATTTATTTTTATTTTTTTGCAAAGATTTTTTTTTTTTTAAAACGTAAAAAAAATTAAATAAATTTGGTATCACTGGAATCATAACGACCCATAGAATACAGATGACATGTTATTTTGTCAGCATAGTGAATGCCGTAAAAACAAAGCCCGTAAGAAAGTTGCACAAACACAGTTTTTCTCCAATTCTACCCCATTCTGATTTTTTTTCCAGTTTCCCAGTACATTGTACAGTATTTTATATGGTTCCATTATGAAGTACTATTTGTCCTGTAAAAATGATGCCTCCGGGAAAAATAAAAAAGTTATGGCTTTTGGAAGGCGGGGACTCAAAATTTAAAAATGTCTGTGGCGGGAAGGGGTTAATGGCCATTAGTAAGCAGGTGGCGTAGTAACATGTGCACCTCATTACTACAATATATAACTGCACACGGGGCCTCAGTAGAGAGAGTGCTGTGTATGCCCAGCCTCACAGGAGTGATTTTATCCCATAAAAAATAGGTGAGTTGTATGGCCCATGGGCATATTTATCGACCCCCTTGTTCCTTGGCACATTTACAATGTGCACCTACTATAAAAAGGTGCAGAAGTAGGCCCGAGTGTACCCCCTATATGGGCGGCAGTAACACCCCTGTGTGGCAGATGACATTACATGTATGATACTATGCTGTTAATTTTGTGTAAGATTTATGATGTGACTTTATTATAAACTAGACTCATGTATTTGCAAGATGGAGGGAAGGTGCAAAAACTGTGTAACTGAGAAATAACCTCTGACTGTCTAGTTGGTGCCATTTTTGGGGGTCTTTTGCTATTAGATTTGTATTTGCTGGCCTTTGTTTTTGTGTGGTGGTGGGGGGTTGGCTTTCGGGGGGGGGTGTTTTTTTTTTTTTTTTTTTTTTTTTTTTTTGTGTAAAGCCCTTACCACTAGAAATCTGACCCTGAATTCAGCACACTGTCCACTTTGCCAGTGTGCGCTGGATACGTTGGAGCCATTGGTTTTGGTACTGATATCTCTCCAGGCCGTGACTGGGCTGTTAGGAGTGTATGCACACACTTCTCCCCCACCCTATCCACTTTCTTATGTAAGTAACGCTGTTAGGAAATGAAGTGGGGCATCTGTATATGCCCATGGGAAGTGTCTGGTTTTCCACTTGACTTCATGCCTTGTAGAGAACTTGTATATCAGCATAAAGACAAGCAAAACATGGGTAATATAATGTATATTACAATTTAATTTTTTTTCTTCCAGTTTAGAGATGGGCTGCTATGTCATATGGCTGCCATATAGTATCTGTCATGCAGAAATGTCTTACACACCTCTTTTTTTTTTTTTTTTTTTTTTTTTAAATCTCCTTTAAAATGACTATGGCTTACAGAACTGTTATCCTTGAGATTTGATGGTGTCAAGACCTTTAACACTGTGCACAATCTGCATGTCCTAGTGAGCAGCCGTCTTGGCTCATATGCGCTTCTGTAGGTTCAGCGGGACACCAAAAAATTGGATCTTTAGAAAAGATGGTGTCATAAATAAAGGGGTACCAGGGATTAATGGAGGGTGTTTTTTATCATTAATTTAGTCTATGTGTGTTTCCTTTGTAGAAAGAAAGATGACGGAGAGATTAAGAGCTGACGAACTTGAGTTTGGACCCACTGGTAAGTGTATGATTAAGTGGCAACTACAGGACGTTTCAGTGTTTCAGATGTACTTTTACAGGTTGTTTTTTGTTTTTTTTTTTTCCTTCCCCCTTCTGTGTGTGTAGGGGTGTCAGTGCTGATAGTAGGGGTGCCTGTGCTGGCCCTCTTCCTCCTCCTCACATGTAATACAGATGCTGCCAGTGTGTTACAGGGGCCAGGTCCTCTTCCCTCGCTGAAGTCTTTATGGAACCCACTTGCTCTGACACTGGTGCTGGGCTGGGTGGCACTGCAGGCGGCGCTATATATGCTGCCTGTGGGACAGGTAAGTAACTTAACTTCCAGTTACCATTGTATCATCTCAATAAACCTCAGATCAAGGGCCTGCACTGTCCTACATCATATCTGGGTAATGTTTACTAGAAATGGCCCTAAAAAAAAACTTCCCCCTGACCTGTGAGTAGTCTTATTCTGCGTAACTACACTTTACCATTTCTGGAAAGTAACTTCCCCAGTCTAAGACATGAATGTGATCGATACAAGTCCCAACTCTATGACCTGCACCTAGAATGGGATCCTCCAACTCCTGTCCTGCCTGGTAAGACTGTCATCATGGTGGAGAAAGTATGGAGGTAGTGCACGTGACAGATGTGCTCAAATGTTTTGGCACATTCCTGGTTTTCTTCACCTATATAGTTATAGAACTGTTCTTGTCAAAGATACCAGAACCTGACTGAACACCATGTTAGTCATTTGGTAGGGGTTTGGCAGTATTTAACCATGGTGATTATACTGTAACAAGAGCTAAAGCATTAGTGTGAACAGCACATAATGCCTGTCTATGAAGATGGTAAAAAGTGATTTATGCTGTACCGGATCAATATTCTACACATCTATAATTCAAAGCCTCTCTGCTCCCGTACTGTAGCTCTCACCAGTATGTCCCCCCTCATAGCATTTTTTATGGAAAGGACACAAGTCAGGTTGTCCATACTGTATAATGGTGGCCGCTCATATCACATGCTAGAGATTATTCAACGTATAAGAGGAGTTAGAGGCAAATCCAGAATTTGTAAATCCCACTGTGATGTATAATGTCAGTAGATATCTCCTAATAAGCCGGTAACTTCATTTCAGATGCATTTGGGAGTCACCCTGAGCAATAACACCCGGCTGAAATATAAATTAAATGGTGAGTTGAAAGCTTGCAGTAAGGTTAAGGCCCCATTGGAAAACAACGCGGTGGAAATGTGTCTGACACTGCCTTAAGTAGTGTGTTGGAGTTTTTTGTGTGTGTGTGTGTGTGTGTGTGTGTGTATATATATATATATATATATATATATATATATATATATATATATATAACATACACAATGTGTGAGGAATCAGCACTCCATGAACATGTTGATGGGCTGAACCCCGTTTGTTGTCATGATCAACACTGACCATGGCATCTAAGTGTTTCGCTGCTTGGGATCAGGGTCTCTGCCGGCTGTTGTGGTGAGTAGGATACACAATTTCTATGTATATACTGAATTCATTTGACCTTTTCTTTTTGTCTCTGCAGCTTTTTTTGTATTCATTGTGAGCGCCATTCTGGCAGTCTTTGCTCTGATGGCCGATTTACCCTTTTCTTATGTTGCTGACCACTATGTGCAGTTCGCTGTTGCCTCAACAATCCTATCCGTGGGTCTCGCTATCTTTCTTTATCTCAAGTCCCTGACAGCTCCAGATTCTGCACTGGCACCAAGGGGCAATTCAGGTAAAGCTGTATTAACCCTACTGAAATATCAGTAATAACAAAAATCTGATCACAAGGCTGACCCACATTAATGTCCAGTTTGGGGAATTGTATCTCGGACTGTCCTCAAATACCAGGGGCATAGTGATACACTAGTAGTTGTCACATAGAACTGTCCAAAATATGTCTGTACAGATGTGTCCGACAAATGTCTCTGTAGTATTAACCATGTACTGGTGTTTATATACAGTAGGTTGTGATGTGTCCTCGATGTATGTAGGCATAGGAAGCCATAAATGACTTCGGGGCCCTTGACTGACTTTTTTTTTTTTTTTTTTTTTTACCAGTACACAGCAGAGTGGGTCATATTTAGGCACTTTTTATCTACTTTATATTACCTATTGCTTGGTTTAGTTTGTGCCAATATATTGTCTTCACTTGGCCTGCCAATCCATGTAATACAGCTTACTAATAACTTGTAATATCTTATATATTTTACCATTGGGACTCTGTTCCCTAAAGATGTTGTAGCACACCAGTGTTAATAAGCAGCTGCGCCAAGTAAGATTCGCCAAAATTGGTCACTCGCCTCTTACAAACTTTGGCATCTCTACACAAGACAGGGACTGGCATAGACTTCGCTGTTACTTGTGGCAATGTTAAGGTACATGTTAAATTTTCTAGGAGTGATACCCCTATCCCTTTCTTGCTCAATGCCCTACTCACTTTTATAAAATGACTGTACCCCCAAAAAGCTACTCGTACATTTTGCACCAGAAACCACCAAAAAAAAATATCCCTTTTGATTAACTTCATTCTAATCTCACTTTCTTTTAAGGAATCCCTTTCTATGACTTTTTGTTTGGGCATGAATTGAACCCTCGTATTGGCTCATTTGACCTGAAATATTTCTTTGACCTTCAGCTCGCAAACATTAGTTGGGTAAGGAATTAATCTTGTTAGCTGGCTGTCCTCTAACAGCCAGCCCCGGCATGGATCGACTGTTCGGGGCTGCATCATATTCCTCTATTAGGGAGTGTATGGAGCGAGCCGCAGATGGCTTCACTCGCTGTATAGTGGCTGGGCATTACTCATACTTGCTAGCACTTGGCCTCGTAGTTCCTGGAGAATGGTGCTCATCAGTTTTTAGACAAAGCCACTCCTGCTTTGGGCACTAAATGTGCTGGCCAGGCCCCTTTTAGGGTGTGAGTGACACATGGAGCCCAAATCTCTATAAAATGCCTGGTATTTCTGTTCTCTGAGTCTTGCCTGCTCTTCTGAAAGTTCAGTAGGTCTTCTTCAGGAGTATCCTGGCACTTCCAGGAGACTTGACAAGTATGGGTTTACTGCATATTATATAATTTTTTTTTTTTTTTTTTTTTTAGCATGTGTTTTTATGGCCTATCCTTAGGCCAGGAGAAAAAGGTGGGGGGGGGGGGGGGAATTAAGGAAATTAGGGAAAACCTCTTTAGTAAATCCTAATTGATATGACTAGTTCTTCACCCCTCTGACATATCTGTCCCTTCCAGTGTCTGGTCCTCGTGTGCCTTCTGGTAAGGGATGTTATATCCCATGGCTTCGCGACCCGTCCCTTGGTTTTGGTGTGTGGATTCCAGGCTTTTTATGTCGTGGATGCTTTTTGGCATCAGGTCAGCATTGTTATATATCATGTTTATATAGATGGAGGACAGATCATGGCTGGATTGAAACCTTTTGTTTTCTTGGTCAATAGGAAACGATCCTCACCACCATGGGCTTTGCGTATAATGGATTTGGTTTCGCCCTGGCATTTAGGGACTTGTGCTGGGTCCCGTTCATACATTCCCTGCAGGCGTACTACTTAGTCTGTCACCCGCGCGATCTGAAAACTTCAGTTGCCTTTGCCATAATCATTCTCAATGGTATGAGCTCTTTTCCTCGTCTTCTACACTGTTTTCCTTACATTTTATGATGGAAATGTAAATTTTAGTTGCAGTTCCAGAATGTAGTCAAGTAATACTAACGTCTGATACTAGCTGTGGTTGGATGTAGTTTTTATGTGGTTACATAGCAGTTAAAGGGTCTCTGCAGTAAACTGGTTATAAAACTAATCCCAGTACCTTGTAGAGGAGATGCTATAGTTTCCAAATATGTCTCCATTGTTCAACTTTGGAGCCTAATTTTCATGCAAATGTCTTATTGATATGCAAATGAGGGGTCATACTCTGTCCAGGAATCTAGAGGTGAGATAAAAGCACAGGCAGACTACACCATGATTCCCCAAAGCACTTTCCCCTCATTTGCATATGAATAGCACAGCAATTTACATGAAAATGGGGCTCCAAAGCTAAACAAGACATATTTGGAAACTAGAATCTCCTCTACAAGGTACTGGGATTAGGCTTAAATCTAATCTACAGCCATCACACCCTCTAAAATTAACTACCGTTAAGTTTATGGGTCTGGATATTTATCCTTAGAGGAATAATACAATGTAGATTTGTTATCCTAAACTCCAAATGTGGGAATGGAGGGGAAAATGACTCAGAGGACTTTTCACCATGTCCAGATCTTTGTAATTTAACCTAAATATTTTTAGGGAGAGACTTTAGAGCCTGATTTCTATCAACCCTCTATGGATTTTTCCCTGGCAAAAGCTTAGACACTTGTTTTGCCAGTATGCTAAGATGTAGCAGTTGCCAGGGTTCATTTTAAATGGGCATATCACATTCTGTACCACATAGAGCAATGTTTCTGGTGTCATATGAAGGCTAAGATTCCTGAGCTTTATATATGCAGCATTCAATTATACCAATGGTATAAAACTGGAGTCACAGCATCTGGATTGTCTTTCACCAGCAACTGCTACATCTGTACATGGTGGCAATACACAGGTAGTACAGTGTACAGGACACTCACCCCACCAATGCTTACAGGGTTGCTAGGGAGAACTTAAAAGTAGAATGGGTTATTTACTGCTATCGATATAGGAAACATTACCTCTGGACAATATTCCAGGCTGCAGCTCCTGATCGGTACACAAGTGAATAACTGATGGAGAATATTTCTAGTATTGCTGTTAGGCCCAGTTTACAACTGTTTGGGGAGTCTCCTTGGGGACCCCCTGAACAGAAACCTATATACATAACAAGCGGTTTACCTGGGAAGCCCTTGGACCCCCATAGACTACAATGGGGGGGGGGGGGGGGGGGTCTGTGTGGTTTCTGCACAAAGCAAGCAGAGAGGAAAGTGCTGCATGGAGCACTTTCCTCTCCGCATGTTTTGTGTGGGAACCACACAGATCCCATTATAGTCTATGGGGTCCATTGATTTCCCAGGTAAAACTTTTTTTATGCGTATAGATTTCCGTTCGGGTGGTCCCCCAAACGGAAACCCAAATGCAGATGTGAACCGGGCCTTATATGGAAGTAACAGCAATATATACTGTAACATGAGGCTTAAAGGTGAACTTAGTAAGATACAGTATTAAAATGTCAATGTATGCTTGCTTGTCTTATACAAACTGACCTTACTAAAATCCTTACATTCTTACAGCTGTTGGATACACGATTTATCGAGAGTCTAACGCAATGAAAAACGCCTTCCGACAAAATCCTTCAGACCCATATTTGGCTAGTAAGAAATATTCTGATGTCTGTGCCTTAAGTGTCAAGCTGGATCTCTTCAACCTTGGTTTAGAGTTCTTCCCTCCACCTGTCACACATATATAATTTTTATTTTATTATTTTTTTTTAATTATACTTCCCAGTTGGGGAGGGGGCTCTCTGTACATTAATAGTAAATTCCCCCCCCCCCCCCAGGTATCTTGCCTCAGCCTGTGCCATCTCAAATGAGCACTGTTTATCGCTGTCTCTGACATTGATCATTGTAAATAGATCCTTGCTGTAGCAGAAACCCCTTTTTAAAGCAATCTGTGATACATTCTGCCTCAGGTTATTGTGTAGTGTTCCACTACAAAAAATGGTTTGCATCTTGTATGCTCTTGACAAACCGCTTTGCACTGTTGTGTATATGTAATGTGAAACTATGCCTTTAACAGACTAAACCATTTCAGAATGGGTGCTGAGTTGATGTTGTGACCCCCCCCCCCCCCCCCCACAGAGATTCCTTGGATGGGGAAGAGACTGTGGGTCTTCTGTCTCTGGAGAAGGAGAAAATAGTGTGAGGAGAGAAGCTGAGAGCTATCTCACCTGAGCCCTGACCTAGACTGGAGGAAAACCAGCTCTAACAATCCTGTTATTCCACAGTCAGGAGATGGGAATTATCCCTGCTCAACTTGGCATGGCAATCTTGAGTATCTACACCCTGCAGTTGGAAACTTGAAGACTGTCGACAGGTGTACCATCAACCAGCTCAGCCCCATCCTTCAGTGGAATCTTCATAAGAACTGTGAACATCTTGAATCTGGATACTGTTTCTCCCTGCTCTACCTTAAGTTAAAAAAAAGTTACTGGTCTGTAAATATCCTGCAAGACCATCATGAGCACTCCAATTACAATTTGGTTGCGATACTAGCCACCATGACTACTGCAAGCACAACTACTCTCAGCATTCTTCCTTTCTCCAACAGATTGCTTCAATTGTCTTGCATTGCACTTGTAAAGCATTTCTTCCATCTATTTTAGAATCTAGGATGCAAACCATCCCGACAACGACAGGAAAGCGGCTTTTTGTAGGTGGATGGTGGAGTGTTGTTCGTCATCCAAATTACTTTGGAGATATAATTATGGCCATGGCCTGGTCGCTACCATGTGGTGAGTACTGGAAGTGTGAACAGCACATAACACAAATAGAAATATTAGGACCATGGGAATGAGGACTTCCATGATCTACTATTTTAGCTATATGGCATGAAGCCTATCGCTGCATACTGCTGCTAAAGCCAGCTCCTGATGACTCTTGTGGAATACTGTGTTTTGGAATATGAAAAAAAAAAAAAAAAATTTAACAAATCTGTCTTTCACAGGTTTCGATCACATCTTGCCCTACTTCTACGTTATCTATTTAACTGTTTTCCTGGCTCACCGTGCAGCAATAGATGAGCAGCGGTGCTTGAAGAAGTATGGCCAGGCCTGGCAGGAATACTGCAGAAGAGTTCCTTACAAGATATTTCCACGTATCTATTAATTCATCCATTTGCCAACGATCATCGAGGCTTCAGTGTGATAAAGACAAGACTATGGACTGCTGTTTAAGATGTATGTGTGTAAGATTCCTTATGGAGAACCCAATGTGACCCTAAAAGGAAAACCTGGCCTGTTGGCTGGCAAGCTTCCTGCTGGCACTGGTATGCTAGTGGGCTACTTGAAGAATTAACAGTTTCATACGCCAAGGTGTTCCACATAGTGGTAGTTCTTCATAGCAAAGGGTTGTGGCTTCACTGTGCCAAAATTTTAGTGTAAAATCTGTTCCTAAGTAAGGCAACTAAGCAGAATGAACGTCAACTAGACAGTCTAAAGATGAGCCAGGTTTATTCATCCAGCATTGGCAACTGTGATAAATCTGGCACATTTGTAGACTGCCTAAATTGACGCCGTCTCACTATACATGGTTGCCAGCTGTCCCCAGTTTGCCGGGACAGTCCCTAGTTTTTCAGGAACACAACAGGTGAGGATTTGCACCTTGTTTTTAGCATTTGTTACAACAGTGATTTTTCTACGTATCCTTTCATGTCTGAAGACTGTCTATGGCTAGATCAAAATGTTACATAACATCTGGACTGCAATTTATTAAATAAAACTTGCTGCAGAATACTTACTTTGGAGTCTTGAGATTCTATGAATTTTTAGGAGCAGTCAGAGCAAACTTGGGTAAGTCCTGTCCTGAAAAGGGAGAAGGCCCCCATTTACTGGTGGGACCTGGTTGTCTGGGGCCAGACTTACACAGCTCTATTTCACCATTCTGAGCTGGTAGTTTCTTAGTAAATGTGGGTCATATGGCATGTTTCATCTGTTGAAGCATTGCTTCTAGAGGAGAGTATAGATCTGTACATGCAGCACCCAGAGCCTGCACAGTAGTATAAAGGTCATACATCTCCATGCTAGGGAGACAATTCCCCCTCTATGCATATGTTCTGCAATATGCATGGGGGGCCTCTACACCCATCAATCACTTTTATAGCCTATTTTCTAGACATGTCTTAAGTATCATGGTGACCATCAACAAATCCAAGATCTGCAATGTCAAGTCCTTTCCACTTGGCCTCAGAGTGAATGGAGGATACATAAATGTCGCCTGTACAAGTTTCTCCTGGTCACTAGAATAGATACTGGGCCCCAGGAGTACCAGGATCTAGTGTTGCGCCACGAGTTCTGCGGGGGGAAAACCCCTTTACGTGACAATCTGTGTTGTACAGGGTATAATGAGAGGTTATTTACACTCTTAGGAAGCGGTATGGCCCATACATCCTGACTTTATGTAGTGAGGGGTGTAAGGTCAGGAAATTGTTTATGTAGTAGGTTAATGTGGGAATCTCCTTGAATTCCCCTTTCCCAAACCCTGAACACTGGCTGTCTTATGTGTTTCCTCATTGAGAAGCTGCATAAATAGAGGAGCTGCAGAAGATAAGACAGACTGCAGTCTCCTGAAGAGCTCCTAATCTTCTAGTAAGATGGCGCTACAGAGATGGGTAAGTACTATTGTGCCACTTACCTCATGTCATGATGGGTAAAACACATGGGCTAGTAGCTTTTTACACATCTTTGAAAGTGTCCTATGGATCTGTAGAAACTCTTGTGAGCCTCGGCTGCATATTGCATACCTTCCAAAAGTCCTGGATTCAGCAGGACAGTCCCAGATTCATGTCCTGTCCCAGACAGCGGGAGGAATGTCCTGGTTTCAACTAATTTTCATTGGGAGCTACCCCTACGGTTTAATGTCCCACTCCAGCTGCCACTAATTTGTCCCCCCTCAAACTACCCCAGTTTCATGTTCCCCTCTAGTGTCTGCTAGTTTAAACCTGGGGCACCAAGAGGTGGAGGGGGACATTATAATGTGGGGGGTATATAATGTTAGGGTGACTGTAGGAGCATTATACTGTTTGGGGGCACAAAGAAATGAGATGAGAAGGTGGAGTCAATGTAGAAGTGGGTGGAGCTGAACTTTATCCCTCTTTCTGTTCTTTGAAAGGTGAGGTATGATATTGTACTCCATGTTTTAAAGGGATTTTCTGGTTTTATGTCCCCCAGAACTTAATCATTTGTATAAAGAATCCCTTCTGCAACTTTGAAGGTGGAACTTTTCACCATATGATGTAACATTTTACCTTTTTATATGGAGTAAATAAGTTATATTTTACAATTTTGGAATGTTTCAACTGAATTGCTGGATCCCACAAGTTGGTTTTCTCTGTATTAAAGCTTACCAGTTGTCTTAAACCTGAGAGCTCCAGGGCTGATGGAATTGATTTGGCTGGAGGAGAGATCAAGAGACAATAGCTTTGGGAATGCTGAAAATATATCAGACAACCTTGTGGTGAAACTGTGATAAGTCAAGACTGGATTGATCATAAGTCTCGAGCCGTGGGGACGGGCTTCCGTGCAAACTTTGAATACCATCCTAACCAAATCAAGATTCATCTATTCGTGGGTTGGGCTGTGGTTTTAAATATTTTTGGAAAGCCTTAATATGTCAAATCTCATTGGAGATATTACAAGAAGCAGCGTTGAAAGCCTTTCATCTTCCCATCTTACAGCTCTGGATCTCAGTTCCAATTATATTGGAGCTATACAACATGAAGCTTTTAATGGCCTTGTCTATTTGGAAACACTCAGTTTAAGGGATAACTCCCTTAAGAAAATCCCACCAGTCACCTGGCCGGGATTAACTTTAGTCTTGTTGAAACAAAATCGCATCTCCAACACTTATGGCCTTACCTCCTTCTGCCTGAACTGCAAATTTGTGGACCTTTCTAGTAATCGCTTGACTGACCTGAGGACCTTGTGGGACATCCTTGAGTTACGTTCTCTGAAAGTACTTCTGCTAGGTAGTAATAAACTCTGTTTTCCTAATGCTGCTACCAAACTTGTGGGTAACCATTCCCTCCTTCACTTGGATATATCCGATAATGATCTAGGACAAGTCTTAGAATGAGCTTTTATTAGATGCTGCTGATAATAAACTTCATGTGCTGTATCCGTCCCTGGCCTCTGTGTGTGCCACAGGATAATCAAAGATTTTTCCTACATAAAGTCAGTATTGTACACTACAGTATTTATTTCTACAATATATAGTCACAGGTAGCTGGATACCTATGCAGCTCTCCCTTCAGATAGTTCTACTTGACTTGATGTAGTCACTGTAGCAGGGCCATTTTTTACACATTGGTGGTCCCAGTATAAAGGTTTGGTGCCCCCATCCACTTCTTAGATATACATCCTGACTTTTAGAGGACACAAAGAGAGATAAACCTAGTCACAGCGATTTTATTTATTTATTTTTTCCATGCCCCTTCCGTTTTGACTCTGCCCATTCCCACCCAGTCCTTTTATGCCCCCCACACAGTATGGTATAGCTATGCTTCTGTCGAAAACCCTTTTAATTGCGTACTTATAGCATGAACAGTACACGTGTTGTCATCTTGCCTGAGAGGCCTAAGTCAGTGCTGGACTATGGATACGTTCACCCTACTGTTAGTGAAGTCTATTGATCTCCTCCACCATAGGATCTGAGCAATGGACTTAAAAGCCAATAAAGTTACTGATGTAGAAGGAGCTCCCTCCATCTGCGTGTTTTCCCATTCACTCTAATGTGAATACATGAAATCGTACGCACAGGACTTTTTCTACTGTCCAAAAAGTAAACCTGATGGATGAAATCTTTTTAACATTTAAAGTGAATGGGAATGGACGCAGGAGGGGGCTCCATCTGTATCATTCACTTTATCTGTGTTTAACTCCATTGCTCTGATCCCATGACGGATGAGAACAGACTTCACTACCGGTAGTGTGAACCTAGTCAAAGCCTGCTTAGTGGACTGGTTGTTTCTGCACTGTGTGGATTAACTACCGCTGTCTACTCATGTACTAAGAATTGTGTTCACAAGTAAAATTCTGGTTTCTTTTATACACGTGCCTGTGCTTACTGTTGTCAACAAGCCATGACTACATGGCCACCCTATTCATTTAAATGGAAACCACCGGAGATAGCCAGGGGCGCAGTACGACAGAGGGAATCCCTTAAATCAGACCTATGGACAGGGATTAACTTGTTGTAACTGAAATACTGATTTAAGTTTAGCTAAGTAAGAGTAAGGCAAACAAGTGAAAAATCAGTCAGTTTTAGGTTTACTGTGCCTTTAAGAAAAGAAACGGCTCTTTTTGTATAGAGTTCAGTTCACAATAATGCAACATAAATATATACAGTGCATGTATATACATCTGTGTGGAATATATAGATATGTATAATTTAATATGTGTACATATATTTATATCTATATATATATATATATATATATATATATATATATGATATTTTTATATAATTATGTGTGTGTATGTATATGTGTGTGTGTGTGTGTGTGTGTGTGTTAAATATATATATATATATATATAGTGGCTATTTGTTTAGTGTGTGTGTATATATCTATCTATATCTCTGGATTTAATTTATATTTATTTAATATATGTGTATATAGTCTTATTTGTGTTTATATAATAACATATATATATTAAATATGTATGTGTATATATAATAACGTATATACACTATTGCTATGACGTAGCAGGGAGTTGACAAACTGCCCCTTATTTTCTGTAACTCTCTTCCCACCCCTAGGCGGAACATCATGTTCCTATGGAAACCATGCCAGCCAATCCCTCTCACAACACAAGCGTGGCTCGAGAGTTATCGGCACTCGATTGGTTGAGGGAAGGCGTGGTCTGTAAAATCCGGCCTCCTATTGGCTCCTGCTCATAGTGACACTATAGGAAGATGAGCGAGGAGGAGAGGATTGGAATTAAAGAGACAGCGTCATGACGTTGTAGTCACAGGGACAGAGCTGCAGGTAGGTGTGCGTGTGTATAGGTGTCAGTGAGATAAGTGTGCTGCCACTACTTAGTGCATATTATTGTTCTATTCTGCATTACAGGAGTGTTCTGCTGCTGGTTACCTCAGGCTTTCTCTTTGCAGCCCCTCTTTCTTCTGTCCATATACTCCATAGGTGTGCCAAATATCTCCACTATCACCTACAGTTAGCCATATCTGCTGAACCATCACTTACCTCTGATTTATCATCCCAATCTACATCGCAACGTCACATGTGACATCATTGTCAGTAGGGACACTGACACTGTGACCCCCCCCATTGTAGACCACAAAAGGAGGCGCGCAAAACTGTGACTTACTTGTGACTTGGAAATTTTTATTTTTTACAGCCAAATCCCAGCTGTAAAATAGTTGTGTGATAGGAAGTTGCAGGCAAGCCACACAGATCTGTTTGGTTGCGTGACTTGTCTGAGACCTGCTATCACGTGACCGCATAAGACTACATGGCGACTGTAATTGTACATCATAAAGATCACAATGTCACGTTGTTATACCGCAAGTTATGATTGTGAATATGGTTGCATTGCAAACCTGCAGAACTTATAGCAACATATGAGTTTGCCAGAGACTGACTTGCAACGTGTCCCAGATTTGTCATATATATATATATATATATATAAAGGCATGTGGGGCACATTTATGAAGACTAGCATTATTAATGTCAGTCTTCATAACCCAAGAATCAGTGAAGGGTGCGCCTTATTTATGACAAGGTGCACGCCTCCTCATCAACGATGCGCACCCACCATCCGTTGATGAGGGTGCGCAGACCGTGCTCCTGGAGGGGAAATGTATGCCATAGCTGTCATACATTTCCCACATCATTTACGCCAGATTTCTGGCATAAATGATAACTTTGGCAGGGCCACTTTCCCTGCCCTTTTCAGGGAAGTAAAAAGTTGCAATATTTGTACACAAAATTGCGACTTTTTATGCCTTGTTCGCCCGATGTGTTTGGCTGTGACGTGTTGTGATGGCCAAAGAGTTCTGTACAGTTTTGCCTTCATTGCTGCAAATAAGTGAATGCAGTTACGTTGTAACTCACAAGTTACTGTGACATGACGGCTGGAAAACATCCATCAGGTTTGAAATTTTTGCGGCCATTGTGTCACCGCCACAGTAACACATTGCAGAACCTCGTTCCGTTAGCTGCGATGAAGGCAGCACTACACTGCAATCTGTGGACCGACAACATTTGTCACAGTCAAATTCACTGCGTAGACCTACATGTTGTGTCTAGGAGTATTGCAAATCCTAAATCCTAAGAAGGTCGCAGCCACTCTGCTCCATAATATAGGCATGTGACAGCAAGTTGCAGACAAATCGCACAGCTTGTATGTGACTTAATATCATGTGACCAAAACTGTGTACTGTCATATATAATCTACCCAGTTATGAGTATAAAGTAGCAAACGCTATATTGTCACTTGCATACAGTAAGTTACCTGTGTTAGACTCTCTATACATTATGTTCGAGCCTATTGTCTGATGTATATTTTCAAACTATATACTGTACATCTGATGGTACATTTGAGTGTTTTGTAGAGGCATGCCAATGATCTCTCATCAAGGGGTGCACTACCCAAAAGTAGACTATGGATCGATGCTTCTGGTTGCCTTAGGGAACAGCAATTTATCTTCATTCTGCTGTTAGACATGATGTTTAGCTCAAGAACAGATACAGAGCCTGCAAGAAATGCTGGTAGGTTTCAGCTCTGAAGGCTGCAGAATTGTGAGGGCAGCTCTGGAGTATAGGAGTACTATTTTTTTTTTTTTTTTTTTTTTTTTTTTTTTGTTTGGAAATCTGCAGTAACTCCACAATATACTTACCTACTCTAAAACAGGATAAGTAACATAATGGGGCAGATGTGCCAAGGTTGCCTATGATCTATCCAGTGTAAATGTAGACCAGACACTCTGAAGATGCCAAGCACAGCTGCTGTATAACTATACGGAGCTGTGCTGGGTAAGTACTGAAGAGTCTGCAGTGCTCACCCAAGTAAGGCCTGGTTCACATCTGCATTCGGGGAGTCCGCTTGGGGACCCCCCGAACGGAAACCTATACGCAGATGTGAAGCGGGCCTAAGATGACAGCTTTGCACACTTTGGCATTCAGTCAATCAGCTTCATGAGGTAGTCACCTGGAATGGTTTTCCAACAGACTTGAAGGAGTTCCCATCGGTGCTGAGAACTTATTGGCTTTTCTTTGTGCAGTCCAACACATCTCAAGCCACCTTAATTGGGTTTAGATCAGGTGATGGTGGAGGCCATGTCATATGACGCAGCACTCAGTCACTCTCCTTCTTGGTCTGATAGCCCTGACATAGCCTGGAGGTGTGTTTGGGGGGTCATTGGGTTGCATGTCACTGCAGAATTCTGGTTCAGTGTACCTTGCTTAAGTCACCAATAGTGTCACTGGCACAAAGCGGTAGACTGCTTTTACTTATAAGGCAGGGGTCACACCGGGAGGTTGGCCCCTGCAAACTCTGTGATAACTAACCCTCTGTAACTTACTATAGCAGCAAAGTGGACACTGCTGACAAACAATGCGATCAGCTGATAAACAAGTGTTTGCCCAATTTGCCATTGATCTTAGACGTGTTTACATGAGATAATGGCCCGGAATTACACCTAACATAAATTCTATAGAAATGTCGACCTATGTAGTGGGCAGTGAGTTCAGGGATTCCAAGTCACAGAACTGCAGAACTTTACTACTTGGGTTTGGGAATCCGACCGCTCCTGCATAATATAACCATGACCCTGGCCTTTAGTCTACTCCTGTAACATGCCTTTGGAGAACAAAGGTTATGAGTCCTTGATATGTATAATGTGGGTCAAAGTCTCTTCTGATTGTGATGTGAAACCTAAAATGAAAACTCTATCAAGGCCATCTATAGTTCCCTGTATTAGTCTCATGTCTTGTTCTCTTGCTGTACTGTTTTAGGAAATCTTAGGTTCTAAACGTTTGTACTACTCTCACCCAGAAGACCGATGTGCCGACAGTTGTTTGCCTGCTTTTATCACATGTCTATGATCAGGATAAAGTGGTATTTCCAGAATAATAAGTTATTGCATATCACTAGGTGAACGTGACCTCTGCGATCCTGAAAAAAATTACTGAATAACCTACCAACAGCTTTATTGTAAAGTTGTGTGCTCTCCTCCGGAGCGCTGACCTCACCTCTGCACACAGTGTTTCTTATATGAACAGGAACAGGTCATACTCAGAATAGAGTAGATTCTTAATTTGACTCTCATAGACCTGCATTGTGAGTGCGACCTCCTGTTCATACAGGAAACATTCTGTGCATCAGAAGAGCAGCGAGGAGGTCATTTAACATTGCAAAGAAACAATAAAAAAAAGCATATTTTACATCTGCTAACATAAAGACACAGCAAATAAAAATAGTGGCATGCCTCTATATACCCATAACATGCGTCCGTTTTTTGCTTGACTTGATGCCCCATAGAGAGTATATGTGTGTGTATTATTATTATTATTATTATTATTATTATTATTATTATATATATTTTATTTTATTTTTTTTAATATAGTCTAATATTATAGATAATTTAATATCTATATTAAATTATTTTATTCAGTATTAAAATACAGTGGTTAACAATGTCATCCCAAAGATGGGACCTGCAGCACTGCGCACTCTTCACATGGACTAGTGAGCAGCCCTCTCTATTCACATGAGCGTCCATTGGCTCACCTGGATTACAAAATGTAGATACCTAGAAAAAGATGGTGTCATAAATAAAATTGTACCAGTAAATAATAAAGAAATCTTTGTTTAGTCTTTTTTTTTTTTTTTTTATCACATCTGTCCGTTATTTTAGTTTATAAGTATGTTTCCATTTTAGAAAGAAAGATGGCGGACAAGATAAAAACTCCACGTACTAAAGAACTTGAGTTTGGTGGATCCATTGGTAAGTGTGTATAACCCTCTAGGTGATCTAAGTAGAGACGGCATGACGTTTCAGTATTAAAGATCATTTTTCTTTTCCCTGTGTGCAGGGGCCTTACTGCTGCTGTTCGTGCTACCTGGAACTGTCCTTTACCTCCTCCTCACATGTAACACGGAGGATGCCAGTGTGTTCCAGGTGCCAGGTCCTCTTCCCCCGCTCAAGTCTTTGTGGAACCCATTTACCCTGACACTACTGCTGGGCTGGATGGCACTGCAGGCGCTGCTATATATGCTGCCTATGGGAACAGTAAGTCTTTCTCTTAATAGGGTTTTCCAACCACCAATCGAATTTTCGTATTGATAACCTATCCACAAGGTAGGTCGTCAGTATGTGATCTGTCGTGGGTCACAAGCCTGGACCACATACAATCATCTGTTCTAGCAGCCTCTGGATGCTGGGAGCTTCTAGTGGACGGTGCACGTATAGCACTGCTT
Organism: Leptodactylus fallax; assembly: GCA_947044405.1. Classification (NCBI taxonomy): domain Eukaryota; kingdom Metazoa; phylum Chordata; class Amphibia; order Anura; family Leptodactylidae; genus Leptodactylus; species Leptodactylus fallax. The sequence continues at coordinate 2,956,919 of CAMRHE010000138.1, read as the reverse complement.
TGATACAAGTAATAGTTCACCGGAACCACCGCTATGAAGCGAACGGGGCTGCTGTACTGCTTCTATTACTTGGATAGTCCACTAGCAGCTTCCGGCACCCAGAGGCTGCTAGAGCAGATGATCTGTGCAGGACCTGGGTGTTGGACCACGACAGGTCACAAACTATGAAAATATAAAAAAAAGTGTGAAAATTTGATTTGGGGCCAGATAACCCCTTTAACTCCCAGTTTACTGGTATTAGAAGATATAACAGATAATATTGTGTATAATGATATATGGTCATCCAAGCAAACCTCAGATCAGGGGACTGCACTGTCCTACATATGGAGCTTCAGCAGTCTGGATACAAGGTGGTGGATATTGTTTGCTAGAGATGCCAGAAAACAATGCAGCTCCAGAGGTGGCGCATATGACAAGATTGATCAACTGTTTTAGCACACTCCTGGTTTCTGTCGTCCTTTGTATGAATTTTATTCTTAGGTTGCCAGTATATATTTAGCCATGGCGGCTATACTGTAACAGAAGCCACAGCCACTAGTACAAAGAGAGCCTAATAAAAGGCTAACAAGATGGTAGAAAAAGTGATTTATGCTGTACCTGATCAATATTCTATACATATTTATAATTTTTACCAAAATTCTCTGCACATACCAAATAGTGTCAAAGCAGCTTTGCACCTGTATTGTGACCCTCTGTCCCCCTCATAGCATTTGATGGATAGAACAAGGGTTAGGCTTCAGGCTGTCCCTATACTGTATAATAGTGGCCGTTCATATCACAGACAATCACAGTACAATCCATTCCATACATAGAGCAAATGTGGATTTGCCTTTAATCCATATGTGATTTATCATGTAATTTACAATGATGTCATCGTAGATATCAAATCATAACATAGTAATAATTTAATTTCAGATAGCTGAGGGAATTGCTCTGAGAGATAACACCCGTCTGAAATATAAAATAAATGGTGAGTTTAAAGAACACATTTATTGTAACAACTTTTTTTTTTTTTTCTATGGGTAGAGTGAATATTTAAGTTTTACCAGAACCAACATTGCGATACATATAATTTGTAGATTTTTTTTTTTTTCTTTTTTTGCTGTTTACTATGCATTAAAATAAAAATGAATGTATAATTTTTTTTTTTTTTCCTTATACTGTACATAATATTTCAAGCATTAATACATGTCAGCGTTACACTGGCAGGCAATCTTTTACGCCATATCTGACTTAAAGACGTTCCTATTGTTCTCAGAGATGTGCGGTATTCTATACCACTAAAAGGCCGACAATGCGTCATCGCTGGTGTCTAATTAACCCCCCCCCCCCCTTCCATAGCCTTGTACTGTTGGGGATGGAGGGGGGGGGGAGCATTCGTTACAGCCCAGCGATGACGCTGAGCAGTAAGGGCCGCCCTTCTGACAATGGAGAGGAATCTGTGCCATACTGGGAAAGCTTTTTAGTGGTATATAATACCACCAGTGACAGAGGATGTGAATGGTCCTCTTTTAAAGGGGTTATCCGGCCCCAAATTGATTTTACATACAGATGACCTATCCACAGCAGTGGAAGCTACGGCAGTGGATGGTGAGCATGTGTAGGACCGTTCCTATTCATCGTACACTGCGTAGCGGTAGTTTCAGAGAACTGTAGTACCCCTTTAATTACTTGAATAGGAGCAGTTCTGCATGCACTCCCTGCCCAGTAGGCGGCTGGAACAGCTGATCTGTGCAGGGTCTGGATGTCAGACCCCCATGGTTCATATGTCATGGTTGGGACAGTCCCTTTAATAGATAGATATAGATGGCAGGTTGGCTACCATGGTAACCCAAACAGCACCCAACAATTATGTTGCAGGGTGTGGATGGGCTTGCTAAGGGGAGCCCTCCTAGATGCACCAGTTGATACTGACTATGACATCTAAGAGCTTCGATGGCTGGGATCAGGGGTTCTCTAATCCCAGCTGTTGCAATGAGAGTAGAATACACAATTTTCCAGTTTGCGTGCTTATACCTAATTAATTTCTTTTTGTCTCCGGCAGCTTTTTATGCATTTATTGTGAGCGCCATCCTGGCTGGTGTAGCAGTGATGGTCCATTTGCCCCTGTCTTATGTTTATGACCACTTCCTGGAGTTCGCCGTTGCCTCAGCAATCATATCTTTGACTCTCAGTATCTTTCTGTATATCAAGTCCCTGGCAGCACCAGAGTCTGCACTAGCACCTGGAGGAAATTCAGGTACTCGCATTAACCTTAAAGAACGGGGAAAACAAAAACCTGATCACACAGCTGACCCACATTGAAGGAGTTCAGGATCTTAATGTTTTTGATATTGATTACATTTCCACAGGATTATGTCATCAAGTTTCAAGTCAGTCTGGGTCTGACACCCGAAACCTGAACCGATCAGCTCATGTGGCTGCCGGAAGCCATACACTAAGTAGCCGGCCGGAAGCAACCCTGCTTCTATTCAAGTGAATGGGAGCAGGGCTGCAGTTCCAGGCGCCACCACTACTCTATAGGGAACGGAAGATACTTGGTACTGCAGCCCTGCTCCCATTCACTTGAATACGAGCAGGGTTTCTTCCGGCCTTATATTTAATGTTTGGCTTCTGGCGGCCACATCAGCTGATCGGTCCAGGTTCGGGTGTTGGACTCCAACCGATCTGATACTGATGACCTATCCTGCTGTAAATTATGACCATGTAAGATAGTATTGTCTTCAGTTGGCCGAATATGATGGCAATGGCTCAATCCCTGCTATCTTGTAATACAGCTTTCTAATGACTCTTTGGGAACTCACCAAAGACAATGTAGTACGCCAGTCTTGATAATCAGCCCCCCTAAAAAAAGATGTGCCAAAATTAGCAAGAGTTACTCACCTGTTACTAGTTTTGGATTCCCTCAGGTCCCTGCATCTGAAGCTAAAATTTACGCCAGTTAGGAGTTAGTGGAGATTTTAGATGTTATTTGCATCAGTGTTTGGATACAAATAATGTTAAATTTGTTGGGATCTGAAACCCTTCTCCCTCTCCACCCATGTCCCATCCAAGTGCAGTGCAAAATGTGATCTTTTTTTTTTTTTTTTTGCATCAGAAACTGACATAAAATATATGATCAATCCCCTCATCAGTTTTCTATCAATTTCTTTAATTTCAATATCATTTTGAGTTTGGTTTTTTTTGTTTGTTTGTAAAGGAAATCCCTTATATGACTTTTTCATCGGACATGAATTGAACCCTCGTATCGGCTCATTTGACCTGAAATATTTCTGTGAACTTCGTCCTGGACTCATTGGTTGGGTGAGAATCAGTTTTATTCACCTCAGATTTATTACCTGGCTGCCCCCCAGGGGGTCAATAGCAGCCCCATGGGTTGCCTCGGTGTTATGTAAACCCTTGCTGCTGATTCGTGGAGTCTATGCGTATAATGTACTGTATATCCAGACTAACCTTCATTTAGCCTAATTCTCATTTAGACAGTCGTCCTTTTGCTGGTTTTCCACCTTTTTCCTCTTGCATGGACTGCTGATCGAATAACTCCATAATGTACATGACAATAATTCTTACGTTCAGCTGTCTGCCATTATCTGTTCCCTTCCAGTGTGTCATCAACCTGTGCTTCCTGATGAAGGACATTGAGCTCCGTGGCTCCGCCTCCCTCTCCATGATTTTGGTGTGTGGATTCCAGGCTGTTTATGTCATGGACGCTATGTGGCATGAGGTCAGCATTGTCTATTATCCAATACAGATGGAGGAGCACAGACCGTAGCTGAATTGATAGACGTGTGAAACCTGCTGTGTGTTGATCTCTCTTGTCTACCTTCTCTGTCAGTAGGAAGCGATTCTCACTACTATGGACATTGTACACGATGGATTTGGTTTCATGCTGGCGTTTGGGGATCTATGCTGGGTCCCCTTCACGTATTCACTGCAGGCGTACTTCTTAGTCCGTCACCCACAGGAGCTGAGCACTCTGGCTGCCGTTGGCATTGTCTTTCTCAATGGTAGGAGCACTTTTCCTGGTTTTCTGCATTTTTATTTTTCCCTGGATTTTATGTTGGAAATGTCAGGTTAGTCCAACAGTCCCAATATCCCAGCGTGTACAGTGTGTGTCATAAGTAATGCTAATGTCTGATAATAAGAGTAATCGTGGGGCTGGATGTAGAGTTTGTAGGTGGTCAAATAGCAGTTATAATTGGCTACAGTGAAGTTTATGGGTCTGGATATTTATCCTTAAAGGGGTTGTCCAAGGACTTAAATTTACCTTGATTTATCCAGCGGATATCCTGGTCAATGGGGCTGGCTTTATGATCGGTAGCCAGCTCCCATAGCCCAAGTAAATTACCAGTGAGATCAGGAGAGTAGGAAGGGGGTTGGAGCCAGGGGTCGGGGGCCAGTTCCGATCACGTGACCTGGGGGTCAGAAACCCCAAGTCGGATAAATCAAGGTAAATTTAAGTCCCCGGATAATCCTTATTTTAAAGGGGTTACCAACAGTTCTGATCCACACAATCCAATGAGTGGTATGATTTTTGTCAAACACATATAGGTAAAAAAAAAAATATATATTTTTTAATCCTACACACCAAATTTTAAAGTATGTGATTTACAAAAAAAAAAATTAGGTATGGAATAACACTAAATTTAGAAGAAACATCCCTCTTCAGTTTCCTGCTGCTCCAGCTCTACCACTCTGTTTCCTGCCAGGGTGACGTGCTGTACTGTCCTTGTACATGTGATCACTGCAGCCAAACACTGGACACACAGGTCACATGCTATTATACATATGACAGCATCACTGATAAGGCCAGTGATTGGATCCAGTGGTCACCTGCACATTGTAGTCCAGAGCTGCATTCATTTTCCTGTAGACTTCAGTGCAAGAATCTCCCAGCATTCCTTGCTGGTTCATTGCCTGTACAAGGTGCAGCTCCTGATCAGAATGTGATAAGTAGTGCAGTATATTCATAGCATTGCTGTTTTCTGTAGGTAATAGCTGTATATAATGTATAGAAGTGAACATGGTAGACACAGTACTAAATGCATACCTAAAATGTAGATTTCACAATACAAATTGATCTTATTAAATCTCTAACATTCTGACAGCTGTTGGATACATCATATTCCGAGGGTCCAACTCACAGAAAAATACCTTCCGAAGAAATCCTTCAGACCCGAGTGTGGCTGGTAAGAAATATTCAGACATCTGCCTGTCCTGATTCTTTACTGAAATAAATGCCAAGCTGGATCTTTTCAGCATTTTCTCTACACTTGTCAGACATGATAAAAATGTTTTTGTGTTTGGTGTCAAAATTCTGTGCTGAATAATTTGATAATATATCTTTAGGCTGAGGCTTCATGCTGCGGAAAAGCAACTTTTTTTTTTTTTTTTTTTTTACAGATTTTGCTGCGGTTTTCAAGCCAAACCCAGTAGTGGATACACAAGGAATGGGAAGTTCTTATACTTCTCCCTTCTGCTCAATCCTCTCCTGACTTTGGCTAGAAAAAAACTACAGCAAAATCTGCAACTAAAAAGCATATTTTCCATAACATGGGGCCTTAGCTCTGAGCTTCCTTTACTTTCAATCACTTAGCCATAAAATTAAATGATAAAAATTTGGCTCTCCGAAGCCCCTGCTAGGGGGTGCCTTCTATTCAGTGAGAAATCTATGCAGTGTCCTGCCCCAAGTGGCACCTACATTGGCCTCAGCGGTCACGTGTGGCTGAGACTTCTGCCACACGTCACCACTGGACCGAGGAGACCGGACCGCGCTGGGAGGCACCGGAGCACCATGGAAAGATGATGGGGTTTTTTGTTTTTTTCTCTTTCACTGCCCCCATCTGATTTAAACATTAAATGGGTGATCCATTTTTGCCTGGACAACCCCTTTAAGCTCTATTCAGACATTTTTCATGGCCTTTTTGTAACTGAAGGGCCCCTGTTTGTAGATTCCTCATAGATTCGAGTCTATTGAGGGAACCGTTGAAAACAGCCACAAATAGGACAAGTCCATCACAGGTATTGAATCTTATATAACTGTAATTTTATTGAAAAATTTTTCATTAACAAGGAATAAAGAAAAAACAAAAAAACAATAATAATCAAACAAACAGGAAGCATTGAGGTAAATAGAGGCTATCTGCCTCCTCCCCCTTAAGCAATATGCATTTAAATTAAGCAGTGAACAAGGGAGGGGGGAATGGAGGGGTTAAGAAGACAAGGGTAGGACCAAAGGGAAGGGGGGGGAGGGAAGGACTAGAGATCAGAGACCCTGTAATGTACAATACATGTCCCAGGGTGCCCAAATAGCCCCAAAGGCTTCCCGTGAATTATGTAGGCCAGCAGTCAGGTATTCAAGACTCCTCACATCCTTCATTCTAGCCACAAGCTCAAGACTAGATGGGGGACTCACCTTCTTCCAGTTTCTAGCTATGAGAGTTTTAGCTGCAGTACAAAGATGCAAGAAAAGCCTGGATGACTTATTGCTCAGGTGTCTGGGGGGAAGGTTCAGGAGATAAAGAAGAGGGTCAAGAGGAACCTCTTGCAAAAAGAGAGCAGTCGTCAGAGTCCTGACCTCCCTCCAAAAACCGAGGATGAGAGGGCACGTCCAAAAGATATGGTGCAGGGTACCCACCGCAGCTCCACAGCGCCAGCACCATGGGGGAACTAATGGGTTTAAAGTATGAAGGAGAGCCGGGGTATGATACCAATGCATCAACAGCTTATACTGCGTTTCCCTAAACGTAATGCACTGAGATGATTTCTGGGCCCGAGACCATACAATCCGCCACTGTTCCTGGGAGATGGGTTTACCCACCGCCTCCTCCCATTTAAGCATATAGCGATGATTAACAGGAGAGCCTGTAGTTTGTGAGTTAAGAAGTTGGTAAATAGAGGATATAAAGCCCCTAGTGGACGTGCCTGCACGGCAAATCTTTTCAAAAGCGGTGGGGAGTGACACCTTAAGAGACCCATGGAGGGAGCGGACAAAGTGAACCACCTGCAAGTAATGGAACCATTCAGTACTTGGCAGGTTTTGATTAGCTGTAAGATAAGCAAAGGACCTGAGTTCCAAGGTTCCAGGGTCAACCATGACAGCAATCCGGTAAAGGCCAGCTTCAGACCACACTTTAGTCATGGCAGAAGTCAGGCTCTCTGGGAGAAGGGGGTTGTATAGTATGGAGACCATAGATGAGCGCGGGGACATCAGGGAGAATCTAGCACAACAGGTAGACCAGATAGATCTAGTAAACCGAATGGGGCCCAACAGGTACGAGGCAGGGGGGGGGGGGGGGGGCTGACCCACAGAAGCGCGTTAGGATGCATGGGTGCCAGCCATAGCTTCTCTATCTGCACCCATCTGGTGTATGCTGGCATAGCCGCCCAGAATGGGATATGGCGTAAGTGGGCCGCCCAGTAATAATGTAACAGATGTGGGACAGCCATACCCCCAGACCCCCTATCCGCCAGCATAACAGATCTAGGTATTCGGTGTCGTTTTGCTTTCCAGATAAACTGGAAGATAGCTTTCTGTAGGTTCCGTAATTCTCCCCGAGGTATCGCGACTGGGAGCGTCTCGAAAAAATACAGTAGCTTCGGGAGGAGAGTCATCTTGACCGCAGCAATTCTCCCCAAAAGGGAGATAGGCAAGGGTTGCCATTTGTCCAATAGGGCTCTTAGCTCACAAAACAACCGCGGGTAGTTTGCCGAGTAGAGGGTCGCATAGGAGGTGGATATATGGACTCCCAGGTAGCGGATAGAGGACTCCCGCCACTGGAAATCGTAATTACTGCGGAGGAGAAGGAGAAGGTCCCGTGGGATGTTAAGTGGGAGTGCCTCAGTCTTCGCGGGGTTCACCTTATACCCTGAGAGATCACCATAGGTCTCTAGCGAGCGCAGAAAGTTTGGAAGGGTAGTATGAGGGGAGGTGAGAGTGAGGAGTACATCGTCCGCAAAGAGAGATATCTTAAATTCCTTATCTTGGACCATGATGCCCTTGATATTAGGGTCTCGCCTAATCTTGGCCGCTAGCGGTTCAATGCAGAGGGCAAATATGATGGGTGACAGGGGGCAACCCTGCCTAGTGCCATTTCGAATAGGGAAGAAGGGCGAAGATGCATGGGGAAGCTTAATTGCTGCTGAGGGTAAGGAGTAAAGGGCCTGGATAGCTGTGAGAAACGGTCCCGTAAGCCCGAACGCCTTAAGCGTAGTATGCATAAACGACCAATTTATGCGGTCAAAAGCCTTTTCAGCGTCCAGGCTCAAGAGAAGGGCCGGGGGTAGAATAATGATTGGCCACCTCCACCAAATCCACAGTCCTCCTGGTGTTGTCACCACCCTGACGACAGGGGATGAATCCCACCTGGTCCTTATGGACAAGCAGAGGGAGCCAAGCATTCAGTCTATTGGCTAAGAGTTTGGTGAAAAGTTTCAGGTCCGTGTTCAGCAAAGCAATCGGTCGGTAGTTAGCACAATCCTGCAAGTCCTTACCCGGTTTAGGGACCAATGTGAGTAGTGAAGAGAGCATAGTCGGGGGTATAGGGGAACCTGAAAGGAAGGAATTGAAGAGGGACAATAGATGAGCAGAGAGTTCACCCTGGAAAACCTTATAATAATTGTAAGTGAACCCATCTGGGCCTGGGGCTTTCCCATTTGGGAGGTCCCTCAGGACCCCTTCTAGTTCCTCCCTGGTGATGGGGGTGTTCAGGGAGGTTAGGGCCTCAGGAGGAAGGCTTGGGAGACAACAATCCTTTAAATAGTCTTCAAGTAGTGTTGAGTCATCCCCAGGGAGTAGTGCTCGTGGGGGGGGTAAGTCATACAGCTTAGAGTAGTAAGAGTGGAACGCCAGCGCCACAGCATCAGGGTGATGTTGAAGAGTACCCGCGGGGTCACGGACAGAGTGTGGTGTGGAAGAGGCCCGATGATCCCTGAGGGTTCCTGCCAGGAGGGTATGAGATTTATTACCTCGTTCAAAAAACCGCTGACGGGTATAAAGGAGAAGTCGTTCCACATGGCGGGTCTCCAAATCACGGAGGTCCGCCCGGGCCAGGACCAAACGGCGAAGAACCCCCAGGGATGGATGCGCTGCCAAAGTCGTCGTAAGGGACCGAATACGGGCTTGGAGGAGCTGTTCCTGGGCCTGTCTGTCCCTTTTAAGCCTAGAAGCCAATGCGATACAGCATCCTCTCATGACCGCCTTATGGGCTTCCCAGAGAATGGCAAGAGAGTCTACCGAGCCTAAGTTGTCCCTAAAATAATCTATCAAGTGTGTGCGCAGGGTCTCGAGGGAGGTCGGCGAATTGAGCAGTGTTTCGTTAAGACGCCAATGACATTGGCGAGTAGGCACTGGAGTCGTAGATAAGGTAACCACGACTGGGGCATGATCAGACCAGGTGAGAGGGCCAATGTTCGTGTCCCTAAGCAAACGAAGAGCGGGAGCATTTCCAAAGAAGTAGTCAATGCGGGTGTGAGTGTTATGAGGGTGAGAAAAGAAGGTGTAGGAGCGCGCCGTAGGATTGTCCACTCGCCAAAGGTCATACAAAGAGTGGGCGCGGATCAGCCTGCGGAACTCCCTTGCAAGTTGGGCCAACCTATGGGGGGTTGGGCCCTGGGGTAACGCCAGACGATCCGCCCGTTCAGAGAAGACCATGTTAAAGTCTCCCCCCACCAGCCAAGCTGATGGTGGGAGAGCGCGCAGACGGGAGAATACCCGGCGCAAGAACGGGATCTGTGCTGAATTGGGGGCATAGACATTGCATAAAACAATCGGGCACCATAAAGGAGCCCCTCCAAGATAACAAACCGGCCACCTGGGTCTATGTGGGAAGTCGTCACTGTAATTGGGCAGGATCGAGAAAGAAGGATAGCCACCCCAGCTCTGCGTCGATTGTGGAAGGCTGAAAAAGCTACGGGAAAATAATGCTTAGCGAAGGCAAAAGTACCAGCGCGGTCAAAATGAGTCTCCTGAAGAAACGCCACATCCGCTCGTAAGGAGCGGAGTTCTCTAAGGACATGGCGCCTTTTAATGTTGGAACCCAGGCCCTTGACATTAATTGTCACGCACCTAACCATTGGGACCCAGGATTGGAGGACAGTGGCGGATTGCAATAAGCTCACCCATCTCACATGACGCTGGCAAGTTTCCCTCGGAGAGGCAAAAGGGCAATCCACAAACAGGAACCCAAAGTCGAGGCAGGGTCTCTAGATCAGGGAGGGGGGGGGAAAGAGAGGGAGGGAGGGGAGGCAAAAGACATCATAAATGACAAAGTAAAAATAAAAACAGTTAAACAATACTTTGTGGGCGAGGCTAAGTCACTCGCCTGGGGACCAATGAGGGCAGCCAGAGGTCCAATCAGGATCAATGGCCGCACAGTCCAAGTATCCCCTTAGGGGGGAGAGCGTGGACAGGAGGTCGGAGGGGAGGCGGTGGATCCCCAACCACCAGTAAAAAGAAGGAAGGAAGGGGAGTCACCGGAACCCCACCCCGCCCCACTCCGCTAAAACAATCCAATAATAAGCATAATAGATGAGACCCGTAGACCTAAAAAAGAAAAAAAGAGAAGCAAACATAACATTAAGGCATGCAGATTCCAAAGCACCACCGAGAAAAGGGAGAACGTCTCAAGGGGGGGCAGCCTCCTCAGGGATCAGTCTCCAGCCGGGGCCTCCGAGTGGTCACCACCGCGGAGGATGCATGACGTCGTCTGGGCTCCAATCGTTGCCAAACCGGTGGTGGGGGAGGGGGTGGAGAGAATAGCTCCCAGTCTGTTAAATCCGGCAGGGGAACATCCAATAGGTCACAGAAGAGAGGCAAATCCGCAAAGGAGCGAAGCGTAGCGGAGCGACCATCCCTACGAGCAATGAGAGCAAACGGAAATCCCCACCGGTAAGGAATTTGGTGCTCCTGAAGAATCTGGAGGAGGGGTCGGAGATGGCGGCGTTTCTGGAGGGTGATTAGCGACAGATCCTGATAGAATTGTAGTGGAGCTCCCTGAAACTCGAAGTCTTTGAGTTTGCGCACTTTGCTCATTATAGCCTCTTTAAGGGTGAAGTCGTGGAGGCAGCAGATGACATCGCGGGGTGTGGCGGAAGATCCTCTGGGTCGAAGGGCTCGATGTGCCCTATCAAACTTAATTTTGTGGGACGGGGGCTCCTGCAGTATAGTGTTGAAGACAGCCTCCAGCAGAGCAGGCAGACCCTCAGATTGGTCAGCCTCTGGGAGTCCCTTGATGCGTATATTGTTGCGCCGGCCCCTGTTGTCAAGATCCTCCAAGTGGCGTTGCATGTCCCGTATAGCTGAACCCTGTTCAGTGGTAGTATCATGCAGTGAGGCAACATAGTCCCTGGTAGTGTCATGGTCATTCTCCAGCGTGTCCATTCGGTTAGCAATGGAGTGTAAATCAGTGCGGAGGGTAGCAATTTCAGATCGGAAGGATGCTGTGATTTCCGCAACCATACTTTTAAGGTCTTGTTTAGTAGTAAGTTGAGGAAGAAGGTCCGCCATGGATGATGGTGCTGAAGATGGGCCTGGAATGCAGCTCTGGGGGTACAGGACTGGAGGGGGGGAGCCATAATCCTTGGGAGTGTGGGGCGGAGGAGCCCCTACGCCAGCGCCTTCCACCGCGCCATCCCCCCCTGAGCTATGGAGGGGAGGGGCGATGGGGGAAGATAGTAGATGGGGGGCCACAGAGACCAGCTCTGTGGCCACAGGCTGCAACTCATCAGCGGTGTAGGAGGGAGCAGAGCCACTGACCTCAGAACTCCTTGAGAAGCTGGAAACATCCGGGGTCCTCTCATGCCGCTTTGCCAGGAGTGCTGGTGAAGCAGAATGTAGTTGCTGGGACATCCCAGGGTGAGGAGACTGTGGGAGCACTCGTGCTGGGGAAACTCTGGGTTGCCCAGGCGCCGACAGGGATCTCTGTTGAAGCGGCGCTCCGCTGGCTGACAGGGGGAGCGCGGGAGGAGAGAAGATGCGCTGCGACCCCTGTGCCTGGAGAGCGGAGGAAATCCAAGATGGCCACCCCGCAGCAGCCTGGCCCGGTAGAGAAGGCCGCTGGGCCAGAAAGGCGTCCAGGGTGGCCCCCCCAGACCTCTCCACGGGCGCTGGGGTGCCCGGGGCCACCTTCCTCGGTAAGCGCTTGCCCATACTGCGCCTGCTGAGGGGTCCACGGGTCTCAGTAGTGAGCGGAGGAGCGGAGAAGGACCTGCGCGCGTGCTACTCCATGCGCGTCCAGGCCACGCCCACAGGTATTGAATCTAATGCAGCCATGTAATGGCCTTTAAAAAAAAAAAACATGATCAGTAGTCATGTGAATAGGACTGTGAAAACCGGATGCAAGTTCCTGGTTACTGTCATGTTAAAGAACATGATCCAAAAACGGAGCTGACCCTGTAATGATACACTATACAATAATGGCAGAGAATTGTACACCTCAGAAAAGCTGATGCTTTTTAACCCATTCCTGACATTTAACTTACATGTACATCATAACGTTGGGGTGGGTGCATGTAGCATACGCGACAGGTGCCGGATGTATTATAGTACAGACACCTACAGGCAGTTTCCAGCATAGGAAATTACTCTGATGCTTGGAAGTTTAACTCTTTAGATGCAGCAGTCATTGGTGGCTGTAGCATCTAATCAGTTACACCAACAGAGGGGCGTTCGCTCTCCACATATCCATCCTCTCTGAATTTTTCATTGTCTATATATGTGTATATATGTAAGTCCCACTGTGCCAGTTGGTCACTGTTAGTATTATCTGTTTTGTATATTTTGTGTACCAAATGTTAACCCTCAAATGTAAAGCACCATGGAATTAATGGTGCTATATAAATAAAGAATAATAATAAGTCAAGCAAATGAGCGGTGATCGATACTCGAGTGCTTGAACTTCGGGCAGTGTATAAGCGGACCATTACTGTAATGTAAAGCAAGCTAGATGATAAAGTCTCTCAGGTTATTGTCTTGTAAACCATTTCTTCCCTCAATTTTAGGGCTGGAAACCATCCCAACAGCAACAGGAAAGCGTCTTCTAGTATCTGGATGGTGGGGTCTTGTTCGTCACCCAAATTACCTTGGAGATTTAATTATGGCTCTGGCCTGGTCCCTGCCATGCGGTGAGTTACTAGTACTATACAGCTGCACACCACAATTTTTGGTTCACACTAGGAATCTGCTTTTCGTGCTGGATGCAGCTAAAAAAAATGATCTGTTGATCCATTTGCATACAGTTTTTTGCTGGATAGAGAAGTACAAACATCTGTGCTATTCCAGACAGCAAAAAGAATGGATTTCCTTATTTACAAATCTCTGTCTCCCGCAGGTCTTGGTCACATCTTGCCCTACTTCTACGTTATTTATTTCACTGTACTCCTCATTCACCGTGAAGCACGAGATGAGCACCAGTGCTTGAAGAAGTATGGCCTGGCCTGGCAGGAATACTGCCGAAGAGTTCCTTACAGGATATTTCCATATATCTATTGATTCATCCATTGCCATACCATTGAAGCTTCAGTGTGATAAAGACAAGAAAAGTATGGACTGTTAAGATGTATGTGTGTAAGGGTCATATGGAAAGCCCAGTGTGACCCTAAAAGATAAAGATGACTTGTTTGCTGTAAATCTGCCTGTCGGCACCAGTGTACCATTGGACTTTTTGAAGATTTAACCAGTATCATATGCAAAAGTGTTCCATGTTATGGTGGTGCATCAGTTCTGATCTCCAGTAATTTTCATTCCAGGCAGCTAATACTGCAGTTACCATAGGCATATACATCCCTACATGAGATGATCTTTCTAGAAATGTACCCAACATCAACCCTAGAATTTTAATTATTTTTATTTTTTTAACAACTTTTTAAAATGTGACCTCGTGTGCATCAATATCAGTTTGGTGGTCTTACATGACAACCTACTGCATTCAAGGGTAGGTCATCAACATTAAATGTCCAAAAAATCCCTATGTATTGGCTCAATTGCAGATCCCGCAGTGAACATGCCCGTAGCAAAAAGCAGCCTGCTGCAGATTTTATCTATGCTCATTTTTTGACCATAGCAACAAACCCACAGCTACAAATAGACCTGCCCCTGGTTCAGTGCGAGTAAATATGCGTTGCAGGTTTTTTCAGCACTGCGTGGAGGGGATTTGATTAAATTGCATCCACTACACTGGTATTGTAACCTGCTCCAACTACGCCACGTCCCTGGTCTAATATGAGTGGATATCTCTGAGCTGTACAGTATATTATGGGCCAAGAAGAGGATCAGATCAAGGGAGAACAGGGAAACCTTTACCAAACTAAACCCTTTCCCTGCTGTGGTCTGATCATGTTCGGGGCACTCATTACGCAGCTCCTATATGAAGCTGTGCTAAGGCCGTCTGAACGCTACCTAAAGTTTGATTAATATTGGATACTATTTGATCTAACCTAACGTATTACTGGAGTGCCATTTGTTAAAAAAAAAAAAATTAAAATGCAATAAAAAAAATTAACAAAGAAAAAGTGTAATATAATTCACATGCCCAAACCATAAGGTCCCTATGCTGTGTCCTGATGGAGAATCATCAGTCAAGAGCCCTTGAAAGCATTCAGGTATGTAAGTTATCATAGTATTGTAGTAATACAGTCTGTGAATACTGAATATGTCTTAGGCTACATTCACATCACTTTTTTTTTATCTGTTTATCAGGTCCAAAGGGATGGCCATCTATGTACACAGAGTTAATGTTAAAAGGAAAGTAATCCTTTTCTGTGCGCTATATTATATTATATAATTTTTTTTCCCCAGACACAAAAAAATAGAATGTGTTTGTAAAAAAAATAAAAATTTTTTTTTTTTTTTTACATGCATGTAAAAAAAAAAATGATTTGAATGGGCCATTATCTGGGAAAAAAAAAAAAGGGCAGGGGGGCATCTTACTCTCTTTCAACTGATGGAATCTATTGTTTTTGGCAGGAAATATACTATCCTGACATGGAGTGATAACCTAAGATGTGAATGCCTCCTGCTTTGTCTGTTTACACAGACAAAATACCAGCTGAAAAGTAGCATCATAGTCATCTTTGAACCAAAGCCAAGAACGGCTACAGAAGGAATGGGAAATATATAGGAAGTTCTTATACTTCTACCTTCTGCTCAATCCAATCCTGGCTTTGGCTTAAAAAAAAATCTGTTTCTACAACATGGGGCCTTAGCCTAAAAGTATTAAGACTGTATAATCCATGTAGGAAAGCCAAAGTTGAGGCTTGTGCTCCGCCATTGGTCTGCATGCTGATCAGCCCCATTCATATGTTATGGCCACTCACTCCGAATGTAAGTCACAGTATGGGAAAATAGTCCCATGGGGAGACAATGGCTCACAATATTATAGATGACTATGATGCTACTAGACCAAATCCAGCATACAGTCTGTATTTAGATACTGAATGCGCCTGTCTGAAACTGGTCTTAAAGGGAGTTTATCACAATAAAAATCTCTTAACTGCTTACATGGTGATGTTGAAGGGCTGGTTAGTGAGAATACTTTTTTTTTTTTTTTTTTCGGTGTTAAAGTGCAGTCTTGCTACTGAGAAAATCAGTTTTTAAGAAGTATACAAATGAGTGGTTCAGTCCACCCGGGGCATGGCAGCATCTGTCAGAGAACCCATTTTCACTCTTTGTTACTGCAGGTAACATGTGCTTTAATAAACATGGCCATGCCACTGAACAGTTCATTTGTATACGGGTTAGAAGCAGATTTTCTGTACAGCAGGATTGCACTTAGACACAAATAATGTGCATTCACTATTTCACTAACTGCACCTACAAAACAATGGCTGACAGTGCAAGTGACATGTACTGCTGCTTCCTTATGGACACTAATACCAGCTATGATGTGAAACATAGTGGGAGTGTACAAATACACATGGAACTAATCGGAAGAGTGCACCACCTTTATAGGAGATTGATGCCTGGAGAGGCGTTAGTGTCACCTAATAGGCAAATTTGCCTCTCTATATCCACATTACCCAAGACCTTATTCACAGTCGTCTTCTGGCATCTACATTAGGACTAAAACCAACAGTGGGTTCAAAACATGGCAAGAGACAAAAATTTCCATGATACCTTTTCTGTTTATGTTCCACTCTTAGTTTCGATTCCCAAATACACCTTTAGGCTGGGGCTGTGATTTTGCCATGGCATTTTACATTTCCTGTAAAGTCGATGGGATTCTGGCTAATCCCATTCACACACTGCAGAAAAATATCCACAGTGCAAATGCTGTGATTTAAAAAAAAATGTGTTTTTGCAAATCGCAGCATGTCAATTATACCTACGGAAATGCCGGCGTTTTCCATATAGGTATAATAGAGAAGCAGAAAGTCTGTGGACGTCCTGTGGTAAAAAACGTGATGCGTTTCCACAGGTTTTTTTGCTGCGGCTTGCTACGTGGGGTCTTTGTAGTCTCCTGGTTTTGGCTCACAATTACTGACCTGTGAATAAGGCCTCAGATCAAGTACTTGCCACACATATACCAAAGCAACTTAGGCTAGAATACGGTTAGTTCAGGGTGTCAGAAACTTCACTATAACATCATGACACAAAAATAGTCTGAATTTATTGAAGAATACAGTAATGTGGAAAGCCCATGGTAAATTCAGAGCCGTTCCCAGGACAGTCCTCAATGTCTTAACATAATGCTCATAAAATACATTTCTTGTGTCTTTGTGTAGTTATACTACACCCCCATAGTCAGGTACCTATCCTCCGACAGACTGGAGGGCAGTGCTTGGAGACAGGATTTATAAATGAACTGCGAAATCCAACAAAGCCGAAAGTGCTACAAAAGGAAGTGATAAAAAAATTCTAGCAATGGAATTCTCTCATTCTAAGACTTGTATATAGATGAACTCTTCTAAGGACAGGTCACTAATATGTTATTGATGGGGTTGGCACCGCCAACAGCTGAGCAGTGAAAAAACCGCAGGGCACGTGAGCACTACAGCCTCTTCCCTGTCATCATCACGTTCATTGGCACATGGTACAGCAGCAGCTCAGTCATTCATTTCAAGAAGGGGGAACGGATTAGCTATTACACTGAGCCAGTACCCTTCAAACATGGCACTAATGTCGTGCCAATACAGAAAACATTCTCCTGCATTGATCACAGGACGGAAGTATTACTGCTCAGACCCAGACCAAGTATCATCGTATTGGGACACTTTGGACAACAAAGTTATCTACTTTAGTGCATTCATTTTTTTCTACCAGACTACTCCTTTAAAAGTATATTATGGTAATAAGTTATGTGAATAGGGAATGACTGCTAGACTGGTGGTTTACCTTCAGGGACCCCCAACAATCATCAGAATGGGGGTCTGTGTCACCCTGTATAAATGGAGTAGTACTTTTAGAGGGCTGAGGGAAATAGCCAAGTGCCGTACTCGCTTTCCCTCTGGCAGGCCCATAGAGTTGATTGAAAAGGCAGTGAACCTGTGTGGCTGCCACTCCATTCACACACATGGGGACTGAGAATACCCTTTCATGACTGCTGGGGGGGACCCAGTGCTCAGACCCCCATAATCTAGCAGTTATTTACAAAGCACCCTTTTACCAACAGTAACACGCACAGGCAAGTCTTCACAAGTGTCATCACCTCTTGGCTCAGGGATACCTGAGATGTAAGGTGTGTGATGGCGGACTATTAAAAGTTTTGGTGTTACTCATTCAGGCACTGTGGGGGAGAAAGACAGGTGCAAGAGGCTGTGGCCTCTAATCTATGCCAGTATAGAACTAGTGAAGATATGTGGTATAACTCACGACAGTCTTCTGCCATGAGTTATAATAAATATGGCTGACCAATGCACTCCCACCCCACTAACTATCTAAAAAAAACGTATATGGCAGATTTTTTGGGCACTTTCTAGGAGCAGCTGCCCTAGTCAATGTAGGTCTCTAAGTACATGATTTTTTTTTTTCAGTGCTGGTAAGCACGCGCCACTCATTTCAAGACGAGGGAGGGACAAGACAAATCTGCCTGTTATTGAGGAGTCCATGTAATCTCAGTTAACCTCTTCTATGAGTTTCTTTTTGGCAGGTGGTCTTTTTCCACCCCACACCCGCTCAAGTCCTTTTGATATCTCTGCCATTTCAGTGAGATCTTTCAGATACTGTTTATACTCCATCATGACCTCTGCGGATAACATGGCCAAGCAGTCTCCATTCTCATTCACCCACGCTGCCAGGAACAAGCATTTCTTCTTGGCATTGAAGGCCCCTTTCCTCATATCCTTCTCTTCCATCACAAGCTTACGGCTCTTTCCTAGCAAACGGTACAAGTGGGACAGAGCCGCCAGGGAATATGTTTTACTACCATCACCAAGAAGAATTTTAGCTGTGGCCTCCATGGCCAAAACAGCGACCCCTTCATCTCCACCCAATAAGGGGTCTGAAGCTGCACGAACAGCGCTCTTCAAAGCGTGAGGGGTGGAGTTGTACACAGTAGTCGTGCTGAGCGCACCAGACACAGACAGAACGGTCCCTATAAAATCCAACATAATCTCATCATCACTCAGGTCACCATTATGTCGTAAGAGGGAGAAGGAATAGCTGTAGATGACATTGACTAAGGTGAAGCGGATCAATGGGGAGGGGTTACGAGTAAGTGAGCACAAGGGTGGGATTGAACTTAGAAGTGTTGGGATCTCCGATGCTATGGACTTGTCATCTACATGTTGCGTTTCATCTTCCTTCGGCCTGTCATCTTCATCTACAATGCCACTGTCCTTAGTCCTGTGGTTGCCCTGTTTAGCAGATGCCCCTTCCTTAAGGGCACTCTTATTGCTGAGGATCTTTAGAGAGTCTTTCTTTTCGTTGACCATAGGAGACGCCACCTTCTGGTCATCTTCAGGAGGACTTGTGACTTGTTCGGGGACATTCTGGGTGTTCTTTTCCTTATCTTTTTGACTTTGTGTACAATGGGTTAATGTTGGATCACCAGCAGGAGGTCCGGTCTGTTGTCTGGTGCCATCATCATGCCCGCAGGCTGGCACAGGGGCTCCCTGGCAGAGCTCTTGCCCCAGGAGCTCCACAATCTGCGGTCCCTGATGCCTGTCCCACCACGGATTCCACTGGGGGACCAGGGAGCCAATATGGCCACTCTGTAACAAGCTGTTGAAGTGCTCCCTCTCCTGGCGGGACAGACTGCCCCACAAGCCGCTCTCCTCCTCACTGATCGGCCCGTCCACAGGCTCTTCCTCCTGCCTGAGCTTCAGCAGCATCTCCTCCATGTCCTTCCGGCCTCCGGTGTTCTCCTCCTGCAGAGCCTGCAGCACGGCCTCCCTGTAGAAGAGCTCGGAGCAGGCGGAGTGGCGGGCTCCCTTGTAACAGGCCAGGCTGCAGTACGGAGCATTACACCGGGGACACGTGTACTTCCCGGGAGCAGACAGGCACAGCGCGCACACCACGGGGCCTGGGCCGCCATTATCACTCGGAGCTGTTACCGCTGGTGTAGGAGAGGAAGTACGGCCTGGTAACGCGATGTCCGGCACCAGCGCCTCCATTACTAGCGGCGTGGTTACCGTGGTACCGACGTACGCTGTCTCCGGCGTCTACCAATGAGGACCAAGAATAACGTCACGTGACGTAACTGCGTACACGTGTCTCGGGCTCCTATCGCGCTAGTCCTACAGGTCACGTGATCAGCATAGCAAATGTCACTTATGAGTTCACTTTAAAGGGGTATTCCCACATACATAACCATTTTTAAATTTGTAGATAATTAAAAGTTAAACATTTTTGCAAATATAAGTAATCAAACATTTTGGAGAGTTTCAAAGATTTTCTCTAAATATCTTGTGGTCACAAGTTGTTGTCTTGATCGGTTTTCAGTGGATACGACCATGAACGCAGGACCTTTCTAAGGTCAAAAACTCAGCAATGGTTTCCTGATCATGGCCGGGATATCTTCTGATACATGTAGTGTCCCTGCCTGATAACCCAGCTACAATAAGAAAATCATGGCTGGGTTCCTGACAAGTCCCAGGCCATAGAAAGTTTCTGCTTTAGTGGTCGTATCCATTGGCAACCAATCAAGACAGCAGACTGTCAGCACTAAGATAGTTAGAGGAAATCTTTAAAACTGCAGAATTTTTAACTACTTATATCTGCAAAAATGTTTAACTTTTAATTATCTACCATTATAGATATGATTATGTTCAGTGGAATACCCCTTTTAACTTCTGTGTGAAGCCTTGTGCGTTTTTTTTTTTTTTTTTAATAAGTTCTCTAAAAAGTCTGTCCTGGCCACTACCGAAACCCTGCCAGGCACAGTGGTCAGTAGCTGTATGGTTTTTGAGGTAAAACTTAAAGGGGTTGTCCAGGGACTGTAATTTACCTTACCTGTGCATTTGTTTAAACTGGACCTGGATGTTCCTATACCTCCCAACCTTCAAAGGACTGAAAGAGAGGCAGAATGGGTGCCATGATGTGTGCGCCGAATGTAGCCCCACCCAATGTCCATTCCCATCCATTTTTCTTTGCACCCTCACACAGTATACACCAGTTTAATGCCCTCTTCCAGCTGCCCCCACCTCCAGGGATTTCTCCAGAAACGTTAACACACATGCTCCGGCATTTCTTGAATCTGGACCAGGGGGTTCTGGGCTGGTTGTGAGTTACTTGGGTTTACTATAGTTGACAGGGGCTGGTCCCGATCACGTGGCCTGAGGTCAGAACCCCCAGGTCCAGCCTGAGCGAATGCATGGACGAAGGAAGTTAACATTCCTGCACAACCCCTTTAAGTTTTAACCACAAAATTGTACAGCCATTGATAGGCGAGCAGGGTCTTAACCCCATAGGGTAACTAGACCATGTGTATGTTCTAAACTTGTCAATATTGTACTGCAGAATTCCAGGAAAATGGTGAAACTTGTGAGAAAGTCACGCCGCTTCAGGAAATTATCAAACCCCTTTACAGACATGACCGGCACATTCACATACAAAGTGACTGGTACTTCAGCAGCCTGAGAGATTTGTTGGCTCTTACGGAAATGAGGGCGGTTTCTTTGGGGAGTTTTCCCAGAGTTGTAAAGTATGGTATGTACGCAATGAGCATACTCCATATCCAACACACATGTACTACACAATCTGGAGCAAAAATCTGAATCTTTTACCCCGATTTCTGTCATGAATGCACCATGGAGCCACATAAATCAGTCTCATTCAGTTGGGCTTTTCAGTGCAGAATATATATTATATATACACACACACACACACAATGTATACACATACATATATTACATACACACAGGGTATATAAATCTGGTATGAAAGTTATATTTACAAGAAAGTGGGTAATTGATAGCCAAATCTATGGCAGCCCGGGATGGCTTTTGATCACACAGCCTCATCATGACTTAAGCACTCCCTGCAGTGCCATGGGGGACACCAACACCAGCATAAAATACACCATTTGAGTTTACTCGATAAGGGCAATGGCTCCTCAGAAAAGAAATGAGTCTTATAACTTAACACTATGACAAGGTGTCAAAATTTTGGCACAAAATAAGCCAAGCAGAGTAAACAAACCAATCATACAGAGACTTTCATCTGTAGAGAACGGCCAGCTATCTGACATGTAGACAAATCATAATATTTTAGAGGGTTAAAAATACCAGTGTTCGGCATGATGGGCTGTTTTTTGTCCATCAGCCAACTTGTGAAGACTCACAGCAATGATCGGGCAATGTGGTTGTTATTGTTGACTGTGGGATTGTTCATACCAATGATCTCATGAGTAGACAACGTGAACTCTTGTTAGTCTGGATTCACATTGAGTGCTCTTGAAAAGCAGCTAAGCACAGCAAAAAAGGTCACCACTTTTCCAGGCTAAAAACATGGTAATTTACATGTTTTTTTAAAACACATTTTCCCTGCATTTCCAAATCACATAAAAATACAAAAATGTAATAAAAAATGCCTAGCGAATCCAGTCTTAAAGGGGTCCTCTATCCAAGACATTTATGGCATATCTAAAGGACCTGCCACAAATGCCTTCCAAGAATGGGGGTCAAGGAAACCCTTTCTCAGAAGGCACAATGAATGCAAATACCAATCATACATTGAGGGACACAACTATTTATATACACTATATGGCAGTGGTTGGCTAAATGTTCCTGATCCTTTCCCTTCAGTTCTCCCAAGATGACGCCACACAGAATAATGAAGTTCTAAATGTTTATTAACTCTCTATAACAAATTAAGAGTTGGCATTGGGTCCCTTCTTCTTGCCGAAGGTGGGAACCACATTGACAAAACGCCTGTTGTACTGCATGCGTCTTTTGGCCCGACCAGTCTTCTTTTTCTTCTTCTCTTGCTTGGCCACCTGCAAAAAACAAAATTACAGTTATATATTTTGCTGAAGGAAGATACCAAAATACACAGAGCTCTGTAATCCCCAAATCCCATCATATGCTGAATCCACTCCCACCCCTATGGCTTGGTCTTCTAATATTCAGATACCAAGGCTCCCTATTCCACAAACTAAACTAAGGAGGGTAGGTCCTAGACTACTTGACTAAGTGACCATGGCAGAATTATACTACTTACCTTTGGAGTCTGACCTCGTACTTTTCCGGCACGAGCTAGAGAACCGTGGACTTTACCTGTTGGTGGAAAAGATTTACATGTTATAGTACATAAGCACAGAATAAAAGGTAAAGATCAGAAATCAGCGAGCAGGAAAAAATAAATAAAAAATCTAGTGAAAAAAAAGTACAAACCTCCCAAAAGACGGGCAGCTACATCCAAGGTGCTGAGTTCACACACTCCACTCTGGATAAGGGTGGCCTCATCGAAGAGAGGTGTACCAGCAAGGAGAATCACCTGGTCCTCAGAGGAGATTCCCTCAAGGGAGGAAATGTGAGCCTGAGAAAATACAGATTAAGACATTTAGAATCATTATATATGTAGTTATGGCCGACTCCATACAGGCAAGTCAGAAGACTGTTAGCAAGATTTTGCGCACATCTGTTCTGTATATGACCTTATGCACAATTCAAGGTGTTTTCCAGGACTTACTGATCTCTCCTTAAGAGAAGTCATCAATTAAAGATTGGTAGGGGTGCAATACCCAAGGCCCTCGCTGACCAGCTGTCTGAAGAGGTGATCCATGGGGGTCCCAGATGACAGACCCCCACACACCTTCAGCTGATGACCTATCCTAGGTCAATTAAAAAGTCCCAGAAAACCCCTTTCACTATGTGATCAGTAATTTTCATCCACTGTTTAACCACTTCATGACCAGGCCATTTTTCCTTATTCATTTATCTTTTACTTTAAATAAACACAAAGCGCTACTAAAAATTGGCAGTGGCTAGAACCGGTGATGTTGGGGTTTTGCAGATTTTCCCTGTAACTGGGGATGATAACTTAGCTCCAGTTAAAGGAGGAATACAGTCCCCTAGTATACAATGCCAAGCTCACCCAGTTTTCAACAGATTACATGAGTGTCTGGACAAGAAAACAAAAACCACAAGAGAAGGGGTACAGGGCGGCACTCGACTCCTTATGACTCAAAAAAGTATGCGTGCACGTTCACTAGGGAACTGACCATCTCCCAAAATTAGACCATCATAAAGAGTATGTGACGGCCCTCCGAAATTGTATCTCCATAAAGTATTTATTAACAATTCGGTGTAAAATGTAACGTTTTGGGAACACGTCCCTTCATCAGGCATTGGTCCAAAGACGGATAATGTGGCAATAGGATGTCACACCGTAGTCTGGGAAGAACCGTTGGTGGGAGATGAGAAGCTAATGCCTGATGAAGGCACGTGTTCCTGAAACGTTGCATTTTACACCGAATTGTTAATAAATACTTTATGCCGATACAACTTTGGAGGGCCGTCACATACTCTTTGGTAAAAAAAAAAGCCACATTGTGATGTCTTTGTGGAGTTAAAGGGACTGTCCGGGGTTTTGCTTTTTATGGCCTATCCTGAGATAGGACATAAATACTTGATCAGTGGGGGGTCAGTAGCTGGCTCCCCCAAATCGATCAGCTATACAGAACCACTCCCGGCACCTGTCCTATACACTATATGGGGCTGGAAGCAGAAAGCACCATCCTCTGTACAGCGGCTAGGCCCTGGCACTACAATTCAGCTCCCACTGACTTGAATAAGCACTGAGCTGCAGTGATGGTGCCCGGCCGCTATACAGGGCACAGAGCTGTCTGCCAGAGCAGCAAAAATATCCAAAAACAGTTTAACTGCCAATTGCTGTTTTTATAGGTGAAACATTTATTTTACAAGATTCACCTGTAAAAACTGCATTGCAAAACCACAGCAATATTGTGCCACTGCACCAAGGCCGCTCATATACGCAAACATTTAGGCGTGTCTGATGTAGGGTTTAATTTTTCATTATGCCGTTACCTTGATCTGGGAAACAGTCTCCTGTCCAGACACCTCAAGGGTGTGCAGATTCTGCCCTCTTACAAAAAGCTGCATGATTTCTGCAATGAGAAAAGGAACATCGAGGTCAATATCATGTAGCAACGAGACCTTACAAGGTAATACAACCATATAGAGATTTTATACCAACATATACTGGGAAATGATAAGCTAACAAGCCACCATCTAAAGCTGGTCCTTCATGAGAAACCTGTCAGCAGCCGACAGCTGTCTCACTCAACCCCCCTCCCCCCCGCCGACACCCCCTTCCACACCCACAAACAGCCTGATATACATCTAATGTGTATGACCAGATTAAAGGAATTGTCCAGGATTTAGGGACAGATCAGCTGTATGGAGTCACTACAAAACAAGGGTCTGGAAGCGTTTGGCTCTGTGACCTGTATAGTCGCCCGCTGTAGGTACTGCAGATCAGCTCTTATTGACATCAATGGGAACTGAGGTGCAGTAGCGGTGTCTGGCTACTACACAGGGACCAAATCCATCTGCTACCGGCCCCATGTTGTGTATAGTAGTAGCCTACTGCAGATCCAGGCCCTGCACAGATCTGCGGTTCCAGCAGCTGCTGGTAGATGGGTGGCATGTGTAGTGCTGCTCCTATACAAGTAATAGAAGTCCCATCCACTACAGCCCTCATCCACTAGCAGTCTCTGGCACCAGGAGGCTTCTAGCACAGCTGATCTGTGCAGGGTCTGGGTGTCAAATCATATATATCTCAAAATTTTATATGTTGCCAGACAAGCCTCTTTAAAGTGGTTGTTCAGGGACTCTCTTACTTCCTCTAGGCATTTGTTGGACCTGAGGCTTCCAAGTGTGATCAGAACCAGCCCTGTTCCCCGGATCCCTTCACCTCCTCCCCAGTTTGCACAGGTAGGTAGTTACCTGTGCTATGGAGGTTGTCAGTCTATAATAAAGCCAGATCCCATAGCCTCAGGTAAGTATTTGGAAACTAGGGAGGAGGTAGAGCGACCTGGGGATAGGGACTTGTTCTGATCATGTAACTCAGGGTCACACCCAGCCCCCGGTCCAGCTTGAAGAGATACCTAGAGGACATGTTTAAGTCCCTGGACAAACCCTTTAAATGGACAGAAAATCCACATTATATAAGTTACCAAGTAAATTTCTAGTGAGAGCAATGTGAGGCGGACTTCACTGGGAATTAGTCCTGAAAGTCAAGAAAAGTCCATTGTGTGAATACAGGCCGAGCTCACATCTGCATCAGACCCTCCATCACTGACCCGGTAGAAGATGGCGGATAAATAGCACTGTAGTACGCTGTCCAGTAAAGGACTGAAATCTAACAGACACTATTAAACTTAATGGGGTCCACTGGACTCCACTAGTGTGCTGGATCCCAAACTTCAGAGAGTTCTGTGGCTTTGCTCCTATCATGGAACAGAACAACAGAAATCGGCTGGGCAGATGTGAACAGGGCCTTACAGCAGAGGACGATTATTCCCTATATCCACTATAGGGGCGGGTGTGACCGGGCACAGACACCGGCCAGGGCCTGATCACCAGGAGAGGCCCCTGTGCTCGCACTACCACCGCACAAGTCACACCATGCCATGCCAGGACCCATGTGGCGGACCATGGCGGAGATGAGAAGCCGGGAACCGCCTGACTAGGCAGAAGCCGCCTCCGCCTGATCACCCCCGTACACACTACAGTCCAGCCACACGTAACCCTCCGCCTCCCGGCAGGGAAACCCTCCACAGCCCCCGAATCTCTCACCGGCCGCTCCGCGTCTCTCAAAATGGAGGAAAGGAAAGAGGAGGAGACAGGAGCGCGCACGTATCTTAAACCAAACCGCGAACGCGCACGCACGGAGGCATGACGTCAGACGTCGACGGCCATGTTGGAGCTCTCACTACAGAGCTAGTGCAGGAAGTTAGAGGTGCGGCGTCCATGTTGGTACACCCACTGAAAAGGAAGCTGGTACTGATGGTCTAGTAAAGATGGCTGCCCCCATGTTGAGAAGGACAGCACTGGGAGCACTGAATGCGTTTATCAGGCTGCAGGTACCAGGTGTTGGGTTCTGTACATTTTATCTGGTTTATGATATGTTTTGTAAATTATTAGACGTGGACACAGACACAGAAAGGTCACATGTCACAGGGTGCAGATCATGAGACACTTCAGGAAGCTCACAGGGGGTTAAAGGGATTGTCTGGGATTTTAAAGGGGTTTTCTGGGTTTAAAATATTGATCACCTATTCTAAGGATAGGTCATCAGTGTCAGATATCTGGTGGTCTGACACCTGTCACCCCTATTGATCAGCTGTTCTCAGCTGCTGATACACAGAGAATGGAGCAGGAAGCGGACAGCGCTGTTCTCTGTGTAGTGGCCAAACCAGGTGCTGCAGATCAGCTCCTATTCATTTGAATGGGAGCTAAGCTGCAGTGACTCAGTTTCGCCACTACATAGAGAACAGCGCTGTCTGCTTCCTGCTCCATTCTCTGTGTATCAGCAGCTCATTGATGGGGGTGTCTGGTGTCACAGATCTGATATCAATGATCTATCCTATACGTTTTTTTGAGAAACTCCACTGTATAGGAAAGTACAGCAGTAAATCTAGGACAAAATAAAAGAACATATATACCTGTTCAGTGGATTCTAAAGGGACTGGTTTGGCTCATGTATCTCCCAGCACACACACTGAATATCTACAGCAAACGTGGTGTGAACAGAGCCATAACAGATATTTTTTTTACCATTGGTATAAATTGAGATAAATGGTTGCTTCTCTTTTTATGTAGCTTTTTGTTTCTTTTTTATTCTAGCGGCCATGCAGTGGATCAGCTGCCAGTGTGACATCTCAGTACCCAGGTTTAATAGAATCCCATGAGGAGTTTCACTATGTGGAACGTCTCATACCACCCACTCGAGTGCCCAAACCACCAACGCAGACAGGAATAACCCCATCTGGATGGATCCCCCCTAAAGGTTTGTATTTATGTTATATCATGTAAACTAGACAGCAATGGATTAAGGCTTTTTTTTTTTTTTTCCGACAATGTGTGAGTGACATTCATGTTATCTCATTTTGCTGGTATTGTAAAACGCAGCATTTTTTCCACTGTATTTCTGTTTTCCACTGTATTTGGCTGCTGTGGAAATGCAGCAGAAAAAATGCTGTGTTTTACAGTACCAGCAAAATTAATGAGAGTCTGGTTATTCTCATCCACACATTGTTGAAAAAAAAGAGCTGCCGAAAAGTTGCTTTCCCCCATACCTTTACAACATGTCAATTTTAGCTATGGAAACGCAAGCGTATTCCCTATAAACTTAATAAGGGAAGCAAAAACGCAATGAAAAACATTTTTTAGCTGCGTTTTGCTACGTGAAACCTTAGCCTCATCTTATATGTCCCAGACCTAACACTGTCCAGAGACCCCAGATTCACATTATTATAGATGTCTATGACGCTGTCAGTCACTGCGTCACCAAGGGACTACTAATCCATACTGTACTCGTGATGGGACAGTAGTGCTATGATGAGGCAGTGACTGACACCATCATAGATAACTGTGACTTTGGGTCTCTGGACAGAGTGCAGTCTAGGAAATACAGTCCATATACAGACTGTATTTTCTGCATGGAGAAAGCCCATGTGCAGCTGGCCTTAAAGGGAGTCTGTCACCAGAACCCAGCATATCAACCTGCATGCTACACCTCCCCTGCTTATTATACTCTGGGATCTAAAGACACCGCAGAGTATAATAATAGCAGTTCCGAATAAGACCAAACAGAACTGGCCTGAAATGACATTGCAAGATGAATCTTGCGAGGTTCACCCAGCACTAGTCAGTGGGCTGTGTCTAGTATTGCAGATCGGCCCCAGTTCCTGAGTAGGGTTTGTGTACAGTTTTAGACAGTGTTTATTCATTTGACATATAAAACCAGATACTACTGCAGGGACATGTATGGCCTGCTGCCGCATCCCCTGCCATATAACTTGATCTGTGGGCATTTCTCAGGTAAGACGCATGGTGGTCAGCTGATCGTGACTTAAAAGGGTTGTCCAGGATAAACCGTTTTTGTCAAGGAGGCCAGGGAAGGTGAAAAAAACAAAACATTCTCTCCCACCGCGGTGCGGTCCTGCTGCTCCTGGGGTCTTGATCCGGCAGAAGTCACATGTGACTGATGAGTCCAATCAGCGGCCTAAGGAAAGGAACTGGCCTGATTGGCCTCAGCAGTCACGTGCGGCGAGAACTTCTGCCGGAACAAGACCCCAAGAACAGCAGGACTAGACCGTGGTGGGAGACACCAGAGCACCGAGGACAGGTGAGTATGGATTTTGTTTTTGTTTTACCTTCCCCAGCCTCCTTGCCAAAAACGGTTTATCCTGGACAACCCCTTTAATCTAATAAAGGTTATCATGGGACAGTCCCTTTAAATTAGGACCATAGTTACACTGTTGCTGTCTTCTTTGAAAACTAGCTTCCAGGCTAAACTTTTTGTCTTCTTGCTAGACACACTGCCAGATCTTCCTTATGTTGTAAGACGCTCCCGCATGCACAATATTCCCGTGTACACAGATATCACTCATGGTAATCGGCGCATGACAATTATCCGGAAGATTGAAGGTGACATATGGGTAAGTGAAATCATCTGAACTCGTGTCTTATGGTTTTTTGTAAGAAATCTTCCCTTTTCTCCTCAGTCACAGCATTATTTCAAGGAACATTAAAGGGGATGGATCACCTTTATTTTTTTATTTTAATGAAAAAAGGTGAAACATTTCTTGTGAATTCCACACCATGGGTCAATTTTAGTACATACTCGGTGTGGATTTTTTTCACAGACCCTACAACCAGATAGTTATCTTAGGAAAACCTAAATGACTGTTAAATATTCACAGCTTTATTTATTGGGTGATCCAGATGTAAGGAAATAATGCTGAAGGTGTTGCCAACTATAAACATTACATTAATTTAGTTCATGGCCTGTATGTTGTTCAGTCCCATTTAAGTGGATGGGGCTGAGCTGCAATACCAGGCACAGCAGTTATATAATGTAGGCGCTTTTTTTTTTTAATGTTTTAAAATGCGCTAAAAAAGTCTTGTGTGTGGACTTAGGCCTCATGTACACATACATGTGCTAGTTGTGTTTTTCACAGCTAGCACATTGACCCATTCACTTTTATGGTCGCATACACACACCTGTGTATTATCATAGTCCCATGTATATGGCACTGAGTCTGGAGCAAAACTCAGGACAGGTCTTGTACTTGTCCGTTTTGCCATTTGGGCTCACTGAGAGCAGTGAATGGGGCTGTGGAGGCATGGGTGGCACGTAGATGTCATCCATGTGCCATCTGCACTGTTCAGTCATGGCCTGGCTAAATGTTCACGGTTGTGTGCATGTAGTCTTAGGGCTGTGCTCAACAGGACCCTTTTCTGTGTTTCATGTAGTCTGTTATCAGCAATTGCATATCCAACAACCTGTGTGAGAGGCTACAAGGTGTTTGCATGTCATGTAGCCCCGACATAAACTTTTCTCTTGGCAGGAATTTGCTGGGAGTCATTTCAAGTCATCTTTCTAAGTGATAGCTCCTGTCTCCAGTTTGTCATTGTTTTCTGTTTTATCTTTGTATAAAGGCATGTGGCTGTATTCGGTCCATGAAATACGGAATGGATGTCTGCCATATTTTATGAACTGAACACTGAGCCGGGACCTGGACCCCAGGCATCATAGTCGTCTCATAGCCTATGATGCTAGTAGTCCTTGCTTTGCTGTGGGACTACTGTCTTGTACTGTGGTCATGTTTTCAGTATGGGATAGTAATCCTGCCAGGAATGCATGATGACCATGATGCTTGGAGTCCAGTTCCCTGCTCAGTGTTTGATACAGGAAATATGGCTGACATCTGGTCTGTAATTCATAGACTGAACACTACTGTGAAGCTGTACTAAGTGTCCATACATCCTGACTTATAGATTTATTCACTTCTGTACCCTCTAAAGGCTTTGGAAGCAGAAGTCCGGGAATTCTTGACCAGTCTGACGGGAAAGACACCAGCAACTCAGGTTAATGAGGTCAACAA
This sequence comes from Leptodactylus fallax, assembly GCA_947044405.1. Lineage (NCBI taxonomy): Eukaryota > Metazoa > Chordata > Amphibia > Anura > Leptodactylidae > Leptodactylus > Leptodactylus fallax. Next base: position 2,926,407 of record CAMRHE010000138.1, on the reverse strand, counting down.
CTCAATCCGGATTAAAGGCTATTACGATAAGGAATTACAAACTTGGTTGGCTGAGAAGGGATTTTGACACATCAGAACTACTGTCCTTAATGGAAAGTACAGAGACTTTGGTCACAACCCTTCACCATGAATAGACTGTTGTATTCCTAAATTCCTTGATTTGTTAATGGTCAGAATAAACATGATGTTGGTGTGTGTAATATCAGGACTCACAGACCTATTAAATAATTCATTCTAAAGAGGGTGCTTTAATATTTTGGGGTGGACTGCATGGCACTATTATTTTTGAAGAAACACTGCTGCTATGTAAGCAGGTAAGAGCTTACAGGCAGTGACATTGTGATTACAATACAGAACAGTATTTTGTGAGGAGGCAGGGACTCCAGATAACTATAATGCTAGGAGTCGATCTCCCCATATGGTGTTCAGGGCTGTAAGTCCAGCACACACACACAAAGAGTTTTTCACAGCCTGGACTTGGTCATGTGAAAGCAGCCTAAGCCCTGTAGCTTGACCTGTTTTCTACCCACAGCAATACATTGACGTGCTGTGAGTTCCCAACCTGCAGCGCAAAACACCTTGCGCAATGCAGTCCCATCCACTTCAGTCCTTATGTAATATGCAGCAGTTTAGCTGCAGCTATTCTTCTGGCACCTAACCTGCTGCAAAGTTGCATTGTGTAACCTCCAAAATCCCTTTAACATTGCATCAAAGATTCACTTTTATTAGGTATGCCTGCTTGTTAATGGAAAAATCATGTCAATCATGTGGAAGCAACTCGGGGGATACTGCCTAGTGAACTATGGGAGCAGCAACACATTTTAGACTAGCAAAACTGCTAATTCAAAGGACCCATATATATGTAAACCTCACAAACATAATAGTAACCTCACAGTATTTTAGCCAGACCCCAAGGCCCTATGCACACGGCCGAGTTTGCAGCGGAATACACTCAGGGTGACATCAGATGCATTCTGTTATGCTCACGTCTATAGGGGCTTCCAATTCATTTTGTTTGATGATTATAGAGCAGGTCCTACTGTATCCTGCTCTGTGTCATTGGAACAAAATGGATCAAAAGCCCCCATAGACATGAATGCATAACAGTATGCACTCAGATGTTAGAGTGTCATTTGAGTGCATTCCGCTGCATACTCGGCCCCACATTGGAAGCACACTCGGTCATGTGCTTGTGGCTTAAAGCTGTCTCCATGAATTGAATACATATGAGCGAGTGGAAAACACATAAGGAAGGTGTCATAAGCTTTCCTAAAAGCTACCATGTTTTTCTGTGGAAGTTATTGACACATAATATGGTAGGTAAAGCAATGTTGTACACAGGGCTGTGGAGTCAGGGTCAATTTTGGGAGGTGGCGGAGTCGGATAAAAGCTATAAACAAAACAAACAAGTACTCGCCTCTCCATCGCCAGCAGCTCTGTTAGTTTGTGTGTTTGTGAAGAGGTCACCACTGAGGCCTGTGATTGTGGGAGGGAACCACTGCACCCAAATAGCACGAGACCTATATACAAACAAACAGCACTATCTCTATGGAAAGAGAGGAACGGGGAGAGGCGAGTAATAATTATGTTTGTAGCCCCTGTAGTAGCAGCATTAAATAATAAAAATAGAAAGTGGACAGGCATCCCCCAAATCCACACCAAATTCCTACATGTGAACATATTCTTAGTGTCCCAAACTGCCATTTTGTAAATCAGTCTGTGCCGCATTATAAAAGAAACAAACCTTTATAGTTACTTGGAGATGAGTCTCATCGGAGCTCCCGATGCAGTTCTGCAGTGAAGCCAAGGACGTACACCCCGGCTTTAATACACCTGAGGTCTGGAGCATACACACTGAAGTCGGGGTGTACGCCTCTGGTTTCACTGAAGAACTGCACCAGTGTGAGGAGTAGCGGTAGGGTGAGTATATAGCTTTTTAGTTTTTAGTGCGGGAACTGATGACTTTATAGCAGGGCAATTTAGGTCACTAAACCCCCAGTCCATGAGGTCACTTTAATAGGGAAACCATGGCAGGGTTTCTGACAAGTCCCAGACCATAGAAAGTTCCTGTATTCATGGTCGTATCTATTGGCAACCGAACAAAACAAGAGACTGTCACCACTAAGATGGTTAGAGGAAATTTTAGCAAAATGTTTAATTGCTCATATTTGCAAAAAAATGTTAATTGTCTAGAGAGATTTAAATATAGTTGTGGAGAATAAGATGAACTAGAATGACAGCAAGAAGTGAGCGGAGGTGAACCTCTGTATGGACAGATCATCTGATTGGAAGAATGGCGTGTAGTGATCCATTCTGTACTGCAAGTGAAATTGGACAACCCAAGCCTTGGGTAGCAAACAGTGTCAACACAATCCATCAGAATGCATTTGCACGACCCTGGTCTACAAACCATATGTCCAGTTATAGGTGTTCCAATGTCAAGCCACAGCTCTCAAAGGCTATCGTGGTGGACGGCAAGACGACACTTGAGGCTGAAATGGTGGTCTATCCTCTTCAGAGATGAGTCTGAGTTTGTTCTGGACATATTGATAGCTGGAGATTGGTCTGGAGATCACATGGGCAATGCCGTGAAGAGGCCTTCTTAAAAGAACGTCACATTTGTCTGGCTGCCGGATTTTGGTGTGGGGTGGCATAATGTACAGTAAGTGGACCCCCCTAGTCGTTTCAGGTACACTGAGCAGTTTAGCATTAGGATGATTTGATCTTGGAATCATTGATACAGCCATTTCTCCAAAATGTCCAAGGAGCTGTTTTTCAACAGGACAATGGCAGGCTGCATGTTGCTCGTGCTACTGTTTGCAGCTTGTATGGTCTAAATGTCTCAGGACTTGTCTCCCACTGAGCGCATCTGGAACGTCATTGTTGGTGACTGCAAAGGGGGCTGCCAGCAGTATAGTGATGATTCTTGTGCCCAAATGTATTCAATGTGGCATAGCATTCCTCAGCCAACCACTGATAGCATGCTAGGCCATGTAAGTGCAGGGATTTCTGCGCTACTCTACTTGATACTAAATAAAGTTTATGTAAACGGTTTTCAATTTTTTATCTTCCAGCAGCTGCTTCTGCTCTAAAATAAATAAGAACAAATTTTACCCTCCCTGCTGCCACCCTTGTCCCAATGGTCCCATACTGCCCCGTTGCTGTCTGTGATCGGCGCAGTAATAACTTGTTAAATCATGACAGCGTCTGGTGATCGTCACAGATCATCTTTTCAGCAGTGGTGTAAACCGAGATCTGCAAGAAGCATAGTGCACAGAGGATATAGTGTGGGTATGATCTTATTTGTTGATAAGCAGCTTCTAGTTTTTTATTTTATTTTTATAGCTGGATCAGTTACTGTAGCTGCATAGTGTATTAGGCCACTGTTCCTTTTGATGATTCCTAATGTTTTGTGCTGTATTGTTTGGACCCGGCTATGTGGTGACTTTTGACGTGTACATAGGAAACCATTCACCTATAATATGGGAGAGACAGTAACATGACATCCTCCATTATCTACAACCTTTCCATAGCACAAATTAATTGCATGAATTTACTACATGATAGGATGGCTGTTACTCGAAAATATTAATATTTTTGGGGTATTTCAGAACTTCAACATTGACAACCTCTCCACAGGCGTATTCGGTCCATGAAATACACACACTATACCAGCCGTATTTTCTGGACCAAACGCTGAGCTGCAACCCAAGTACTAAGCAGCAGATCATAGTCATTTCATGACATCGGCACTCCCCACGTGATCACTGAGGCACAATCACAGTGTGATGTCATCCAGGGGCAGATACTAGGGGACTTCCGGGAACGCAAGGACACCCAGGAGACCTGAGAAAAGGTGAGTATAACTGTGAGTTATTTTTACTCGCCTCCCGTGAGCCTCTATGACCCTGGAGTATAATAGTGTTACGGGTGTAAAACAAAAACAGATGGATGAAAACTGTTGCAAACAGATGCACAATCTTATACATTATACTTTGAAAGAATTCATTGCGGTCCCTTTTGTTTTGGAGGACAGATAAGCGTGGTAGGAGGAGTTTCTCTGTCCTTCAAAAACAGTGGACAGGGACAGACAGAGTTAAAAGTAGTTTTTTTTTTTTTTTTTACATTGTCTCTGGTGGTTTATTTATTATGTACCCTTTTTGTTGGCCATATATGTCTCAGCTGTGCCTTGTTTTTTTTTAGACTAGTTTTACTGTGGTATCTATGTATGATGTGTGCGCACCTCCTTGGTAAATGTTGTGCACGTTATTTACTTTAGAAACTATGTGTCTGATCACTGTGTTCCGACCACCAGGCCTCCCAGTGATCAGGAGCACGGAGGACCAAAAGTCCCCCTAAAGCCTCCTTGTGAATGGAGCACCAAGGCATTTGCGTAAATGGCATTTCATCCACTTCTATGGAACTCCTGGGACTGTAATCTTTGGCAGCGCCCACAGCCCCATAGAATGGAGTGCAGGTAACACAAGCGCACTGGTGCACCATACATAAGGAGGCCTTTGGAGGACTTTCAGAACCTGGGCTTTGGCCCCCATTGATAAAACACATCCCCTATCCTGTGGATAGAAGGACAGGGGCAAAACCTCTTTAAGACCAAAACTGACTTGTGTCCTAAAAGGGTTAAGCCATGCCTGGGTGTAAATCAGACAAAAATAACCACCCTTAGTGCTGCAGTCTTAGCCCCACCATACTGTACAGGCAGAGAACAAGCACTCTGTGTACAATACGTCACGTTTCACTGAGCGCCCCGCCCCTCTGGGTCACGTGAGCAGTCGCACTTCCTCAGATGCCTAGCAAGCCTGAATGCGAGTGTGACTGCTCACGTGACCCAGAGGGAACGTGACGTATTGTCTCGGAAGGGAGGGGAAGCCGTGCTCTCTACACGGGAGCAACACTTACCTGTCAGGAGAGAGCAGCAAGTATATGAGTAAGTGCTTAGAGGGAATGGATTGCCGTATTTAGTTATTATATATATATATATATATAAATAATATTTATATGTGTGACATAAAAAATATACTCCCTCTAACTATAGTGTGTATATAATATATATATATAAATATATATATATATTTTATATATATAATTTTTTTTTTTTTTTTACAGTGTAAGGCTATGTTCAGATATGGGTCAAAGCCTCCTTTGGAGACTCTGTCACAGTGTCAACCTGAAAACATCAGATACCCTATGGACCCCATTATAGTCATTGTGATTCATCAGGCTCCGTATGTGACTGCTATTTTAGCAGTCTAATCTATCATTCACACCATGACTTTATTTACATAGGGAACTTGCAGACCACTTTTCTTTTGCGTTCAGACAATTTTCCTCAATCTTGTAGGTGGGTGTCAATAGTGGAAACCTCTATACAGTTATAGTAGGGGAAACAAACCGGATCTGAATTTCCCAGTAGGGCTTCTTTCATGCACTTAAGTGGTCTTTGAATGTGCATTTTTTTTCTTATATACTGTACATTGCGTCCCTTTATGTTCACGGTTTTGGAAGTGAAAGCAGTAAACAATATATCCTTGTACGTTTTCTTTACATTTTATTTATATTTAATTATATATCTCTAAATTTTATTAAAAAGGACCTTTCATGTCCTCATCACTGTGCAGTATTATATACCAATAGAAAGTGAACAGAATTCAGCACACTGTCGGCCTTCCCAGTATATGCTGGAGATACTGGTGCTGTTAATTTTGGCACCGATATCTCCCCAGTGTCAGAAGGGCGGGCCTTACAGCCTAGAGTCATAGCTGGACTGTGAGGAACGCCCCCCCCCCCCGACTGTACTGTAACATAGCCTTGTACTGTCATAGGGGGCAATGACACTGAGCTGTAAGGCTCACCCTTCTGTCCATGGGGAGATATCGGTGCCAAAATTAACGGCACCGATATCTACAGCAACGGGGCGCATACCGGGAGAGCCAACAGTGCGCTGAACTGCGTTTTCTATCGGTATATAATACCACACATCGATGAGGACATGAAGGGTCCTCTTTAAATACATAAATATACAGTTACTTACATGACCATATAAACTAGTATAAAAAATATAGAAAGAGGAAGATGGGTTCAAATGTTAGCAAAATCCAAAAGTGTGGAAACCAGTCAATACATATTTCTGTTCTATGTAAAAATAAATAAATATTAACCTGTGAAATTTTACCTCAATATTTTTTTTTTTTTTTTTATGTAGGCGTTTCATCATGCCAAACTGCGTTGTGCGCGGTTGTATTGGTGGAAAGAAGAAGTCATGCCCGTCCATAATCCATCATACTTTTCCAAAGGAACCTGAAAAAATCAAGCAATGGCTGCAACAGACAGGACAATATGGCACCGACCTTGACAATATGGTTGTGAAAGTATTTCTGGGAAAAGTATATGACACATATAGAATGTGTTCTTTACACTTCACACATGACTGTTACCGCTATGATGGTTATCGAAGGATTTTAAAAAAGAATGTGGTTCCAACTATATTTAATACCATAAAACCTTCTACAGCTCCATCAACATCTTCAGTATCTACAAATGTTCCGTCAGTGTCAGGAACATCAAGCTCTTCTACTGAGCAACACATCCCTTCTGCTCCACCTACCAAGAGCCAGAAACCATCTTGGTCGGATACGGGATGTGCATTGCGGGTTGTTCAATCTAAGCTACTCTCACAGCCCACCATTCAGAAAATGACTTTAGTTCCTGTGGTTCCTCAAGGTGTTTTTTTTCAAACACGTGGTGTTAGTCAGACATGTAATTCAGTAGTTGGTCTCAGATCATCAGTAAATACTCAAACGACTGCAAACACTAGATGTGAGTCCACGCAAATGTATTCTGCTTTGCCTGCTGTAAGTCAGAAGTCATCTTCAATTCCTGAATGTATAGCCTCACCCCGTGGTGGTCAGCAGGAACAGTTAACACCTAATACATCAGCCTCTGTGATATTTCTGCAGAAACCTTCTTCTCTTACTAGAAATCCTGACTTGCCTTTGGATTCCCAGCTCAGGCCAGAAGTTACATCTTCAAGCACCAAACTTCCATCTTCCACCAAACCTTCTGGTCCGATAATATCCTTATCCTCAGCATCAAGTCCAGTGATCTCTGCCTCTGGATTTGACAAGTCTCACTCTAACCCTCTGACTACTCCACCAGTCAATATTCCTTTAACTGTCATTGGTAAATCAAAGCCATGCCCCGTGACAGTCCTTCCAGTTTCTGGAACTGTGCCAGCTGTAACACAGACCCCAACATCTAGTTTGACACAGAACCCACCCTCTATATCTGTTGTCCATTCTCCTACAAAGACACCCACACCACAAACTGTAATCCCCGGTTCTGAGCCTGCATCAAAGAAAAGAAAATTTTCTCCTAATCCACTTATTTTGCCTAGCCCTTGTATAAACCAACCATCTGATAGTACAGCTAAACATTATTTTGTAGCAAGTAGCGCACCATTGATTCAGCCATCTTCAGCTAGCCGGCTGTTTCTGAAGCCTTTAATGGTTGACAAAGGTGTGAACACTGATTATTCCACAAATAGAAGAAGTTGTTGCATTGCCACTGACCATATGTATAGGAGAAGAAATGCACGTACACAGACTAAAATGCATACAAAAAATCGTAAAATTATGTGCAACTTGTTAGTTCCAAGCAAACAAGCTAAGAACTCGGATTTAACTGTTTCTCCTGCTAGTCCAGAAGACGTAGGATTTAGTGACTGCAGCGCCTCCACGTCAAGTGATGATGACAGGGACCAATGTGATGACATGGAATCTGTTCATTTAGATCATGTTAAAGTTCAGATCTTTCCGGACCCTGAAGTGGATGTATCTATCTCTACAGATATAAAACATGCAAACCATATTAAAAAAGAAACTGAAGACATTCTATCCCCAACAGCTTTTAAAAGTTCTTTCACAGCACCAGGACTGGACATCAGTAATGTGAAAAAAGAACCCAATATAAAAACAGAAGAGGATCAACGTCCAATTTCTACTCCTTCACAAAATATCATTGACTTCGTATCACAGCATCTAAGAATTGAAAGGATTTTGTCCATACCAAATAAACCAGTATCTCCAATTTGTGGAATTCCAACTTCATGGGAAACATCGGCCATGCAAACTGATGAGGAACCAGAGGAGCCAAGTGACTCCTCGTTCCATATCAATGAACTGACTGAGGATGAGGATGAATCATTCTTAGTTCCAAGTGATGGAGAAGATGAAGATGACATAAAACAGGTCTTCCAGGACTTGGATTCACCAGTGGAGAATCCTGTAGAAGAAGAAAAGTATATTGTTTTCGAATCCTGTCTCAAAAAACTGATAATGATGATCCCGTGTATGTCCAAAACCAAATGTACGTCACCACTTACACAATACAGAAAGGAAACCATTGGATCCTATTTGTCAATAGAAGTTTGTTGCAGGTCTGGTCATACAAGTTTACTGTGGGAAAGCCAGCCAAGACATGGATATGAACCATTGGGAAATGTTCTGTTATCTGCCGCAGTGCTATGTAGTGGTTCTAGTTTTGTAAAATCCCAACATATGTTTAAATTGCTGAATGTGAAATCCATAGACAAAGCTTCCTATTATAGACATCAATCTATGTACCTGTTTCCGGCCATTAGGCATCACTGGAGGGAGGAACAAAAGGCAGTCATACGAAGTGTCCAGGAAAGACCACTTTGCTTGGCAGGAGATCGACAATTGGACAATCCTGGATTTTCTGCCAAGTATTCTATATACTCTTTGATGGACGTGGCTAGCAAAAAAATCTGTTCGTTATCGGTGGAGCCGGTTACTCCACAAGTGACATTGGAGGGCCTAGAAAAGCTAGGATTTCAGAAGGCTATGGGTGAACTCCAGACTATGAATGCCAAAGTGAAGATGGTCGTCACTGACAGAAGTATTGCTATTCAAGAAATTCTAAAGGACAAGTATCCGGGTATCGCACATAAATTTGATCTATGGCATTTATCCAAATCAATTGGCAATGAGGTTTTAATGGCAGCCAAACATAAAGACTGTGAAATCCTATATCAATGGGTGGAGGCCATCAAAAACCATATTTGGTGGAGCTCATGCACATGTTGTAGAAAACCTGATTTGTTGATCCAGAAATGGAAATCAGTTATTCAGCATGTCGCCAATGTTCATAGGTGGGACAGTGATAGTGACTGCAAAGCGTGTCATCATCCTCCACTCCCAAAAGAAGTGGTGAACAATACAAACTGGTTGGAGAAAGGTTCGGCTGCCCATGAAAAGTTAAAAAAAATTGTTGAAAATACCAATTTGTTAAAGGACTTAAAAGAGTTGTCTTTCCTTTGTCACGCGGGAGAGTTAGAGATCTATCGTAACACTTGTCTTAAGTATCGTCCAAAGACATTACATTTCTTCATGGACTCTATGGTAGCACGCACACAACTTGCAGCCCTGGACCATAACAGAAATGTCCATAGGGTTAAAGAAGTGGTGAAAAATGCTTCAAGTGGACATGAATTAGGTAGTATGACACAGAGTATAGAAGTCTCTAAAGGTGAAAAGTCATGGATTATCAAGGCACTGTATGAGCCAACTTGCCAAAATTTTCTTTTTGACATTATGAATGATGTCATAGCACTTGTCAAAGAAGAGAAAAGACTTTCATGACCAAACATGGAAAATCAACATGAGATAACTTTAAAATTACATAGTACCCTAAAAACTTAAAAAAAAAAAATTGTATAACTTGTACATTTTGTATACTGTAATTTACAAAGTTGTTAATATATATTTTTTTTTTTTGTTGCTTACCTTTAAGTAAATTGAAGAGAATAGAGCACTTCTCAGGACTGTGTAGCCCCCTCACGTTGAGAGATCCCGCCACAACAGTAATCTGCAAACTAGGTGTCGCCATCTCTGGTTATTTGGGTCAGACCACACAAGACAGTCACTCCTCCAAGTAATGGAGAGAGTAAAAATAGGGGGAGGAGCTAGAAGGACAGAGGGAAGAGAGTAGGAACAGGCGAACAAAAGCAGAAGGGAAAAAAGAGGACAAGACAAGGAGTAAGAGAGAAAAACACAAGGCGGAGACTAAAGTCAGAATGGAGGCAGTCCATCAAACAGAAGAGGGAGAAGGAAACGAGGAAAGCAGGGAGTCGAGCACGTGGGGACCACGAGTGTATAAAAGCAAAAACATCCCACACTTCCCATCCGCCCATGATAATAGCGGAGATGAGGGTGCGAGAAGAGCAAATAAATCCAAGGTATACTCTAGAACATCATAAAACAAAGTGGAGGGGCCTCCAGCGACTATTAGAATTACTGCCCCTTTAAGCCAAAGTGGGATAATTGAGTAGTGTAATAAAATATTGGTAAGGGAGAACGGATCTGAAATCCAGGAGTATTAGTCTGGTGGGACTATAACATGGGGGGGGGCAACTAGGCCCCACAGCATCTTGACCCATAAGAAGTCAGCAGAGGCAGCGACCTTGGCAAATAGGGTTTGAGGATAATTAGTAATAGGAGGTACAGAAAACCCCATGAAGTAGGCCCTCTAAAGGAAAATGTAATATGAGGCCGGACTGACTGGTAATAACATTTCCAAAATGTGGGGCTGTGCCGCATATTAAGGCCAACTAAGACAACACCCATAAGAGAAAAAGGGGGAGTTATGGCAGAGAGTAGTATTACAACAAACATAGGAGGAAAGCCAACAAGTTAGTATAATAGAACCCGCTATTGTCCATAGTGGGGACTTGAATGTTTCAGCAAGACCCGGATGAGGTTCTCAGAGGAATAGTGGGAACCACTCCACACATTGAAGCATCGGGAGCTGTCACACTTCAGTTGGAAGGTGGTGGGAGAGGTCAGGCTGATCTGGTGGTGGTCGCTGCGGATCTTCTCCAGGTGGTTGCTGTGGTTGGGATCCATCTCGGATCAGGGTAAAGGGCGTATGTCTGGATCTGCAGTGCCGCCTCAGAGGAATCTGACTCTGGGTATTATCCAATGCGAGCCAGATATAGATCAATGGGTTTAGTGTTCAGGAAGGAGAACAGCTCTAGGAGACCAGCTGGGGAGCATAGCAAGATGGAGACAGGGCCTTTACGGACAATCAGATGGAAAGGATGTCCCCAGCGATAGGTGCCGCCACAGTCCTTGATGAGGCTCAGAAGAGGTTGTACGGTGCGCCATATAGCTAGCGTGCGTGTAGACTCATCCAGAAAGAGCCTTATCATAGTGTCCAGTGAACGGTATGGTACAGGGCCCATGGAGTATGCACATTTCAAAATGTGTTCTTTCTCAGAATAATAGTGCAATCTACACAAGACATCCTGGGGATTAGCAGGGTCAACTGGTCTGGAACGTTGAACCCTATGTGCTCTATCAAACATGTATGTGGTGTCCAGGTGGCACGGTGTTACCAAGTTAAAGATCGTGTGGACTCTGGCGGGTAGATCATCTAGGGCACCCTTTTCTGGAACGCTTTGTAGGCGGATATTATTTCTCCTGCCCTGATTCTTCTGATCATCGAGTTGAAGCGAGATATTCTGGAGGCGGACCGTTCCACCGACTGGTCAGTAGTATCGGCCCTATTACACCTCTGCTTTGACAGTGTCTAATGCCTGAGAGTGGGCCTGTTCCAGGCGGGAGACTAAGCCATCTAAATCCTGTTTGGTACAGAGGGCCTATATGAGGTCTCATAGTAGTTGGAAATTGTCTGGCGCCACATGGTGTGTTTGGCACTGGAGAGTGGGTGTAGTCAAATAGGGATTGTCAGGACAGAACTGCAGAGGAGCAGGCAGATCAGGGACCCTCATGGGAGATCTGGACTCCATATCAGTGGATGAGTGCGCATTCTGCGAGTGTAGGAGATGGTGGCGCCATGTCTTCAGCATCAGCTCGTGCAGCCAAGACACTTAAATGGGAGAGGTACCTGGAGATAGTGGGTGAGCGATTGGTGAAGACCAGCAGAGTTGATGTCTCCTGGGATATCCCAGAAAGGGAAGACTGTGGGTAGTAGGTACAATACACTTGTGGTACAAAGAGCATCTGCACAGGAACCATTGCTAAGCTCTGTTTCTTAGGTGGGAGGGTGGCCGCCAGGACAGAGAATGCGGCAATAGTGAAGGTAGATCTAGGGACCGTCAACCTGGTGTTAGTGTACCAGCAGCCCTGCCTGTAATGTCTTCAGCCAAAGTGCCTCTGCGGCTCCTCCAGATTCCATGAGAGCAGATGGACTGCTAGCTGGATGGATGTGTGCTCGCAGCCCTGCCTGTAGTGTTTCTGATCAGTGTGCCTCTGCTACTCCTCGAAAACAAAGATAGGGTAAGAGTACCTCAGTTACACCCAGTGGTGAACCTAGCCTCTTTGCTGCCTGAGGCGGACTATAGAAAGACGCCCCCCCCCCCCCCCAAAAAAAAGAGTTTCCATGCTACTAGTTTAACACACTGTTATCGTCGCACAATATACACAATACACAAAGTTATAAAACAGTTTTTAAGAATTCTTCTTCCTGTATTACTTCAGTATCAGATCAACAACACGGCATTAACAATGAAAGTAAGTTCACACATCTTCTGCTTGGTGGATGGACGAGCTCACGTGGCCCCCATTCTCTATAATAGGAGCCCCGCAGATAGCTGAGTACTGGACTTCGGCTATCTTTGGTACTCCCATCGAAGTGAATGAGAGCCCCGCGGGTTCGTCCATCCACCAAGTGACACACCAATATATATGGCTGCAGCCAGGCTGGATTCCCACCTAGTGGGGGGAAAAAACCCAATTCTCAGGCTCAGTGGGGGTCTCAGCAGACAGACCCCCATCAATCAGGTATTTATCCTCTATCATTTAGGTGAATACAGGGCAGTAACATGTTGTGACTTACAGGTGACGTCTCTGACTAATCCTTCACATTTCCCTTCTCTTCCCTCTGGACCGCCATGACCACTTCTTCCAGCTGTGACTTGTCTCTGTAAAGGTTGCAACACAGACATCTTTGGCTCCTCACTTTTTCCAGGCATCCAACCCACATTGTCCTCACCTACACAAAGCCCCCATCCTGCTGCTACCCCCAATTATAAAATATGTGATATATATCCCCCCATAATGAATAATACCCCCAAGTGCATATTTATATTAATAATGTCCGTGTGTACCCTGTATAAATAGTGCCCCTTATTAATAATGCCCCAGGTGTTAACTAATTAAAAGGTTTTCCAGGTCATTAATAAACTAATCAGTGGGGTTCAAAAACCCAGGACCCCCACTGATCAGCTGTTTGAATGGTACCTGTGTAAGCGCCGTGACCGCTTCTCTGTTTACATAGTGTAATTCATCTCATAGCGGCCATGTAATGTAACTACAGCCTCGTCCTGTACATGTCTACAGTATGTGACAAGGCTGGAATTACATCACACGGTCACTATAAATAGACAGCGTATACTATAAACAAGTGCCATAGCCCATGTTTATAGCGCCCCATTTACACACACTATAATGTTCAACAGCAGCCCCTGCACACAGTATTACACAGTGTTATGGCCCACAGTGGCCCCTGCACACTGTATTATGCCTCTCAGTGGCCCCTGCACACGGTATTATGCTCCATAGTGGCCCCTGCTCACGGTATTATGCCCCGCATTGGCCACTGCACACGGTATTATGTTCCACAGCAACTCCTGCACACAGTTTTATGCTCCATATTGGCCCCTGCACACGGTATTATGCTCCATATTGGCCCCTGCACACGGTATTATGCTCTATAGTGGCCCTTGCACTGGTATTATGCTCCATAGTGGCCCCTGCACTGGTATTATCCTCCATAGTGGCCCTTGCACTGGTATTATGCTCCATAGTGGCCCCTGCACTTGTATTATGCTCCATAGTGACCCCTGCACCCGGTATTATGCTCTATAGTGGCCCCTGCACTCGGTATTATGCTCTATAGTGGCCCCTGCACTGGTATTATGCTCTATAGTGGCCCCTGCACTCGGTATTATGCTCTATAGTGGCCCCTGCACTGGTATTATGCTCTATAGTGGCCCCTGCACTTGTATTATGCTCCAGAGTGGCCCCTGCACAGGGTATTATGCTCTACAGTGGTACCTGCACATGGTATTATGCCCCATAGTGGACCACCCATGAACTATTATTATACTCTGGGGTCTTTTCAGACCCCAGAGTATAATGATTGAAGACCCAGGGGAGGTGACAAACATAAAAACCAGAGTTACTTACCTATCCTGGACACCGGTGCACTCCTTGCAGCTTTCGGCCCTGTTTAATTGCGCACACACGTCACGTGATCAGGCCGGCGACGCGACCTGATGACGTCACCAGAGGCCTCAAGCCTGCTCGGAGTTACATCGGATCGCAGGAGGTGAGTAACACTGGTTTTTATGTTCCCTCACCAACCCTAGGCCTCCGATTATTATACTCCGAGGTCTGAATAGACCCCGGAGTATAATAATAGTAGTATTTGCGGCCCGCGGCCCAACTTACCGATCCCTGCGGCCGCTCACAGCGGCATCCACTTCCCTTTCTGCGTCCCATAGCAGAAGGGGAAGCGGGGACGGCCACGAGCAGACATGGGGTAGGTAAATAAATAAGCCCTGACCTGCCGGGGATACTCCAACAGGTTACGGCCTATTTATATATATAAAAAAAAAAGTTATACTCACCTGCGATGCCTTGATGCAGCCGCCGCCTCCTTCTCCTCTTGTCCGCGACGTCTCTGTGTCTCAGCGTAGGTGGCGTGATGACGTCATTGTATCGCCGCCTGCGCTGAGATGCAACGTCCTGGGCTGGTTTACATTTAATAGTAAAAATGCCGCTCCCCGGACAGTGCCGCCTGAGGCGGCCGCCTCAATTCGCCTCATTAGCGGTGCGCCCCTGGTTACACCTCATGTCTGGATGAAGCAAGATGATGGCAACTCAGTTGGAGGGTAGAAGGGTGGGAGACCAGTTCAGGAGATCTATCAGAGAAAGCAGGAGAGCCTGCTGGTGCCGGCAGGAGTGGTATGGAGGAGAGTTCAGCAGAGTCAGAGGCCGGGGTTTGCAGCCAGACGGGCGGGGAGGGGGGGGGGGGTTTGGGTGGTTATTGAGGATTTGTCATCTGTGTCCCAGCAATGAGATGGACGGTCAGGCCTGGTTAGTGAGGGCGTCGTAACCAGGTGCAGGCAGCACCGGAGTGAAGCTCCGTAGGGTTGGTGAATAGGGGCTCCAAGAATGGATGAAATACTTGGAAGGGCCGTTGGGGGGTCCGCTCCCTTCTCCCGGAGGTCCTTGGGAGTCTCGTGCATGATGTTTTGGTGTCACGAGGGCAGCGATGTCCGGCGGCCGACACTTTAGCCCGAGGCTTCAAGGTCATGACTAAGCCTCAGGTGCGAGATCACAACCTGGGTGCACAGAGGCTCCAGATAATGTCCCAACAGATCCAGGAATACTGTAGGGCCAGTCAGAGGCAGTTGGTTTTACCCCAATCTGAGGGGTTTAATTCAGATAACAGATGGAGCTCAAGAAAGACACGTCGCGCAAGTACATCTCTCTATACACTTATAGCCAAGCAAGCAGCTATGATTATTTTCAGTCTTCCTCCCTTCTTACAAGTGAATTTAGAGACACTCTTATGCTGTTTGGCTGGATGGCTAGGTCCAGGAAGAGTTCTGGTCGTCCCAAACTTCTTCCATTTAAGGATTATGGAGGCCACTGTGCTCTTAGGAACCTTGAGTGCTGCAGAAATTCTTTTGTGCCTTGCCACAATTCTGTCTCTGAGCTCCTTGGGCAGTTCCTTTGACCTTATGATTCTCATTTGCTCTGACATGCACTGTGAGCTGTGAGGTCTTATATAGACAGGTGGGCGCCTTTCCTAATCAAGTCCAATCAGTTTAATTAATCACAGCTGGACTCCAATGAAGGAGTAGAACCATCTCAAGGAGGATCAGAAGGAAATGGACAGCGTGTGAGTTAAATATGAGTGTCACAGCAAAGGGTCTGAACACTTATGACCATGTGATTTTTCAGTTTTTCTTTTTTAATAAATTTGCAAAAATATCTACATTTCAGTTTTTTTCTTCTGACAAGATGGGGTGCTGAGTGTACATTCATGAGAAATAAAATGAACTTTTTTACTTTTAGCAAATGGCAGCAATGAAACAGAGTGAAAAATTTAAAGGGATCTGAATACTTTCCGTACACACTGTATATAGGTTTGTTTCTTTTATAATGTGGCAAGGATGGATTTACAACAGAGAAATTTGGGACACTAAGGATGTGTTCACATGCAGCCTCGGCATCCCATCACGGCTAGACCGCAGTTGGAAAACAATGGCGAGAAATGAAGAGGAATTCCTCTTCATTTTCTGCTGTGTGAACTTACCCTAAATCCCTGGTTTGTAAAAACCTGTGGGTGGTTTAGTGTCCAGAATTGACTTAGCAGGTTCTCTTTAAAGAGGTCCTTTCATGTCCTCAGGCACATGCGGTTTTATATACCGCTAGAAAGCCAAATGTGCACTGAATTCAGCGCTCTGTCGACTTTCCCGTTATGTGCCCCGGGGCTGGAGCTATCGTTGCCGTTAGTTTCAGCACCGATCTCTGCCTATTGTCAGAAGGGCGTTCCTGACAGTCTAGCTGGGCTGTGAGGAACGCCCCCCCCCCCCCCCGACTATACTCGTCCATAGCCCTGTACAGTCAGGGGGGGCCGTTCCATTATTTTTTTTGGTTGGATGATTGGGAGGGCTTACTTTCCCTGTAACTAGGGCCCCAGTTACAGGAATGCAACCTCCAGCCCATGACTGCTGAGCTGATCTGCGTCCTCTGGGAACCAGCAACTCTAACGGTCTCTGATCCCCTGCGGATCATGTGACTGCTGGGTCAGAGGGGAGCCACATCACGGAAACTCCCATAGCTGTGTATACACCTCTCATTGAACACTGTGTACACAGCAACTGAGAAGACATGGACGGTAATAAACGTATGTAATAAATGTAGCCAGTTCCCCACTTCTGTACGATTTTGTGTATCTGCTTAAAACTGCAATGCCCCTGACTACCATGTAAAGGCAGTGGACTCTTGCAATTTCGTTTGTAGGGGTGCTGATGCCTCCAGGAGGGACGCCCTCCATTCATAACCCCATAGATGCTGCAGTCGCTTTTGACTGTGGCATCTAAGTTATTAAATGCCCAGGATCGACGTTTTGCCAATCCCTGTGTTAGGCGCAGGGTAAGCGCCTAATCATATAGGACATCCTGCATTATTCCACCTCAACTGATGTTGAAAATCATGGCAGAATAAGGCCCATTAGTGACAGACGTAGAAAGTCTATAGGTTGGTCACTAATGGCTAAAGGGGTTGTCCTGTTATGGACACTTATCTCCTATCCACTGAACAGGGGAAAAGTGTCTGATCGTTGGAGTCCCGACCGCTGGGTCCCCAAAAGTCCCCCTAAAGTCTCCTTGTGAATGGAGCACCAGTGTGCAGTGCTCCATTTATTTCTATGGGGTTGTGGGCACTGCTGAAGATTACAATCCTGGGAGCTCCAGAGAAGTGAATGAAAGTGGGGACTCCTGATCACTGAGGGACGCTGCACTTGGGCCCCCAGTGATCAGACACATCCTATCCCTGTGGATAGGAAATAGGTGTCCATAAGGGTAATACCCCTTTAAGACCAAAGCTGACTGTGTCCTTAAAGGGTTAAGCCATGCCTGAGCGTTTACCATCCAAAAAATAACCACCCTTAGTGCTGCAGTCTTAGCCCCACCATACTGCACAGGCAGAGAACCAGCACTCTGTGTACTATATATATATATATATATATATATATATATATATATATATATATATATACAACTCACATACTTGCTCTATGGCAGGAGAGCAGAGCTGTGGTGTGAGCTGTTACCTAACTCTCTCCTGACAGGAAGTCGTGTTACAGATAAGAGTGGCCTCAGGCTGTGTGCACACAGGAGCGCTTCCCCCCTCCCGTCTGAGACAAAACGTCACATTTCACTGAGCGCCCCGCCCCTCTGGGTCACGTGAGCAGTCGCACTTCCTCGGATGTCTAGCAAGCCTGAATGCGAGTGTGACTGCTCACGTGACCCAGAGGGGCGTGGAACGT
The DNA here is from genome assembly GCA_947044405.1 of Leptodactylus fallax. Taxonomy (NCBI): domain Eukaryota; kingdom Metazoa; phylum Chordata; class Amphibia; order Anura; family Leptodactylidae; genus Leptodactylus; species Leptodactylus fallax. The sequence continues at coordinate 2,908,284 of CAMRHE010000138.1, read as the reverse complement.
GACGTATTGTCTCGGAAGGGAGGGGAAGCCGTGCTCTCTACAGGGGAGCAACACTGAGAGCAATTGGAACACAACTTCCTGTCAGGAGAGAGTTAGGAGACAGGGCAGCCTGCCTAGCAGCAAGTATATGAGTAAGTGCTTAACCCTTATGTGAGGCAGACATTTCTCATTTTTTTTGTTTTTGACTCCTTTCTCATTTTTCCGTTTACGTAGTCATATGAGGGCTTTATATTTGCGTGACAAGTTGTACCTCAAAATGGTACCATTTATTGTTCTGTACAATGTACTGGGAATCGGGAAAAAATTCAGAATGAGGTGGAATTGAGAAAAAAATGCAGTACTGCCATTTTCTTACGGGTTTTGTTTTTACAGCTTCCACTCTGCAGTAAAAATGCCATGTTAGCTTAATTCTCCAGGTCAGTACGATCACGGTGATACCAAATTTATATAGTTTTCTTCATGTTTTAACAACTGTATAAAAATTTTAAATTTTGAAGAAAAAAATATTTTTTTTGAATCACCATATTCTGACACCTGTAACTTTTTTATTTCAGTATAATGAGCTGTGTAAGGTCTGTTTTTTTGCTGGACAATATGTAGTTTTTGTTGATACCATGTTGGGTAATGTATCATGTTTTGATCACTTTTTATTCTATTTTTTTAGGGACGCAATTTGGTGAAAAAACGCCAAATCAGCTATTTTGATTTTTTTTTCCTGCTATGGTTTTTACCGTATGGGACAAATATTTTTATATTTTAATAGTTTGGGCATTTTCGGACTTGGGGATGCCTAATGTGTTTATGTTTGCTTTTATATATTTATATGTGATCTAGAGAAAGGGGGTGATTTAAACTTTTAGGGTTTTTTTAAATTTTTTTTATATTTTTAAAAACCTTTTTTTTTTTTTTTTAAGCCCCCCCCCCCCCCCCAGAGGGCTTGAAGATGTGATCTTCAGATCACCCGTGCCATAGACTGTAATACTACTGTATTGCAGTCTATGGCAGTTTTGCTATACAACTATTGAAACCTGCTGTAGGCAGGCTTCAGTAGTTACATTACTATGGTAGGGCTGGGGCCTTCAGAAGGCTTCCAGCTACCATGGTAACGAGACACCTCCCGTGATCGCGCCACAGGAGGGGGCCGCCCCGTTACCTAACATTAAATGGAAAGTGAATGTAACCATTCAGATGCCGTGGTCGCATTTGACCACGGCATCTGAATGGTTAAATGCCCATGATCAGAGTCATCTCTGATCACAGGCAATGCTCCCGGGTCTCTGCTGTATGAAACAGCACAGACCCGGTGGCTAGTTCGGCCGCTGTGTTTCAGAGCAGCCGCCATATTTAGTCATGTGCACCAGGATGTAACTGTACTATACTGACCCCTACTTGCTTCTCCATTACAGAGCAGCGGTTCCCATTCTCTTCGCCAGTCTGTGTTGTCAGAGATACAGGATGATGTCACCGACTTCACCTTTCTACCAATTGCTATGTCCTGTCACTGGGAGAAAACTGGAGTCAATGATATCATCCAGCGGCGCCAGCTTAACCCCATGATCACATTGCAAGTAGTTGATGGAGTGACAGAGGAGACCCTACCTCTGTCAAACACGTTAGATGCTGTGGATGCTGTGGACTGCGCAATTCATGGGTTGAATGATGGGAGACCAAGTTTATTGGTCTCCTATCAGTGCCCCAATGAATAAGGTTGATAGTAACAGCTTGAGCATTGGGACTGCAGCTCAGATAACAGTGTTAATTTTAAGGGGTTAATTTGAGTGCAGTTTTGATTTTAGAAAACTGCAGTTGCAGTAAAATAGCAGCAAAAAATCTTACAAAATCTAAATGTACCTTGAAAATGAATTCCCTATAATGACACTGATCTCCTATCTATAGGACCCCAAGGAGCATGGGGGTCTGCAAGGGTCTCATGCAAACAGAGAAGTGGTGTGCATGTTGGGCTACCTCTCTGTTTATTTTTGGGCGGCATCCAGAATGATCGAGCATTCACACCACTTCTTAATTTACATAGGGCACTTGTAGACCACATTTCTTTTGCGTTCAGACCCCCACTGATCAGACAATTCTCCTCAATCCTGTAGATGGGTGTCAATAGCGGGAAAAACCTCTGTAAAGATAGTAAGGGATAGTACAGGAAGCAAGCAGGATCTGAATTTCCCAGCAGGGCTTATTTCATGCAGTTAAGTGGGCTTTGTGTATTTTTTTTTTTTCTTATATACTGTACAGTACATTGCTTCCCTTTATACCACTCACGGATTTGGAAGTGAAAGCAGTAAACAATATATCCTGGTACGTTTTCCTTACATATTATTTATATATACAGTACAGACCAAAAGTTTGGACACACCTTCTCATTCCAAGAGTTTTCTGTATTTTCATGACTATAAAAATTGTAGATTCACACTGAAGGCATCAAAACTATGAATTAACACATGTGGAATAATATACTTAACAAAAAAGTGTGAAACAACTGAAAATATGTCTTATATTCTAGGTTCTTCAAAGTAACCACCTTTTGCTTTGATTACTGCTTTGCACACTTGGCATTCTCTTGATGAGCTTCAAGAGGTAGTCACCTGAAATGGTCTTCCAACAGTCTTGAAGGAGTTCCCAGAGATGCTTAGCACTTGTTGGCCCTTTTGCCTTCACTCTGCGGTCCAGCTCACCTCAAACCATCTGGATTGGGTTCAGGTCTGGTGACTGTGGAGGCCAGGTCATCTGGCGTAGCACCCCATCACTCTCCTTCTTGGTCAAATAGCCCTTACACAGTCTGGAGGTGTGTTTGGGGTCATTGTCCTGTTGAAAAATAAATGATGGTCCAACTAAACGCAAACCGGATGGAATAGCATGCCGCTGCAAGATGCTGTGGTAACCATGCTGGTTCAGTATTCCTTCAATTTTGAATAAATCCCCAACAGTGTCACCAGCAAAGCACCCCCACACCATCACACCTCCTCCTCCATGCTTCACGGTGGGAACCAGGCATGTAGAGTCCATTCGTTCACCTTTTCTGCGTCGCACAAAGACACGGTAGTTGGAACCAAAGATCTCAAATTTGGACTCATCAGACCAAAGCACAGATTTCCACAGGTCTAATGTCCATTCCTTGTGTTCTTTAGCCCAAACAAGTCTCTTTTGCTTGTTGCCTGTCCTTAGCAGTGGTTTCCTAGCAGCTATTTTACCATGAAGGCCTGCTGCACACAGTCTCCTCTTAACAGTTGTTGTAGAGATGTGTCTGCTGCTAGAACTCTGTGTGGCATTGACCTGGTCTCTAATCTGAGCTGCTGTTAACCTGCGATTTCTGAGGCTGGTGACTCGGATGAACTTATCCTCTGCAGCAGAGGTGACTCTTGGTCTTCCTTTCCTGGGGCGGTCCTCATGTGAGCCAGTTTCTTTGTAGCGCTTGATGGTTTTGGCCACTGCACTTGGGGACACTTTCAAAGTTTTCCCCATTTTTCGGACTGACTGACCTTCATTTCTTAAAGTAATGATGGCCACTCGTTTTTCTTTACTTAGCTGCTTTTTTCTTGCCATAATACAAATTCTAACACTCCATTCAGTAGGACTATCAGCTGTGTATCCACCTGACTTCTGAACAACACAACTGATGTTCCCAACCCCATTTATAAGGCAAGAAATCCCACTTATTAAACCTGACAGGGCACACCTGTGAAGTGAAAACCATTTCAGGTGACTACCTCTTGAAGCTCATCAAGAGATTGCCAAGAGTATGCAAAGCAGTAATCAAAGCAAAAGGTGGCTACTTTGAAGAACCTAGAATATAAGACATATTTTCAGTTGTTTCACACTTTGTTGTTAAGTATATAATTCCACATGTGTTAATTCATAGTTTTGATGCCTTCAGTGTGAATCTACAATTTTTCTAGTCATGAAAATACAGAAAACTCTTGGAATGAGAAGGTGTGTCCAAACTTTTGGTCTGTACTGTATATATCGCAAAACTTTATTATACACATAAATATACAATTACTTACATACCTATAAAAACTAGTATACGAAAAATAGAAAGAGAAAGAAGGGTGCAAAATCCAAAATTGTGGAAACCAGTCTACACATTTCTGTTCTATGTAAAAATAAAGAAATATTAACCTGTGAAGTTGTACCTCCAATGTTTGATTTTTTATTTTTTTTATATATATATATATATATATAGGCGTCTCATCATGCCAAGCTGCATTGTGCGCGGCTGTGTTCGTGCAAGGAAGAAGCAATGTCCGTCCATAATCCTTCATAGTTTTCCAAGAGAACCTGAAAAAAATCAAGCAGTGGCTGCAACAAACAGGACAATATGGCGACTACGTTGACAATATGGTTGTGAAAGTATATCTGGGAAAAGTAAATGACACGTATAGAATGTGTTCTTTACACTTCACACATGACTGTTACCACTATGATGGTTATCGGAGGACTTTAAAAAAGAATGTGGTGCCAACTATATTTAATATCATAAAACCTTCTACAGCTCCATCAACATCTTCAGTATCTACAAATATTCCGTCAGTGTCAGGAACATCAAGCTCTTCTACTGAGCGACACATCCCTTCTATCCCTTCACCACCTATCGAGAGCCAGAAACCATCTTGGTCGGATACGGGATGTGCATTGCGGGTTGTTCAATCTAAGCTACTCTCACAGCCCACCATTCAGAAAATGACTTTAGTTCCTGTGGTTCCTCAAGGCGTTTTTTTTCAAGCACGTGGTGTTAGTCAGACATGTAATTCAGTAGTTGGTCTCAGATCATCAGTAAATACTCAACCAACTGCAAACACTAGATGTGAGTCCACGCAAATGTATTCTGCTTTGCCTGCTGTAAGTCAGAAGTCATCTGCAATTCCTGAATGTATAGCCTCACCCCGTGGTGGTCAGCAGGAACAGTTAACACCTAATACATCAGCCTCTGTAATATTTCTGCAGAAACCTTCTTCTCTTACTAGAAATCCTGACTTGCCTTTGGATTCCCAGCTCAGGCCAGAAGTTACATCTTCAAGCACCAAACTTCCATCTTCCACCAAACCTTCTGGTCCGATAATATCCTTATCCGCAGCATCAAGTCCAGTGATCTCTGCCTCTGGATTTGACAGGTCTCACTCTAACCCTCTGACTACTCCACCAGTCAATATTCCTTTAACTGTCATTGGTAAATCAAAGCCATGCCCTGTGACAGTCCTTCCAATTTCTGGAACTGTGCCAGCTGTAACACAGACCCCAACATCTAGTTTGACACAGAACCCACCCTCTATATCTGTTGTCCATTCTCCTACAAAGACACCCACACCACAAACTGTAATCCCCGGTTCTGAGCCTGCATCAAAGAAAAGAAAATTCTATCCTAATCCACTTATTTTGCCTAGCCCTTGTATAAACCAACCATCTGATAGTACAGCTAAACATTATTTTGTAGCAAGTAGCGCACCATTGATTCAGCCATCTTCAGCTAGCCGGCTGTTTCTGAAGCCTTTAATGGTTGACAAAGGTGTGAACACCGATTATTCCACAAACAGAAGAAGTTGTTGCATTGCCACTGACCCAATGTATAGGAGAAGAAATGCACGTACACAGACTAAAATATATGCAAAACATCGTAAAATTATGTGCAATTTGTTAGTTCCAAGCAAACAAGCTAAGAACTCGGATTTAACTGTTTCTCCTGCTAGTCCAGAAAACGTTGAATTTAGTGACTGCAGCGCCTCCACGTCAAGTGATGATGACAGTGACCAATGTGATGACATGGAATCTGTTCATTTAGATCTTGTTAAAGTTGAGATCTTTCCAGATCCTGAAGTGGATGTATCTATCTCTACAGATATAAAACATGCAAACCATATTAAAAAAGAAACCAAAAACATTCTATCCCCAACAGCTTTTAAAAGTTCTTTCACAGCACCAGGATTGGACATCAGTAATGTGAAAAAAGAACCCAATATAAAAACAGAAGAGGATCAGAGTCCAATTTCTACTCCTTCTCAAAATATCATTGACTTTGTATCACAACATATTTCATCCATACCAAATAAACCGGTAACTCCAGTTTGTAGAAATCCAACTTCATGGGAAACATCGGCCATGCAGACTGATGAGGAACCAGAAGACCCAAGTGACTCCTCGTTCCATATCAATGAACTGAGTGAGGATGAGGATGAATCATTCTTAGTGCCAAGTGATGGAGAAGATGAAGATGACGTAAAACAGGTCTTCCAGGATTTAGATTCACCAGTGGACAATCCTGTAGAAGAAGAAAAGTATATTGTTTTTGAATCCTGTCTCAAAAAACTGATAATGATGATCCCGTGTATGTCCAAAACCAAATGTACGTCACCACTTACACAATACAGAAAGGAAACCATTGGATCCTATTTGTCAATAGAAGTTCGTTGCAGGTCTGGTCATACAAGTTTACTGTGGGAAAGCCAGCCAAGACATAGATATGAACCATTGGGAAATGTTCTGTTATCTGCCGCAGTGCTATGTAGTGGTTCTAGTTTTGTAAAATCCCAACATATGTTTAAATTGCTGAATGTGAAATCCATAGACAAAACTTCCTATTATAGACATCAATCTATGTACCTGTTTCCGGCCATTAGGCATCACTGGAGGGTGGAACAAAAGACAGTCATACGAAGTGTCCAGGAAAGACCACTTTGCTTGGCAGGAGATCGACAATTGGACAATCCTGGATTTTCTGCCAAGTATTCTATATATTCTCTGATGGACGTAGCTAGCAAAAAAATCTGTTCGTTATCGGTGGATCCGGTTACTCCACAAGTGACATTGGAAGGCTTGGAAAAACTAGGATTTCAGAAGGCTATGGGTGAACTCCAGACTATGAATGCCAAAGTGAAGATGGTTGTCACTGACAGAAGTATTGCTATTCAAGAAATTCTAAAGGACAAGTATCCGGGTATCGTACATAAATTTGATCTATGGCATTTATCCAAATCAATTGGCAATGAGGTTTTAATGGCAGCCAAACATAAAGGCTGTGAAATCCTATATCAATGGGTGGAGGCCATCAAAAACCATATTTGGTGGAGCTCATGCACATGTTGTAGAAAACCTGATTTGTTGATCCAGAAATGGAAATCAGTTATTCAGCATGTCGCCAATGTTCATAGGTGGGACAGTGATAGTGACTGCAAAGCGTGTCATCATCCTCCACTCCCAAAAGAAGTGGTGAACAATACAAACTGGTTGGAGAAAGGTTCGGCTGCCCATGAGAAGCTGAAAAAAATTGTTGAAAATACCAATTTGTTAAAGGACTTAAATGAGTTGTCTTTCCTATGTCATGCGGGAGAGTTAGAGATCTATCGTAACACTTGCCTTAAGTATCGTCCAAAGACATTACATTTCTTCATGGACTCTATGGTAGCACGCACACAACTTGCAGCCCTGGACCATAACAGAAATGTCCATAGGGTTAAGGAAGTGGTGAAAAATGCTTCAAGTGGACATGAATTAGGTAGTATGACACAAAGTATAGAAGTCTCTAAAGGTGAAAAGTCATGGATTATCAAGGCACTGTATGAGCCAACTTGCCAAAATTTTCTTTTTGACATTATGAATGATGTCATAGCACTTGTCAAAGAAGAGAAAAGACTTTCATGACCAAATCAAAATGACATAACTTTAAAATTACATACAGTGCCTTGCGAAAGTATTCGGCCCTCTTGAACTTTTCAACCTTTTGCCACATTTCAGGCTTCAAACATAAGGATATAAAATTTAAAATTTTTGGTTAAGAATCAACAACAAGTGGGACACAATCGTGAAGTGGAATGAAATTTATTGGATATTTTAAACTTTTGTAAAAAATAAAAAACTGAAAAGTGGGGTGTGCCAAATTATTTGGCCCCCTTAAGTTAATACTTTGTAGCGCCACCTTTTGCTGCGATTACAGCTGCAAGTCGCTTGGGGTATGTCTCTATCAGTTTTGCACATCGAGAGACTGAAATTCTTGCCCATTCTTCCTTGGAAAACAGCTCGAGCTCAGTGAGGTTGGATGGAGAGCGTTTGTGAACACCAGTTTTCAGCTCTTTCCACAGATTCTCGATTGGATTCAGGTCTGGACTTTGACTTGGCCATTCTAACACCTGGATACGTTTATTTGTGAACCATTCCATTGTAGATTTTGCTTTATGTTTGGGATCATTGTCTTGTTGGAAGATAGATCTCCGTCCCAGTCTCAGGTCTTTTGCAGACTCCAACAGGTTTTCTTCCAGAATGGTCCTGTATTTGGCTCCATCCATCTTACCATCAATTTTAACCATCTTCCCTGTCCCTGCTGAAGAAAAGCAAGCCCAAACCATGATGCTGCCACCACCATGTGTGACAGTGGGGATGGTGTGTTCAGGGTGATGAGCTGTGTTGCTTTTACGCCAAACATATCGTTTTGCATTGTGGCCAAAAAGTTCGATTTTGGTTTCATCTGACCAGAGCACCTTCTTCCACATGTTTGGTGTGTCTCCCAGGTGGCTTGTGGCAAACTTTAAACGAGACTTTTTATAGATATCTTTGAGAAGTGGCTTTCTTCTTGCCACTCTTCCATAAAGGCCAGATTTGTGCAGTGTACGACTGATTGTTGTCCTATGGACAGACTCTCCCACCTCAGCTGTAGATCTCTGCAGTTCATCCAGAGTGATCATGGGCCTCTTGGCTGCATCTCTGATCAGTCTTCTCCTTGTTTGAGATGAAAGTTTAGAGGGCCAGCCGGGTCTTGGTAGATTTGCAGTGGTCTGATACTCCTTCCATTTCAATATGATCGCTTGCACAGTGCTCCTTGGGATGTTTAAAGTTTGGGAAATCTTTTTGTATCCAAATCCGGCTTTAAACTTCTCCACAACAGTATCACGGACCTGCCTGGTGTGTTCCTTGGTCTTCATGATGCTCTCTGCGCTTTAAACAGAATCCTGAGACTATCACAGAACAGGTGCATTTATACGGAGACTTGATTACACACAGGTGGATTATATTTATCATCATCAGTCATTTAGGACAACATTGGATCATTCAAAGATCCTCACTGAACTTCTGGAGTCCGTTTGCTGCACTGAAAGTAAAGGGGCCGAATAATATTACACGCCCCACTTTTCAGTTTTTTATTTTTCACAAAAAGTTTAAAATAACCAATAAATTTCGTTCCACTTCACAATTGTGTCCCACTTGTTGTTGATTCTTCACCAAAAAATTAAAATTTTATATCTTTGTTTGAAGCCTGAAATGTGGCAAAAGGTTGAAAAGTTCAAGGGGGCCGAATACTTTTGCAAGGCACTGTAGTACCCTAAAAACTTTTAAAAAGTATACATTTTGTATAATGTCATTTACAAAGTTGTTAATATATATTTTTTGTTGCTTACCATTAAGTAAATTGAAGAGAATAGAGCGCTTCTCAAGACTGTGTAGCCCCCTCGCGTTGAGAGATTGCGCCACAACATTAATCTGCAAACTAGGTGTCGCCATCTCCGGTTATTCGGGTCAGACCACACAGTCACTCCTCCAAGTAAGGGAGAGGAGGAGAGAGAGAGAAAAAAAAAAAGGAGTGGGGAGGGAGGAGCTAGAAGAACAGAGGGAAGAGAGTAGGAACAGGCGAACAAAAGCAGAAGGAAAAAAGAGGAAAAGAGAAGGAGTAAGAGAGAAAAAATACAAGTGAGAGACTAAAGTCGGAAAGGAGGCAGTCCCTCAAACAAAAAACTGAGAAGGAAATGAGGAAAGCAGGGAGTTGAGCATGTGGGGTCCAAGAGTGTATGAAAGCAAAAACAGTGTATGAGATGAGGGTGCGACAGGAGCAAATAAATCCAAGGTCTAGAACATCATGAAACAAAGCGGAGAGGGCCTCTAGCAACTATCAGCATTACTGCCCCTCTAAGCCAAAGGGCCAGACTGATTGGTAAGAACATTTCAAAAAAGTGGGACTGTGCCGCATATTAAGGCCAACTAAGACAACACCCATAAGAGAAAAAGGGGGAGTTATGGCAGAGAGTAGTATTACAACAAACATGGGAGGAAAGCCAACAAGTTAGTATAATAGAACCCGCTATTGTCCATAGTGGAGACTTGCATGCTTCAGCAAGACCCGGATGAGGTTCTCAAAGGATTAGTGAGAACCACTCCACATAATGAAGCATCGGGAGCTGTCACGCTTCAGTTGGAAGGTGGCTGGAGAGGCCAGGCTGATTTGCTGCTGGTCGCTGCAGGTCTTCACCAGGTGGTTGGGATCCATCTCAGATCGGGGTAAAGGGCGTATGTCTGGATCTGTGGTGCCGCCTCAGAGGAATATGACTCTGTTGGGTATTATCCAATGCGAGCCAGATCCGGACCTCAATGGGCTTAGTGTTCAGGTAGTAGAACATCTCTAGGAGATCAGCTGGGGAGTGCAGCAGGATGGAGACAGGGCCTTTACGGACATTCAGATGGAAAGGATGTCCCCAGCAATAAGTGCCACCACAGTCCTTGATTAGGCTCAGAAAAGGTTGTACGGTGCACCGCATGGCTAGTGTGCATTTAGACTCATCTGGAAAGAGCCTTATCGTAGTGTCCTCAAAGGGTACAAGGCCCGTGGAGTATGCACATATCAAAATATGTTCTTTCTCAGAGTAATAGTGCAGTGTGCACAAGACATCCTGGGGATTAGCAGGGTCAACTGGGCTGGAACGTTGAACTCTATGTACTCTATCAAACGTGTATGTGGTGTCCAGGGGGCGTGGTGTTACCAAGTTTAAGATCGTGTGGACTCTGGCAGGTAGATCATCTAGGGCCCCCTTTTTCTGGAACGCCTTGTAGGCGTACATTATTTCTCCTGCCCTGATTCTCCTGATCATCGAGTTGAAATTCAATATTCTGCAGGTGGACAAGTGCGGTTTTGGGACCGTTCCACTGCGGTAAGTCTGCGGTCCAGCTCAGAGACCGACCGGTTAGTATCGGCCTTATTACACCTCTGCTTTGACAGTGTCTAATGCCTGAGAGTGGGCCTGTTCCAGGCGGGAAACTACGCCATCCAAATCCTGTTTGGTACAAAGGACCTATATGAGGTCTCATAGTAGTTGGAAATTGGCTGGCGCCACATGGGCTGTTTGGCACTGAAGAGTGGGTGTAGTCAATCCAGGATTGTCAGGACAGAACTGCGGAGGAGCAGGCAGTTCAGAGACCCTCGTGGGAGGTCTGGACCCTGTATCAGTGGATGAGTGCACATTCTGCGAGTGTAGGAAATGGTGGCGCCAAGTCTTCAGCATCGAATGATAAAGCCAAGACACTTGAATGGGAGAGGTAACTGGAGATAGAGGGTAGGAGTTGAGCGATTGGCGAAGACCAGCAGAATTGATGTCTCCTGGGATATCCCAGAGAGGGAAGACCGTGGGTAGTAGGTAGAATATACTCATGGTACAAAGAGTATTTGGACAGCACCATTGCTAAGCTCTATTTCCTAGGTGGGAGGTTGGCCGCCAGGACAGAGAATGCGACAATAGTGAGGGTAGGTCTAGAGACTGTCAGCCTGGTGTTAGTGTACCAGTAGCCCTGCCTGTAATGTCTCCAGCCAAAGTGCCTCTGCGGCTTCTATGGATTCCGTGAGCGCAGATGGACTGCTAGCTTGGTGGATGCGTACTCGCAGCCCTGCCTGTAATGTTTCTGATCAGTGTGCCTCTGCAACTCCTCGGAAACAAAGATAAGGTAGAGTACCTCAGTTACACCTCCTTGCTGGATGAAGCAAGATGATGGCAACTAAGTTGGAGGGTAGAAGGGTGGGAGACCCCTTCAGGAGATCTATCAGAGAAAGCAGGAGAGCCTGCTGGTGCCGGCAGGAGTGGTATGGAGAAATGTTCGGCAGAGTCAGAGGCCAGGGTTTACAGCTAGACCGGGGGGGTTGGTTATTGAGGAGTTGTTGTCTGTGAGCCCCAGCAATGAAATGGACGGTCAGGCCTGGTTAGTGAGGGTGTCGTAACCAAGTGCAGGCAGCACCGAAGTGGAGCTCCGTAGGGTCGGTGAATAACTGGAGAACGGCTAGCGGCATCCTGAGCAGACCAGAGAACACCGCCACTGCAGTCAGGTCCTCTGTAGTTTTCAGGCCACACCAAGATGGCGGACACACCAGGGCCGCGTGTCTTCTTTGCAAGATCGCTGATCCGGTGCCAGGGGTTCAGTGGCACCCTGGAGCAGGCTGGCTGCAGGCAAGATCTGTGGGAGTATGCGTGAGCCAATACACTGAGTTTGGATGAAGTAGCTGGAGGAAAGGCAGGGTCCAGAGCGCTGTTAGGGATGTTAAATCAGGCTCAATATTCAGGTATCAGGGCGTGGGCAATGTATGCTGTACTTCTGCCTGCCTGAGGCAGGGACCAAGGTGGTCGCCGCGCCCGGGGAGAGAGGGAAGCCACATGGAGATCCAGAGCTAGAGCGGCCGTGTAGGGGCTCCAAGAATGGATGACATACCTGGAAGGGCCGTTGGGGGGTCCGCTCCCTTCTCCCAGAGGTCTGTGGGAGTCTTGTGCGTGGTGTGTTGGTGTCACGAGGGCAGCGATGTCCAGCAGCTGAAACTTTAGCTCGAGGCTTCAAGGTCATGACTAAGCCTCAGGTGCGAGATCACAATCTGGGTGCACAGAGGCTCCAGATAATGTCCCAACAGATCCTAGAATACTGTGGGGCCAATCAGGGGCAAAGAGGCAGTTGATTTTACCCCAATCTGAGGGGTTTCATTCAAATAACAGACGGAGCTCAAGAAAGACACGTCGCGCAAGTACACCTCTCTGTACACTTATAGCCAAGCAAGCAGTTATGATTATTTTCAGTCTTCCTCCCTTCTTACAAGTGAATTTAGAGGCATTCATATGCTTGACCCCTCTCCATTCACTTCTGAGCACGGATGGGACCATGTTCTTGAGAGATGCAAGTCCCAGAGGTGAAACCTTCATCAGTCAGGTGTTTATGGCATATCCTATGGATATAGCCATAAATACTGAGAAGAGAATGTTCTGAAACATTTCCCTTTTACTTGGCTTGGAACTTGTTTGCATAATGTGTTTTCGTTTCCTGTGTGAATGGAATAGTAGGGGAAGAAAAAAAATCATTGCATCAGAAAAGAGTGGCCAAAACGACAATTACTTATGTTTGAGGATAAAAAATTGAAAACCATTTTACATAAACTTCTCATATAGAACAACATTGAAATTGCAACACAACAGAAAAAGTGTTAGAATTATGGAAATCACAGGATGGACGGATATGTAAATGATAAAAAATGGAAACAAAAGTTTCAAAACATCTCAATTTATTCAGTATCAAGTAGAGTAGCGCAGAAATCCTTGCACTTACATGGCCTAGCATGCTATCAGTGGTTGGCTGAGGAATGCTATGCCAAACTGAATACATTTGGGCCTAAGAATCTTCAAGATTGGCTGCTGGCAGCTCCCTTTGAAAGTCCTGAGATGTTTAGGCCATACAGCCTGCAAACAGTAATACGAACAACATGCAGCCTGTCATTGTCTTGTTGAAAAACAGCTCCTTGGACATTTTGGAGAAATGGCAGCACCAATGGTACCACGACCAAATCAATCTAACACTGAACTGTTCAGTGTACCTGAAGTGAAGACTAGAGGGGTCCAACTACTGTACATTATGCCACCTTTCAGACCAATGTGACGTTCTCTTATGAAGGTTTTTTCATGGCATTGCCCATGTGATCTCCAGACCAATTTCCAGCTATCAATATGTCCAGAACAAAAGCGAGACTCCTCCCTGAAGAGAATTGACTATCATTTCAGCCCCCAGTGCTGTCTTGCCGTGCAACACGATAGCCTTTGAAAGCCATGGTTTGAGGACAATGTAACACCTATAACTGGACATATGGCTTGTAGACCAGGGTTGTGCAAATGCAAATCAAAAAGATGGATTGTGTTGACACTGTTTGCTACCAAAGGCTTGGGTTGTCCACTTTCACTTGCAGTACAGAATGGATCACTACACGCCATTTTTCCAATCAGATGATCTGTCCATGCAGAGGTTCTCCTTCTCTCACTTCTTTTAACCATCTTAGTGGTGACAGTCTCATGTTTTGATTGGTTGCCAATGGATACGACCATGAATACAGGATCTTTCTATGTTTTGGCAATTGTTAGAAACCCAGCCATGATTTCCTTATTAACGTGATTTCGGACACTAAACCACCTGCAAATCCTTAGGGACTGGGGATTTAGTGACCCAAAATAGCCTGTTATAAAGCCATCAGTTTCTGCACTAAAAGTTTGAAAGCTTTATACTCCCCCTGCTGCTGTACTACTAACACTGGTGCAGTTCTTCACTGAAACCAAAGGAGTACACCCCGGCTTCAGTGTCCATGCTCCAGACCTCAGAACTGCACAGACATCGGGAGCACCAGAGATGAGTCCGATGAGACTCATCTCTAGGTATGTATATAGGTTTGTTTTTTTTATAATGTGGAACGGTTGGATTTACAACAGAGCAGTTTGGGACACTAAGGATATGGTCACACGGAGCTTCGGGATCCCGTCACGGCTAGACCGCAAGCGGAAAACAATGGCGAGAAATGAAGCGGAATTCAAATAGGAGATAGTGTGCATCAGGGCAAAACCCCTTTCTTGTGGAAAAATATTTGAAAATGGCCTGAGAATCAATAATCAACAATAAGTGTGTTTATCACTTTAAGAGAACACATTCAGTATATGATAGAAGCTCATTCATTACAATGTTCTATTGTTCAGAATTTCTTCTCAAGCTTCATAAGCAAGGTTATTTGATAAGAGGGTCCGGTTGTACATCTTGCTCCCTTGTGTCCCCTTTACTCTCTTATTCTCTTCGTGTGGGAACAAGATGTATTGTATGGCGATAGGAGCTAGGTTTCAGTAAAAATGTTTTAATGAAACATTTCAAGGTCTACTGACAATGAAGAGCCTATGTGGTCAGATGCTTAATTAGACATCTAAGATGGTGGATACCGGAAGTCCATGTGCTAGCCACATGCGGGCCATACAGAACGCCCACTAATCCTTAACCAATTGTATTGCATGTTTTGTGTGATGTATTCTGTGATGTGTAAACTGGCATAAAGCCATTATGTTCCTTTATAATCTTGTGCACAGCCTTAACAAACAGAGAGAATTATCATAGAGAATCACCTTTCTCTGTGTTGATTCCCCGAGCGCGATTTAATTATTTAATTTGGACATCTCCTGATAATTAGTGACTGGAACCGCTTGGGTTCTAATGACACCCTTTAAGACCAAAACTGACTGGGTCCTTAAAGGGTTAAGCCATGCCTGAGTGTAAACCAGATAAAAGTAACCACCCTTAGTGCTGCAGCCTTAGCCCCACCATAGTGCACAGGCAGAGACCCAGCACTCTGTGTACTATATATATATATATATATACAGTCATATGAAAAAAATCTTAATCATTTTTAGTTCTAAATATTTGGGTGTTTGCAACAGCCATTTCAATTTGATATATCTAATAACTGATGGACACAGTAATATTTCAGGATTGAAATGAGGTTTATTGTACTAACAGAAAATGTGCAATATGCATTAAACCAAAATTTGACCGGTGCAAAAATTTGGGTACCCTTATCATTTTATTGATTTGAATACTCCTAACTACTTTTTACTGACTTACTGAAGCACAAAATTGGTTTTGTAACCTCACTGAGCTTTGAACTTCATAGCCAGGTGTATCCAATCATGAGAAAAGGTATTTAAGGTGGCCAATTGCAAGTTGTTCTCCTATTTGAATCTCCTCTGAAGAGTGGCATCATGGGCTCCTCAAAACAACTCTCAAATGATCTGAAAACAAAGATTGTTCAACATAGTTGTTCAGGGGAAGGATACAAAAAGTTGTCTCAGAGATTTAACCTGTCAGTTTCCACTGTGAGGAACATAGTAAGGAAATGGAAGACCACAGGGACAGTTCTTGTTAAGCCCAGAAGTGGCAGGCCAAGAAAAATATCAGAAAGGCAGAGAAGAAGAATGGTGAGAACAGTCAAGGACAATCCACAGACCACCTCCAAAGAGCTGCAGCATCATCTTGCTGCAGATGGTGTCACTGTGCATCGGTCAACAATACAGCACACTTTGCACAAGGAGAAGCTGTATGGGAGAGTGATGCGAAAGAAGCCGTTTCTGAAAGCACGCCACAAACAGAGTCGCCTGAGGTATGCAAAAGCACATTTGGACAAGCCAGCTTCATTTTGGAAGAAGGTCCTGTGGACTGATGAAACAAAGATTGAGTTGTTTGGTCATACAAAAAGGCGTTATGCATGGCGTCCAAAAAACACAGCATTCCAAGAAAAACACTTGCTACCCACTTTAAAATTTGGTGGAGGTTCCATCATGCTTTGGGGCTGTGTGGCCAATGCCGGCACCGGGAATCTTGTTAAAGTTGAGGGTCGCATGGATTCAACTCAGTATCAGCAGATTCTTGAGAATAATGTACAAGAATCAGTGACGAATTTGAAGTTACGCCGGGGATGGATATTTCAGCAAGACAATGATCCAAAACACAGCTCCAGATCTACTCAGGCATTCATGCAGAGGAACAATTACAATGTTCTGGAATGGCCATCCCAGTCCCCAGACCTGAATATCATTGAATTATCTGTGGGATAATTTGAAGCGGGCTGTCCATGCTCAGCGACCATCAAACTTAACTGAACTGGAATTGTTTTGTAAAGAGGAATGGTCAAAAATACCTTCATCCAGGATCCAGGAACTGATTAAAAGCTACAGGAAGCGACTAGAGGCTGTTATTTTTGCAAAAGGAGGATCTACTAAATATTAATGTCACTTTTCTGTTGAGGTGCCCATACTTTTGCACCGGTCAAATTTTGGTTTAATGCATATTGCACATTTTCTGTTAGTACAATAAACCTCATTTCAATTCTGAAATATTACTGTGTCCATCAGTTATTATATATATCAAATTGAAATGGCTGTTGCAAACACCCAAATATTTAGAACTAAAAATGATTAAGATTAATAGGGGTGCCCAAACTTTTTCATATGACTGTATATATATTATATATACTCTCACATACTTGCTGTATGTAGTATAATGTTGTACCGTGTTAGCCATTGAAAGTAGTGGAAGAGTGAAGAAATCAGGCGATACCTTTTAGAGGCTAACTGAGTATATTTATAAGTAAGATACTTGCTGTATGGCAGGAGAGCAGAGCTGTGGTGTGAGCTGTTACCTAACTCTCTCCTGACAGGAAGTCGTGTTACAGATAAGAGTGGCCTCAGGCTCTGTGCACACAGGAGCGCTTCCCCCCCTCCCTTCTGAGACAAAACATCACATTTCACTGAGCGCCCCGCCCCTCTGGGTCACGTGAGCTAGAGGGGCGTGGAACGTGACGTATTGTCTCGGAAGGGAGGGGAAGCCGTGCTCTCTACAGGGGAGCAACACTGAGAGCAACTGGAACACAACTTCCTGTCAGGAGAGAGTTAGGAGACAGCTCAGCCTGCCTAAAGGCAAGTATATGAGTAAGTGCTTAACCCTTACGTGATAGTAGTATAATGTTGTACCGTGTTAGCCATTGAAAGTAGTGGAAGAGTGAAGAAATCAGGCGATACCTTACGTGACGCAGACATTTCTCATTTTTGTGTTTTCGTTTTTTACTCCCTGCATTCCAAAAGCCATAAGCTTCTAATTTTTCCGTTTACGTAGTCATATGAGGGCTTAATTTTTGCGTGACAAGTTGTACTTCAAAATGGTACCATTTATTATTCTGTACAATGTACTGGGAATCAGGAAAAAAATTCAGAATGAGGTGGAATTGAGAAAAAAAATGCAGTACCGCCATTTTCTTGCAGGTTTTGTTTTTACAGCTTCCACTCTGCAGTAAAAATGCCATGTTAGCTTAATTCTCCAGGTCAGTACGATCACGGTGATACCAAATTTATATAGTTTTCTTCATGTTTTAACAACTGTATAAAAATTTTAAATTTTGAAGAAAAAAATTTTTTTTGAATCAGCATATTCTGACACCTGTAACTTTTTTATATTTCAGTATAATGAGCTGTGTAAGGTCTGTTTTTTTGCAGGACAATATGTAGTTTTTGTTTGATACCATGTTGGGTAATGTATGATCACGGGCAAGGCTGCCGGGTCCCTGCTGTATGAAACAGCACAGACCCGGTGGCTAGTGCGGCCGTTCTGTTTCATATTTAGTCACGTGCACCAGGACGTAACTTTACGTCCTGGTGCGCCTAAGGGTTAAACGGAATGGGTTGCCTTATTCAGTTATTACATATATTTATGTATAAAAATATTTATATATGTGTGACTTTTTTCTCCGTGTAGATTTTTTTAATTCTATTTTCCATGTCTGATTATGGGGCAGCCATTTTACCCAAACTTCTCTTCTGCTCGGTTAACAGCATTTAGTGATCTGCTTTACAGCACGCTCATGGCCATAAGAAGAAATAGACTGGACTGGACTCATTGAGGTCTATGGAAGGGTTTTCTAGACATGCTGTGTGTAGGGAGACGGAGTAGATAAGCTGTGACATCACTTATTGTCAGTAGCGGATGTAATGATAGGTCAGTGGTGTTATATATAGAGGTGTTATACTGTATATTCTATTCTAATTCTGTTTATGATGTACTGTAAGTGAGGTCAATGCTGCTAAGAAAACTCCTACAGTACAGTATTGGCAATTATTAGGATTAGTGGCCAGACTTAAAACTGCAGGATTTAGTATTTTAGTACTACTTCAGAAGGCAAAATGGAAAATTTAAAAAATCAACATAAAAAAAAAAAAGTTTACTATAAAAATTGTGTTTTTAAAATGGCTCATTTTCTTGTGAAACACTCCCTCTAACTATTGCATATATTTATATTCAACAGAGCAAGACTATGTTCACATACAGTACAGACCAAAAGTTTGGACACACCTTCTCATTCCAAGAGTTTTCTGTATTTTCATGACTATAAAAATTGTAGATTCACACTGAAGGCATCAAAACTATGAATTAACACATGTGGAATTATATACTTAACAAAAAAGTGTGAAACAACTGAAAATATGTCTTATATTCTAGGTTCTTCAAAGTAGCCACCTTTTGCTTTGATTACTGCTTTGCACACTCTTGGCATTCTCTTGATGAGCTTCAAGAGGTAGTCACCTGAAATGGTTTTCACTTCACAGGTGTGCCCTGTCAGGTTTAATAAGTGGGATTTCTTGCCTTATAAATGGGGTTGGCACCATCAGTTGTCTTGTTCAGAAGTCAGGTGGATACACAGCTGATAGTCCTACTGATTGGAGTGTTAGAATTTGTATTATGGCAAGAAAAAAAGCAGCTAAGTAAAGAAAAACGAGTGGCCATCATTACTTTAAGAAATGAAGGTCAGTCAGTCCGAAAAATTGGGAAAACTTTGAAAGTGTCCCCAAGTGCAGTGGCCAAAACCATCAAGCGCTACAAAGAAACTGGCTCACATGAGGACCGCCCCAGGAAAGGAAGACCAAGAGTCACCTGCTGCGGAGGATAAGTTCATCCGAGTCACCAGCCTCAGAAATCGCAGGTTAACAGCAGCTCAGATTAGAGACCAGGTCAATGCCACACAGAGTTCTAGCGGCAGACACATCTCTACAACATCTGTTAAGAGGAGACTGTGTGCAGCAGGCCTTCATGGTAAAATAGCTGCTAGGAAACCACTGCTAAGGACAGGCAACAAGCAGAAGAGACTTGTTTGGGCTAAAGAACACAAGGAATGGACATTAGACCTGTGGAAATCTGTGCTTTGGTCTGATGAGTCCAAATTTGAGATCTTTGGTTCCAACCACCGTGTTTTTGTGCGACGCAGAAAAGGTGAACGAATGGACTCTACATGCCTGGTTCCCACCGTGAAGCATGGAGGAGGAGGTGTGATGGTGTGGGGGTGCTTTGCTGGTGACACTGTTGGGGATTTATTCAAAATTGAAGGAATACTGAACCAGCATGGTTACCACAGCATCTTGCAGCGGCATGCTATTCCATCCGGTTTGCGTTTAGTTGGACCATCATTTATTTTTCAACAGGACAATGACCCCAAACACACCTCCAGACTGTGTAAGGGCTATTTGACCAAGAAGGAGAGTGATGGGGTGCTACGCCAGATGACCTGGCCTCCACAGTCACCAGACCTGAACCCAATCGAGATGGTTTGGGGTGAGCTGGACTGCAGAGTGAAGGCAAAAGGGCCAACAAGTGCTAAACATCTCTGGGAACTCCTTCAAGACTGTTGGAAGACCATTTCAGGTGACTACCTCTTGAAGCTCATCAAGAGAATGCCAAGAGTGTGCAAAGCAGTAATCAAAGCAAAAGGTGGCTACTTTGAAGAACCTAGAATATAAGACATATTTTCAGTTGTTTCACACTTTTTTGTTAAGTATATAATTCCACATGTGTTAATTCATAGTTTTGATGCCTTCAGTGTGAATCTACAATTTTTATAGTCATGAAAATACAGAAAACTCTTGGAATGAGAAGGTGTGTCCAAACTTTTGGTCTGTACTGTATGCGTCAAGGTGTCCTTTGGAGACTCCGTCCGTGTCCACCTGAAATTTGTGGACAAAAATGTCCGCTGATGGACCCCATTATAGTCAATGGGATTTCTCCAATGGATCAGAACAACGGACAGCTGATGCTAGTGTGAACCTAGTGTAATACATTGTTTCATCATTTTTTTTTATTCTTTTGGTCTTTAAAGATGTTATCCAGAAAAAGTAAAACTTCATTGGGAACAGGGGTAGTTATAACAATAATAATTTTTTTTTTTTTTTTTTTTTATGTAGGCATCTCATCATGCCAAACTGCATTGTGCCCGGCTGTGTTCGTGCAAGGAAGAAGCAATGTCCTTCCATAATCCTTCATAGTTTTCCAAGAGAACCTGAAAAAATCAAGCAGTGGCTGCAACAAACAGGACAATATGGCGTCCATCTTGACAATATGGTTGTGAAAGTATATCTGGGAAAAGTAAATGACGCGTATAGAATGTGTTCTTTACACTTCACACATGACTGTTACCACTATGATGGTTATCGGAGGACTTTAAAAAAGAATGCGGTTCCAACTATATTTAATATAAAACCTTCTACAGCTCCATCAACATCTTCAGTATCTACAAATATTCCGCCAGTGTCAGGAACATCAAGTTCTTCTACTGAGCAACACATCCCTTCTGCTCCACCTACCGAGAACCAGAAACCATCTTGGTCGGATACGGGATGTGCATTGCGGATGGTTCATCCTAAGCTACTCTCACAGCCCGCCATTCAGCAAATGACTTTAGTTCCTGTGGTTCCTCAAGGCGTGTTTTTTCAAGCACGTGGCGGTAGATCATCATTAAATACTCAACCGACTGCAAACTCTAGATGTGAGTCCACGCAAATGTGTTCTGCTTTGCCTGCTGTTAATCTGCAGTCATCTGCAATTTCTGAATTTATAGCCTCACCCCGTGGTGGTCAGCAGGAACAGTTAACACCTAATACATCATCGTCTGTGATATTTCTGCAGAAACCTTCGTCTCTTACCAGAAATCCTGATTCGACTTGGGATACCCAGCTCAGGCCAGAAGTTACATCTTCAAGCACCAAAATTTCATCTTCCACCAATCATTCAGGTCCGATAATATCCTTATCCGCAGCATCAAGTCCAGTGATCTCTACCTCTGGATTTGACAGGTCTCACTCTAACCCTCTGACTACTCCACCAGTCAATATTCCTTTAACTGTCATTGGTAAATCAAAGCCATGCCCCGTGACAGTCCTTCCAATTTCTGGAACTGTGCCAGCTGTAACACAGACCCCAACATCTAGTTTGACACAGAACCCACCCTCTATATCTGTTGTCCATTCTCCTCTTCAAACATCTACACCACAAACTATAATCCCTGGTTCTGAGCCTGCATCAAAGAAAAGAAAATTCTACCCTAATCCACTTATTTTGCCTAGCCCTTGTATAAACCAACCATCTGATAGTACAGCTAAACATTATTTTGTAGCAAGCAGCACACCATTGATTCAGCCATCTTCATCTAGCTGCCTGTTTCTGAAGCCTTTAATGGTTGAAAAAGGTGTGAACACCGATTATTCCACAAACAGAAGAAGTTGTTGCATTGCCACTGACCCAATGTATAGGAGAAGAAATGCACGTACACAGACTAAAATATATGCAAAACATCGTAAAATTATGTGCAATTTGTTAGTTTCAAGCAAACAAACTAAGAACTCGGATTTAACTGTTTCTCCTGTTAGTCCAGAAGACGTAGGATTTAGTGACTGCAGCGCCTCCACGTCAAGTGACGATGACAGTGACCCATGTGATGACATGGAATCTGTTCATTTGGATCTCGTTAAAGTTGAGATCTTTCCGGACCCTGAAGTGGATACTGATATAAAACATGCAAACCATATTAAAAAAGAAACCGAAGACATTCTATCCCCAACAGCTTTTAAAAGTTCTTTCACAGCACCAGGACTGGACATCAGTAATGTGAAAAAAGAACCCAATATAAAAACAGAAGAGGATCAACGTCCAATTTCTACTCCTTCACAAAATATCATTGACTTCGTATCACAGCATCTAAAAATTGAAAGGATTTTGTCCATACCAAATAAACCAGTATCTCCAATTTGTGGAATTCCAACTTCATGGGAAACATCGGCCATGCAGACTGATGAGGAACCAGAGGAGCCAAGTGACTCCTCGTTCCATATCAATGAACTGAGTGAGGATGAGGATGAATCATTCTTAGTGCCAAGTGATGGAGAAGATGAAGATGACGTAAAACAGGTCTTCCAGGACTTGGATTCACCAGTGGACAATCCTGTAGAAGAAGAAAAGTATATTGTTTTCGAATCCTGTCTCAAAAGACTGATAATGATGATCCCGTGTATGTCCAAAACCAAATGTACGTCACCACTTACACAATACAGAAAGGAAACCATTGGATCCTATTTGTCAATAGAAGTTCGTTGCAGGTCTGGTCATACAAGTTTACTGTGGGAAAGCCAGCCAAGACATGGATATGAACCATTGGGAAATGTTCTGTTATCTGCCGCAGTGCTATGTAGTGGTTCTAGTTTTGTAAAATCCCAACATATATTTAAATTGCTGAATGTGAAATCCATAGACAAAGCTTCCTATTATAGACATCAATCTATGTACCTGTTTCCGGCCATTAGGCATCACTGGAGGGTGGAACAAAAGGCAGTCATACGAAGTGTCCAGGACAGGCCACTTTGCTTGGCAGGAGATCGACAATTGGACAATCCTGGATTTTCTGCCAAGTATTCTATATATTCTTTGATGGACGTGGCTAGCAAAAAAATCTGTTCATTATCGGTGGATCCGGTTACTCCACAAGTGACATTGGAAGGCTTGGAAAAACTAGGATTTCAGAAGGCTATGGGTGAACTCCAGACTATGAATGCCAAAGTGAAGATGGTCGTCACTGACAGAAGTATTGCTATTCAAGAAATTCTAAAGGACAAGTATCCGGGTATCGCACATAAATTTGATCTATGGCATTTATCCAAATCAATTGGCAATGAGGTTTTAATGGCAGCCAAATATAAAGGCTGCGAAATCCTATATCAATGGGTGGAGGCCATCAAAAACCATATTTGGTGGAGCTCATGCACATGTTGTAGAAAACCTGATTTGTTGATCCAGAAATGGAAATCAGTTATTCAGCATGTCGCCAATGTTCATAGGTGGGACAGTGATAGTGACTGCAAAGCGTGTCATCATCCTCCACTCCCAAAAGAAGTGGTGAACAATACAAACTGGTTGGAGAAAGGTTCGGCTGCCCATGAAAAGTTGAAAAATATTGTTGAAAATACCAATTTGTTAAAGGACTTAAAAGAGTTGTCTTTCCTTTGTCACGCGGGAGAGTTAGAGATCTATCGTAGCACTTGTCTTAAGTATCGTCCAAAGACATTACATTTCTTCATGGACTCTATGGTAGCACGCACACAACTTGCAGCCCTGGACCATAACAGAAATGTCCATAGGGTTAAGGAAGTGGTGAAAAATGCTTCAAGTGGACATGAATTAGGTAGTATGACACAGAGTATAGAAGTCTCTAAAGGTGAAAAGTCATGGATTATCAAGGCACTGTATGAGCCAACTTGCCAAAATTTTCTTTTTGACATTATGAACGATGTCATAGCACTTGTCAAAGAAGAGAAAACACTTTCATGACCAAACAAGGAAAATCAAAATGAGATAACTTTAGTTAAAAAAATTGTGTAACTTGTACATTTTGTATAATATAATTTACAAAGTAGTTAATATAACTATTTTTAAGTCTTCTACCAACAAATTTTTTAACTAATTATTTGTAACTCCAATTTTTTTTTTTTTTGGAAAATGTTATTTTATATAAAAAAAAGAGACGGCAATATGGTGTCCACTGTTTGCATTAGAAAAGTAGCTGTTTATGTGCGGAGACTCTCCATTATAGTGAGAAAAAATGGAGAATTCAGTAATATAAATTAAGACACCTCTCTTGGGGTCAGTGAGGATCCTAGTGTTCTCTTCTACTGGTGTCATGAATGTGGTCAGAAAACAAAATACATTGTTGATATCAAGTCCAAAAATGTTGACCTTAAAGGGCTATACCTATAGTATATGCCATAAATACCTGATATATGTGGGTCTCTGGGAACCGCATCTATTTTGAGAAGGGAGCACTCTCTGTTCCCGCAAGTTAATGGATATTGCCTGCGCAAGTACATCTCTCTATATACTTATAGCCAAGCAAGCAGCTATGATTATTTTTAGACTTCCTCCCCTCCATACAAGTGAATTGAGAGACACACTTATCGCATGACCCCTCTCCATTCACTTGTGAGACAGGGCCATGGTCTTGAGATAAATGCAAGTCCCAGAGGTGAAACCTGCATCACTCAGGTGTGTATGGCTTATCCTACGGATATAACCATAAATACTGAGAACAGAATGGTGTGAAATATTGCCCTTTTACTTGGCTTGCAACTTGGACGCATAATGTTTTTTGTTTCCTGTGTGAATGGAACAGTAGGTACAGAAAAAAACCCATAGAGTCAAAAGAGAGCAGCCAAAAACGACATTCAACTATCCCAGGAAACAAAACTGTAGTCATTGGGAGTCTCTCAGGTCCCAGACTCCCTCCCAAAGCAAAAATCAAGTCATGTAGGGGCCTTTTAACCCCTTCCTGCTGCAGCCTTTTAGGGATTATTTTTGCAGGACAAATTGTTCTATGTAACGGCACTATTTAAAATCTTTGCAAAGTACACAAGAAGCTGGAAAAAAAAATCAGCATGAGATGGAATTTTAAAAAGAATGATTTTTTTTTTTTGTCTTTGCAGCGTTATGGTTGGGCTGATTTGCACAGGTTGATGTCTGGATTACTGCTGGTTTACTCTCCTGTGATGTTATTACTCTGTGAGAGCTTTTTTCTTTTCATATGTGCCTTGATCTCCTTTTTATGGCATTCACTGTGCAGCCAAAGTAACATGTCACCTGTATTTTGCAGGACAGTACGATCACAAATTTTTATAGATTTTGTTATGTTTTAATACATTTACAAAAATCCTGAACTTGGAAACATAAAAAATTTCCTTAAGTCGCCATATTCTGACACCTGTACCTTTTTTTTATATTTTCATGTTTGAAGTCACATAAGGAATCTTTTTTTTTTTTTTTTTGCAGCTGCAGCGTTCGACATATAGGATATATATTTATATGTTCATAGTTCGGACACTTTTGGACTCGATAGGAATTTTGCCATCATCAGCATAGCATGTAACAGTTACATCATACAACAGCATATGAGGGTGGGCATGTTACCCTACAGCTCAAAGATGCCTGCAGAGATTTGTATGCCATATTTGTAGGCTCCATGTAAAACAAAAACAGGATCCTCTCTTTAGGTTGTGTTCTTGGCTGACCAACACCCTTAAAGGGTCATGACCACAGCCAATAAGTAATGTGTTAAGGGTTGCAGATCATAGAAGGAGCACGCTACAATATTCACCAGTCCAAATTTGGACACTTTGGGGCAGCAGATTGGCATTTGTGAGGTTTTTATTTTGGAACATTGCTCTGTAGCAAGATTCCTTCCACTGGTGATAAACTGCTTGACAATGAGAATATCCATTGTGGAGTCATTGCATAGACTTTGTTTAGTTTAGAAAACCCAGTTTTCTATACTTCATTAGGGAATTCTGAGTTGGTGGAGGAGCAGTAATGCTATGAGGCTGTTTTTCAAGTCTTGGGCTAGGCCCTAAATTCCAGGGAAGGGGAAAATATTTTTTTTTTCCACAAATTACGTTTATTGAAATTTTATATACAAAAACATGGTGAACCCATGGCCCATAACAATGTAAAAAGACAGGAGAACATGAAAGCAATCATATCTTACAGAGCATGGAACAAGACAAAATGTTGAATCTGGAAGTCTCACAGGAATCAAAGCACATGGAGAGATAAGAAAAAGATGAGAAAGAAGGGAAAATCTAAAGAAACGGAAAAGGGAAAAAAAAAGGGGAACATACAGGATAAGTGAGGCAGAAAAAAAAAGAAAAGGGGGGGGGGGGTTATGCATCAGTCCATAACGTAAAATGTCTTTAAGGGTGTTTCCCTAAAAGATGTGTCAATAAGAGTAGCCAACCACTTAAGAAGTCATTGGAAACCTTGTGCCTTAAATGGCGCCGGGGGGGGGGAATGTATGTACCAACCTTAAAAGTCATCCAGGGAAACTACAGGAGGTCCACTTGCTAAGATCTATCATGTTCCTCAGCAGTGAACAGCTCCATATAGTACAGATGATCCATCTCAGTACCCTTATTGTAGGCGGTTTCTTAGATCTCAAGTGCCTAAGTATGACCACACAAGCTGTAGTCCGGAAGTGTCTCAGCTGTCCTGTCTCGATAGTTCCAATGGTGCCAGGGCACAGAGAAAGGAGAGCCAACTGCAGAGATGGCAGAAGGTGTCTAGGCAAGTCGTGTATATAGATGTCAAACACCACCTTTCAAAAAGACTGCAAACCAGGGCATGACAGCCAGATATGCACCATGGCGCCCATCTCTATCCTCTATTCCAGCATTTATTCAATATATCCGGATACAATTTGTGAAGTACATCCAGGGACCTGTATCATCTTGTCAACATCTATTGTTGATGGCAGGCACATGCCCCAGGATGAAAAGGGTCTCCTTTTATTTATGCAGAATGTATAACACCTTGGACCTCCTCTCTGGTGTACTGAAGGCCCTGATATTGTAGGTACAAAATTGTAGTGAGGACATTCTGGTCCCTGGGAATCCCCTAGGAGAGAGTAGGAATTAGAAAGGTATAGTGAGGAGTAAGACCAAGCCACCAAAAAACGAAAAACATAATACGGCAGAGCACACGGTACACACTACCGTTATTAAAGGGTTGGTTCAGGAATTGGATCAAACCTTGTAGAGGATACTTACCTGTCCCAGTGCTTCACTGTCCATTGCTGGTGTCTGTTATGTGTTGTGCTGGAAGCCAGAGCATCAATAATTTACCAGGGGCCACTGTCACTTGGGGCGCAGGAATTCCAGAACCCTGGCAAGACAGGTGAGTATACATATATATATATATATATTTTTTTTTTACTTTACATCTTTAAAGGGGTTGGTTCAATTCCTGGACAACTCCTTTAATTTCCATTGCTCTCATCCGTCAACAAAAATAGTGACTGATGCAGATAGAGCACCATCCGTCTACATTCACTCTAATGTCTTATTTGTTAAGCTTCTAATGAAAAAAAAAAAAAAAGTTGTGTATTCAGGACTTTTCTTCCATTTCAAAAATAAACATGGCGGAAGAAGCTTCCTTCATGATTTTTACAATAGAGTGTATAGGAACAAATTCCAGATAGACGGTGCTCTACCTGTATCCATCACTCTATTGCTGTTAAGGCTCATTGCTCTCATCCTATGACGGATGACAGCAATGGACACTGACACAATGTTCCCATTCAAAATATCAAGTATAAACTGATATTAAGTGTTCAACCGAACATGACGTAAGTGGGGAGGGTGACTGAAACATGCGTATTAAACAGCAGCCCGAGGCAAACAGTAACAAATACTGTACGTCGTACAAGAGATGACAGCATAGTTAAACAATAAAAATTTTAAGGGGAGGACACGAGGTGTAATAAAGAATGGGTGGGAGAGGGCAGCATTCCAGTGATTCACATGGTGAAGTCCTCATGCACACGACTGAGTGTGCAGGCCGGGGGGAATGCACTTATACGCCATTCGAGTGTCATCAGAGTTCCTTCCGTCCCCCATTGAATTCAATGGAGGTTCCGTTCCAATGTCATGGATCAGGATAGGATCTGCTCTATATTCATCGGAACGAATCAGACCCCATATCGGAAGGGCCTCGTGTGTTTCTAAATTTTCTTTTACAGTGATAGAGAATGACTACACGTGTGTAGCTCCCTCTGTAGTGCAAACAACGGGGACACAATTTTATGCCTGTTTT
The DNA here is from genome assembly GCA_947044405.1 of Leptodactylus fallax. Lineage (NCBI taxonomy): Eukaryota > Metazoa > Chordata > Amphibia > Anura > Leptodactylidae > Leptodactylus > Leptodactylus fallax. Next base: position 2,879,760 of record CAMRHE010000138.1, on the reverse strand, counting down.
TTTTTTTTTTTTTTTTTTTTTTTTAATTATAAAATATAGATGTTTACAAAAATAGGAACCACAAGTAATATCTTAAAGAAATATGTTTTAACAACATCAGAGAGTAGTATTAAACACAGGTTTGTAAAATGGATCATTCAAAAAATTTTTAGGGTTTTTTTTCGGTAGTGGAAAATGACAATAAAGGTCTATCAATCATCAGCTAAACATCATCTCATATTTGTAAACCCTTAAAAGAAACTAGTCACTAGGTTTGGAAACCCTAAACCAGAAGAATGTCTTTATAGTGCTGGGGTTTAGGGCCCCGAACCTGGAAACCCTAGTCCTGTCTGTTGCTGCATTTGACAAAAACTTAGATTCATGACTTTGGCATGATTAGCGCTGTGCATGTACTGGGCGCTATTAGAGATGAATCATAACTCAACTATGATTGAATAAAATGCAGTGATGTACAGGACTGGGATCACCAGCAATATAGGGACATGATAAACCCCAGCAACATCAGGATATGCTGATGATTTAGAGGCCCCAAACCTGGTAACAAGTTCCTTTTAAGTAGTGCTTTTCCATAAGCTGAGGGTCACTGTAATGTTTTCTCTTCTTTGACAAGTGCTATGACATCATTCATAATGTCAAATTGAAAATTTTGACAACTTGGCTCATACAGTGCCTTGATAATCCATGACTTTTCACCTTTAGAGACTTCTATACTCTGTGTCATACTACCTAATTCATGTCCACTTGAAGCATTTTTCACCACTTCCTTAACCCTATGGACATTTCTGTTATGGTCCAGGGCTGCAAGTTGTGTGCGTGCTACCATAGAGTCCATGAAGAAATGTAATGTCTTTGGACGATACTTAAGACAAGTGCTACGATAGATCTCTAACTCTCCCGCGTGAGAAAGGAAAGACAACTCTTTTAAGTCCTTTAACAAATTGGAATTTTCAATAATTTTTTTCAGCTTTTCATGGGCAGCCGAACCTTTCTCCAACCAGTTTGTATTGTTCACCACTTCTTTTGGGAGTGGAGGATGATGACACGCTTTGCAGTCACTATCACTGTCCCACCTATGAACATTGGCGACATGCTGAATAACTGATTTCCATTTCTGGATCAACAAATCCGGGTTATTACAACATGTGCAAGAGCTCCACCAAATATGGTTTTTGATGGCCTCCACCCATTGATATAGGATTTCACAGTCTTTATATTTGGCTGCTATTAAAACCTCATTGCCAATTGATTTGGATAGATGCCATAGATCAAATTTATGTGCGATACCCGGATACTTGTCCTTTAGAATTTCTTGAATAGCAATACTTCTGTCAGTGACGACCATCTTCACTTTGGCATTCATAGTCTGGAGTTCACCCATAGCCTTCTGAAATCCTAGCTTTTCTAGGCCCTCCAATGTCACTTGTGGAGTAACCGGATCCACCGATAATGAACAGATTTTTTTTGCTAGCCACGTCCATCAAAGAATATATAGAATACTTGGCAGAAAATCCAGGATTGTCCAATTGTCGATCTCCTGCCAAGCAAAGTGGCCTGTCCTGGACACTTCGTATGACTGCCTTTTGTTCCTCCTTCCAGTGATGCCTAATGGCCGGAAACAGGTACATAGATTGATGTCTATAATAGGAAGCTTTGTCTATGGATTTCACATTCAGCAATTTAAACATATGTTGGGATTTTACAAAACTAGAACCACTACATAGCACTGCGGCAGATAACAGAACATTTCCCAATGGTTCATATCCATGTCTTGGCTGGCTTTCCCACAGTAAACTTGTATGACCAGACCTGCAACGAACTTCTATTGACAAATAGGATCCAATGGTTTCCTTTCTGTATTGTGTAAGTGGTGATGTACATTTGGTTTTGGACATACACGGGATCATCATTATCAGTTTTTTGAGACAGGATTCAAAAACAATATATTTTTCTTCTTCTATAGGATTCTCCACTGGTGAATCTAAATCCTGGAAGACCTGTTTTATGTCATCTTCATCTTCTCCATCACTTGGAACTAAGAATGATTCATCCTCATCCTCACTCAGTTCATTGATATGGAACGAGGAGTCACTTGGGTCTTCTGGTTCCTCATCAGTCTGCATGGCCGATGTTTCCCATGAAGTTGGATTTCCACAAACTGAAATCAATGGTTCCCTTGGAATGGGTGAAATCCTTTCAGTTTTTAGATGTTGTGATACGAAGTCAATGATATTTTGTGAAGGAGTAGAAATTGGAAGTAGATCCTCTTCTGTTTTTAGATTTGGCTCTATTTCGAGTTTACTAATGTCAAAATCTTGCCCTGTAGTTGATTCATGTTCTTCTTTAATAAGGCTTGCTTGTTTATTATCTGAAGAAGCAGGTAGAGACACATCCACTTCAGAGTCCAACAATATTTCCACTTTAACAAGATCTAAATTAATGGTTTCCAAATCTTCACTTGGATCATCATCATCAACACTTGATGTGGAAGGGCTGAAGTCACTAAATCCTATGTCTTCTGGGCTGGCAAGAGATACAGTTGAGTCTGAATCATCAGTTGGTTCGCTTGGAAGTAATAAGGTACACATAATTTTACGATGTTTTCTATATATTTTAGTTTGTGTGTGTACATTTTTTCTCCTATGCATTGGGTCAGTGGCAATACAGCAACTTTTCTTATTTGTGAAGAAATCAGTATTTACACCTTTGTCAACCATTAAAGGCTTCGGAATCAGACAAGATGGTTGAATCAAAGGTGGCCGACTTGGTACAAAAATAAGTTTACCTGTATTAGTAGATGTTTGGCTGATACAATGGCTAGGTAAAACACTTGGATTAGAAGAAGAGACAGCAATGGGTTTCAAGAAAACAATATTTTCCTCCAACTTTCTTTTCTTTGATGCAGGCTGCTGAGAATCAGAGATAACAGTTTGTGATGTAGGTGTTTTAAGTGGAATAGGAACAGAGATAGAGGGTAGTTTCTTTGACGGACCAGATGTGGTTGGTGGCGTCTGTGTCACAGTTGACCCTATTCCGGAAACCGGAAGAACTGTGACAGAGCACGGTTTTGTTTCACTAACAACAGTGAAAGGTATACTTACTGGTGGAGTGGTCACAGTTTTAGAGAGAGACTTATCAGATCCAGAGGTAGAGATTGCTGAACTCGATGCTGTGGGTTTTATTGAACAGGTTGATGTGGTGGAAGATGGAGCTTTGGTGCTTGAAGATGTAGCTTCGGGCCTGAGCTGAGTATCCAGAGGAGAGTCAGAATTTGTGAGAACAGAAGAGGCAGGTTTTTGCAGAAAGGTCACAGAGGCAGAAGTATTTTGCTGCAAGTTAACATGTGTTTGATGTTTCGGTTGACCACCACTGGATGACACTGTTACTTTTGAAACTGCAGATGTAGTCTGTTGTAAGCACAATGATGATGATGACACTGGTACCTCCAAAATAGACAAGTTAGAAGGTCTTGCTACAGAGGACTGCTGAATTACCCCAGTATTCACTTGCGCTGCCTCAATGGTTACAGTCTTGTGAAGAGTCACTAATGATCTGTCAGTAATTATTACATTAGATTTTTGACTAACTTCACATGGTTGAAAATAAACACGTTGAGGAACCACAGGAACTAAAGTCATTTGCTGAACGGTGGGTTGTGAAGATGGCTTTGGATGAATAATGGGAAACTCAACCCGATATGTAGGTACTGTACCAGAGCAAGACGGTTTCGGGCCGTCAGCAAGTGGAGCAGAAGGAATGAGTTGCTGACTAATAGAGCTCGATGGTCCTGTCAATAACGGAACATTTGTAGGTACTAAAGATATCGATGGAATTGATTTATTTGTGTTAAAAACAGTTGGAATCACATCCTTTTTTAAAATCCTCCGATAACCATCATAGCGGTAACAGTCATGTGTGAAGTGTAAGGAACACATTCTATAGGTGTCATATACTTTTCCTAGATATACTTTCACAACCATATCGTCAAGGTCGGCGCCATATTGTCCTGTTTGGTACAGCCAAAGCTTGATTTTTTCAGGTTCTTTTGGAAAACCATGAAGAATTCTAGAAGGATCACGCTTCTTCTCTGCATGACCACAGCCACGCACAACACAGGATGGCATGATGAATTGTCTACACAAAAAAAACAAAAACCAGAAAAACAGATATTGCGGTACATGCACGGTATGCTAAAAGCAATACATTTGAAAACAGTAGACTGGCCTGAATAATCCGGTGCTATATATACAGATGACAACGTTGAGGCCAGTGGTCATGGGTGCAGACAGAAAATAAGGCAACGTTCACGTCTGTGCTGGAGTCTCCATTAGAGATTCAGTCGCAGTGTCCGCCTACATGGACCTTTTTTTCACTAAGGCTAGGTTCACACTTGCGCCGAATGATGGAGAGCCTGTCCACTAAAACAGTGCTTACCCGCAGACTCCATAAACTATAATGGGGTCTGTCGGGTTTCCGCTGTTTTTATACTGAAACTGGTGGAGAGAAAAGTCCTTCGTGTAATGGCTGTAAAAAACTGATAAAGTGGTGTGCTTTTCACTGCCATTTTGGAATATACTGCCCATGCCAATGTCGTCAGAAAGCATGTGGAAGCGCAGTACGTACAATCGGCTCTTCCCTCATCGGGCATGCACAGTAGCATGTACTGCGCTTGCAGAAGACTTTCGGAAAGACTTTCATCCTGAGGTGAGCATACTTCAAAGGGAAATGCGGGCGCTAATCTGCAGTGCTCACCAAAGCCCAAACTGCAGATTACCCGCCCCTAATGCCCCTTTCACTTAATTTATATATTTATAAAAGTCCGGATTTCTCAGCAATGGTCAGTAATAAAAATGGCAGGGTACTATGTTTATCTTTATATACAATTGTGAGCTGACAGACTTCCTTTGAATATATTGTATATGATGCATGCTTATTATTAGTACCCAGATGAGAAAATTTACCTTTATCCACAAGTAACCCCTTTTGACAAGTAGCTTAGTGCTGTATGCAAAAACAGTGCTATCAATTCCATCTCTTATATTAGTAATAAATATGTTAAATAACAGCAAAACCAGGACTGAACTGTGGGATACACCACTTATAAAAAAAAAAGGGACCATGCAGAGCTTCTGCTGTTGATGTCAATACCCAAATGAACTCTATGGAGCAATGAGGATGTTGCTGTTGTTCCAAAGATGTAAGCAGCAACACTTTATTGCTCCAATGACCTCATTTAGATATTGACAGTAAAGGCAATATCTCCGCAACAGAGGCACCGGTTCACAAGGGGGAAACACTGTTTGAATCAGATGCCCCTAACCTATCCATCTGCAGGGCTAGGCTGATATGGTGGTCTGGTGACACTAACCTATCCATCTGCTGGGCTGATATGCTGGTCTGGTGACACTAACCTATCCATCTGCAGGGCTAGGCTGATATGGTGGTCTGGTGACACTAACCTATCTATCTGCTGGGCTGGGCTGATATGGTGGTCTGGTGACACTAACCTATCTATCTGCTGGGCTGATATGCTGGTCTGGTGACACTAACCTATCCATCTGCAGGGCTGGGCTGATATGGTGGTCTGGTGACACTAACCTATCTATCTGCAGGGCTGGGTTGATATGCTGGTCTGGTGACACTAACCTATCCATCTGCAGGGCTGGGCTGATATGCTGGTCTGGTGACACTAACCTATCTATCTGCAGGGCTGGGCTGATATGCTGGTTCTGGTGACACTAACCTATCTATCTGCAGGGCTGGGCTGATATGCTGGTTCTGGTGACACTAACCTATCTATCTGCAGGGCTGGGCTGATATGGTGGTCTGGTGACACTAACCTATCTATCTGCAGGGCTGGGTTGATATGCTGGTCTGGTGACACTAACCTATCCATCTGCAGGGCTGGGCTGATATGCTGGTCTGGTGACACTAACCTATCTATCTGCAGGGCTGGGCTGATATGCTGGTTCTGGTGACACTAACCTATCTATCTGCAGGGCTGGGCTGATATGCTGGTTCTGGTGACACTAACCTATCTATCTGCAGGGCTGGGCTGATATGCTGGTTCTGGTGACACTAACCTATCTATCTGCAGGGCTGGGCTGATATGCTGGTTCTGGTGACACTAACTTATCTATCTGCAGGGCTGGGCTTATATGCTGGTCTGGTGACACTAACCTATCCATCTGCTGGGCTGATATGCTGGTCTGGTGACACTAACCTATCCATCTGCAGGGCTGGGCTGATATGCTGGTTCTGGTGACACTAACCTATCTATCTGCAGGGCTGGGCTTATATGCTGGGTCTGGTGACACTAACCTATCCATCTGCAGGGCTGGGCTGATATGCTGGTTCTGGTGACACTAACCTATCTATCTGCAGGGCTGGGCTAATATGCTGGTCTGGTGACACTAACCTATCCATCTGCTGGGCTGATATGCTGGTTCTGGTGACACTAACCTATCCATCTGCAGGGCTGGGGTGATATGCTGGTTCTGGTGACACTAACCTATCTATCTGCAGGGCTGGGCTGATATGCTGGTTCTGGTGACACTTCTTTTAAACCAGAAATTGGGCGTATCAAGTACAAGTCATTTCAAAAGTATATCTCTATGCATATGAAGGAGTAATTTATTGGAGACCAGACCATACAACATGTATCAGCCCACGCAGGGGCTTTCTTCAAGCGCACACTCAAGAGACTGGGTTTGCGCCTTTCATCTTGCGATAGGTCTTCCCTTGGATGAGGCGGTCTTGCCTTCTTTTTTTGTTTGCTATGTTATGTACTTGCCTTCAGTTAAAACCCAGAGTGTATGGGCTCCTGGGAAGTTTGGGTCATGTGAGCAGGTCTTGGAACAGCAGCATTAAGATATTTATTCTAAAAGAGAAGAGAGAACAAGGACGAATGGTAATAACTGATTTTCTATTGCCGCTAGAACTAGTTATCAGTTATAGGTTGGGGGCCAAACATGACACACTGTCCACATGCTGCTGCAAAAAACCTGCAGCAAAAAGTGTCTTGCACGGCTGGTTTTTAACCCGTAGCAGATTAATTTCTTGACGTGGGTTTGGCGCGGTTTGTACCCTTTATAATGCAAAAGTTGAAAACCAGCCGAGCAGCTAGAGTAAAACCTGAGCTGAAGACCTGATGATTTTGACAGCTCTATTACACGGGTGTGTCCACTGTGGGACGTCTGAGGGTGACATACTACAGTGGACCTACTATCTGTGGCTTTGGCCTTAAACAGTTTGCAGAATTTTGAGCAAAGATAGTTCCTTCAAATCCCTCATGATAACTGTACCATGAAAATGGAAGTTGATCGGGCCGAAATCTGCCCATGTAAATGGACCCGAAAACACAAATCTGACTCCCTGACCCCCAGTCCGCTATTCCACCCATCAACATACCCTAACCCCGCTCTACCCTTTATATTCTGCCTCCTCATCCTATTTTAAATACTCAGCCCCCCTGCTAGAATTCTCTTCTTTAGTAAAGCAGACTCCCCTTGCATGTAGGTAGATCATCTGCACAGGGCACTAGGAATCCGAACCGCTCTCCCTTACATCAGGATGAAGCCTTAGATTAAGAGGAGTTTTCTAATGTTTGATGATGATGTTTCCATGTAGCAATATTTGTCACTTACTAATGTAGTGTCTGTAGCGGAGGTCCCTGTGGCAGTCAGGTGACCACGCTCTTGGTGTTTTTCTCAGTTGTGTGATGTCCGTACATTGAACACTCCCCTCTCCCCCTCCCTGTAGTACAGGACATCACATGCTTCTCTACTGCATCCCTGCTCTGCACCTCCCTCCTGTCTCTAGAGAGGCTGTGCTACATGCTGGGTAACAGATTGTGCAGTGTCTAGTGAGCAGCCGTGTGTGAAGACACAACACAACCTTACACCTTATAGAGGTACATACAGGCAAATGTTAAGAGAGACAATATCTCTCAGTCCTTTCCATGGCAATCCCAACCACAGCAAACCCGAGCAGCATAAGGTCCAGCACAGACTCTTTAGACAGATTTCTACTGCAGGTTCAATGTGAATCTGTGTCAAATCCACATCAATCTGCAACAAAATCTGGACAGATTTCTTCCCTGTTATATCTAAAGTAGTAAAAGATCATCAACTATTTGCCCAGGGACATTGTATTCTGACATCCATAACTTTTTTTTTTACTTTTTTGTTGACTTGCGGGTCACCATTTAATACATTTAGTATTCCAATACAATGTACATGGAAGTTGGAGGAAAAAAAAAATAAAAATTAGGCGCAATTGCGCCATTTTTTTTAACATTTTTTTGGGATTCACTGTGTGGTAAAAATTATATTTAACTCTTATTCTGTAAGTCAGTATAATCACAGAGATACCAAATTTATATAGTTAAGGAAGTTGTCCTGTTATGGACACTTATCCCTTATCCACAGGACAGGGGATAAGTGTCCGATCGCTAGGGGTACGATCACTGGGTCCCTCAGTGATCAGGAGGACGGGGGACAGAAAGTCCCCCTAAGGCCTCCTAGTGAATGGGGAACCAGTGCGCTTTCGTGACCAGTGCTCCTTTCACTTTTATGGGATTGCTGGGACTGTAATGCGCAACCCCACAGAAGCGAATGGAGCGCCCGTCACGCAAGCACACTGGTGGCCCATTCACTAGGAGGCCTTAGGGGGACTTTCTGTCCCCCGTCCTCCTGATCACTGGGGGACCTGGTGATCGGGCCAACAGCAATTGGACACTCATCCCCTGTCCTGTGGCACAACCCCTTTAAGTAATGTTTTAATACTAAAAAAAATAATAAAAAATAAAACATTTTTGTTTACATCATCAAATTCTGACACACATATCTTTATTACAGTTTGGTCTACAGAGCTGTGTAGAGGTTCTTTTTTGCAAGCTGCAGTTTTCAGTAGTACAATTTTAGGGTATGTATGGGTATGTGCACTTTGCAAATTTTTGCTAAATATGGAATCCATGGCAGAAAGCTGAGACAGTTTCTACTGTTGGTTTGCATGCTGACTAGCCTTATACAATAGGGTTAAGCAGTGTGGTGATCACACTGTCGAAACCGCTGCAAGATAGCGCAGGATGCTTCTTTTTTTTGCACACTGAAAAAGGAAGCATTGGTCAATTCCATTCTATTGACCATATACCCAGAGGCATAACTTGAAACTCCTGTGCCCAAATGGAAAATTTCAAATGTGGCTCCACTTACCATGTGCTATCTAGAATACCGATGTCTTTATGTTGTAGAGAGGTCTTTGGGTCCCCTCAGGCTCCAGGGCCCCGTAAAGCTATGCCCCTGCATATAGCCCATCACTTTTTGATCACTATTTTTATTACATTTTTTTATGTGGGGAGGGGGGAGGTGAAGTTAAATTGGTCAATGAGATTTTTTTTTTCTATTATGTGTTCATAGTGTATTTGTATGAGATTGGGAATTTTCAGATGTGCACTAATTAATATGTTTACTTTTTTTTCCTTTATTATTACATGTATAGGGAAGGAGGTTTCATTTTTTGAGTATATTTATTTATTTTTTTTACCTTTATTTATTTTTAGCCCGCTAGTGATTCTGAACACTTGATAAGGAACATGCCAACTCCTGGGATGTCTGGACAGCTCCTCAAAAAGGGGGATGACCTCCTGATAAACCTCCTGTGGCTGGCAGAATGCTCCCACATCCACAGTGCTCCCTGTTATATGGTATGTGACTCAGGCATGTTATTATGTACTGGTCATGTCCAAAAAAAAAGGGGGCACTGCCAGCAGAATAAGAGGGCGTGTTCACATCTGCAGCGTTTGATCTGTTCTTCTGGTCTGCCGACAGATCCCCAATGACTCCATTGACGATAGTGGGGTCCATGGGGCATCCTTTGTTTTTAACCCAACATCACCAGATGAAAATGTTTGCAGGACTTTTTCTATCCACAGTTTCCAGTAGACTAAGCGCCAGATGGACACCCATGCAGATGTGAACAGAGTCTTAGAATTCCCATGTATCAAAACAGGGCACGGCCATTCTCACAGTGCGCTTCATGAGAGCCCTCGTGAAATATTGTCAAGTCTTTTTATAGCATAGACTGCAATACTTTACCACAACCCAATATACTACACACTACTTTAAGGTAATGGTTATTTCCCCTATATAATCCTGCCTACTAGTAAATAAAATTTTATATATATATATATATATATATATATATATATATATAGTGTGTGTATGTGTGTGTGTGTATATATATATATATATATATATATATATATATATATATATATATATATATAAGTATGTAGTGTGTGTATATCAGTATTATAATAAAAATATATTAGTGCATGGCTTCCCATTTCTACACTGAAACGTGACATAGCTGGTCTGTCATACAGAAAACCATATTACCCAATAATCCCGTCAATTACCTCAGCACACTGCGACATCTATATTCCCTGTAATTACTTCCTGTTTACTGACGTCATCAACCCGCGACCTAGCAGTGCCCTGTACGTGACGTCACGTGGTGAAAGTTTCAGTCGGGGCTTTCTCCAGAGAAGTGGAACGTGAGTCCTGTGAGGGTGGCTGATACCCCGGGGGGAAGGCAGTGTATTATAGTGTCCGACATGACAGGATAGAAGAAGGGGCTGTGTGTGTGTGTGTGTGTGTGTGTGTGTATATAGCTCAATATATATATTACACACACAAAGTGGAAAAAGATAGCTCTCTCTATATATCTTTAGTACACCCTGTGTGTGTGTGTGTGTGTATATATATATATATAAGAGAGAGAGAGAGCTATCTTTTTCACTTTGTATGTGTGTACGTGCGTATATCTATATACAGAAAATCCACAGCAGCACTGTGTGAAAAGGTTTTGGGTGCAACATCTCGGATTCTAGACTTAAAAATCCACAGTATATAATATAAAGAAAAAGGCAGGGGGAAAAAAAATCCAAAACGTAACTTGTTCCATATATATACACACATAGCTATCTTTCTCACTCATTCTCTAGAGATATGTGTGTATGTATATACATTCTTTATATGTACTCTCTCACTATAAATGTGTATGTACACACGTACTGTATATTATACATCACATATATAGCTGTCGTTCTTACTGTAGAGACTTATAGCAGCTGCATAAGGTCTAAACTAAATGTACTTGTTTCAGCCTCTGCACCACTGCAGTGCTGATGGCCCCCTCTCCCCCTTGACCATTAGTCTCCATTTCCATCACTGTACCAACATGATTGCCCCAATGGTCACATCCAGGGATTGGCAGCATGGGTCACAGGCCAGTACATTGGTATAGTGTGTCACACTGCAGAATTACAAATGTGACACTGCTTCTATTTGTCCATAAGCCTACATGCTGCAGAAATGCAATGAAACAATTTGTGGAAAAAAAAAAACGCTGCAAAATTGCTTGCATTTTACACAGTTTTTCTGCTAGGTTTTTCATTTTTATCTTCCCCACACAGCATTTGGATGAGATTATAATTTTTTTTTTCACAAAAGCCAAAAATACTGCGTTTCCACTACAGTGCTTTTAAACTTTGTACAACATTCGATCAATGCCAGCTTAGCTTCTGGTCGTCTGATTGTCGGCATCAGTGGGGTACAAATATTCCTACAATCGTTCGCCAAAAACCGCTATCACCCTGTGTTAGAGGGGTTGTCCAGGGACTCTTATTGTACTTACTTCCTCCACAGCTTTTTGATGCTGTACCTTGAGGGTTCCCGGCTAGTCCTGGTTCAGATCCCAGATCACATGATCAAAACCAACTGCTCGGTCATTCCACCTCCTCTCCTGTTTTCAACTGTGCTATGAGGGCTGGTCTTACTTTTTTTTTTATTACTATTATTAGGAGGCTGGCTTTAATCTAGTCTGTGTAAATGAAAGACAAGGCAGAGTGACCAGGGCCAGGTGTTGGTTTTGATTGTGTGACCTGGGGTTGGAACCAGCAAAAATAAGTAAGTAAAATAAGACTCCCTGGACAACCCCTTTAAAGGGTCTTAAAGAGGTTGCCCCATTAAAACCACTTATCGTTTATCCACAGTATTGGAGATAAGTGTCAGATTGGTGGGGCATCTGACTGCTTGGACCCCCAACGATCACAAGAGCAGGTGCCCCAAATAGCTCGCCTGGAATGGAGCACTCTATTGATGTCTATGGGCCTGCCAGAATAGCCAAGTTCTGCACTAAGGCCCATAGGCATCTGACATGCGTGTCAGTGCTCCATTCAAGGTGAGTGATTCGGCGGCCCCTGTTCTGGGCAGCAGTGGGAGTTCATTCAGTTGGGCCCAAACCCATCTCACACTTATTCTGTGGGTAGGAGAGGTGTCTTGCGTCTCTTTTAACCTAGCTTTGCAGCAATTTTTGACGTATTCATAAGAATGCATTTATTCACAATATACAAAAGAGACTAGCAGGGCACCCTCTATTGTCTGCAACTAAGCTCTATCAGAGATTTATTGGATGATGTGATGGGCGCACTATTAATAATTGGGCACTATGATTATGTTCACTAGGAAATTGGAAAGTGTAAAGCTGATTTCACGCCAAGTAGGAGAAGTCCTTTCTCCTGTACATATTTCCGTAAAAAAGGGATATTCCCATCTCTAGGATCATATGTAAAGTTATAGCTTAAGCTAACTGAAGTGTTTTATCCAGTACATTGCTTTATCTATCTTACTCCATATGTGTTTAAAGCTCATTGTCTACGTTACAGACCATGTCTACTATCTATCATCTCTCAGCAGAGACAGTTTGGCCACTGACAGTATGACTTGTGTACTCTTCTTCCATTTACAGGGTTTCTCCTCTATCTCTAGTCAGTCTGTCCAGATTTGTGATGTCCTAACCACTGAGGATTGTTCAGACAGAGATGATGAGGATGATTGCAATGATCTAGATATGGCTAGACTGACTTCAGCAACCACTGGAGGGCTTCTAGAAGGAAACCCAGTGATATCACTACATGGACTAAGTTAGTAGCCGAAAAAGAGGTAAGACTATAATTAAACTCAACACGACCCCTTTTATTTTAAAGACCTTTCATGTCCTCTCTGATGTGACATATTATATACTGCTGCAAAGCTTTCAGGTTTACTGTAATGTGTTCTGCTTACAGAGATATGACTGCTGTGTCAGAGGAGAGGGGAGCCGTCCTCACAGCTCAGCATCATCGCTGGCCTCTGATCGTGCAGGATATATCGGTTGCCAAAACTAACTGCCCAGATATCTCTTCAAACAGGGCACATACCTGCAAAGCTGAAAGTGCACTGAATTCAGCACAGCAGTATATAATATGTAACATCTTATAGGATAAGTAAGGTCCTCTTTAAATGGGCTTTCCAGGTCATTGTGAAGAAAAAGGTTATCACATTCTAATATACTTACCTTGTATTTTTCTCACCATTCATGTTTTCACATATGTTAGCGGTTACTTTGAATTAAAATGTTGAACTATGTTTCAGGCTGCATTCTTCATTCCGTCATTTATTCTCAGACCCCTGATACACAGTTTGCAACCTGCTCCCTCCTGCACTTTTAAGAGCAATATATATACTGTGGGAGGGGGCACTGGGGAGAACATTATATATACTGTGGGGGAACACTGGGGTGAGCAATATATATACTGTGGGGGGGCGTTGGGGAGAGCAATTATATACTGTGGGGAGGCACTTTGGAGAGCATTATATGATATGGTGACTTAATAATGTTGTGGCTCCTAAAGTTTTCCAGTTTAGGAGCCAATGGCCCCTAGTTATTTTTTTTTCTTTTTTTTAGTCTGCAGCACTGTGAATGTGTTCTTCACAGTAGTACATGCTGGATGTGTAGTCTGCGTACATGAAGAGTGGCGGGTCTCTTTAAACAGTACTCTGTTTTTTTGTAGAATATTTTGGTACTGTTTGCATTGCCCTAGCTGTTGCAGTCCTTACATGGCTGAGTGTGTTACTTGTTCTGACGTGTATCCCACCAGATACTTGTACAGTATCACTTCCTCTCTTGTATCGGCTGTTAGGTCTTGCATACAGCTGTCTTTACTATAAATGTGTTTTATAGCTACAGTTGTGCCATCCTTTGTCATCATGACATGGCTATTATATCGCACTAATGACGTAATATAGTTCTGTATCTTTGGTTACAGTTTATTTATACCATCTGTACTCACCATTTGTGTTTATTCCTCCTAGTGCTGATGCTCCTGCTGGATATGCTGGACGTTCTCTTTCTATGTCACACTTATCAGAATTTGATCACCAGAGGTCCTCAGTATATCTGATATTTGGATTTGAAGTGAGTAACCAAACCTTGCAGTTAGAAATATAAATGTACCACCTTAGGATAGTCATGAAAGGGGTTTTCCTATTTAAAAGAACTTTTGTGCAAGTATATACACTGCTTGAAAATAACAAAGCTATACTTGTTTGACCTCTTATTGGCCTCAGCGCTCTCTCGCCATATACTGCTTAGGCCATTGTTTGGCTGCAGTGGAGATGTTTCTATATGGGCATCTCCCCGTTGTAGCCATATAAACTCATCCTGGAGTGGAGTAGCGGAGCTCATTGCTGGAAGCTGTAATTGTGTCGATGTGCAAGCATAGCTTTATTTTTTTGTATTTTCCAGCATTGCCTTCACTTGGGCAAAAGTTTGTGTGCGACCTGTAAGTCCACACATGCCCTGCTAAGAATTCTAGGTAAGGAATATGCAAATTAGGCTAGGTTCACACTACTGTTATTTAATGTCCATTGCTCTCATCTGTCACTGGTTGAGAGGAACGGACATTAAATGACAGATACAGATGGAGCCCCCTCCGTCGAGTGTCCATCTGCATTCACCCCAATGTAAGAAACATGATGGAAATTTTCTTCTGTCATGTTTGTTTACTATTCCGGCAGAAGACAAAGTTCTGCATACAGTACTTTTTCTTCCGTTACAAAAGTAAACAAACATGATGGAAGAAAGTGTCCTCCATGTTGTTTACAACAGAGTCAATGGGAACAGACACAAGCAGAGGGGGCTCCATCTGTGTCCGTTACTCTGCTACAGTTAATGTCCATTATATGACCGATGACAGCAACGGACATTAACAACGCAAGTATGAACGTAGCCTACGTGGTGATTGGTGATAAAAAAGAAACTTGCTTCTAGCGCCACCTTTTGGACGGTAGCTCCTTGTATATTAATGCATGGTTTTCAAAGAAATCTAAGGGCATAATCTGGGAGTAATAGCCAAGGCAGAATAACTCCTCCAAAAAGAAGAGAATACCATTTTGGAGGAGTTATTCTGGTTTGGCTATTAGGTGGTATCCGAAGGTGGCGCTAGGAGCAGGTTCCTCTTATTCACCAATGGGGTCTTATTTGCATATACCTTTTCCTGCATAATGAAAGCTGTTAATACCCCAAACTAGAATTGTTGTTTTTCTGGTTGCCTCGTCTCCCCAAAAAAATGAATTAAAATGCAATAAAAAAAAAAAAAATCAAAAAATAGCACCAATAAAAACTATAGCTCACCCCCAAAAAACCAACCCTCACATGACTTTTTTTCTTTTGCCATAGACGAAGCTGTGTGTCAGAATATGGCAACACAAAGAAATGTTTACAAATTTGGTAGCGTCATAATCGTACTAACTCACAGAATAAAGGTAACATGTTGTCTATACTGCTAGGTGGTGAACTCTGTAAAACGATGACTGAATTGTTTGTTTGTTCCAATGTGCCACATTTTTTTTAGTTTATACATTATATGGAACATTAAAGGACTTTTGTCATTATAGACACGTATATCTTATCCAGAAGACATGGGATAAGTGTCAGACCCCCAGCATTCAGGAGAATTTGGGCTGAAATTCCTCCTGTATCCTCCAGATGAATGAAGCACCAATATGCTTGCCAACTGGTACCCCATTCTTTCTGTGGACCTTCCAAAGATTGTGGTCTAGGAAGCCCCATAGAAATGAATTGGTGCGCACTTGCATTTCATTCACATTCAGGATGCAAGGGGACTTTTAAGCGCCAATTTTCCTGATCGCTGAGTGTCCTAGTGGTTGCCCCCCATCCATCTGTCTGTAATGACAAAACCCCTTTAAATGGTGCCAATAAAAAATACAAGCCCTCATACAGCTATGTTGAAGAAAAAAATTAAAAAGTAAGGATTTTTAGAAGGCACAGCGAAAGACAAAAAATAAAAATTGACCCAGTTCTTAAATGATGACTAACTTTTTGTCAACTGTTACATAGATCAATAATGGATGTAAATATAAGAAACTTTGTAATATATGTTATCAGAGAAAAATTCTTGTTTCTCCATTTATTTGGCTTTTTTTTCTTGCTCCCCTCCTTCCTAAACTGACATTCACCGAAATATCTTCTTAGACTATCTTGCTAGATCAAGACTGTCTGGTCTCACAGAGTATCAGATTGTCAGATTGCATAGAAGTCTATAGAGCAGAAAGGGGGGGGGGAGGAAGTGAGCTGGAGCCGAGTGAGAGAGAAGAGATCCTGGCAGTGGCTAATGCAGATAAATATCAAGTTTCTATCTCACCCCTATTGCTTTATTCACATTAATACAGGTCAGCACTTCTTTATAATGTCCTATATTATCCTGCTCAGGGGGAATGAAAGAGTTAGATGAACAGAATCTCCTTTGCTTTCTATATTCTGTGTATGAGAGACATCATAGCAGCTAGTCTCCGCCCAACAGCTCAGGAGAACTGAGAATTAGAGATGGAGGCTACGATGGGGAAAGCTGCTAGAAATTGTAGACTGCACGTTACATAGTGGCCAGATATAGTGTTATTCCTCATATGTAGATTGCGGAGTGATTCTTATTTTCAGTGGCTCCATTTTTGGGGTACATATAACTAACTAAGGCTGGGGACACGTGTGGCGTACTCGCTGTGAAATTGGCGGTGGGTAACCCACTGCGATGTTTTAAATGTCTTTAGGATAAAGTCCCAAGTTTATTCACCCATCCTTGTGCGTTTGGATATTGGACTGACAATTAGAGTCTTCCACCCTACTTGAGGGAGTGTTTACCCCCTTTCAAAGTGCTGACTTTATTATGTGGGTCAGTAGGATTATGACTATACCAACTTTATATAGTTTTTTGGGGGTTATACTACATTTGCACAATAAAATCCCTTTAACACAAAATGTATTTGCTTCTGTTTTGCCATATTCTGAGAGCCATAACTTTTTATTTTTCAGGCTGGGTTCACATCAGAGTTTGTCTGTCTGCATGAAATCAGTTTTTGTAACCGTCTAAAAATCATCAAAAACTGATTTTGAATGGTTTGTTATAAAACCCATTCACTGTTTGAATCAGTTTTTTAACCAATTGCTTGTGAAGAAGCTGCTGGATCAGCCCACCTATTTCTCACATTTCTGTCTCAGCCGCCTCTGCTGCTAAGGACATATTTTACTCAGTTAAAGGTAGTGGACAGCAGATTTATAAGATAGAAGCCCCCTAGTGGCAGGACTTTCAAAACAGTTTTTAGGGTGGAAAACATCTTATTTTTTAATAAAAGTGATTTGCAATTCTGTACAAGATGGGGTATTCTAGTAACTGGGCGTAAGCTGTGTTAAAAGTTAGTGATGTCACCGGCAGCTTGTTGCATAGTACAGCTGGGACCCTCAGATCCTGAGGCCTATTCATATTCCCTGCCTCACAGTATTATATATACTGTCAGATGTCAGGAAAGGGTTAAAGTATTGTCACTGTCTTCAAAGTTATTGCATTTTAACCTATACTCTAATGCTTCACCTCACTGCTTGTTGTACTGTTTTGTTTTTTGTTATGTAGGCACCTCATCATGCCAGGCTGTGTTGTTCGTGGCTGTGGTTTCAGATGGAAGAAGGGTGATGATTCTGTAACTCTTCATTGCTTTCCAAAAGAACCTGAAAGAATCAAGCATTGGCTGCAACAGACAGGACAGTATGGCGCCGACCTTGACAAAATGGTTGAGAAAGTATATCTAGGAAAAGTATATGACACCTATAGAATATGTTCCTTGCACTTTACACATGACTGTTACCACTATGATGGCCATCGGAGGACTTTAAGAAAGGATGCAGTCCCAACTATTTTTGATTCAATAAAACCATCTACAGATTCAACAGATATTTCATCTGTGTCATGGCCATCAAGCTCCTGTAGTGACCAATGCATTAATTCTGCCCCATCTGCTGAGAGCCAGAAACTACCTTTCTCTGATGTAGTACATACATATTGCATTAAAATTCCTGTTGGGCATCCAAAGATATCCTCACAATCCACACTTCGGCAAACGTCTTTAGTCCCTGTGGTTCCCCAACATGGTGATTCCTCTGCTGTTCTCAAAAATGCTGACTTTACTTTGGATACTCAGTCTCAGCAAAAATCTATATCTTTAAGCACCAAAACTCCAGCTACTACCTCATCATCTAGTGTGACAAAGCAAGCACCCTCTACATCTGTTGTCCATATTCCACTTACAGTGCCTACTTCTCAAGCCGTCATCCCTGATTCCCAGCCTACATCAAAGAAAAGAAAGCTGGAGGAGAAAACGGTGTCCTCGAAACCCAGTGCTGCATCCTCTTCTAGCCCAAGTGTTGTGTCTAATCATTGCGTCAGCCAAACATCTGTTAATACAAATAAAGCTATTTTTGTAGCAAGCAGCACACCATTTGTTCGACCAATGGGTCCGAGGCCCTTAATGGTTGACAAAGGTGTCAACACTGATTTTTTCACAAATAGAAGAAGTTGCTGTATTGCCACTGACCCATACCAAAGGACAAGAAATATGCAAACACAAACTAAAATAGCCACAAAACATCGTAAAACTATGTGCACCTTGTTAGTACCAAGCAAGCGTACGAAGAACTCACGTGTAACTGTTTCCACTGTTAGTCAAGAAGATGTAGGATTTAGTGACTGCAGCTCTTCCGGGTCAAATGACGATGACAATGACCCATGTGATGACTTGGAATCTTTTAATTTAAATCTTGTTAAAATTGAGTTCTCTCCGGATTCTGAAGTAGATGTATCTGCACCTATGTCTACAGATACCAGACAAGCAATCCATATTAAGAAAGAGAGTGAAGAAGTTTTATCCCCAACAGCTTTCAGAGGTTCCTTCGCAACACCAGATGTTGACATCGGTAAACTGAAAATGGAACCCAATATAAAAACAGAAGAGGATCAATGTCCAATTTCTACTCCTTCACAAAATATCATTGACTTTGTATCACAACATATTTCATCCATACCAAATAAACCAGTATCTCCAGTTTGTGGAAATCCAACTTCATGGGAAACATCGGCCATGCAGACTGATGAGGAACCAGAAGACCCAAGTGACTCCTCGTTCCATATCAATGAACTGAGTGAGGATGAGGATGAATCATTCTTAGTTCCAAGTGATGGAGAAGATGAAGATGACGTAAAACAGGTCTTCCAGGATTTAGATTCACCAGTGGAGAATCCTATAGAAGAAGAAAAGTATATTGTTTTTGAATCCTGTCTCAAAAAACTGATAATGATGATCCCGTGTATGTCCAAAACCAAATGTACGTCACCACTTACACAATACAGAAAGGAAACCATTGGATCATATTTGTCAATAGAAGTTTGTTGCAGGTCTGGTCATACAAGTTTACTGTGGGAAAGCCAGCCAAGACATAGATATGAACCATTGGGAAATGTTCTGTTATCTGCCGCAGTGCTATGTAGTGGTTCTAGTTTTGTAAAATCCCAACATATGTTTAAATTGCTGAATGTGAAATCCATAGACAAAGCTTCCTATTATAGACATCAATCTATGTACCTGTTTCCGGCCATTAGGCATCACTGGAGGGTGGAACAAAAGGCAGTCATACGAAGTGTCCAGGACAGGCCACTTTGCTTGGCAGGAGATCGACAATTGGACAATCCTGGATTTTCTGCCAAGTATTCTATATATTCTTTGATGGACGTGGCTAGCAAAAAAAATCTGTTCATTATCGGTGGAGCCGGTTACTCCACAAGTGACATTGGAGGGCCTAGAAAAGCTAGGATTTCAGAAGGCTATGGGTGAACTCCAGACTATGAATGCCAAAGTGAAGATGGTCGCCACTGACAGAAGTATTGCTATTCAAGAAATTCTTAAGGACAAGTATCCGGGTATCGCACATAAATTTGATCTATGGCATCTATCCAAATCAATTGGCAATGAGGTTTTAATGGCAGCCAAATATAAAGACTGTGAAATCCTATATCAATGGGTGGAGGCCATCAAAAACCATATTTGGTGGAGCTCATGCACATGTTGTAATAACCCGGATTTGTTGATCCAGAAATGGAAATCCGTTATTCAGCATGTCGCCAATGTTCATAGGTGGGACAGTGATAGTGACTGCAAAGCGTGTCATCATCCTCCACTCCCAAAAGAAGTGGTGAACAATACAAACTGGTTGGAGAAAGGTTCGGCTGCCCATGAAAAGTTGAAAAATATTGTTGAAAATACCAATTTGTTAAAGGACTTAAAACGAATGTCTCTTTTCTGTAATGTTGGCGAGTTAGAGATCTATCATAGCAGTTGCCTTAAGTATCGTCCAAAGACATTACATTTCTTCATGGACTCTATGGTAGCACGCACACAACTTGCAGCCCTGGACCATAACAGAAATGTCCATAGGGTTAAGGAAGTGGTAAAAACTGCTGGAGATACGTTAAGTACTATGACACAGAATTTCGAGGCCTCTAAAGGTCAGAAGTCATGGATTACCAAGGCACTGTATAAGCCAGGTTGCCAAAATTTTCTATATGACATTATGAATGATGTCATAGCACTTGTCAAAGAAGAGAAAACATTTCAGTGACCCTCAGTTTGTGGACAAACATCACTTAAAGGGGTACTCCCATCTTTCTATATGGCTGTATCCACAGGATATGCAAAAAAAAAAAAAAAAGTCTAAGATGCGGGTTCCACTTCTGAAACCTATATCTATCCTGAGAATAGGGCCCTGTTCATGGCCGCAGTGATAGGAGAGAGGACTGTGTATGCTCAGTTTCGCTCCATTTACTTTTATTGTATGTCTGGAAATAGAAGGCTGCCTGCTCTGCTAATTTCTGGAAATCCCATACAAGTGTTTGGCGAAACTTATTGATGCGTGGCTCTCTCTCCTTTTAAATGCAAATGGAACCCATCAAGGTAAATGTGGGTCTGAGAGGTGGGACCTACATCTATAAGGCATTTATGGATTATCCTGTGGCTATAACCATGACCCTTTAAGGCCCTATCCTGATGGGTGTAATGTGACCATAGTATATGGACTGTAATACAGCCCCAAATCACATCCCAGCTGCAGGTGTAATGATCCCATCTTAGCTAGGCCAGGTCATTAGATACATGGTTGGGTAGGAAACTTCAGCCATTTTGTGGTCTGTATAATACAGCCGCATTACAGATGTCTCAGTGAACTCTGAGGGTTAATAATATGAGGTCATTTAGCAGGACGATAGACCTTTTTGTATCTCCACCACCCTGACACTTGTGCAGTTTAAGAAGGATGTAATGTACAGAGTTACTACTATTGCCAGGTTTTATATTTCTTTTGGATTTGTTGTAAACTGCTGTTTCTTAATAAAATACAGACAACATAATGATGTCCTGCTGTGGAGGTGGAGGCATAGGAGTGGAGTGACTCCATTATGATAAGGAGAAAATTTGGAAACTGCTAAATGAGACCGTTCACTGACGTGGTCGAGGTCCCATTTAGTGATGTGTCATGGATATGGTAGGAAAACATTGTAAATAGTTGATGATGACTAAGGTATGAAATACACATAAGCACATATGGGCGGCTTCTACTGTATAGTCGGGTACAATATGACGTGCTTCCCTACGTGTACTACTGCCTAATCTTCACAGCTCGCTCTGCTTTCTGACCTGTCTATATACATTTCAGTGGGACTGCTTGCTTTCAAGCCTGCCCTCTTACGCTGGGCGGAGTGTGCAACATGGAGGAATGTTACATAACACTAATGGAATACATTTATTGCAGTATTTCGTGGTAGGTAACAAAAGGAGTCTAGGAAAGCTGGGAAGAAAAACGTACAGCATATTGCCCAACCTTTAGAAACCATGTTGGACTAGGCTTCATTGTATCCACCAATCGAAAAGATTCTATCTATACAGATCATGTTTTCTTAACTCCACACAGGACATATCGTCTACAAGGTCTAATAGGGTATTTGTTATGAGCCTATAAGAAATGGATTGTAGTGGCAATTGATTAAAGGGGTTCACTTTGCCGGTAGTCAGAGTACTAGGCTTAGCCTGGCAATGTCTCCTGTGCGTTTTAAATCTGTTCTTGGCTCCAGAGTCTGACTCTCCTCATTCTCGAGTACAATCCTGCCTTGTCCATTTGATTGTTTACCTCTTACCTATTATTTTACTCCTAGTTCTTACTTTTTTTCTATATTTCTGTAGTATCCTGACCAGTCACATCCCGACTGTTCTGATGACCATTCTTGGTTTCCTTTCTGATTACACAACTGCTCCAGCTATATTTCGGCCACCAGTCAGTGACTGTTCTGTACACCATGATCTAGGAATCTAACCGGGACAGTCGTTACCATCTTGTGGAGGTTAAGGATGAAGAAGGGGAGATTCCTTAGACTCCCTACCTTGTAGCCAACTCCAAACTGTTAGTGGGTTAAAGGATTTACATCTCAAATCAGTGATGTACCAGCAATGGCAGGCTGTGGATTCCAAAAGAAGTGGGTATGTCTGCTCCATTACCTTTGGCTGTCTAAAGGAGACTTGCTGAATAACCTAGTCAGCAGGCCCATAAACAAGCATAGTGGTATAAATGTTGTACCGTGTTAGCCATAGAAAGTAGTGGAAGAGTGAAAAAATCAGGCGATACCTTTTAGAGGCTGATTATATTTGATAGTGAGCTTTCGAGAGTCTAGCTCTCTTCTTCAGACATACAAGAAACTGAAAATTCACACATTCTTTATACGCTCAAGACCTGGATCTTCAAGGGATCTTAGAATCTTTAAAGAAAATCAAAATGCAATATAAGTAGAGAAGTTATTTACAACAGGTCAAGAAATAAACAATCTGGAAACTTGTGGGGCATGACGAAGGGATCAGTAATTCTTGCTGTTATCTGTTTGCGATCAGGTGGTGATTTGTGACCCTCACAGTTCATACATAGTGTGACGTGAAACTGGCATGAATATTAAGTCCAAATTGCAGTGTTTGAAATTTTGCATTAACCTATATTCCCATTCCTTTCTCTCTCTCTGTGTCTTAAAATGTCCCATTAAAACCGAAATCCGCAAATTTTCAATAGAGTGGTCTTCTCTGGAGAAATGTGCGGCCACTGGGAGATCTGTTCTGCTGTTATTAATGTTGGATCTGTGTGAGTTCATGCGCTAAGTCTCTGCCCCGTTTCTCCCACATAGAGGCCTGTGGTGGGACATTGCACACACATTATGAGGTACACCACATTGGAAGACCTGCAGGAAAATGTCCGCCTAATTCTGTGCACCTGTTGTGACTGTGGGACAGGTACACTGTCAGCGGTGTGGATGTGCCTGCAGGTCTTGCACCTGTTTTGCAGGCAAGGTGAGGTGCCATTTGGACTTAATAATCATGCCAGTGTCATGTCACACTATGTATGAACTGTGAGGGTCACAAATCAATATCTGATAGCAAATAGATAACAGCATGAATTACTGATCCCTCCGTCACGACCCAAAAGTTTCCAGATTGTTTATTTCTTGACCTGTTGTAAATAAATTCTCTACTTATATTGCATTTTGATTTTCTTTAAAGATTCTAAGATCCTTTGAAGATCCAGGTCTTGTGTGTATAAAGAGTGTGTGAACTTTGTTTCTTGTATGTCTGAAGAAGAGAGCTAGACTCTCGAAAGCTTACTATCAAATATACTCAACCTCTAAAAGGTATCGCCTGATTTCTTCACTCTTAAACAAGCGTAGTCATACATTTCAAGGTATATAGGATTTTCTGTTTCACACCTTCCATTGCACCTGTCATTCTACAAACAGCAGCAGTACTGACCACCTCTGTACCTACGATGCATCTTTCTGCTCATCCATGATTTTATGAGGATCCTTTAGGTTGTCGAGAGTTCAACCACCAGTTAACTTGCTCAGAGTTGAATTGCTGTGGACAATGTTTAAAGTGCCTTATGTGATTTACCTGCTTGCAGGAGAGATGACTTACCCTTCTCCTTTTTGGGATTGTAACAATCTGTCCACCTTTCTAGCTTCCTTCTGAAGCCTTCGAAGTACCTGGACATGCAAACCTTCAGCTGCTTTGGTTCTTCTGTGCCTCAAGCCAGTTCCTCCATGTTCGCTTAGTACTCTTGAAATTTGCTTGACATAACAAGGCCCTGTTTGTGGTATTGTATAAAGGAAGGAGAATTTGGGCAAAGATGAAATGGCATGCCAAAGCAAAAAGAGAACTTAAAATTTCATAGGAGGGTGTCATGTTCCACAGCACATGACATAATACCACTTCTTGAGCACTCCCTGAAGGCGTTACCTAAGAGGAGGAACACGGTTACTTACATCAACTGGTTCCAGCTTCATATCGCCACTAGGCGATCCACCCATTCAATTCAACCATTGTTTGTGTGTTTTGACTGTCCTTGACTTCTGATTCTGACCTCAACCTTGTTCCTGAATTATGCTCCTGCCTTTCCTATTGGCTTGTTTGGAAATTGCCTACTACAACCTGTTCTAACCTCTTCCTCTATTCCTGACCACGATTTCATCTTCTGATCTACCAAAAACTCTTGAATCATTCTGGGATTGTGACCTGGAAATTCATCCACTAACGTCCATACCAACATTTGAAGGTGTAAGGAGAAGAACAGGGAGATTCTTTCACCTCCACACTTCAGTCTAGCCAGCAGCATCCAGACTGGTTTAGAGAATCCATTTCTCCTGCTGGTTGTACAAATTGTGCCCTCTAGGGGGTATAGTTACTGGAGCATCCCTGCGTACATGTTGCTCACTGGATGACCACCACTTCTGTAGACCATTAAGACTGTGTGTATATGCAATGCCCCCCCAGTTGTTTGCTTTAAGTTTAGACCTCAGAGACCTGGCTTGCTGTCCTCAAGGGTGATTTGTTCTTTTAAGAACTTATCTAAGCCGGTCATATCTGTGATGTTGTCTCTGTTCTTCTGGTCCATTGCAGGATCAGAAGAATGGAAAAACAGGCCATCTTATGACAGACAGCAATGAATTCTGAGGGAACCCCATTGACTATAATGGGATCCATTCCCCCGCCCCCACCGACATCACCAGATGGAAAGTTCAGGCCTGTAGGACTTTTTCGTGAGGGATTTCTGCCAGACTCTGCATAGATTACTCCAACACAGACGTGAACATAACTTTAGGATAGTATAACCTAGAAAATACTACTCTGTTTACTTACAGATCTTTGTATCAAAGTCTCACACTTGTACCACGTCCTTATTTTTATGCATTTGAAAGCCTAAGCACGCCGAAGTCACAGCTTGTAAATGACAAGCTCCTTTAAAAGGTAGAGCTGGCTCGGCATCATTTGTCTCAGCATGCAACATCTAGCAAACCCTTCTGTTTCCAGAGTCACCTGCCTCTAGTTAGGAGGAATATGACCTGTACAACCAGATGACCGGGGCATGCTCAGGCTTTCAAGTGGCTGAAAACTGGGACAACAAACAATACAAAAAAACTTATATACAAAGATCTATTAGCAAATTCAAATCTTCAAAGAGATGAGGTCTTAAAAGAACAGTTAGCCCTCATTGTTGGCTGGGGGTCCCTATAAACCAGGTCACCACACATCTGATTCCACTACAGGAAACACCGTATCAGGTTCACCTTTATGCTTTATCCATAGCTGAAGGCTCTAGTGTTGCAGGCAGGACTCTCTGGCAGAGAGAATACTCCATCAATCCTGCAGCATATAGACCAGCTGTGCATACTAAAGTCCCCATGTCTAATGCCCCAACTAGTAGGGCTGTGGAACTAGAAGCCAAGACCACCAACTCTATTTTTCCACAACCTGACCCTGAGTCCTTCATAACATGGCTCACAGCCATGGTCAGTCAGAAGCAATACAAATTCGTTAATTTATTAAAAAGCTAGTGACTGAATTCCTTTGACAGTAAAATATGTAACAAACCGTAAATTATGTAATATTAGCATTTGTATAATTAAATTTTAAAGCCGGAGTCTGAGTCGCTAATTCTTTTCCGACTCTGACGCCACAGCCTTGCCAACTATGACACGTTCCACTTCCAGACTGCGCCAACCAGTGGCGTGTGAACAGTTCAGTATCCCTTGGTGCTCAGCTTGCCTCACGTGTGGCAGGGCAATGTCAGAATGCCACTGACCCTCACATGCAGAAGCAACTAGGGCACACCAGAGCCACCAAGAACCCTACAGAGGACACTGCCCACTACCAGACTATGCCAGGGAGCAGGTGCTGTCATGGAGGAACAAATATCGGATGATATTCAGCTTAAAAAAAAAAATCTAAAATCAAATCAAAAAGCTAGGAGAAAAGTAGTAAAGAAAAAAAAAAATCCATCTATGGAACAGGAAGGTTGTTGAATACTGGATATATAATATAAGGTAGGTCATTGAGGTTCGTCAGACCCAAATAATTAAAATGAAGGGGCCGTGACACTACAACATAAATGGGACTGAGCTGTGGAGTGGCATGTAGGCATGAGCATCTGGGCCTGGACAAACAATGAAGATAAGTAGCTAATCGTGGGGGTCTGACCGCTGATACCCCCACCAATCGTGAGACTAGGGTATTGTACAACCAGGCTGAATGTGGGCATGCACCTGCTGGACAGAATGTATCAGTGCTCCCATTCACTTCAATTCGATTTATCCTCTCTCCTACTGCCCAGTAACAGTAAAGCAGCACTTCTGGCAATATTGACTTTTTAGGGTCTTCCAGTTTTAGTCTACAGCACTATGCATATACCCTCCGATTACTAGCCAAGTGGTTGGTTTCATTAGTTTATTCTCAATGAAGTCTCATCCATTACTGATCAGTCTCAAAAACGATGACATTCATTTGGCGCCTATCAGACAGAACCAGCAGAGTGATCCTCAATGTACATTCAGCCCCCCCTTAGATCAGGTGGTTTTCATTCACGTCACTACTGTGGTTCTGTATATTAATGGATAGAACAGATTTCTGATTAAATTAAAGTTGATAAAAGTAAAATAGACCAGTCCGATATTTAATTTTACTGAAACAAGTCCAACACATTTAATGAGGTCACAAGGTTCCCCCATTTAACAAGCATTTTCATGAAGAGCCTGGATTGTGTCCTTAAAAAATATATATCTATAGAAGTCCAGCTTAAGTCTTGGCAGGCTTTCATTCAAAGTCCAAAAGAAGATCCTCTTATGTTCCCTACACACAGTCCGTCTATGCCGAGGAGGTCAGAAGGAAAGTCTCATTGAGAGTCCGAGGTACCAGTTTCCAGTTTCTGAAGTCTACGTCTCCGTAGTTCTACAGCATCTGGTTCTTCTGTTGATGTGCCAGCTTCAGCATCATTGATAATCTCTTCACTGGTGGATTCTTCAGGGACTGTCGGAGAAAGGTATTAGGTCACGTTTAATTGTAGGCCAAAACTAGTCGTCAAAAGAAGGGCGCTAAGTCATAAGTACTGCAGGAGGCATACCTGACTGGGAGGCCTCGGGCACAGCTGATGGAGTGTCAGAAGTGGGAGTCTCTTCAGGCTGAGTGGATGAAACTATATCTGTGGTGACCAATGGTGACTGTGTAGACGCCGCGGGAGGACGAGGAGGCCTGTTGATCAATGGTAAACAAAAACACATACATTAGGTCTTTAACCATTCCTGTTAAACTTCCCTAACCCAAGAATCATAGAAACCTATTCAAGAAGAGTGGATGGATGAGTTTGAAACACATCAGTAACATAGTATTTCTCCTGTTCCAATGTATCAGGGAAGGAGCAGAGGAGTGACCATACAACTGTGCCAAATCCTCAGCTTTTAGAAGCATTAGGTTTGGATGGGGTTTTTAGCCTGCAGAGTCTTCATGCATTGAAAGTAACCAGATGCTGAAAATGACAAGGACTTGGCACCTGAAGTATATAAGAGTTGTACTTTTCTTAATATTGATTATAGGAAACCCATCCATGTAAAATGCAGAGCTGATTGATATTTAGTTCTTTAAGAAAAGATTCAGTAAAAAGTCTAATTTCTTCATGTAAATCTAGGCTCATTCTAGGATTAAGTCCAGTGGATGGTCCTACTAAGTGACTGGTAGCTATCTGTGTACCAACACTCATACAGAGAAGAAGGATGAGCAGAGATAAAAGCAGGGTCATTGTAATACAATAGGGGGCCCAGTTTAAACTTTATGTAAGTGGGCACCTCGCCCACATAATTTATTTTCTCCATAACTAGCCCCCTTGTCCCCTCACCTATCCATGTTCCCATGGACCCAGCAGGCTCCAGCTGTAATGATGTCTGTGCTCAGTGCCAAAGGCAGAATAATGGAGCACGGAGCCAGTATTGTATTCAACCTCTATATGTGTCCTAAGGACACAGAGTTGAAATCACTGCCTACCACCTGGAACAGTGGTACAGCACCCAAAATGCAGGACTGTCCCGCTTGATCCAGGGCAGCTTGGGGGCCCCACAACCGTAGGGTTCGGTGAAGGTGTCCCACTGACCTTATGGTTAATGCAGCTCTGGATAAAAGCTGGATTCATACCACCGTAATACATCCATATTATACAGACCCACTTTACAGCTACAGATCCCATCCCGAACACGGTCTAATGACCCAAACTTACAGAATCATAGATCCCCAGGATATTGCTAGTTTGGGTACTCAGACCTATGACCGGGATGGTATTTGTGGTTATAATTGTGGCCATGTGAATTCAGTCTTGCAAAAAGTAAAAGTTATCCTGAATATTTTCCCACAACCATTCATCAACCTGCTCAGCTCCTGCTGCCCTATAACATGCTGCCTGTAGATTATACTGAATTTTCCTGGTGATAGGTTTCCTCTAAGCTTTAATTTACCAATGGGGATATTTTCAGCTAAGAAAACTACAAATTCCTGAACGAGTTGGAAGTAGGGAAGAGAATGTATATACACTGGAGTTGTGACACCTTACATGGGCCAGGCAAAAGAAATAAGTCAAATCTGCCTTAATGGTAAAATTCCACAATTCTTTCTACATCCACCAAAAACCATTGTAAATAAGGATATATACAGATAAAGGATCAGCAGAGGTGGAGCAGTGTACAGATAGGTCTTACCCAATGGTTGCCAACACCGTAAGATATTGGTTTATCTGTAACATGGCAGCATCTAAAAGAGTGTGGATGTTCTGAAGACACTGAAGCCTGGCCTCCAGATTCTGCCTCTCATGACCCTCCATTGCCCTCAGCTCCTCATCTGTCATACCTGCAAAGCCAGCAGGAGGCATTGGCATGGGAGGCAAACCTAATAGAAAAGAAACATTAAACCAATGATCCCAGGTACCTGACACTGCTTAGTTAGGCTAGAATCACATGACCATGTCAGTTTCTCAGATGTCAAAATTGATAAATTGGTGCACTTTTAGGACTGTTGTGCATTTAGCCTGTCCGTGGTAACACAGCATGGATGGCATTTGGATGACATCCATGTGCCACCTGTGTCTCTATAGACCTATTCACTTCATTTAGTGAGCCCTGCCACAAAATGGACGGGTGTAGGACCTGTTCTGATTCATTTCATTTTTTTTTTTTTTTGACCCAACTCACTTATCTGTTTCTAAACAGACATTACTCAGATGTCAATCCATTTTTATATGTCCATTAAAAACTGACCCATTCATTTCTATGGGAACTGAATTTCCGTCAAAACTGAAAAATATAGGTCCTTTTTTTTTTTTTTTTTAACTGATCAGTTTTTCTGTCCATTATTCAAAAAAAAAAAAAAAAAAAAAAAAATTCAGTCATGTGAATAAGACCTAAGGAGATTGGGATATTTAAACTGTGTCTTACCAAATGGAGGAAACAGCGGCATTCCCAAAAATGGAGGTGGGAAGGGAAATCCTGGCAGGGATGTCCCAGCAGAGGCATCAGGACCGGCAGTGCTAGAGCCATCACCAGGCCTAGGAGCAGATGCAGCTGAAAACAGAATGAAGCAAATATCACTTACTGGCAGGAAGTATATTACAGAAGATAGTAGTCCGAGTCATCTGAAGAGTATTTTGTTCTACGCTATCTATAAGCTGGCATTGCGGTGCTCTGGGTTTAGTCATATACTGTGAAACAACAGATAATAGGAGTGGGCAGAATGGAGAATTGGCAGAAGAGCCTTACCAGTGGAGGGTCCAGCACTGGCTTCTTCAGGGGCATTGGCTGCAGGAGCCCCAGGGACTGGTGGAAAAGGACCCATTGGAGGCCAGAGTGGAAACATTCCAGGAGGGAAAGGTGGGAGCATTCCTGGAGGGACTAGATGGAGTGGAAACATGGAGTAAATAAAAGGATTATAAGAAATCCTTTCAATGTCTTCTAGGAATCAAGCAAATGTTTTGACGTACAGTTGGGTGGTGGCGGGATAACCGGGGTCTGCTGTGCAGGAGCCACATGAGGCTGCTGGGCAGGGTCCGGCTGATCTGCAGGTGCTTGTGTTTGGGCAGGTAGAGAAGCTCTGAGGACATCCATCCGACATGTGGGACAAGTCTGCTGTCTCTGGAACCAAGAACGCAGGCAGCTGGAATGGGAAGGAAAGTTGTTATAGAATTCCATGTAAGTGCACACAGATTTACATTAAAGAGTTATCCAGTATCTAATATTGATGGCCTATCCTCAGCACAGGACATCGATATTAGATCTGTGAGGGTCAGACAGCCAAAACACCTTCAGATCTGCTCTCCAACTGTATGATTTGTTGCGGCAGGTTTTGGATACTGCAGCTCTGTATCATTGAAGGCTATGGGGCAGAATTGCAATATCAAAATCCGCTGCTACAGTTTGTAAGGCGAGTGAGCAGCGCACCTCTGGAGAAAAGCAAGAGCCATAAAGTACAGAATTGAAACACATTACATCATCCATAGTGTATACAGACATGCTCTTCTATACCATAGCACCAGTATACTGGTATAAGACAATATGAATGGAATTACTTGCATAGCATTCTTCTTCTATGGCGCCCTCACCTGGTATGGAAGATGTGGTTACAGGGAAGTCTCTTGGCTCCTGTCACCATCTCCTCCCTGCAGATGATACAGACGTTGTCCATGGCCTGTAGCTCCTCTGGTGTGGCATCTGGATACCTGTAGGTGGCAAGTAAATCGGTACGTCAATCAATTCCCTGGCTGACACAAGATACACCTGAATTAAGAGGCTGAAGTCAGGAATGGCGTAGAATTCATGTATAACTCACACCAGTTTTCTGGCATGAGTTCTAGTAAATTTGTCAGGCCAAGGTAAACTCTTTCTGGCCGTCCTTGGTCTCCACCTTACTCCACTCACTTACGTAAAAAGTGGTGTGCAGAACCAGCAATTTGGCACAATTTATTTTACTTGCTGCTCCTTGAATTACCGTTATTTACATGCAGTGAATATGTGGACAAACTACATTTCCCACGATTGATCTGCCTCTTATCTGATATTAATGACCTATCAAAAGGACAGATTATTAATATCTTTAAAAGGGAGTCTGTCAGCAGGAAAATTGGTATCAAACTAATGACCGTACCTTGTAGGATTATTCTACACTTGCAGCTCCATTATCGTGAAAATCAGCCTTTTATTCTTATACAAATTAGATGAAAATGTCTTTCGGGGTGTTCTGGCAGGAGAAAAATAATGCCCATAAAGCCCTTTTCAGATAAATTGCATAAGAATAAAATGCTGATTTTCATGAAAATGGAGCTGCAATGTAGAATAAGAACAGGATCTTTGGAAAGTGCAGAAGCCGCCTTACAAAGTACTGTCATTAGTTTGATACTGATATTCCTGCTGACAGACTCCCTTTAACCTGGAAAACCCTTTCAAGAGGAACTCTAACGTCCTCCAAGAAGTGCCAGGTTACATACCAGATAGAGAGATCAATGCTGTTAGTTTCGGCTACCACTGTGAGTGGTGAGGAACGCCCCCCCATCACAATACAAGTCTATGGGAAGTGTATCATCAGGGGTCTTCCTAACCCCCCTTGCAATGATGCTGAGCTGTGAGGATGGCTGCTTAGACGATGTAATATCCGAAACTAACTGCAGAGATTTTTCTGGCACTGGGGCACATACCTGCAAAACTGGTGCGCTGAATTCAAAGTCAACACAAACTTAAAACCTAAATGATTCTTATAGTGTGAGTTTATAGCTATAGCTTTAGATATACAGTAGGTGTAACAGACTATTTACTCACAGAGTGTTCATGTTGCGGATTGCTCTCCTTGACATGATAGCATCAGTGACAGCCTTCTTAAACTGCCTGGAAGGAAACAAAGAACAAGATATAATAGAAAATTGTCTCTTCTGCCAGGAATCCTATTCATTGTATGATGCTAAAGAGGAACTTTCATGTCCTCTGACATCGGCGGTATTATATAAGGCTAGAAAGCTGACAGTGTACTGTATTCAGAGATATTGGTGCTGTTACTTTCGGCACATATATCTCTCCACTGTCAGAAGGGCCTTACAGCCTAACGTCAACGCTGGTTATTGAGCAGTGTTTTTAGGCTGTTAGACCTTGATCTCAGGGTTCAAACAGTGACATAGGCACACTATTAGAAGTATGCCATTATAAAATGTTATACCTCCAGTTCTCTTACCTCATTGCCAAATACATTGGTCGAATTGCAAATAGTGGAAATGTGTGGACTTTAACCATGATTGTCATAAAAGCCATGTACAGCAACACCTTTATGAAGCCTGCAACAAAGGAAAACGAAAATGGTTTCTCCTAGGAATTCCATCAACATGATACAGAGCTGACAATATATGGACGACGTATATTTTCACAGTATCATATTGGGGGGGGGGGGTGTAATAAAAACACTGAGTACCATCAAGCACCAGACTGAGATTAGATGCAATGAAAACATCAATGGTGATGGCAGCCGAGGGGGCACAGGTCTCAGCTAGGCCGTTCTACCCATTTATTCTAGAAATCAGTGTGGGTTACCAGACCCGACCGTTGCTATGCGCTCACATCTGTATGCAAAGTATAGTTAGCAAGAGGGATTTCATATACTGGTAATGCAGTCCATAAAGAGAAAGACAACGTAACGTGTATTCATGCAATGCAGAGGAGTATAAGGGGTATTCCATAAGATATTTATAGCACATCTCATGGAATACCCCTTAAACATCTTACTCCTCTGCATTGCATGAATGCGGTTGAACATACACCCTACTGTTTTATTTAAAGACTATGAGATGGCAGTGTTTAAGCTGTGCCTGGGCGTTCCCTTGAAAATGGGAATGATATGTGTAACCTCTGAAAGGTTACTTTTGCCTTTTCTACACTTTTTATAGTTTCACAATATTAACGGCCTGTTTATAGAATAGCCATCAATATCAGACCTGTGGGGGTCCAGCTCTCAGCACCCACACCAACCAGCTACTTGGCGATTACAGCTTTGTCTTATTCACTTGGATAGTACAAAGCAGTACTACCCAGCACAGCCACGACTAGGTCGACAGTATTCAAGTAGATAGACCAAGATGTAAACAATGAAAAAACAATAAAATGCTATGAGTGTGAATTAGTCCTAAAAGTGGAGCTTACCAGTCAGGAGTTCAGTGTATAACATGTACACCGCTTTATTGTCCCATGGATTCTCACTCTGTAGATCCACAGAGTGTAGGACGTACTTTATGAAGACTGTGAGGATCATCGTCATGAGTATGGCATACTGGGAAGTCAAGGAGATAAAACACCAGTGAGTAACAGAACAAAGAAATGATCATTGTAAGTATTGAGGGACACAGCACCATGAGTATAGGCTCTGCCACTAGGAGGCTGACATTACGATCCTTTCCCCCCCGCTGCACTTTCAGCCTGACCACAGCCAGGCTGAATGCGGCCGTGACTAATGGTGGACTGCGCTCCCATTCACTGCAATGGGAGAGCTGGAGACTGTCAAAGTAAAGCACTCTGCTATTGAAGTGAATGTCAGTCTGCAGAGAACACGTATTCCTACGCTCCCAAACAATATGGGCATTTTGCTTTCGTCTATTTACTTTTACTATTTATTTATGGGATTAGCCTTAACCTAAAAGTAGTCTGACCGGATAATGTCATTTCTTGAGCATTTGGAAATCCCTTGTGCATGTAAATGTCTAATAGGACAGAATTTGTGACAATGGTGACTCAATAATATCACATTACTGGAATTTCATTGTAGGATTTAAAGGAAACCTCATTTTGTAGGACATATTTACAACCTTCTACACAAAGAGAGGTCCCTTGACCTTGCTTAGTTGAACACAAATGCAACCTATCCCTATGCACAGGATAGCAGGTAAGTTGCAGATTGTTGGGGGTCCACTGATGAAGTGAAGGTC
Source organism: Leptodactylus fallax (assembly GCA_947044405.1). NCBI lineage: Eukaryota > Metazoa > Chordata > Amphibia > Anura > Leptodactylidae > Leptodactylus > Leptodactylus fallax. Next base: position 2,845,197 of record CAMRHE010000138.1, on the reverse strand, counting down.
ACATAGTCATGCTGTTGTTCCTTTCATTTCTATGGGACTGCTGGAGTAGTCAGACCCCACAGATCTAAGGCTGTGTTTACACAGCACATTAATTTAACTGTGTGCCATTTTCATTGGTTAGCATGTTGTTATGCATTTCAGCTGTAAGCTAATGGCCATTAAATTAAAATCCACTGGGGCAGATTTGCAGAGAATCTGGGCGGGGTGCTGGCCCATCACCCTTCAAACCCTTTCCATGCCTATTTTTTTTTTTTGAGGGGGGGAGGTGGGGGGGGGGGGGTGAGTGACAAGGGCAGCGCAGCATTAATTTTTTTTTAGTGCAAAAAAAAAAAAAAGTTGACTTTTTATTCCTTACATGCCAGAAAACTGACCCATAAAAATTTCCCCACTGTATTCAATTCATTAGTTACTGGCTTACAGCCAAAATGCATAGTACAATGTGCTACCCATTAATGCAATTAAAACAAGCATGAGGTTCTTAATTGATAAAAGCAACAGAAAAAGCAGTGTAAATATGGCCCAAAGGAAAACCCTTCTACAAGGTGTCTTGCATGTTAAAGCCTCCAATTATAAAACAACTTTTAATAAATGAATAGTGCACTAAATATAAGAAACTTTCTTATTATTTCTAAGAAATGTGTTTCTTTATTTCTCAATTTAGCAAGCAGATTTACTTTTTATATATGTCTATGGAGAGGGGGAGGGGGGAGGAAAATGCTGCTACTCTCTGCTGCTCTGTGAGTGAGGGAGACATTCACTCCTATTTTTCAAAATAATACTTTACCAGAATGAGGCAATAAATAAGCTAACAACCTTCTCCTTCCCCTCTCCATAGAGTTCTGTGTGTGAGCTGGATACAGTTACAGACTCTATGTAAACAAACAGCCTGAGTGATGATAATGAGGAGGAAAACAGCCGAATAGGTGGAGAAGAAAAATAAGATATATAACAAAGTTTCTGATATTCACATACGTAAAGTGGTTTTATAATAGGAGATACACTTTAATAACACCTTACAAGGGCTGGTTACTCACCTCAAATCCAAATACAAGCTGCACTGAAGCCCCTCTGGAGACCAAGCTGTGATAAGCATGAGATACAAAGAGAACGTCCAGCACACCCAGCAGGAGCATCAGTGCTAGGAGAAATGAACACACATGGTGAGTTCAGACGGTACAAATAAAGAACTATAAACCAAAGATACAGAACTCTAAGGTTACGTTCTCATCTGCACATCCTGCAAGCCCAAAAGCCACTCTATAGACTACATTACAGTCAATTGGGGTCCCTTAGGATCTATTGTTGTCCATTGTTAGACTGACTGTTTTTCCGTTCTTCTGGTCCTGCGACAGACCAGAAGAAAGGACAGAATGACACATGTGAACGTACCCTAAGAAAGTGTAGATGTAGTAAAGGCAACAAAGAACTATGTACTGAAAGAAATATGATGTCATATCTATGCAGTGATGACAACTGACCACACAACTCTGGCATGGAGTTATAAAACATATTTATAGAGAACACAGATGTATGCAAAACATAATGGCAGATACAAGAGAGGAAGTGATACTGAGCCGGGGGGGGTTACACGTCAGGCTAAAGTAACACTAGCACTCAGCCATGCAAAGACTGCAACTGCTAGGACAAGGCAAACCGTGCCAAAATATTCTACAGGAAAGCCTGCTCGCAGCTCCTCTGTCATGTATGCTTTACTAACTGCTGGTACTTCACTATAGAACATGTTTTCTTACTATTGTTGTACAATAGTTGTGCTGTTCCTCTGTTATTACTACTGGAAAAGTACAAAAACTAAACATAACCCACTCCCGTGTTAATAGGGAGAATCTGACATGGTGGTCAGGCTGTGACAACGGAAACAGTAATGGTCAGTTGTCAATTTAGTTCATTTCCAGGAGGAACAACAAAAGAACACCATGCTGTACTAGACAAACATAGGAAACTTGCAGCAGGTTAATAGACACATCTACTTTATTTCCTCATAGGCAGCAAGCTCCGGCACACACATTTCTTACACCTCACAGTACTGAATGAATTGAGAAGCACTACAGTCATGGCCAAAAGTTTTGAGAATGACACAAATATTATATTTTCACATGATCTGCTGCCCTCTGGTTTTTATGTGTGTTTGTCAGATGTTTTTATCACATACAGAAATAGAATTGCATTCATATTATGAGTAACAGAAGCTTATATTGACAGTTAGAATGAGTTAATGCAGCAAGTCAATATTTGCAGTGTTGACCCTTCTTCTTCAGGACCTCTGCAATTCTCCCTGGCATGCTCTCAATCAACTTCTGGACCAAATCCTGACTGATAGCAGTCCATTCTTGCAGAATCAATGCTTTAATTTTGTCTGAATGTGTTGGTTTTTGTTTGTCCACCCGTCTCTTGATGATTGACCACAAGTTCTCAATGGGATTAAGATCTGGGGAGTTTCCAGGCCATGGACCCAAAATCTCTATGTTTTGTTCCCTGAGCCATTTAGTTATCACCTTTGCTTTATGGCAAGGTGCTCCATCATGCTGGAAAAGGCATTGTTGAGCGCCAAACTGCTCTTGGACGGTTGGGAGAAGTTGCTCTTGGAGGACATTCTGGTACCATTCTTTATTCATGGCTGTGTTTTTAGGCAAGACTGTGAGAGAGCCGATTCCCTTGGCTGAGAAGCAACCCCACACATGAATGGTTTCAGGATGCTTTACAGTTGGCATGAGACAAGACTGGTGGTAGCGCTCACCTCTTCTTCTCCGAATAAGCTGTTTTCCAGATGTTCCAAACAACCGAAAAGGGGATTCATCAGAGAAAATGACTTTACCCCAGTCCTCAGCAGTCCACTCCCTGTACCTTTTGCAGAATATCAGTCTGTCCCTGATGTTTTTTCTGGAGAGAAGTGGCTTCTTTGCTGCCCTCCTTGAGACCAGGCCTTGCTCCAAGAGTCTCCGCCTCACAGTACGTGCAGATGCACTCACATCTGCCTGCTGCCATTCCTCAGCAAGCTCTGCACTGCTGGTAGCCCGATCCCGCAGCTGAAACACTTTTAAGAGACGGTCCTGCCGCTTGCTGGTCTTTCTTGGGCGTCCTGGAGCCTTTTTGGCACCAATGGAACCTCTCTCCTTGAAGTTCTTGATGATGCGATAGATTGTTGACTGAGGTGCAATCTTTCTAGCTGCAATACTCTTCCCAGTTAGGCCATTTTTGTGCAGTGCAATGATGACTGCACGTGTTTCTTTAGAGATAACCATGGTTAACAGAAGAGAAACAATGATGGCAAGCACCAGCCTCCTTTTAAAGTGTCCAGTGGTGTCATTCTTACTTAATCATGACAGATTGATCTCCAGCCCTGTCCTCATCAACACCCACACCTGTGTTAATGGAGCAATCACTGAAACGATGTTAGGTGGTCCTTTTAAGGCAGGGCTGCAATGATGTTGAAATGTATTTTGGGGGATAAAGTTCATTTTCTAGGCAAATATTGACTTTGCAAGTAATTGCTGTTAAGCTGATCACTCTTTATAACATTCTGGAGTATATGCAAATTGCCATTAGAAAAACTGAAGCAGTAGACTTTGTAAAAATTAATATTTGTATCATTCTCAAAACTTTTGGCCATGACTGTACAGAGTATGCTGCCGCTATGGAGAAAGGATATTAGGTATACGTGACACTTACCAAGAATGCGGAAATGGAATAACCAGGAAATGTTTGGACTGCGCTCCATCTGTATTAAAACAAATAGAAACTATTTCTAGTACCATTCAAATGATCTGATGCATCTATGTGCAAGCCGTGAGCAGGAACTCTGTGAGGATTACTACATAAAGTCTATGTGACGCGCTACAACTACTGCAATGTTGTGTCTTTTTTTTTTTCTCTGTGGATTGATGTAATGATAGGGCGAGGGTTCAGAACAGAATAACTGGAGATGTGCGGCCTGATCTCCTGCTTATAACTTGAAGTTATCTGTTTTGATTCCACCATTATTAAAAGGAGAGGTCCAAGGAGTTTCATTTTACTTCCTACCTCTGGGGATTTATTCAAGCTGGACCTGAGGATTCTGGCCACGTTCCAATCCCGGGTCATGTGATCCAGGACCTGGCCCCTAGGTCACCCCACCTCCTCCGTTTTCACAGGCAGTTATCTGTGCTATGGCGGATGGTAGACTATAATCCACATAGCACAGGGGAGAGAAGGGAAGAGATGGAGCGACCTTTGAACGGTGCAGGATCCGATCATGTGACCTGGATCAGTACCCCCAAGTCCAGCTTGAAATTAAACAACCTGGACAACCCCTTTAAAGCAGAGAAGGAGATAAATGGCTGCTAGACACCCCTGGCGCTGCTCATCTCCAAGAAAATAAAATGATCATGCAGGAAATTCCATTAGAGGGATTTTCTAAAGACAATGTCTGTCCATAAGTGGTTGTCATAGTGTTCACAGCCTTGCAAGAACAGCCATTTATGGAATGAGTGACCAGACACCACTTTCTTGGCAACAACAGCTGACATTGTTTTAAACTGGGGTTGTTTTGGTGAGATCATTTTTTTTTTTAACAAGTGCCTGGCAAGTCCCATAGAAATAGGACTGCGGATACAGCAGTGACTTATATTGTGTAACATAACTTTGGCATATGTAAGACGGATATCTTTCACATGTAAAGAGGAAAGGTTATGAAGATAACAGTCCCTTAAGGGAATGTTCCCAAGGCAGCAGTTGCCACTGATTTTGGGGCAAATTCCGCCTGCTCTGCCTCCCATTGATTTCAATGGGAGGCAGAGATTGCAGCAGGACGCTGAAGAAATAAGCACCCAGCTCGACCTCGGCGCAGAGAGATCTCCATCTCCACTCATTAGGCCCATTCATCTGGCAGAAAACCGTGACACAATGTCGATGCTCTGCATTGGCATTCTGCAACGGGGAGCCGCCAGTCGGAAAATGAAGTGGAATCAGAGGTGGAAGTCTGCCTCAAATTCCTAATTTTCCATGTGAATATAGCCTTAAACTTAACCTGACCACATAGAATAGATGTACATCTGACAAACCCGCCAATTTTGGCGAGACCAGCCAACCATCTAATGTATATGGGGGCCTCATAACTCTACCCCGGTGGCAGAAGTCAGGGAAAATAAAGACTGGGCAGTCGGATTTTAGTTTCCTGATCCTTTTGCTCTCTGAGAGATAAGCAGCAGTCAGGCAGCTAGCGGTAGCTTTCTTCTCTTAACCCCATCCGAAACACATTCACACTCAGGAGAGCAGAGAGTGTACATGTGTATGGAGGGGCCTAGGAGAGACAGCTATCTAATGTATATATGTATAGAGTATATAAAAAGTTAAGAAGAGAATGATGTGCTTCTTACAAAGTCAACACGATCCTCAGCCAACCAGTGGAAACACTTGAGAAACAGCAGAAGAGTGAAGAGGGCCACAAATCGTGGACTGAAGTCATCCCGGAACACAGTGAAAGCCAGACAAGTCTCAGTGACTGCATACCACGAGCGCTCCAGGAGGTGCTGAGAGGAGGAAGACACAAAGAAAAGAGGAGTATTAAGCAGAAAAAGCGGCTGTGGATGTAATAACAGTCCTAGATCACAGATAATAGAAACACATTAGTTTGTGTAATACTCTACAAGGACCATCAGAGAATTAATAATTCATACTTTAAGTGGATTCTGAGCCGGCATGAAAGCAACTTAATAGAACCTTTGCAACATTAATGCCACTTTTACGCCATGTTCACCTTTGAAACAGCGTTATTATGCTATAACCCAATGCTTTTAAAAGAAAAAAAGGAAGGAATTTTGCAAAAGTCTACATAACAAATCTATCATTTTGTGTCTCCATGGATACAGACTGCAAACATATCCTAAGTAGTGTATGATCCTGCAGTCAAAGAGGATCTTTCATGTCCTCGCACATCAGCGGTATTATATACTGCTAGAAAGCTGACAGTGCACTGAATTCAACACAGTGTCAGCTTTGCTGGGACCAGGATATAACAGTGCAGTTAGTTTTGGCACTGATATCCCTCCACTGTCAGAAGAGCGAGCCTTACTGCCTAGCGACATCACTGGGCTGTAAGGAATGCCCCCCTGAGAGTGCTCTTCCATAGCTTTGTACTGTCAGAGGGGTGTTCCTTACCACCCAGCAATGATGCTAAGCAGTAAGGCCCGCCCTTCTGACAGTGGAGGAATATCAGTGCCAAAACTGACTGCACCGTTATCTCCCGCACCCGGGCGCATACTGGCAAAGATGATAGTGCACTGCCACCTCTCTAGCGGTATATAATACCGCTGATCTGCGAGGACATGAAAAGTCCTTTTCAAAAGCGGGTTTATGGCCCCAAATGGATTTTTCATACTAATGACCTATCCACAGGATAGGACATCAATATCTGATCCATGGGGGTCTGACACATCAGCTGTTGCGGCAGTCTCCAGGCGCTGGAAACTACAGCAATGGATAGTGGGTGTGCAGTCTGTTCCTATACAAGTAATAGGAGCAGCGCTAGAGCCCCACCCACTATATAGCAGTGGTTCAAGGGCATTACAGCACTGCTCCTATTACTTCAGTAGGAACAGACTGCCACGCTGTGTGGGGTCCGGGATTCAGACCCCCACAGATCACATACTGATACCCTATCCTGTATGATATTTATCACTGTAATGTGCTCTGTAACATGGTGGAAGCAGTGGAGTATACTTGGGTGAGGTGATAAGACTCCCTTTAAAAATGCCTGGGGCCTCTCTCTGTAAACAATCCATTTAATGGGCTAGTTATTGGGTATTGTACAGACTAGTATCCTCAGGCTAGAACTTCTGGTCTCTGCAAGCTGCATTCTTACTCAAGAATAATAATGGCTCTATGAAAAGCTCAAGCTCGATTTAGAGGGGAATGGGTCTGTCCTATAAAGGTTAGGGCTGCAAAGCCGCAGATCACAGCGTCATGCTGTCTGCATCACAACTAATGAAAGTGAATGTGGTCGTGCTGTGGCTGAGACCTGCATATTGCCATAAATGCAACACGTTGTTCTGGATCTCAGGCAACTGTCATGTTGTAGAAACTTGAGTCATGGGTCTCTCGATCTGCGGGTCACAAAGAGACCTTCCTTACAATAATTGTGATGCAGGGAGCACAACACTGCCATCCTGGCTGTGCGACGTGTAACATGTCCAAGTTCACCATATATCTCTAACCTCATTCACTTGACCACTTTTTGTCTGCAACAAAGGCTGGAATCACACATACAGTCTAAGTCAGGAGTGGAATGAAAAGGAACTGGAATTATATAGACTTCATCTTCCTGCTGGATCCATTTCTGGCCTTGGTTCACAAAACTGCAATTCAAAGTGCATTTGTGTTTCCAGCCTTGCACTGGTTTTACAAGGGTGTAATGTAGGCTGCTATGTGAAACTGTATCATGGTATTATGAATCCAATTGGATCAGAACTTGGATCTTCACAAAATCTTAACATGCTATTCCAACCTTAGACAAAACTCACAAATCCCTAGCCCCAAGTCTTACCTCCATTTCAGCTGCTCTCAATTGACCAAAAAACACTTTGCCCATGAACTTTCCTAAGAGGAAGACTAAGACAAATGCTTGTATATAAAGCACCTGAAAGAAAGAGAAAAATCAAAGATAAGGGCTTATTCACACAGCAAATTCACCGGCATGCGCTGACACTTTCCACCATGGCTTGTTTACTGCTACTATAGATGACAGCGTGTCAGCTGCCGATGATTTTATGTCAACTAACCTGCTGCAATTGTGGTGTGTATGGCCCTGATTTTAATCTCATTATTAACCTCCAACAGCTGTTGGCAAAAGCTTACTTGGCCATTTGTCCTGACTCCCCTACATCAGTGGTTCTCAACCTGCGGTATATTTTTATAGGGGCTACCCTGCAGTCCCTGGAGGTATGCGCCGCAGCTAAGAATCACTGGTCCTTATATGCAGGTCCCCTCTGCCCAGGACATTTCTACGGGCGCCATCCTTACATTAGAATTGCCATGAGTGCTTCCATCAGTACTACATTCATCACTCACTACTCTGCTCCCCACTCCGAATGCTGAAGTCATAGCAGGCCCCAGAACAGAAAGAAAGTGGGGAGCAAGGTGGTGAGTGACAAACGCAGCTCACCATCGCTCCTGGGGCACCAGTAACTGTAAGGCTAAGGCCCATGTGACGTAAACGCCGCGATTCGCCTGTGGCAGAAGCGCCGTGGAAAAAAAACGCGGCGTTTTACAGTCAGAGCAAAGTGGATGGGATTCTAGTGAATCCCATGCCCACTTTGCGGAAAAAAACACGCTGCGGGCACGCGGCGATTTCCAAAACCGGCATGGTTTTGGAAATCGCAGCATGTGAATTATACCTACGGAAATGCCAGCAATTTCCCCATAGGTATAATTGAAACAAAGACTGCAGAGGAAAACTCTGCAAACTTTCTGTTTAAAATGCTGCGGGAAGAACCATGATGCTTTTTTGCTGCGGGACACCACGTGGGGCCTTAACCTAATAAGAGCCTAAAACAGTACTGATGCCAGCACTCATTGCGCTTCTAAAGTAAGGATGGTGTAATATATACATTACTGGGTGTGGGGGCCATTACATAACTATTATAAAAGTCATTTATAAGAGATGGCTACTTTGAGGGGGGACTCAGTTGGAACTTTCCTCACTAGGGTATCCTTTGCTTGAAAAGGTTGAGAACGCTGCCCTATATACATGCACACTTGGTTTTGCAGAGCGTACATGTGCTGTCAATGGGGAGAGTCATCGTCAGCCATCTTTGGTGGCTTCCTCCTCCCCCACACCCACCAATATCTGTCGGGAGGGAATTCAGGAGGCCTCATACACATAAGGTAGACAGCTGGTCCCCCTGATAACAGCGTGTACAGAGGACATTTCTCTTATATACCAATCCTATTTTAGATCTTCTGGACTGTGTTTGGAATGATCTCCAATAAACCTATACTAAAACTCATTAGGGGTCTCAGGGTATTTCAGTTCCTTTGTTTCTACCATTGTATGTATTTACTTACAGCCATGCTGGGACTTGACTTGGTCAGATACACAACTGTAGGGTAGAACTGGTTTTTGAGGTAATAAGCGTGGGCCACCACTGCAGCTGTAAGGGCCAGGCTGGCACCCGTCATCACTGCTGTCCTCATCTTTTCGGTCAACGGAGGGGCGGGACCCTGTACAGAAGGAGAACGTAATACTTTATGTACTCAGCAGTCACCATACACAAGTTATAATACAGCTACCCAAAGCCAAACAAACCAGCAGGCCCATGTTGACTTACAAAGATTACCTCTATAAATGTATGTGCACAAGGTGAACTCGCGTCACTGGCACCATCTGACCAGGATCCTCACACATCCAGGTCTAGCAAAATCTCACCATATTAGGATGTGTTCAGACTTGATGTCTTTGAAGCGCTCTGGCAGGTGCTATAACTGAGTTTGATGTGATAGCTGTACAGTCAGGGCAGGAACAACGTGCAGCTGTAATATACACGTCCAGGTAGGGGGCAGCACAGGACCTGTATAACAGCACTGCCTGGAAGCCTCATGCAGGTTGCCCATATGTTTAAAGGCATATTCTGAGACTTTTACACTGATGGCCTATGCTCAAGATAGGTCATCAATATCTGGTCAGTAGAGTAGAAACTCTTGGCACCCCCACAGATCAGTTGATTGACATGGCCACAGCACTCAGGTGCATGGGACTGAGCTGCAATACCAAGCACAGCCACTCTGCTATATATGGTGCTGTGCCTAGCATACAGTAAATAAGTCACCCAATTGTGGCCACTTCAGTCAGCTGATCGGTGGGATTGCCAGGTTTCACCAATCTTATACTGAATACTGATCCTGATGTTAGGCCATCAATATTAAGGCCCCAGATTAACCCTTAAACATGTCTAAAGAGACACACTTTTCTCTATGTTTTTAGCATATGTTAAATACGCCAAACATAGGCACACTGCACACTTGCCGAACTGCACTGGTAGTGCCACATGACCAACAAACATGGTAAAACATCTACAGTTTTAGTCCACATGGCACACTTCCAACGTCATTCAGCATGAGTATACATCCTCCATGGGTTGTGGACCTAAAGGGTTTTTCCATCCCCAAATGGATTTTTCATACTGATGACCTATCCACCGGGTCTGACCCCCCCTGATCACATACTAATAACCTATGTACAGGGTTGAACCCCCAGAGATTACATAATGATGACATATCTTGTAGACAGGTTATCAGTATGAAAATTCCAATTCGGGTTAGAAAACCCCTTTAATATAAAGGTGCTCACAGGGTGTCCTGCTACTCAAACCTTTAGCAATCAGATGTAATTTGTGGGAAAGCAGGCAGCAAGTGTCCACTGTAGCCATCTCTGTCCCAGCTTGTGGATGAGGAAGTTTCCTTTATCTCAGCGCTCCATAACAGGGTATTTATACGACTCCTTCTAAAGGGTTGTCCCATCAGGATACCTCCTGTCCATAGTGATATGTCCTCCGGTCAGGACTCCCTTCTTTGAGGCACAGACAAGCAGCAGCTCCTGCTCTGGAGGACTCGAGCTACCCATGTATTACACAGCGGACCCGATATGCAATACTACATTTCCCTGCATAACAGATGCTTTGTGTCCTGGTGAAGCAGGTCTGGGGAAAGTCCATCAAATTAAAAGGAGCTGTCGGATGAGGCTACCAAAAGAGAGTCTGTCAACAGTTTTGGCCCCTCAGAACAGCTGTCATTGCTCTATAGAAGACGGAGCCCAATGTAAACATACCTGGGGATACGGTCATGCAGGTTGTACGTTTGAAGACCCCTAGCGCCAAGTGACCCCTTCATGTGTCCCCCTTCTGCTCCGAGTGACAAGTCTAGCATCCCATTAGGCAAACATAGAGTCATCATTCACAGCAGTGGGGGAAATGGTTGTGCAGAGAGTCCGAGGCACTGCAAATGAAAGGGCACCTTCTGTTGTGGTGTCAGATGCATTAAAGCAAAGATTTCACAGTGATGCAACCTTCACGACCATGACCCCAGGTATACGTACCCTGCTCTCTCTGCACCTACAGAGTTGTCAGTAGTTCTAAGAGATCAGAACTGCAGAATGACTACCTTTAGGAACTGCACTACTATTAGGCGAAGGCCATGACTCCCCCTCACACGAGCAAAGATCGCCGTGTCGCCCTGCAACTTATTTTACTAATGCAAGTGAATGAAGTCACATTGCGAGTGCTATGACTGCAACTCATAGTCCCCCAAAAAAATGAAAACTGCTCAAACTAGAAACTGCAGCACCTCGATTTTTGGCAAAAGTCACCATGTAGCGCTAGCCTTACCCTATGTGAAACCAGTCAAAGTACAATAATCCCCCAATTCTGTGCTTATACACTATCAACACCAGCGCTCTGCCCACACTGAAGTTATTTGTATGGTCCACAGCAGCTGGCATCACAATACCCGGGCACCACGTGGCAATAGCTTAGACACTCAGTACTTTGCTACGACTACATTGGTTTCGCCAAAGTATGAGACCCTTGCACCTGCAGGATACATCTGCTAAAAGGAGGACTCCGCATCTAACCACATTTTGCTTGTTTTCTATAGTTAGCATCATCCTTACAAGAGTTGCTACACCGTTCTATACACGCCGAAATATATAAAATAGTAAAAAAAAATAATAATCTATTCAGAATCAGCGCAATATACAGGAATGATGTCCCACTGGGCAGCGAACTGGTGGTTCACAACTGCAGCTGGAAAGCCAGAATATGTTCTGGTAGATTATCCATCTGTGCTACAGTGTTATAGTATAATCTTACATCCAGGACTTAGTATTCTCAATAGAGAGGTTACAGCATTGGAAATAGAAAACCTCGCCCTATAGGAAGAAGATGCTTAAAGCAAATGTTCCAAACATGTCAAAACGTTACATTATTATTATAATAATATATCCAGATAAATACAATGTCAAAAATCCTCTCTAGCCATAAATATAACTGGGGAAGATGGAAATATCACATCAAACATCAGCAGCCGATGGTCAATGTGGATGAATTATTGCACCACATTAGTACCTGGGCCGATAACGGGGATATAGATTTATGTGACCGTATACACCAGTTATCTATTAGAAATATAATGAAATATTGTAGAGTAGGTGTATCCTGGTAACAGTGAGATATCACCTCGCCGCTAAGTAGATTGCTGGGAGTCCAATTGTGGGGTCCCATGTTATTGGAGCGATGATCAAGCATGGTTAACTGGGGCTGCCAGCAGTGGCGTAACTAAAGTCTTGTGGGTCCCAGTGCAAGCTTTGGGCCCCCACCTCATCCCTACAGTGAATTCTTGATAGTGATGGTTACGGGTGCTAATGAGTTTAATGAATCTTAGTGTGGTTAGAGTAATCTGGGGGTCTCCTTGGCTTATGGGCCAGATGGAAGCTGCAATCTCAATACTGGTGCCAGTGCTTATGGGCCCCCTAAGGCTCCTGGGCCCCGGTGTTACGCCCCTGGCTACCAGTGACAGCCAAACACTAGCACATACCATTCGACTCCAGCTAGCCACATTCTTGCTGCTGGGGACAATGGGGGAATATAGGGACCCCCATTCTAGCAATCATGGGGGCTGCAATAGTCGGACTCCTGCCAACATAGCAGTTATCACCTATCCAGTGTATACCTGATGATTTGATATTCCCCAAAATACACCTTTAATGTATTCAGACTGAGCTTCTTGTCTATAAATCCCTTGTGCCATAATTTTGAACACGAGTTCTTCTTGGTATTGTTTTAAGCCTCCATTATATTCCTTAAAGGATTTGTCCAGTTTCTGCTATTGATGACCTATCCTTAAGATAAGCCATCAATATGAGATATGCAGGGGTCTGACACCCAGGACCCCCGCATTTCAGCTGTACCAAGACAGCACTGCTGGAATCTGGAAGTAATGGATGTTTACATTCTGGGAGCCGCATGGCTCACTCGCTGTCCAGACTGTAGCAGATGGTGTAGTATAATCCGTCACTACAATTTGTATGGTGAGTGAACGGTGCAGCTCCCAAGATGTAAACAATATCAGGAGCTGCGCTTAATCGTTTCAGCTGATCTGCGCAGGTCCTGGGTGTCAAACCCTACAGATATAATACTGATGGCCTATGCTAAGGATAAGCCATATATAACAGAAACCCCTTAACCCCATTAAGAAGGACCTGTGACCATTTCTCTTATAAATCCATATTGCACCATTCTTCTGTTATTCCTTCAGAAGACATATCAATAAACTGACAACTGGGTGTTACCATTTCCCTTGAACAAATGGGTGTGTCCTGAGAGATGGGCAGTGATAGAACAGTACCAGACTATGCAGAGGCATCCCCTCAATTGGTAACATCCAGTTGTCAATTTATTACTAAATTTCCAGAAGGAATAGCAGAGGAATGATATAACACAGACTCGTAAGAAATGATGCTCCAGAAATGTTACATTATAGGGAATACAATTATTTACTAAACCAGACATGTCAGGCGAGGTGAGTGGTCGCTTTAATACGTTGTGTGCCAGGTTTCCAGATTACCCACATGCAACAGAATGGTGCACCAGTAATTGTGCAATTCCTCTTTTGCACCAGCACGGTCAAGGGGCACTAGTAGATTATTTATATTCTCCAATGTAATGGAATTTGAGCAAAAATCCACAACCAGTAATGCAGATGTGCAGCCAAAAATCTCAGACATAACTTTCCGAATACATTGTTATATACGGCAGACAATTGTGCCGCTGCCGCTAAGTATCGCCATTGTAACCTCTTCTAGTACACAATGTATCACTGATCAATAACCAAATCCTAAGGGTGAATTCACACACTGCAGATCGGCTGCAGGAAATCCATGACAATGAAATCTATGAAAACTTCACAACCAAATCTGCAAGTATTATGTGCGTATTTTGCCACAAATCTGATGCATAATAAGGCACAATCCATGTACAATCCAGCATTCAGAATCTGCATTACAGTCACACCCATGTGCACAGCGCCTTAGAGTCTCCTAGGATCAATACTCAGAAAGGATGAAACCATTACTACTAATAGACATCGGCTCATTTCATGCCCCTCACCATACTACATTATCAAACCTTGCAACACATCCCTTTCCTGCCCATCCCATGTGTATCACAACCTTGCAGTAAAGCGCACTCCCAGTACCGCACTGTGTGAACAGCAGCACTCCATGCCCCCGCACTCAGCACATATATGCAACATTACCCCGGCCAGTGACAGATGATCTCCGCTGTTCCCAGCTGTTGCTGTCACTAACACCCCAAACAGGAAGAGGTTAAATCAACAAGACACCTCACTTCCGATTGGAATCTTCCATATGCACAAACAGTGAGGGGTGGACTATAACGATTACTATGATGATCTTTACCCATAATATACCGGAGGGGGTTGTATGTTTTGTGCACGTAATATTTATAAACTGTAAAAAATATATACGCCTTTAGAAAATAATAAAACGCTGTCATGTTTCGAGTATATTTACCCCTTTTTCTGCAATGGCATCGTCCACTTAGTGCAATACCTGAAAGGAGCGTACCAAGTAAAGCTTTGTACTAGGGGTTTACCTGAAACATCAGTGGCAGGAGATGCAAAGGCGGGAATGTGCGTTCAGTCGGTGACAGGATTACAGTCCATATTGTGACGCTGCCGGCATTTCACCTCAAGCTTAGAAAATCACTTTGTTAGCTCCGCTTTCTGTCAGCTTTCCTATGAATCTTGACCGTGGCTGCAGATGATTGGTTGCCATGTGAAAACCTGAACCAATAGAAAAAAAAGATTCAGGCTGGAGAAGCTGACGCGGTCCAATAGGCGATGAGAGCTGTCCATTGGTTGCTAGGCAGAAAAGAGCAAATGATACCCAGGGCTTTCATAGTCTGTCATCATTACATGTGTGTAGTATGTTATCAGGACAGTATTAACCCCTTAAGAAACAGGCCAGGACTTTTTATTTTTCCTTTCGCAGAGTCGTATAAGGTATTTTTTTTTTTCTGGACAAATTGTACATCATAATCGCACTATTTGATAGTCTGTACAATGTCCTAGGAAGGGGGAAAAAAGCAGAATGGGGTGGAATTGGGGAAAAAAACACAACAGTGTCAATTGAATTTATTATGCCTTGTACGCCAGTTTTATGATTGCAAATTTGCGCAAATTAGGTTTTTTGCAGATAATACATTTTTTATTACTTGCCACTTTTTACAAGGTGGCGTGGCCATCCCCCCACTAGATTTATCACCATTTAAGCCAGAAAACTGATGTGAATGTTGCAGGGAATGGACGACCAGCTAAGGCTGGCCCGGTGTAGGGTTCACCCCATTTATGAGGAGACGTGCACCTTGTCAAATATGAGGCGCACTCTCCGCTGATTGGCATTATAGAAGTCTATGGGACAGCGCTGCAGTACCCAAACTCGCCACAGTATGTGAACATTAACGAGAGTCATGCTATCTCAGTACAGGTGATCCCGCGGACCCCCACAGACCTAGTATTAGGATAGGCCTTCAGACTTAGAAACCGGATAACCCCTTTAATTTTACCTGTGGAATCGCAAGTGTTTTCCCTATAGATTTACTAAGGGAAAAAAATGCAGAAGAAAATGCAACAAAAACACATTTTCGCTGTTTTATTTCTGCTGCATCTTTTAGCTGCATTTGCTATATGGGGTCTTAGCCTGACGCAAATGTAAAACTTAAAAAGTACAAAAATTTATTTCCATCTTCTGACACCTATAACATGTTATATTTCTGTGTACAGAGCCATGTGAAAGGTCTTGGTTTTTTTGCTAGGCAAAATGTAGTTTTTATTGATACCATTTTGGGGACTATATGATGATTTGATCATTTTCTGTTTAATTTTTGGTGGGAAGTGAAGCAATGACAAATAGGTGATTTGGCCATTTAGATTTATTTTTCCCAATACAGCATTGACTTCAATAGAGGCTGAGCTGCAGTACCGACACCTGGCCACTATGTAAGGCAAGGCGCTAGCTTCTTTCAACTCTGTGCACTTTATAGTACGCAGCCCAGATGGATTTCTGTATAGCCGACCTGTGCGGGGGCTAGCTGTCAGATATTTATGGCCGTATATAAAAATCATGGACAACCTCTATAATCCCCTGTCACGGGCAGCCACTCCGATGTCCCCTCTGGTCCTGCAGTAGTGATGTCACTTACACTATTCACGTGACTGCTGCAGTCAATTACTGGTCTTAGCGGTAATGCTTACATGTACAGGATGTGACCGCTGAGTCAGGATGAGCATGTGCAGTATTTCCCCCTTTAGCCATTCACAAGCTGTGGGCTCCCTACGCCAATTGACAGCTTTCTCCCTATGTACATTTATAGTGAGAAAGCTGTCATTCTGCTTCAGACCAGTAGAGGGAAGCTTCAGCTCAAGATATGCAACATCACAACGCATTGCACTAATTGCTGAACTGAATGTTTGCCCATATTACAGTATATTTTCACATACATGACACAGTGTGTGCCCTATTACAGAGAGCAGCATGAAGTAGGTAATAGATTCTTGTTAAAGGGGTTTTCCGGGACTTTTCAATTGATGACCTATCCTTAGATTAGGTCATCAATAGAAGATCCATGAGGGCCCGACACCCTGTGGATCAGCTGGTTGAAGTGGCCAGGAGAGCCGTTTCTGCTTTACAGGTCGTATGACATCAGTTCATTGGTCACATGGCTTGATCGCAGCTTAATCCCACTCAAGTGAATTGGCTGAGCTGTGATACCAAGAGCAGCCACTGAACAAATGTACAATACTGTGCTTGGTAAATGCTGAGAGTAAGAGCCTTTGAGTAAGCACTGAAGCCTTGGCCGGGGGTCAACTGACTGGCCATGGGTCAGGGTGTTGGACCCCTGATGATCTTTAATTGATGACCTATTAAAGTCCTAGAAAACCACTTTAAGGCTGGGGCCCCACGTGGCGGACACGCGGCAATTTCCAAAACCGTTGCGGTTTTGGAAACTGCAGCATGTCAATTATACCTACGGAAATGCCAGCAGTTTCCCTATAGGTATAATTGAAGCAGAAAGTTCGCAGAGGAAACCTCTGCTGCTGGAAAAAAATTCTGCGTTATACATTACCTGCGATGTGAATGGGATTCTGGCTAATCATATCCACATAGTGCAGAAAAAAAATCCACAGCGGAAAAGCTGCTTGTGTTTGTGAAAGTCGCAGCATGTCAATTATACCTACGGATACGCTGGCGTTTCCCGTATAGGTATAATAGGGGCAGAAAGTCCGCAGAGGAAAACTATTCGAAATCGCATTGCAGAGGACTGTGGAAAAAATGCAATGTGTTTCCATCATGATTTTTTCGACAGTGTTTTTTTGCTGCACTTCGCTACGTAGGGCCTTAGCCTAAGGAGCCATCTTCTTTCCTGTGGTCGGTATACATCTTTTCTATGTTCCCAGGGCATGCTCAGATCGGGATCACTGTGTATGGAGGCCGATTATCTGCTCTTATAAGAACTGTGATTGTTGTACCCAAGTACCATGTGTGGAACATAGCATTGGATATGAGAGTTTAGTCTGATGGGATATATCTGTATACTGTAGTTATAGTATCTATATACTGTTGTACTCAGGATTGTTTTTGTCAGGTGTCTTCTTTACTGTTTTAAGATTTTTATATTCTGTGGTAGATGAAATAAAGATATAGATTTTTAATCTATTGTGTGTATTTGCTTCTTTTTGGTGGGTACATAGATAGGCACATAGCCTATATTGGGAAGGGTAAAAAAGGCCGCAACTGCATCAAAAACACATTGGGGGCAATTCATCAACACATCTACTTCCGTTTTCTGGCATAGATGTGTTATAACGTGGCACATCTTGGCACCAAAGATACAACATAGGAAGGGGATGCCTAGGCCCGACATATCAGTTCTCTGCCATGAGTTATACAGGAAGACTACGCCAGTTCCTTACTTGTGTACTTTTACCATTCTGGCACACGGATCCTTTTTATAAATGACACACCTTGTCCCTTTATTAAGACTGGTGTACAAAGTCTTCATCTGATCCCTACACTTTTAAGACATGACAGCTATGTGTGAATATACCCCTAATCACACCCAACTGCACCCTCTCAATACACCCTAAGGCTAGATTCACACGATAGAGGTGTAAAATGGCTGTCTTGCGTCCAAAGGGACATTTCAGTGTATGGAGGAATCCATGAAAATGGCCAAAACTAGGACTTGACCAATATTTTGATGCACAATGGACTGTCATGTGAATAACCCCCATTCATTGACACTGAAATGACTGCTGCCCCGTAACGTCCCTTTTTTTTTATAACAGACGTCACATTCATGTGAATGTAGCCTATGGTTAGGGCCACATGGCCGCGACCAAAGATTGCCATGTCGCCCTGCAACTTCTTCATTCATGTTAGTAAATGGAGTCACAAAGCGATCTGAGGGTGCTGCGATGCCACAAAAAAGTCAAGCAACATTTGCCATTTTTTGCGACCAGAAGCACCCCAGGGGTCACCTGTGACACAGCGATCCCTAGGCCCTAGCCAAAAGGCCACCTCAGTGACCTGCGGCCAGGTGAGCACACAACCATAATCTGCAGCCATTGAGGACTGATCAACCCTCAAGCCACGCCCCCACGCTCCAGCTGTGCGGGAGCTGATTGGCTGTTACTGGGCGGGGTATAAGAGCGGCATCACGTGGAGGAGGCGGAATTCTCACCGCTCCTGCTCTAGCCTGTGTACAGGAGGCCGGGTGGGTCACAAAGCCATCCTTCGCTGGTTACTCCCTTTGCTCAGGTCGGTGGGTGCGCTGCAGTACAGTGTACGGGCTCTGGTGTGTTCAGTGAATTGTCTCGTCACAGAGAGACTTCCGAGCTCCACTGCCTGGGCTCAGGGCTCGTTAACCTTTCATCTTTCAGTATGACACGCTGGGAGTTGTAGTCTGCCTGTAGTCGGTGAGCAGTGTGTAGACTCAGTAGTCGGGGGATGCTAGGTCTGTAGTACATGACTCCTCCTCCATTAGTACAGCGCGGGCAGGGATAGGCGCTCGGGGTGTATTGGCCCCGCCCTCACGCTGTGGCTCAGTATATAAGTGAGCTGTCCGCCGTTCTCTTCTGTCACTTGCTTCGGTGCGGTCGGATGTGGTTGAAGAGGATGTGTGGTCACCCACTACTCCAATGTAAGAGGTCCCCGCGTCTTATACACAGGCTTACTGCATGGCTCTAGTTCTGGGGGCAGTCTGTGTTCTCTGACAAAGCTGCTGCCCCACTTTATAGAGTAGTGTGGTAATATTGGGTCACTGCAAGACCTACCTGTATCTCAGCTCCTTAGTGTTGGCCTTTAAGGGTAAGTTCACACAGTTTTTTGCAGGCAGGTCTTGTGGCAGACCTGGCTTTAAAAAAAAAAAAAAAAAAAAAAAAAAATCACCTTTCTGTTTCAATGGGAGTCTGAAGGGTTTTTTCTCTCTTCCAGGCTAAAAGTGAAGAAAAAAAAAAATTCTGAATCAAATTTTTTTGGCTTGCAGAAAATCTGTGTGAACCCTAACAGGATCCCAAGGACTTTAGTTCCAGAGCTGAGATCTGTGGTGCTGTATGCAGTGTCCTACATCCCTAGTGGCTTCTAGAAATAGTGTATACTACATCTAATATAATTTTTTTTTTTTCTCTTTTTGGGTGGGGGAGACTTATTTATTCAAGTGTCTTATTGCCTACAGAGATGGGCTATTGAGGAAAATATTCCACAATAGCCTTGCATTTAAGTTAAAGGGTTTTTTTTTTTTTGGCTCCAATAGGTAACTAGTATGTGAGCTGTGGGAGTCTGCCACTCGGAGTAGAAGCAGTGCTACAGCCCCGGCCTATTACTTGAAAAGGAGCAGACAGCACATTCTCCCTGTCCACTGCACCAGCTGCCTGAACAGCTGATCTGTGTGGGGTCTTGGTGTTGGACCCTAGAGATCACATACCAATGATCTATCCTGTGGGGTCATGACTATAGAAAAATCCATTTGGTGTCAGAAAACCCCTTTATTGGTCTATTCTAGTAGTAACAGGTTATCTTCTGCCCACCCACTGGGGGAGTAACTTCTAGATCAGTGGTGATCTGACAGCTCGGATTTCCAATTATCAGGAGAACTCGGGTCATAAATTTGCACCCACGGTCTTGGATAGTAGTGTACCACTACTCCACTCAATGTGCTGGTGCTGTTGAAGAGAAGCTGCATACAACGCTCTATCAGCAGTCCCATATAACTGAACATGTGCACTGTCTACCCGTTGAAATAATACCTGGAGCTGTGTGATTGGTGAGAGTCCTAGCTATTGGATCCTACTGATTTAGCAAGTATCTCCTTATTAACATGCTACTATGGAAATATCTCCACTAGGACCTTGCAGTACTGGAGTCCTGGGTTTGAATCCATCCAAGGACATCTGCATGGAGATTCTATGTTCTCCCTGTGGGTGTGGTCTTCTGTTTGCACTCAAGAAATACTGATTGAGCCCTATAAGGGGGACAGTGACTTTTTGTGAAGCACTGTGGAATTTGATGGTGCTATATAATTAAGAATGGTGGTTATTCTATTACACAAACTATAACCCTTGGAGCAGTCACGGGATTTATGTTGTGCTGAGTAATTCATATGCAATCACTCCTGCCCCCCAGTGGCAGAACTAGTTTTTAACTGGATAGAGATATATTTTTTTTTTTTTTTTGGTCTGGTTCCTCTCTAAGCAATTAGGAAACCCTTCTACGTGTGCCTCAGATTTAGGTTAAAGTGAAACCCTAACCAAGCCCTGATTGTCATAAAGGGGTTTCCAGGCTCTTTAATTAAACTATCCTTAGGATAGGTCATCAGACTGGCAGGAATCAGACACCAGGGCCCCAGCCGATCAGCTGTTTAGAGATTGTAGTCTCTTCAGTATTACCAAGCACTGTGCCATACACTTGTACAATGACTGTGATATTGCCATTCGCTCGAGTTGGACTGAGCAGTAGTCAGGCCATGTGATCAATAAATGTGAAATCGCATGGTGTGTGAACCAGAAGCTGCACTTGGGGAGCACAAGTGCTGCTTCAAACAACTTGAGCTAGGTTCACACTAGCATTGTGGTATCTTAAACTCAGGTCCACCAGGGGCCCCGAACGACAGAGGTGGACTGCTTAAACAGCAATTACATGGACCTCAGTGAACCCCATTTACTATAATGGGGTCTGAAATTTCAAAACTGAAAGTGGTAGAGAGAAAAAATTTCCTCCATGCAGGACTTCTCTACTGACTTTAGACTGTTTCTGCGACGTAGACTCCGGCACAGATGTGAACCCAGTGTGATCTGTGTTGGTCCCCCAAACGTATTCAAGTGATGACCTATCCTTTATTTAAATTGAAAAATTAGTTTTGTCAAATGTTTATGTTCGAAGGATGACTTTATTAAACTTTGTCTCTGTTTTCAGATCAACCCTTAAGCTTGTCCCTCTTTCCCTCACACAATGAGGCACGTGCAGATTGCCCCTCGGGCCACAGCAACTGCTGGCAGCGTGGTGAAGCAAGGCATTATGAGGGGGCATCAACAAGCTAGGGTTGTTGGAGCGCGCAAGACGCGAATCCCTGAGAGAGAGGGTCAAGTAACCAGAACCAAGGTGGCAAGTGCTCTTAATATCCAACCACAAGAGCGCCAGGCCTTTTATCGGCTCCTAGGTAAGAACATGCACTCTGAGCTGTCTTGCCAATGGATATAAATGCTGAACTGTAATGCATGCCATAGACTCAAGTGGAATACAACATATGTTCATCTGTCTTTACAGAGAGCTACTGGTCCTCTGTCTTGGAGATTAATGGATAACCCATTGGTTAAACCCCCACTGTTCTGACACTTTATAGGGGTCAGTAGTGGAATAAACTCTTCAAAATGTCTGTGGGATGAGGAACTTTCATGTAAAATGCATATAACACTGGATGTGCACACGGCATGACTGTATCCTGACCTCAGTCTATCCAGATGTGTTTACTTAAAACATGTGTTTATGGACTCCAATGGAGGTATTGGCTCTAACAGAGGCCATGAAGTGGAGTCAATTAGCCCTAAAGTCCATTGTTTCAACATGGGGCCAGCCTTGCTATAAGTGTAAACCTAGACAGGTAGTCTGAAAATGTGGCAGCTGCAGGATGGTAAATGTTTTCATGTGCCAGGAGCTCTTCTTGGTGCAAGTTGCACATAGTATACATAAGGTGCACTTGACCTCACTGTAGAGGATTACAATGTTGTGCTTCCCTGGTACATTTTTCGGCAGACTGGTTACACAGGCACGTGCAACTCACTTGTGACAATACTCCTAAATCTGGTAATGGTTTCTTGATGTTTTTACAGAAGATGAGCTGATTCAGCAGTTCCTGTCTATGGATGCCTGTTTAAGAATCTCAGACAAGGTAGGCTTGGATGCTGCAGTGTCTTGACTTGCTGTGACAATATGTAATGTCTGAGATCCATAGCAGCTGGCTGTACATGATGGAACATTATAGGGGTTGTCCGTGATTTTATGACCTGTTTTTAGGATTAGCCATAAATATCTGGTGGGGCTCAACAGCCAGTCCCTGTGCAGATCAGCTATTCAGAGGTGTTCTATGCACTACAGTCCACAGAGCTGGAAGCTAATGGCTTCATGCCCTGTGTGTGGCTGGGCACTGGTGCTGCAGCTCTGCTCCTATTGACTTCAGTGGCCCTCATAATCCCTTTAACTCTTAAAACTGTAGGAGAGGCTTAGTTCTGAGAAGTAGTAAATGCTATATGGCTTGCTCAATTGCTGGCCTTGGAGACAGAGGTGATACGATGCTGCATTGAACATATGAGCACCATATAACTTTTTTTTTTTTTTCCCCCCAGTGTTCCTTTAATTCAGCTAAGGCTGGGTTTACATGGCACTCTTACTGAAGTACTCATGCAGTTGATTGTAGCCCTTGATAACCTTAAAGGAGTTGTCCAGGATATTTTAGTACTGGGGCAGGAGGCGTCCAACAGCTTGTTGTGGTGGAAGTACTTGCTGCATGTGATTGCTGAGCCCAATTAATTGCTTCAGTAGTCACAGGGAGGATCCAGGACATCACTCAACAATCTGTGATGTTTCAGCACAACCTATGCCAGTCATGACCACAACTGTGTGCAGTAAAACAGTGCTGTGAACCCAACCTAAAGGGAAAAATCTTAACAAAATGACCATTATTCCCCTTACCTCTTCAATGGTTCCTGCTGGTCTGCTTTTCAAGAGCCATAACACCCATGTAACCATTACAGCAGTCACGGGCATGATTATGTTGATGCTACCTTGCACAGTATAGAGACCTATCTACATGACTTTCTACCGTGTTTCTCCAAAAATAAGACCTATCCCGAAAATAAGCCCTAGCTAGATTTTCCAGGTTTTTTGGAGTAGGCTTGAAATATAAGCCCTAGCTAATTTAACCCCTTCCTGACATCTGCCGTGCGATTACAGAGGATGCCGGGTCCTTAAAGATGGCGGCTGCTCTGCTGCAGAGCGGCTGCCATAGCTGCCATACCGGGTCTCTACGGAGACCCAAAGTTAATGCCTGCGATCAGTTTCTACCCTGATCTCGAGCATTGTTCAGCATGACCCCCCCCCCCCCCCCCTCCTCCTTCCCACCAAAGTAGCACAACCCGGAGTGGACTCTGACAGCGGGCATTGCTAAGTGTGACCTCTGCGCTTCCTGCAGTCCCTAGGCTGGTCCCATCCGCCTATAGCTACAGTCCCTATAGCCCGCGCTGTGAGATCGCGGGAGCCGACCTGTTCCTTTGACAGCCGGGAGCCTTGAAGGCTTCCAGGCCTGTTATAAGAATATTACTATTGAGTTCCAGCCTCAATAGTAATGTAGATAATCTCCCATAGACTGCGATACGTTGTATTGCAGTGTATGGGATGATTGCAGGTTCAAGCCACTTAGGAGGGGTTAATGGTAAAAGAAAAAAGGAAAAAGTTAAAAAATATTTTAAAAAACCAAAACAATAAAAGTTCAAGCCCCCACTTTCACTAGAATACATATAAAACTAAAATATTACACTGAAACGCATACACACTAGGAATCCCTGTGTCCGAAAACACCCGGTCTACAAACTTATAAAAATATTTTACCTCTATGGTGAATGCCGTAGTGGGAAAAAAAAATCAAAAGTGCCAAACTGCTGTTTCACCTCTGATAAAAGTTGAAATAAAAAGCGATCAAATGTGAGATTGTTCATGGAAAAAATTAAGACCTACCCGAAAATAAGCCCTAGCCCTTTTTTCGAAGGAAAAAATATAAGACCCTGTCTTATTTTCAGAGAAACACGGTAGCTGTGTGCTATCCATGAAGAAAATGGCTTCTGTTCTGCTCCCACATGGATCAGGCTATTGGGTCTATTTTCATAAACCCGATTCATCCATTGAGGTGAATGGGTCCATAAAAGACAAGGCTTGGCTGTGTGAATAGACTAAGGCAGGGACTTTGTAAGAATAGGGGCATTTAATAGATACAAAGGAAAAATACAACCTTCATAAAATGGACACGATGATAACATTTAGTATCAGAGTTTAGTGACAGTAGTTGCATGATGGGTGTAAAGCACTTCACCATTGCAGGACAGTTGACAAATACTGGTGGGGACCACCATAGTGACAGGAGGGTTCAGGTTAGTATTTTGTCACTTACTCCTGTAAATTACTGAATTAAAGGTCTGCATCTGTAGCTCTGTATACCTGATAGTCTTGCGTCTACTCCAGAATCTCAACTAAAGCTCTGCTTTTCTAATCCACAGTATCTTCTTGCAATGGTCTTGGTGTATTTTAAACGTGCAGGCCTCTACACCAGTGAATATTCCACCATGAACTTCTTTGTTGCTCTGTAAGTTATCATTGCACACACACTAAACAATAGATTTAAAAATTCGCACTGAACCATGTACACATGAAAATGCTTATCTGGTGCAGTATCTTCTTGAATACACAGATCTGTGTAGATTTACATGCTGAAACTAGACTGTATGCATGTACCAATTAAAGGAATAAACCATTTTTAGCAAGGAGGCCAGGGAAGGTGAAGAGAGAACATTCCCCTGCCCCCAGTGCTAGTGTCCCCCAGTGCTGCTTCCAGCAGAAGCCCTCGACACACATGGCCAATGAGTGGTGAAAGAATCAGGATGTCACTTGCATATGTCACCTATGACATCCTATGTCCTTCTACTGGGAGCAGCAGGACTAGACAGTGGTGGGAGACCCCAGAGCACTGGGGACAGGTGAGTGTCAGGTTTAAAAAAAATAAAAAATAAAAAAATCCCTGGCGTCCTGGACAGTCCTGTTTATATGCAGGTTGGCCTCTGTATAAATTGCCTCTCTCCTTAGTCTGAGTGGAAACTGTATATGCTGCTGTTAGTGGATTCTCTTTTTTTTTTTTTTCTTCTGTTCATAGTTACTTGGCCAATGACATGGAAGAAGATGAGGAGGATTATAAATATGAAATCTTTCCATGGGCTCTAGGAGACTCTTGGCGGGAATTATATCCTCAGTTTCTGCGGCTACGGGACAGCTTCTGGGCAAAAATGAACTACAGAGCAGTTGTGAGTCGGAGACTCTGCGATGAGGTAAGTCCCTGAATGTGAGAATCTTAATGTTTGTGTCTTAGAAAGTGTCTTGATGTGTTGGTCTCTATAGGTGATGTCTAAGGATCCCGCTCACTGGGCCTGGTCCCGTGACCGTCCAATCCACCATAGTGGGGCACTAAGGAGTTACCTCAGAAATGAGGATGATCTCTTTCCTCGTGGGCCAGGCTTCACTCCTGCCAGCTGTGCACTTTGCTGCAGGACCAGCAGAAGTGGATCTGATATAGAAACGGACAGCTGCTCCTCACCAGAGCAAGACCTTATTTCTTTTACTAATGGACAGTGGCCCCAGGACCTTCTCATCTTGCCTCCAGATCTGTTGATGGACTCAGAGTCCACTTATGAGATCAACAGTAAGTTGAAAGTTCAAATTAGTATAGATGTTAGTATGTTGGGATTTTGGAAGCTTTTGGCTTTGCTATTTCAGCCTAATGTATAAGGTTACAAGGTTTTATAGTTTAGTGAGGGGGACAAGTTTTCAGAAATATCATAATGGAGGGGAGTGGGTACTTGTACTAGCCTTCCATATTCAATACTGACAAACAGTATGTGATCTGTGGGGGTCTGACACCTAGACCCAGCACAGATCAGCTGTTCTAGCTGCTCTTTGTTAAAAAAATAAATAAATAAATGACTTGACCTCTCTCCATCAGTGTTTCAGGAACCATTGGTTGGACTGGAGCCTGGTGGCGCAACTCTGGACTGGCATCTTTAGCACCTTATGTCTACACAGTTCTTTCCTGAAGTACACTGGAAACTTAATACAGAAGGCAGCGAGCACTTAGCACTTGGTTTTCCTCCATCTGAGGGGTTGTTATAAATCTGAAACGTCTATATAAAGCTACCTAATGTGTTGGCTCTTAATAAGCAGGCTGTGATATGTCTATGTAAATAAGTTGTAAATGTATTTATGTGGGGTGGTCACTAATAAAGGTCACCAAGTGTATGGCTGTGACTTCTTTTTGTACATGGTTAAGTGGGCACTCAGCGGCTCACATATCAGAGGGGTTTCTCTATAACTTACACTTTTGCCATTCCTTTATTTCACTCCTTCACCTGTTTGCTCCATTCACCAGCCTTAAGGGCCTTGACTGATGGCAGGTGTCTAGTCCACTGTAAATGCTGTCTTCTAGAGAAAATTGTAACTTCAGCGGTCTCATGAATATGGCCTCTACCTAAATCACTTGTCAATAATAAAATTCAGTCTAAATGTATGTAAACTTGTGTGATGATGTTGGTGCACTCACTGCCCCTTTATAAATGGCTTGTTCCTGTTTTGAGGCAGGGTCATGAGCTGTTCGTGATGGATAGATCAGGATATGCCAAGTATTAAAGCTTTAGTAGCCAGTGACTAGCACGAACGGCAACATCTCACAGCCAGTGACTATAGACATAACTGAAGTCGGCCAAGCACCGAATATGGCTACATGTGGTGCACCTGGTAGCAGCAGCCTTATTCTAAAAGCGCTTTGCTGCAGCTTAGCTTACAAGTTCAGTTCCTGAACTTCAGGTTGTGATGTGGACCTAAAACCAGAAGTGGATTATATTGTATTGCTTGTTCTTTACAACTTCTCCCTTCAGATCCACACCTGGTTTTGGCTTCAAAACTGCGTTAATGCATGCAGAAACTGATCATAAGGGCCGTACCAGCCACTCTGAAGGCTTTATTGGTTTTCTTATAGAAATATTGCTATCTGCTTGTACAAATACCCGCTGTTCTGTGCACGCCTTTCTAGCTAGGCTCTAATAGTGGTGCATGTCTGGTAGAATACAGTACAGCTTCTGCTGTAGCCTCAGTGAAAGCAGGGATATCCCTTTAGTCTGGACATGAGTACCTTACCACCCTAGAGAGCCCATCTAAGGCTATCTGCACACTTGCATTGGAGACTCCATCACAGTGCCTGAAAATTTGGCACACAACTTTCCTCCTAAAAGGACAGACCCCCGCTATAGTGCATGGTGTCCAGACTCCATGTGTTACCGCTGTTGTGGTGGTCTGCCTCTCCTCAGAGGTGATACTAGTGTGAACCTAGAGTATTTGCGCTGTATTTGAACAGCACTTCATTATGATGTAAAGATCTATAAACCTTGAACACCAGGGGGTGCTGTTATAAGTGGAACGATCTTGGTTAAAAATTAGTGAATGTTCAATTTACATTTTCTGTAACATCCTGGCACACGAGGTTCAGCTATTACAATGTTCACCACTGGTGGGCAGTACAGTCTCAGACTGAATGTTCTGTTTTTCAGTTGTATTGCAGTAAGCACTTCATGTTGATGTACAAAAAAATGGCTTCTTCTAAAATGATTCTTAGACATCAAGCTGATAAGTTATGCGCTGGGATTTACAGTTACGGCAATGAGGATGGGATTTAAACAAAACTGCAGCACAATGTGACTTGTATTTCAGGTTATAAACCACTGTGGGGTTCACTGGCAGACTGCAGGGAAATCCTGTATAAAGCTCCAATGAAACCACATTTAGAATAGTGGGGATAATTTCCACCAAAAAAAAACTGGTGTACATGCCTTACATCAGATTATGCATTTGACACTTTGCGCATCAGTTTTGGCTTAGACGAGACTTAAACTGCATCATTTAAGACCCCAAATCTCTCGGCATAGGCCACTGTGATACATTTTGTACAAAATCTGCTTGGTTTAGTTTTAGGCCTCTTGCAGATGACAGAGCTAGGACAATGTGCTATGTGGTTATTTCCCAGATAGCACACCGACCCATTCATTTCTGTTGGCCCATGACAATGGATTATATAGATCTGTGTCCGGGCCACACAACCTAGGACAGGTCTGATTTTGCAGCTGTGCTTCCATGGCTCCTATTCATTGAATAAATGGGGCTGCAGAAGCACAGGTGGCACATGAATGATATCCGTGCACCGGCCATGCCATTCAATCATGGCCAGCGCACTGTGCAATTAGTCTTAGGCTCTGTTCACACATAGGAATTTGGCATAATGTTGAGCAGAAAACTTCTGCTTCAGGAATTTGGGAAGCCAAACACTCATGTTACAACTTATCTACAGAAAAATATAAATTAAATAAAAATAATTGCAATACATATATAGGATAAGACAATCTAAGGAACATGGGTGTTAAACCCCCTACAAAAATGAATAGATCACAAGTGGTCTGCAGTATGCATGTTCAAGGTGTGCATGTAAAAGTATAGAATAAAGATACCTATCCCAAGGACCTTATCAATACTAAAGGATAGTAAACACAATGTAAATAAACTACCGTAAATGTCAGGACAATTATTCATCCATAAGCATATACATGGATATATAGTCCTTGTGGAAACCAGAAGGCCGCAAATCATGCATATAGAAATATTTCAGCAAGATCTAAGACATACCCATATAGTATGCAGGTAACCTGTGATGGAAGGAAGGGGGCTGACACCGCTTCCCATGCGCATTTTGGCAGTGCCTTCGTCAGGGTGCAACCGAAACATGCACTGAGTGGTGGCAGTGCCAAGACACTGTTATGGAGGGCAGTTATAGCATTGTGAGTGATTAAAACTCCAATTTGTTTTGTGTAACCTCGGAGTCTTTTCACATGTTCAGTGTTATGTTTTGATATTTAGGAAGCAGATATTATATATCTATTTTCCTCTCTGCTTGACAAAAACATTTTGCTGAATTTGGGGCGGATTTTGACACAATTTGAAGAGTGCCACTGTGTTTTGCCTTTTTTTTTTGGGCATGGTCTTTTCTGCCTCCCATTCATTTCAATGGGAGTTCTCAGGCGGAGTCTGCATGAACGAGCAGGATGATTTCCATACTGTAGTGGCTCTTGGTACAATCACTTTACACTAGCTCACCCGAGGGCTTCTCTTATGCTTGTAGGAATTGGGCCAAAGAAGCGCACACATAACTCGCAGGTCATAGTTTTCACTGGGCACCTTACTAAGGTAGTTTCATGTTACAAGTAGTCTTCATAGCACTACAAGACAGTTCACAGGGCACATCTGCCAAACTTCTCAGACGGTGTTTGGAGTTGTTTCCAACCTAAGACAGCGCACAGAAGTGTTCCTGCTTGCGCAGGTTGTACTCGGCTTACACAGGTCCTAATACTAGAGGTAGGCAGATTTCTTATCACCTGTTCAGTTCCATCTTTGGAACTAAAGGGGCAACGCTGGTCAATGTGTCACCCCTCATCGACCTCAAGTAGTGCTGGGTCCCAATTTATAGCACATCTATTTGTCCCTATTTTAGACACCATCTAGTGATTGTGCCCAAACCCAGGCACACAGGATGGAGTCCATTGTGAAAGGGGGGGGGTGCTCTTCCACCCATTACAACTAGACCAAAAAATTCCATTGTTCCCATATGTTTAATTTATAAGGAATTATTAGGACAGCCATCTGGGTGGGGCCAACATCTCAGTCCGGGACAGATTTTGCACGAAATATGTAAATGACTACAGCATGCTTGTTATGTACACCTTCGTTCACACCAGTGCCAGTAGCTTCAGGCACAGTCACTTGGAGGATTATATTGATTTGGGAGTTCCCGTAGAATAATTGTTAGATGTGATTTACTCCTGTGATGTTGTTTCTGTATTCTGGTAGGAGGCCAAATCACTGGCATAAACTTTGGTTGAAAGTAGGTTCTTAAAGGGGTTTTCCGGGCAAAAAACATATTTTTAAAAAAGGTCTGTTAGTGCTATTAATGAGTTAATAAGTGCGCCCAAACACCTTTAGCAGTGTTTTGAGTGATTTCTGGGTTTCTCTGGGAGCTCTTGGCATCCCCTGCATTTGTTTACATGGGTAGCTTCCTGCTGCCTTAGCCTACAACTACCATGATGCATTGCTGTTCACTCAGATCTCCCCTCTCATTTCCTCCCCCTCCCTCCCTCACACGCCTCTGTTTCCCTAGGTAGCCCGTGGATTACTAGCCCTACCTACCTAACTAACTCAGTCCCCCAACCTCCTCGCCACCCCATCATACTTACCTGTCTTCTTGTCCTGGAAATCACTTTCTTTTGTGCCTCGTCTGCCCACGCCTGCGTAATAGAGCTGTTCTATTGTGCATGTGTGGAATGCCCGCTGCTTCTCCTATTCACTTCTCCCCTGAAGGAAGTGACGCCAGCAGAAGAAGAGGACATGAAGACAGGTGAGTATGATGGGGGGGGGGGAGAGAGTATTGGTGACGTTTCATTTCCGTAAATGGAACATCACTGGGAAATCAGAAAATGTGCCTAGGGTGTCACATGACCGCCCCAGGGATATGGGTAAATATACATTTTTTTTTAAAGGGAGTAAGTTAGAAGTTAGGTGGGGGGGAGGGGGTTTAGCTTAGTGTTAAATTTTTAGATTATCCCGGACAACTCCTTTAATAACTTAAAGGGGAATTCCAGTTTCAGCAAATACAGTAAGTGTTAAAGTTATGCAAGTGTCCAAAATACGCTCTAAATTTATCATGGGTTTCAAGAGGACAGATTGCTGTGTTTCAAAGGAAACCCTTCAATAAAAATGTGAAAAAAGTGTGAAAATGGCAATTCGTAATTAGATGAAAAATGAAAAATATATATCCAAAATAAAATTACAAAAAGAAAAGTGTTATTAAAAAATAAATATAAAGTAAAGGCTGTAAATAAAACTAAATAAAAATTGAGAAAATAAGGGAATATAAATGAAATTAAAAATAATTTTATAAAATGTAAAAGTGAGAATATAATAAAAATAATTATGATAATTATAATGTTTTTGTTGCCCCAGCCTAAATCTGGAGAACACATGGATTCGAGTTTCACAGGTGAAACTCTGTCGTGTGAATCTAGCCTAAGAATCTCTATTAATATCTGACCAAAAGGAGAAAAAAAAAATACAATTTTCATTTTAATTTTTTTTTTTTTTTTTTTTACTGTGCTAATGATCCCAATTGATACTAGACAAATACATAGACATGTTTAAATATACATATATACTTTTACAGGCAAGCTATATCCATAAAACATGAATCCAATATGTGGTGGGGACATAGCAGAGAGAGGCCATAACCAAGTTCTGCAGACAGTCTAAAAAAATGAATGCCACATAAATTCTCACCAGTGACCCAGTAAAAATATCTGGATCATTGGACTAGGGCCAGAAGAGACAAAGCAGAGACTGACTGGCAAAGAATGAATGGAATAGTTTGTCAAGGGAGACAGGGAAATGTGACATGGATTTACACTCGACCTCATTTTGAGGGTAAGGCCATATATAAGTTAAAGTAATGACACCTCAGGTATCTCATATACCTTCAGCATATATGAAAGCTGCTGGACTGAAAGTTTGGCTTCGGAAACTATTGTCAGTGGATAATTTATTTATCTTGCTTATATAGAACCAACGTATTCGGCAGCGATTTACAGATAAGGGGACAGATTTATGAAGACTGGCATTTTCCACGCTAGTCTTCATATCCCCTGCATTGGTGGGGATGTGCCTCAATTTATGATGAAGCCAACGCCTCCTTATAAATCAGGTGCACCCTCTGCCAGGCTGTACGCCTGCACTTACATCTATACCAGCTTGTATGCCAGTAATGTATCATAAATTTGATGGGCCTGGCCCTGCCCTCAACACACCCCCTTACGGAAAAGCAGCTAGCATGGCGCAAAAGTGAAAAAATTCGGAATTTTTTTGCACAAAATAAATGATTTGTGGAAAAAATTGTGACTTTTTTCATACCTTGTACACCAAACGACTGGTGTACAAAGCATAATAAATCTCCCCCATGGAGTCTGGCAGTACTATCATTCTCTCTCCCTGTTCAGTGACCATGCACTGCATGTGTCAAGCCGAGTGTACATGTGGATGAGGCAATAAGGAGAGCTAGCAGTCTGCTGAATGGCCATTCACTGACTGCTATCTTACCACCCAGGACCACCATTGATTAGTTGTTCTTGGTTGCTGATACACAGAGAATGGAGCAGGAAGCAGACAGCGCTGTTCTCTGTGATGTGGTCACACCACGTTACTGCAGTAACCTGGCTTGGCCAATACACAGAGAACAGCGCTGTCTGCTTCCTGCTCCATTCTCTCTGTATCAGCTACTGAGAGTAGCTGTATGATGGGGATGTCTGGTGTCAGACCCCCACAGATCTGATATCAATCACCTGTCCTTAGGATAGGTCATAACTATTTCTAGCCTGGAAAACCCCTTTAAGAAAATCAGATTGTGAACCCCATTGGACACAGGAGACAAATCTGTACAAGAAATTTTTTGTGTAAAACTACACTGTAAAACAAGTGCAAAGAATAATGTATTCTTACATAAAAGTATGTGACGGGAATATAATAATAAAACTAAAAGTCGCCGCTTGCTTATAGTATTTGTCATGATGGTTAGTCATAGTTAACCTCAGAATAGCTATGCTAAGGTTTGAAAAGGTTTTCCACTACTTAAAGGGGTTGTTCTGACACAAGAAGTTTGGAGGGGGTCTGTTTGCTGACCCCCATGAGGATTGGGGTGTTTTGCACCACAGTTTGAATGAAGTGGTTGGCTGGAAATGCGCGCCAGCGCTCTATTCATTGTAATGGAGACCGTCTGAGATAGCTGAGCGCTCTACTTTGTTTATTTCAAACAGTCCCATGGAAATGAATTGAGCAGCGGCGCGCATTTCTGATCAGCCGCTTCATTCCAACTGGGGTACAAAATACCCCAATTCTCATGATTGCTGGGGGTCCCATAGGTCGGCCTTGTGATCAGACAGGCCCATGAAGGCTCATATATTATTCATTATGCAAACAATGAGTATACAGGGTTTAATGTGCACCCTACATTCTTATAGCTATGAATAGATATACATCTATATCAGGAAGAAGAACCATAAGATCATGTCTGATTGTAGTCACGGTTTTCATGGATCAGAAGGATATTCAATGGGTAGGCCGAGATTTCCTGAATGAACAATACGTTTGCCATCATTGATTTTATTCACATGCATGCTGATGCAAAAACACAGACCATCTGAAATGTAATTTTGGAAAGAAATCTGTGGAGAGAAAAGTCGGAAACCAGGTGGAAACCCGGGAGACACCATTATAGTCTATGGGGTCTGTGGGTTTCCCCATGTAACTGCTTTTTAAGAGGACAAGAAGGACAGGACAGAAACCTGAACGCTAGTGTGAACCTAGCAAAAAATAGGACACGACCTACTTTTTGATGTTCTGTTAAAACGGTCATAATAATAATAATAATACATTTTATTTATATAGCGCCAACATATTCCACAGCACTGTACAATTTGCAGGGTTCAAGTACAGACAAAAACATACATTACGAGGAATAGTCAATTCACACACTGGGACTGAGGGCCCTGCTTGCAAGAGCTTACAATCTATGAGGTAGAGGGGGTGACACAAGAGGTAGCAGGGGCGGCATCGGAGGTCATGTGAATAGCCGGCAGTCACTTACAGTTGTGTGAATGTATATTTATAATGCCCGTCATTTTGGTGGGTGAAGTGGTGAATGCTGCAGTCTGTTTTCTCATCTATGCCGAAGGTTCTGATCGGAGCCGCCGCTGCAGATTCTGTCAGGAGTCAGGGAGATAAAAATTCTGTTTCCAGGCTTATTTGTCTGGCAATATGACAGACATCGTAACGGATCAGGATCTGTTTGTATCCATCGTATGATAAATCCATCCCAATTTCTATATTTCTGTTCCTACAACAAAACAGAAAAATACTGACAGCAATGTGAACAGAGTCATAATTTTGTATTCCCCATTTCTTTAAATCCGCGCCTGGCTTTGCAGCACCGAAAACTGAATGTGAGATTTCAACCTTGCAAAAATACTGAGACCTCTGTATCCCTGTCCTCATATTTCCATCTCTGCCACCTATAGCTTTAAGAATCGCTTCAGGCCCAAATATTTAGGGCTGAGTCTCTGCAGTTAGAGGCGTCACCCAGCAGAGAGCGAGGCGCACAGGACACTACAGAAAAGTTAGAGGCAAGCAGGACGAGAATCAGGTATCTACTCCAGGATATGGTGACTATTGTGACAGTCATCACTGCCTGCAGTACATAGACTAGATAGGACAGCAGATTGTTACTAGACTGGGGAGGAGGGGGATAAGACAGGGGCCAGAGATAAGAGATAGAGACATCAAACAACACCCTACACTGACAGAAGGGAGGGCATGACAGGAGAGACAGCTGCTGGGAGAGCCAGGCTAGGGAGTGTCAGCTGAGAGACAGCCCCAGGGAGTGTCTGATAGACTGGCAGAACAGGGAGGAGACTGCAGCAAGGGAAACACAGCCAAAAGAAGTACCAGGAAGGGTGAGACTGCTGCAGTCTATTTCACACCAAGAGACCCTCACTAGCAGCCTCCAGGGTCTTCAGCACAGGTAGGTGGCAGAAAGTAACCCCAAGATGGCGTATGAAAGACCCTCTCTTTGTTGTAAGAACCCTCTCTTTTAGATGTGAAGGCGTATTCAGAGGGTGGACATTTAGGAAAGTAACAAGATTGTGTTGTGGGTCTCAAGAAGTTACGTAAATGGGCATTTTGCAACAAAAAAATACAGACAAAACATACACACGAGTATATTTATACCGTGCTTTTATTGACGTATAGATCTAGCAGAGCTGAAATTGTGGTTAACTCTTTAGGACTGTATTGTAATAGTTGCAATAGTTCTTACTGCAGGAAAAATCACAATTGATGCAAATGCTAAAAGTCTGAATAACAAAAACATCTAAATTATGCATAATAGTTTTACCGTAGAGACTTCCCTGCCCCATAGAGAAGGATGACGTACTAGAGCTGCTAGATATCTATACTGTCTAAAATAAAAGAATAGTTCGTACGGCCAGTCGCTGGTATTACTGTACCATGTGCTAACCATATTCATCTCTGTGCAGTCTAACTCACCTGGCTCTGCTACATCTGTAGCATTACAAGGTGGAAGTGAGTTTGTATTTCTGGGCATTATAGTAAGAATTACAGTCTTAGACCTGGGCTATAGACGCCGTATATTGGAGCCTGTTAGCCACTGCAAAATCACCGCCAGCTACAGTCTTAGGCCTGGGCTATACATGCCGTATATTGGAGCCTGCTAGCCACTGGAAAATCGCCGCCAGCTACAGTCTTAGGCCTGGGCTATACATGCCGTATATTGGAGCCTGTTAGCCACTGCAAAATCACCGCCAGCTACAGTCTTAGGCCTGGGCTATACATGCCGTATATTGGAGCCTGCTAGCCACTGGAAAATCGCCGCCAGCTACAGTCTTAGGCCTGGGCTATAGATGCCACATATTGGGGCATATTAGTAACTGCGAAATCGCCGCCAGCTAGCCACTGCGATCTCCAGTAGCAGCACAAGGGATGAGATCCAAACCAATCTCATCCACATGCTGTAACTAAAACCCATAGTATAATGCGACTTGCCCTGCGGATTTCGAAACTGATAGCATGTCAATCCTTGCTCCCGGTTTCACCTGCAGGTGAACCAAAGCAAAAAAAAACACCAGATTTCTGGTGGTTTTTGCTGCAGCAGGAAGTTTTGCAGCGTATTTGTCCGTGTGACCCTGGCCTAAAAGGGGTTTCCAGGATTAGGATAGTCTATCCTTAGGATAGGCCATCAGTATTAGATCACTCTGGTCCCATGCC
Source organism: Leptodactylus fallax (assembly GCA_947044405.1). Classification (NCBI taxonomy): domain Eukaryota; kingdom Metazoa; phylum Chordata; class Amphibia; order Anura; family Leptodactylidae; genus Leptodactylus; species Leptodactylus fallax. The sequence goes on along the minus strand of CAMRHE010000138.1, from coordinate 2,808,848 downwards.
TTTCAGCTGTTTACAAGAGCCAAAACACACAGGTAATCCCTACAGCCTTGTCTGTGTGTTTTGTTACCTGCCCTCTGTTTATGTAGTAGCAATGGTGCGGACAAATAGGATAAAGCTGCCATACCCTGTATCACTGCTACTAAGTGTATGGTGTGCAGGTAGACAATGAAACGGCTGCAGCAACCTGTCAAACAGCTGGACAGCAGGGGTGCAGAGAGTTGGATCCCAGCGATCTGCTATTGATGCCCAATCCTAAGATTAGACCTTTGATATCCTGTTCCTGGAAAACCCCTTTAAACTACGTGTTTGAGCATGGCCCCTTATTTATCAGGCACAGCTTTTAGAAGCTCAGTCCAATTCACCTGTAATTCACTGATTCTGTTGGAATTTTTTTTCTCTTGTCCCCACCGTTCCTGAGCTATCAATGCTGTTAGTTTTGGTGCCTGATATACTATTTAGTCTCTACTGTCAGGAGGGCGGTGTCAGGCAGGAGCAGACAAGGGGTGTGATTCTGAGCTCTGACACTGGCTTCCTCTGATTGAAGCTCTTAATCACACACAGCCCCTTCCTGACACTGGCCTCTTGACAGTACAGAGCTGAAATAGCACTTCAGGCATCAAAACTAACTGCTCTTGGTGCTCAGGAACGGAGTGGGCTAGAGAGAAAATTCCAACTGTGCTGGAATCAGTGAAGCGGCGCTTATTCACAGATGATAAGAGCTTGAATTGGTGGAGGTGATGAAAGGTCCTCATTAAGAGTGAACTTGTCCCTTTATGATGTTATGTAAATTGAGGGAAAAAAATCTGGTTCTAATTGATTGTTTTTACTGAGAATAAGTTTTTTCATGCATATAAAATGAATGACGCATGTGTTTCAGAAGTAGACTCAGATCTGCTGCCGAGCCAAGATGTCTGAGGAAGTCATTGTTCCAGTGTACGCTACAGGGGTCTCTGCCCAGCTGCAGAAGGAACGGGACCAAGAGCTGGGCATAGGAAAACATGAAAACGCTGCGAAGTTTTTGGGGCAGGATTTTGATCGGATTCAGCATGAGTGTTTACAAAATGGAACTCTCTTTAAGGATGACACCTTTCCTCCTACTGCGTACTCACTGGGGTTTAAGGAGCTTGGTCCAAACTCATCTAAGACCTATGGAGTTAAATGGGTCCGGCCTACGGTAAGAAACCAATGCTTTCTTTCTTTCCTCTAGTTGCTTTTTTTTCTAATTTTACTTGTATTTTTTGTGATTTTTTTTTTTTTTTTGTGATGTAATATCAAACTCTATAGAAAAGTCCACATAACATTTGCAGCATTTTATTCCATTTTATGCCTTTATGGCATTTTTTTCAAAACGCAACATACTCTGGGTATGGCGTTTTTTTCCGGTGTTTTCCTGTTGATCTTATTAAAGGAAAAAAATACTTTGTGAATAAAGAATTCCATAAAAATGCACACAAATGTAGGCTTTTTTCATAATTTTTCCATTGCTTTTTTTTTTTCTGTGTCAAAGTAGCCTAAGAATTCCTTCACACACTTTTTTTTTTCTTAATCTATTTAAAAAAAACAAACAAAAAACACCATGTTCTTTTATGGTGTTTTGGTAATTTTTTCAGGATTTTTTTTTTTTCCTATAATAAAATTAATAATAATGAACCCCCCAAAAAAATCACAAAAACTGCCATAAAGCTCCACGTGTACTTTGTCAGTTTGCTAACCATGTTTTTCACGGCTTGCACACTGACCCATTATTTATACACCCATGTATTATCATGGGTCTGTATATGGTGCCATGAGCACAGAACTCAGGACAGGTCCTATACCTGTCCGTTTTGCGGCCCGGGCTATCTGAAGGAAATCAACGGATCTGTGGAGGCACGGGCGACACATGTATAACCTTAAACACATAGCAAAATATTAAAACATTTCCATAGACTTACAGATGTAGCAGAGTTAACCCGAACTTCTGCAATTGGTTACACTACTGCAGCGCGATATCTTATCACAGAAGACAACAAAAACCAATGAAAAGTTATTGAGAAATGCTATATCTGTAGTTTTGTTTTTTTGGGTCAGTGATGTGTTTGTCAAAAGACATCATACTCTAGGGGATCTGCTCTTTTGAAGTAACATGTAGGGAATTAACTATCCCTTGTCTATGTTTTCTGGTGTCCAGGAAGCTGAGATCTGAGGTTCTTTTGTGAAATAACATTGAGGGAATTAGTTATCTGAGTAAGGCTAGGTTCACATCTCCGTTGGAGACTCCGTCGTAGTGTCTGCCAAAAATCAGTGGAGGAAAAAGTCCTGCATGAAGGACTTTCTTCTCTGGCGCTCTCAATTTACAAATGACGGACACCCGATGAACCCCATTATAGTCAATGGGGTCCTCTGGGCTCTATGTGTAACCGCTGTTTTAGTAGTCTGCTTCTCCATTGTTCAGGGTCCCCGATGGACCCGAAGAACAGAGAGCCAGCACTAGTGTGAACCTAATGTAAGAAATAGATTTTCTGGGACTGTCAAAGATTAAAGCCATCTTAATCACCTGCTTCAGCTCCGTCGCTGCAATGGTACCCTATGGTCCTTGATGTTTTTTGTGTATGCTGTCTACCTGCGTGACCTCATCAGATCATGGAAAATCCCTTTTATACTGAAGACTAATTGAGACTATCTTCAGTGTTGGATTGGACCTCCTTGGGCCTACCAGAGGCTCTGGGGCCTACCATATAGTTGTGAATCCTGATCTTTGTTGTTATCATTGCACACACATATCATCAATGAAGGCTAATACATTATTATGTGTGAAGTAAGCCATGAGAAATAGACTCTCGGGGGCCCTGTTGTATCGGGGCCCACCGGGGGATTTTCAGGTACTCTGGTGGGCCAGTCCAACGCTATCTTAGTCATTATGCTTATATATGATCCTAAATCCATAAGATGATCACTTTCTACCAATAAGCCATTAATGTAGTTCTGAATTTCGATTTAATATGGCAGAACATCAAGTGATCAGAAAGTATTTTCCCCTGGCAGAGTGACAGGAACTGAAGAGACATAGATAGGAACCATCAAACCACACCCGTAATACCATGTTATACATGCAAACTGCTATTCTTAACCCGTTCCCGATACAGACAGACACAGAAAGGGGGCAGAGTCCTGCATAGGACGTCTCATCTTCATACTTAAAGAGAACCTGTCCGTTCTTCTGACATAAATACTGGAGCGTCTTTTCTTTGCAATGTGTATTGTGCCTTTCCTCTTTTACTCCTCCTGGAAATTCAGGAATAAATTGACAACTGGGTGTTACGATTCCTCTTGTCAGAGTGTGTCAGACCCCTGTTGAAAAGGGGAATTATAACACCCAGTTGTTAATTTCTTAATACATTGTCAGGAAGAAAAACAGAGGAATGGCGGAAAATATGTTGCCATTGTTTTCAGTAGTTCATTACAATGGGTATAGTCAGGCAGTGAAGTACAGTAGTGCTACAATTCCCACAGGAGGGAGATTATGACTAACATGACCCGCGGATGGTGACTTAGAACTTTTTCTTTGTATATTATGTTGTCAAAACAGAGGACAATTGATAGGGAATAGCTGAAAGACGGGTTAAACAATGAAGATGGCTGCATTCATATATAGGGTGGGGGTTAGTGCTAGCCTTGTGAATGACATGGTAGTAGAATATTTGTATGACTGCACATACTTAGGTTAGGTTCACGCTACTGTTAGTTAATGTCCATTGCTCCCATCCATCAGAAGATGAGAGCAATGACATTAAACAAGAGATTCAGATGTAGCCCCCTCTGTCTGGCATCTGTCTGTATTCTGCCCCATGTACAAACAGTAAGGATAAGGCCCCACGTAGTAGGCTGCAGCAAAAAAGCGATGTGGGAAAAACCACGGCGGCAACTCATCGTGGTTTTTTCCACAGCAAATTTCACAGAAAGTCCGCAGAGGTTTCTCTGCTTCCATAATACCTATAGGGAAACCGTCAGCATTTCCATAGGTGTAATTGACATGCTGCAATTTCGAAAACCGTAACAGTTTTTGAAAACGCAATTTTTCTGCTGCAGATTTTTCTGCAATGTGTGGATGTGATTATGCAGAATCCCATTCACTTTGCAGGTACTGTAAAAGCAGCGTTTTTTGGCGCAGTGTTTTCACAACGTGGGGCTTCAACCTAAAAGAGTTTTAAGGATTGGAATATTGATGGCTTATAATTTGGATATAAGCATTGTCACTGATTAACTGTTTTAAGTGTAGAGAATTAACCCAAGGGTCATGGAAAGTCCTCCTGTCCTAGGTGGTTACAGGTATATCCCTCGGGTGTATCCCTACCTCTATATATACCCCTGGTCAACAATCTCAGTATTATACAATGAAAGGTAAACATGAACTGATCTTGTCTACAACGACATTCTACCAAAATTTTACCCCGAGGCCACCTAGAACGTGTCAAAGTGACTCACAAGATTGACAGTAAACACCACGAAATGTATGACAGTCTTGTTGAGGTGGAAGTTCCAAGCAAGTCACAGCAAGAACCATGATGAAAAACAGGATCTGTGGCATTCTACTAGGGTACTAGGGACCCGCCTAACCAAAGTCTTCTCATATAGAGAAAAGCTCCCAGCCTCAAGATACTACGTAGTAAATTTATAAGACCATTTTATGCCAGCTTTTGCTCATAAAAAGGTCACGTCTCAGAATTATTAAGAGGCGTGCACATCTTCAGTTTTAGATTGATGTGTGAAACACCGTTCTTAATATATCTGCCCCTGTATGTCTACTTTGACCTTTGTGCTTTGTAGATGGGCCTGCATATGACTGATGGAGTTGTATTACACTTATTATTCATACCCATGTACAATGATGTCTGAGCCTTCTCTGGCACCTCTGTCAAAACTGACGGCAAGAATAGCACAGCATGCAGAGCTATTTGTGCTCTCAAAATTATGAACTCTAAGGCAGAGCACCAATGGACTCTGATAGACATCAGTCAGGTTCTTAAAATCCTAGCACTTTGGCTTCTGCTATAGATGAAAACCACAATGCAGGTGTAAACAGGGTCTTAAAGCGGTATTCCAACTGGTATCACCTTTTCTTTGTTCACATGATAAGTAAGTGAGTGATTGCTGGAGGTCAAAACACTGGGACCCCCAGCGAACAAGAGAACGGGGATCCCAGAATGCCCTATGTGAATGGAGTGATGGCACATATGATATGTGTGCACACCCAAAATATACAGTACAGTCATTTATTAAAAAATTTGTACAGGCGGACAATAATATATACACAGCCATTAAAAACTTAATAGGGATCATTCATAACAAGACCCAAATACAGCAGGACTTGGATGATATGGTCAGGGGCGTTTTAATACACTAGTAGGCCCAGTTGAAGGGTGCCCTAAGTGGGTCCCCCCACATAATTTAATGTCTCCTCAAGTAGTCTCCACATAACACCCCCTCAGTGACCATTTAATTGGTGTATTACCTACAAATTTTAAAAAATTCACCTAACCCTATTCACTCGGGGCTTCCTGCTGGCTCAGGCTATAGTGATGTCACCTGCTCAGCGCTCATTGTGTCTTCCTGCCACAGACATCATCAGCCAAAGCTTGATAGGTGGACCACAGTGGTGATAGCTCCGTACTCCACCATTTTATTCAACTTTATCTGTATCCTAAGGACACTGTTAGAGTTGAAATTGCCACTTGCCACCCAGAACAGTAGGACAACACCCAAAATACAGGACTGTCCCACTCATTCCGGGGTGGGCCCCAACTACAATAGGGACTGGTGCAAATGCACCATTTGCCGTATGGTTAAAGTGGTCCTGAATGTGGTGTTCTAAATTCACAAAACAGTCCCATATAAGAATCAAAAATGATCACAAATAAATAAGTACAATATCAGTACAAAACCAAGAAATCAACTAAAAATCTAATAAATCCAAAAGGACGTACTCCCATAATAACTAGGAATAAACAAGGTTAGTACCATACAGCAAATTTAATTGGTGAGTAACTTAGAAAACCCAATAAATTAATCTCAATGGAGCGGTGGTACCCGTGTCATTCACTACTGTGGGACTTCATAACGTCTCATGCACACGACAAAGTGTGAATCCAAGTTGGGGCCGAGTTTATCACGGAATGCAGTCAGATACTCCGAGTGTCATCTCAGTGCATTCCAGGATACATTCACATCTATGCAAGTTACAGATCCATTCTGTTGCGATAACGCAGATGATTGTAAAGCAGGTCCTAACCTACTCCATGTTATCGGACTGGAATGGATCCGGAAACCTCATAGACATGAATGCATCACGGAATGCACTCGGACGACACTCAGAGTTCTAATGACACTGCATTCTGTGATAAACTCGGCCCCCAACTCTGATTCACAATTGGTCTATGCATGGGCCCTAAATAGTGATTTCTGTCATCTCCATAGAAGTGAATGGAGCTCGGATCAGTAATGCACACCACATTTATATAGGGAACTCGGGGAGCCCATTCTCATGAGTAGTCAGACCCCAAGTGATCAGATAGTTATTGACTATCCTGTGGATAGGGGATAAGTGTTAGTAGTGGGAAAACTTCTTTATACATATAAGACTAGGCGTGTAAACATAAGTTGACATGTCACTTTTGCAGTATGTCCGTGTGACCGGAGCACATTTCAGCTGTATCTGGGCTTGTTTTTCTTGTAAATTTTCAATTCCAGTGAAAGCCAGTTATAGATAATGACTGTGCTTGAGATCTGATAAACCTGTTCTGTGATGGGATTATTTTCACACTAACAACATTGGGGCAGATGTTTTACTGTTTTAAGCAGGCCCTACACCACAGATCTTGCCCTTCTACCCCTCATGTACTAATCTGGGAGAGGGAACAAAGCTGCTGTAGACATGTGTAGAAGCTTAACCCCATGAGAACAAGAGGATTGGGCAGTTGAAATTCGACTGCCCCATCCTTATCTCCCCCAACAGATGGTCAGCTGTTCCCACTGAAAATGACGGGTTCAGCCAATAATAATAATAATAATAATAGTCCTTTAATAGTCCCACAATGGGGAAATTCAGTGTGTTACAGCAGCAAAGATAAGCAGATACAAATACAAATACAACATGTACAGGAATATTCCAAGGTGAGAGGCATTACATTAATAGCAGACAGACAGATAGGACGTAGCGGGGGGGGGGGGGGATTTAACAGGCAGAGAGATATTTTCAGTTCTCTGTGTGTAATGATCTCCGCTTAGGTCGGTGTTGGTTGTACAGCCTAACCGCGGTGGGGAGGAAAGACTTCCGATAGCGCTCCTTCTCACACCTAGGGTGGAGCAGTCGGTCACTGACAGTACTGCTCAGCGCGATCACAGTCTCATGCATGGGATGGGACTTCTTCTTCTGCATGGAGCTCACCACGGACAGTATCCTTCTGTCACCCACCACCTGCACTGGGTCCAGTGGGCTCCCCAGGACAGAGCTGGCCCTTCTAATCAGCTTGTCAAGTTTATTTCTGTCCCTGGTTGATATACTGCTCCCCCAGCAGGCCACTCCAAAGAAGATGGCTGATGCCACTACCGAGTTGAAGAAAGTCCTAAGAAGTGCCCCCTGGATTCCAAAGGCTCTCAGCTTCCTAAGCAGGTAGAGCCTGCTGTGGCCCTTCCTGTACAGGGCCTCCATATGATCTGCCCAGTCCAGCTTATTATTAAGGAGCAGACCCAGGTACTTATAGGTGTTCACAATCTCGATGCCCGTCCCCAGGATGTCCACTGGTTTAGGAGGGCTTCTGCCTTTGCGGAAGTCCACCACCATCTCCTTGGTCTTCCCCGCGTTAATCTTCAGGTGGTTCCGGTGGCACCAGTCCACAAAATCCCGGTTCAGTTCTCTGTACTCCCTGTCATCATCATCTGTGATGAGACCCACTATTGCAGAGTCGTCAGAATACTTCTGTAGGTAGCAGCTGGATGAGTTGCACCTAAAATCTGCAGTGTACAGTGTGAAGAGGAAAGGGGCGAGAACCGTACCCTGAGGTGCCCCCGTATTACAGATCACTGTACCTGACACACAGTCTCGGGCTCTCACGTATTGAGGTCGATTTGTGAGGTAGTCTAGGATCCAGTTGGAGAGGTGGTGGTCCACTCCAGCAAGGCCCAGCTTGTCCCTCAATAACCTGGGCTGTATGGTGTTAAAAGCACTGGAGAAGTCAAAGAACATTATTCTCACTGTGTTCCCTGGTTTCTCCAGGTGAGACAGAGCCCTGTGCAGAAGATGGATGATGGCATCATCTACCCCAATGCCCGGCCGATAAGCAAACTGGAGTGGGTCCATAGCGGGGCTCACTAGAGGGCGGAGATGTGTGAGAACCAATTTCTCCAAGATCTTCATCAGGTGGGATGTCAGTGCTACAGGTCTGTAGTCGTTGAGGTCCATAGGGTGGGGTTTCTTTGGAACTGGTACCACACAAGAAGATTTCCATAATTCAGGGACTATTTCCTGCCTCAGGCTCATATTATACATATATGTAATTATACCACACAGCTGGTCCCCACAAGTCTTAATTAGCCTTGCACTGATGTCATCTGGCCCTGCGGCTTTCCTCGCCTTGATCTTTTTCATCTCCTTCCTCACCTGGGCCCGTGTGAAGGTCAGACTGTGGCCAGATAAAGATGGATTTCTGGATTTACTGGTCTGTTGGGAAGTGGCCGCATGGGGAGAAGTCATTGTGGTGGGGGGAGCTGAAGGACATACTGGGGTGGGAGGAGCTGGTGTGTGATCAAATCTGTTGAAGAATAGGTTTAGTTCATTAAGCCAGTTAACATCTGCCTCAATCTGGCAGACAGACTGTTTATGACCCGAAATTGACTTAAGCCCCTCCCAGACCCCCCCTTATGTCTTTTCTTTCCATTTGCTTTTCCATTTTTTCTTTATAACTGGATTTTCCCTGCCTGATTTGATGCCTCAGCTCCTTTTGTACTTCCCTCAACCCCTCCTTATCTCTTGTCCTGAATGCCATCTTTTTCTCCTTAAGTAGTGTTTTTATATCAGAGTTAATCCATGGTTTGTTATTGGAGAAGCACCTCACCACTTTTGTGGGTACTGTGTTGTCCACACAAAAATTAATGTAGTCCGTTATGCAGTGTGTGAGTCCTTCTATATCTTCCCCATAAGAATCCTGCAGAACTTCCCATGCGGTTGTGTCAAAACAATCCCTCAGAGCCTCATCACTCTCCTCGGACCATATCCTCACTGTGCGGGTGACAGCTGGTTCTCTACGTACAAGTGGCTTGTACACAGGTCGGAGATGTACTAGGTTGTGATCCGATCTCCCCAGGGGCGGTAGGGCTGATGAGTTGTATGCCTCCCTCACGTTGGCAAAGAACAAGTCCAGTGTTTTGTTGTCTCTTGTGTGGCAGGTTACATACTGTGTGAAACTGGGCAGTGTGGATGATGGAGAGGCATGGTTGAAATCACCCGACAGAAGAAAGAGGGCCTGGGGGTGCTGAGACTGTAACTGGCTCAGCGTGGCTTGTAGGACCTCGCAGGCAGCGTCAGCTTTCGCAGAGGGGGGGGGGACATATGCAGCTATCACGATGACATGTGATAGTTCCCTTGGTAGGTAGAAAGGTCTCATGCTCACAGCTAATAGTTCAATGTCCTTACAGCAAGTTTGATCCTTAATCACAATGTGCCTAGGATTACACCATCTATTATTCACAAACATTGCCAGCCCTCCTCCTTTCCTCTTACCGCTCTCCCTTGTCCTGTCTGCCCGAAGGAGTTTAAAACCATCCAAGGAGACCAGAGGGTCAGGAGTAACTTCAGTGAGCCAAGTCTCTGTAAGTAGCATCATGCTGCACGCCCGAAACTCCTGATGCTGCCTGGTGAGCGCTGTTAGTTCATCCATCTTGTTTGCAAGAGATCTCACATTGCCCATGATGATGGAGGGAACAGCTGGTTGGTAACGCCTCTTTTTAATCCTCTGAAGAGTTCCTGCTCTGCATCCCCTCACCCGCTTTTTCTTTCTCCAAATCTCACGGGGGATGTGTGACCAGATGGTATGCCCTCCTGCTGTGCCTCTGAGCTGCAGAATTTCCTCTCTTGTATAGACAAAGGAATTGTCTGCATACACAAAAGATCCCATTTTCAAGCAGAACAAAGACAGATAAAAAACAAAAAAAAAAAAAAGTATCACAAGGGTCCAAGTCTTTGTGTGTGTTTCATAGTGCAAAGTCCTTAAGTAGAGAGGTACAAAACGAGTCATAGAAAGAAAAATAAGATAGAGAGTCTCAGAGCTGCTGTAGCTGGCAGCCACTCCAGCGGCGCCATCTTGGAAAAAAAAAAAAAAAAAACAATACACATCTAATGTATATGGCCAGCTTTAATTTTACACTAGGCAAGACAGAAAATATGACATATTTATTACAGTGGTTCACTGTGTGATAGATCTGGTGCATTTTGTAAGAAATGTTAGCCACTATCCTTTTTTTACACTACCTGTGAACAAACTACATTTCCCATGATTCATCTGCCTGCTCTCACACTCTGTGTACCCCTCCCTTCTCCACTCTCCTCTGCAATGAAATCAGAGGTAATAAATCACCCCCACATCCAAGGTCATATGCTGCTGTGATGTTTCGTTTGCAAGCTCACTCTCCTCTCTGTGAGCAGCAAACACAGAGTGAGAGCAGGCAGATGCATCATGGGAAATGTAGTTTGTCCACAGATTCACTGCATGTAAATAATAGTGACACAAGAAGTCGCAAGTAAAATACAGCCAAGCAAAGGCTGCACTTGGTACAGTGAGTATTTAGCACTGCTGTGGATGTATTTGCAGATCATTTTTGGAAGCTGGATAACCCCATTAAGTCTGTGGATATATCATTTTATTAATCAGAATGGGATGAGGAGATTAAATTTATATATGCAAATTTATGTAGTATATCAGTTAAGTTTACAGGTGTGCTTGTAATCCACACTTTAATGGTGCCAAGTCAGCTACTCGTATACTTATCGCTATGCTCAGGATTCACCCATTCATCTTGTTTTGCTGTATGATGACAATGAACTCTAAATGTGAAATATCACATGCTAAAAATTGAAAAAAACAAAACAAAAAAACATGAATGATGATATTACCAATAATACAGGGTGGGTGATAAATGTCTGATGGCTGGGGATCCCACATGGTCCCATAGAAATGGAATGGAGCGGCAGCGCATATCGGTGACCTTACTTCCATTGAAAAGGGAAACAGTACCCTTGTTCTCGTGATTGTTGAGACCCCAATTTATAAGACACTTGTCACCTATTCTGTGGATAGGTCATATATTGTGATGGTGGGAATATAATATAATATATCATATTTTATCTTCTAACTCTTTCTTTGTTCTCTCATTGTATTCCTGTTATACAGCAACTTGCCTCAAACCCCCAGTTTATCGTGGATGGTGCCACAAGAACAGACATCTGCCAAGGCGCTCTTGGTAAGTCAGAATAAGGGTGGTTGGGAGGGGACGGGATTCACGAACAAAACCAAGTGTATGACCCATCTCAGCATCTGCAATATGTCCATTACACCCACCTTTCCTACACTTTAACTAATCGACACTTAGATCAGTGGCCTTAGACAGCTCAGATAAGGCTAGAGGAAGATCCAATATCTCTTACTATCAGGAGGATGGAAAGTACATTGTAGTCAGGCCTGACATTAGATTAGGCTTTGTTCTCCAGCATGGCTGGTTAATCATTATTTCCCATAATGTGTGTTTTGATCATTTTTACAGATTTATGCTGTTTTACTGGGTGGATACAGTGGTGTTTGTTGACCGTGTCCATAGTAACATTGAAATAATGTATGGTGTTTTAACACTTAAGTCTATGATATTCCACTAGAGCCAGCAAGGTGGTAGGCCTGAGTCACATGCTGCATCACATGACCACATTTACCAGCTTCTAACTGGCTAAGAGGAATCATGTGATACAACTTCTAACTGCACATGGCTGACAAGTGCTCTCTTTTCAGCCCAAATCTTTGGCTCTTTGACTGGCCATTTATTGCGTGTTATTCTTCCCATTAGTGTATCCATATTAGAATATTATACTAATCTCATTATTTTATTAAGTTTTGTCATAGCGATAGTATCCCTTTAATTTTTGCATTTATAGTCAGGAAAAAAAAGGAGTCGGCGCTCATAAGTTTTACAAATGACATCAAAAATTTTCAGCATTTTTTGATAGAATCTTATCTAGCATAATGGGATTTACTAATTCTGTGTAAACCTAGGTGTGAAGAATATCGCCTTGCCAAGCCTCTTGGTGTACCTGCGATCACCCTTCTAACCTTCCACTCACCCCCCCGTGAGCGGACAGAGTTCGTAGGATAGAATGAAACGAGCTGTATAAATTTTATATATTTAATAACCCAAGTGGGTCGGTACTAATTAATAGCATATACAGAAATATACAATATTAATATGATCAAGCATAAACATACAAGCAAAAGTGCGATGATACAGCACACAAAATAAAAAGGGAAATAAAAGATAGAGAAAATACCGGCATAGGCTTGTAGTCCGTTTCTCTAGGCCACAGCAGGGTTTTGGGCCTAGGGCGCAAGCTTAAGCAAGTTGTATAAAACAATCCTTCTACATGTTGTCCAGAACAAAGGGAAAGGCTTCAGGCCTCAATGCTAGGCCCTCAATGCATTCCTCAGTAGGGCAAGCTCTCTCATCTTCTCCCAGATCAGAGCTCCTTCCTGCCTCTTTGCTGAATGACCAAAGAATCCAGGTCTCCCCACAGCATATGGCTAGTGCCCCACCCACCCCTTCCACCCAGGCAGCCCCCCTTCTCCCTCCTTTGCAGAACCCTCGGAGAGATGGGTGAAGTTAAGGTCACTGGCTTGCTATCCCCCATTGCCATCTGGCCAGGGATAATAAAAGTGCCTGGCTATAGCAAGCCATCTCCCATGAACACACATAAAACCAGTGAAGCGTATCGTCCAGCAATGTAAACCCAACTTAAACACAACATTGCAACAAGTAGGGGGAGGACTGACATGAGCAAGTAAAAATACATTTCTAAGAAAGATGTACAACTGAGGGTCGGTTCCTCACACTAGGCTAGACAGGGTGAAAGGGAGTCTACCACCACCAAAATCTGTCTTCTAAACCACTTATATGCCACTGAAAAGGCGGCTCTGTCAAAGTGCAAGCTTATGGCTGGGAAAATCAACTATAAATCCATATGAAAATGACATGTTGGGTGCTCTGGTAGGCACAGCCATATATACTCGGTGCACCAATTTTGCCTGCGGTTCCCATCCTATACCACCCCCTAATATAAAGGTTGACAGGTTCCTTTGTGTGGTGACCACAGGCATAAGTGGGTGCTCCGCAGACACACCCACACCCCGGGTGCACCGAACATCATCTTTGCATATGGATTAAAAGTTGATTTTCTTGCCAGCAACATTGCACTTTCACACAAAAAAAAGGAATGTGTACTATGTTACTAACCAGCCCCACAACAGCATGTAAGTGGTTTAGCGGAGATTTTGGTGGTGGTAGACTCCCTTTAAAAACATGTTAAAAATTTAATGGGTGAAATTTTGTAAAAGAATTTTGTTGCAATTCTGGTGCACTTTGTCACATCTTAAGACTTGAATTTTTTTCACTTTTGGCCTGTCCCTTTTCAAACAAGGTAACAAACTGCAGTAAATCTGCCCCAATCTGTATGGGTGCTGGCCCTGACCCTGCAGTACAAAGTACAAAAAGGGGATTGAAAAAGTTGATAGTTTTAGCGCTCCCTGGAAACTATGACTTTCCTTTACCCCTTGCATCCATGTCTAAGTAAGGCTACATTCACCTCTGCGCCGGAGTATCTGCTGGTTTCAGTTTTAAAATGATGGACACCCAATGGACCCCATCATAGTCAATGGGTTCTGTCAGATACCATGTGTATTTTAGCGGTCCGCCTCTGCATTGTTCTGGTCCTTCGATGGAGAGGCAACGTTAGTGTGAGCCTAGCGTAATGTGCATGGACGTGCCGTTTTCCAGTATGACCAAACCATAGGAACCAATGAGCTATTATTATTACGAGCAACAATGTGAAGCAGAAAACACACTTTATAGAAACCTCCATATTCACTCTACATTCAGCTTTTTTATTAGACTATGAGGCTTTCAGCCAGGAAAATTCAGGCTTTTGTGGTATTCCTGGCATTTCAACTTTAGGCTGAACTTTTGCATATATGGCAAGGCAGTAACAAAATCTGGGCACAATGTGGTACTTCCTATGAACAGATGAGTGCAATTCTGGACACTGTAACAAACCACAATGATCAGTGCAATGATATTGATCCTTTGCAATGGTGTACGAGGGTCAACAGGGACTGGGTGCATCTACTACTACTCTAGTCCCAATAGTTACGCCTCTGGTAGTGCACCAATTCCTTCAAAAACAGAGTTATGTCTTTATCTCTGGCACAAAACCTAATATACTACATTACAGCACCAAGGCTGTTCCAGACCCTAGAGAAGAGTCTGTTGCTTTGACATAGGCACTGCAGAATGTGTAGCGCTGTCCTCCTAGGCCCGCTGCCTCTATGCGGGAGAATAGCCTACACTTACCAGAGTCTGGGAGGATTTTTCTGTTACTTCTAGGAGAATAGGAAACACCATAGTGTTCCTGGGCCCTGGTGAAAAATGTATAACTGGATGCCCATCTGCCATGTACCATGAGCCCGTACTGAGCCAGTGCAAAGATTCACGAGAGATGTAGTTCAAAGTTCTCGCCAAAAGTTCTTTGCAGGCTATAACCAGATCTGTGTATGGCGGTAGATCTGGGGGATCATGGCGGCTTTGAAAGCTTGAAAAAGATTTTGGAGTCAGTTCATGGAAGGGATAAAAACTGGGGGAGACCCCCTTTAAGTACTCCATCTACAAAAGTGAAAAATTCTGCAGGACCGGCCAACTATCTTGTGTCTGAGAGGATTCTTCTAGGAGAGGTGTAATGTGCAGTTCCAGGAAAAATTTATATACCAGTTATAACACTGGTGTCTTAAGCAACTGCTACCTCTAAATCCCTATGGTCATGTACCTTGCATTTTGGTTAAAAATTCTACTAGCTAGTAATACATAGGCTGATGTACAACCTTTGCAAGTCCCTGGTATAAATATACGGCATTGATAAAAACTGGCAAGAGTTTTATGACCACATTGGTATCCAAAAACCTACTGAGTCACCACATAACAAACAGTACGATTGACCGGACACTTGGACACTATTCATACTACTATGTAACGTCCCTTTGAGACAGTCAACCTAGGCCATCAGACAAATCTATATACTCACTCATAAATATGCCGCTTGGCACGACCAAGTGTTTATGATGGTAGAGAAATAATGCCAGGTATCTGCCGTGGAAATAAAGGATTAGACGTAATGAAATCTCCTTCATCCACCCAAGATCTGCTGTAGTTCCACATAAGCCCCGGGGAGCCAGAGAGAATAGGGCGAGGCTGTGCAATTCTATGTAGTCTGTGACAAAATTATAGCAGAACTGCTGAAATGACTATTGTAAAGCTCGCTTCATATCTACGTTGGACGGGCCATCCGGAGCCTCCATCGCAGCTTCCGTTAAAAATTCCAGAGCCAAAAATTTCTGCAAGCTCCATTTTTTTTGATCCAGGAAAATGAGGGACACTGAAATGGAAATAGTCACCGAGATCTGTTGGACTTCATTGGTATCCACATTTCATGTCCATTCTTACCTAACTAGGATACTTCCAGTACTTAGGTACTTGAGCAAGATGTTATAGACATACCTGACTGACATAAAGAAAATGCAACCTAACCCAAAAATTGGCTTTAGAGGAGCGATTCCCTACCAGGGTTATCAGGTCATTGACTTCCATATTGGCTTGAATATCTCCATTGGCAGGGAATAACACCACTGGCTTCCGCAGCAAGCACCTTCCTTTATATCACATCACATGACCTGTATTAGCCAATAGAAGCTTGACTCTTAATAGCCTCGCTGACATACATCATTATCACTACTGCACCACTTGCTCGCTTTTGTTCTCTGTTATCAGCCATTATCAGAGGACAGGACTCATGTAACCCGTATTAGCCAATAGAAGCTTGCAGGTCCTTTCGTCTTAATAGCATCACTGACATACACTATTATCCGAGGATTGCAACACTTACTCACTATTGTTCTCTGTTATCAGTCTTTATCAGACTATTGTATCCAGAGGATATATATCTAAATATAATTACTTCAGGTCATTAAACCACAGGATTTGTAGCCATAATATTGTCACAAACATGGCCTGTATTATACCAGTAGAAAATTGGCCTTCATCTGGCGCAGTCTTCAAGATTTTTTCCTTTTTGCCTTCTTTACGTCGGGTACTTTTTCTAGTGCATTATAAAATGCTTTATCTTCTCCTATGTAACGTGGAAGTGCAGGTTCCCTGGAGTTAGACATTTTTCAAGGTTCCCCTATGGTAATAATGTCAGCAATGACCGCCTCGCAGAATACATTTATGTACTTCACATATGTGCAAGGTCTCCAGTTATCTCCACATATTCTGTAGTCTATATCTTTTGCTTAGAGAATTGTGTTTTCTAGTAACATCAGATACAGTCATATGAAAAAGTTTGGGCACCCCTATTAATCTTAATCATTTTTAGTTCTAAATATTTGCGTGTTTGCAACAGCCATTTCAATTTGATATATCTAATAACTGATGGACACAGTAATATTTCAGGATTGAAATGAGGTTTATTGTACTAACAGAAAATGTGCAATATGCATTAAACCAAAATTTGACCGGTGCAAAAGTATGGGCACCTCAACAGAAAAGTGACATTAATATTTAGTAGATCCTCCTTTTGCAAAAATAACAGCCTCTAGTCGCTTCCTGTAGCTTTTAATCAGTTCCTGGATCCTGGATGAAGGTATTTTTTACCATTCCTCTTTACAAAACAATTCCAGATCAGTTAAGTTTCATGGTCGCCAAGCATGGACAGCCCGCTTCAAATTATCCCACAGATGTTCAATGATATTCAGGTCTGGGGACTGGGATGGCCATTCCAGAACATTGTAATTGTTCCTCTGCATGAATGCCTGAGTAGATTTGGAGCTGTGTTTTGGATCATTGTCTTGCTGAAATATCCATCCCCGACATAACTTCAAATTCGTCACTGATTCTTGTACATTATTCTCAAGAATCTGCTGATACTGAGTTGAATCCATGCGACCCTCAACTTTAACAAGATTCCCGGTGCCGGCATTGGCCACACAGCCCCAAAGCATGATGGAACCTCCACCAAATTTTACAGTGGGTAGCAAGTGTTTTTCTTGGAATGCTGTGTTTTTTTGATGCCATGCATAACGCCTTTTTGTATGACCAAACAACTCAATCTTTGTTTCATCAGTCCACAGGACCTTCTTCCAAAATGAAGCTGGCTTGTCCAAATGTGCTTTTGCATACCTCAGGCGACTCTGTTTGTGGCGTGCTTTCAGAAACGGCTTCTTTCGCATCACTCTCCCATACAGCTTCTCCTTGTGCAAAGTGTGCTGTATTGTTGACCGAAGCACAGTGACACCATCTGCAGCAAGATGATGCTGCAGCTCTTTGGAGGTGGTCTGTGGATTGTCCTTGACTGTTCTCACCATTCTTCTTCTCTGCCTTTCTGATATTTTTCTTGGCCTGCCACTTCTGGGCTTAACAAGAACTGTCCCTGTGGTCTTCCATTTCCTTACTATGTTCCTCACAGTGGAAACTGACAGGTTAAATCTCTGAGACAACTTTTCGTATCCTTCCCCTGAACAACTATGTTGAACAATCTTTGTTTTCAGATCATTTGAGAGTTGTTTTGAGGAGCCCATGATGCCACTCTTCAGAGGAGATTCAAATAGGAGAACAACTTGCAATTGGCCACCTTAAATACCTTTTCTCATGATTGGATACACCTGGCTATGAAGTTCAAAGCTCAGTGAGGTTACAAAACCAATTTTGTGCTTCAGTAAGTCAGTAAAAAGTAGTTAGGAGTATTCAAATCAATAAAATGATAAGGGTACCCAAATTTTTGCACCGATCAAATTTTGGTTTAATGCATATTGCACATTTTCTGTTAGTACAATAAACCTCATTTCAATCCTGAAATATTACTGTGTCCATCAGTTATTATATATATCAAATTGAAATGGCTGTTGCAAACACCCAAATATTTAGAGCTAAAAATGATTAAGATTAATAGGGGTGCCCAAACTTTTTCATATGACTGTATTTGGAGCGGAGTGCTGTTCCTAGATGGGGGCGCTCCAGGGTATGGTGTGTGGGAGTTAGAGGGCGTGTAGGTTGTGGTTTTATTTTGGGCGTGTGACACAGGGATTCCCTCATGCATCATTCCCCCCTCCTGCCTGACATTTCTCTTCTGTGAGTCACTGCTCTTTGGCTCAGGCGTGTCTGTATTTGTGGATATGCATTTACACAATGCTGTGTTACCATGTACTGTGTGTTGTACTTTGTGCCCCCTTGTAACATTATATATGTTCCCCAGTATGTGGATGCCTATATCACAAATAGTCTTCTGTTTTATTGGCGTACATTTGGATTCACAATCTATTCTTTCTCCTTTTTTAGCTCCATGTTTTCACCTCATCGTTGTCGCTGAGTCACATTTTTTCCGTATCTGACTGTTTCTAATATCCCTCTGCAGGCGTCTCCAGTTTCATGACTGCTACATTCTTCCTCCCTACCTCCCGGGCCTGTATTTCAGGCTTCTGCATCTGTAAAGTATAATGAATCAGGGCACTAAGGAGTTAATTGCCACATTGGCCACTAACACATTGATATATATGGTCATGCGATGTGCCCAATGACCGCCATATGCCTGCGTGTATATGATCACATTCGCATGTCATCCCGATGTAGCTGCTTCTTTGATGATACCCACATTTTGCCACAGGGCTCCTAATACATGTCACGTGTAAATACAGTCCTGTCTTTGTGCACCGTGAATGGGTTAACCTACTATAGTTAATGGTTTGGGGTAAATATTCTAGAACCGTACTCACTTCATGAGCTGGCAGATGCTTACTATTAATGGCTGCTAGGAAGATAAAGACATATACTGGGAAAGTAATTTGATCCAGTACACAGTCTGGTAATCCAGTTCTTTTCTCCAGCATAAGGGCGTGTTCACACTGCTTCTTTTGGAGATGTTGTTTTTTTAGGCTTTTCTGCCTCAAATATAGCACCAAAATCCGCTTCAGAAACGCCGGAAATCTTCTCTCATTGATTTCACTGGGAATCATCTAGTTGAAAAAGAAGCGTCCTGTCCTATCTTCGGGAACAAAAAACGATCCAAATCCTATTGACATCAACGACATGTCTCAAAAACATTCCAAAAATGCTCTGAATTTAAAAAATGCTTACTAAAAACAGAGCTGTTTCTTAAGGCTGAGGCCCCACGTTGCAGAAACGCAGCTATTTAAGATGCAGATTTTGCTGTGTTTTTTTGAGCCAAAGCCAGGAGTGGATTGAGCAGAAGGTAGAAGTATAAGAACTTCCTATATATTTCCCATTCCTTTTGTAGCCATTCTTGGCTTTGGCTCAAAAAAACAACAAAATCTGCAACAAAAAAGCTGCGTTTCTGCAACGTGGGGCCTCAGCCTTAAGGCCCACATAGTGGGCCGCAGCAAAAAAAGCGTTGATGGAAAAACAATGGCGGCAACGCATTGCGGTTTTTCCTACAGCGATTTTCAGAGAAAGTCTGCAGAGGTTTCCACTGTGGATTTTCTGCTTCCATTATACCTATAGGGAAACCGCCGGCGTTTCCATAGGTATAATTGACATTCTGCGATTTCCAAAACCGCAGACAGTGGTCAAGCTGCGATTTCCAAAACTACAATGGTTTTGGAAATCGCAGCATGACCACTGCATGTATTTTCCGCAGTGTGTGGATGGAAATCACTAGAATTCCATCCACTATGCAGGGACTGTAAAACTCTCCGGCCTTAAGCAGTTTTTTTGCAGTTTGACAAAGCAGTGTGAACGCACCCTTAATCCATTGAGCTGCATAAAACCACAGAAAATTATTCCTATAGTCCCGTATTTTGTGTCAATGTTTTATTTTGGGCTGATTTGCTATGGTTTTACAATTTTATTTCTGTATGATCAAGAAAATTTGGCATCTATTGGGTTTCTGTGGTGCCAGATTATAGCAACGTAGTGCTAATTTTCCTTGGGATTTTGCTAAATACATAGGAATTTCTTCTCGTTTTCCACCTTGAGGGGCCAACATGTCTTACAGAAGGGAAGGGTACATCACTTCGGCCCCTCAGCACATCTACTACTTTTTGTGCAACTACTTCGCTGTTTTATGGGTTTAGGGCACCCCACTACAGATAATGGAACATGGGCTTGACATGGTTACCATGAATTTTTCTCTTTCCCTCCAGGTGACTGCTGGCTTCTCGCTGCCATTGCGTCCTTGACGTTAAACGACACTCTTCTCCACCGCGTGGTTCCTCACGGTCAGAGCTTTCAGCAGAATTATACAGGAGTCTTCCACTTCCAGGTTAGTGATGTTCATTTTCAAAGTATTTCATTGCTAAAGAAATATTCTGGAATTGGTGAGATCAGGGCTCTGTGGCGGCCATATCATCACTTCCAGGTCTCCTCCTCCAAAGGGCAAAGGTCACACCAAATATTGATGGGATTTACATTTCTCTTTTCTTCATTCACTTCATTTTATTACTTGACAAAAATCAACTATTAACACTTCTAGTTATGAAAGCATTCTTACTTTGCAGCATTTTTCCATACCTGCCTAAAACCTTTGCACAATACTGTGTTCCCAGTGCACCTGTCAGCCTGTAAGGTCAGCAGGGGTGTAATATATACCACTCCCTTGTATATTTTTCAGTAAGTTGTGAGCAGTGAATGATACTTGTCCAAATGATTGTCCTCTAATATACAATTTTGTATACAGACTGAATATAGAGGACACGAGAACTCCTGAGAAGCTAAGCGCTGAGAGTGTTATATTTCAGGATCACACCCATTATTGTTAGTATCACAGTCTTTTCAATCTCCTCAACTCCACCTTAGTATGGCATTTCAATCAATAGTAAAAAAAAAAAAAAAAAAAAAAAAAATGTCTGCATGTGCCACATTGTAAGTGCTAGTTAATAGATGGACGAACCTCTGGAGATTTGTTTCGTCCTGTGTTCTGATGAAGCGATCCCCCAGTTTGGTTTGGTCCAAACGTGTTCGGATAGAACCAGAAGTGAAACTATTACACCGTGGCGCCCGGCGCTCGCTTGAGACTAGAATGAAGTGATTTAAATCAGGTGGTTTAAAAAAGTTGCAACTCCAACTTTTTGCATCTGTTCATAGTCTCTGCTCCAATGATTCCAGCACAGATGGGATTTCTTCTCTAGCCCCTACTGTTCCTGAGCAATAATCTCTATAAATTTCAGCACCCGATATGCCAATTATGTTCTCTACTGTCAGGTGGGCGGTCCTGGACTAGAGCAGATAGTCAGGGACCGCCCATCTGTTTGTAGAGAGCCTAGTCATTATATCTGGTGCTGAAACTAACGCCACTGATTGCTCAGGAATGGTGGGGGGCTAGAGAAAAAACTCCAGCTGTGCCAGAATCAGCAGTGCGGTGCCTTTTAAAGGATGCTAAGAATTGTAGTTGGTGGAGGTGGTGAAAGGTCCTCTTTAAGAGGTAAACCTATCAATTTTGGCAGAACTGACTGACTTTCCTATGTGTATAGGAAAGCTTTCAGCCATTTGCCAATAGGTATCTAATGTGTATGGGTACCCTTACAATAGATTCTGGCCAAACGCTTGTTGAGCCAAGAGCTTTTCCTTTCAACTACTCCTGACACATTCATGGTGGACTCAGCTAAGCATGCATGTGTTTTCAGTGGGAAAAGGGAAATGGGTGCAGCTACACATCTCCAGCAATGGCTTAACTTCAGCTAGAACAAGGGATTGGGTATGCTGAAATCCAATATTGGGGGAGAGTCAGGACACCTCCACAACATTGTATAGTCAGTCCTGCTGAAATTGACATTTGCAGGGCACATTTAGGATACATTCAGTATTTGGTGGGCATTCACATTAGATGGATGTCTGTCGAACCCACTTATTTGGATCAACCAACCGTCAAATGTGTAGGAGACTGTTCTGGTTCTCTCTAAAGGATAAGGGTTGGACATGTTGAGTGTCATCATGTTTAACCCTTTTGTTCTGAAAAGAAATCAAGCTCCACCAGAGGTATCTGACCCCAGATTACTCCACTCTCTATAGTGAGATCCACTCACCTTGGGTTGGAGTAACACACTACTTATCTGGCATTTATATATACAACTGAGTAGTAGGATAGTCATTTTACAGCATATATAAGTCTGAGTTACCATGTAAATAGGACAAAGCTAATGATTCATGTTACGTTCTACTAATAACATGTGTACTGTTCTGGTAATACACCAGTATAGGCTGGAAACTGGAACTGGTATATGTGATGTTATGTGCTCCTTTGACTTTCTTTGTCCGAGAATGGCCTGGAGGGAGACTTTGAGGTTTTAATTATTGTGACAGCAAATTCTTCTTTACATGTGGACACTAAGTTCACACTAGCGCTGGCTTTCGGTCGTTTGGGTCCATTTGGGAACCTGAACAACTGAGAGGCGGACCGCTAAAACAGTGGTCTGTCATTTTGAATCTGAAATCTGCGTCTAAAAAAGTCCTCTGTGCAGGACTTTCTTATCTGCCAATTTTCGGAGGACTCTGCGACAGAGACTCTGACGCAGATGTGAACCCAGCCTTAGTCTCTTCTCCAGGTAACTTTGCTAAATTAATTTATGTTATAAGTCCATTTAAGATCACTACTGGGTTGTTACTTTTGCAGAATAAATGCATAAAGCAAATGATCACACAGTAAAAAAAGTTCCAAAGACTGATACGAATTTCTGTCAGCACAGGAAGGGCTGGTATAGCCGCCGTCCTCCTTTTCACATGATGGCATGTACACTTGGATGAATCACTTTCCTGACAGCGGGAGGGACCTCTCTGACTGTCAGTGTGATTTAACTTCATGGTGTCATGTTTTTGTCTATTGACAGTGTTGTCCGTTCCTTGCCTTTGTGTATATAGATGTATACTGTATTGCCTTCACTGGTTTTGCTTTATAAACACTTTAGTCAGGGCTATCCTCACAAACATTTACAAACTTCAAGACAGAAGAAGTGAGTGGCTACCAGAAAGGAAGGAAAAATGGCTGCCCCACTTGTGATTCGCACGAAAGAAGAACGGTGTGCAGTGATTTGGTTTTTTGGTCTGAGGAGGTCTCTGGTGCTGATATTTATCAAAGACTTGCGCAGCGTCGAGGAAAAAGTGTGTATGAATGGATAGAGAAGAGCACAGAACATTGCACACGTGTCAGCCATGAAGGAGCTGTACGCCTGTCTACGACTAACAGCAACATTGAGCATGAATGTGAACTGACTCTAGGTTCACCCCTACATTAGGGTTTCCGTTCTTGGGGACCCGTGAAACCCATTCCGCTTAAAAAGGGGTTACTCGCGGAAACCCGTGGACCCCATAGACTATAATGGGATCTGCTGGGTTTCCGCCCATTTTCGTATTTTTCTAGCGGATTCGGGGACGAAATCCCCAAAGGGAAACTAAGTGGTGGTGTGAACCCAGCCTGATTCTGTTGGCTAAACACGTGACAGTGGATTATCTGAAAGTGTAAATGCTTAAAGTGTAACTCCCATTACATTTTATTTTGCTATTTTGTCGGGGGGTGTTTAGTCAACATTTTTGTAATATACTTTATTAACCTATCTAACTTCCTTTTAGTAGAAAACAGGCTAAAATACTTCCTAGCTACCCTCTAACTGAGCCATTGCCAGGGAAAATCCGAACACATTTATATTACCAGTATGTAAAGCTGTAGCATTTGCTACATGGTCACTTTAAATGGCCGTATGTCCAACTTTATATCACCTAGAAACATTTCATATGCTGCCAATATTGCAGTATTAGCTATAAAACAACCGGATATATAACTAGTTAAAACACACTTGGGAGTTTGAGCTTTATGTGCAGCAGTTCATTCTGCATGTAAAAATCACATTCATAAGTGTGTTTTACTAGTGATATCTCTAGTTTTATAGCTAGTACTGCAATTTCAGCTTTCATGTGATATCAGAACCATGACTAGATTCACATCTGCGCATGATTCACTGTCGTTTGGGTCCGCCTGGGTCCCGAATGATGGAGAGCTGGACCATAGTGGTTACCCATTGACTATAATGGGGTGCAGCAGGTGTCCGCCGTTTTTATACTGAAACCAGTGGAGAGAAAAGTCCTCCACGATTTTCTGCGGTTTCTGCAGCACAGATGTGAACCTAACCTAAGTGCTAGACTAAGTGGTATGAACCTGGAGATACAGCCATTTAAGGAGACCATCTTTATAAACTGTATTGAGTACAGGTGTATGGGGCAGACCCTCCCTTTGCAATGCTTACTAGCGTGAGCTTTATAACCTGTTTTCTATTAAAAGGAAGTTACATAGGTCAATAAAGTATATGACAAAAATGTTCACCAAACAAAAAAAGGGAATTACACTTTAACTACCTCTGCTATTATAGCCTTAAGATTTTTTGAGCAACGAGGAAGGGATTAATGAGAATAATAAAAAAGTTCAGGTGGAGTTTAGAAGGCAAGTCAAGCAGAGACCAAAGCATTGTCCTGCAGGGAGGGTTTGCAGCTGGTTAAATATGAGATCAGTGGATATGTTTTATTTGTATATCAGCCTTTTAAAGGGGTATTCCTATTTCGGCAAATAATGGTCAAGATGGAAATAGCTGGACACAAGGCTCAACCAGTGTATGACTTGTGGAAACAGCCAAGTGATACTGCTCTGTGCTCTTTCTGTCACTCCAATAGTAGTGAAGGGGAACTACGGAAACAGCGTAGTACGTTTAACAGTTTTACTGTTTTTCAGTATACCAGGTGAACGCAACAACTGGTATTTAGTCAACAACAGGTTAACTCAACAAGTCTGCTAGCTGCATCACAAAGCGATGGAAGACATAGCAGTAGTGAATACACAATGCCGAATAGTCACTTTGTGCTTCCTCGCTCTTGCTGGAGCGGTACTTAGAGATCCTGGAGTCCCTTTGCTTTAATCGAGTCTGCAATGGAGTCCTCAATGATGTGACTTGGCCAAGGGTGTCACTGGTCATGCAAGGAGCTTGTGTTGCTAGACCCACCACCCACACAGCACACCAATGTACAGGTCGCCATATCTCACCTCCGACATAATAAAGTGTGAATCCATATCTGTGCAGCTGCCTTGTGATCCAAATCTCATCTCTATGAGCATGTTGATAGAGCTGCGACGCTAGAGGAGCAAGCGTCTGCACACCTGTCGAGACGTTTTGGGGGTGTACCCCACTTTCTCAAGCATGTGCAGGAGATCACAGTGAAAAATCTGCAGCTTGTGATATAATTCATCACTATTGAATAATATAATGCACCAAGCATATATACTTGTACATACACATGTAGAAAATGGTGACATTCTTCTTGTGTACTTACAGCTATGGCAGTTTGGTCAATGGATCGATGTCGTGGTGGATGACTATCTCCCGGTTAAGGATGGAAAACTTGTCTTCGTACACTCAGCTGAAGGGAATGAATTCTGGAGTGCGCTGCTGGAGAAGGCCTATGCTAAGTATGAGTGCTTCCTAATGTAATGCATACAAACTGCCTAAGGCCAGCAGTATACGAGCTTTTACGCAGGGGCGTAAGTTGAGGAGGTGCAGTTGGACCTGGGCCCAGGTGCCTTAGGGGTGCCATTAAGCATCTCTTCCCAATATGAGGACACCAATACTATAAACAATACAGATGGTACAGATTTTGCAGTGGGGCCCAGGAGCTTCATGTTTCGCCTCTGCGGTCTGTATATTGGCTGTATATCCCAGACCCGGATTCATAGTTTCATAGCGTCATAGATACTTCTGACACTTGAGTCCGAGTCACCATACAGAGAGCAGTCCAGGAAATACGCCTGATATATGGACCATATGTTCTGGACTGTAAATCTCCTTGTGCTGCTGGCCTGAAGGTGCCCATTGATGATTGGTATATGATATGATTTATTCTTGGTTGGGTATTGCCTCTTACTAGTTGTTCTGTAATAGTAATATCCTGTACATATATAATCTATTGACTAACATCATACACATTCCTTACAGGGCTAATGGCTGTTATGAAGCTCTGTCTGGCGGGAGCACTTCTGAAGGCTTTGAAGACTTTACAGGAGGAGTTACTGAGTGGTATGAACTGAAGAAGCCTCCTGCGGACCTTTTTGGCATTATCTTAAAGGCTTTGGAGAGGGGTTCCCTTATGGGATGCTCTATTGATGTAAGTGAACACCAAGATTTTTTTTACCATACGTCTGCCAGGATTATGATGGCATACTCACCTGTCCTGTGAAGTCATTTGACTGTACTGTCTCTCTGTGGGGATGTATACTCTGTAAGACTAATGCTTCCCTATCACTTAGTCTAGAGCATTAGATGTTTCCCATTTCAATGAACATCCCAGTAGTTCAATATAACTGTGAGTCTCGTGCATTTAGTATGGTAGGGGTCACCTGTCTCCCCCTGACCCTCAGGCTGCCATTATGGCTGAAGCACATCTTATATTACTCCCTGAGACAGGAGGTGTGTACAATAAGGAGCAGTCTCCCCCTCCCGATCCATTATTATTACTATTAACTTCCGCTCCGTATTAACTTTACTATCTGCCAGGAGTAACTGTTAAATATCAAACAAATAGCTGAAAAATTCCCAAGGGAACATGATATAGGAGATCCAGGGACTGCAAACACAGGGTATGATGCAGCTAAAAAGATCCCTAACACAGGAAAAGATAAATCTTTGCGCTCAGTCAGGAAAACTGTTTGCTGTCTGGGACTAGCATCCCGTCAGCAATAAAACAAGCC
This sequence comes from Leptodactylus fallax, assembly GCA_947044405.1. Lineage (NCBI taxonomy): Eukaryota > Metazoa > Chordata > Amphibia > Anura > Leptodactylidae > Leptodactylus > Leptodactylus fallax. The sequence continues at coordinate 2,781,790 of CAMRHE010000138.1, read as the reverse complement.
GCCAGAAGTAGATACAAGTACATAAGTAAACTTTTCTTACACTGTAAGCTGTGAGATTTTGCAGAATACTTTTAGTCCAGTCAACAGAGAATGTGGAGGCTGTGAGCAAAATCAGCCCCTCCCCTCTCCATTCACTGTGTGAAGAGAGAACAGACCCTCCTCCTTCCACTCACTCTGAAGCCATCTTAAGCGTAAGGTATCTATAGACGGACCATCCCTACTAACGGAGTGAACAGCAAATTAGCTAGGAGGAAGACATCTAGTGGCGGCGACTTGAGAGGTCTATCAGGCAGAAAACAGCAACATAAAGTGCATTACATTTTGGTCCAGAATCACATGATCTATTAAATGAGACTAAGTTGTCTGAAAAGTTAGTGACTACTTAACAATTTGGAGAATATCTATAGACAACTGCTCATGTATGGACTATGTTCATACAGGGGCAGTTGTCTATTGTCCTTGGGGATAATGCTTGCCAGTCTTCAGGTTTGCTGTGTTTCTGCCGAGGGACGCCTAATGCGTCACTTCTTCCTTATTACCTTTTTCCTAAGTTACATCTCATTGGAATTGTAATGATTTTACTTTTTTCGTAGATCACTAGTGCAACTGATATGGAGGCCATAACATTCAAGAAACTGGTCAAAGGCCATGCCTATTCTGTTACAGGAGCCAAAGAGGTAAATATATATATATATATATATATATATATATATGTAATGAACAGAAAATGTATGTTTAGGATATTAATGGTTGTGAAAGAGTTTTGAATATTTCACACCTTGCTTTAGGTTTTGTTAAAGAGGGCCTGTCGGCAGTCCTGACATGTCTGTTCAAGTAAATATCCCCATTAACCACTTGCCGACCCATTGATATGTCCCAGCAGTCGGCAGTAACTATACATCCTTGCCTCGAGTGATGCATGAGATCATGAACCTGGTGTTCAAGTGATTTCCAAGTGCCGGGAACCTGCATGAGCTGCTGGGTCCTAGAGGTCCTGCACTGTATACTAAGAAGCTGTTATCCTCCTGTAACTGCAGCTAATGTATCAGTCACCAGGGAAATCGGCAAAAAAATGTATTAACACATCAGAGATCTAAAGGTGTCCATATAACTTCAACAGCTGTCGACTCATTCCCATGACAGCTATTCCACCTGACGCCCCCACATACATGCATGCTCGGTTGGAAAAAGAGAGTACAATGCAGGTGGTTGCTTATTTTCTAGGAAAACAAAGAACTGAACTTGATAATATTTAGCATGAAGGATCCTTTCGTCCTTTGACATCATTTGTTGGGGGAAAGGCAGGAGGCCCCCATATACACATGATAGATGGTCCTGCAAAAACAGCAGGTTCAGATAACTTTTCTCTTTGGGTATGGTAAGATAATAACCAATAAGATAAATCTACCCCTTCCTTTTGATTTAGGTCAACTATAGAGGACAGAATACAAAGCTAATTCGGATGAGGAACCCATGGGGAGAGGTGGAGTGGACTGGAGCATGGAGTGATAGGTAAGAAACACCATACATCGGTATAGTTCAGATAATAAAATGGCTTTTTAACAAGATACATGAACAGCAAATATATTTTCTTCTTCTAGCTCTAATGAGTGGAATTATGTGGATCCTTCACAGAGAGATCAGCTGAGAAATAAAATGGAGGATGGTGAATTTTGGTGAGTAAGGAAAAGAACATTTTGGTCTACAGGAATAACTCTAGCTGAAGTGACTGATCCCGATACAGAGAGTTACTGTTAAAGGGGTTTTCTGGGATTATTTATGGCCTTGGGCATATTGGGATAGGCTATCAATGTCTGATCTATGCGTGTCTTGGCTACTATACAATGTACGGAGCCATCTGCTTCCTGCTCTGTTCACTTTAACGTACTGGGCAACAGTCCCAAAAAACTGAATGGTGGAGAGGCCAGGTGTAGCCCCCCGCCCCCTGGTCCATCTAGTCTGCTCTTATGTTATTTCCATTTTATCTTCGGATAGACATGTGTTTATTCCAGACTTGTTCACATTCACTTTACATTTCCCAACCACATCTGCTGGAAGTTTGTTCCAAGCCTCAACTACTCTTTCAGTGGAATAAATATTTCCTGACATTGCTTCTGATCTGGCCCTCAACTAATTTCCAACCTTCCCCATGTTCTTGTGTTTAGTTTTTTATTAACTGAACTTTATTTATACCCTTATCATATGTAAAGATTTCTATCATGTCCCCCTCTCTGTTCTTTCTTCAAGGATATAACAAGTTCTTTAAGCCTTTCCTGATATGTTTTATGCCTCAGACCCCCCACCATTTTTGTAGCCCACCGATGGACCCTCTTTTTGAGGGTATTGTCTCTAGAACTGGGCGCAGTATTCCAGTGGTCTCACCAGTGCTCTACACTGCGGAATCACAATCTCTTTCTTCCTACTGGTTATACCTCTAGCTATTCAGTCGTCCGTCCAACTTGCTTTCCCTGCTACCTGGTTGCACTGTGCACTCTTTTTGAGGCTGTGTTATATTAGGACCCTTCTCTTGGGATATCTTGAATAACACAGAATTGCCAATGTGATACTAGATAAAGGGTTCCTTCTCCCCCAAGTGCATTATCTTACATTAGACTTGTAGAACTGAAGTTTCCGTTGTTGGACCATTCATTCAGTAAAGCTAGATCTTTTTCCTCATTACAAACCCTTCCAGGTATATCAACCCTATTACACACTTTTATGTCATCAGCAAACAGGCATGCCATACCTACCAAACCTTCTCCTATGTCTAACATACACGGACAGATGAACAGTAGGCTTGGCATGCACGAGTTGAGGGTCTTCAGGTTTTGCAACAGCTAATGAGCTACAAGTTGGAGACCACTGACTTATTCCATTCCTTTCCTTTACCAGTTTTTTCATCCTACGTCCTACTTCTAGTGATCAGTATCAATCTCAAAGGGTTTCTTCACTACTGAGACTTACGGACATGAGGTTGAATTAAACAAATTCTATCTTCCAAGGAAATGGCTTACGCAGTTTTGGACTTCCTGTAAAGTCAAATAAAGGATACAATAATAGTTTCTATTTGCTTCTGGAAGCCTCTCATTTATTCATGACTAGTTGACCATTTTGCTGCATTTATTTTATTCAGAATACTCAGCATAAAAAGGTTCTTTCCAGCTGGCATGAAGACTACAAAATAGATATTGATTTCCCATATACCAGTAAGATGGCCGTGGTAACATAAAACCCAGTGGCAATGATTTTGCATCATAGGTTTGCTACAAAATGTACATAGATATTGAAGCAGTGACATACACATTAGTTACATAGTATGCATGTGTAACACACCAGGGACGGATCCAGAAATAAAATATTGATCTGCTCTAGCCACTTCCACCTAATCTATAGATTACTACTTTATTAAGCTATAGTTAATAAAGTTAGGTTATGGACACATTGTTATACCTTTTTTATTGTAATGTACATGTTTTAGGCTAAACACATTTCCCTAACCATTTAGCCATTTGTCTGCTGCCTTCATGGTTTTTCATACATTGCAGGCTGCTCTGTGCCATTCTCAGTGAAATGTGTCAGTGAACTCCTATGATGGCCCAGTCTGTAGCTCTTACCTCCGCTGTCATGAGAAATTAAGATTAAACACCCAAGTCTCCTAATGACCTTGAAAATCGAACACTTTTTGTGTTTCGGATGACCATAGTAACCATTCAGATTACTACTTTTTTAACCTATATAGGAATAGTTAGGATATGGACACGTTGTTATACCTTTTTATTGCAATGTAAACATTTTGGGCCAAACACAGGTTTTAATAAAAGATTTTTAACCATTTGTCTGCTGCCTTCATGGTTTTTCATACATTGCAGGCTGCTCTGTGCCATTCTCAGTGAAATGTGTCAGTGAACTCCTATGATGGCCCAGTCTGTAACTCTTACCTTTGCTGTCATGAGAGCTCATAAACTCTTGTTTATGCTGAATTCTGAACACCTTGAGAACTAAGAACAGGATGGAGCAGTCTGCAATGTATAAGAAAACCCAATAAGTAGAAAAAAAAAGACTATTATCCCACAATATGTGCAAAAAATGTGTCCATGGCCTTTAAAATTGAAATAGCTTACAATATTCCTTGGCGTCTGGTATAGTTTTCCTAACTGGGGTCCAAGTTACATTTGTATAATGTACAAATAACAGAGCCAATGTCTAAATATGGGAACTGGGAAGGGTGGAAGCATTGTCACTGGAGTCACCTTTTATAGATCACTTTTGAGGTGAAATTAGGTATAAAGGGACACAGCATTGCTTTGCATAGTGTATGTATTTTTACCATGAATAGAATTATTTTATTCCATCAAATATGTATTAATTTAATTTTCACAATTTTATATCTCTGAGACTGATATTAAAAAAAAAAAAAGATATATACTGTATGTATGTGTTTATTGTTTCCATATATTATTTCTGGATTTCTTGCCTGCAGGATGTCTTTCCAAGATTTCCTTCGTGAATATTCTCGCCTTGAAATTTGTAACCTCACTCCCGATGCCTTAACTGCGCGCAAATACCGCAAGTGGAACACAACCCTTTACAGTGGAAACTGGCGGAAAGGGAGTACTGCTGGCGGGTGCAGGAACTACCCTGGTAAATATAATCTTATATTCTGGAATATACTATCATTTGTCTGTACATATGTCCTGGTACTTATAAAATGGGAAGATACATTATTATTCTGATTTTGCAATTTATCCAAACCTCTTTTGTTGTGGGACACATTTCTTTGCAGTCCATGACATTTTTTGGAACCGATCTAAACTATATTTTAGGCAATTACGTAAACAGGAATTAGCTTTTTAATGAGATTACAAGAAACGCTGCCTTGAAGGCCTCACTTGCCATGTATTGTGCATGGAGTCTTATGTACTGCAGTATGGATCTGTGTTCCGTTGGTGACACACGTCACAAATATCTCTCCAGATCCCCGTAATAGGAAGAGTAGAGCAAACCATGGCCATATGTCCATTGCATGCTGGAAACCAGCTGCTGATCCTTCTTTCCTCTATGCTGCTGTCAGAGGAGAGCCCTCCATATACAGTATATCAGATGACTGACCAGTCCTGCTGAACTTGGAAGGTTTTGACTGACATTATAATAATGGCCATACACATTAGATTAGAGTGTGTCGATGTGTGACTGCAGAGGAAGTTTCCTCAGTAATTCGGCATGTTTTGGAGTAAGCCATGTTTTTACCTGCAGCTTTAGCTCTGTGGTATAAAAATGCTGCAAATCCACCCAACATCCGCCAAAACACATGCTTATCTCAAAGTGTTTTATAATTTCTGTCTGTTCCTTTTTGGCTATGCTAAAATACAGTAGACCTGTAGGTGTGCGTTTGCAATGTTTAGTTATCATTAGACATATGAGAACTGACTCCTACTGAGCTGGGTGTGACCCAAATGTACCAAACTGTTCGTTTTTTTTTTTTTTACGAAACCCAACAATAGGAGATTAGTCTCCGATGAACTAAAATGGCTGCTGCATTATACTCTGGGGTCTCTTCAGACCTCAGAGTTTAATAGTTGGAGGCCCAGGGGAGGTGTAAAAAAATAATAAAACATTCATACTCTCTTTCTGTTACCTCTTTTGGGCCTACTATTTGGAAACTGTATAATCCCCTCTACAAGGTACTGGGATTAGGTTTACAACCAATTTACTGCTGACAGACTCCCTTTAATATTACCCTGAGAAAGAGGGTAAGAAAGACAATAAAAATCACATTAAATTAGCAAAGTATCCCAGGACTGCTGCTAGGGGATAAGGCTTGAGTTTGTCCTGTCTTTCAATGTGCATATCCAAGTCCTTAATCTACGGAGGACACTTATTTTTTCAGCATCCTGCTTCAGTCTCTGTCACCCATGGAATACAATGGGTGGAAGATTCAGAGTAGAATTTGGTGCAGATTTTGAGAACGATCCCACCTTAAACTATGCCGTGTAAAAATACCCGAACCCAGCACCTTGGCGGATTACTAGGATAATTTCATCTACTATTTGTTGGCAGCGACCTTCTGGATCAATCCTCAGTTCAAAATCAAGCTGGAAGAAATAGACGACAATGATGACTACGGCTCAGAAAGCGGGTGCACCTTCCTTCTAGCCCTGATGCAGAAGAACCGGAGGAAGGAGAGGCGATTCGGGAAGGACATGGAGACCATTGGCTTTGCTGTTTATGAGGTACGTCACTTGTTAACCAATTGCTTGGATATTACATGTTATTTTTGCTGGAAAGAAGTGCCGGATTATTAGAGATTATTTCTGGATTATCAAACATCAGATTATAAAAATTTCATTGTAATAATCAAGACAATCATTTATTAAAATTATTTAATTCAGATATTTTTTTACATATGGAATAACATAAAAGTCCTTACATGTTCTATAGAAAAATAATATGGAGCTCTAGTTGTGAGTATAACAGCAACCAATAAGCAATACCCCCCAAAAAAAAAAAACATAAAAAAAATAAAGTAAGGGGATTGCAGTCCTACTCCAGATGTGTGTATTGTCAAACATATTCCTGACCCTTTCATCCTATATGTACATGTGTAAGATTATTGTGATAATTATTCACCAGTTAGTAAAATGTGAAGTCTTCCCCAATGTTTTGGTAGAAATATAAATATATTTTGGTTTTTTAGAAATAGTGCCACTGTAGTCCTTAGGCTACGTCTGGTATTGCAGTTTGGACCTGTGTGCTTGAATAGAGATGAGCTGCATTACTATTCACATCCCACGGACAAGGGTGGCACTGTGTCTGAAAAAGAAGACGATCCTTTATGGAAAATGTAGTTGAAATCTACAGGCAGTATGTTATAGAGCAGAAGGAGCTGAGAAAATTGATGTAAAGATTTGTGGGTAAATATTCAGTATAACCTATCTTTTATCTATTGAAATCTCTGTTCCTATGCTAAGAAGTCTAGGAGGCGGAGCTATTGGAGATTAACAGCCTCCCCTCTATGACAGGATTGTATCATGCACATTTTTATTTCAGATTAGGGTAGAGCTATAAATCTGTGAATAAACTGATTTTCTTTTTTTCCCTTTTTTCTGCAGGTTCCCAGGGAGGTATGTATTATGTCTGAGTATCTTTGAGATGTTTGTATGTCTGTCTCGAAATTTAACTTGCTATTGTTCACATTAATGGAATTAATATATAGGACGTTTCTAGTAACCACCCCTCACCTCTCCGAGTCTAGGCCTTATACATTACATGTTAGCTTATTAGCTCTTATATATAGCTATATCTCTCCTGACCCCCTTCTCCATACATGTACATTCTTGGCTTGACTAAGCATACATGTGTTCTCAGTAGGAAGAGGGGAGCTAGCAGACTCCATTGACAGTGGCTTATCTCCCTGTGACTAAAAGGCAGTTAAAGGGATTTTCCAACTCATTTTTATTGATGTCCTATGTGTTCTCAGTAGGAAGAGGGGAGCTAGCAGACTCCATTGACAGTGGCTTATCTCCCTGTGACTAAAAGGCAGTTAAAGGGATTTTCCAACTCATTTTTATTGATGTCCTATCCTCAAGGGTAGGTCATCAATAGGAGATCAGAGGGGATCCGACTCCCAGGTTTCCTACTGATCAGCTGTTTGAAGGGTTTGCAGCACATGTACAAGTTGGAAACCCTCTTTAAAGTTCAACTGCTTAATCCTTATCATCCCTGACATCTGCCATAGGGTAACAATTGTGAGGTCCACATACACTAGATGGTTAGTGGGTTCAGCTAACCTTTATCTAATGTGTATGGCCAGCTTCCCATCTGAGACATTTATGGAATATAAACTGGATATTCCATAAATGTTCACAAGATGAGGGTCCCACCTCTAGGACCTACATTTATTTTGAGAATGAGGGTCCTGCTCACTTACTTGCAGAAGTCCCATGGAAGTTAATGGAGAAAGACGCTCATGCGCTGTGTACTCTACACTCACTGGAGATGTGAGACGGGTAGGTCCCACTTCATGTGTGTATTATGAAGCCTCCTCTCTTCTCCCTGTAGTTTTATTGCATTCCATATCTCGTAATGTATTTGTGTATATCTGTTCTTTTTGACATCATTATAGTAACATATTCATTATACTTCACTAGTTTATGGGACAGTCGGCCGTGCACCTTAAACGTGACTTTTTCCTAACAAACTCATCCCGTGCTCGCTCCGAGCAGTTCATTAACCTTCGAGAGGTCAGCACTCGACACAAGCTCCCCCCAGGAGAATACATAGTGGTGCCTTCTACCTTCGAGCCCAATGTTGAAGGAGATTTTGTACTGAGAGTCTTTTCAGAAAATCGCCACGGGACAGTGTAAGTTTTAGTGAGCAAAATGAGCAATTTCTTGATGAAAACTTGGCAACTAGGCTAAAAGAGACATAACTCTACAAAGATGGTGTTAAGAACTTCATATGACTTCGTATAGATGCGACTTTGTAGGACTGAGATGCTGAGTTTAAAGAGGACATTTTATGTCTTCTGACATTAGCGGTATTATATACCGCTAGAAAGCTGGTGGTAAGGAACGCCATCCCCCCTGACAGTACAAAGCTGTGGAAGAGTACAGTCGGGGGGAAGCGTTCCTCACAGTCCAGCGATGACGCTGAACTAAAGGCCCGCCCTTCTGACAGTGGAGAGATATCGGTGCTGAAACTAATGGCACTAATATCTCTGGCACCAGGGTGCATACTGGCAAAGCTAAATGTGCGCTGAATTCAATGCACTGTCAGCTTTCTAGCGGTATATAATAGTACTGATCTGTGAGGACATGAAAGGTCCTCTTTAAAAAGATTCTTCTCTATGTACGATCTCTACTTGACAATGAATTGATCACTAAGTGCCCTCCTTTTTAGGCCCCCAATGTTCAGCTGGAATCTGTAGGTTAATCTGTAATAAGTGTTAAAATTCCCTGCAGTGCCACCACAGGGTAAGTGAAGCATTACACAGTGTCCATTCAAATCAATAGGTTATCTGTGTACTGAAGGACAGGACAGGTCCTCCAGGGTGAATCTTTCTAACCGCTGTCCACTTATGCCAAGAGATCAAGATCCTGACTGGGGGACCCACTTTATTAGCTCAAAATTTCCTAAAATTGCTTACAGTTTTGTAGATTGTGAGACCCAGTGTTAATGTGGCAAAAACATGCCCATTTTACAGGCCTATCCAACAGCTGGGTGGTGAGTGGGTCACGTACATAAAGTTAAAAGATCTGATTTCATGGGTACCACAGGTGCCTAGGGGGTTGTGACACACTTAACTCGCCATCCTAACACACAGCGCCTGTTTTATCAACTTACCCCATACATGCCTCATGTTTGCAAATATTCTTTCTTTTTTAGGGAAATGGATGATCCAATCACTGCTAATTTACCTACTGAGGTGAGTAATATGTGCAGAATAATTCTCTAAACCTGACATGCCCGATCCTACGTTTCACAGTGTTGCTCTTTAAATATGTCATCCTAAGGGTATGTTCACACGTATCATATACACTGCGGATATTCCATCCAGACTTGTAGGTAGAAAATCCACAATTTTACAAATCTCATCCACATGATGAGTAGAAATTGACATGTGGTACATCATGTCTGTGAATTTTCAACACAGTTCTCATCCTTTACCATGCAGAGGGTGAAGTCCGCAGCAAAATCTATTCTAGCAATTTTTGCTTTTACCTTATGCTCGCAGATTAGACTGCATATTTATGGAGACCATTTCCCTTTAAGGGAGCGTTCTAGGCAAAACCTTAAAAGTCTAGGGTGAGCACACACGATGCAGCAATGGTCACATCCAACATGCCTATCCTTATGCCTAGTGCAGGTTTACTGAGCCTTAGGCCCCACACTAGGCAAAACTGGTTTAGTTTTCTTCAAGTCTCAGTCTGTGTTTGACACAAGGGGGCAGACTTTCTCCATGATTAATGATTAGCATAGCCCAATGTAAAAAACAATGACGACACACATATCGGTATGAACACTGAAATCTTCCTGTTATTTTTTTTTACAATGTTTTCATTATTTATTGAGCAATGAAGGGTTAAATATTTTATTAAAGGCGTTAAAAGCTGTATAAGCACACATGCGTGACCATTTATAGAAATTTCATTATATGTTACGAATCTTAAAAATGATGCAGGGTCACTCTTTGTATTTTGTAGCTCCCCTACCCATAAGCCTGCTCTGCTTTTGTCAGCCCTCCCCTTTAATAAGCACGTGGAGGGTCTGCTTTACTTACATGTGGATAGTAATATTGGTGTCTTTTGCTAGTTCAAATGTTTCTTGACTATTCTGTCTTAAAGGAAGCCTTATCTGAAGGTCAGCTCGATGAAGGATTCAAGAACCTATTCCGACAGCTTGCTGGAGCGGTATGACCATAATGATTTATATAGCATCTATAGGCAGTGTCAGACTGGCCCACCAGGGTACTAGAGAATCCTCCAGTAGGCCCAAATTCTAACAAAGTAATGCCTCTGCAAAAGGTACCCAAATTTGAAAGGTACTATGCTCTATTTCCTAGGGGTTGTTGGAAGGTGGGCCCAGAATCACTTTATCTGGTAAGCCCAAGGAACCTCAGTCTGACACTCTAGAGACAGTATATGGGGTATGCACAGAATTGAACAAAATCCACAGCAGGACTGAGAGTTTGGATAAAATAAGGGTATGTTCACACGGAGGAATTTGGAACTGATTTTGAGGCAGATTCCAAATTTCGTTCTATAGTTTTCAATGGGAGGCAGTGGCGGATGCTTCTTTTTATCAGGACACTGATATAAGAAGCGTTCTGCTTGATCTTGCCATGGATTCCTCAATTGATTCAGCCTTAGAATCCGCAGTATGAGACTACAGCTGGTTAGCCCCACTGTTTATGAGACTGATCAATGACGAAACCTGGGTCGGAAAGCTTCAATTTTTCGGCGTGGGATGCACAGGGCTGGAAAGTTGCAAAGAACCTGAGGTGGAAGACTTCTTCAAATCCCTCTTAATGTTAACGTCTACTTTGTAACACAACTTTATAGGGAATACTGAATCCCCTAGTTCCCTTGACACAGTAAAGGATAAAATACTAGCTTGCTGAAGCCACCACTAGGGGGAGCTAAGTGCATATGTATATAGACTACAGCTACACACAAGTCACATCTAATAACTGTTTTTGTTGCGACCGTGAAACAAGTAACACAACTGTGTTATAACAACATTTTCCCAGTATGCATACAGCAAAGCACACCAACAAATTTTTTGGGGGGGGAAGTTCCCTATTTTATAGGACACTTTCCCTTTACGCAGAAGCGACACGACCCCCTGAATATTCATTTCTATGTTGGAGCTGATGGCCCAGCATCCTGGCACTAGGCACAGAATCTGTCATAAACTTGGGCTTTCACGTGGCTTCTGTGGCACCCAGGAGACTTGCCAACCATTCTGGGAATTGGGGAGGTATCCCCTTTATTCGAGAGCTTCCTGGATGCTCTTGATTTAAATTCATTGGTGAGTACTGCAAGTATGTTCTCCCTTGGTATATGGATTTATATAACTACATCTACCATGATCTCAATATCTGCTGTAAAAATCTCTCAGCAGTGAGCTCCCCCTAGAGGTGGTGGCAGGCATAGACTGCTACCATGTTTTAGATGGTAGGAGAAGCAGTTTGTCGCCGACCCATTGCAGTTACATAATCTGTCTTTGTGTCTCCTCCCTGTTATTATGCAGTCGTACATATATGACTACATACCCTGTGATATCATTGGGGGTATTACTGATACATATTTCTCTGTTATATACAGGATATGGAAATAAGTGTACAGGAGCTACAGTCCATACTAAACAGAATCATGGGCAAACGTAAGTATACGCACCGGTACATAAAAATAAGGGAACAAATAGTGGGGGGAATTAATCAACACATCTACGCAAGTTAATATGGCATTAATATAATATGACGAATATTTGCCGCTAGACCCTTTCATGCACCAAATATGCTCCCCCATTCTGTACCTCAAATGTGGGCAAGGCATAGGACAGGGCAGGACAGAACGCCTCGGCCCGATGTATTTATTATAACTTACGCCAGCCTTCTGGTTTGGTTTGGTGAGGAGATTACTGCTTCTTTTATATTTTTAACCCTCTTGTGAACTTATTTTTAAAGAATTTTTCCCTGCCAGACACCCCACAGATAACAGAATCTGCTTTAGAAACTTATCAGGGCTTAAAAACTGAAAGCAGTATGCAGAGATAGGGAAGGAAGAGGAGATAGATGGCTGGGAGCAGGGGCTGAGTCATCATCCCCACCTGAGAAGAGGTCTGTGACCTAGGCAACCAGCTGTAAATACCTGGGGGACAGATTTAGCTGTATCTGACTGAAGGAACAAGAAAGATTAAAGTAAGGTATTGGGTAAAACACTGCAGTTAGCTTAAAGGGGTTATCCAGGCAAAAATGGACAACCCTTTTAACTTTTAAATCAGCTGGGGGGCATTGAAAAAATTTTAAAAAATTCATACTCACCTGTTCCCGATGCTACGGTGTCCTCCCACCACGTCCCAGTTCTTCTGCTCCAGTGGCTTTTCCCAGGTCTCTTCCAGAGTTTTGCTGAAGCCGCTGATTGGCCTCAGCGGTCACGTGACCACTGAGGCCAATCAGCGGCCTCAGCAGGCCTAAGGAAGAGGACCAATGATGTCACAGGTAGTGACATCGCATGCCATTCGCTGATTGGCCTCAGCAGTCACATGACTGCTAAGGCCAATCAGCGGCTTCAGCGGAACTCCGGAAGAGACCCATTCAGCAGAAGGACCCAGAACGCACTGGGAGGACACCGGAGCATCAGGGACAGGTTTGTATGATTATTTATTTTCAATGCCCCCAGCTGATTTAAAAGTTAAAAGAGTTGTCTATTTTTGCCTGGACAACCCCTTCAAGTTAAAAGTCTGAATATGATCCTTGAGGCGGGAATACCCTTTTATGATATAACACTTGTCAGAAATTTTAAAAATTTTAGGCCATAATAGTAGGAGTTTGAGGAAATTTTTTAAAATCCGTTAAATACCCACAAACAGTATTGTAATGTAGCAATTGTAATACACTAGGTGTATGTCACTGATACTAATATATATATATAATATATATATATATATTTACTATGTGCTCATTTTATTATTATCTTGTTCAATTGCAGATAAGGACCTTCGCACTAAAGGGTTTAGCCTGGAGTCCTGTCGCAGTATGGTGAACCTTATGGACGTATCTTTTACTGTGATTCTGTCGATAATAGTTCTGATATTACTTATTACCTGTCATTTCAGCCCAATCCGCCTGCCTTGTACTGTATGGCTTACACTTTAGATTTCTATGTCACGTGATGCTCTGGTATTGTCAATGGTACAGAACAACCTGGGTACAGTAGTCCCTCAAGTTACAATATGAATTGGCTCCGGGACGACATTTATAAGTGGAGACCATAGGTCTATGGAAAAGTAGTAATTGGTTCCGAAGACCTCAAAATGTCTCAAAAATATGAAAAAATGAAGATTAAGGAAAAATAAACACATAACCTAATATAAGGCCCTGAAAAGCATACACTGTGCATCCAAAAAATTACATAGAGACGCTGTCACCTGGTGTCCAAAGGAGAAGGTGATCTTGGCACAGAGAAATACAGAACATGTAGTACTGCACTATTATGTAGAGAGGCGCTACTAGTCAGCCAGTCACTGCATGTACCTCACTAGTACAGCGGATTTACCAGTAAAAGGACCATGTTATTGTGTTGGACCCTCCAGACAAGTATTGTATGTTGAGTCTGGTTTCAGGTTAGGCCTTATTCACATTACCCTTCTATTTTTAACGTTCTAACACTTTAACGCACATCCTTTCCGTGATCGTGTCATCCCTATATACACAACAGAGCTGTTTTTCACAGTTTTTTTCCAATGGCCGTCACACATCGGTTTAAAGCCATAAATGTCTATGGGTCTATTCACATGGCTATATCTAGATCCACCAAAATGGCCAAAGATAGAGCACGCCATGTTTTTGACGGCCATGACATGTGAATAGGCCCATAGAAATTCATGGTTGTACAAATGGCCGTATTGACCATTCCAAAAATGGCTCTCACAAAGCCTTTTTTCACTGTCATGTGAATAAGGCTTTACAGTTGTCGAAACAGATGTTGAAAATATTGTATCCTTCGGCCATTGTAGCTCGGGGACCGCTGTATTAATCCAGATTCTCGTATTACAGATGAAAAAAGTAGCATTACTATTATAAGCATGCAGTATTTTGAGAATACATGGATTAGATTCGATATCAGCGACGCGTTGGCTTTCAGTCTTAGGAATCTTAGGCCTCCATTAATAAGGAATATGAAGAAATGTAGGCGTTGTCTTTAACTCTAATGTCACAGAAAGACGGAAATGGCAAACTTGGAATGGTGGAGTTCAATGTTCTGTGGAACAAGATGAAGCATTATTTGGTAAGATCCCGGGGATTAGAGGTTACATGATGGGAGACCCTGCGAGGCGGACTGCAGATGCTAGTCACCTTTTCTTTTCCTTTGTGTAATAGACTGTGTTCAGAGAGCATGACTTGGATAAGTCTGGTAGCATGAACGCCCATGAGATGCGCCTGGCGGTGGAGTATGCAGGTTGGTTTCATGTCGGCACTCTCAATTCCCACTTTGGTACATTAGACACAGCTGTCCTATAACCATTTACCAATTTTTCTATAGGTTTCAAGCTCAGCAATTCCCTGCACCAGCTCATCATCACCCGATATTCCGAGCCCGATCTGGCAGTGGATTTCGATAGCTTTGTGTGTTGTCTAATCCGGCTGGAGACCATGTTTAGTAAGTGACATCCGGTGATAGGATATGTTCACATGGCAGATACGCTGTGGATTTTCCACTATAGAATTTTACAAAATCTTCTAGAAAAAAAAAAATTGCAGCATTAATGTACCTCTGGTGCGGATATTAAATCTGCAACAAGTCAATTTATGTTATTGGTGTTCACCTCGGATTTAACCCTTTGCATTGTATAGTGAAATCTGTAGCAAACTCACAGCATTAAAGCTATGGAGTCCTCATCGAAAACCACACTGTGTGATAAACACGACTGATGAGCCGATGGCGGATCTTAGTTTACTCTTACATCCAGTGATTGTGGCAGAAACACACATCCTACTTTTTGCATAGTTTTTCACTGCTTGGTAATTACAGATAATTAACATCACAGCCGGCGCTAACCGGGTCTCCAGTATTGTACATACTTTCACATCTGTAACATTAAGTCTACTGTTGTATTGCTCTGCACTTTCTGGTTTGTCTAGATTCACTTTTAACTGATTTGACAGTGGCGTAATATGGCGGTATTTTTTAATAGCACCTTACCCCATCCATCTCCCATGGTTCTAGCAAACTGAGCCTAGACCATTAGGTTCTTGGGTAATCTAAATTAACCTCCACCATAATACAGGAGCTGAATTGCAGCCATATCAGGTCAGTGGGAAAATGACAAAGTAAATACATTGACTACATGATCAATACAATAACATTGCTCCATTTACTAAGACTTCTGTATACACCTTATGAGCAGAGCAATAAACATCCATAGAGACTATACAGATTTATATGTATCTGGATCTCATCCATACTTGCTATGTATATTCCACCTTCATTTTCTCACATCTTAATACTCATTTCTTCTTTCTTAGGATTCTTCCAGGGAATGGACACAGATAAAGATGGTGTCATCAACTTCACTCTCCTCTCGGTAAGCTATACCTGTCAACAAGGCCTCCGGGAGAACCCGTCATGAAAATTTTCAAATGGCCAAATCCCCTTGTACCAAAGCCCTACCTCCTTTGGTGTAGTGGCCAGACCAGGTACTGCAGGTCATTCTCCATTTACTTCAATGGGACCTTAGCTGCAGTGACTCAGTTCAGCCACTACAAAGAAAAGGCACTGTCTGCTTCCTGCTCCATTCTCTGTGTATCTACTGCTGATTTATAGGGGTGGCGGACCACCACCAATCTGGTATTAATGAGCTATCCCTAGGCCACCAATCTTTTTAACCCTTTTAACACCACCGCTTCATCCACATTGAGTGCTCATGGCAACTTAAGGGTCCTCATTCTTGTGATCACTGGGGATCCCAGTGGTCGGTTCCTCAGAAATCAGACACCTGTGGATAGAGGGTAAGTGTCTATGGTGGGACAAAGCCATTTAACATAAGAGAAGTATATCGCTTCTAGCAAACCACTTATGTGTACATGGGCAGCTCTGACCACCTATCTTGATCTTGACCTGACTGAGGCTATCTGTGCCTTGATATCTACATGCATAGTCAGGGACATAGCTATAGGGGGTGCAGAGTTAACATTCACTACGGGGCCAAAGGCCTCTCTACAATATAAGAAGACACCAGTATTATAGATAGTACATGGTAAAGGGGGCCCTATTGCATATTTTGCATTGGGCCCAGGGGCTTCTAGTTCTGTCTATACATAGTCATCCACTTTTACACCTAGCCATTTATACTGACCGGTATGTATTATATCATTGCAGTGGCTCCAGATGACTATGTTCGCCTAATGAAATCCTCATCTTGCATGGGCTGGATCCCTGAACACCCCTGTCCTGTAACCATGCTGAAGTGCCTTTTCACTTGCTGCCCCTGTGCCAAAGCAATACAGTGAAGACAATGCCTCTCTGCCGTCTCTCTCCTGCATATGTCCCTGCGTGTCCTCGACTTTGTGCATCCGTTCTACGTATATCTCCTACATCCTATTCCTTCAGTTTCCGAGAGATCTAAGAGCGGTGGTCTCTGGCTCTCCAGCTGTTTCAAAATACCAACTCTCAGCAAGTTACTGTCAAGCTGGAAGTTGTAGTTTTACAACAGCTGGAGAGACGTGGGGCAGGGACCACGGTCTTACGCTGACCACACACATTGAACCTCATGATTTAAGCAGGACTGGTTAGGCCGAGTGTGCATGTGTGTGGGGATGTCGGGAGAATATCTGCGATTCTTGCCTGCGGTCAGACGTCTTATGTTACACTATTTGCCCTCTCTTGTTTTGTACTGGTTTTAAAAGCCAAAATAAAGATGATGATTCTGTAAGAAGATAGCAATACTCATGAACTGTATATAGAATATGGCATTGCTTATACAATACAGACTTTTATATCACCAAATACAAGGCCTCAGAAGTTTTTATCTAACATTACGATGACTATGATATAACCGCACACATATCACTATAGGCAGTCATTATATACATAATACCGATAGGGCCATGAAAAACCTCAGAGTTGGAGGAACGCCTGTGGTCACTCTCAGACCCTGGATCCTGGCCTATAAATGTCTCTGCCCCAAATAAGGAGACCAGTGTACCAGTGTCTATATATATATTGGGAAGGAGGCTGTTTCAGATTTTACTTTGGGGGCCCAGAAGCTTCCATTGGATCATCTTCACAGTTCTTATAATGGAATATCAAGAGTTTTTTCTGGATACACATGACCAGATACAAATGCACACAACCATTTTTGGTCCCATGTCCACATTGGTAGAATGTAATCGTCAGTGTCAGACTAGGATGTCTAGGGCCCACCAGTACAATTCATTCTGGGGGTCCACTATAGCATGCAAATATTGCCTAATAGTAACTTGTTGTGTAGTCCTCGCCTATGATATTTCAGTCTTGGCGTCCGATCAGTAGCTGCTGCCTGGCTTTTTCCTTGAACTTGGGCCCTCTTAGCTATGTGAGCCTGGGATATATCCACACAGCAGCAAATCTCAGGCAGGAGCAAGATGATTGGTGAATGGGGCCCCTGCAGTGTCATTGAGAAGATGGGGCTCAGGGAGGAGGGATACTGACTACTGGCCTGACTCTGCACCTAGATGTCATCTCAGCCGCCCAGTGTATCTTACAGTATATAAAACTGGGTAGATTTAAATAATCTACCTAGTATATTATACAGAAACACAACCTGGTGGAGATGCCTTTACTTGTATGAAGTACAGTGAGTGTACTGTGCCATGCCAGGGTGAGATGGGGCCTACCTGGCTCAGGGGTCCACTGGATATACACCTGTTCACCTATGGCCAGTCTGAGCCTGATAATTGACGAGAGATTCACAATGAGGCCCCAAGTAGCGTTTTTGTAAATCGCACCGTCAATTATATCTATGGAAACGCTGGTGTTTTTCGTATAGATATATTTGAAGCAGAAAGTCCGCAAAGGAAAACTGTGGTTTTTCCCGCAGCGATTTTTCCGCTGTGGCTCGCTACATGGGGCTTTAGCCTAAAACAGATTTTCTATAGGGTCTTCATGTTCTTCTGTAGCCAAAGCTTTGCATCACATCTGCCTGCAACAGCTGACCAGTAACATGACATTGGCGTGAGGGATACTAAAGCCGCCTGTCTACACCTCATAATATCATAGGTGGTACTAGCAAAAACAACTAGTAGTTGCTGGGGCAGAGTGATATATCAGCCAACCAAGGACACTGCTCTGTGTATCCTATAGAGGGTGAGACAGATATCATATACTGTACATAGAAGATGTGGCGAATTAGAAGATGCACAGTATTGTATATTCTATCTATAGCTATCTCAAAGGCATAGCTGAGCTATTACAATGCTTTCCTTCCTTTTGCACTATAATACACTACTATAAAATGGTATAAAGAATAGACACCCCATAATCTGTATCTGCAGAGCCTACTCACTGCAGACTCTGAACCAGCAGGGGTCTAGGAAGAGGTGAAGGCAGAGCTAAGAAGAGACCACTAGAAATGTGAATGCAGCTGTGGATGAAAATGGGTTATTAGATAAGATATAACGGGGCTGATTTATTAAGACTGGCGTTTCGTACGACAGGCTGTGGCCTCCTCTTAAAGCAGTCGAACGCCAATGAGCCAGAATCGAGATCTACGCCAGTTAGGAACTAGCATAGATTTCCATATAACTTTTACAACTCATAGCATAAAACTGGTGAGATATAATAAAAATGTCGGGCTGAGTTGTCCCCTGTACCAAATGTGCAACAAAATATCATCTCTGTACGATTGATATATTCCACCCAATAAGTCCAGGGTTTAATTGTGATCTTTGGTGCATTTTTTTGCTCCAAAGATGTGCCATAGGGCAGAGTGAAAGGTAGGCCAGAGCTGGGACGCCGCTGCCAGACAAAAGTATTATAAATCATGCTAGAAAATGTGTTGTCTAGCCCAGGACCGCCCACTTGACAGTAGAGAGACTAATTAGCATATTGAGTGCTGAAACTAACAGAAATGATTACTCTGGAACAGTGGGGGCTAGAGAAAAAAATTCCAACTGTGCCAGAATCAGTAAAGTGGCGTCTATTTAAGGATACAAAGAGCTGGAGTTCCTCTCTTTAGTTTCTGTGTGGATTTTGTTCTGCAGAATGTCTATTCTATTGCATATTTCCTGTTAACAAATCTGAGCAGAAAATCTGCAGAATATTTGTCAACCTATCCTTAGGGCTGCAGCATGGGACAGAACAAAATCTAAAATGAAATATTTTTCTAATATTATACTGCTATTTAATTTCTTAAAGGAGAAGATACAAAAACTATAAAGGAGATCCCTTACAGTGATGGTCAAGGATTAGAAAAGCAGGGTCTGCTATTTATATATTTATTTTTTCCATAAACAGCGCCACTCTTCTGCATAGGTCAGGTCTGGTATTGCAGCTCATTCCCAGACAGTGAAGGCTAAACTTCAATAGCAAACAGTCCGTGATCCTAGAGATAAAGAAGACCCTAGTTGTAGCCTTTGTGACTCCATGTTACTTGCAGTACAGTGCATACCCGTATCCAGTATGAAGCTGTTCAGCTTTCCTTTTGCAACATAACCAGTTTCCACCAGAATAACCAAATAAAAGCGGCTGCTCAAATTCTGGTTCATTGACTATCTAAGCACTTTATAAACAAAAACTAAATTTATAGAGCTGATACATGCAGCAATTGTCCTGGAGGAATTCGCCGTTCTCGGATCCATCAATGCTTCTTTTCATTGGTTGCCAGAATGAGAAGGAATTAGCGGAAGAGACATAAATGAACATTTGAGGTCTATGAACAAGGCGAGGAGCAATAGAACAACCTGTACCCAGCATTAATAATAATAGAAATAGACATTGTCTACAGCAAGAACCAGCCCGGCTGTATCCAGTCCGTGACTATCACTATGTTCTATGGGAACTACAAGTATATGTAAGCAAGGAATTATATGTGCAAAACATAGTGTAATACCCTACCTAGTACATGATATAAGATGTAGCAGGGCATAAAAAAGGTAGTTCCTCCCATTTATCTTAGACCATATTCACACTTGTCAGTATTTTGTATCAGTATTTGTAAGCCAAAACCAGAAGTGGCTCCAAAACACAATAAAAGCAAATCTTTCCATAATACTTTCTGTAGATTCTATCGGTTTAAAATATCTCTCCTCTTAAAGAGGTTTTGTCGATCTGGTTAAGTTGTGCCCTATCCACAGGATGGGGGATAACTTGTAGATCGGTGGGGGTCTAACTGCTGATCTGGAAAGGCTTCAGCATTTCATTCATTTCAATTTGAGAAGCGGGGATAGATGGGCGGGGTAGTCTACTACCTCCGCCAAGCATATTCTACTTTCACCACCATGGTATAGAGCACATTACACCGATACATAACAACCTCTCTTATGGATGTCACTTTGGTAGATTTGGAGAAATCCAACTCTGAAGTCTCATGCATATGAGGCAGGTGGTGCACTGGGGGCGGGTCATTAGCCCTGGGAGCACTGCTGTTGCTGCTCATGTAGGATTGGTGATGTCATAGCCACTGGAGGATCGACTATCACTGCACGTGGTGGCACAGGCAGGAAATGGTAGGGGTCTGAGTGGCAAGATCAGTGCTCCAGGGAGCTGAAGGCCCGCCCCCAGTGCACCAACTGCCTAATTTGCATAAGAATTAATTGTTGTTTTTCTCCAAATCTAGAGAAGTGAACAACACCCTGTGAGACCAGCAGTTAGGCCCGGTATCAGGAGAGTTGTAACATGAGGCTCCTGTGCTCCAGTGCAAAATACAT
Organism: Leptodactylus fallax; assembly: GCA_947044405.1. Classification (NCBI taxonomy): domain Eukaryota; kingdom Metazoa; phylum Chordata; class Amphibia; order Anura; family Leptodactylidae; genus Leptodactylus; species Leptodactylus fallax. Next base: position 2,760,663 of record CAMRHE010000138.1, on the reverse strand, counting down.
ACTGGGCCCCCAGCTAAAATATATATTGGAGAAGGACACTTTAAGGGCCCCCTATGGCTTCTGGACCCTGGAGCAACTGCACCCTCTAAGGTTACACCCCTGAGTATGAGGCTGGTGTCTGACAGTGAGGGACACGCTGCACAGGGTCTGATCTAGTGCAATGACTACACATGACTAGATAAAGCGGCTCTCCGCCCCCTTGACTAGTTAGGGTAAATTTACATAAGGTTTTAAAAATTTCTAAGTTGATTTTTCAGCACAAGAAAACTTAGTTTTAATGCTGGACACATGTTTATGGGGGAGTCCAAAGGAATAGTTTCTAGCAGCAGCAAGCACATGCAATGTATCTTATGCTACGCTAATGTCGCCTCTCCATCGTAGGACCAGAACAACAGAGAGGCGGACCGCTAAAATAGCAGTTACACATAGAGTCTGAAGCACCCCTCTGACCATAATGGGGTCTCTTGTGTGTCCGTCATTTTAAAACTGAAATCAGTGGAGGAAAAAGTCTCCATGCAACGGAGAGTCCAATGCAGATGTGTACGTAGCCTTATACTCACAGTGAGTGTGAGCAGTGAGGCCAGTCACAGGTCAGAAGTGTCAGCTACCCAGCAAGCAGATACAATAAGATACATTGTATGTGCCTCATAGCTGACTACTATCATATGAGTTTCTCAACCAGCCAACAGATTACACAACAGGTATTAGAAGTCAGGTGTCAAAGGTGGAGCTTCAGAGTCCAAAGTCAGGTGTTAGAGTCAGAAATCAGGTGTCAGGGTCAGGTGTCAAAAATTGAGTGTCAGAGCCAAAACTCAGGTATCAGAACTCAGGTGTCAGATGTCGTAAGTCAGGTGTCAAAGTTGTAAATTTGCCTAAAACTGCCATTAATTTGATGTTTGACTCTGACATCTGAGGATATTGTAATATGGACAGTGTATATGTATAGTGTGACAGTAAAAAGTAGGATCAGTGTTAGGGGTGTAACTTGAGAGGGTGCAGTTTCAGCTGGGCCCAGGAGCCTAAGGGGGTCCATAAGGTGTCTGTTCCCAATATGAGGAGACCAGTGCTATAAAGCATACATTATAGTTATAGGCCTGGAACTGATTTTGCATTAGGGCCAAGGAGCTTCATGTTTCGCCTCTGGGGAAGGATTTATTAAAAGTGTTTTGTACGAATCCTTGTCATTGGCACATCCGCCTGGAGCTGGGCACCTCAGCTAAAATCTAGCTTCTTGCCAGTATATACTTCAGCCATCATTTATGCCACAAAGGGGAGCTAATGATAGTGAATTTGGGGCAGTTGTTGACCACACCCACACCCTGTCCAGTTTGGGAAAAGTGACGAGTGAAATGTTAAAACGTCACCTGTGTCTATTTTAGTTGCTAACCACCGGTAGCCATGTTTTTTACATCCCCCTTCCAAAAAAAAAAGTTATAAAAGTTATACAATACTTTATATATACTTAAAATGGTGCCATTAAAGGTAACCCATCATATGGAATATGAAGTCCAATCTGCAGGCAGCATGTTATAGAGCAGGAGGAGTAGAGCACATTGCTATATACCGTATTATTTGGACTAGGAGATGAATTATTAGCAAGAAAAAACCTTGCTAAAAGGTGCCTGCATCTTATAGTCCAAAGTGCTTACACCTATACACAGTATAAAGCTCCAGTAGTGCTCCCTACTCACTATAATTCTCCTTCATGTCCCCCACACAATATAGTGCCACATTAGTTTTCCCCACAGTATAATGCCATGTTAGTGCCCCACACACGATATAATGTTCCTGGGAGCCCCCCACACAGTATAATCCTCCATTAGTGCCCCCATACAGGATAATGTCCTATTAGTGCCCCCACACATAGTATAATGCTCCTTACTGCCTCCATACAGTATAATGTCCTATTAGTGCCCCACACACAGTATAATGCCACTTTAGAGCCCCCCACACAGTTTAATGCCCATTAGTTCCTCACATACAGTATAACGCCCTATTATATTGTGTGTGGGTCGCCAATGGAACTTTGTGTAGGTGCAACTTAATTGTTAACTAACAACCCCCCTTCATCTTCCATAGCTTAGGAGTTAGTGACATTGACCCCCTCTGCTACATTTGACCACCATATTCAGTATAACTTGTCATTTATCTATTGAGATCTCTGCTCTTTCTATGCTGAGAAGTCCAGGAGGCGGAGCTATCAGTGATTGACAGTTATCTCTTCTACAAGGTCATAGAGGAGAGTCTGTCAATCACCGATAGGGCCGCCCCCTGGACTTTTCAGTATAGAAAAAGCAGAGTTTTAAATGTGATCTGTGCTAGACCCCCATTAATCAGTGATCGGTGATCTAAGAATAGATCATCAGAAGTTCACTGTTGGAAAACAAGTGGGGAACCTGTTACATATTTTGCACCAGGGCCCACGATTATGGAGACATTGAATTGTGACATATATTAGTCAAAGAGCCCATCTTCTTTGTATACTTGTATAGATGACATGCATACTACAGGGTTGCAGATGGCAAAGGGGAATATAATGAATTGATCGTCCCTGCACATGTTTAAGGGTTAACACTCACATACCAGAAAACTAGAGATCCCACAGATTTGGCATGGATGGTTTTCTAATGGCATACACTTGCTTCCTTTTGTCCACAAGCCAATGAGTTCTCTGACTTAACTCTTTGTTCATCGGATCCATCATTTGCCATTTCATAATGCTTGAGGACATTGAGGAATGACATGCCCAGAATGATAGGACGAATGTAACAATAGAAACTATTGGAAACAAGTTTAGACTGCGTGAAGACAATTCATGGAGATGTAGAAGAACGATGAGTATAAAGGGAGGGGTCAATGGGGCGGGGCAAATGTATATATGTAAATCAGAAGAGAGAAGCAACATTACTGAGCAACATCACATCACAAGACTATTAGAAAGAAAGACATGGAAGATAAACACCTCTAGAAGTCAAAGTAGAGCTTGGTGAAGTCCTCCTAGACTTGGAAGCCCATTCATTTACCATCTACGTGATAAGACTTTTATGGCATTCACATGGCTTTCAATGATGTCCTTGAGTCTTTAGGTGGAGTTGGCTGTTTTCAGATACTTCACACCATACTGTTACTGATACCAGTGGCTATGTTATCCTGCCACAATCTTCTTCAGAACTTCACAGGTGCCGTGCCTGAACATTACTGCAAACCTCCAGCCACCAGTCACCTCAATAATCAAAGTCGGACACATTTTATGGCACATTTCACTTCACTGGACCAAGAACACAAGCCCTGGAGATGTGTCCAGTACCAAAAGGCCAGAGATTTGTTATTGAACTCAACCAAGAAACCATTCGAAGGAAAGAATGCAGAATATTGTAAAGAAGGATGGACCTATGACCGAAGCATCTTCTCCTCAACCATTGTTACTGAGGTAAATACTGTCACGTGTACTTTATCTGTGTATATTGTTACAGTTTCAAGGGCATAATCCAAGTTTTAGAATCATTTGCATTATCTCATACATTTTATCCAACATATTTCATATGTTTACTTTTGTAGGATCCATTTTATATCAGGTTTGGTCTTTTGGCCACTAGTCTAGTAAGGTGGCCATAGACAGAAGTGAATTTTTAGTAGAACATTCATTGTAGGAATACAGGCTTTGGCCCATATTGGCCTTTACAGTCATTCCACCTGGCTATCCATGTTCAGTGACACCAGGACAAGGATGAATGATCTGGGAAAATTCTTTGACAAAAAGGTCATTGATAGACTGGATGAAAAAAGTAAACATGACGGATTCCTTTCCAATATGATGACAGCTGGTTGGCTAAAACTATTGATCGTTTTGGTAGAAATTGTCTTTTTTGGTTAACTTTAGACTGATGAGTATGGCCAGCTTCAGTGTTGTTGGTAAAAGTGACTACACAAATCTCATATCATGAATTATTATTCCTTGATATTTATTGGTTGGTCAAGGTAAGAGGGAGAATGGTAATGTACTGTATATAATATACCTATATAGTACCTATATACATATATAAACCAGTATGTTGTATCAGCAGGATGTGTTTGTTCAGGTGTGGACCATAAAGAGAGTGAAACAACAGATTTTAGTCCACTCCAGGTTTTGGATTTATAAACTGCATTTGAAAACCTGAACACCCTTAAGCTATATTCACACGACACGTGAATAATGGCCGGGTGATGTCTGTGAATGGGGGCTATTCTTATGACCATTATTTTGATGGTCCATTGTAATGGATTGTCAAAATATAGGTCAGGTCCCATTTTTTGTCTGTTTTCACGGATCCCTCCATAATGTATTGGGGATCCGTGATGATGGGTTGCTCTTGGGTACAAGACGGCCGTGAAAAATGGACATTTTTCAGAGCAGTTTTGCACCTCAGTCGTCTGAATGTAGCCTTACATGTATTTAACATAAATCAAGTGTGTTAGGAACCGAGTCATTACATACGTGATTTGGGTGAAGCTAAGGTCTAACTTACAAAAACATAAAGGTAGACCTTAAAGCCATTGAGGATGACATGGCGGTGCTAGAGCTGTCTGTAGTCCATCAGGAGTTCTTCCATGGGTATAAGAAGCCCTATCCTTGCTATACGTCCTGGAATACTCATTAGAAGTATAACAATGTGACTTCAAGGAAGGAAGGAATGAAGGAAGGCGGACATCTCCTCACTGTAACTAGAGCTACATAATAACAGCTGCTGTACGTTCACTATTACATTAGAACATGCTGAGAATAGGGACTGCAACAAGTACAATGGCCACAAGCAAACGTAGCATAAGAAAGGTTCAGATAGTAAAAGTGAATCTTTAGTAAATGACAAGCAGCGTGTAACACCCAGGGTGTAATATATAATGACTCCTTTTACCTTGCAGTGGAATTTAGTTTGCAACCAACATCCTTGGAGACAAGTAGCTCGCTCCATCTATATGACCGGCGTACTTATGGGAGCACTTGTCTTTGGCAGTCTTGCTGACAAGTAAGTTCAAAATCTCTTTTTCAGATTTTAGTGGGGTAACTATTTGGGGTAACTTATTTCCAGTTACCCCACCGCAGTGTTTTTTTTAAAGTAATCTTGCATTTTATCAAGCCAACAGGAAATATTTTTATTTTTTTTATTTTTTTTTTATTAAAGTAATAGAAATCTTACAATCAGTTATAGATACTTGTGAGCCAAGAGCAGCTGCAGCCAGTAGGTAGTAAAGAGCATTTTTATAGACCATATATATATATATATATATATATATATGCTGAGTTAGAAATACATTTGAACTCATTATTGATACATTATCATGAGCGTGAAAATGGGGTCTTAATCTGGTTAGTTTGTGGCAATTTTTAGTGACAACATACAGTGTGACATTAAGGCTGAGGCCCCACATTGCAGAAACACAGCTTTTTTTGTTGCAGATTTTGCTGCGGATTTTTGAGCCAAAGCCAGGAGTGGATTAAGCAGAAGGTAGAAGTATAAGAGCTTCTTATATATTTCTCATAACTTCTGTAGCCAGTCTTGGATTTGGTTAAAAAAATGCAACAAAATCTGCAACAAAAAAAGCTGCATTTCCTCAACGTGTGGCTTCAGCCTAAAGGGGTATTCTAGCCATATGTATTTATAACCTATTGGCTGGATAATGCTATATTGGGGGCATCCAAACATTGAATCCACTGATCATCAGAAAAGATTTCCAGCTGCAAGACTAGACTTAGCCTACATTTACATGAAAAAAGGTGAAAACGGACGTGAAAAAACATCCATTTTTCACGCCCATTTTCCACCCAAGGGGCGGCTGTTTTCATGGATCCTTCATGCATTGCAGTGTATGTAGGGAAGCGCAAAATACTGACAAAAATAGAGCAAGACTTATATTTTGATGGTCAAAATATCAGTCATGTGAATAACCCCCTTTCACCGACAGTGAAATGAATGCAGCCGTGTGACGGTGATTAAAAAAAACTGTTGTGTGAATATAGGCTTAGGGTGGTTGAGCCTGAATTCTGCTGCACCATTCAAGTCTATGGCACTGATGGAAACCAAGCACAGTGATCAGATACCTACCAATGTACCACAAACCAACTATGCAGTGGATAGGTAAAAAATTATTTTCGACTAGAATACCCCTTTAAGCACATATCATCAATAATATCTAATAGGATATTTTCGAATTAACCCATAAGAAATAGACCCTAGTAGCAAGTCACTGGCCCCAAAGTCACCTGTAGAAGGAGTTGTCTTCTACAGCCTAATTGTGTCAGTGCCAGGGTATATTTAGGGTCTGACTCCCACTATAGCATACTCCCATGATGATAAAAGATGTTATATGTTACATGACGATGTCCTTGGTGGACCCACAGATGTACAGCATAGTCAACGCCTTGGTTTTCACGATACCGCTCTATCATGGTGACCTATTTCTCTGTTCCCTAGACTAGGCAGAATGGAGATCCTCACATGGTCTTACCTTCAGATGGGAATAGCCGGAAGCTGTGCTGCATTTTTACCTACCTATGATGGCTATTGTGCCTTCCGCTTCCTTTGCGGCGTGGCGTCCTCTGCTATTTCTGTCAACAGTATTTCCTTAAGTAAGCATCCTCTGGGACAATTCACACGCTTATGGACCAAAATACATATGTTTTATTTACAGTGCTTTTGCACTTGTGTTTTGCAGTCTTAGAATGGATGCCCAAGCATGGCCGGACATTGGCTGGGAATTTTTTTGGCTTTTCCTACTCCTTAGGACAGATAGTTCTGGCTGCTATGGCATACATGATTCGAGATTGGAGACAACTTCAGTTTGCTGTTTCTGCCCCTTTCTTCTTGTTCTTTATCTACTCCTGGTAAGCACTAATTCTTTACTTATACCTATGTAAGGATGAGATATTTGTCCAAAAATCTGAGCCCATCTTACCATACCCACCTCCTGTCTTCTGATTCAGGTGGCTACCTGAATCTGCTCGTTGGCTAATTCTTCGGGGCAACCCTTATAAGGCTCTGAAACACCTAAGAACGGCTGCTCGAGTCAATGGAAAATGGAGAGAAGGAGAGAAACTCACAACAGAGGTAAAATATGCAATATTCTTAATGTTGGACCACAGCCGTGTGTATAACTAGAACAGTCACCTATTCTGCTTATGCACGATTTACCTTTAATATATATCAGGGGAATATACATGAATATGTTGAATATGTCGCAGAGATGTTCCTGAAATCTTTATTCCATGCAGCTGACATATTCTTTACCAGAGACCTCCAAGGACCTCAGTATTACTGAGCAGAGCACATGACAGCATAAAGATGGCCATAATATTAGTTGTATGTTGGTCAAACCCACTAATTTTGGAATTTCTAGTATGTATATCTGACATCTAAGAAATGGACATGTTGGATTTCAAATACTTGATCCTTTTGTTCTTGAGGAGATAAGAACCTTCTTATCTCCCCTCACTCAGAATATATACATGCTTGGCCAAGATGGGTGAGATAGCCAAGTGTTTAGCCAACACCTATCTAATAGGCTACCCCTAAGCCAGTTTTCCATGGCATGCAATGGTCTCGCCTCTACTCACCTGTACTCGCTTGCAATGTTTTTTCACAACAAAAAAGTTCTATTTAGCACTTGGTATTGGGCACTTTTTTTAGTACCTTCTCAGACAAGGTACCAGGTGAGACAAAGCAGTTCTGAGCCACTTTTCCACTGCATAGTACCTTATTATACTAATTTGGCTTGCTTGGTACCAGGTCATTTGCAATGATTTTTCGCAGTAGAAAAACAACAAAATCGGTCCAGGGCGAGCTGAGGTGATCCAGCATCACACAGTGGAAAAGGGGCTTACGGTCATGTGTCCAAAGACTACAGATTAGTGATTGGTCAGAGAGAATCATCACTACCCTGTGTCCTCTGAGGGAGCTGGGGTGTCTAGAAGTAAGAGGTCATCTCTCAATTGCAGTAGAAGGGGGTACTATCTACAATACTGTAGAAAACAAAGTACCTGGTACCAAAATTGAGTTGAATTGAGCCAGTATTATGCAGTGGAAAAGTGGTTTTAGACAATGACTCAGCTCACTGCCCAAGTCCTGTATCTAAATACTGCGGCCAAGAGTGGATTGTTGATGGTCTCCCACCACCCAACTACTTCTCAATACAAGTTGCCATGATACCTAGAAAGCCAAAATATCAGAGGTTCACATTTTCTACAATAGTGTCCTGGTCTTCATAAAAGGTATGGGGTGCAATGATCTTTCTGCATGTTACATGTCTTCACTTTTAACCATTTCACCTTCACCATGTTCTACCCACAGATTCTTTGCTCCGAGATGCAAAAAGATATTCTTGTCATCAGATCCTCACACTCAGTGTTTGACCTTGTGCGCACTCCTGCTATGAGACGTATGTCCCTCTGCCTAGTTCTAGTTTGGTAAGTTGATGCCGTTTCTCCATATTAATGTTGATTATTTCTCCATTCCAGTGCCAGTCTACTATTTCCATTGACTATATTGGAAAATACTGAATATTGTTGGCTTGCTAATAATATAGGCTATCTGGTATAGAACAAGTAGTGCCTAAAAACTGACCCCATAAATGTGTCAGCAGAAGATACTCGGTGAATATAACTATAAGTAATTTTTTTTTTTCAACCAATAGGTTTTCAAGTAATTTTGCCTACTATGGGCTCAGCATGGACCTGCAGAAGTTTGGACTCAATGTTTTCCTGGCCCAGGCACTATTTGGAGGAGTAGAAATGACGGCTAAGCTGATGGTGATGTTGATGATGACGTTTGTAGGAAGAAGAGTCATGCAGTTTGTGTCCCTCTTTCTGGCTGGAGTAATGGTACTATCTTATGGATTCATGCCTCAAGGTAAAGTACCTGTTACTTTCCTCCAATAATGGTTAGAAGACCATTGCCTTGCACTTGCTACATACACTATTTTGTTGCAAGGGTCCCAGATTTTGATAGTATGCATGTTGACTACCAGGAGGTTGAAGTTATACCTCTGCTGCCATGTGTGCTGTCTCTACAACTGATAGACTATATGCTGTTGTCTTGCAGAAATGCAGATGTTGTGTACAGTCCTAGCGGTGACTGGGAAGGCCTTCCTGGCCTCTTCTATTACATGCATGTATCTGTACACTGGAGAGCTGTACCCTACAGAGATAAGGTGGGTTTGCAGTGACTTTCTCATTATACAGGGATTTCCCATGAACATAACCATATTTACATTTTGAGACAAATAAAAGTAAAAATTTTTGCAAATATAAATAATTAAAATTTTAAAGATTTTCTCTAACCTTCTTCGTGGTGACATTTTTTGTCTTGATTGGTTTCCATTGGATATGACCATGAATAAGAGAACTTTCTATAGTCTGGGACTTGTCAGAAACCCAACCATGATGTCCTTATTGTGGACCATTTATCAGACAAGCAGACTACATGAGAAGATCACGCGGCCAAAATAAGGACATCATGGCTGGGTTTCTGACAAGTCCCAGACCATAAAAAGTTTCTACATTTGTGGTCATCCCATAGCTGTGCCTTTATACTGTAAAAATAAGAAATAAATGGCTGACAATGAAAAAATAAGCAATAGTTAAAGAGGACTTGTCATGTGTCTATTTTAGTAAATACTATCATAAAAAAAAAAATTTTTTGCGGCATCTTTTTGTTTCAAGACCTGTTGATGTACTGTCCCTCTGTTATTCCTCTTAGAAGTTATGAAAAAATTGACAGCTGGGTGTTACCAGTTGGGGGGTGTCTCTACATGGTATAACACTCTCATACTGTGCTGGGACACATCCCTTCGATGAAGGGGAATGGTAACACCAAGCTGTCACAAATTACAGTAACACCACTGAACATCCACTTTATAGGGAGTCTGTCACCAGAACTCAATTGCAAAAACAAACACAAAAAGTTGCAACATCCCTCTGCTGGCAGCAAGAGTATTATTGCAAATATCTACTGTATATAAGGATACATTAATATGAGGTACTTGGTGTTTACATTTTGATCAAACCTAACCTATCTATCTGTAGGGCTGGACTGATAGGCTGGGTCTGGTGATAGACTCCCTTTAAGTGAACACATACTAATGAAAGTATTATTTCCCGTTGTCTTATTCAGGCAAACCGGTATGGGCTTTAGTGCTATGAATGCTCGCCTGGGCTCTGCTGTGGCTTCTGTTTTGCACTTAATGGGAGATTTTTCAGAGACGATCCTTCCCATGATCTTTGGAATCACTCCCATAATAGCAGGCTTCTTCTCCTGCTTTCTGCTAGAAACCAAAGACTCTTCATTACTAGATACCATCAATGAAGTGGAGAACAGGTAAGAAGTACACTCATCTGCCTTCATTCCCTTAGGCCTCATGGACACATAGTTATTAGTCACATTTATTTGTATGGGCCTAGACACACAACCGCATTTTTTAAGCTTTGTGTCCGTGCCATATTCAAGTACCGCAAATTATGAAGCATGTCCTATTTTTGGGAGCATTTGCGGCACAGACCAGTTGAGGGGATCATGCAAGCGACATGATTGCAGATGACATACTGATGCAATGCGGACATGTTTTTTTGCGGATTGTGGATCAGTATTTACAGACAGGACATCCACTACGTTCATGTGCTGGAGACCTTAGTCTACATATGGCATTGGCCATTTGCTTTCTCATTATCTTAAAGGGGTTGTACAGAAAAAAATGATTTGTTTGTAAAAAAAATAGTGCTATTCTTGACCCTGGGCTGTATCTGGTATTGCAGCTCAGCCTATTGATGTTAATGGCACTGAGCAACAATTGTAGTTGCAGCCAATGGACAGTAGTGGTGCTATTTATAGAAATAAGGCAAATCTTCTTTTCTCATCTCACACAACCCTTCCAACATTGTGTCTTATACCATAAAATATACACATGTGTATGTGCCTAATAGTAAGCGCCCTGTCTCTTTATCCACCATACTGTTTAGTACTGCTCTATAATGTCCTCCATACTGCCTCTGAGTGTGTGAAAGGGAGTTAGGCTGAGGCCCCAGGTTGCGGAAACACTTTTTTTTTGCAGATTTTGCTGCGTTTTTTGAGCCATACCCAGGACTAGATTGAGCAGAAGGAGAAGTATAAAAGTGTCCTATATATTTCCCATTCCTTTTGTAGCCATTCTAGGCTTCGGCTCAAAAAAACCCAAAGCAAAATCTGCAACAAAAAAAGTGTTTCCACAACGTGGGGCCTCAGCGTAACTCTCTTTCACATACTCGGAGGCAGTATTGAGGACAGTATACATCAGTACTAAACAGTGATGTACAGTCCATGGTCATGTGATGTACAGTTCAGGGTCATGTGATCAACAGTTCATGGTCATGTGATGTACAGTTCATGTTCATGTGATGACCAGGGACTGATTTTTATCCACTAAAAGTAAGCAGAATGAATGACAACAAGCAGAGATCTAGAAAACTGTGAGGAATTGATACAGAAAGTATATTGGAAAATTGTATAACTTTTTATTATACTAACAATAACAGTTGCCTCCCAATATTTGACTGAAACTGGACAACCCCTTTAAATGAGGCTGAGTTGTATTTTCAGTACTAGGGTGGCAGCTTTTCGTATGTTCTGGTAAGATGGGTCAGACCTTCACTGATGGCTTATATTAGCAATACATAATGACTAATATTGGCAGTGACTATCCATATAGTACTATATAATGTACAATTATAAGAACTAAGGGGGGAACATGAGTAATCTCACTGAAGTACAATGCCCCAAATTTATTAAGAGGCAAACGATTGGTGTTATAATTTGTGCCAATTTCTAGCGTGAATATTAGGTAAACCTGTTGGTCTATGGGAGGCTCCATCCACTCCCATTAAACCAGGCCCACTTTTTCACTACTTTTGAACAGTATCGAAATTCAAGAAAAGTCACAATTTCACAAAGTATAGTGTAACTATGGTGGGCGCCATAATTTGCAGCTTTTCTCCATTGACAAATTTCCCTTCTTCCCAAGTTTTTCCAAAATGACCGGCTACTTACGGCGAGAATAAGAAAGAATATAGAAAATTAATTTTGTTATAAAGAACATGCACTTACAAGATCTCCTAAATCCTCAGGTACAAAGATATTACATTAGAGACGGAAGAACCAGAGAATGAACAGTGGATTCATAAGGTCCATGTCAAGGAAATCTCATAAAAACTATACAATGTGAACCTAAGCGGGAAGATATTCTATTCTATACCATCACTGGTGAAAATCATCTGGAGTTGTCATGTCGGAGGTTTATCCAGAGGAAACTGCCTCACCAAGTACATGGACCATCCATGGTAAAAATGGAAGACTTTGAACTGAGCTTGGAGGAAGTATCTAGGTTTATCCAGTAATAGTATTATTAATATTTGTATTACATAGCTGAGTTACATGAATTACATTGTATTCTATGTGTATTTAATGGCATGCAAAGAATATTGGTTGAATTAAAATTGAGTTAGCATACTAGGGCTGGTTAACTTCTTGGATTTCCTTTGATGGCGGACAGTCTGTGCATCGTACATTTTTGACCCCTGCCCTCTGGTCTACCGGAGTGAGAAGATTTATAAAACACAGCCTTCCACTGTCAGAAAAGATACATTTAACCCTTTCATGGTACACTAGCAGTTGGTCAGCAGCATATAGTCAAAGAGGGATTCTGGAGGGAAGCTGCAGCACAAAGGAGGACATCGTCACTATGTGGGGGCACCGACAGGAGATGGGAATGATGGGAAACTTGGGTGTACAGATATGTTGTGAACAATTCTTTACGGCGTTCTAGGCCCAGATAGAGAAGGAGAGGCAAATGTAAATGCTTCTAAAATATACGGATGGGACGTGGCTGATGGTTGTGAGAAGAAGTTGTAAATGGGGGTCCAAAATGAGCATTTGAACCAGGACCTGTAAACATTAGGTTATGCCCCTTAAATTATCATAGCACAGTGACAATGAGTCTATGAATGATCTATGTAGCACCATGTTGAAGATAGTCCAACAAAGTTTTTAGGTGAGAACCCCCCTGGCTTCCTATGGAGCTTAGTACATTTTTAGGTACAATAGAAAATACCTTGCAAGTGTGTGGATGTTAAAGGGAGTATACCACCACCAAAATCTTGTCTAATTCATTTATATGCTGTTGTAGGGACTGTTAGTGACAAGTGAACAAACATTTTTGTGTCAAAGTGGGATCCTGCTGCGGAGAAAATCATTATAAATGTACGTAAATGTTCAATGTACATGAGCTGTTCAGTATACACAGGGCGTGGCAACATCTGACAAAACAGCCCTATTAATCTCTGCACATCGAGTGGTGGTCGTTGACTCCCCCAAGAATATTCATCTGCTACCATCATGTTACAGAACAAAGTGATAAACTACCGTTATGTATGTCAATTTTGTAGATTTAAAGAAAAACAACTTTGAATTCTTATGCAAATGAGGCAGTTGGTGCACTGTGGGCGGGCCTTCAGCTCTGGGAGCACAGCTCTTGCTCTGCAAATAGGATGGGTGATGTCATAGCAGTGGGAGGATCAACTCTCACTGCATGGGGTGGCACAGGCAGGAGATGGTAGGCGTCTCTGAGTGGCAAGAGCAGTGCTCCAGGGAGCTGAAGGCCTGTCCCCCAATGCACCCTCGTTTAATGAAAGAGAAACCCACAATGGTCACAGAAATAACTTGAATCTGACAAAAGTAATAATATATCAAAATTCTATGAAAATGAACAAATGAAAGTCAGACATTGCTTTTTCAACCATGCTTCAACAGAATTTTTTAAAAAAGAAAACTCATGAAACAGGCCTGGACAGAAATGATGGTTCCCTTAACTTAATATTTTGTTGCACAACCTTTTGAGGCAATCCCTGCAATCAAACGATTCCTGTAACTGTCAATGAGACTTCTGCACCTCTCAGCAGGTATTTTGGCCACTCCTCATGAGCAAACTGCTCCAGTTGTCTCGGGTTTGAAGGGTGCCTTTTCCAGACGGCATGTTTCAGCTCCTTCCAAAGATGCTCAATAGGATTTAGGTCAGGGCTCATAGAGGGCCACTTCAGAATAGTCCAATGTTTTCCTCTTAGCCATTCTTGGGTGTTTTTAGCTGTGTGTTTTGGGTCATTATCCTGTTGCAAGACCCATGACCTGCAACTGAGACCAAGCTTTCTGACACTGGGCAGCACATTTCTCTCTAGAATCCCTTGATAGTCTTGAGATTTCATTGTACCCTGCACAGATTTAAGACACCCTGTGCCAGATGCAGCAAAGCAGCCCCAGAACATAACAGAGCCTCCTCCATGTTTCACAGTAGGGACAGTGTTCTTTTCAAGATAGGCTTCATTTTTCCGTCTGTGAACATAGAGCTGATGTGCCTTGCCAAAAATGTTGATTTTTGTCTCATCTGTCCATAGGACATTCTCCCAGAAGCTTTGTGGCTTGTCAACATGTAGTTTGGCAAATTCCAGTTTTGTCAGATTCAAGTTATTTCTGTGACCATTGTGAGTTTTTCTTTCATTAAACGAGGGGAACCAACAATTTTGTCCACGTGTGTAGACTCCGTTTATGTAAGGCCCTATAGAAGTTTATCTACAGAAGATTCAGTTCAGTATCCCAAATAAAGTAATGAAATTGATCATAAAGAGATAATAAGAAACCAGACCGACAACCTTAATTGTAAAAATAAGCACTTTATTTAAAATATATTGCACGGAGGAAATAATGCTCACCTCCCTCTCACACTGTACTAGTACATAGATACTATACATAACTTGTACATTGTGAATTCCAGTGAGACACATAAACATGAGTGTGAACAGGTTATTAGGAAGCGAACTGTAGGTCAATTTTATAGTAGATCAAGTTTTATTAGATCGCTGTTCAGACGCAGCACTATTTCCTGCATCTTACCAATGTGCTGCAGTACTCCCCTTTTCTAGGAAGGGCATATACAATTGCTCATCCTGCACCTCCTGGTTCATAAATATAATGCCAAAACTAGAGAACTGCCAGGATTTTTTCGACACTTAAACACGTCAGTAGGTAGGATGTAAGTCAAAACAATGAAGATAGTCTATACAAGATCTGCGATCGGCTGAATGACAACCCCTATGGACTCTAAAATAGCTGTCCTTAGAGGCTGTCACCTTGGCTGATATGTCTGAATAGAATATGACAAGACTACACATAGGGGGACAATTCAGGTATTAATATTTAAATGTACTTTACATGTTACCCCTGTAAGTACGTCACATTAATATTACATTTGTATATATTGCTATATACGGTTTGTAGTTTATAGTTCAGTATGGACTAAATTTATAAAAACTATTTGTACTGGAACCAACAGATTCAATAAAACTAGTGTATTATCAAATGTCTTGTTCCATATAAAGTCTGTAATAATTGTGTAAGAATTTCTTGATGCTGCATACCCATAGAATAACCTAGTAGCATCCATATTCTACATTGGTTTCATTGTTCTTGAGTATGTGATATTTGTGTGTACATAATAGTCTATAACCCATATAGCCTCATATTGGAGATGATTTAGTTGCTGAGACTGTCATGAGTGTTGAGCACTTGATGCCATCTTGTAAGAACTGGCGCTTTAGGTTATTCTGAGACCATTGAAAGTTAGGTTATCCTGAGACCAATGAACCGCTGAAGCCATCATATTGCCTCTTTAAAGGTGTCTGATTTGGGGGTTAGTAGAGCAATCTCCAGTTTCAGTTCATCTTCTTTAATCAAATTCTTTTTTAGCCTCCTAGATAGGATAGAACAAAAAAATATAATAAATGTTTGGCCCAAGCAATAATCTGCTTAGAAGTAATAAGCAAAATGGCAAGGTACCAACAAGAATTTCCATCATAGGTGATAAGGTAGTTTGAAGAGCATATAAGAAATTATATACGGTTAAACCATAATTTTACTAGGCTGATCACTGTCTAATCGATGTCCTTTTGCATACTTCTCCTTGTCCCCCTCCCCTACTCTGCATATGTCATATGTTGTCCATTTCTGAAATAATCTGAACCAAAGTGCTGTGTCTGGTCAGGGTATTCTGTATGTAGCACTATACATTTAAAGTATGCATTCATCATATGTTATGGCCATTCTGTTTGGAAGCAATTCTCTAAAGACATCATTTCCATTGAATGGAATTTAGTATTAAATTGTAAGGCCTGTTACTATGAAATAAATGGATTGTTGTACAGTCATTCAGAAGCCTCTATTCAAGTCCTGTGTGTCATTTTGTTTAGCCGGTATTTATTTCCCTTCTCTTTCCCCCAGAGGGGTACTTAAGAATTGGAAACTCACAGACAATAAGGTGAGATCCCTAGTCTGGGGATCCTAACTAAATTCTATCACACCAGCTTCTACCCTTTCCCTTAATTACATCTGGAGTAACATGAAGCTGAAATGTCTTGGACAACCACTTTGACTAGATCATAAGAGGTCCAGGTGCTGGGATCCTTCAGTGATCAACTGAGATTGAGGCTGGATTTTCAGGCGCTGGACCTGAGGTGATCAGCTTATATTAGTCTTCCTGAGGACAAGTGGTTGACTCATCTTATAGGCAGTGACTGAGTCATAAACAAGTCTCCCCATAGACCACTCACCTTTCTTCAACCTCTTGAATAGTGTCACTTAGAGGCCTATTGCGGGTTTCAGTCAGCAGACAAATAGCAGCAATTCCAGATAAAACAGGAGCCGTGCCAAAGATGATAGCTGGCAGGACTGGGATGTGATCTCCAATTAAGTGAATCACGGGAGCAACTACAGACCCGACTCTAGCATTCATGTCCGAGAATCCCATACCCGTTTGCCTGAAACAAATTGAAAACATGATAATCTGATAGTTACGGAGATATGGCTGCACATCTTCATAAATATGTATGGCCTTTAGAATAGTTTTTAATCTATTATATTTCCAATTATGTGTATGGGGTACTCAACTATTTCTAAACACAAAGTAATACTCATACTCAAAAAATATCCCAGGACTTCCTCCCTTCACCTTCTCCTTTCTCTTGATCCTATCTTGCCTTATATTAAAATTGACAACTATATAAAGAAATCTTCAATGACTCCTCATCCTCCACCTCCTCCTCCTCACAGTGCCTGGTTGAAAGACAACTGGCTGGAGCAGCATAGTTTCTTCCTCTGTCTTAAGCCCACCCACTTACCTAAGCCCAACCCCTCAGTTGGTCTCCAGTCGAAGATAGAGCAGCAGGAGATTAACCCCTTTGTTATCTGCTGGATTTCTACAAGACTCATTCAGGATCATGCAGAAAACACTAACATGATTCACTTCTAGATTTAGTGTTCCTTTAAGCAGGGGTGTATATAGCTGAAACTGTACACCACCATTGTTGTCTTGTGCTGCCTCTCCTCACTATTAACCCCACATGACCAATGTTATTCAATTAAGAGCTCTGAACAAGTTCCTACTAACTAATAGACAAATGGATTGGTCTAAACTAAGTGTGAACCCCCTGTCAGTAATGGAGTTGTCTCTGTTGTACATACACCCTTGTGGTAGCGGCGTAGTTATATGGGGTGCAGAGGTAGCAGTAGCACCACGTATCTGCCATATAAGACGACAGCAGTATTATACAGGACAGGTAGGAGGCCCTCTATGTTTAGGTTTCAGAACTGTATAGATTTGTTATCAGCCAACTAGTAGTGACATCTGCTGCTGTCGTATAGTGTAGTATAGTGCTTACCGTATCTCAGTAGGGAAGAGTTCTCCAGAATACAGATACGCACACATAAATGCTGAGGCACAGAAGCCTTTCCCCAGGGCAGCCAGAGCTGTTCTCAGCACTCGCATGTCTGCAAGGACAACACAGGAGTGAGTATGAACATGATGCAGCAGCCTCTTACCAATTAAATGCAGGAAATAAGCTAAAACCCCTTTAAATCCGCCCGATGTCCGCATAAGAACTGCTATATGGGTACGAGAGTATAAACAGAACAAAGTCCTGCATATAGACTAGAATGAAGATAGTCATTAGGATTCTTATATTTAACTTACCGACTGGTACAAAGATATTGGCAATAATCATGGCACCAGCGAGGATGAGGAAAGTGCCCTGCGTCACCCGTCTCCCTACATAGCTCATTGTCAGAGCTGCCACAAACTTGGCTGGGACGTCAATGGCACCAAAACAGAACTGTACGAGGTAGACGCTGATTCCAAATTTCTGCAGGTCCATAGCGAGCCCATAGTAAGCAAAACTTGTTGAAAACCTGAATGTAGTAAAATATTCGGATTATTAGATGATATACAGTATCTACTGGTTGTCATTTCATTCATTGCTTTCATTGCTGTGCCTGCCAGTCAGGGTTACAATGAATAGTATTACTGTATAGATTGATGCCTTATTTTAGACATATTTCCAGTTTTCACATCCACAATAAATCATTGTATTCCTCATGAACCAGTCACTCTGAATCATCTTTTCTCGCAACTCAATGTTATACTGTTGTTCTTCCTAGAAATGTATGAATAAATTGACAACAGGGTGTTACCAGATGGGGGTGTGTCCCTGCACATTCTGACACAGACTGTGTAAAGACACATCACATTGACAAGGGGAATGGTAACACCCAGTTGTCAATTTATTCATAAATTTCTAGGAGGAATATCAGAGGAAAACCAGAATTCTAAGAAAAGAAACTCCAGAATTGTTATTCCATGGGGATAGGAATCTAAACCCAACAAGAGCTGGCTGGTCCTCTTCTAAGCTGGCCAAACACAGATATTTATTGACCAGGCAGTGATCATGATCTATGTCCAGGACACAAATAAACTTACCAGACCATCATCAAACATCCCGTGATACGTCTCATTCCTGGTGTGCGGATAAGATCCAGTATGGAGTGAGAGGATTTCCTGTTGGAAATTTCATTTTGCATTTCTGCAATCACCTCCTGTAAGTATAAAGGCAAGGCCAGTGAAATATAAGGGTAATGTGGAAATTACTCTAGGACTACCTTTTATTTTAGGTCTTAAAAAGTCATCAATATCTCAAGGGAATTTTTTTTTTTTAATTAAGAAAAAAACTTTTAAACTTTCAAAGTATTAAATATTAAAGGGGTTATCCGGGTAATAATAATAAAGCTTCCCAGTATATTCCCTACACTGGTTAAGCCATATTAGTAATATACACCTTGATCCCTTGGAGCAACATTTATTACCTCTGTGGAGGGCAGATAGGGAGACAGGAATGTTCCTCTATCTCCCCTGTAGCTATTGCAACTCTCAATGACTCCCCTCTACTCCGATCGCAGGCCCGTTGAGTAGAGTGGAGTCGGACTGTCAGCATTGAAGGCCCCTTAAAAACTGCCAGTTAGGCACAAGTAACAGTACCATGCAGTATCCATATAATACTGCCATACCGTACTGATATAATAGTGTTATCAGCTGTCCATCAACTAAATAACAGAACTATATAGTGCCAAAATAATGCTATCACTGCCCTGTGCTAAAGTGCTAGGATTCCGTCAAATAACTAGACTTTATCTTGTCAATTTTTGATGCTGATGCCGTAGGCCCTGACTCATTTTAAGAGGTAGACATACCTTCAGCATATGTTACCCTTCCTATACTGCTGCCCAGGCTATCACCCCTAAAATGAATTAAAATAAGATCTGCTTTCCGCTGTGTCTCATCCACATGAAGCAGCCTGGCATAATTTGGAGATTTTATGGGGTATTTTGGGGCTTTTTTCATTACCTCTTTTGTCATTTTAAGTCCTTCATCGAGTTTGCCATTCATTCTTGCCACACGACGCAGGTTAGTTAGGGCTTGGTCTGTCTTTTTATTTAGAATAAGCCAGCGGCCAGACTCTTGCAAGAACCTGTGTCCAAAAAAGGAATCTCTGTCATCATTCTCAGATATATGAAGCAGATAACACTTAGGGACCGTTCACATGGACAGGTAAATTGCCCGATGGACAATAAGGCAACTTGATCTGTGCTTGTTATAGAGTATTTTGTACAAAACATTGTTCATTCAATCATTCGTTCCCCCACCTCATATAGTTTCCATTATCGTCGGCAGCACAAGTTCTGTTTACAGGAGGAGATGCTACAGGCAAGCAGAAGTTTTCCTGAGCCGCACGTGACTCCTGAATCAGTAGCCTCAGCAGTCGCTGGTAAGGAATCGGTGACATATGTGAGTGACATCATCGCTCCCTCTCCAGAACGCTGAGGCCACTAAATGGTTGCAGCAGTCACGTGAGGGTTAGGACTTCTGGCAACGCAGTACTGGCATGAGACTGAATGGACACTGGTGGTGAATAACAGAGTGCTGGGGACGGGTGAGTGTGCTTTTTTTTAAAAATTACTGTACACCTCTCCCGGCCCCCCATGGGTTGCTCCAATTCCTGAACATCCCCATAAAGACTATAAAGGGATTGTAAAATGGTAAAGTATAGGGAGCTATGTAGCAGTTTTAACACAGCAAAATAAAAATGCCAAAAAATAATCATAAAGTAGAAGTAGCTTATGTAAAAAATAAATCTGTATAGACAATGGTCATCAAAATAAAATCTACAGCAGGATTTAGGAGTAGAATCTGCGTCCAGGTCCTGAACGTGTGAACTTAGCCTAATAAATCTCTATGGCCCACACACCATTTGGTCTTACATAGTAAAGAGAATCATATATATATATATATATATATATATATATATATATATTACATTTCCTCAGGTCAATATATTGGAACTGAAGTGTAATGATGAAAGAATATCTAAGCAGTGAAGAGGATGATGATGGTTACAATATGATGTACTCACCATGAATATATAAAGAAAAGGTAAAAAGGAGCAGTGACAGAGAACTGCAGCCAGCGCCAGTCACGAATAGCGTAAGCCAGTCCTGACAGCACCATCTGACCGGAGGTGAAGACGTAACCAATGAAAGTGCCTGCCAGTGTCCGCCCTTTGACCGGCATCCATTCTAACACTGCCAAAATAAAACAAACCCAGGAAATGAGATTATAATTTGTATGTATTGATGTATGTATTGTCTATATGGTCTTTGCAACTTTTCTGCTCGCATCTGTTATGTCACATTTACAAGTGTTTTATGATTTGTATTATGGTACGATGGCTACAATAGGACTCTGTGCCTTTGATGGAATTTTCTTGCTTCTTATTAACATTATGATCTATAGTGATGGTACATGGTCTTATAGTATATGGTATAGTATCTATAGTGATAACATATGATCTATTTGTTGATGTACAATCTATAGTAGTTGGATAGTGATGGTATACGACTTGGTCAATGAGATACGATCTAACATGATTTATATGTACAGGTTTTATGGTACTGTGAAGGGACAGTATATGACTTATAGTGATGATATATACTTTTTGATCTATAGTGATAGTATATGGTATATAAGTGTACTATATCTGATCTCTTTCATGTTATCAGATGTATAGTAATGATTTAGTAATAATATACGGACTCCGATCTTATTTCTGCAATAAATAGCATACAAGATATCACTTACTTAGGCACAGCGTGTTGAGTAAGACGCTGGAGAAGGTCATGCCACTGATGAGTCTGAAGAACACGTAGCAAGGGAAGTTGGGAAGGAAGGCAACAAGAGACCCGGCTACTGACATCTGCATATACGACCAGATGAGGATTGTTCTACGTCCAAATCTAAAAGCAGAGCACAAAAAGTCAAAGAGTGAAAACTGTACAGAAAATAGAGACAAATTGTGACATGGAAATTGGAAGTAACCGCCCAAGGCACAGGACTGGTTTGTGGACATTGATCTGAAAGGGTTAGCGCTATGGATTGTGGCTTTTAAATGCAAGTCTGCATCTACTTCAGGTGGCTATTTGGTCGTCCATGGCAAAAAATTATAGTTCTAAAAAAATATACATGCTAGTTAAGTGTAAAGGAGCTAACTCTTGATGGCCATCCTTAGGATAGGTCATCAGTATGTGGTGGGTGTCCAACATCCCGAGCCCGTGCAGACATCTGTATAAGAAGTCTGTGGAATTTGGGTGAGCGCTGCAGCCTCTTCACTGAATACCAAACACAGTGCCATACATTGCACAGGGGCTGAGCTTGATATTCCAGCTCATCCCCATTCACTTAAAAGGAACTGAGCTGCAGCCATATCATGTGACTGATGGATGTGATGTCAATGGCACAGGGAAGATGCATCCTCAAACAGGTGATGGGGTCCCAGTTGTCGGACCCCCACTACTCTATCCTAAGGATACGACATCAATATTTTAATCCCATAAAACCCCTATAATTAGCAAATATTACATATTGTACCTGTCTGAAAGACCTCCAAAAATAGCTCCTCCGAGCAGAACTCCCACCATATACACCGACTGTGCCATCTGCCTCATGGGGCGCAGGTCACATACCAGATCCCACTGTAAAGAAGAACAAAAAAAGTAAAATAATAGGGGGTGCTATTTGAGACAGTTGCTTATTTATGGGTATTTCTAGGGTAAATGCATAGTAAAACATGGTGTTGGGGTAAACCACCATATTAATGAAGCCAACGGCATTCTTGCTCATGTCATAGAAGAACCAAGACAAATTTGCATTTAGTAAAGGAAATTAGAAAATGAACATTTTTGCGATGGATACAGTACATATGTATCGACAGAAAACATGGACTCTTACCTCTGTGATAATAGAGGACCTTATAACACTCTTGTCATAGACCCATCCGTCAACGCATGTTTCTGTTTCCACCTCGGTGACATTTGCCAGAGTACCATTGAAATTGAGTAAGCTCCATTGGGGCTCTTTGAATCTCTGGCATCGTGCCGGCTGACCTCTCTCATCAGTGGGCACAGTCACCCTCAAAACCTCCTGGTAGGACAGACCCTCGGTGCCATTGAGACCAGGTTTGGGCTGGCAGTGGTGGAAGGGGAAAGCAGCAGTGAAGTTCTGTAGGAAGTTGTGGCAGGCCACCATACAGACCGGAAATGCCAATAGTATACTGTGGAGAATCTGGAAAGTGCCAACGCCGCCGATTCGATCAAGCAGATCTGCAAATGCCATGTTGCCCGTCTATGCCGTGAAGCAGAATCGGAAGGACTGAACTACCGAATGATAAAGAAATATATGAAAATACATTCAGATTAAAGCACAAGAGATATAGAGAAAATCTTTCATATTTTTTATCCAACTTACAGTGCCTTTTTCCAATGACTTTTCATTGGTTTTTGTTGTGTCCTGTGATAAGGTATGACACTGCAGCAGTTTAACCAATTGCAGAAATTCGGGTTAACTCTGCTATATCTATATACAGTATATTGGGGGGAACTTAAAACTGCCATTTTATCGTCCAAACTGCTCTGAAATAACATGCGCCAAATTTATTAAGAGTCATGGGCGCCTTAGATCTATGACCTGGCATAGACGTGTATAATAATTTATGTTAGTTTTTGGTATAAATTATAGTCAATTTTTCAGGTCACAAGAGCCCCCACCCCCACTTAGCCTGCCCACTTTTTTGAAAGGCGGCAAGAGCAGCATAAAAAAAAAAAAAAATGTGCCAAAATTTGTGACTTTTTTTGGCTGCCAAGAAACTGGTACAAGTCACACAATTACCCCAATAATTTTCTCTTTCAAGATTCCTTCATGGAATTGGTCAATATGATAGCAGGACAGAGATTTAGCCAGATAAGAAATTACCAAGTGATATTGATGGCTGCTACTGATACAGATATAATATAAAGATATGTCTATATACTCACCTGGCAGGTGGATAGCTGTTCCGTCAGATGACTGGGGAATGTAAGGATGTTACTAGACTTTGGCTACAGTTCCACTTGTGCACCCAGGTAGGTGTCGTGCTACAGATCTTGATGGTAGCTGGTTCCCTTATATACAGTTCACACCTTGAGGAAAGATCAGTGACAATAAGGTTAATGATTCACGTGAATTCTAAGAAACTGGAATTCAAGATAGAAAGTTCATCATTATCACTTTAGTAAAAGCATCATCTATCATAGAATATTGAATTGACAATTACAGTAGGTTCACCCATGGCAGACATGTGGCAGAAAGTTCTGAGCATATTTAAATGTGGCTTGCAAAAATGTATGGACATCCTGCAGAAAAACATATAATACAAAAATGTCTGCAACTCATCTGCCATTTGTAATATACCCTTAGTTAGATACTAGGTAGATAAATAAATAGATACTGTAGATAGATAGATAGATAGATAGATAGATATAGATAATAGAAAGATAATAGATAGATAGATAATAGATAGATTAATAATAGATAGATAGATAATAGAAAGATAGATTAATAATAGATAGATAGATAATAGAAAGATAGACAGATAGATAGCTAGATAGAAAAATAGATAGTTATAGATAGATAATAGAAAGAAAGATAGATAAATAGATTAGATAGATAGATAGATAGATAGATAGATAGATAGATATAATAGAAAGATAGATTACATAGATACATAAATAGATAGACAAAGAGATAGCTATAGATAGATAATAGAAAGACAAATAAATAGATTAGATAATATAAAGATAGATAAATGAATGCATAGTTAGATAGATAGATAGATAGATAGATATGGGATAGATAGATAAATAGATAGATAGATAGATAGATGATAGATAGTGCTGGTCCCTGAAAGGATGTTACATCTGAAAATCCCTGTTCACTAATAATTTATCTATGTATTAATGTCACAGACATATTAGGCAGATTTACTAATCCTGTCTAATATTTAGACAGTGTAAACCTAGACCAGTCAAGTCTGAAAATGTGCAGTGGCTGATACTGGATGATAAATTTGGTTCTTTTTTAGACTGTCTAGTCTAACACACCTGCTATTGGTTGGCTTACTTACAGCAAAAATGCACCCAATGTTTTGTGCACGCTGGCACATCTTAAACCATGCCCATTTCTCACTAAGGCATGCCCACTAGGTCCTGGCCCTTGTGATGCAAAGCAAAAAAATGTCTCACAGAGAATGAAAGTGCTGCAAAGTATGTAAAAATGTTTTGCTGATTAAGACATAAATCTATTGTATTTATTGTAGATAGATAGATAGATAGATATGAGACCATAGGGCCATTGGATTACATAAGTAAGAATTGTCTCAGACATAAAAAGTGGATTCTAGGGACTTTGGAGGACTTAACCTTGTTTTCCCTTTCTACATTTTTCTTTTATATGATGACATTGCTTATATTATTGCATGTCACGCCAATACAAATGCTTACCAATGTTTGTATTTCTTTTATTATGCAATAAAATCCTATTAAAAGATTAAAACAGATTTAACGTGACCTAACAAAGCGTGGGTACATTTGTCACTAACTTTCCAACAAATTTTGTAGAAGTCACTTGTACAGGCAAATATAAGAAGTATCAGATCTCCACTCTTTGTCCAGTTAGCTGGCTCTTTTCTTACTATCCCTTCCCTGGTAAACTGACATTCACTCTGAAATCTCTGCTTAATCGATCTTGCGAGACTAAAAAGGCACTGCAGCTCACAGAGATGTCAGATTGCAGCATGCAAAAGAAGTCTATAGAGAGGGAAAGGGGGCAGAAGTGAGCAGGAGCTGAGTGAGAGAGGTGAGGCACAGGCACAGAGACTCTCAGCAGCTAAATAGGAAGTTTCAATCTCACCCCGAGTGCTTTATTCACATCAAAGATAAGCTGCAGATTCTCCTGTGTGCCCCAACAGCTTGGAGAAGTGAAAATTAGAGACATATCCTGCAGAGGACAAAACTGCTAAAAATGCCGAATCAGTTATTTCATGAGCAGAAATAATGATAGTACTCATGTAAACACACTTGGAGGGATTTATCAAGACCATCGGCTTTCACACCAGTCTTAATATATCATTTGTGCCGGTGGAGGATGCGTCTAATTTATGATGGAGTGCGTTCCACATTCTCTCGGCGTTTGTGCATCTAGTCTGAAAACTAGCATGTTGCTGGTATAGATTTCAGTCATCATTTATGCCAGAAAACTGAACAAAATGATGATGAATCTGTTGGAGCCAATGGCCCGCTCCCTTTTCAGTAAGTGGGTGGTGTAAAAATGTAAGCTCCAGATAATTGTCATATGTGCCCCATTGTATTAATTATTTGTGCAAAGTTGTTGAAAAGTTAAAGAGGATCTTTCACCACCTCTACCAACTCCAACTCTTTGCATCCTTCTATAGGTGCTGCTCCACTGATTCTGGCACAGTTGGAAGGCTAGTTGCAGACAACCGTGTGTATTTTGTGGTCCGCAAACTAGTAATTAGTCTTCAGTTTTTGCGGACAGAGTGTCTTCATTGTGTCTTCAGCATCAGTAAGGTATGTCCGCAAAAACGGAGTGTCTTCAATGTGCCATCAGTGTGTGATCCTAGTTTGCAGATCCACCATAAAAAAACACAGGTGACATTTATTGATATCCCTAGCTTGTCCGCGAAAACGGACGGCACACTGATGACACACTGAGTACATCAGTGTTTCGTCCTTGGTTTTTAGTTTCCCATAGCCTTCTATGGGCGAGTCCGTTCCGCAAAAACTGTACAGAATAGGACATGTTCTATCTGACGCGGTGCGGAATCATAGCTCGCACACTGATCTATGAAAAATATGGTCGTCTGCATGTACCCATAGAAATGAATGGGTCAGTGTGCTATCTGTGAAAAACAAGGTTGACACACGGATCTCTCCCACGGTCGTCTGCAACGGGCCTTAATCCTACTGTTCCCGAGAAATCACTGCTGTTAGTTTTTGCACAATCAGGCTCTGCTGTCAGATGGGCGGTCTTTGTCTTTCCGCTTCAGCCCAGGACCGCCCACCTGACAATAGAAAACTTAGTTGTGCTGAAAATAACAAAAAATGATTGCTCGGGAATGGCTGGTGCTAGAAGAAAAATTTCAACTCAGTGCAGCGGCATCTATAGAAGGAGGCAAAGACTTGGTAGTGAAAGACCCTCTTTAAGTACAAGTTATCTAATGCACAATTTTTTGTTCAGTGACAGAATACCCATTTTAAGATATAAGAAATATAAATGATTTGGGAAATATGTGGCAAACATCTACC
The DNA here is from genome assembly GCA_947044405.1 of Leptodactylus fallax. Lineage (NCBI taxonomy): Eukaryota > Metazoa > Chordata > Amphibia > Anura > Leptodactylidae > Leptodactylus > Leptodactylus fallax. Next base: position 2,733,541 of record CAMRHE010000138.1, on the reverse strand, counting down.
ATTTCAGGCCATTTACAAATCTTTCAGATTTTACTAAATTTAATTTGATACGATGCATTAAATACACGGTGGCCCAGAATTTAATCTTAACTCTTTTAGTGATTGATGTCAAGTTAAACTTTGCTACATCTGTATAACAATTCCTATTAAAGGGGTTATCCACCTTTTCTAAATTGATGGCCCATCTGGACCCCTTTAATTAATGTTACTGTATATTAATGCCCACTAAGAGGTTACAATGTACATACACTTCAAAATGCTTGTGTCTAGCATAAGAATCTGTGCCAGCATGAAGTGCCAGTGTGCAGTGCCAACAGTCCGTAGTGACCCATAGTCATGTCCAGAGCATTGAACCTTAGCCCTTGTCTCCGCCGTGACTAATTACGAAGTATAATATTTAACAGGGAAGAATTTGATTGACCTTTTATATAATATCTAGGGACATCAAACCAAAATTATCTAATACTGTAAACCTTTATTGTACGGTCTATTATAGAGATGGCCGGTTCAGATCCGGTTTATTCCTATAAAAGCCAACATTCTTGTAAGCCCCAAAAATTTGTAGTGCAGACATATTTCTGTTCTCCATTAGGCTATATTCCTAGCTGTGTTTTTTACAGATTTTTTTTTTTTCACGGACCCATTTACATCAGAGTGCCCAAACTGTAAAAAAGTACTGCATACACTACTTTTTCACAGATGATGTATAGCACACAGTTATGTGAATACCGCCTAAAGCTGACCATATAGTTTGGCAGCTATTCATCCTGACACCCCCATACATAATCATGCTTAGTTCAGCTGAGTGTACATGTCTTGTCAAAGGAGACAAGGGAGTATGTAGCTGCCAGACACCTTTGGCTTTCCCGAGGGGAAAAAAAATTGACTTAAGGACTAAAGAGGTGTCATGACTGTGTAATAGATTGAAGGGCTATATCAGGAATACTCAACTGGCGGATCGTGGTCTGAACCTGAACCGTGACCACCAGCTGTCCGGACCCCTGCTCCTTGGCTCTTTCAATAAGGACAGTGGTTGGGAGAAACCTTCCTCTCCCGCCTGTTGTCCCCAAGCCCCGATCCCTTGCACTAGCAGCAATAGGGATCAGCAATCATTCCTGCTGCTTTCACAGGGCTCATGGGAGTTGGCAATTTGAGCGGATAGGTTCTGGGCAATAAAGGGAGGCATATGCCCAATACCCGTTCCACCAAGTTCTGCACCTGGCGCCAGAAAGGCTGGAGAAGGGAACAGGACCAGAAAAGATGGAAAATGTGTCCTGGAAGTTAATTATGTGTGGGAGCACAAATTATACTGTGTGGGGGCACGAATTATACTGTGTGGGGTACTAAGGAGCATACTTAGTGAGGAGGCACAATAATGAGCCATTATACTGTGTGGGGGCACTAATGTCCTATTAGTGCCCCCCCCAATATAATGCTCTTAATTGCCCTCACCCACAGTACAAAGCTCCTAAGTGCCCCCACCCGCCATATAATGCTCCTAAGTGCCCCCACCCGCCATATAATGCTCCTAAGTGCCCCCACCCGCCATATAATGCTCCTAATTGCCCCCAACCACAGTATAATGCTCCTTTGTGTTCCCACGCACAGTATAATGCTCCTTAGTGCCAAGGTATATTGCCAAAAATATTTGGACCCCATACAGGTAAATGGAAAATACATTTGAAGTCTTTACTTTGAGTACAAGGAGAAGTTGTCCTATCTCTGCCTATGAACATTATGGTGGTGGAGTGTTTCTACTCAAGACGGTCCTTGTAGCCACTGCGTCAATGGATGCTGTGCATTACTACATTCTGGTGTGGGTACGCCAGCATTTTCCCCTGATAATAGTTCAATATCAGGGGTTGCAGCAGCAGACGCAAAAAATATGGGTTCTATGAATCCAACAAACAAGTCAAATAAGAAAAATAAGGTATAAAACTTTGCCATTCCTCAGTCCAACTTTAGGATATCTCCACACAGTGGAATTTTGTGCTGATTTTGATGTGGATTCTGCCTTAAAATCAGCAACAAATTCTGCTCTAAAGATCAAAGCAGGACACTGAAAAAATAAGCGTCCTGCTAAATCTTACTGCGGATTCCACAGCTGACTCAGCTGCAGAACCCATAGTCTGAGACACACCGATGGTTTGCCCCATTTATCTGAGCCCAATCGACAAGTGAAAGCAGAAGTAGAAAGCCAAAGAGCTGGATAATGGAGAGGATTCCTCTTCCATTTGTGCTGTGTGAATGACCCTTTTTAGGGGCTGTTCACACGTAGGAATTTGACGCTGATTCAGCAGCAGATTCCACCCAGATTCTGCCTCCCATTGTTTTCAATGGTAGGCAGAGATCGCAGCAGGACACTGAAAAAACAAGCGTCCTGCTCAATCTTTCCGCAGAGTCCACAGCTCGAGACTCGCTGTGAATTAGGCCCATTCATCTGGTCCTATTCAGCAGCAGAAAGCCGAAACTGAATGCTGATGCCCTGCATTGGCATCCCGTCGCGGGAAGCCGGCATCCCGAAAATGGTAGAAGAAAATGAAGAGGAATTCCTCTTCATTGTCCACTGTGCGACCAGCCCCACAGTGTTCTCCAGGAGCATGTCCACACAATACAGAAATTGGCAGTGGCAAAAATCGCACCATATAAAATACCATATACCTCATATACATCACATTGAGGTCAATCCAGGCAAAAATATCTAAAACATCCTTAGAAAGAATTTACAAATGAATTATTTCCTTATCTTCCTAGTATCTGATCCATGGCGCATATCATTTATTTATTCTTCATGGCCTCCGGCATTGTTTGTGACGCTACAGCTGTCAATGAATGCTGAAGTTGGCAGGATTCGATGCCATGTTACCTTGCATGCCACCGAGAGGGTTTACATGTTAATAGAGGCACAGACCTCTTGTGACAGCTTTCCAAGAAGACTACTGTCTTTTGCAGGAAAATAAAACAAATCATTATTTAACCCCTTAACCCCCCCCCCCCTTCCTTTTACAGTGTTTATCATGCAGTATAAAAGAGCTGCTAACTTTATTCTGCGACTCAATACAATTTTGGCTATAACAAATTGTTTTTTTATGTTGTACCATTTTTACACAATAAATTTTGCATATTTGTTATTTTATATACAAATATTTAATTTTTATTTTAAAAAATTAAATAAAAATAATTTTACTTTTTCAAAAACTTTTTAACATTTTTTGTGCCTATAGGAGACTTGCACATGCCTATTGCTTCTGTAATACACCCTCTAGGTGTAAGTAAGATAATAAATCTATTTGTACCCCAGCTGCCATAGTGTCAGGAGGGTTGGGGGTGATTGGATGTAAGATCTAGCTCCTTCCCTCTGAATACGACTTGCTGGCAGCATTTTTCGGGGTCACAAGTTATCTCCTATCTCCTGAGCCTGTGCCGTGACAGTACTGTAAATGTAAACCAGCTGTCCATACGACCCTGGCTCCAGTGTAAATGTGTATGGTACATGGCACCAAGGTGTTATTGACTAAGCCCGTTTCGGCCCCACTGACACACTACGTGTGTTCATTTTGCCTCTCTGTGTTTGCTATTTCTTCATGTTATTTGGCGTACTTTTTGACAACACTATTTTGGATAAAAAAAACATTTTTTCACTTTTTTTTATACTATATTCAAGGTTTTTATTTTTTTTACATAGTTTTTCATGCACAAGGAAATGTATAAATTTGCCTTTTTTAATGTTTTGAACCTTTTGTAACAACCTTTTTGTTCCATTAACGTAGCAGATAGACAGCGGAGCACTCTAGAGCAGTGTTTGTCAACTTTTTCAAGCGAAGTACCCCCTAGTAAAAAGAAGTCCCAACCGAGGACCCCCTTGTTGCTTCCACATGTTGTATAATGCCCCCCCTTGGGGTCCCCACATGGAACATAATGGCCCCCTTAATACCCCCATATGTAGAAGTGAGCAGTGAGCTGCATTCACTACCCACCACTCTGCTCCCCACTTCCTCTTTGCTCCAGAGCCTGCTGTGATGTTAACACTTGGCATCCGGAGAAGAGAAGAAGGGAGGATCAGACCGGATGTGTAAAGTATGGCTCTCACCACTCGCTCCCCAGGGTACCAGGAGCTGCAGTGAGCTCCTCCATCAGTACTGATGTAAGTGTGTTAAATAATATTTGACATGCAATATTCAAGACCTTTAAGGGTTAATTGTATTCTGCTGACATAACTCTTGTAACTTATGGTGCATGGGTGTGGATGGGATATGACTATTTTAGTATTGTCCAAATACAGTAGTAGAAAGTATAAGGATGTTGGGAAACACCCCCTCTCATGAATATAAAGGACTGACAGACACACATGTCTGGGTCTCACTCTCGGTGGGTGTCTCTGTCCCTCACTTTGGGTGTCTCTCTCTCTTCTGACCTGGCTATGGCAGAATCGTCCTGCAGAAGACCAACACACATTGATGAATAAGCATGAGCCAAGATGATGCAAGAGAACCACCTTGAAGAATCCTAACACTACACTTCACCTATGATGTAAGACATTGACTGATGTTTCTGTTATGCTGGAAGTTTTCCATGTATCTGTTTTTCCATGAAGGCTTCAATAAATCTCCACGTTTTATAAGAAGCTGAGTCCTCCAATAATGTTACCTTAGGGGTCAACACGTGAGTAAGGATTTCATTCAATTGTAAAGAATTTTACATTTACGGACATTATTTTACAAAGTGCTCATTGCGCTTCTATAGTAAGGATGGCTCATCCACGGGACACTGCGGTTCTCAGCTGTGGCAAGTACCCCTGTGGACTGTGGGGTGTACCTCAGGTTGAGAACACTGCTCTTGGGGGCTACAGGACACGTGCAGTACTTAACTAAATGTGCTGTAAACATATTAGTGGTTGCTAAAGGTGTTGTGCGGGGGAAAAGTTTCCCCATACTCTATAAGCTTTATTACCAATATATGTGCAGCCCAATGACTAGCTTTGCAGAGCGCAGCTGGGGAGGCCAGAAGTCTCGTTCCTCTGCTTTTCCTGCAAAACCAGCTCCACTCTACTCTATGGACCTGCAGTAGGAGTAGAGCAGAACTGGTGACATCACAGACTTGGGCAGAGGAACTAGACTTCTGAGGCCCTGCTATACTCTGCAAATGTATTCATTGGGGCTCTGGTGGATCAGCATATATATTAGTAATAAAGGTTATCCACTGCAGGGACTTTATTTTTTTCCTCCATAACCCCTTTAGCTATGTCATGGCCAGACCATTTTCCCTGGTTATTCCAATGATTTTTGAATCTTTTTTTTTTTTTTTTGGTGATACACAGGACTTTATTTTATGGCATTTTTATTTTTTACAATTATTTTTTAAATATCTGCGAAAAAAAAAAGGTGAGGAAAGGAAATTTTTTTCAGGTTTTAATAGCATAAAGTAGTATTATATATATAATGTATTAAAATAGTTCCCCCTTTCTGATTTCTTATGTAGGTGACACATATGTTGCCAGGAGTGTGGTTAGTCTCAGGAAAGTTATGTTCTCTACTGTCAGGTGGGCGGTGTCAGGCAGGAGTAGAGAGACAGGGACCACCCACCTGACAGTAGAGAGCATAATTGTGCTGAAACTAACAGAAATGATTGCTCGGAAATGTTGGGGCAAGAGAAAAAATCCCAACTGTGCAAGAATTAGTAGGGCTGTACCTACTGAAGGATGCAAGGAGTTTGAGTTGGTGGAGGTGGTGAAAGGTCCTCTTTAAACCTAAAAAGCAGGGCAACAATTGAAGTATTGGATAGATATCTCCTACATAATGTGTGGTGTACCTTCACACGACTGCTATGGGGCCCATGGTAGAAAAGGGTGCAGCTTTTCCTGTTCCCCACCAACATCAAAGATTTTTTTTTTTTTTTTTACAATTTACACTAGAGGGGCTCACTGCATAGAGATTTTTATGGCTCCTATTTTATTTTGCACAGTAGCTGTATAATTTCATGTGCACTGATCTCCCCCTGGTGGTGGTTGCAGGCTGCCACAGCTTTATCATTGACAGTTTGAAGGGAAGCTGGGAAGATTTATCAGTGTTCTTACAAGGCCCCTAAGAAACTTTGGTAGATGCCAGAATGGATCAGGTAAAATCAGGTACTGCCTGGTATGGCGTGGATCCAGTAGGTGGCGCTGCCTCCTGTGACTGTTAGTATGAGGCACCACCTGCTGTATCCACATCAAACCAGGAAGGTTAGGGTTGCACATAGAAGAGGCATACACTCGTGGACAAAATTGTTGGTACCCCTCGTTTAATGAAAGAAAAACCCACAATGGTCACAGAAATAACTTGAATCTGACAAAAGTAATAATAGATAAAAATTCTATGAAAATGAACAAATGAAAGTCAGACATTGCTTTTCAACCATGCTTCAACAGAATTTAAAAAAAAAAGAAAACTCATGAAACAGGCCTGGACAGAAATGATGGTTCCCTTAAAGGGGTATTCCCATGAACATAACCATATCTATATTTGTAGATAATTAAAAGTTAAGCATTTTTGCAAATATAAGCAGTTAAAAATTCTACACGGTTTTAAAGATTTTCTCTATTCATCTTAGTGGTGACAGTCTGTTGTCTTGATCGGTTGCCAATGGATACGACCACGAGTGCAGAAACTTTCTATGGTCTGGGAGTTGTCAAGAACCCAGCCATGATTTTCTTATTGTAGCTAGGTTATCAGGCAGAGATACTACATGTATCAGAAGATATCCTGGCCACAATAAGCAAATCCTAACTGATTTTCTTACCTTAGAAAGGTCTTGCATTCATGGTCGTATCCACTGGCAACCGATCAAGACAACAACTTTTGACCACGAGATATTTAGAGAAAATCTTTAAAACTCTGCAAAATGTTTAATTACTTATATTTGCAAAAATGTTTAACTTTTAATTATCTACAAATTTAAAAATGGTTATGGTCATGGGAATACCCCTTTAACTTAATATTTTGTTGCACAACCTTTTGAGGCAATCCCTGCAATCAAACGATTCCTGTAACTGTCAATGAGACTTCTGCACCTCTCAACAGGTATTTCGGCCACTCCTCATGAGCAAACTGCTCCAGTTGTCTCGGGTTTGAAGGGTGCCTTTTCCAGACGGCATGTTTCAGCTCCTTCCAAAGATGCTCAATAGGATTTAGGTCAGGGCTCATAGAAGGCTACTTCAGAATAGTCCAATGTTTTCCTCTTAGCCATTCTTGGGTGTTTTTAGCTGTGTGTTTTGGGTCATTATCCTGTTACAAGACCCATGACCTGCGACTGAGACCAAGCTTTCTGACACTGGGCAGCACATTTCTCTCTAGAATCCCTTGATAGTCTTGAGATTTCATTGTACCCTGCACAGATTCAAGACACCCTGTGCCAGATGCAGCAAAGCAGCCCCAGAACATAACAGAGCCTCCTCCATGTTTCACAGTAGGGACAGTGTTCTTTTCAAGATATGCTTCATTTTTACGTCTGGGAACATAGAGCTGATGTGCCTTGCCAAAAATTTCGATTTTTGTCTCATCTGTCCATAGGACATTCTCCCAGATGCTTTGTGGCTTGTCAACATGTAGTTTTATATATTATTACTTTTGTCAGATTCAAGTTATTTCTGTGACCATTGTGGGTTTTTCTTTCATTAAACGAGGGGAACCAACAATTTTGTCCACGTGTGTATTTAGCCTCTACTTCAACAATGCAACATGCTGAGGTTCTGAGTGTGTTAGCTGCGACGGGCTGGCAGGCAGAGCCAAGGCAGTGCCTCCTACTGGATCCACGACACACTTGATTTAACTGACATGCACAATTGCATACCTCCCAACTTTCAAAGGACAGAAAGAGGGACAGAATGTGCGGCGTGCGTAGCGTGCAGAAGCAAATTTAGCTCCACCCACTTCTATGTTGACTCTGCCCATTCCGATTTCTCTTTGTGCCCCCACACAGTATAATGGTCCTACAGTCACCCTAATATTATATACCTCAACATTATAATGTTCCTCAGCCATCTGCCCCCACAGAATAAAGTTCCTCTCCTGGTGCACCCACAGTTTAATGTCCCTCTTCATCTGCCCCCCCCCCCCAGTTTAATGTCCCTTAAAAAACGCAGCGTTGGGTCCTTAGCCTTAAGCAGACTCCAGTTTATAATCACAGTTCTTTCAGGCTCTCTACATCTCAAGTAGTGGAGGACATGGAAGATGAGAAAATGTCTTCTCCGGACTGACTGTATAAAGACGAAGTGGAATGAAGGATCCATAAATATCTAGGACCAGTGAAAAATCTACACAAAAAACTGGGATTCTGTAAAGCACAACAAGGTGGATTTGCTAAATTCGAAATTAAATTTATGTGTGCAATGAAACAAAACTCCAGTCTTAATAAATGTGCCCTATCATGCGTATTGCACGTGGAGCTATATAACTAATATATCTGGGGTAGTATTACATATACATCTACCATATATGGAGGGGGTACGCCATTACTGATTTGTTATTTTATCATTTCATTTTTGGATCTCAGATGACAAATGGGACTTCTATAGCATTTCTGGTCTGCTGTAGCACTCAGAGCAATTGGACAGGGCTTATACTGCAGATAGTTACCTTACACAGATGCGTCCACCTTGTGTTAGTCACTGCACTGGTTGTCCATCCACCACAGAATACAATATAAAATTATCCATATTATTCCATAGCGCTTCACCTCCCTACATCTCCTCCCTCGTCACTATCTATCCTCTCCGTTCTGCCAATGACCTTAACACTTGTATCCTCTGTTATCCAAATATCCCACTCCCATCTCAAGCTGCACCAGTGCTCTGGAATGCTTTACCCTTGATAATCAGATTAATACCCAACTACAGCTTCAAAACATGCCCTAAAATTACATCTGTGTAGGCGAGTTTTTCGCATAACCTGATCACATTGTTCTGCACCTCCACACATTAAACTGTAGATTTCATAAGCTGTAAATTTCTTATCCTAAGCTATCCTTTCTACTCCATTCTTCAGAACCTGACCTCTCCATCTAGAGGTTAGCCTGCACTCCATGCGTATGTGTATATTTACAGATACCAGCAGGTGACGGGCTCATACAGCTTCAGTTATATGACCTTTGTACCGAACAAGCCCTCTTACCTCGTGTCCCCTATCTCCTCATAGATTGTAAGCTCTTATGAGCAGGGTCCTCACTTCTATTGTTTGATACATTCTTTGTCACATTATAATGTCTAATACTGTCTGTTCATGTCCCCTCTGATTTGTAAAGTGCTACAGAATATGTTGGCGCTATATAAATAAAGTTGATTGTGATCCAGGTTTTGCAAAAAGTTGTGAGAAAATGTACAGTCTGCTTAGAATTTCTGTGTCTACATGTGTGTTTTAATACCAGCATGTAATACAGTATATACAACACAACATCCTCCACATAATGAATGCATCCATCTATATAACTATCACCAAGATGGAGAAAAGACAACATGCTGATGATCCTATTTTTCTTACCACTGTCACAAAGGTAGTCAAATAAGCCATCAAATGTTCCGGATGTAAAGTACTTGGAGTAAGTCAATTGTCCCTGGTTTCATTTACTCCTTGTAGTTGAACTCTTCAGGGTTAATTAATTGCTATTATTATATAATTAACTAAAAGAACAGGATTTGTCTAAAAATGTATTCCTTGGCTGAAGTGAGCTAAAGGTTGAAAAGTTAGATAGCTAGATAGAAAGACACTCTTCTGAATATACTCGGAGGCGTAACTTGAAGCTTCTGGGTCCCAATTCAAAATCTGTAAATGGGGCCCCTACTTACCTTGTGCCATTTGAATAGTGGTATAATTTTTGTGATAGAGAGACCTTTGGGGCACCCCCAGGGTCCAGGGCCTGGTAGCGACTGCTACAGCTGTACCCCCTATCGCTACACCCTTGAACATATGGTACCCTTCAAACACCTTCGCAATGAATAGGGGAAAATACCCCACAAATGCACTACATAATGCATGAGTAAAATTGGGATTTTGCCACAAATTCTGTGTCCACAAAGGTTTCTTTTACAGTGTGAACACACCCTCACACCCTTACTCTCTATGGTTTAATAACAATATTCATGGCTCTTCTCAGTATGAGATTTATTACACAGTGTCTATCAGGAGTCTTCTTTGCGTGTGATGTACAGTCTTGCTTTGGGTAAGGGGCACCTCCTCTTTACAGATGACTTTTTGTAGTGCTTTCTTTTTAGACCTGTAATGAATAAAATCAATTATTTGTGATATATTATACATAAACAGATACCAGATGTACAGGGGTGTACTAATAAAGAGCATCTTTAAAGGGGCTATCCAGTTCATTTTTACTGCTGTGACCTATCTTCAGGATAGGTCATAAGTACGTGATCAGTGGGGGTCTGACACTAGGACCCCTGCTAATCAGCTGTGTTAGCGCCGCGACCGCTTCAATGCTTACATTGCATGCCAACTGCTTCATAGTGGCCATGCGATGTAATTACATCCTTATATCATTCACTTCTATGGGACAGGGCTGTATTTACATCGCACGTCTGCTACGAAACAGACAGCATGCGATGTAAACAGTGAAGGAATCACGGGTCATGCACGAACACTGGGGCCCTTTCAAACAGCTGATCAGCAGGGTTTCAGGCACTGGTCACATATTGATGACCTATCCTGAGGGTAGGTCATCAATAAAAATGAACTGGTAAGCCCTTTTAAGATGCTCATAGCAATGTGCTTCAGCTGGTTGTGCCATAAACTCTTGTTTGAGGGGTGGCTCAAATGCTTGAGCTGTATGTCAATTATAACAAGAGGCACCATGTGGTTGCTGCTGTGAATCCTATTGGCACATATGTAGCAGCCATGACCATGTGGAGGCTGTTGGCTATTCAGGTGTGGAAGAATAACAGCATACATCACATGCTTTGCACAGTCACTTCAGGGAAAACACCAGATTATTTTTTAACCACTTGCCGACTGCTGAACATCTATATAACGAGTATATAGTGGGTTGGCATTTTACTATAGCAGGCTGTCTTACAATGCCTAAGCCAGCTCTCGCTCTCTCTCCTCTGCCTTTCTTGCCTTTCCCTAGTTCTCCTTTCTTCTACTTTCACTCTTTCCTCCTTTTCTTTTTCTTAATATCTCTGTAACCTTGTTGGCTGGGTCCGTCTGGGGGTCTCCTCAAGTGGCTCCGGCCTGCTTTGTTTTGTTTGTATGTTTGTATTTTTTTTTTGTACTATTAGTCTGTTTCAGACCTTGTTGTAATATTATAAAACTGCAATAAAAATTTGAATTGAAAAAAAATAAATAAATACAATGCCTAAGCCAAATTACCAAATTACATGGCTTTTATATATGCATAAACTGATCAGGAAAAAAATGAAATACAATAAGAAATAAAAAACAACATAAGATAAAGTTGATGTCAATGTGGAAATTTCTACTTTATCCCCAAATAACATAACCATACAATGCCTATTGCCCCATTACAGAGATCACTTAAAGCCCCATTTATAATTATTACCTAGTTCATGTCTAGGGTAATTTAGGTCTTTAGGACCAGACAATGCTTAGCTGTTTTTAGCATGTGTTAGTTTAACAGGTATAATTTAACAGGTACTTAACAGGTACTGCTCTTTATTGGCATCAGAGGCCACCCTGCCACCAAAAGAGGACAAGGTGATGCAGGGCTCTTTACTAGCATGAAAGGTCATGCCACACCAAAAGAAGGATGAAGGGATCCTCAATTGCCACCACCCGCTCCATCACAATATGTGCAAGGAGTGTGTAGTTGGGTGGAGATTTCTTCACAGTGGGTCTGGAATCTGGATGAAAGAGTTTGATCTCTTGTAAGTTGACAGTCCCTATATGGGGGATATATGTGTGAGTGCTCCTCGGGAACCAAGTATAGCAATCTTTTGGGTGAAATAACTCTACGGTCCCCTATGAGAGTACATATTATGTTTAATTGCTCCTCATTTAATGGGGTAGAGCAGTTGTGATGTTGAGGGACATTAACAGATAAACTCCAGGAAGATGTAAGGTGATGAGAAAGATACCCTATAATCATCCCCAGCAAATCAGGTTCCTCAGAGCTTTATCATTGTTCATCTCAGTCTGAGTTCTTTGTTGGCCTTGGCCTTGTTCTGTCCCTGTGTCCCATGATGTCATGCCCAGCCAAAGTTTCAACGTCTCTATATAGAACCCTGTTGGTGCTAATAAAATCATCAGTTCCCGGGAATTGTTTAGAGCAGGGAGGCCTATCTGTATCATCCTGCATCTCACCTCTCATTGCCTTGTCCTGTCTTCCAACCTACTGCACATATTTATAAGTAAGCTTTCAGGAGTGCTCGCTCCCTTCATCAGACATGGTGTGATACAAGAACTGAAAATTAACAGATTTTTATACACATGGTTTTCAAAGCATTTTAGAGTCCTTAAAAAAAATTGCAATCTAAGTAGAGAAGTTATTTACAACAGGTCAAAAAAACAGTCTGGAAACTTGTGGTGCGTGACGGAGGGATCAGTAATTCTTGCTGTTATCTGTTTGCTATCAGCAGGTGATTTGTAAAATGCTTTGAAAACCATGTGTATAAAAATCTGTTAATTTTCAGTTCTTGTATCACATCACAAATCACCTGCTGATAGCAAACAGATAACAGCAAGAATTACTGATCCCTCCGTCACGCACCACAAGTTTCCAGACTGTTTTTTTGACCTGTTGTAAATAACTTCTCTACTTAGATTGCAATTTTTTTTAAGGACTCTAAAATGCTTTGAAAACCATGTGTATAAAAATCTGTTAATTTTCAGTTCTTGTATCACACCATGTCTGATGAAGGGAGCGAGCACTCCTGAAAGCTTACTTATAAATATACTCAGCCTCTAAAAGGTATCGCCTGATTTCTTCACTCTTCCACTACTTTCAATGGCTAACACGGTACAACATTATACTACAACCTACTGCACAAACATTGTTAATAGACTTGAGACGGCAGCAGCTAGCTGGTTACCAAATACCGTATCACCCTATTACGGGGAAGCTGTAGGCCAGCCATGGTCCTTGGCTCATCATCTGTGTGTATATGCATGGACATTTTGCTTTCTGGTACCAGTGAAGTTGTTTGCCAATAACTTGCCCTTGTTTATGTCGACTGATAAACTGCTGCTACTGGATGGTAGTAACAAGGAACAATGTTCAAGTAAAGCTTTCCATACTGAGTGTTGATGGATCCTCAGTGTCTACGAGTTCCTATGGAGGTCATATCCAAACCCTATTTTTTACCATTGATAAACTGGTGTACATATACTGTATATAAGAAATGGCTTTGCAAAGTTCATTTCGAAGACAGACTTCTAATAGAGGAAAAATACTATAGTACCTGGCTTCCACGTCTTCTATAGTATCTGGCATTTGTTGGTTAGAGGTTTCACTTAAAAATACTGCAGCAGTCCCAGATATTATAGCAGTGACACCATAGATAGCTGGGGGGAAAATCGGAGAGATCTCTGCCAGCATTAACACCAAAGGGGCAACCATGGAGCCCATTCGAGCTTTCATACCAACAACCCCCATCCCACTCTGTCTGCATGAGAGAAAAAAAAAGACAATCCATCAATCCATTTACGTAGCGCTATCTTATGAGCTTCTCATAGGCTTTACCTACTAATGACAGACATTACCTGATAATAGTAGGAAACAGCTCACTAGAGTATATGTAAGCACAGCAAAATGACGAGGCCATCGCACCTTTACCAACCACCGCCAACACTAACCGTGCCATCTTCATCTCTGAAAAAAATAATAATAATCAGTTTAGTGCTATTTTATAATAAGATTGCGCTAAACTGATAACAATGACAAAAGTTAAAAGTTGTACAGAAACAGCACCACACCGGTCTTGGCTTGTGTCTAGTATTGTAGATTGAATCCATTGAAGTGAATGTTGATCTGCAATACCACACACAACCTGTGAACTGGTGTGGCACTGTTTTTAGGGGGAAAAAAAACAACCTTTTTTTTTTAAAGATAAATAAATTAAATATTTATTTTTAATAAATAAATCTGGAAACCCCTTTAATCATACACATATGATAATGGCTGACAACAATGTAGCCGATCAGTCGTAAGTGGGATCATTCATGCGAATGATCCCAAAAGCAACATGAAGGACTACACTGACCGATCAGGGAGTCAGTTTTAAAAAAAAAAAAAAAAGACTCCCTCTGACCTGACCAACCAAATTCTGCTGATCACACAATACACATAAAACACAGCCTCTGAGGTTGCTACCCTGAGGTTATCATCAAAGAGCTCAGCTACTGCTTAAGGAACTAGGGCACAGGGCACATTGCATCTAAGCCCTTTGTTTCATGTACTGTATATGCCAGCAAAATTTCCAAGTGTATAATGGACCGCAGACTATACTATACAATGTGCTACCACAAAAAAACCCATAAAATTATTCTTTTTTTCTGCAATATTTAGCTTTACAGGAAGTCAGTCACTGAATTAGAGGAACTTTACTGCTTCTGACTGACCATGACTTTCAGCTATTTATGAAGGAGTTGGAGTCTGAGCTGGGTTGAGGAAAAATACAGGAATCAGAGTCATGGTTTGGCCTGCCGACTCCCCAGCCCTGGTAGAAGCTACAGAGTAAAAAAATACTGCAAAAAGCAAACAAGATTTTACATGATATGATATGAATAGATGATGAATAGATGCCTGATTTTCCTATGTAGTTAATATTTATAACATCGATGATAGACGACTTTACCTTGAGGTATAAAAGCATTACATAGCAATGCTACACCAGCCAGTATCAGAGATGCAGACTGCGTCACTCGTCGTCCACTGTAGCTCATGAGGATGGCACCCACCAGCTTAGAGGGTAAATCAATGGCTCCAAAGACAAACTGCAACAGGAAAATATCAACACCAAAATTCTGCAAGTCCATGCCGAGACCATAAAATGCAAAACTGGTAGAAAACCTGTAGGAGAAGCAAATTAATAACATAAATCTATAGGCAGAGATTTCAATAAAGCAGACATGTCAAATCACCCAGGAGTCTCCCAGTCCCCTCACCCCCTCACCTGACAAATAGTCTCTTTCACCTAGCTATTACTATTCATTGCACTGTGACGTTACCTCAGTGCAAGGGATATTAGTGAGGAGGTTGCCGGGAGGTTCTCTATTCATTTAAGATTTAACTTATTCAGGTTTTTCATTAGGTATCTGCTGGGATTAGAACCAAGAATGCAAGGTTGTTACCTTACTGACTGAGCCACAAGCTCTATCAGTTTCAATAGGAATTTTTTTCTTATACCAAGCTGTAATAGAATTGTACTGTACCTACATTGTGTATTGGTATACAAAGACATCTCTATATGCCAGTACATTGTATAGTTAATAATATATTCTCTAAGCATACAATATATTGGTATATAGGGATATTTTTCAATATATTTCACATCTGCAGGGATTAAAAAAAAGCTTTGTATGAGAAAAAACATACCTAATAAAAAAATATTAAAATAAGGCTATAGCATTTATATATATATTGTTTATTTTAATTAGCCAGTAATAATCTGGAGTCTGATATTATTATATGGGGTCTGGATATATGTAATTGTGCCCTTTTATAAAGACCATGCCCCTTGAAAAGGCCACTCCCACTTGCCAAGTTGACGTCTCTGATGAAATATTTTTCCTATTAGTGGCACAAGTGGTAAAAGCACAAGGACTCCATCTAGTTACTGTAACCGAATAAGGTTATAAACTCAGTCTGTTGAGATATCAGTATGGAAAATAATCAGAGGAGTTGGAAGAAGAATGAATGAGTGCTTGAATGAGTTATATATGATTTATGAAATATGTAAGAGATTAATGTTCTGGAAGGTCCATGGAAGTGAGTGGTCATGCATATGTGCCACTGCTCCATCCATTCATTCATTCACATGGGACACTTGGGACTCCATTCTCGTAATTGCAGTCAGACCCCCCCACTGATTAATTTCTCATCCCCATTCCTCTGGATAGGGGATAAGTGTTAATAGTAGGATAAGCCCTTTCAGTAACATGCACTTTTCTAATGCTAGGGTCACACAACATGTATTTGTAGCAGTATTAAAGTTGTGGAATCTGCATTGAAAGTCAGCAACTTAGTACGGTTTAAAGTCAGTAAATCCGGTTGTAACAAACCCTATTCACTTACTGCATATAAAATCTGCTGTGGATTCTGGACATGCTGTAAATTTTCTGCAGAATGCGCCCTATCTGTTGGGAAAATGCTATGCAAGTTCACGACAAATTTCATCCATTGCAACACAATGGGACTATAATCCTACTCTCCTTGTCTGCAGAACTAAGAAGCTCAGTGGGATCATTTTTGGAGAATAAGTGAGCTGCCTATATGCTATAATTTTCTTCACAAGTGCTTATTTTTTGTGCATAAAAAGGCATTCTTTTAAGGTTTTCATACTCTTTTTAACTGCATTTTTTTCTAACACATGTAGAATATTTTTTCGGGTGTTTATCAAATTCTATAAAGAAGCATATGTCAAACTTGCCCAAATCCAAGACAATTGTATTAATAATGTGTAAACTTTAAAGTAACATCTGGCTGAAAAAAATGCTAAAAAATGTAGTTAAAATGCCACAAAAAATTCTAAACACGACAAAAAAAACCTGTCTTCGAAACCATCCCGATATCCACAATGCACACAGTAATAAAATGCTTACTGCATCTGACTATTAAATACTTTTTCCATTAAATTTTTATGAGCAAAATGTGACCTCTGGAGATTACAAGCAACAGCAATAAAGGCCTTTTCTTTTTGACAACTGGTTAATCCTCTGACCACTAGATGGCACCATAACTCTACACAAGGCATATGCTGCATAAAGCACAGGAATGATCACAGGCTACTGAACTGGCTGAGCTCTGCACCATCACACAGTGGACAGTTACTATTGTAAAGCAAAAGCTATTTATTTCTATGCACTCAACATCTGTGTTTATTAACCTAAAAATAAAAAAATCATTGAAAAACATCCTCAAAATACTCCATGTGAACTTGAACCAACAAGAGGTACTCACCAGACTAACATAAGGCAGATAGTGACTTTGCGCATTCCTGCAGTGCGGAATAGGTCCAGTGGTGAATGAGCGCGGCTCGCACTAGTTAACTCAGACTGCATGTGAGAGATAAGAACCTACAAAACAGGTTATTAGTATCATTAGGATGTTATTCTTTAGGCCTCCTTCACATGACTGTATTTTTGATCCACAATTGCGGATCAAAGTATGGACACATGCATTTCTATGGGCCCAGACACACAACTGCATTTTTTGCGGCTGTGTGTCCGTGCCATATGCAAGGATCGCAAATTATGAAGCATGTCCTATTTTCAACCATGCTTCAACAGAATTTTTAAAAAAAGAAAACTCATGAAACAGGCCTGGACAGAAATGATGGTTCCCTTAACTTAATATTTTGTTGCACAACCTTTTGAGGCAATCCCTGCAATCAAACGATTCCTGTAACTGTCAATGAGACTTCTGCACCTCTCAGCAGGTATTTTGGCCACTCCTCATGAGCAAACTGCTCCAGTTGTCTCGGGTTTGAAGGGTGCCTTTTCCAGACGGCATGTTTCAGCTCCTTCCAAAGATGCTCAATAGGATTTAGGTCAAGGCTCATAGAAGGTCACTTCACAATAGTCCAATGTTTTCCTCTTAGCCATTCTTGGGTTTTTTTAGCTGTGTGTTTTGGGTCATTATCCTGTTGCAAGACCCATGACCTGTGACTGAGACCAAGCTTTCTGACACTGGGCAGCACATTTCTCTCTAGAATCCCTTGATAGTCTTGAGATTTCATTGTACCCTGCACAGATTCAAGACACCCTGTGCCAGATGCAGCAAAGTAGCCCCAGAACATAACAGAGCCTCCTCCATGTTTCACAGTAGGGACAGTCATCTTTTCAAGATATGCTTAATTTTTCCGTCTGTGAACATAGAGCTGATGTGCCTTGACAAAACTTTTGATTTTTGTCTCATCTGTCCATAGGACATTCTCCCAGAAGCTTTGTGGCTTGTCAACATGGAGTTTGGCAAATTCCAGTTTTGTCAGATTCAAGTTATTTCTGTGACCATTGTGGGTTTCTTTCATTAAACGAGGAGTACCAACAATTTTGTCCACGTGTGTATATATATATATTTCCAACTCTTGCCACTAAACCTAAAATAATCTGTGACTTCCTGTTTCTAGGACATGGAGCATTGGCCACAGACCCAGTGGTCTGGAACAGACCTTATTGACTTCTATGGGAGAGTTTTTTTTTTAGGTGCACTCTGTGACCAGTACAGAAAGGGGACTAGATAAGCTGTGAAATATTCTATTGTGACTGTGGATTGTGTTTCATCTATATATACATGATACCTGTGATCATCAGTGTACTGAGAAGTACTGCAAAGAAATCTACAGGAAGTGTCAGCATATTGTCTGTAATGATTATGAGATGACTGCTGAGAAGTGATCTCGACATAACAGGAAGTATCAGGCTATAATGGGGAATAGTGGTCAAAGTGAAAACTGCAAGATTTCAGATTTTTTTTTTTAAATAGTGACATGGAAAATGAAAACCAAAAATTCTTAAAAATATTTTAACATAATGACACATTCCTTCTAATCAGCACTAGCAGAGCATAACCATTAATAATACCACATGGCCCATATAAAAAATATCTAAGATGTCCCATTACTTGTGCCAAACCTAATGCTAATCTGCTGTGAAAAAAGAGGGATTAATTCAGCACGATAAGGTTATGGACACATTCGGTGTAAATGTCAGGACATTCTGTGAATATGCTCAATAAATAAAATCTCTTCCCAGCTACAGTGTCTCTGTTGGCTGCAAGGAAGAGACATATGAGAAGCAAGAAAGCGACAGCCAGTGCTCATCTCTAGCAAACGCTTGTGTCCTAGGGAGCCCAGCCAAACTCAACGCAAGCTTTGCGGGATTCTTGCCTGATCTACTGATGGATTTCCTCTTTTCTTGTGACATTTCCTGACAATTTAGGAAGCTTTGCAAATACATTAATCTACCTTATTTTACGTGTATTCCCCATTAATTCTTCATCCATTATTGAAGCGCATCCTATGTTATAAATCTGAATGATCAAAAGTGCTGAAATGTTACCATCTCTGAAAGCTTTTCACCTTCTTCCCTCTTTCCATTAATCCAAGCAACTCTTTGCAGATTTCTAAGTGCTTGATGAGACCGGCCATTTATGATTAGCCAGCGGGCAGATTCTGGAACACACCTGTAGTACATAGATTACACCATAATACATCTGTATACAATATTCTCATCAATGATGCTGTATACTGAGTCCAAGACAACCTGGAACATTGGACCATGCAGTATGTGACTGTGTATATATGGCTAGTTTCACATCTCTGCCATTACTTCCATTTTCTATGGTCTCTTACCTACTCAACCAGTATCCTTCTTTGCATGGATAAGGGGCAATAAGCCTGAAACAGCTGTCTGGTTTGGCTTTACTCCTAGATTGCATTACTAAGTTTCTTGAAAACTAAGCATTAATCTATAGACGGCTACGAAAAGGTGGCACTAGAGCAACACTGGGTAGAGCAGGTAGCCATGAGCTTCCTGCCCTACCACTCTCCAACTTGTAGGCCACAAGCCACTTTATACCCGGTGTACATCAGGGGATCAGAGGAAGGTGAGGTAGAGGTCAGTACACACTTTCAGAAAGTATCCTAACCGTATAAACTGTATAGTTTAGCAACAGTGTCACATTTACTTCCACTGCAACTACAGCTAGAAAAATTCCACATAATGTCAGTTAAGATGGTCATAAACATTGGATAGAAATAAGTTGAAGGCTGCATAAGGACAAGTGTGACTGAGGTGAGTATTAGTGGACGCTACTCTTTCTTGTTCTATGTTTGTTTGCACATCTCTACTAGGAAAAATGGTAGTCTCCAGTGAATACACAACCTTACCATGAGGTCAAGAAGGAGATGTAATACGGGGCAGAAACACCGAACAGAAGCCATCGCCAGTCTCGAATCCCATATGCAAATCCTGCCAGAACCAGTTGTCCACATGTAAAACCATAAGCAAAGAGTGTACCAACCACAGTGTGTCCTTTGGGTGTAGTCCATTCTAGACCTGCAACAGAGAATGATTTGGTTAAAGAGGTTGTGCCATTACAGACACATGTTGTCCCTGCAAAACTGGTGACAGCACTAGATAGGAGACCTGACCTGTTTAAAAATACTTTGGTGGATGGTTTTTGGAGCAGCATGACCAACACCTTTTAATCTGGCACATGCCACACTTAACCCTGGACAGAAAGGCCCCTCTGCTCCATAAGAAAACACCAGCGTTATAAACACCAGTGTTATGGCCCTTGGTAGCTACGGGGAAGTTAAAGGGTTTTTCTGGACAGCCAATATTGATGACCTATTCTTAGAATAGGTCATCAGTATCATATTAGGGGGGTGGTCCACCACCAAGCAGCCACTATACTGGAAATAGATGGAAGTAGATAGCTCTGTTCTCTTTGTGGCGGCCATACTGAGTTAACTGTAGCTCCATTCCCATAAATTTGTATAGGAGCTGAGCTGCAGTAACTCAGAACAGCCACTACATGGAGAACAGAGCTGTTTCCAGCACTGCTCTCTGTATAGTGGCTGATGAGAACAGCTGATCAGCGAGGCTTTGATCTCTTTTGATGTCTTCCAGCCTAAGTATCATAAATCCTTCCCTCCTGCACTATTTACTGAGTTTTATGATACAGTCTGTCAGGCGATCATTAAAGGGGTTTTCTCATCTCCCTTTCTCAGCAGCTTTGCCTGCTGTCTCTTCTCACTTCTTGCATTCTTCAACGAGCTGGTGGGTGGACTTTGACTGTTTGATGGACAGGACACTATGAAGTACCTCAATAGATATAGACATTACCTTTACAATGAGAGAGTATTTATTCTGATTACTAGAAATCTATAATAATATGGATCAAATAATATGCACAGTAAATGTATATTATATTACACAGGTTCATATAGAACACTTACACAGACAAGGGGCTTGCAGTAAAGTCAATGTTATCCTTGCGTTTACATAGAGAGATAACACACACTGTGAAATTCTTTATTGGCAAACAACAATTAGCTGACCTGATTGTCCTGAACCATGGAGCTGTACATAAAAGCAAAGAACTCACCCCCCACCCCAGGGAACAGTGACTCATCCCTCTAATATGTGTTATCAGATAAACGATGGGCACCAACGATGTGTAAACAATGGGAGGAATAATCTAACATAACAGGCAAACTAAGCAACTTTTGACTTTACATAAGATAGCAGTATATATAGGATCCTTGAGATGGTAATACCCCTTTAACCCTTTATTAAAAAAAAGTAAAAGTAGTTCAGTTTATAGTCACATAAGGGAGGCTGTGGAGAAAATGCAGCTGAAAGGGTTACAGAATTCTACATTATTACAATGTATTTCTATAATCTCTATCATTCTTTACCCAGCTTTGTTTGGAAAAGGGGGGGGGCTCAATTCTGACTTTTGCTATGGGGTCCCATGATTTATATCTATGCCGCTGTCTTTTGCCACTTTTCAGAATTACTTGCAACAGAAATTGGTAAAAGTTACTTTGGATGTAGATTTTGATTTCTGGATAAGAACAACTAAAGATGCATCAGACTGGCACAATTGTCACATTTTATACATTTAAGATTAGGGTATGAGATACCAATCTAAGGAATTAATTCCCATTAAGGTTAGATTTAGGATAAAAAAAATCTAACCCTTCCCTTTCTTTTACTCCTCAGGTATATGTACCCGTTCACAGGAGTGCAACTGTTTTGGAGGGAAGCAAGCATGTTTTGTAACCCTGGAAACCCCTTGAAAGCAGAAACTAGAAATCTAATAGGAGAAAAAAATATTTAAGACTATGTTCTCTTTGACTTAAAGTGAAACTATTAAAGAGTAGCTAAACTTTCGGATAACATTTGATCTTCTGGCAGCACCTGAGTCATTAATAAACGCTGGCTCCTTTCTGTGAAATCCTGCATTTTTTTTTTACTCTTTCCCTTGCTACTTTATTTAGAGATGTCCCTGCATTTCATTGTGTATGGTGTAGGGACTGTGTGAAATGAAGAGAAAATGAGGGTAGGGGAGGGTCACTTCTAATAGCTATACCTTGGGCATTATAAAACAAACTTTTGGTGTCATGTGAAAGAGAAGATTCTCAACTTTCATATGATACTAAGCATGCAGTTCTATCTATATAATTTCCAGAGATATCACTGGTTGAAAACCCAGTCGGGACTGGGATATTTATAGCATATATATTACGCAGCTGCATGTAAACATCCCAATCGTGACCATGCTTTCAACCAGTGATTTCTCTATAGAACAGCATGCTTAGTATCTTATGAAGGATGAGAATCTCCTTTTTCATATGGCACCAAAAGCAAATTTCTATGTTTTAAAATGCCTGAGATATAGCCATATGAAGTGACCCTTATTTTCTCTTCACTGCAGCCCATACCCTGTACACAATAACGGGCAAGAACAACTTTAATAGAGAAGCAAGGGAAAGAGTGAAAAATGCAGGATTTCACAGAAAGGAGCCAAAATGTTAATTAATAAAGTATATTACAAAATGTATCAATGCCACAAATATTGCCAGAAAAGTTGTCTGAGAGTTTTGTTACACTTTAAGTGCATAGAGAGCTTCCCTTTGTAATAAATTGATACTACATAAAGATATTATGACACGATAAGATGGCTGGCATTTAAAAGAATTCCAAATGGGATTTATAACTAAGGTAGTGGTTCACATACTTAAAGAGATGGTGTTAAGAACAATTCCAGAGAATGATATCCCACACAAGCAGCGGAAGACACAGTAAGTTGCAAAATTGGGAAGGAAAGCAGCAAGTGTTCCGGATACAGCTATTGTCAGACATGAACTGATCAGGATGGCTTTTCGTCCGAACCTAAAGAAAACAGAATGAATGTGTATGACAAACTTATCTTTCTTCACTTCTTTCTCATCTTACATTGCTTGTTGATTCAAGTATGACAGTTCCAGGTTTCTGCGTCTGTCCAAGGATGGCAGGCTTCTGCCCCTGCAGAGGTCACTTGTCACCGAGCACTTCTGAGGGGCTAACTAAACCCTGACACAGTGTCACTCCCAATAATTCCTAATTAGAAGAGTGGTGTAGGAGTGGTGGTGGTGTTTGGGCACGGTTACTGGGACACGGCAAAAACTGTCAGTCTAGCCCCGGTATAATGTCTCCAGGAGCCATCAAACAGCAGTATACAGAGTCCCTATGGGTCTGTAGTTTGGAACTGTAGGGACTATGCATGTTGCAATGTCATGTACGTTGACCCTTAGTAATGTAAAGTTCACACAAAAAATAAGTAAATGTTTCAATGAATGGAGGGACTGGAAAGGTGTGTTGCTACAAGTTTTATTATTTTACATATCACATGAGATTACCTGTCTGACAAACTACCAAGCACGAAGACTCCAGCCAGCACCCCGGCCATGTAAATTGACTGAGCTACTTGCCTCATTTTACGATGGTTACAGACTAAATCTCACTACGGGAGAGAGAAAAATGAACGTCATGTCACACAAAGGCACACATCTTTATAAGTTACTAATAAAATAAAGGGGTTGGCCACATTATAGGAAATCTTTTTACAAGGCGTTAACAAATTATGTTCTGTATATAAACAGAAATGGCAGATTCTAAGGCCTGTATCTGCGTATCCACTGGACGCAGTTAAAGGGGTTGTGCCAAGTTTACAACTTATCAAAAGAATGTGGTCCCTTGTACCCAGAAGTCGGAACCCCACCAAACACTTAAAAGCTTGGAACAACAACTTTAATGAGAATAAAAACACCAATGATGCAGGAATATGTAAAGAGGTATTCCCATCTTGGGGGATTTATGGCATATCCGAATAGGTGTGGGTTTGGTGCTTACTAGGTTCCCATTGTCCCATCCTGAAATGCCAGGAAATGCCTGCTCAGCCAGTGATAGGAAGAACGGACATTTGATATGTATTGGGAAGGGACCACCAAGTAGAGACCAGGAGCTACCTGTTAAGCCTAGAAACAGGGACAACAACTATCCCGTCTTTTATTTTTGAGCCTTTTCCAAAAAATGTTTCCCTGCTAGATAGCTACTTTAGGTCATGCCCTGAGGCAGACACACTGCGGCTCAGATTTACTAATAGTTAAACAATACAAATTTAGTTGGGTGAATTTGAGCCCAAATTTTACAATACAATTTTGGTGCATTTTTGGATTATCATAGAGCATTTAAGTCACGTCTCCTTTTTCTGAGAATCCACACCTACAAGTATAGCAAGTCAAAAAATGTTATCCCAAATGAGATGCTGCATTGCACCACATTTACACCAGTGACTAGTCATAACCACAATAGCAAATCTGGGCCCATATGTGCAAACTGCGCCGCTGCACAAGGGCCCTCAACCTGGATTCATATTGTCTCTTTGATTCTATGAAAGGGACTGAGCTAATGAGAGTCATAGGAGAGGCCCATATACTGTACTTGCAAGGGGGCTCAATCTATTTGTGAATTTGCCTTCATGATAATCTGAATCAATTATTATAGATACTAAGTGCCTGACTCTGTATAAGTGAAATAATCCTATATAAAGAGCGATTAACCATAAAGAAGAGAACATGCATAGATTGAAACATAAAAGTAATAATACCAGAGCAATAGGTAGATAGATATAGTAGATAGATAAAGGATAGATAACTTTGCGCATACCTCAGTGACCAAGGTGGAAGAGAAGACGCTCCCATCATAGACCCAGCCATCTTTACAAGGCTCGGTGTTGTTCTTGACAGTACCATTTTCCCAATATATGTGCTCAGAGCTCCTGTACCGCCTGCAGCTCTTGGTATTTTGACCCCCATCCAGGGGTATGAATGCAGCCAAGTTACTCTGGTTATAACTGACTGTAGTGTTATCTACACCTGGTATCCAACAGCGGTGGGCTGGTATTGCAGCAGAAAAATTTTGAAGAAAGTTATGACAGGCCATAAAAATCATAGGTAGAAAAAGCACAGTAGTGTTGATCACCTGGAACCTCCCCAGCCCCCCAACAATATCTAGGAGGTCATTAAACCCCATTATACGTCACTTTGTAAATTATGTCCTGTGGGCAGCGAAGAAGAAACTAAAATTGGGATCTGTCAGTCCAATAGTGTATTCTTAGCTCCACCTTTCTAGGTATCAATAGTAAAGCGTATTGAGAAACTCCCTATATTACTGATGGTTACCAATGTTTCCTTTGGCACCAAGTGAGAGAGAGGACAGCACTGATATTCTCTTTGTGGACCAGAATATAAGTGAGCGGAGAGGAGACCTGCTACTGTATATGGTGACCAGTAGTCACCCCTACACACACACCACATGTCATTTCTGTAAATGTTAATTGTAGACTGGTTAAAACATCACTGTTTGCCACTGCTATACTAGATCTATTATAGACATAGGTGAAAGGTCAAGCGATGACTACATGCAACTCCAGTGGCTGACAACCAACTATAGAAAATATTATATACAGTGGCACAGATTGTAGAGGGGGGAGTTTAGTAAGGGGAAGACCGTAGGGAGTTACAGCAGTCAGATCGAGAGTGAATCAGGGCGACAATAAGAGTCTTCAAAGCTTTTTTTTGACTGATCACAACTTTTACGTGAGCAGAAAATCACTGCTGTCGGTATCACATCATCCCATGTAAGCTGGGGATGTACTGCCGACAATAAGAAAACTATCAGCAATTGTTTGTTCCCATACAGTTTGCAACGGCCTACATCTAAAAGGTCTTTTATTCTGCGGCATTGCTACCTTCTTAATACACTTATTACTTCCACTCTTTAATGCCTATGTAAACCTTCACATTCATTTTGATAGTATCACCAATGAAAAAATAAGCAACGCTGCGATAGGTCTCCATGGTAACAGACAACAAGCAGACTGTGTAGTCTGATCCTGTAGACACAGATCTCCAGATGTAAGCAGTAGTCGGACTTCAGGTTTATATCACACAGTTTGCTAGTTGTCTTCTACAATGGAGACCCGTAAGTCCTATCTAATGCTTTAGTTTACATATCTAAAATTAACTAAATGGCTGTAAAGGCGGACATAGCTTTGAGGCTAAGGCCCCATGTTGTGGAAACGCAGCTTTTTGTTGTTGCAGAGTTCTGTGTATAAAAAAAGCAGAGTAAATCCTATATCAGTGTGTGTAAGCTGAGTAAGTAGGACTCTCACTGTCTCTTATAGGAGTCTGGTCAGAATTAACTCTGCTTTTTACTCAGATATCCTGCTACAAATCATATAACCCCATATATCACAGAGCTCAGCTTATCTCCTCTAGCATATAACCCTATATATCACAGAGCTCAGCTTCTCTCCCTCTATCATATAGTCCTATATATCACAGAGCTCAGCTTCTCTCCCTCTCATATAACCCTATATATCACAGAGCTCAGCTTATCTCCTCTATCATATAACCCTATATATCACAGAGCTCAGCTTCTCTCTCTATCATATAGTCCTATATATCACAGAGCTCAGCTTCTCTCCCTCTATCATATAGTCCTATATATCACAGAGCTCAGCTTCTCTCCCTCTCATATAACCCTATATATCACAGAGCTCAGCTCCTCTCCTCTATCATATAACCCTATATATCACAGAGCTCAGCTTCTCTCCTCTATCATATAACCCTATATATCACAGTGCTCAGCTTCTCTCCTCTATCATATAATCCTATATATCACAGAGCTCAGCTTCTCTCCTCTATCATATAAACCTATATATCACAGAGCTCAGCTTCTCTCCCTCTTTCATATCCTGCTCTCAGATAGGGCAACAAAAATCAAGGGAATCAATTTAACCTTGGTAAGGTTGAGGACACACAATGCAGCCAGCACTGCACCAAAGCTCTGTCCATCCATGACTGGCGATAGCCAATGGCCATTAGCCACTGCTGGTGGGCAAGTCTTCTGAAAAAGGGATCACAACATATGTCCCCACCCTGATTATGTTTGTATATATTACTATTTTATGTTTTGCTCTATTGTCCATTTTTCCAATGTGACAAGAAGGGCATCAATATTAGTTTTAATACTGAATTCATGTGAATTAATGCTGGAAACAGCATGGCTTTTTAACTTGTTCTGCTCCCCTATAAGGAGAAAACAATGAAATCGTTGGATCCAATGTATGATGATGTATTTTCTATAATAGGGTCCATCGGGTTTACGTCATAGTGTCTGTCATTTTAGAAAATAAACAGAGCAGTATGCTACGCTATTTAATTCAGCACAGTTGATGGAATCTGAAATGCAGATGTGAACACAGCCTAAGGCAAGCAGCAACTTCCTAAGGGCTGTGAGCATATATGTAAGTACACAGGTTCTGAATCATTCCCAATCCAATTTCTCAGGGCGGCTTTCAGCAGAAACATTTTGACACAAACTATTTTAGAAAGTGTGAGTGCAATGTATTCCCAATCCGATAAAGCCCAATCACACTTAGTGTTACTCCTCCAATTATTATATTAGTGATTAGTATATCATTATAATAATATTACACTCCTCTAATAATGAATATATTTCCCTAAGATTTAGTAGTACTGACGGAGGCTTTTCACTTGATCCCTACTGAAATAACTAGGCACACTGGGCCAATTCAAGTGCGCATGTAAAGAAAATCCATTAACCCCTTCAGGACCGAGCCCATTTTCATCTTCGCATTTCCATTTTTCTCTCCCCACATCCCAAGAGCCATCATTTTTTTTATTTTTTAGTTCACAGAGTCACATGATGGCTTACTGTATGCGAACCAAATTGTACTTTGTAATGGCACCATCCAATATCCTGTGCAAAGTACTGGGAAGCCGGAAAAAAATTCAGAATGAGATGGAAATGGAAAAAAAAAATGCTTTTGCACCAATTTCTTAAGGGTTTAAATTTTATGGCATTCACTATGTGGTAAATATGACATGTTACCTGTATTCTGTAGGTCAGTACCATCACAGCAATATCATAGTATATACTATTCGTAATGTTTTGATACCTTTGCAAACTAGAAAACAATTTTTGTGTCGCCATATTGTGACACCTGTAACTTTTTCATATCTACACGATTGGAGTTGAGTAAGGTGTCTTTATATGCGGGATAAGATGTAGTTTTCATTGGTGCCATTTTGGGGAAGGTCTGATGGTTTGATCACTTATTATTCATTTTTTTTTAGGAGACAAAGCGTTGAAAAAAAATCGTCATTTGGCTATTTCGATTTTTTTTTCCCCCGCTATGATGTTCACCATATGGGATAAATATTTTAATAGTTCGGGAATTTTTGAGCACGGGAAGTGTTTATGTTTATTATTGTTTATTTTTATATGTGATCTAGGGCAAAGGAGTGATTTGAATTTTCTTTATTTTTCTGTTTTGTTCACACTTTAAAAAACTTTCTTTTTGTAATGTATTGCAGTGTATAGTAAGTAGGCAGCATGTAACAGAACTATGGTAATGACAAGACTGGGAGCCTTCAACAGGTTCCCGGCTGTCATGGAAACCGATTGCCGCTCTCCGATGACGTTCCAGAGGGCGTCAATCGCTAAAATATGTTGCGGTTGCGTTTAACCGTGGAGACTAAAGTGTTAACAGCTGTGATCGGTGCCGGCAGCAATCGTAGCTGTTAGCAGCATGGTGCTGGCTGTATTATACAGCCGGAATCCGCCGTGTATGGACAGGGCTCTGCTTCTGAGCCCTCTCCATACAGCCCCTCGTGTCTAGTCACATACATGTACGTGATTTTGTGTGAAGGTGTTAAAGGAACTTTCTGGGCTAAAGATATCAATGCCCTATCCTAAGGACAGGTTATCAATATGAGAACTGTGGTGGTCCAACACCCATGACTCCTGCCCATCCACAGTACACAGCAGTCACCTGTCCTTGAACATACACAGATAATGGAGGGTTTTTGCAATTTTAATGCGACTCTTAATAGGGTATGTCAAGCCATGTGTAAACCACTACCACAGGTATATGACATTACAGCACAATGATGGTTCAGCTTTCTGGCACATGAGGAGTCTGAGGGCAGTAACTACAGTAGGGCATGGCTGAGCACATACATGGTTATAAGTCCCAACTGCAAGTCTAAGGACCCAAACTGACAGCCTCATAAGAATGCTGCTACGTCAGTTTATTAGACTGGAGGTCATTTATGTAGCCGCAGTATTTTACCGCACCTTCTAACTGTGCAATGTGAACTGTGTTTTTCAATTCACATTTGCTAAGCCACTATATGTCACACGTATTTGTACTGCTCTAAAAACCTGCCACCAGACCCGCTGTTATTACCGCCCCCAATTTCCCTGCCCACTTCCGTCCCGTTCTCTCTCCCCGCCTAATGTCCGCAATTTATAGAGTACGCGGCCCTCAGCCTGGTAACCACGCCCAGAGATGTCTTAGCAACGCGTCGCTGATTGGCTCCCTGTCAGGACGACGAGCCTGGTTACCGTTCGCGCCATTGCTTAGAATGACTGAGCGCGGGAAATTCTATTCGGTCTGGGCCGAGTAGAGCGCACTACCGTATTGCTGGGTGTATGAGCGCAGTTACCGGGCATCGGTTGTCATAGGAGCTGTGTCCTCAGACCTTGTCTCCCGCCTGTCACCGAGGGCCAGGTACAGTGACCTGCTGGACTGTGGGTATACTGAGAGCTGGGGTGGCTGATGCTGCTGTCAGGGTGAGGTGTTGATCTTGTTATTGTCTTTTCTCAGGCCTTGTCTGGATCTTGTGCCCATCTGCGGTGGCATCATGCCCGCCTCCATGAAGAAAATCCAGGACGAGCTCGCTGTCTTTGGTTTCACTGTGGATCCTGACGATGAGGATCTATCGGACAAGTGTAAGGACGATACGGCTTATCACGAGGGGTGGCAGTAATACGCCCTCAAAATTTACGATAAGTTTTTTATTTTGCATATTTTTTGGGAAAAATATGTAAATGATTGCGATGTTTTCTATGGAAGTTTCATATTGTCTCCGAATTTTGACTTGAAGGGGTTTACCACAAATGGTTAACCCCTAACCGCAGGGTAGTGGACAAGTGTCTGGTCGCTGGTGGCCACTGAGACCGCCATTGATCACGAGAATGGGGGTCCTCTGACTGTGTACACGTGACCATTTGCTTATATGGGGCTGACCGTGCTAGTCGAGTACAGCGCTCCACTGGTCCCATAGAAATAAATAGGACTCCATTCACACACAGGATTCAGGGCTCCCCCTTCTCTGGATTCATAAGGGTTCGCCGGGGAGCCCCAAAGTTCCCTCTGCCACATAAAATATACCTCTATTCTAAATGGCAAAAGGTCAGTAGGGGCCATTACAAATTTTGCATTGGGGCCCAGGAGGTTCAAGTTACACCTCTGGTCCCAGCGTTTGCACTTTCAGAGATCCTGTGGAGAAGTGTTGGTAATGCGAAAAAACGCTTTATATGTCAGATATACTTTATACTTATATTATAATTCTATATATGTTTTCCCTATAGGTATAAGGGAAGCAGAAAGTCCACAGAGAAAACTCTGCAGACTTTCTGTGAAAAGTGCTGGGGGAAACAACACGATGCGTTTCTGCCATGGTTTTTCCCGCAGCGCTTTTTCACTGCGACCTGCTAACATGAGGCCTTAGCCTTAAGGCTGAGACCACACTCTGTGGAAAAGCTGCATTTGTTGCAGATTTTGCTGCGGTTTTTTGAGCCAAAGCCAAGAGCGGCTTTTAAGGGAATGGGAAATATAAAGGAAGTTCTTATACTTCTTCATTCTCTAAATCCACTCTTGGCTTGGTTCAAAAAACTGCAGTAAAATCTGCAACAAAAAATGCCACTTATTTGCAATGTATGCTCACCTAAGAGTTAAACCAGCCTAAACCCAAGTTTAAAGAGGTTATTCAGTTTCTAATATTGGTGTTTGGGGACAGCACGGCTTCCATTTATATTTATGCCAGGGGCTGTGCTGCTTACTCGCCGTATGATTTGTAATGGCTGGTTTTGGTGCTGCAGTATCAAAACCCACTGCTCCAAATGGTGTGGCAAGTGAGTAGCGCAGCTGTCCCCAAACAGCAGATCTGCGAGGGTCTCAGCTTTCAGGCCCTCGCAGATCTAATGCAAATGACATAGCATAAGGTTAGGCTATCAATATTAGAAACTGGATAACCCCTTTAAACTCTCCCTGAACTAGATGGTTAGTTGGGGCAGAGATCACTGATGACCTAGGTTTTCTGTTGAGCAGAAAGGCTAAAGTAGTTTGACATTGCCAAATACGGCTTTGAGGGACTGTCCCATATCAAACATTTATGACCTATTCACAGAATAGGTGATAACTGGATAACCAATGGGCAGTGGGGGTCCCTGAGTCCCTTGTGAATAAAGTAGTGGAACACATGTGTGACCAATGTTCTAGTCATTTCTGTAGGACTCTGTATGCTCTTCTATAGTCCCATATAAGAATAGAGCCATGGTCACACATGCTCACTACAGCTCCATTTGCTCAGGGAACTCGGGACCCCCATTCTTATGATTTTACACTATAGGGGCATGTTCATCAAAAGGTATACACTCTTTTCCAATTTCAAAGCTAAAAGACTTGCAATATTATTCCCTAAGTGTCAGTAATGGAGGTTTCCATCTTGTGACTATATCTCTCTGGTTTTTATTCTCTGTACAGTGGTGGAGCTTTGCTCTGTTCACCGGCTGTCTGAGGAGGAGCTGGTCTGTGAATGGATGGCTTTCGGTACTACTAGGAATTTACCCCTCTCTGTTGCCAATCTCTGTACTTTGGAGCATGAAGTAAGTGGAGAATTGTCACATTATTGGTATTCTGTAAAATTTTGTTCTTGTCACACAGTTGAAAACTGGAGTTCTTACAAATATGAGAAGTATCAAAGGCTTTTACTTGCACGTCACCTTCCTTTTAGATCCAGGTGCTGCACTGTGTGAATGAGACTATATTCTATTTCAGAAGTGTGGTAGTACAGTAGATCAGCACCTCCAGGTCTCAAGGAACTGTAAAGCTAAGGCCATGTGGGAATGACTCGCAGCTGAGTTTTCGTCAGCATGTTCCCCTGCGCCACACTTACTGCAGGTTCCCACAGTCTTTAGCCTTTGCATTGCAAACACACTGAAAGGCTCGGGTAATATGCGCATGAAATTTGTAAAAATCTCATTCACTATGTTGCTGACATGTGCAACAGGTAATATGCTACAAGTGTGTACCCAACCTAGAGCTGCTCATACCCATTAGATTAAAGGGATTTTCTGATATCAGGATATTGATGTCAGGTTGGTGGGAATTCATTTCTCAGCAATGCCGTTCGACTGTTTCAAGGGACCGCAATGCTTGGTAAAGTGATGCATTCTCTTTAATTTGTTTTCCTCAATCTGTCTGCTATTTATGGGGTGATGCAGCAATACCCTGCACAGCTGCTACTAAGTGTATGGCATGCAGATAGGTGGACCAAGGTAAACAATAAAATAGGTGATCGGCAGTGGAGCCAACAGTCTGACCCCCACCAGTCTGCTATTGATGTCCTTTCTTAAAAGGGTTATCCACTTTCCTAAATTGATGTGCTATGCATAAGATTAGGACATAAAGTTTAGATTGAGGTCCTACTGTTGGGACCCCCACAGATCAGCTGTTTCCCACTGATCATGGTAGCTGCAGTGCATACTCATTGTACTTTGAATAGAGGCGGAGGTGACCCGTAGACTTGATTGGGGCACCACTGCAGTACTTACAGCTGCCGCTGCAGTGATGACGCTGAGCTGTAAGGAACGCCCCTCAGTACAAGTCTATGGACTAGTACTGTTAGGGAGGGCGTTCCTCACAGCGCAGCTAGACTGTCAGGAACGCCCTTCTGACAGTGAACGGTGAAGTTTAGACTCCCGATATCTCCAGCCCCGGGGCACATAACGGAAAGCTGACAGTGCACTGAATTCAGCGCGCTGTCAGCTTTCTAGCGGTATGTAAAACCGCATGTGCCTGAGGACATGAAAGGTCCTCTTTAAGCTTAGTATTTTTTTTTGGGTTGTGATCTATGCCATCAGAAAAATGCAAAAATTTTTAGTTCTGACGCTAGGTTCACGCTAGCGTTGTGGTCTCTGTCGTTTGGGTCCCCTGGGAGAACGCTAAAACAGCGGTTATACACGGACACCAGCAGACACCATTGACTATAATTTGATCCGCAGCTTTCAGTTTAAAAGTCCTCCGTGCCGGACTTTTCTGTCTGCCAATTTTCGGCAGGTTCAGCAACAAAGACTCTAGCACAGATGTGAACTCAGTCTTAGAATGTGGCAATCAAAAAATGGCGGCAAAATAGGAAGGTGGTTAAAATAACATTTGGTCATAGTGTTTTTTACAGTAAAAAAAAAAATGTAACTGGAAATGTGGGTAAATTCTGTATATGAAACCGACTTAATCAGGTTGTGTCACAAAGTCGGACGCTATCAGGTGACCACCATAGGTCCAGCCTCTCTAACCCTCAGTAAACAGCTGATATTGCCAGGGGAGGCCATTTCAGACTTCCATACATTTTCCCTGCAGTGGTTACAAATGAGTGATAGTCTTTGTAATGGATGGATGGTTGGGACAGGTCTGCCAGAGTAGGAGCCGTTGTTAGAAAGAGACTCTCCATTGTAACTCCACGGGGGACGGGATATCCAGACAGGCTGAGAAGGAGGCAATTCTTGGTTCGATGGTCAGTATCACAATTCTCACATGTTACTGTATACCATTCCTTCTGCTTACAATGACATGCAGAACTCCTCATCCTCCTTTTCAGCTGCTTTGCTAGGAACCATCACCACTACTTAATACAGTTTGAGGGTTATAAAATGGTTAAAAAAAAAAATCAGACTCTGGGTTCTTTAGGCTGGAACAAGAGGGGGATACATCCATCTGCAATTTGGACTTTGGCACATTTATTTTATGTTTACCAGTACACAATACCATAATAAAATAATACATATATTTATTAATATTTATATATAATACTATAATAAAATACATTTATTTAATATATAATACTATAATAAAATAATATTTATTTATTATATAATACTAATAAAATATTGTGTTTTCTGTTTCCTTTCAGGTTCTCAATAGAAAAAATTCCAGGCGTCCTCAGTTGAAAAAAGAAAAGCATTGTGGCAATAGAGACTTTAACAGCATTCAAGAGCTGTATCCTTTTTTTATTTTTTTCCACGTTTTACTATATATCCTGATTTAACCCCTTCCTGACATCCAGCGTACATGTATGGTGCACCAGCCAGGTATTTCCTACATGCTTTTGTGCATGTACGACGCTCCATCAGCAGCCGGTGTCTTCTGTATATCACAGCTGATGTCCTGATGTAGTGGCCTGGATCGGCAGCTAATGACATTTTAAAACCACTAAAATAAAATCTATATTAAAAAAAAAAATGCATTATATGTCTCCCAAAATTGTCTTTGAAAAATACGAGTTGCCTGGAAGAAAAGCTACATCAATGGAAAAATAACAAAGTTAAAGGTTTCAGCAGGTGGGAATGCAGGATATAACAAATGGCTCATCATAAAGGCCAAAACTGTCAGTGCTGGTAAGGGACTAATACACACTTCAGTGTGCATTAAACCATAAGTGACTGCTTCATGTCCTTAACTTGTTCAAGTATTGAGGTGGAGACTGCAGAGGAAAACCTGCTAGATTCCTATTCCACGCCTGCCAAAGTAAGTATGAGGAGAAATCGCAGGGTTTGTCATTTTTACACAGGTGCAGAAAAGGGGAATATCCACTGTAAATATCAATATATAGATAATGATGTCACTGAATCTCCCTGAGGTATCCATTTAACAGAGGCCTGAGCTACCATGCAGTGGCACCGTCGCCCATTGGCAATTATGGCCCCCATTAAATGTGTACCTTTTTTTTTCTTTTAACTGGACACATGCGGCTAAAACATCAACAGCCCCTATCCCTTACTTTTATAACAGTGGTTGTGTTTCTGGTCTCACTTTCCCAGAAACCACATCCTGCTTCACACCTTTTCTAGCCTGGAAAATTTTCATGCTAGTTATTATGTAATAATACTAAAAATCAATCTTTCTGAAGCTGCAATGCACATGAGTGCTGCTTGCCTACATTGATGTATGCCATACCGATGCACGTGTCATCCATGGACTCCACTTGTAAAGAAATACATGACACAGCATACTCATACACATTTTGTGATACATTGAAATAAAGGTTATGTGAGCACATATGCACAACATACACCAGAAGATTGTTCTTATGGCAAACATTGCATTCATCCTATGGACCTGTACTCACTGCATGTAGCTTAAGCTGATCATACAGTTTACATAGTTGTAGCCCAGAATAAACTTTCCAACTCCCATATATACAGTGTGTGTATATATATATATATATATATATATATATATTATATACACACATTTGACCCAGTGGTGCTTGTGTACTGAACTGGGGGACAGGTGAAAGCTGCTGCCAGACTCCTGTGAAAGTGGTATATCCCCAAAAGGGGACTGCTTATCCCCAAGAGAGTTTGGAAACGCTCATAGACACTAGATGGTGGCAGAACCTGTTGAAATCTGCAGGTTCTGCTGATACACATCTAATGTGCATGACCATCTTTATCCACTGCACGTCCAGCAAGGGTAATGGGTTCATAATCCAAAAAAAAAAAAAAAGGCTATGATATGATTGTATTCAGGACTGCACCAAATTGTAGTGTGGCTCTGGATTCTGTTGAATCTGCAAGGTCTTAAGGGAGTGTTCTGAGATTAATATTCAGTAGTTCTCGCCTCTCCCTGGGCCTCTGTTTTTAGTGCTGGCAGCTCCAGTCTTCCGTATACTGGTCCTGACATCCCAGCTGCTACAGCCAAAAACAGGCCTCAAAGATAACCTCTTCACAAATCGCATGTGACTGCTGTGACTAGCACAAACAACTGAGGGACCTGCAAACTCAAGACCCAGTGTTTTGTGACTAGCAATAGCTGTCTGATATCCCTGCATAGGAGAAGCAGGTTACAGCCATGTCGGAGATCCTCCGTAATAACCATTCTTTGCTGGATTGTTGTTTGCTTAGTGTTATCTACTATGTTTTTTTTGCTCACTGTTGCATGGATTGCTCTGCTCAAACTGCAGTCATAGTCTTAAACTGTCTTCATTGTTTCCTCCAGGGATCCCAAAAACGTAATTTATCAACACCTGAAAATCCACAATCGAAACGCATTCCTTCA
Source organism: Leptodactylus fallax (assembly GCA_947044405.1). NCBI lineage: Eukaryota > Metazoa > Chordata > Amphibia > Anura > Leptodactylidae > Leptodactylus > Leptodactylus fallax. The sequence continues at coordinate 2,697,118 of CAMRHE010000138.1, read as the reverse complement.
ATGAGCCGGAGTCCCCATCTTCTTTTTTCACCAGCCAGCTTCTCACCAAGGTATACCCATTAATTTTAATGGGAAAATCCAGTCAAAGAAGAAAGTAAATGTGGGGGGATAAAATCTGATGGACCACTAAAAGTGTCACCAACAGGAGAACAGTATTTATAGCCAACTATAATATTTCTTATGGCACTTCTTTTCAGCAAACGGTGAGTTTCCATAGACAGACATACACGGAGTTGAAGGGGTTGTCCACCTTTTGTGATATTGATGGCCTATCCTTAGATAGGCCACCAATATTATATTAGATCTCTGAGGGTCTTTCACCCAGGACCCCCTTCAGATCAGCTTAGACCATCAATATTAGAAAGTGGATAACCCCTTTAATAAAGGCCCCAACTGGCGTCAGATACACCTTAATGAATCAAGTTCATGCCCTTGTGCTATATTTCTCACACAACTCGCACCAGTTTTTTGGCATGAGTTATAATAAATCTGTTGGGCCAAGACGTCTCTGCCCCCCTTTGTCCATATTCACCGAAAAAGGTGAGTGAGGCGCAGAACAGGGGATGTGGTGCATCTATGGCTCAAGAAAAGGCCTCTGGCCTCTTAATACATTTGCTGGACAGCCGTGTGCCAGATTTCTTTTATAACTCACCAGTTTTCTGGCATGAGTTATAATAAGTATGTTGTGCCAAGACCTCTCCCTTCTCCAAAAAAAAAATGGCATAGATGGGTTAATGAATTCCTTTGGTGGGGCAACTCCTTTAAGATAAGATTTTGGTGATGACTGATCCATGCAGGCATAAGACATTTACTCAGGCCTATAATGACAGCTGCCATAGTGTATAAATCAGCAGTTACCAATGACAAAAGGAATGGTGATGTCCAGTTATAAATTTATACATACATTTCCAGGAGGATTAACAGAGGATAGGAATAATGCAGCATTCTAACTAGATTCTCTGTTGCATGGTTGAATGTTTTTATTTACGGACATGAGAAGCAATGAGAAATCCTTAACTTAAGATTTAGGGAAAAATCAATTATGTAAGTTTGAGTTGGCAAGTTATGCCAAATTTCTCAAGATAACACAAGTGACATAATATATTTGGTGAAACACACTAGACCATTCTGTTTCCCCCGTCATTCTGCATTAGTGCCACCCCATCACAGAAGTACAGCTCTCGCTCAAACCGCGGTGAAGTAGTGACCTCTTTCGGAGAAGTACAAGGAACATCTTGGAGCGGTGGAAACGGCAAAAATTCCAAAATAGAAGTCATTACCCTACAAGAGGAGGAGTCGCTGACTAAATCATACAAGTACATGTTTCAGAAGCTGACAGACATCAGAGATGGCAAGTGCTAAAATGTGAAAATTGTTCACTGAAAATTTTTGACTGATTTGGATTTCTAGAACGATGGTCTTAGAACTTTTTGGCATTCTGATAAACCATAGATTGTTGTCGGATCCTGCTGTAGTCACTGGTGTCTGCCGATAGAAACTGGATATCTTTATTCAGCTTATTATTGGTCACTTAGTACAGCAGGAGGACATGGAGTGCGTTGTTCACATTGTATTCACAGATCGTGCTCAAACTATATAACCAGTTGTTTGTAGGGAACGGTATTCTTGTACCCATCTGTATCTCCATATGCCTCAAATGCGATGCAGATGCATATAAATTTTTTTTTTTCTGGATTTTTTGGATTTCGTATGAAATAAATAGAAAAAGATCCCCGGCACTGTATTAGTGCCATTGCGTGGTGGCACACAGTTGTGTTGGCTCTGTAGTATGGAGTTTGTTGTATGGCCTCCTGCACATGGCTCTGCATTTCCTGCTCCTCACTCTTTCTCTTCTTGTGTGTCCCCATATAGCTGTGGGAAGTAAAATTGAAGAGCTTGGTGAAGCCCTGAAGAATTATTTCCATATAGAAGAATTTACATCCGTCTCTTTTCCAGCTCAAGTAAGTATGTGCGGCTGCATTACATACCTGAATACGGCTAAAACAAGAGTTGTATTTCTGCAATTTCACTTGTTTTGTTTTGTTTTCTTCATTTCTTTTAACCAACACATTTTGTAACACCAGTTCTCACCAGCATCAGCCTATCCTTTGTTTTGGTTCCTTGGAAGTTGGATAGGTGGACTACTACAAGAGCAGTCACATACGCCACCCAATGCACCCCAATAACTATAATGGGATCCGTTGGGTATCCATTCATTTAAACTGAAACCAGCGGACAAAAAAGTCTTCTTTGCAGCACTTTTTTGTCCAGTGATTTTCAACATAGAATCCAATGTACATGTGATCGTAGCCTTACTAAACATGGATAAAGTTGTCTGTACATTCTGCGCAAGAGGTGCGGTATCCATATGTAGATTACCATTAAAGGGTTATCTTAATCTCAACCTTTCTTCAGCCCAGTCTCCTTCCTGACATAGTCGAGAGTTAGAGAATGCTGAACGCAGCTCTTAAATGCTGTTTCCATAACTCCCATTTTACTTCTGTGGGACATACGGAAACACAGAAACAGCTAAATGTGACTGTTTACTCCTGACCTGGTGGTCAGGAGTAGGAGCTGTGGCCGAGATGGGAATACCCTATTAAAGAGGTCCGCTAAAACTTTATATTATTAACCTACTCTCAGGTCATCATTATAAGATCGATGGGGGTCCAAAACCTGGCACCTCCACCAAAGAGCTGTTCTCTACAGTGTTAAACGCTTTAAGTACTAGACTGCACTTGCTACTTGAAACAGTGGCAAGTACTGGTGTATCTCGGCATTTAGTGGTTAACTCCTATGGATATCACACTGTGTACGGGCAACCCAAGAAGTGTTCAAAGGGTTTTCCCACGGAATAAACTAACTGCCTATCTTTTAGATCAAGTTCAGACCAGGCAGTCTAAAGATACACCAAGTTTCTCACAGTGGCTCAGGCTGGATGATAAATTTGGTGTCTCACTTTACAGCACTTATTAATTTGCTTACTTTGTGCAAAAATTTTGATGTATGCAGGCTCCTTGTAAGCAGTTCCCTTTTCTTGTCAAGACCCACCCTTCGTCAAACAAGCTGGGAAAATTGTCTTTTTTTTTTTTTTTTTTGGTGGGGTTCTTGCACATTTAACTTAAATGGGTTTTCAGGGACTGAACTGTTGAGGGCCTGTCTTTATGGATAGGTCATCAATATGTGATCAGTATGGGTTTGACACCCGGAACCCCTACACGTTTACTGTTTGAAGAGACTGCAGTATTTAGGTGAGCACTGCAGTGTCATTACTGAATACCATGCAAAGCACTGTACATTCCATAGGAGTTTGGCAGCTCAGCCCCATTCACTTGAGTGGGTCTGAGCTTCAGCTTCACCATGAAACTGAGGTCATTGAGGCCGCAGAGCTAAACAGCTAATCTGTCATGGGCCCTGGGATTGGGCCTCCATTGATCAGGTATTGATGACCTATCCTATCTCACCTCCAACTTTTGTGTTTGAAGAATTTGTCTGGTTTTTTTTTTTTTGTTAATTTTTAAATCTTTTTTCCTCTTTTCTCCTTTTAGGAGCCTGTGACCGTGCTTGGACAGATCGGCTGTGACAGTAATGGAAAGTTGAACTCCAAATCTGTTGTTCTTGAGGGAGATCGGGAGCATTCATCAGGAATGCAGGTTCCTGTGGATTTGTCAGAGTTGAAGGAATATTCACTGTTTCCTGGGCAGGTACTGATCTGAAATTTTTAATAAAATCCTTAGCGTATAACATGTTAACTTATGGACTGTTTCACTCAGCATAGATAAAAGCGGCATCTTTTGCGGCGTCTTTCTAGTGTTTTTCTCAGAAAACGCTGCAGCAAGATGTCAGCTGTAAATATAGAGATTAATAGAAAGCTACAAACAAGTGCGGTGTTTTGGTCGACATTTTTTTCCCCACTTTTTTGCATTCTTTTGGATCTCTGGCAATTTTATCTTATATGTAAAAAAATGCCATCCAAACAATGTTTGTAAAAAAAAAAAAAGACATTTCTAACAAGCCTAAGCCTAAAAAGCCTTGTTTCTTAAGTTTTGTTTTTTCTATTTCAGGTTGTAGTAATGCAAGGGACCAACAGCACAGGAAGGAAATTTGTAGCTTCTAAACTCTATGAGGTATGTCTATAGAACGATTAAAACAAATAGTTTCCTTTTCTATCATTTAGATGTATTACACAGAAGAATTGATGAGCAGTAAAAACTTATCGATGTGGATCATTGGTCATAAGTGCAAAAATGACTATGCTGTTACTAGTGTCCAGTCCCCAATTTTTTTTTTTTTTTTTTTTTTGTCTTCAGCAAGAAAGACCACTTAGGCTAGGTTCACATCCTACAGAGACTCCGATGCAGAATCCGCTGAAAATCAGCGGAGAGAAGTCCTGCACGGAGTACTTTTCTCTTCGCCTGTTTCAGTATAAAAAAAACTGCGGAAATCCGATGGACAACCGGCAGACCTCATTATAGTCTATGGAGACCGAGGCTAAGCGCTATTTTGGTGGACTAGCACTCCATCGTTCGGGTCTGCCTTAGGAGAGCCAGCTCCAGAACCTAGCCTGAATGGGAAGACTTTGTTTAGATATTCCCAGAGCACACTGGGTGAAATTGTTCTTAAAGTAAACGTGTTAGATTATTTCTGCAGCCCTGTCTGAGATCTGGATATGATAGAAACTTAAAGAGGTTTTCCAGCTTCCAAAAATTATCTGCAAATACATCCACAGCAGTGCTAAATCCTCACTGTTCTCTTGTGCAGCCTTTGCTTGGCTTTATTTTATTGCTGCTCCTTGTATCACTATTGAGTTACATCCAGTGAATCTGTGGATAAACTACATTTCCCGTGATTCATCTTCCTGCTCTCTCTCTGTGTACCCCTCCCTTCTCCACTCTCCCCTGCAATGAAATTGCAGGTAATAAATCACTCCCACATCTGAGGTCACATGATGCTGTGATGTTTAGTTCAATCTCACTCCCCCCTGTGAGCAGCAAACACAGAGATTGAGAGCACGCAGATGAATCATGGGAAATGTAGTTTGTCCACAGATTCACTGCATGTAAATAACAGTGAAACATGTGATACAAGGAGCCAGGAAAAAGCTGCACAAGAGAACAGTGAGGATTTATCACAGCTGTGGATGTATTTGCAGATAATGCATGGAAGCTGGATAACTCCTTTAATAGCTTAAAGTGACCATACAAATTACTAGGAGCAGCCAACTATCTAATGTTTGCTTGCCTCTTGTGACAGCAGATATTGGAGGAGAGAAGGTGGGGGGTTCTTGGATTTCAATATGCCAGAGAGATAAGCCACTATCAGAGTATTCCACATCGGCTTAGGGAGGGTTCACACTTGCAGCAGCACTCCTTCCGCCGCAAATCCGACCTATATGTCGGAAAACTGGATAGGGAAAGGTTTGCGACACTTTGCTTAAAAAACCCATTCAATTGAATGGGTTTTTAAAGCAATGCACGGGTGTGCGCTTACACCCTCTGCGCCGCGAAGCTGTTTTTTTTTCGTCGGACACAAAGTCCTGCATGTCCGACTTTTTCTGACGAAAAAACCTGGCTTTGCGGCGCAGAGGGTGTAAGCGCACACCTGCGCATTGCTTTAAAAACCCATTCAAGTGAATGGGTTTTTAAACAAAGCGTCGCAAACCTTTCCCTGTCCAGTCCCTATCCTATTTTCTGACATTTAAGTCAGATTCACGGCGGACGGAATGTTGGCGCAAGTGTGAACCCACCCTAATTCTTCTCTGGCTATTGAGAACTGTGAGCATATAGGGGAGTCACGAGGATTAGCTGTTGACCCTGCCAGCATTCTGCCATCTGCTTTCGGGATGTATGGTCCTCCTTTGGGGGAATTCACAAGAAGGAATTTTGAGGTGAATACCAGCTCTGTTTTTTGGGGGGTTTTTTGACACAAAAACGTAGTATACCATACTCCTGTGTCCGTCCAATAAAAGACAGAAACTGATCTGTGTGTTGTTTTTTGTTGTTTTTTTTAAACATTAACCTCTATGTAAGCGAATTTGCTAATCAGATCTAAAAAAAAAAAGAAACACATGATCTGATCTTTTATCTTATTGTCTTTTAGGCAGTCCCACTTCCTTTCTACGAGCCAAACGCTGATTCGGAAGGTAAGTGAAAAGACTTAACCATGTACAATTGGATTGATAATGGTGAACCTAACCAGGCAAGAACACATAATAATTATATGGTGACAATCTGTACTTCAGTGGAGACAACCATGAGAATAAATGACCAATGACAAGTCCCAAGGTCCTCAGCAGGTACCAATACTCTACAGGGATGCATATCAGGAAATATTAAGATACACTGTAGTCACTCCAGACAAGTGTTGGCTCACACTCCATCTTGGCCCATCTTTTTTTGTGTTTTTTTTCCACAAGTTGCAACTGTAGTCATGTATGTATGGCAGAAAACTGGCACAGAAGGCATGATAAATCGATCCCGTAGTGAAGACATGCAGAGATAAAACTTTTCGTGCCATATACTCACAAACATGTATAAGAGGATATAAAGTGCTTCAATATCCTAAAACCTCATTCAGGATAATATCACAATATCATAAAACCTCAGCGGAAGGACAAGCGCGCCTCTTGTGGTTTTATGATGTTGTGATATTATCATGGGTGAGGTTGTATGATATTGAAGCACTTTATATCCTCTTATACATGTTTGTGAGTATATGGCACGAAAAGTTTTATCTCTGCATGTCTTCACTACGGGATCGATTTATCATGCCTTCTGTGCCAGTTTATATCCTTTTCTATTTGCAAGTCTATAGAATAAAAAGTTTATTTCTCCGTGTCCTGTTTGGTTTGCAATAGTTTTGTCTTTTGCTTAAATTGTAAAACATATGCAAAATGCCCTCTTAAAGTGGACTGCATTGGTTTCCCAATGGGAAACGATAGGTGTATTTAAGACTTGCACATCTCCATATTTCATCTTATTCCCTGGCCGTGATGGAGGTCTGAGCAACACTTGTTTGGAGAGACTATATCCTAAAATTTCCTTGTGCCCAGCCCTGTAGAGTACTGTGTACATACAAATAGATGGCTCACAAAACCATACACATTTCTTCTTTGACATTGTGAGTCACTAGACCAGAGAAATATAAAATGGAGTTAATTGGAAATTTTACCTTATGGGGTTCCTGACCCCACATACCGGTTCATTGGACAGACTACGGAGAGGTTCAGGGCAGGTGTAACATAAAAAAAACAAAACAAAAGCACATACTCCCCTGTAGCCGATGCTCCATTGTCCACGCCACAGTCTGTTAGGTTGCACATAATGCGCTGATGACATATATGAGTGACATCAACGTTCCCCCTCCAGCAATCGCTGAGGCCACGGATTCAGCTCAATGACATACAAAACTTTTTTTTTTTGGGATGGGCAGCAATGCCATGTGTAAAGCATGGCCAAGACTACAGCTAGAGTAGAGGAGGCTGCATTTGGTGGTTTTGTGAGTAATATTGGGGGTCTATTGAGCAGTCATGCACACAGGAGCTTTGTACTGGGGGCACAGTAAGTGCTGGGAATATGGTTGAGGGCATTGCTGCAACAGACCGAACTTCACTACCAGAGAGTCTGGAAACCACAGTTGGAGAAACTGCACCATCTAAATGCCGCCATAGCATGAATAGCTGCACCATCTAAATGTCGCCATAGCATGGATAGCCGCACCATCTAAATGTCGCCATAGCATGGATAGCCGCACCATCTAAATGTCGCCATAGCATGGATAGCCGCACCATCTAAATGCCGCCATAGCATGGATAGCCGCACCATCTAAATGCCGCCATAGCATGGATAGCCGCACCATCTAAATGCCGCCATAGCATGAATAGCTGCACCATCTAAATGCCGCCATAGCATGGATAGCCGCACCATCTAAATGCCGCCATAGCATGGATAGCCGCACCATCTAAATGCCGCCATAGCATGAATAGCTGCACCATCTAAATGCCGCCATAGCATGGATAGCCGCACCATCTAAATGCCGCCATAGCATGGATAGCCGCACCATCTAAATGTCGACCATAGCATGGATAGCCGCACCATCTAAATGTCGACCATAGCATGGATAGCCGCACCATCTAAATGTCGACCATAGCATGGATAGCCGCACCATCTAAATGTCGACCATAGCATGGATAGCCGCACCATCTAAATGTCGACCATAGCATGGATAGCCGCACCATCTAAATGCCGCCATAGCATGAATAGCTGCACCATCTAAATGCCGCCATAGCATGGATAGCCGCACCATCTAAATGCCGCCATAGCATGGATGGCCGCACCATCTAAATGCCACCATAGCATGGATGGCCAGGTGTTTATAAGACCCACTGCGGGAGATGCTAGTGGTGACATGGTATTGTGTGTGAGGGTTCATCCTCTACCAAATGCAGATTAATTTAGGAATTTGACTTTAGGTGCTTTGATACTTCTATGGTTTTATTAAGAAGTATAATTCTGTTTATTATGATAGACCAATGCTTTTTATGTTGTGAATTTTGGCATTACTTTTTATAGGCTTTACTTTTATATCCTATTGGATTGATCTCTTCTCCAGCACTATAGTCACAATGTAATTCCTCGGTACCTTACCCAACATGGGGTCCGCAATGTGATTTCATTATTTCATATCCACACTGGGGGGGGGGTCCTAGTAGGCCCTTTACATTGCTGATGCTCAGCGATGGAAATACTCATTGAGGGGCATTTATCAAACCTCTTGTGCCTATTTTATTCTTATTCTGCCCTTTTTTTTTAACGTTTTATGCTGTGTACATAAGATTTATCATTTGTTTGTGCCTATTTTGATGGCTTTTACACCAGGCTCATCACTTCGCTTTTTTGGCGTGGTTTATCTGGAGTAATGTTTTACACTGCATTTATGAAAAATGCGCAAAAAAGGAGCAACTGCACTCCAGTACATGGGTAGCATTAAAAATCAGACCTATTCTGACTGCATTGGAGTCGCAATTTCCATGAGGTGAATTTTGCGCAAATTTATGACGTAATTGAACTTTTTTAGTAAACTAGGTGAATGCCGAGACAAAAAAAAAAATTCATGACAAAAAAATTGCGCCAATGATAAATGACCCCCACTGTGTATAAACCATGGCAAGAATAGGAATAATACCGTCACATGTACAGCGTCTGACTGTACAACTGCTGCACGGCTCATATACACTTCCTGTATAGTGACAGTATACTCCACATTCTGTGCTAGAGAATACAGTCTATTGCTTCCTGGTATCAGCCATTTATGACCAGACATGGGATACTGTAGTTTTATGCTGTTGTGTAACGTTATCTGTGGTAGAATGGTAAATAAAATGTTTGCCCTTATATGTGTGTGTGTACAGTCACCTATCACTGACAGGTAATGTCGTTTAACCCCTTAAGCATGCAGCACTTTTTTTTTTCCTTGTTTTTTTTCCATCTTCACGTTAAAGAAAAATATATATTTTTTTTTGTCGACCTAGATGTATGTGGGGTAGTTTTTTTGCACAAAGAGTTGTATTTTGCCCCTTTTTTTTTATTTTTAGTACATGTAATGTTTTGTTTAGCTTTTAGCAATTTTTTGTAGAATGCATCAATAAAATGCAATTTTGTTGTCGCTTTGCTGTAAAAAAATGACAGTGTAACTTTTCATTGTGAGTATAGCAAATCCGAATGTATATAGGTCAAATAATGCCCCCTCCAACCCCTTGGGAGCGCCATATTGTGACATTCATAACTTTTTTTTTTTTTTTTTCTTAAATTTGTGTGACTTTTATTTTGGTGGGATGAGCTGTATTTTTTTTTTTTACTGGTAGAATTTTATGATTTTTTTTATTTTTTTTAATTAGAGGAGAGGCCTAGCAGATCTCAGACTTTTGAATGTTTACCAATTTATTTTTTACTATATCAGCGGGAAAAGGAGGATTTTTTTTTTTTTTTTTTTTAGTCCAACAAGTGGACTTGAACAGGTGATTGCTTGTACAATATACTGCAATAAATTTTAGCAGATTCCTATTGATCACGACATCTAAGGAGTTAATCTGCCAGAATCTAAGTTATTTCCAAGTCCAGCAGTGAGAGCCAGGTTCCTGCTGTATAGGGGTATGTTCACATGGCGAAATTTCGCAATGATTTTGAGGCAGATTCTGTGTCATTCACCTGGTGCTGATCACTGAGCAAAAGCAGAGGTGAATTTCCACCCCTTCCATTTCCACTGTGTAAATGTATCCTATTATAGCCGACCCCTGGCAGCAGTGGCGGAGGTGCTGCTTCAGTGCCACCGCCATTGCATTGCTGTATTCTAACCGTGCTGAGCCTTGGCTGACTGACCGATGAGGCCATGGCTGTTAGCTTAGTGACGGCCATTTGTAGCAAATTCCCCATACACAACGTGCTTTGGCGGTGAATTATCCGCCTTGAAAGCAAAGGATAGGGCTTGTTAAAATTCAACATGCCCAAATCTTCTCCCGACGAAAGTCAGCAGAAATTGTCGTGTACATTAGATGTCTGACTAGTAAATGCAGTTTGAGGCGTGCATGATGTGCAACTCTTTTGTGCAAATTGCGCCAGAATTCAGGTGTATCGTGATCAGTAAATCTCTGCCACTGTATTAGTTTTCGTTCCCCTGATCTGTATTAAAGGGTTTTTCAGGCTTATCAATCAGTAACATAGCCTTAAGTTTAGGTTATCAATTGAAGATTGTCAGGGGTCCTACACCTGGGACCGCCACAGATCAGCTGTTTGAAGAGACTGCAGCAATCGGGTCAAAGCTGTGGCCAAACACATTGTATAACGGCTGTGCTTGGTATTGCAGCTCTGTCCTAGTCACTTGGGAATGGGACTAAGCTACATGCATGCTATGTGACCAATGAACATGATGACATGGCCTGTGAAGCAGCTGGATCTCAGGAAGCACTGCAACTGCTATAAACAGCTGATCCATGGGGTCCGCGCTGTCTGACCCTTTGCTGAACTTCATTTGATGACCTATCCTAAGGTTACAACATTAATTGATAAAGTCTGGAAAATCCCCTTAAATATTAACATGTTTTTATGACTAAGAAAGAGTTAAATGATTACTCCATTCGTCTGTATTACGGGGGTGTGAGAATTTATATAAGAGTCGATTAAGCTCAAGTCAGGTGAGACTTCCTTAGGCGAAACCACCAAAGAAATGACAGAACGTGAGTAAGAGGAGCTCACAATAAGTGCCAAACCAGATCAAAGCTCTGCAGGTGAGACGCTTGTGATGTGCGAGAACAAAGCTGGTGAAATACAGAGGAAGTGGCGGCCGACATCCAGTGTAATGCATAGCAATACTATATCACAGGACGGCTGACAACTGAAACTTGTAGGAGTTTCTACTACAAGGATTTCCCAGCCAGGGAAGGAAACCATTTACACACAAAGACTGGGGCTCATATATCCATGTGTCAGACATGTAGTGGGGTTTTAGTGCGCTGTAGATTCAATGGGAAAAGTTAATTTTTAATAATTGCTGTAGATCGCTTCTTTTGTGGACCTAAAGATCATTGTTTGTAAGCAGGATACATCATAGGCCACTCCTTCAGGTACATGTTGGGGGTCCTCCTAATGTATACCATCCACAGAAGGCAAACCTGATCTGAACCTAGCCTTAAGGCCGGTTGCATGTGCTGTCGACCGGTCGTGAATTAAAGGCACGGGCAGCACTCGGGGGACATGTGGATGTCACCCATGTGCCGCACGAACCGTGCTTCTGCAGCCCTTTTCGTTAAATGAATAGGAGCCACGGAAGCAATGGCCACAAAATAGGACAGGAATAGGACCTGTTCTATATTTCGCGGCCTGTACTCTCGACCCGCACATGTGACCGTGTAATTCACGGTTATGTGTACAGGCCCATAGAAATGAATGGGTCAGTGTGCTATCCGTGAAATACACGGATAGTACACTGATCATGGCCACGGTCATCTGCAAGCGGCCTCATAGTAAGGAGCGGCATTGTGGTAGTGTGTATTAGGCCTTTGTGTTGGTAAGGCATGTTTGTGTGACTTTGTGGTTGGTTTATATCTACAGGTGCATCTCAATAAATTAGAATATCTTAGAAACGTTCATTCATTTCAGTAATTCAGTAATACAATTCATAATCAGCGTCTTCCATGATTGTGTGTCCTACTGAACCAGACTGAGGGACCATTTAAAGGCTTAGGAAACCTTGGCAGGTGACACTGAATTTACAATACTGAACTTTTTTACAATATTCAAATTTTCTTAGATTTTGGTTTTCATTACCTGTAATCCATAATCAACATTTACAGAAATAAAACACTTGAAATAGAACACTCTGTGTGTAAAGAATCTAGAAAATATAGGAGGTCACTTTTTTAATTTAATTACTGAAATATACATTTCAAGGATATTCTAATTTATTGAGATGCACCTGTATCTCACTACACATCTTGTTAGATTCTGAAGACACTATACAGCAGAAACCCATGGAAATAACACTTTTTAATGAAGTGTCGGGTATCAGGCTGGTCTTTAGCAGACAGACAGTAATAGGATTAAGACTGGAAGCTGAATGAAAAGAGGCGAATTAGAAGTGAAAAGAATCTCATTATGTAAATCTGTTCTAGTGATCAAGATGGGGACAGAGAGGTGACATTTACCAGTGTATTCTGTATTAGCAGTGGCCATAGAAAGTAGATGTCATGGCACATCCAGCTAGTTTTACTACTGAGAAACTGTCTAGACGTTGGGAGGGGGGGGGGAGACAAAAATAAGCCCTGTTTGTATTTTTTTTTTTTTTTTTGTATGTTTTGCAGGACAGTGAGCGCAGGCTTTATTGAAAGATGGGGCTGAACATATAATGTATGGGTAGGGTAACCAGAAGAAACTGGGCTATCCTGGTTGGAAATAGACATAACTATATGGGGGTAGTTATATCCCTGTTTATAGAGGCACATTTAGGCTAGGGCTATATGGCAACAGTGGCCATGACACATGTAATGTGGCCAAAGATCGTAGTGTAGCGCTGCCTCCCTGGCATCTGAGGAAAGTGAATGTGGTCACGTTACAAATCGCAAGCTGCTGCGGCACATCAGGTTTGGACATCCGGCAATTATCATGGCGACGTGTGAGTTGCGGCATGACCACATGACCCTATGTTGTGCTGATTTGTGCACTTGCAATGACAGCAGCACATCATGTGCCCAGTATTGGACTGGGGGAGGCTATAGGGCCCACCAGTAAAATTCATATTGGGGCTCCACTATACAGTGACCTACAATATTATCTGACACTCCTTCCCAGATTTCTAAAATGTGACCAATGTAATTTATTTTTCAGTAGTATCTTGCTGCCTAGGCCTCGGCTCTGATCATTTCTATCCTGGGGGTCCTGTCAGTAGTCTGTTGTCTGCTTCGTGCCTTCATCTAGGGCCCTTTTAACTCTGTGAGCCAGGCTTTAGGCAACAGCAAGACGATTGGTTATTGGGGCCCCTCAGTGTGATGGAGAAGATGGGGCCCAGGGAGGAGGGATATGGGATGGCCTGACTCTGCACCTAGAGTACAGCCGCTTAGTATATCTACAGTATATAAAAATAAGCTGGGTAGTCTCTAGAAGAGGACCTTTCATGTCCTCAGAGAAGGGCGGTATTATATACCGCTTGAAAGCTGACCGTGCACTGACTTCAGCGCCCTGTCAGCTTTGCCGTTGTGCGCCCCTGTGTCAGATATCGGTAGTATACGTACTCCATTTAGCTGTGTAACATACCCCATCTTGTGACCCCAGCCCAAGTAATCTGACTGAAGGCCTTGTATTAGTCTGGTGACATCTATAGCAACGATAGGTCAGATTTTCATTTTTGGAAGGAACTTAGTTTACTAGCAGCTACACATAAGTAGTGTATAACTGCAGCAGTCTGCCTGTGCTGTGTGAATGATGACGTACCCCAGGGTATACAGTATATCCCATTAATAGGCTGAGACCCAACCGCTATGACAGGCACAGATAAATGTTGTAAGGGTCATAGAGGCAGCTGCAGAAAAGCTGAGCTCCAGGCAACAACCAGTTTCCTGAGGACTGTTACGATCTGACCCGCTGGTCGCTGCATGTGCCTGCGAGTCAAACACCTGGTGTGCTAGAGTTTCACTGGGGATCCCTTCCAAAACCAGCTTGCGGCTCTTCATAAGCGCACTTATGGTAACTGGTTAACATTCATGTGTTGTTCTAAGTTTCATGGAAGACGTGACGATAAATTTTTAGCATTCTGCTTTTTAAGCCACTCGTCTATAGACCAAGGATCCGAAAACTGGCTGTGAGGAAGCGGGGGACGGTGGCAGCTGGGACTGAATTGTCAGATGCCCTAAATCAACATGACAGTAATGGAAAGGAGAAGCCACATTAAAGCTTTGCTTTAAGTGCCATTTTTTTTGCCAAAATAAAAAAAATCCACTTATCTGTATTTTCTTCAGCTATAGTACATTACCAAAAGAGGGAAAAAAAATAAAATGAAAGCTACAGCGATAATAAAATATATGAAGCATAAATGTATCGACATAACCAAGGATAAGAATAGACTGCAGAGATTCTGTACAGACCTCAAGAAGGGGAACGCAGGAAATACGTCACATAAGTATACAAGGTTATGTCCATCATCATTAGGGTGTGTTACTTAAAGGAGACTTCCCATAAATGACATTTATCCTGTATTCTGGGGATGTCTGATTACTAGGGCATCACAAGAACTGGGCCCTGAAAGTCCTCATAAATGTGCGCTGTGAGCCTGGAGAAAAATTTACACCAGCTCATACATTTCCCACATCATTTACAATTTCTGGCATAAATTATGATAAATCTGGTGGCCCCACCACCCGCACGGCCACATCACACCCTTTTTCGTGAAAGGGGTGCAAAAATGAAGACGTTTCACCCTGATTTGTGCAAAAAAATTGTGACTTTTTATGCTTTATACACCAGAAAACTGGTGTACAAGGTATAATAAATCTGCCCCATTGTTTACATACTGGAAAAAGATGGGAGAATACGTCCAGGCGCAGGGTTACTTTGCTGATCATAATGTGTCAGGTGAGGCAAAAAGATGGCATACAAGGGGGTGTTGCTTAAAGGGATTGTCCCGTTACAGACTCTTATCCCCCATCCATAAGAGAGGTGACAATTGCTGGGGGTCTGACCAGTGGGTGCCCCAGGGATCAGGAAAACAGGGCCCCTGCATGATCCTTGTGAATGAAGCTCCAGTTGGTTTGTGTGACCGATGCTTCACTCGCTTCTATAAATGGAGCGCACTGACATTTCATTCAGAGGGAGTATACAGGGGGGCTTTCAGGCCCCCGTTCTCCAAATCGCTGATGATCTGACCCTTACTATTTTGTTGATAAGGGAAAGTTGTTTGTAATGGGACAACTCCTTTTAAGATGCACCTATGTACAGTGAAAGTAAGGTACTAGGTGGTATAAGCTTAGACTAGATAGAGTAAGGGTGGGTTCACACTTGCGGCGGCACTCTGTCCGCCGCGAATCCGACCTAAATGTCGGAAAACTGGATAGGGGAAGGTTTGCGACGCATTGCTTAAAAGCCCATTCACTTGAATGGGTTTTTAAAGCAATGCGCGGGTGTGCACTTACACACTCTGTGCCGCGAAGCCGGTTTTTTCGCTGGAAACAAAGTCGGACATTCGGGACTTTGTTTCCAACGAAAAAAACTGGATTTGTGGCGCAGAGGTTGTAAGTGCACACCCGCGCATTGCTTTAAAAACCCATTCAAATGAATGGGTTTTTAAGCAATGTGTTGCAAACCTTTCCCTATACAGTTTTCCTTGATTTTCAGTCGGATTCGCGGCGGACGGACTCCGGCGCAAGTGTGAACCCACCCTAAAGATGCACCAGATTTATCATCCAGCATCAGCCACTGTGATAAATCTGGCACATTTGTAGACTGTCTAGTCTAGAGATTAGATAGGATTAGTAAATCTGTGCCTGGGGTAGGACTGGATTATTGTAAACTATACAGTAGATAGGTTTTAGGTTTTCCTGAAATCTTAATGCATTCGGTGTCTGGCCCTATGACAGAGACAGTATGTCCGTCATCACCATTCGGTGCCGTGCTAACGCATTGAGTAATGCATATCCTGTCCATTGAGGTGACACATCGGCTTCACACCTTATCCGGGGCTGCTCTGAGTTGCCTCCAGACTAGTGGTCTGCAGGAGATGCTTCCACTTCTCCACCTCTTCCTGGGATAGAAAAAGGTTGTATCCTTAAGCTGATAATTCGGTTTAGTGTCTCCTGTAGAGTGCTGTCTACCCATAAGTTTCCATACAAACCAGCAGGATCAGTCACTTGTATACCTGAACATGATCATTTATACTACAAGTAATGGCTAGTGGGAATATTACTATGTCGCTAACCTAACTGGTACGCTTGCAAACGTTTTTATGACTATTGTCACAATGTTAATGGTAACACTAGACATGTGCCAGGTATTCTGCCCCCCTCCCCAATAATCTTCTATATAATCTTCCATATTTATTCCCTGCAGACTGCCCTCAGCAGATGATAATTGCAGCCTGTGGCCCTTTCACCACATCGGACACCATCACTTATGATGCCCTAAAGGATCTGGTGGATGTTATTAATAGAGACCGTCCAGATGTCTGCATTCTGGTGAGATGAAAGGACTGGCTACTTAGCCGGCAATTACATTAAATATACACTACTATGTATGTGACATCTTATGTGCTTTCTCCATGTCTTTTCAGCTTGGTCCGTTTTTGGATTCGAAACATGAGCAGGTTGAGGTAAAAGCTATAATGTTACATGTCACTGATCGTACTACTAGTGTTATGAGTATTAGGGTGCACTCACACTCCGCTTGCATCTGAGGTATAAATCTGGAGGATTTGCAGACCTATATATTTGATAGATCCCTCCGACCGTACAATATACTGTAAGCATACAGTGCCATATGTTGCCTGTAGGCTCCCATGTTAGGAAACCCCAAATGTACTGGATGCCCCTGTATAGAATAGTGTAGGCGACTGCAGCAAGTAAATGGTATACAGATATATACTGGCCTGATGGAGGCCAAAAGGACACTCTTATCATTTGTTGATTAAATAAGGCCTATAGATAGAGATGGAGCAGAGTGAAGTTGTTGGACTGTCTGTTCTTCTGGGCCGTTGAAGGGCCAGAACAATGAACTAACGGACCGCCAAAGGCCGATACTTTTTTTTTTTTTTTTTTTTTTTTTTTTTTGTGCATGCAGGACTTTTTTGTTTGGGGGATACAGCGACGTGGACTCCGATGCAGATGTGAACATAGCCGTACATTGCTGCAGCGGGATATATTGCTGCAGTATAATATCTTATCACAAAATCCATTTGAAAGTCTGAAAAAAAACAATTTTCAATGGCTTATGTTGGACTTTTGTTGTCACTGTGGAAATTTATTCAGCTGCAGAAATGTGGGTTAACTCTGCTATATCTTTGACATACACCTGAGGTTTCCTTCACATACCTCAACCCTTTATATTCTAGACTCAGAAACCCTGTATGGGGGTTTATCTGGCCAAAAAGCAGGCCAGGTAAGAATTCCTTTAAATGTTCCTAATATATGTTATACAGGGGGATCTTCCAACATATTTGTGAATCCCTATATGACTTTTTTTTTTTTTTTTTTCATAGAAGAATAAAGGGTTGGACTTGGCCACTATCTGCAGCTTTACCATTGTTCTCACTTGGCAGCTGTCACAATGTAAAGGGAACCTGTCAGTAGATTCAAGTTGCCCTACCCTTGGGCTTTGTGGAGTACTGACCGGCTCCTGCCTTACATAGAGCTTAGCTGACCACAGTTCTATGTGCAACTATGGGCCTCATTTATCAAATCTGTCTAATAGTAAGTCCTAAAGCAACCAATTAGAGCTCAGCTTTCACTTCTGCAACTGTGCTGGAAGAATGAAAGCTGAGCTCTGGTTGGTTGCCTGTGAAAAGTCTGCAATGTAATACAGCACCAGCTACATAGATGGGAATTTTTCATGCACAAATTGCACCATGTCAATTCTTTCCGCAGATTTTCATTGCTGGTTTTGCCCTTTGTGCAAAGTCTGCAACAAAATGTCTGAGTAACACATGCAGATTTGTTGCAGTAAACTTTTCATGGGAATTGACATGGAAAATATGCATCGAATTTATTCCTCTGTGTATGAAGCCCTAGGGCTTAATATAACACAGCTACCTAATACTATGTTTTCTGTGAGAGGCCACAGCGTTTCTGATCAAACCAAAGCTTTATGTAATGGGGAAACACGTGGTTAGGGCAGCAATGACTCTCCTGGCAGGATCGCTTTAGGGTGTATGCACATGATATCTATGTATTAGCTGCAGATCTGTACACAACTGGATTACTGTTCCAGCCAAGTCGTTGAGATTCTAAAACTCATATCTGAGACAAAAATGCAAAATTCCATAGAATTGTAGTGAAATCTGTCTGATAAATAGACGTCAGATTCATTCCCGATTGCATGTAGCCTAAAGGGATTTTCCATCTGTGTAGTCTAAATTTGCACCTAACATGAAATATGTCAATAACTTTCTGTAAAATGAAAAAGAAAATTTGTAATTTAGCAGTCACGGCTCCCCACGTCCGCTGACAAGCTGAACAAGTGCCTTGTTTATTCCGTTTTCAGAACCTTCAGCTGACAGTGACCTGTGAGGAGGTGTTCAAGTCCTGCCTGAAAATGATCATAGAAGGCACACGGCCGTAAGTGATACTGGATCCTGTGTAAAAAAGAAAAAAAAAAGTGTCATTTAAAGGGCTGTCCCATCTGCAAACCCACCTTTGCTAAAAAGGCTTCTCGATTAGCGGCTCGATTCTCGCTTATTTTATTGGGGAGGACAGCACCATAGGTATAGACTAGGAAGCTGACACTAGGAATAACAAATAGATGTCGTCTCTGCCTCTGGGTTATACCCACTCCACAGACATTATGCCAGCCAGTTTTAGCCTCGTGTTGTTTGGACGCCTTGTTTATCTCCCTGAGGGGCCTGTCTGCTTCCAAGGCTTCCATCTCCAGGTGGATTCGGTCTGCTATCTGGGAGGCCTATCGGCTCATGGGTAGGCCGCTGCCTCTCCGTGTGATGGCTCATTCCACGAGAGCTGTCGGAGCTTCCTAGACTGCTTGGCATCAGGCTTCTGCCGCCCAGGGTCTGCAAGGCTGCCACCTGGGCCTCTGTCCACATTTTCACCAAGTTCTACCAGATCCATTCTGTGGCCTCTGCCGATGCCAGCTTGGGTCGTAAGATTCTGTAATCAGGTGTGCGCTAGGTTGTCTGCATGGCCCTATAATTCTCACCCTCTGGGACTGCTTTAGGACATCCCCTGGTGCTGTATCCCCCAATGAAATAAGCAAGAAAAATGGATTTATAATGGTTAAATCGCCAGTCCCTTTTACAACTGTAGATGATGGATAACATCAATTATTCGCAAATCCACTCGTCTGTGGTTATCTTTATCATTTTCTGATATTCTTTTATGTTACAGGTCTAGTTCCCATTTGGTGTTTGTGCCCTCGGTCAGAGATGTGCACCATGATCCTGTCTATCCTCAGCCACCTTTCAGCTGCTATGAGACTGCCAAGGAAGACAAGCATGTAATTTCTTTCCTATTATATTATAAGATATCTATCTATTTTGTATCTTCCAATTTACAGTGCCCATACACATATGGGATTGTCAGCAGAATCTGGAGATACAGAAGGATCAAACCTGTTGAATTTCAACATGCACGATCCTTTGTTCTGGTCAGACACTATCAGAGGTGTTTGGCAGAATGTTTTTTTTTTAATCTCTCCCCTTTGAGAACATGTATATGTTACCGTTAAAGGGCAGAAATCAGTTAATCTGCAGGTTACCTAGGTAATGTGCAGATTCACTAGGGCAGGGGTAGGCAACCTTTGGCACTCCAGCTGTTGTAAAACTACAACTCTCACCATGCATACTTGCTCTGCTGTTCTTGGAGCTCCAATGGAAATCAATGGAGCATGTTGGGAGTTGTAGTTTCACAGCAGTTGGAGTGCCGAAGGTTGCTGACCTCTGCACTAAGGTGATCCGTTAAAGTGCAAAAAACTGGTTTCATTACTCACATTACCTAGCTAATCTGCACATTACCTACTAGGCACTCGTTAAAGTGAAAAGAACACCTTTGCTGGCATAATGTATTTGGAATCTCCGCTAAAGAGGTTTGCGAAGAATCTTTTATTCATTTTACTGACCAAGTCGGCGCTTCTTTGCATACTAGGAGTTCAATTTCTCTGCTTTCAAAAGAAATCACCACAAAAATCCCCGCACTAATAGGAAGACATGAAACAATACTAGGAGTTAATCACCACGCACATTCCCGCGCAGCCACGCTAACAGGCAGACACGAAAGTTTTGAACTTGAACGGGACGCGCGACACGAATTTCGGCATGATACAAACGAAGTTTTCAGCTTTAATGGGACGCAAGCCGTGAATGTGCACATTACCTAGGTAAAGTGCGGAAAACTCTTATATACCGCACATTAACTGAGCAAAGCTGTTAATCTGCAGATTACCTAGGGAATGTGCACATTCATGGCTTTCGCACTTTAACGGTAACATATACACTTGACCAAGCAGAGTGTGCACGTGTATATGGAGTCAGGAGGAATAGCCATGTATGTCCAATAGATTGTGTATAGACAATAGAGTTTACAACCATGATTTTTTTATTTTTTTTTTTGTGATATATAACCACAGAGCTGCATCATATCACCCTATAGACACACATTAGAGTTAGCTGCATCTTGGTGTTATTGCAGAAAGTACTGTCGTGGTCTTTGCAGCTAAATCATATGGAAATGCGTGATTTTTAGATGAGCAGAGAAACCACAAAGATATGTACACTAAAGTAGACTGAAAAGGATGTTGTATCTGTGTCATAGACAACATAAAATACTAACCTCAGATGGTGAGGGGGAAATGGCCGGGCTTCCTCTGGCTATGGTTTGTTGTGCTCTGCTTTAGTTGTTACTTTAACCAAACCTTTTTTTTTATATTTCTCATCACTTATTTGATTTTTTTTTTTCTTCAGAGAGTGCACTTTGTAGCAGATCCTTCTACCTTGTCTGTCAACGGTATAGCAGTGGGCTTTACATCTACAGACTTGCTCTTTCACATGGGTGCGGAGGAGATCAGCAGGTACTCAACACATTATATTGCTATCTTGTTAAAGGGATTTTGTTTGCTGGTCAGCTGTTTGAAGCGGTCATGACATTTAGGTGCGTTTTACACACTTGTGATGTCGTGTTTATGACTCAGGTGACTTGTTGGCAGCTCAGTCCTATTCACATGAATAGGGCTGAGCTACAATATGAGCACTGAGGTTATACAATCAATGTGGCTGAGCTTGTTGTGCAGTGAAAAGGCTGAAGCACTTGTCTGAATGTTGTGGTCTCTTCAAGCAGCTGATTGGTGGGAGTGCCAGGTGTTGGACCTCCACTGATCTGGTATTGAGGACCTATCCTATGATTAGGTCCTCAATATCTTAGTGTTTGAAAACTCCTTTTAAGCCATAGTGAATAATATCCATTAATAGGCAAAGTGAAAATGGTGAAAGATACCTATGGCATATAAGAATATGACTTATAAAGCCGTGTACACATAAATTGTGACTTCACCACATGAGGAATTTTTAAATGTATTTTTCCCACCTTTTGATACTTACAGCGGTACTGCCGGTGCTCCAGACAGATTTAGCCGCGTCCTCAAACATATCCTGACTCAGAGGAGGTGAGTGAATTCCTGTTCTTGTGGATAACCGATTAGACTATTGTACAAAAAATTCTACAGAGTTTTCTACCATTGTTTTGGTGCAAATAAAGTCACGTAGCTGGGGTTTGTGACTCTTTTAAAATGGCAAAAATTGACGAAAGTGCAGTTTTTACGCCGCCGTCACAACTTTCCAAACAGGGCATGATGTGGGAGGGGCCATCAGCCATGCCAGATCTATCATCAGTTATGCCAAATGATGCCTAAAATCTATGCCAGCTATGATCTAATGTATATTTAAGTCACATGCACAACCTGGCAGATAATGTGCTTTAGTTATGACCAGGCTTGTGCCTCATCATAAATAAGGCTAATCCTCCGGTGGTGCAGGGATCATCACCAGCGTACAATATGCCGGTCTTCATGAGTCGACACAATGTGAGGTTTGGGATTATTATAATAGCCCAATCTGCTAAACCCCACAAATTTCTGGCCTCCTTTTTTAAATTTTCAACCTGCCATTACATTATTGATCCACATTGTGTAGAATCTGGATCAAAGTCGTCCTTACTACTATTTTTTGTTTTCAGCTATTATCCTTTGTATCCACCACACGAAGAGATTAACATTGACTATGAAGCACAATATAACTATGCAGTTATGCCAGTCACTCCAGATGTCTTCATTATACCATCAGATCTTCGGTTTTTCATCAAGGTTAGTTCCAGTGATTGACTATTTCCTTTAAAGGGGTATTCTGGTGATTTTTCAAGTAATCTGAGACCCCCACAAGAACAGGGTTCCCTAAATTCTTGAAATGAGTGGAGTGGCTGGTCACATCTATTTGGTCTGTATGTGAGCCCCTCCTCATACACACAAAATAGTCGACCATTGCCACTGAAATTGACAGGTTTGGCCAGTTTTTGTCTTACCTGTATTTGGGGGCCTTTGTTAGAGTGATCAGATCTCCATCAACCATATAGTGACTGTCTGGTATATCCCAGCAATTTACCATCACCTTGTATGGGGCTAAAAGGTGTTTTTTTTTTTGTTTTTTTTTCTTTGTATTTTGACATTTTATTTAGGAGCTTAAGGAGAAAAACATCTTAAAAAAACACCACAAGCATAACATGGTACATTTTGATAAAACGCCACAAACCAAAATGCTGCGTATGTAGAGATTTGCCATATTTTATAGTAAACTTTCATCTAATGTGTGTCTCCATCTTCCTTAGGATATCTCGGGATGCATCTGTATTAATCCAGGCCGTCTAACAAAAGGAACAGTAGGAGGAACATATTCCCGCTTTTTGGTCAAGAAGGAGAACACTAGCTCAGGGGAAAGGAAATGTCCTTGCATATCTGCCCAAGTTGTTAAAATTTAACTTAATCTACATATTTCATAAAATAAAGACTTTGTTGCTTAAAGTGGAGTGAGAAGGACGAATAAAACCAGGAATAAAAAGTACACAGCCAAAAGTGAAGCGCAGGGGTGTGGGAGGCTCTCAGCCTGCCCTTGACCACACCAGACCTGGTGACCACAGGATCATAACAGGAAAACCTATGGCTCCTCACTAGAAATGAGGAAACCATGTCACGTGCCTGTGTTACATTATACACAAATAGCACACGTTAGCCAGAGCTTGACAATACCAGCAGGAGCCACACATAATGGAGGAGATTTATTAAAAGTAGTTCAGTGGGTAAAAAGAAGCAGTTTCCTGCAGGGAGCAACTAAACATGAGCGATGGAATCTGTTTGGTTGCTGTGAGCTGTCCCTTTGTACTAGTTTTGATAAATCTATCAGAAATATGGGATGGGGTTATAAATGTGTTAAAGAGCCTTACTGGGGTGGGGTGTAATGAATTTTATATATATATATATATATATATATATATATATATATATATATATATAAAAAAAAATTTTAAATTGCCTTTTCACCCAGAAATTGCTTTTGTATGTTCTTGCCGCAGTGACCAGGAAAAAAAAAAATCTTTAATTTCCTAAAATGCATTAGGTCGTCATTTCACTATAGATCCTGTGTCTGTGTGCCGCTGGCAGTGCTCTGTAGTATAGTGGAAAAATGTACGGTATGTATATGCCTCCATATGAAATGTGAGCCATACTGATAATACTTTAGGACTTTTCTGGGCGCAGAGTTACAGCCTCATACAATACAGAGAAATCCTAAACTCTCATGTGAATGTTTGATTTAGTTTACTTTCCTCGAGAGTTACTCACTGTCTGCCATTTGTTCCCCTTACTGTTTTACCATTTGCTCCCATAATCCAGGTGTTTACCAGGAATACATTGATGGCATCTACTTGTTTCTTTGGAATCCCCCTTTAAGATATCTCCTATGCACTGTATAATGTATAACTGCTAGATTACACTGGCACCTCCACCTCCATGAGAACAGGGGTCTCGCATGCACTTCTGCTTCTTTAGTTTGGGTAGTTCTGGGGAGAGAGCTGCACTGTACTCTTTCTATTCATCACAACATATAAATGGAGGCACTTGCGGACCCCCATTCTTGTGATCAGTAGAGGGCCGCTAAGTGTTTATCCCCAATGATCAGAAGAACGGGATAACCCCCATATCCTCCACGTGAAGTTGGATCCAAAGTTGCATGCAACCTCCAACCAAAATCCAACAGGTTTGGATTTTCTGCGACTGTCTTAGTTACATGATGCTGCAATGGGACACCATAGAGATACATTGAAATATTTGTCTTGCTAATCATGTGTCGATCGTCTTTGATCCCTCACCATGATGGAAGTCTGTAAATGGCAATGAGAAACTGCAATGTGGCTGCTATTCCAGTTGTCACTTTTGCTAAAGTGGGAGTCATTCATGTCCAAAAAATTTTTGGTTATTGCTTCTGTAATTGAAGTGGTTGGTGAACATGCCCCTTGCTCAGTCACGTGACCAGCTGTCTATGACACATACAGTGACCTCATCTACTGCCCTAATTAGAGCCAGAGAAAGTTTTGATGATTATGTGTTCTACAAATAAAGTTTATTACAAAAGAAAACAATCTGATTGGCTGTCTGGTTACCCGCCGTCTCTTCCTAGAACGCCCCCCTGGCGGTGTCCTTGCAGTGATTGGCTGGCTCCTCTGTAGGGCGGTTCCTTGCTTTGCTCGCCTCAGTCCCACCTCAGTGTCTCCGGAGCAGGAGCGGCAGATAGAAGGGGCCGCGCGTCTCCTGCTGTGTGACTCCTCTGATGCGGGTTACTTGGCGACCGAGAACCGGAAGCTCTGGCCACTCCCAACCACGTCCGCATCTGCCTGGGACCCAACCTGAAGCCAGCAGAGTCCTGCGTACGTCCTGCACAGGTCAGTGTGCGTGCCCTGTCAGGGTATGCTGAGAGTTGTAGTTCCTCACAGCTGCACCGTTCTCACCTTGCGGTTTTTACCTAGCTGTGTGCGCCCTCAGGCAGTGTATTTATCATAGTGTTATTCTAGCTGAGCTCACACCCTTTGCTTCCATGGTGTAGGCGGCCACATGTGATGAGAGGTGTGGCACTGCTTGGGTCTCTGATTTGTCCTCAGTGCCAGGCAGATGGGCACACAGGGGTATGGAGAGGCTTGTGCCTGGCGGTGAGGTCTCTGGCAATAGAGGTGCTAGACTTGTTTTCACCCAGGGCAAAGGTTAGATTTTCTGCCCTAGCCCTGACTTGTTGGCACCCCCTAGGGCACTCAGCACTTGGGGCATATGCCACTGAGCCTTGTGCCTGTATGTTGTAGGCTGCTGGCCATACTAGGGTAGAGAACCCACTGAAAAGCAAGGTTGGGGGTCATAATTTAGGGTCTGCTGCTGGATTACATGTTAAACAGAGCCATAGATCCCCCAGCATACCAGCGGAGGCCAAAATTGTGCTCTTTGTGTTCAGTGGTATCCACTAAGTGTGTGGAGTAGAGTATCAGACTGGGCGCTTTTAGAGGCATTGTGTGAAAAATGGGATGGTTTTTCTGGATGCGATTGTTGGGCATCTGTGTAATATATTCACCAGGACCTTTCCTGGCATATATGGTGGACGTGCAGGAGGACCTAATGTCCTAAGGCTGGGGTCAGCAACCTCCGGCACTCCAGCTGCTGGGAAACTCCAACTCCCAACATGCTCCATTCACTTCCATGGGAATTCCAAGAACAGCAGAGCAAGTATGCATGCTGGGAGTTGTAGTTTGACAACAGCTGGAGTGCTGAAGGTTGCCTACCCCTGTCCTAAGGCTTGATTCACACTGCTGCTTTTCAGCCGAAAAAAAATGCTGCCTCCGGAATTTGGATGTTTTGTCACTGATTTCAAGACAGAAGAAGCTTTAAAAAAAAAAAAAAAGTATGAACATATAGACTGATGTTAAGATTATGTTCACACTCTTTTGAAGGGGTTATCCACTCTCTAATATTAGATCTGGGACCCCACAGGTGGGACGGGACCCTCACTGGTGCGGGACAGCGCGGCTCTCAGGAATGTTTACATTGAAGTCTATGGGACAGGCTGCCGTACATAAACCCACTGCTACACTTTGTATGGCAAGTGAGCAGCACAGCTCTCTGTTATATTTATCCTTTGCATAGGTCATCAATATCAGATTGCTGCCGGTCGACTCCCCATCAGTCCCATAGAAGGGAATGGAGCATTGGTCACAAATGCACACACAGGGGACTCGGGATCCCCTGTTCTTGTGATCACTGCAGTCATATATTAATTCCCTATACTATGGACAGAGGGCACGTTGTTGTCTTTGGGCTATCCCCTATAAACACTGGAGATGACCATTGTGATCGATACTCCATCATGAATCATTTCCTGCCTGCGCCAGTTGTGAAATGTTTGCCTTAGTACATTAGAGCTGTTGCCTGGCATTGAGTGATGTGGCCGGATTGTCATTGTAGCATTTCCAGTTCTGCTGCCAAAGAGATTCTTAGAAACTACGACAGGTTTACTATAGTCCATGGTCGGTCAGTAAATGTTGTCGTCCACCTGGGATAGAGCTGTAGTTAGGGTGCTTTAACTATTGGTATTCTTGGGTGATTTACACGTTGTTTTGATGTCAATCTCATAATTTCCAAAATTACCTTCATATGCTTTGAACTCCTACATTTCTAATAGCAGGTATGTGTTTGGTCATGGGGAAATAGCTGTGATACATAGGATATGACTGTGCAATAGAGATCTCCATTACAAGATGGTCAGTCATAGAATACCTGTCAGTTATCTCTTCTGAGACCCCATGCACATGCATGCTTGGCTCGGCTGAGCTTGTATGTGTTCTAAATAAGGGAGGGGAGAAAGCCGCTGCCATAGACTTCTCCCAGAACAAAACAATTGTGCAGATCGATCTGTATCACCCAAACCCGCTTCACCCACAGCCTTTAAAAAGTGGGGCCACAAGCCACTGGTATGTCACGTCTTAGTGGCTTATCCGGGCTATGTGCCTAAGATGCGCCACTGCAGCTTTAGTAAATTGCCCCCAATGTATTTGGCCACCCCTAGGCCGATGGATACTGCATACTAAGTCATGGACCAGCCAACTCCATCTGACCTGTGCCGACCGTGCGCCATTTGTCTCAGTGGTACGTAAAATTCTTGAGCACACTTGAAGGTATACTGGTATATTTCCACTTCTTCCTTGGAATGTCCTTTAGTTTGGAGGTTACTGAGGCCGTTTCTAGTAGGTGGGTGTGAGGCTATGAAATGCTACTTAGCAGGATAATCCTTGTTCTATCATTCTTATCATACCAGTCCTCGTGTCAACAATGAATAGCTGCAAAATCGCCCATTCAATTCTCAAGCGCCCCATGCAAAGCCATCTAAATGCTGCATTCATAGCAAGGTTACCAGCGATTGTTTGTAAGAGAGGCTAATGTAAACCAGTGCTTTGTGCTGAGGGCCATAGCCTGAAGTCTTCTCCACCCACCATGTTTACTCGTATGTTTAATAGTGTAGACGTGTCCTTAATTCAGATTGAAAGGGCACCTGCCAGCATACAGATCCTTCACATTACATCTATAAGAAGCCCTAACAAACAGAAGATTTATTTGGTGCAACTTAATATCCCTACCCACAAGTGGTATATGTGGGCCTAATGCAAGTCATTCTGATGTGCCAGGAGAGCTCATATTAGACACTGAAGTCAATTCTACCTACATCTGCCATTAACCTATGGCTACAATATACTTTGGGAGCTTTTCCAGCGCATTCATTGAACATCTTCATGTAACAAGAAGGGACTTTGTTTTATTCTGACCCCTAGGATAGGTCTTTAGGCTTTGATCTGACCCCGCATAGATCAGCTGTTCCAACAGCAGAAGCTAATGTAATGGATAAGGAGCTGGGCAGTCTGCTCTCTTTCAAGTGATAGGAGCAGTTCTGCAGCCAGAAAACCCTTTTAGGCTACTTCTCCCTTCTGCTCCATCTTCTCTTGGCTTTGGCTCAAAAAACACAGCACAATCTGCAACAGAAAAAACTGCTTTGGCACATTGTGGGGACTCTGCTTTAAAGCACCGTTCACATCTGCGCCAGTTGTTTAGGTTCGCTGGGGAACCCAGACAATGGAGAACTGGACCACTAAAACAGCTATTATCTGCGAACCCTGTAACTATAATGGGAACTGCCAGGTATCTGCCCTCTGTGCAGGACTTTTCACTCCACCAATTTCTGGCGGTTTCTGTGTCAGTCTCCAATGGAGATGTGAACTTAGCCTAAGTGAAAAGTTGTCCAATTGCGGGAGGGCCCGCTGACCTTTCCTGGGTGTATGATGGCTGTTGGGAGAAACAAAACAGATTAGATTTTGTCCTGAAGACCAGCAGTTATACAAATGTCCGTCAGCCGCTTATCATTCTGCTTGATGGAACGTACGCGTTCATGAGAAGTCAGTATAGCTGTGGGCTAGGTGGTTACTAATATAAGTGCAGTTCTTCATGGTAAAATATTCTTGCACAAACCGTTGCCAAGATGACTATCCAGCTCATTGGAATAATACGTGCTCGGGCAGCCGCTCTAGAAGGAGCTGATCCCAGAATCCCATATATTTGGCTGCCTGTCAGTGGCCCCCACCGGCACTCTCCCTGATTCAGCAGAACGCCTGTAAAACAGAAAAACAGAGCTGTGTTGCAATGCTGTATGCTCTCATTGTGAAGATTCTGGGGAATTGCATAGTATGAGGTGACGGAGAGCCAGAGGGTATTATGCAATACATCTAGGCTGACATATGGCTAGTACATAAACATTTTATTGTGAAATCAAATGAGCCAGTAAATGGAGACATCTTAAAAGTCAAATTTAAGTCCACATGGCCTCCTACAGAGGGGCGTAACTAAAGCTCACAGGGCCTGGTACAAAAGCTCTGCGCACCCATCTACTTTCTCCCATCTGTTCATTTTAGTAGGATTTACGTTTCTCTATCTGGGCGCAGATTGCCATGAAGTATTGTTCACTACATGTCTGTGCACACAAGCTTCCCATCATTCCCATCCCCTGTCGGTGCCCCTCACATGATGCCCCTTTTGTGCCACAGAATCCTTCCTTGACTATATACAGTTGACCAACAGATACTTTTTGCCAGGAAATAGTTAATTTTTTCCTTTCTAAAAGTGTAAGGCAATGTATCATAAATCTTCTCCCTCCAGATCTCCATGGGGCTGGGGTCATAAATTTACGATGGACAGACTGCCAGCTATCAAAGGAAATCAGAAAAAGAGATCAAAGAAGTTTATCCAGCACTAGTGGGTTGAGGGTGACCTGTGAGCCTCCTTGGCTTCTGGGCCTAGTCACAGCTGTAACCACTGTAACCCCTATAGTCAGGCCTCTTCATCACTCCTGTGCCTTGACTTGCATGTGTTACACACCATTGCAGATATAATATCCAGTCTATAGGCCATACACAGTTAATGAGGACCTGTCACCTCTCCTTTAGTAAATTTCTGTATTCCCCATGAAATCTCCATTCTGGAGCATTTTCTTTTCCTCTGCTGTTCCTCCTGGAAATTAATGAATGACTGGCTGAATAAATGGGTAACTGGGTGTTACCATTCCTATTGTCACAGGGGTTACAGTCCGACACTGGCAGCACTGATTGGACAGTGTGGGACACATCCTCACCAGGCAACGCCGAGCTGTCATTTTATTCATACGTTTCTGGGAGGAATAACAGGAATGTCACAATGCAGGACTGTAAGAAAAGATGCTCCAAAATTATTTCATGGAAGTACTTAGTAAGCAGCAATGACAGGTTATCTAGATAGTAATAAAGCTTTCCAGTGCACTGGTTAAGCTTTATTACTATTATACACCCTCGGAGGCCTGAAGTTCTGGGGAGGCCAGAACTCTTGTACCCCTGCCTGCCCTGCAGTTATGGCACAGACCCTTCTTCTGCTCAGACCGTATACAGTAGACTGGAGTTGGTCACTTGACCGAGAGTCGGAGCATCAGCAAGAGGAGGCAGAGGAGTTTACACCGTCACCAACTGCATTCTGCATGGGTAACTCTGGACCTCTGGGAGACTGAGGTGTATGTTATTGATAAGCTTTATTGCCCGCTGACAACCCCCCTTTTTAACTTTCCTTCTTTAGAAAAGGCATTAAAGAAAAGACTATCAGAGAGAAACTAGCACAGCACCTAGCCGATCAGCTCTGACCCTTTGTTTTAGCCATCAGTGGGGGTTTCGGCAGACTCCTACTAGTCAAAACTACTCATATGTCTCTGTGACGTCAGTAGCGGCTCACCCAGACATCACTAGAACCAAAATGACTGACTATAACACGTATGGGGGCCTCCTGACCCCCTGTTAGAAATGTTTGTCTCTTCTTCCTAAATAGGCCACACAAACCTGGACGTGTGTATGGAAAGCTCTGACCTAGCTGGGGGGTATCTAAAGTGTATGGAAAGCCATTGTCTATAACGTCTCTCCTGTCTATGATGGGACACTCTCTTGTGTATGACTATTCCCCCCAGTATGAAATATATTGTGTGTGTTATGTTCAGTGACTTGGTAAAACGAATTCCTTCTTCCTATCCTATAATCTTTTACAATATCTTTCAGGTGCCGTCTTCTGGTGAAGGCTTCATTTTGCCCAAGGATTGACTACGAACCAGAACAAACATCTCCAGCTGATATCGGAACAAACATTTGCCTAAAGTAGGTTCTGTTCATTGCCTTATATAATATATGCGCGTTTTTATCACCACCTATCCTGATAAGATTAACAGTATTGTTTCTTCTTCTTGGATCAGAGACTAGATGTTTCATATGAAGAGGATCCCTCACTATTCAGTTCCCAACTACCAAGGCTGAGAGACCACAAATATGTCAACGAAAGCTCCCATCTACCTGAAGAGAGGAACCCGTAAAGGAAAGCTGAGAGATGTCCTGTCTCCTGACATGATAAGCCCTCCCCTCGGAGACTTCAGACACACCATACACATCGGCAGCGGAGAAGGAGATGTTTTTGGAGACATTTCTTTTCTGCAGGGCAAGTTCCACCTCCTTCCTCGAATAAACTGCAGCTCTTCTACGTCTTCATCACCTGACGCTACCCCGCCTCTGTCACATTCAGAGCTGCCGTCGCCTGTCTTAAAGAATGCCATCTCGCTTCCTACAATAGGGGAGCCACAAGCTCTCTCGCTCCTTCAATCCCCTCCTCCAAAACCTCCTCGGCTTCACCTGGATGAGAAGAATAAAAGCCCTGTGAATGAAATAGCCAAACCTTTGCAAGCAAAAGATAATGGCTTATCAGCTGAGGTACAGGAAGAAAGGTTCCTTGCACATGCTGGATCTCTTCTTTCCCTTCATGTGGACTTGGGACCTTCGATCTTGGATGATGTTCTACAAATAATGAACAAAGAGTAGACGTCTCTGTTCTGTGGGGACTAAAGGACCAAAGTTCTCGGACGGTTTTTATTCAGCTTTCATTTTAAACACTACAAAGATTTTAGGATTCTTTTATTCGGGCAGTGACTATAAATGATCCTATGTTGCCTTATGTATGAATAATTCATATAGTCTGTATATGCTTTATATTGTTGAGCATCAACTTGCAGATACTTTGGGGCCTGTACTGGAAACGAACAATGTGGACGCTGTTTGTGCCTACGCCATGCCACCTCCACATAGCCAAAGCATCTCCAGTTCTTTTACAAGTGCTTTTCTTAAAGACTTCTAGTGCCTTCTTGCCAGGAAATGATAAATGACACTTTATTTTATTTTCCCCCCCCCCTTGGAATGTTTTTATGACCATATTTGTAAGGTTCTTGAGATGCAATACAGAAAGTTATTTTCGAGTTGTCTGTGTGTGTCTTTTTATTTGCTTTATAGTTTGGGTAAGTTCACATGGAGGAATTTCAAATTTGGCAGTAAATTTTGTCCTAAATCTGCCCATGTATTTGTGAGGCTAAGCGAGTTGAAGCGGAAGTCCATCTCAAATTTCTCCTCACTTCTCACAGTGTGAACTGGCCCCTAGAATCTTAATATTAATCTAATTGTTTAAAGGGGTTGTCCAGGCAAAACTATTTTTTGCACCAGGGACTGGCGGCCGTAGAGGATGGCTGGGTGGGCTGGAGCTTTGGTCATATGAGGGCGGGGGTTATAGGTGGGCTCCACCGTGTGGACAGGAAGGCTCTCCGCCAGGATGCTATGGTAAGCAACACCGAGGCTGGATACTTCGTGCTAGGTCACATTGCTATAGTAAAGTATACACTATCAGGTAGCGTGGCGCCCTTAGCAGCTACAGGACGCCGCGCTAACCGATAGTTTACACGTTACCATAGCAACGTGGCCTAGTGCGAAGTATCCAGCTAAGACTGAGGCCAGCCCGCCGCTCCGCGGATCAGAAAATAACCCCCAATGGCCTGGTCCTGGTCCGCTGACTGGTGGTTGGGGACCCCTGCTCTAACGCATTTACAAAAAGATCATAAGATGGGTCCCTCTAGATATAGTTTATCTCAAGAGTGTCATACTTCTCACCCTGCTTCTTAACCACATGTGGGAACTGAGTGAGAAAATAATAGAAAACCCCATTCATACCCCATGACCATTGTCTCCGTAGTCACAGGTTTCATATGATGATTGTACTTCTATAGCTACTGAAATGCTGTATGGTAAGGATATAGTATTACTTGATTTCTACAGATCTAATCTTACCTAGTTAGAAATAGACTATAGAGTGACAAAATGAATATGACATGTAAGGGGAATATGTGAAATCCTATACTATTCTCATAAGCAACTGGAATGCCTAAAGCAGGAGAATGGCAAGTATAAAAATAACTCACTTCTTGCTTGTCTTATGTGAAGGATGGCCAGCCTCAGCTTGTCCAATGTCTAATCTTAGTCTGAATGTACACTAGATGTATCATGGAGGCTGATGCTGGATGAGAACTCTGGCATATGTTTACACTGTCTAGTCTGTACTATCTTTTAGCTGGCTTTGCGACACTATTTTTTTTTTCACAGTTTTGGCCTATATAAGCAATGCCCCTTTATCTTAGAATCTACACCCGCACGTCTAGCATATCGGAAAATTTAAACCTAGTCGTAACCACAATAGTAAATCAAGCATGAGCCTTGTCCACAGTGATTCAGTCTCGAAAACAGTATCCGCCAGGGCCCTCAGACCTATAGCTTCTCTCTGCTCCTTGGGGCCATGCTGGGCATCCTGCATTGGGGAGGGTCACAATTTTAGAGGATAACCCCCACTTCACATGGTTGCTTCTGGCCCTTCTTTACTGCTCCTCCAAGTGGCTCTTGTTTGGGGGAGGGGCACTCTGTTTTTAGTGGGGACCCCTGTTCCAGGCCCCCAACACTTTTTTTTTTTTTTAAAGGCCTTCGTCTGCCTTCTGGAGCTCCCAGCTGGCATCCGCGCCAAGGGTGCGCTGCAGCCTGCAGTTGCTTTAGCTGGGGACTAGGCCGCAACTAGGCCCGACCTCTCCCAGGGCTTCCCGGGCCTCCAGACCCATCCTAGGCCTTCCTATTGGTCAGGGGGCAACTGAGGGGGTCTTCCTATCCTGTGCACAAAACTCTGGGGGGAGGACCCTTTGTTTCACGAGCAGCCCCTGCAAGCTCCTCAGGGATATTCAGACTTTTTGAGGGATACAGCAGCTGGGCAACCTCTGTGCAGCCGCTCAGCAGTAGTTGGCGATCGGACATTCTTCCGATGGTCTGTTAGGTTAATCCCCCCCTCCCCCCACTGGATTACCCCCTATTTTCCTTGGGTCCCCTCCGGCATGACCTCCCATGAAGAGCCAACCCACACTTTGGACCCCCCCCCCCGGTGCCACCACCTTTTTTGTACATGCGCCGCTGTAATAGAGTTATTATGCAGCCAGCCATGTTCTGATACCTGTAACCTTTTCATATTTACATGTATGGAGTTGGGTAAGGCGTCTTTATATGCAGGACAAGATGTGGTTTTTATTGATGCCATTTTAGGGAAGGTCTGATGGTTTGATCACTTTTTATTTAATTTTTTTTAGGAGGCCAAGTGCTGGAAAAAAAAAATCGCCATTTGGCTATTTTGATTTTTTTTCCTTGTTATGGTGTTTACTTTATGAGAGAAATATTTTTATAGTTCGGGCATTTTTGAACACAGAGACACCTAAAGTGTTTATGTTGATTATTGTTTATTTTTATATGTGATCTAGGGAAAGGAGGGGGATTTGAGTTTGTGTATTTTTTGTGTTTCTTGTATACTTTTAAAAACTTTTTGTTTTGTTTTTCTTTTATTTTCAGACCCCTAGGGACCTTAAACCCTAGGGGGGTCTCATCGCTCATACAATAAACTGCAATACAGTGTATAGTAAAATCCATTGAGTTACATTGAACCGTAGTAATCACTGCCCTGGGAGCCTTCAATGGGCTCCTGACTGTCATGGCAACTGATGCCACCCTCCGATGACGTTCCAGAGGACGGCGATTGTTACAAAATGGCGGCACCCATGGTACCTTAGAGGTGGTTAGGTTTAACCATGGCATCTAAAGTGTTTAACAACCAGCTGTTAGGAGTGGGTGCTGGCTGTATTATACAGCTGGCATCTCCCGTGTATGGAGAGGGCTCAGCTATTGCTATCAATGATGTACAGGTGCGTCATTCGTCGTTAAGGGGTTAATTATGGGTCACACACGGCATTAATATTTGGGGGCATTGTTAATTAAGGAGCACTATTAATTTCAAAGAAAACACAAAGGCTTTGGTAAGTAAAGAGGACCTTTCACCACCTCCAACAAGTCCAACTTTTTACATCAATTTATAGGCTCTGCTCCACTCATTCTGGAGCAGTTGGAATTTTTTTCTCTAACCCCCACCATTCCTGACCAATCAATACTGTTAGTTTTGGTGCCTGATATGCTATTTAGTCTTTGTACTGCCTCTGATTGGAGCTCTAAATCACACCCCATGCCTGACACCGCCCACCTGACATTACAGAGCTTAAATAGCACATCAGGCACCAAAACTGCTCTTGTTGCTCAGGAATGGTGGGGACTAGAGAGAAAGTTCCAACTGCATTGGACTCAGTGGAGCATTGCCTATTAAAGAGGACATTTCACCAACTCCAGTTTTTAGGACCTGTTAATTAGTACCACTCCACTGTTTCCAGCACAGTTGGAATTTATGCTTTAGGTCTCACCGTTCCGAAATAAGTGCTGTTAGTTTTGGTACCTGATATGCTTGAAACTGTACTGTTAGGTGGGCAGAGCCTAAATAACATATGACTAACCAAAACTAACAGAATTTATTACTTCATGCAGGCTAGAGAAAACAATAAGCGACACCTATTAAATGATGCAAAGATCTGGACTTGCTGGAGGTGGTGAAAGGTTCTCTTTAAATGGGTTACACAGGGGCATTATGATTTTAAGATGCGCACACAGTATGTATTATTTATTTCTAGAAATAGGTAGCAGCAGGAATAAGCGGCAGATTCCATCCAAATTCTCTCTCCCACTGTATTCAATGAGAGGCAGAGGTCAAAGCCACAGATTCCTCGTGTTTGGTTCAGCTGCAGAGCCTGACGATTAGGCCCAGATGCATGGAACTGCCGCATGGAGCCAGGGTGCGAAAAAGATGAATCTGAGGTGTGTGTCTGCCTCAAATTCCTCTTTATTCTCTGCCATGTGAACTAAGCCTTAGAATGCTCCACCAAATGTCATGAACAATGACTATTCTGCTGAATTAATTTTTCAATAAAAATGAGCTGGATAAACCCTTCCACTGGCCTTCTGTTTTTTTTTTTCTGAAAGTTCCCCTAAAGCTTTCTTGTGAATGGAATTCCAGTGCACTTGGGTGACTGGTATTCCATTCACTGCTATGGGGCTGCTGGCACAGTAATCACCAGTAGCGCCCACAGTAGAGAATGGAGTGCTGGTCATTGGTGCTTCACAAAGAGTCTTTAGGGGGACTTTAGATCCTCTGTTACCTTGATGACTGGGGGAACCGGGCAGTCGGGCCCCCAGTGATCAGACACTTATCCCCTGTCCTGTGGATGGGAGATAAGTGTTAACAGCACAACCGCTTTAACGTCAGATGCTCTCATACGTCATTGGATGAGAGCATTGGACATTAATGACAATAGCGCAAATGATTCAGGCGCGCACCATAGACATCAGTGGGGCAGCTCTGCAGTACGAAAACCTGCCACTACAAATCTTAAGGTGATTGAGCTCTGGCATGTATATGTTACCGTGAAAGTGCGAAATCAGTGAATGTGCACGTTACCTAGGTAATCTGCAGATTAACTGATTTGCTCTGTTAAAGTGTGGAATCACTTCAGTTCAATCAATCACTTCGGAGTTTTCTGCACTTTACCTAGGTAATGTGCACATTCACGGCTTGCAGATAGTTAAAGTTCGGACGTTTGTTTGCCTCGTAGTCCTGCTGTCCCTACTCTGTACCCCCCCCTCTTCTTCTCCCTCCACTGTTAGTCTTCTTTCGCCAGCAGCGTCTCATTGTGGCCGGTTTTTTTATGTGTCACATATGTGTGCCCAGTGCGTAGCATAAGCTAAGACGGTTTGCTTTCGAAGTCCATTCAACTTGAATAGGTTTTGAAAGCAAACAGGCGGGTGTGTGTGCGTGCTTACACCCTCTGCGCCGCGAAGCAGCCGTTTTTTTGTTTGCTTTCGGACATGAAGGACTTTGTGTTTCCAACGAAAATAAAAATAAAAAAACGGCTTTTCGCGGCGCAGAGGGTGTAAGCGCGCGCACACACCCGCCCGTTTGCTTTCAAAACCCATTCAAGTTGAATGGGCTTTGAAAGCAAACCGTCTTCAACCTATCCCTATACTGTCCCCGATCCTCTTTTTTTTTTGTTAGCTGGCATTACGTTCGCTGTAAGCCTACACAGCGACGTTGCTGTTGTTCCAGCAAAACATGTCGTTATATCTGCACTTTTAACGAGTGCCTAGTAGGTAATGTGCACATTAACTAGGTAATGTGCAGATTACCTAGGTAATGTCAGAAATGAAAGCAGTTTTCCGCACTTTAACGTATCGCCCTAGTTAATCTGCACATTACCTAGTTAATCTCCAGATTAACTGAATTCTGCACATTAACGGTAACATATATATTATCAGAAGCTGCACTTCAAACAGTAAATCTGCAGGGGTCTTGACTATTGGACCATCACAAATTTGATGGAGGGTGCAGATGAATCAGTGAAAACAATGGTGAAGCAGGGTACCGTCTACTCCCTGCTTCACCATTCAGCCGCTGTCTCTGCTCCCTGTGTTTTGGGAGCAGTAGGGGTGATGCAGTAACATCACTTACCTCATGCCTGTTGCTCCCTAAAGCCTCAGGGAGCCGAGACAGAGGAGAATTGCAGGCAAACAAGACAAGGTTAGTATTAGTGGTTTTTTTGATCGATTATATTGTGGGGACACCAGGAAGAGCCTATATATACTGTGGGGGCACCAGGAGGGGACAGTATATATACACTGTGTGGGCACCAGTTGTGGAACATTATAGTGTGGGTGCTGCAGGAGAGGGACATTATACTGTAAAGGCAACTGGAGGGAGGGCATTATACTGTGAGTCAAATATTATAATGTGAGAGTAACTGGAGGGAGACATTATAAAGTAGGGGCATACTGTGTCAGGGCCACTATAGCAGCATTTATGTAGGAGCACAAAGAAGTATTGGCAGAGCCAAGGTGGAAGTGGGCGGGGCTGAAGGCGGGTCATACTATATATAAGTTTGCTGTGGGGTGAATAGCACACTGTACATTTTCTCCCTCTTAGTCCTTTTAAAGTAGTAGATATACATACCTCACAACTATCCGAGATTCAGCGGGACAGTCCCGGGTTATGGGTTTTGTCCCCCTTGGCAGGAGGTATGTCCTGGTTTCAACTCATTCGCATCCAGAGGACGCAGATGAGTTCAATAAAGTGGTGAAGCAGGAGCTGTTCGCTCCCTGCTTCACCATTCTGCCCCTGTGTGCTCCGGCCCTGGGAGGTGTAGGCACGATGTGATGATGTCACTCACATCGCACCTACAGAACCCTGAAGGCTCCGGGAGCAGAGACTTCAGAGAAGATCAGCACAGAAGGGGGCGAGGTGATGATTGGGTTTTTTATGTTTGTTATGAGGACTGTGGGGGCAGCTGGGGGGAACTTTAAACTGGGGTAGCAGATGGAGGGGGGGACATTATACTGGGGGCAGCTGCAGGGGAAAATAAAACTGGGAGTAGATGGAGGGAGACCTTAAACTGTGGGGTCAGATGGAGGGGGACATTATACTGGGGGCAGCTGCAGGGGAAATAAAACTGGGAGCAGATGGAGAGGGACATTAAACTGGGGGCAGATGGAGGGGGACATTAAACTGTGGGGGTAGCTGAAGAGGGACATTAAACTGAGGGGGACATTAAACTATGGGGGGGTAACTGAGGGGGACATTAAACTATGGGGGGGGGGGGTAACTGAAGGGGGACGTTAAACTGTGGGTGTAGCTGAAGGGGGACATTAAGCTGTGGGGGCACCAGGAGGATGACGTTCATGTTAGGGTGACTGTAGGGGCATTATACTATGTGGGGGGCATTATACTATGCGGGGGCACAAACAAAAATGGATGAGAATGGGCAGCGTCAAAGTAGAAGTGGGTTGCACCGCATATTCTGCCCCTCTTTCTGTGCTCTGAAAGTTGGGAGGTATGTAATATTGATGACATATCCCAACAATATTCCATCAGTATAAGAAACAAACTGGATAACCCCTTTAAAATTGCAGTGACAAGTACAAACACAGTCTTTCATTTGCATCTGTCACTATGACGTCCGTTCTTGTGATCCAATGAAGTTTCACAAGAAGGAATGAACAGTCCTAGTGGAAAGTAGCCTAATATGAGTTTAGGGAGAACAAAGCTTCCACCATATACATCAACATACAAGAGAAAACATCAAGAGCTAAATGTAACAATAACAACCAATCAGGTTACTGCTTTTATTTTGCAACCTTCTTAACAAAACTAAGAGCTGTAATCTGATTGGCTGCTGCTGAGCCACTGCTGCTCCTCTGGACGGGACTGGGTCTTATATATTAGGCCTAGAAAGTTTTCAGTAAAACTGGTTGTGAAGCGTGTACGGAGGTCCAAGTGCGCATGCCCAGAAATGATGTCAGACGACAGTGCGCAGGCTCAGGTCTCCAGCGCTTGTGTCGCGGGAGAGACCGAGAAGATGGCGGCGGCTGTCGAAAAGATGTAAGTGAGGAGAACGGGAGTGACTTTAAGTGTGGTTATGGCGAAAGAAGGAGGAAGAAACGTCAGCTAAAGCGTAAACAGAGGAATGTCTCGTCATTGTGTGAGGGGAGAGAAGGAGGAGGATAAATTACGGGGGAAAGTGGCTGTGAATAGGCGCTGGAGAGGGGGAGAACACAGGAGGCAGGATGTGGACGACGTGTGGAGAGCTGGACATGGCAGATGTGTGCGGGGCAGGGGCAGTGCATATGTCCTCTGGGGGGGGGGTCTGCTATTGTTATAGTCAGGGCTGGGAAATACCACTGCACAAGTACACTAATAGTATATACGTCTGTGTGTGTGTGTGTATACATATATATAATGTCCTCTGTGCTGTCTGCTATTGTTATAGTCAGGGCTGGGAAATATCACTGCACAAGTACACTAATAGTATATACGTCTGTGTATGTGTGTGTGTGTGTATACATATATATAATGTCCTCTGTGCTGTCTGCTATTGTTATAGTCAGGGCTGGGAAATATCACTACACTAATAGTATATGTGTGTGTATATATATGTATGTGTGTGTGTGGGTCTGTATATATATATATATGTAAATGTTTGTTTATATTTCACGTCCTCTGGGGTGTTTGCTCTTATAGTCTTTATCTAAGAAGGCAGTATCACTGCAGCAATATGTGTGTGTACATGTATGTATATACATTATTTTTCATGTCCTCCTTTTTTAGTGTGGTCTCTTCCTCTGCATTGTTCTCCTATGTTGCTATGTCGCTCACCCCTCTTCTCCCAAGCAAGTACTTGGTTCAGTCAAGTGGTCACCAGTTCCACCGATAACTCCATTTTCCTACAATATTATTCCAATGTGTGTGTGTGTGTGTGGGGCTGGCTTAAAGAAAGTTTCCAACAAAGACCATTTATCTCCTAGCCACAGGATAGGCGATGCATTGTAGGTCAACGGGTATCCCGGTAGTCAGTCTGTAACTTATCCTCTTTTCTCAGGTGAATTGGAGTTTATCGTACCCCCATGTAAATGCAGTGGTGGTTCAGGTGCACTGCTGCTCCATTTTAACCGGTTTTCCTGCTCTTACATATTGATGACCTGTTCCTAGGATAGGTCATCGGTATGTGATGATTGGGGGTCTGACATCTGGGACCCACACCAATCAACTTGTTGAAGAGTGCACAGTGTTTGGATGGTTGCTGCAGCCTCTTCAATGAATACTAAGCACAGTGTTATACATATCCTAAGGATGGTGAATGGTATTGTAGTTCCAGCCCCTTTTACTTGGATGGACTGAACTGCTGCTGTACCATGTGACTGACGAACATGATGTCATTAGTACAGGGACGAGGCCACAGTACTCATGAGTCTAACGGCCTCTTCAACC
Source organism: Leptodactylus fallax (assembly GCA_947044405.1). Lineage (NCBI taxonomy): Eukaryota > Metazoa > Chordata > Amphibia > Anura > Leptodactylidae > Leptodactylus > Leptodactylus fallax. The sequence continues at coordinate 2,656,211 of CAMRHE010000138.1, read as the reverse complement.
TGCTGACCTGTGGGGGTCCCAGGTGTTGGACCCCCACCAATCACATATTGACGACCTATCCTAAGGATGGTGCTTGGCTATCTCTAGCACTCTCATAGATGGAAAAGGGATTTTTCAGGATTTAAATCAATAGCCAAGCACTGTAGATATGGCACGTCACTGTACATGCACATCCATGCTCCATTCAGATGGGTACAAGGGACTCGTGTTCTTATGATTGTGAGGGTCCCAACTGTGAACCACAAGTCAAGAACTTATTCCCCATCCTCAGGATGACCTAAATTGTGCCATCTCCTTGTTAGTTCCCTTAAAGGGAGCTTGTCCCAGTACCTTGTAGAGGATTCTACAGTTTATAAATATCTGTTATTAAGCTTTGAGTCCCAGGTTCATGCAAATTATTACATTCATATGTAAATGAGGGGGTGGTACTTTGTCTAGGAATCTAGATCTGAGACCAAAACCAAGGCAAACTAAAGCCCGCCCCCAAAGCACTTTCCCCTCATTTGCATATGAATAAAACTGTGAAATCAGGCTCCAAAGCTGATTAACAGAGACCTATCTGGACACTGTAGAATCCCCTCTACGAGCTACTGGGGTTAGGTTTATTACCAGATTCTCTTTAAAGTTTTATCTATACTTTCCTCTTAGATCAGGGGTGTCAAACTCAAATACACAGTGAGCCAAAATTAAAAACTCAGTGTCGTGGGCCAACCCTGACATATCTTATCTTATCTTTGCTGCTGTAACACACTGAATTTCCCCACTGTGGGACTATTAAAGGACTATTATTATTATTATTAATGAAAAAATGTCTACAATAGAGGAAGTTTTTCCTTTTGATCAGATGATAATGATGAACCTTTTCACATGGAAACAAACTGAAGTTCTGCTTAAAGAGGACCTTTCATGTCCTCAGGCACATGCGGTTTATATACCGCTAGAAAGATGACAGTGCACTGAATTCGGCGCACTGTCGGCTTTCCCATTATGTGCTCTGGGGCTGGAGATATCGGTGCCGTTAGTTTCGGCACCGATCTCTGCCCATCATCAGAAGGGCTTTTCTGACAGTCTAGCTGGGCTGTGAGGAACGCCCCCCCTGACTGTACTCTTTCATAGATTTGTACTGGGCGGGGGGGGGGGGCGTTCCTCACAGTTCAGTGTCCTCACAGGGCGGTAAGGAACGCCCCTTCTGACACTACTCATCCATAGCCCTGTATTGTCAGAGGGGGCTTTCCTTATCGCCCAGCGATGACGCCCCAGTACAAGTCTAGACTGTCAGAAACACACTTCTGACAGTGGGGAGAGATCAGTGCCAAAAATAACGGCACAGATATCTCCAGCTTCGGGGCACATACAGTAAAGCCGACAGTGCGCTGAATTCACTGCACTGTCTGCTTTCTAGCGGTATATAAAAAAGCATATGCAGGGGGACTTGAAAAGTCCTCTTTAAACATAGAATCTGGAACACGTAAAGCTTAATACAGTTTGCTACACTATGATCTACTCCACTTGACACTGTAGTAGACATTTGGTATGTTGTCGCGGGCCAAATATGATTACACTGCCGGCCAAAGTTTTGACACCTGTGTTTTAGACTAAGGTAGGCCAAACCTACCAATTTCAGCAGGACAGATGCCAGGGGTTTCTTGCAGCAGCTTATGCCCCTTTCCTCATTCAGAATACATGCATACTCAGCTGAGCGTGTGTGTGTGGGGTCCAGAGGAATAGCTTTCTCAATTGAATGTTTCACAAATAGGTATTTAATGTGTATGGCTACATTAAGTTGCGCCTCGTGTACTGTACTGTGCATGCACTAGCCTCCCTTGCAGAGCATGGTACAATTCAATGAAGGCTGCTGATGGACAGGCTAGTCACATGACCCTCCATCAGCAGCCATCTTGGAAATGAACTGCTGAACAGTCAGAGGAGCAGACTATACGAATAATGGATCAGGCACTTGACACACAACAACGTAAGCAAGCCGTGGTGCTTTTTACTAGGGCCTACCATTTTAAAGCAGTTTGCATCCACAGTGATGCGGGTTTACTTAGTGTCTGGTTTGCAGTCACAGTTGTTTCATTCTGTGAGTCACTGGTGAGTTCAGACATTATCTGTGTCCTCTTCTGAAGTCTGGGGCTTATCACATGGCACTGACTGGTTTCCCTTATTGGAACATAAATAAATCATACAGATTGAACAGGAGATAAGGAGACCTCTGAATGCTCTCCTCGGGCTCCTGGGACCCTCAAAAGGAAAGGAAGCAACCTTTTACACACAGTCCCTTATTTGGCGCTTAGAGACAACTATTGATATTTCTGGCAGCATTTCAGATAACACATTTGGTAATATACTCCTTTCTGTGGAATCCTACACTTCTTTATTCTTTCCCTTATTTCTCTATTTGAGAGCTCACGCTGCTGTTAATAAAACATAGTTACACTTTAACTAGTTCTGGACCACCCATAGACTATATACGTCCAGGTAGTCCACTTTTACCCCTGCACGGACATACCCATACGTCCTTGCAAGGTTAGACTTGTGCACAAAATCGTGCGGCTGTAACATGGGTGGGGAAGGGACAGCTATTATTACAGCCGGACATCATAAGAAACCTTCCCAATCGATGTATGCACAGCTATGGGAGCTGCCATGAAGCTGCTCCCCCTTTGATCTGACAGTCACATGACAGCTGGGGGCCGGGTACTGTGTGAGCTGCTCTACAGTATACTCTAGGAGGCTGCATTCCTGCTGTAACTGGGGCTCATGTATCAGTCCCAGGTACAGGAGAAGTCTGCCAAAAAAAAAAAAAGCCATGTGCACATCACAACTTCTAGCCCCGTCCGCAGCGACACAACAGTATGTGTTACCGTCATAAAAATGACTTAATGGAGAGGGGAAAATGTCAAAAACAATTCCCCCCCCCCTTTTTTTTTTTTTTTTTTTTTTAAATACATTTTCTTGGGTATTACAATAAAGAAAAAAAAAAATAAAACCCCTATTTATCACTGAAATAAGACTCAAAATAATTTTAGTAACCCAAAGGAAAGAAATATTATAACCCTCAAAACTGGTGTATGAAAAACACAAAAATGTGTCTGGTCCTGAAATGGTTAAGCTGGCAATACACATTACATGTTGGGTATCCTTAAACAGGCCATACATCTTAGGTGATTGTTGGCCAGACCTAATGAATTTCTTATGGGGGCCTCCCTACTCTCCCTCATTGGCAGATGTCAGGAGAGAGGAGGATTGGGCTTGTGGATTTTAAGGAGAACCTGTGACCAGGTCTGAACAGCCCAGTGACATCATCTAACTGGCGCTGTCACCCTGAGCATTTTGATGTTTGTTTATCCAAATTGGATCAGCTGTTCCACAGATATAAGCCCTTTTATTGTTGATGCAAATTAGGGTCTCTAGACAAGTGGGCGGTAACACTATATAAGATACAACTCAAGAGACCCCACCCCCAGAAAAACCATAGTGTTACCGCCCACTTGGAAAATAGACCCTAACTTGCATCAACATTAAAAGAGCTTATATCTTTGGAATGGCTGAACGGATTTGGATAAACAGCACTTATGAGATGAGGTTTGTAGGTTACACCTCCGTCAGTTTTGGAGGACCAGAGAACCCCTCAAACAGATTCTGTCACCAGGACAAATGATAAAGTAATTTTTACATGTCTCTAATGTTTAAAGCACCAAATCTTAGGCTGGTTGCAGACAACTATGCTGCATCCGGCCTGCCATGAATTAAAAGCACCGGCGGGACACGGGTCTTATTCCTGTCCTATTTTGTGGTCCAGACTGTTGGCCTGCACACGGGACCGTGAAAATCAGACACTGACCCACACCACAGTCGTCTGCAAGGGGCCTTAGACTAGTTTAGAGTTTTTGTGCCATATATAACTGGGACCCGCTTCACTCGGCTGGCCACGTTGCGGAACAGATACGGCCTGATGAGTGCCGTTGATTTATAATGGATTCCATGTTTTATGTAATTTTGACAGGAAAAATTGGGCTATGTGCAGCGATATTCTTTTTGATTAAATACTTTGAGAATGCCAGTGTGAACAGATCCCTGCTCGCAAGTTATTGGTGAATTGATCTGTATTGCCTTTCCCTGCTTAGGCTGGATTCACTTGCTGCAGATGTATTTTGGGAAATTTCCCCAGCTATTCCGTTCATCTGAATGAAACTTTCAGTAATCCCTGTGTTTGCCAGCAAAACAGCCCCGCTCAGCTAAATACATGAGATTTTGAGTTACAGTAATGTCTGCAGCAATATCTGCCATGTAAATCCACCCATAAGCAGTGCAAACACTTTACCTAGCTGTTGGTCTGAAGACTCATTTGTTCTAATGGCTCTCGCCTGACATTCCCTCGCACATGCATGCTTGTCTCGGCCAAGCAGTGCGTGTGTTGTACAGGGAGAGGGGGAAATAGCTGCTGCTACAATCCTGGCAGTGGCTTATCTTCCCAAAACTAAAAGGATAGAGTAGCTGAAATCTATCTGTCTGATCCTTATCTCCCCCAGCATCTGCCATCGAAATTTGCAGGTTTGGCCAATACACATCTAATGTGTAGGGCCAGCTTTAGGGTCTGGACAAGGGCAATGCTATAGAAATGAATGGGTCAGTGTACTATCCGGGAAAAACCCAGATAGCGCACTGACCATTCATACGGTCATCTGCAAGGGGGCTTAGTCAGTCATGACTCCAGTATGCCATAATGTACCTTCATGGCAGCTTCTGAAAGTCTTGGGCCTTATTCACACAATTGTGGCACAATTTTAAAAACCAATGACTGCCTCTGGGTCTAGTCATATAAAAAGACCCATAGACATTCATGGGTTTTAAAACTGTGTGTGAATAAGGTCTTAAACAGACATTTGTTTTTCCACACGTTAGCTCTGTGAGAAATGGCATGGTGGTGTGCATGAGATCTTAGAGGACCTTTATTGTCCTGACATTAGCGGTATTACATACCGCTAGAAAGCTGACTGTGCCGAGTTCAGTGCACTGTCAGCTTTGCCGTTATGTGCCCGGGCTCCATTAGTTTTGGCCCCAATATCCCTGCATTTTCAGAAGGAGTGAGCTGTGAGCAGTAAATACCCCCTTTCCCCCGAACTGTGATGAAGCTGAGCTGTAAGGATGGCCCTTCTGACATTTTCGGCATCAATATCTCTGGTACTGGGTGCATGTTGGCAAAGCTGACCGTGCCCTGAATTCAGTACACTTGTCAGCTTTCTAGCAGTATATTACACTGCCGATGTCAGTGGACATGAAAGGTCCTCTTTAATGGCAGTGTGGCTGACACTATACCTCCCATAGAGGTTGTTGCCCAGCTTTGTTCAGTGTTAATATGTTGGATATCTAATGTTTACTTACATGTCACCCTTGTTTTCTTCATCTAGACTTGGAGAGCAGTACTATAAGGATGCAATGGAGCAGTGTCACAATTACAATGCACGCTTATGTGCAGAACGCAGCGTCCGTATGCCATTCTTGGATTCTCAGACGGGTGTAGCCCAGAGCAACTGTTATATATGGATGGAGAAAAGACATCGGGGCCCAGGTATGACACGGCCATATTGTTATTGGGCAAGATTAAGTTCAGTTAAAGCTGCTTTAACACAGTTTTGCTGTATGATAGCTGTCTAAGGGTGGGTTCACACTTGCGGCGGCCCTCCGTCCACTGCGAATCCGACCTAAATGTCGGAAAACTGGATAGGGAAAGGTTTGCGACGCTTTGCTTAAAAACCCATTCACTTGAATGGGTTTTTAAAGCAATGTGTGGGTGTACGCTTACACCCTCTGCACCGCAAACCGTCTTTTTTCACTGGAAACAAAGTCGGACATGCAGGACTTTGTTTCCGACGAAAAAAACGGCTTCACGGCGCAGAGGGTGTAAGCGTACACCCGCACATTGCTTTAAAAACCCATTCAAGTGAATGTTTTTTTTTTTTCAAGCAAAGCGTCGCAAACCTTTCCCTATCCAGTTTTCCAACATTTAGGTCGGATTCGCCGCAAGTGTGAACCCACACTAAATGGTTGTTGGCAGATCTGCCAGTGCTACAGAGGTGGACACCTAGACGCCCATCAGGCAGATACTGATGACATGCCCTGTGAATAGGTTATCAGTATTTGGTAAGCATGGGGTCTTGGACAACTCCTTTTAAGCTTAAGACAGAAACAGATGCCACTGAGATTACTGGATTTGTAGCCCTGAACTCCAGCAGTCTAAAGGCATGTTGGTGGTATTAGGACTTTTAAACCCTATGAGAAACGCTGTTTAGTCTTTAGGCAACATGTTATAGAGCAGACGGAGCTCAGCAGATTCATATACAGTTTTGTGGGAAAAGATTCAGGAGTCAGAAACGGTCCTATCTATGACTAACAGCATAACCTCTGTGTCAGTCCTTATAGAACCGCCTCGTCGACTTCTCAACATAGAGCAGATATTTCAGGGGATAAATTACAAGTCGTACTGAATCTTTCCTCACAAAACTATATATCAGTCTATCTCCTGCTCTATAACATGCTGCCTGCAGGCTGAACAGAGTTTTCCATGTGACAGATTCCTCTTAAATCTTGTGTTTTCCTTTGCAATCAACTTTTGGAAATGGGAAAGACAACTTTGTAACATTTGAAACCCATAACATACATTTCTGTTGGTGAAGAATATCCAAAAATAGGAACCCATAAATTCAATATGTGCATCGTTCTTGGCTGTGTGTACGTATCTGTTGCCTGAGATGCCCTCACATGGTTATTATCTCCTCTTATGTTGCTCATTACTTATTTCCTGTTGCTTATAAAGCACTAAAGTATTCTAATATGCTGTACACAGGCTACAGCCCTCGCATCAGCCAAAACCTTGTAACGTCTACTACTAATCATATTGTAAATATATTTTTCTCTACGGTTCCTGACACATTTTAGGGTATGTTCACACAGTGTAATTTGAAGACGAATATCAGGTAGTCTTCCTCTCCAAAAACCGACCCTGTTGAACCTGTGTTGGAAAGCTGTAGCCGAGCCTTTGTATCTGCTGCAGGTTTAGTGCATGATTAGTCTCTTATACGATGGGGGAATTTATTAAGACTCTTATGTCAGTCTTACGCTAGGTTTACACTTGTGTTCGGGTTTCTGTTTGGGGGGGGATCTGCTTGGGGACCCCTGAACAGAAACCTAAACCGCTTAAAAAGACTAACATGGGGTCCACCAGGTTTCCACCTGAAAATGGTGAAAAATGCAGAGAGGAAAGTGCTGCTTGCAGCGCTTTCTTCTGTGTTTTTGAAGCGGAATAGGGAGCTGAATTCCCCAATGCAGTTCAAGCACAGGTGTGAACCTAGCCTTAATGAGTTTTAGTAAATCTGGTGGACAGGGGCGCCCCTGCTCTACCCATTGCCTGAAATAGTGGCAAGCGAGGCACAGAGGCTCAGATACACCACATGGCACCAAAAATGCAACAGTTGAAACACATTTTTGGCTACTTTCATGGCACATCCAAAGTGATAAATGTGTAAATGTGGGTCTACTCAAGTGTGAGGCAAGATTGAGTAGGAAGTGCACTGAAGTAAGAAGCCTCCATCGCTGCCTCTCGTTGAAAACAATGAGAGGCATATTCAGGCTGGTTTATGGAGAGTAGTCTGAGGCTGGAGAGTGCCTTCAATTCCTCTTCTCAGTACACCATGTTAACATGAACAAAAAGGGTTTGTCCAGGATTGTCAACGTCGGTCTGGTCAGATCTAGGGGCTTGTCCTCGCTGAGGCCACTGATCAGCCTCAGCGGTCACATGTGGTGAGGACTCCCACCAGAACAAGCCCTCAGGCGCTGCTGGATCGGACAGCAGTGGCAGACACCGGAGCGCTGGGGACAGGTATGTGGCTTTTTACCTTCCCAGCCTCCTGGCCCAGAACTGTAGTTCCTGGACAACCCGCTTAAGGTCACTTGTAGTCTGCAAAAGGATTGGGATTTGTAATAGATATAAAATGAGTTGTCCATTTTCTGCTAGTGTTGGTCTATCCTTAGAAACTATAGTGTTGGGTGTAGCTCTGGCAGTGCTTCCGCATTGATGTCTATGAGGCGGTGCTATCCTAAGAATAGGTCCTCAATAGCAGAAACTGGACGACCCCTTCATTCATATGTGGGCAAGGGTTTGTGCAATTAATCGCAAAATAACACTGAAACTCTGCTCCATTATTCATTGTGAACTTGCTCATACCGATTGTTATTTTGCATCCATGCCATCCTGTCTCACACTGCCATTGGCTATTGCTATTCTATTAGAATTGTTGATATGTGAATAACCAAAACCATGACATGATAAATAGGGACCTAAAATGTTCAATTAATAGTGATTTTGATTTAGGTCATGATAACCCAGCCCTAAAGTGTGTAAATAGTGTATTTATGGTACTGAGGCTACATGACACAAATGTACCTCCACGGCCCCATCCATTTTAGACATTGAACCCAGGCTGTAGACGCATACACGGGTCTGTGGTTACACACTGGCATGAATGGGGCCATAGAAACAAATGAGAAATGCAGCTGCCACACAGACAATACAACGGTCTTGTGCATGAAGCCTTGCTAATAAATTTTACTTTTATTGCAGCAGTTTCCTATTGTCTTCATTACTGAAGCCACCAACCCGGCCCCCAAAAGGACAGGCCCCTGTCTCCTGACATTGCTCCCATCCATAAGATGACTGTGGATGGAGGGACATGTGATCGCACATGTCATTCCGCCTCCCGCATTGTAAAACATTGCTCCTTTTGTCAGTGTGTCCACAACTCTGGAATTAAAGGGCAGTGTGATGACTTGTACAGTCACTTGTCTCTCCATCCATAGCCATCTTATCTAGTGCTACTCAGAGGGGGCAGGAGGTTGCCCAAGCTTAGGGGACATGGCTTCAGTAATGAAGGCAATAGGAAACTGCTAAGCCCCCTTGCACATGATTGTATGAACGATCAGTGTGCTATCTGGGTTTTTCCCGGATAGCACACTGACCCATTCATTTCTATGGGCCCGTTCACATGACCGTGAATTACACAGTCACATGTGCGGGCCAACAGACCGGGCCGCAAAATATGGAACAGGTCCTATTCCTGTCTGATTCTGCGGCCTTGCTTCCACTGCTCTTATTCATTGAATGAAAGGGGCTGTGAAAGCACGGCCGGTGCACAGGCAGCACACAGATGACGTCCGTCTGTCGCCCATGCGCTGCCCGTGCTGTTCATTCACGGGCGGCGGTTAGCACACGGTAGTGTGCAACCAGCTTAAGTACCATACATGCACGATTTACATACTCCTACAACTTTACCGGTAAAGTCACCAGTCCCTTTGAGAGAAATGTAATTTTGGTGAATGATCTGTTGGGCTAATTTGTGATCAGTTTTTAAGAACGTAAATGTAATTTTAATAATGTAACTTTTTTTTTTTTTTCTTTCTAGGTTCAGCACCAGGGCAGCTGTATACATATCCCTCTCGACGCTGGCGCAAAAGGAGGAGGGCACATCCTCCTGAAGATCCTAGACTTGCATTCCCCTCTCTTAAGCCAGGTAACTTGTGGGGTTTTTTTTTCCTTTCCTTTGGTTGACTGATGGCTCCAAAAACTTAAAGGCTACAGACTGACTGGGGGAAAAAAAAAAATCAGTGTCCTGTGATTGGTCTCAGTAGTCACGTGCCATTTGTGCACAGGTCAATGCTGATGCCAGTGATTGACTGCAGCTGTCACATGGCCTTTATACAGCTCAGCCCCGTTAAAGTGAATTGGACTGAGCTGCACGAACTGACAATAGTACGTCATGAAGATGGCATCTGTTTAGGAGCTGAGCTGTGTCATCAGGAGGAGATGTCAGCTACAACGGTGCACTTTAATTTATTTTTTTTAGTTAGTAGAAATGCTGTGGATATGAGGTTCACAGTATATTATTGACATGATGCAGATTTAATATCCACCATATGTAAGTTTCTGTACATATTCTTTGCATGTTTTTTCTGTAGCCTCTGTGGATGAGGTTTCTTAAGAGCCTGGATCACCTGGGGCCACTTTTGATGCCTGTACTATATACAGCACAAAGCTGGAAACTGTTGGCCCCTCAGCTATCACATATTTATGGCCTATCCTATGTGTCTAATAGATGTGGGTCCCATTGTGGTGAATAGGAGTCAGAGCGGCTGCCCCGTCCAGGTGTAATATGAATGGAGAGGAGGCTAAGTGCTCGATTCCCTATGTACTTCTATGGGCATTACTGAGACAGCCATTGCTCAGCTGTTTCTGTAACTCCTATGCAGCTACCTCTCCATTCATTTTCCACCTTTTGATATGGCTATTGCCCTCACCCGTGTCTTTCACATGGATGTGGGTCCCAGAAGAGGAAAACGCATCTATCAGATTTTTATAGAATATCCTATAGACGTATACCCTTTTAAAGTAATGCAGTTACAAATTTTGCTAAGGCTTGTAGACGTGGTGCCCATTCATTGAAGATTTTAGGAATATGAGAGTCATAGATCTTATTTATGGTCAATGACATCCAAATAAATTGAGATGACTTCATGTATTGTATTGTAGACCCTGAACAGCTTCTGAAGAAAGAAGGCTTCATACCACAAGATGGCAGCAGCCTAGAAGCTCTTCTGCGGTCAGACCCTATTGAGAAGAGAATTGTTCCTGACCCTCGAGATGACGACAGCCTCACAGAGTTCCCGTCTGTTGCTGGCCGAGCACGGAAGGTACAGGCCTACAACGGCGGGAGGCAGCGTTACGTAGCGAGCGGAATTATCACGGTAAAGTCAGGGAGATGACAGCTCAGAGGCATATGAGGCACATGCTGTGTCCATCAGCAGTTATATATTTGGATTTTATGTACATCTATGTAACAGACTTTTCAGGACTTATAGAACCATAGCATCAGATCATTCCTCACATATTCATATTCACTGCCTTTTCACATCCAACACTCCACCTGCCATTAGTATGTGAAAAGGTAGTGCAGCTGCCTCTCGGGCTGTGGGGAGGGGGAGAGTTACCAACTCCTGGCTTAAGAACAAAATGAGTCATTATTTTAATGATGTAGTTATTAATATTGTATAATTTAATTACATATTTACTTTAATAGGAATTCAATCCTTAGTCTTAGAGGAGCTTTACTGCTTTTGTCTGACCAGGGTTGTCAGCTATTGATATAGTTGGAGTTGATGTTTGGCCTACCGACTCCATAGCTCTTCCTGGATGTGTGACTGTGGCATCTAAGTGGTTTGACCGTTTCGAAAAAAAAAATCCTTGTTTATGACCCAAAATATAAAATTATTGCATTATTTGACACACACAGCAGACAAAAAAAAAAAAAAAAACTCTTTGCTTTTTTTTTTTTTTTTAATTTGTTCCTCCTGCCTCGCCATAAAACTGTATAGTCATCAGTCATATAATACCAATGAAAACATCAACTCATTCTGCAATAAAACAAGGCCTACATTGGGGGAGGGGGCACTTTTTGATCAGCTTATGGTTAAAGGGATCCTTCTTTCAGCAGCTTTACACTCTAGATAATGGAGTCGGGTCTCCTATCTGTGGCGTGCATAGTTTGTACAATCGCTTTAAGCTATATCAGCATTATTGCGTAAATCTTGCTTTATTTCATTTTCACGAGAGCTCTGTAACCTTGCTGGAGAAGCTTCACATAACCCCTTGAGAAATCACACGCTCATTTGAGAATGAAGTCTTTTTCCAGTCCACATCACATCTGCTGAACCTCTGAGACCCTGCCTCACATGGGGCATGGGGAACATAATTTTGATATGTAGCCAGTAATATGTATAAGAGGGGATATCAAGGGCGTGTAGAGGTAGGTTGTGACATTTCAGCACATAAATGGCTATCAGTATATACTATCCATGACTTTTAACCACTGGAACCCCAGAACAGCAGTCTATGGTGTAAAGTGTCTTCTCTGTTTTTAATCAGTTTTTTTGGCAATCGACGGCAGCAAGTTATTCACCCAGATATGTTTTTTTTTTTTATTAATCCCATAGCGCATACTGGATCCTGATGATTTTTTGGACGACCTCGATGATGAAGATTATGAAGAGGATACACCCAAAAGGCGCGGAAAGGGCAAAGCTAAGGTGAAAAATTAGCTTTGTATGTGCTTAGTTTTCATCTACATGTTTGTGTCTTTTAATGGAAGGAGGGATAGAATAATGAAAGGGGTTTTATGGTGTGTAGAGATGCTTGACCTGCTCTGAGAATAGGTTTGTGTCTAGCACCCTGCACACCAGGTAATATTAGGAGTTGCCTCTGCTGGATGTGCAGAGTATACAGAGCTGGAAGCAGACTGCTCTGTACACTGTAGTGGCCACGCTGGGTTATTTCAGCTCCTCTCCCATTCTCTTGAGCTGCAGTAAGCAGCAGTGGCCACTACACAGTGTGTGGCTCTGTGGGCTTTTGGCTCCATACACTGTGCTAGCTCTGGCAGTCTTGGCTCTCTATCATCTGATCCTAAGGCTAGGTCATGGGTACCTATATACTGCAAAAACCCCTTCTAAATAAACTAGAAAGCTGGTTATTGTGAATTATAACTATAAGGGCTCATGTCTTTGTCATGTTCTTATCTGCAAGGAATTTATCTTTCGTTTCTAGGGGAAAGGTTTGGGCAGTGCCAGGAAGAAGCTTGATGCCGCAGCTTTGGACGACAGGGATAAGCCATATGCCTGTGACAGTGAGTCAGATTTCCTGTGCTTTTTTGATGAAGTAATTCAGTCCCATCCTGTGTTGTTTTTCACTGTTTATTATTCAGGACATCCTTTGATGGGAAAACCTGCTTTTATAAGGCTATCTTTCTTTGCCTTAATTCTCCTTTGAGCTTTATATTTCCTAAAGGGGTTGTATATATCACTTGCATGAAGGCTAAATGGTAAAAACAAAGATTTTGTTAGTCTGTGATCGATTTTGAGAGCGTTACATGTGCACTTTTATTTCACTTCCAGTTTTCAGTGGTTGTATTTGATGAACTCAGACTTTGGGATATCCCAGTCTAGGAACAACCCGTTTCTATATGTAATCCCTGTATCATTCATCCCTTTTATATAAAGCATTTGTGCGTGTCTGTGTGGAAATCTGCATGATTGTCAAAATCCATATAGCAGCAGTATGGCCAAATGTCGGTATGCTAGATTAATATGTAATGGTGCTAACCTTTCAATGTGGAGACTCTTTGGTTGTTTTAGGCTTTGTTCACATCTTTTTTGCTAAGACCTCCTGTACATGACCGTAGTGGATTTACTGTCTGTAAATACTGATCTGCAATCCGGAAAAGAAACCTGTCCACATTGCATCAGTATGTCATCCGCAATCACAGATCTTACGTTATTCCCTACACGGGTCTGTGCTGCACATGTGGCCAAAAATAGGACATGCTTCATAACTTGCGGTACTTGAATATGGCACGGGGACACGGCCACAAAAATTGCGGTTGTGTCTGAGGCCATATAAATGTATGGGACTGTACTTTTATCCTCAATTTTAGATCTGCAATTGCAGATAAAACCTACGGTCATGTGCTTGAGGCCCAAGTTGGAGGTATAGGACAGAAGTAATCGCCATATGTGTCATAGGCCCCAGTGCATTCATTGTATGGCAAAATGGCGTCGGCATACACTAGGTCGATATACTACACACACTATAATGATGCACACTGTGCTACACTTTTTACATTCAAGAACTCTTACTACAGAATATTTAGCAAGGCCATTACCTAAATTTCTTGTTCTCATGCCCATACCATGTCTATATAGGAGTTAAGATCTATTTAGTGTCAACGATGTCGTTCTTCATAAAACCTAAAGATGACTAGAGCTGCATTATTCTCTAGTGGCCATTAGGGGGCACTATGGAGTAAGAATACAACATAGATTTTCGCTTGTGTTAGACTATCCTAGAATTTTGTTTTCTCCAGAAAGGAGAAGAAGAAAAACTTTTGCAAATATAATTAAAGGGGATTTCTGAACATGGCAAGCCCTACATTGCCGCCAGCTGATCACATCAGGTCCAGTTTCATAAACCCAGCGATCAGCTGTTATCTGTGTGAAATTGCATTGCTTTTGTAAGGGGAATATATCTTTATATGCCTGTCATTCATATGAATGGCTATCCATGTAATACATGTAAGGACATGGAGCGTTGCCGGAGTGAGAGCTGCAGGTTACAAAGTCTCTCTACTTTGGCTTGGTGAGTCCTACTGTATGTGTTCCCCAGTGGTGCCTACAGAAAGGGGTTGTCCTGACGGGCCAGCTCCTTTTAAGATCTAAAAAGTATTCTAGTCCAGATTCACACTAACATATATAAAATTGTTAAAATTGCATTTACAAAAAACTGGCACTTTCATACATGTTTTTACTTAGTGCAATAATTTTTCCATGGACCAATGATGTGAAAGCTCCCTTGTATTCTGTGCACCACAGCTTACATCCCCAGAACTATTTTATGCTAGAATTAGCTGTTTTATACTAACCCTTTTATAGGACCGATGTGCAGTGGGATTTCCACAGCAGAGCCAGCCTTTAGTGATTGCTTGTCACTGTGGCTTTCAGCTGCTGTCCTGGCTTTTTACTTTGCATAGGTTGTAAGCCGCACGGCAACCCACAGCAATAACTGAAAATCTGTTAGTCCAAAACCAGCAGTGCCCTTGCACACGGCAGAGTCCCATCCATGGGAAAAGGGTCAGTGTCTAGGCGGTAGGACCCAGACTGAACTGGGCCGTGTGCATAGGAGTCACTGCATCCTAGTCAGTTATGATAAAGTGCGCTCCCAAATGGCCCAGTCATTATAGTACTGACAGAACTGATGGTGTTATGTCCATTCATTACTGTAGTAGTCAGACTATTCGGGAGCTCACTGTATGGTAACTGACGATGATGCACTGACTCCTATGCACACAGCCCAGTTCAGTCCACATCCTACTGCCCACACATAGACTGTTTCCCATGGATAGGACTCAGTTCTGTGCACTCCTCCTCTACACTAACCCATTGCAGTTATGCCCTGCATGTCCTCGACCTAAAGCAGATCTGTCGCCTCTCCTGACATGTCTGTTGTAATAAATAAACTTATTCCCTATAGGGGAAAGAGATGGGATAAAATGAATAAATACACAGGCGTGCATACTGGATCGTCTTTTCTTGTTACTTTACCACTTAGTAATTTGCAACTAAATTGACAATTGGCTGTTACCAGACAGGGGGGTGTGCCTATGTCCCAGTCGGTGCACTTTTGATAAGGGAAAACTGTAAAGCTCAGTTGTCAATTTATTCATAAATTTCAAGGAGTTATACAGAGCCAGAAGCATCAGCGTTTTTATCAGGATTTTAGGGTTTTTATAAATAGTTTAAAGGGGTTGTGCCATGAAAAGTACATAAGATAGAGGATAAATATCTGACTGCTGGTGTCTGACCACTGAGATGCCCACAGATCCTAAGAGACGGGGATCCTTCCCCCTTCGCTCCACATTCAGCCTGACTGCAGCCAGACTGAATGTAGGGGTGTCCGGTGGTGGTCAGTGCTCCCATCAACTCCAATAGTGATGGCGATAGCTGAAGTGCAGCATTATGGATGGAGAATAAATGGATAAATACTTCACGCCACAACCCCTTTATGTAAACGTCACCAAAAATTCTTACAAAATGATGGTTAAGCAGTAGGTAGGTTTCTGATGACAAATTCCCTTTTATATAATAGTCACTCATACCCCTTGTATTGGCTATTGTTGAGCACAATTGTAGCTTTAGCAGAGACCTGTAGGGGGCGTTAGCCGTATCTGCCTGTGGCCTATTTTATAACAATGTGATGGATTCTCTGGGGATCTGTTAATGTTGTATGTTATATGAATCATTTATAGAGGACGCAGGCAGATGAATAATGTGGTGTGCACAAGTTCATTCATTTATTCTAGTTTATTAAATCTAAAATGGGCAACTTGTGTCTCCTTTTTAGTTTTAAAGACACAGCGTCCCTATGAAAAATGCAATGGCTAATGGCAGTATTGATCTATTACATTTCAGAGCATATGTATTCACAATATGGTCTCCAGAGTAAGGTCCCCTCCTTCTACACATTAGAGGAAACAAAGGGAAAGCGGTTAAATTCCCTTCCCCCACTTGCTTTCGCCTTAGTCTCACCAGAAATGGACCAGCTGGCACACAACCAGGAGATGATGGGAGGTGTAGTTAGGGGGATGGTGGATCGGGAGCTCTGTTGCCCTCTTGCCCTGACATAAACTCCAGGGGTGCTGTAGGGGGAAGTACAGCAGCTCCAGAGACTTTCGATAGCTCAGCATCCCTGGTTTTATTACCTCTAATGGTGGAGAGCCTCGGGGTTAAATGATATCTTATGGTCATGTGACATAAGATCGCATTGTCACCCTGCCACCCTGTTACATCACAACTAGTGAGACTGAATGTGGTCACGTTGCAACTCACAAGTTACCACAACCGTGGTATGAAAGAAGAAATGCAAACCTGCTGGGTTTCTGCGCAGCCACATTCATTGCCATTCGCTGTGACGTTCTTGATCTTAATGTCGCACGGCCACAAGTTGCGTAGCCCTCATCCTAAGCTGGTCATACATTTGAGGATACGACATTTAGGCAGCCACCCTACAGAAAGTGTTGCTTGCCGTGTCTGTACTGTAGCTTATCCGCTTCTATTTGAAAAGCCCCTTTCACGTTCCTGTCATCTGACATGTTACTGCTAAGAAGTCGCTCTATATGAGAGGCTCACCCCTCTCTTGTGTGACCTGTAAGCCATGGATTTGCTTTTACTAGCATTTTGTTTCTCCTCATTTCTCGGTTGTATACTAGGACATGGAAGGTGAACAAGGTGTCCCTCTGGTTTGGAAGGATAGCTCCTGTTTGTGCTCAGACATCCAGAAACCGACATACATACAACAGCTGCGAAACAGAGGGCACCATCTGTGTTACCGCATGCAGCTGTATAAAAATCTGTCACACCGAATTGCAAGAAGACTGCAAATTGCCAAACACAAAGACGCAATGACATGCCTTCTCAGCGTGCTTGTACTGTCTGTCCTGTGGTCTCCAAATTACTAAATTTCTGACTTCCTGCTGAGGTCTACAAATGAATACACAAATTAAAATAGTAGCAAGGGGGATTAACTATATCTTAGCTCTCGCACCGGTTTGATCTAGTCCAAATATAAAGGGCACAACTTTATTATTCATGCCATATGTCATTTGTGTTTGGATCCTCATTGGCGTAATATACCAGGAGGCTAAGTTAATATAAAGCGGTAATGTTACCATGTATATGGAAAGATCACACACTGGATATGGGTGTATTATGCAGAATTTCTGCAGTCCAGGAGAGGCAGCGGTCAGTTTTCTGGCCCCAAATTTATTTATTTTTTTTTCTTCTTCATAAAATGGCTTATCAGGTTATCAGACCCCACACAGATCAGCTGTCACTGCAGTCTCTGGGTGCTGGAAGCTGCTAGTGCACAGGACCACATGCAGCCTGCTTCTATTCAATTAATAGGAATGGTGCTGCAATTCTCTGGAACCACCACTATACGGTGGACGGGGCTGCTGCACCACTCCTATTACTAGTGGGTGCTACAACAGCTGATCTGCGCAGAGTCCATATACCAGACCCCCATAGATCAAATACTGATGACCTATACTGTAAATAAGTCATCAGTATGAAAAATCGGATCTGGGGACAGAACCCCTTTGTCACCTTGGTGGCCGTACTATTCTCTGCCCCTGGTAATCTAGAGTAAGTGGAGTTTTTTTCTTTCTTCACTTTTTTTCAGCTTCAGTAGGCAGAAGCAGGTACACCCCACTTGCAAAAGATTCAGTCGACAGGTAGGAGAGGGGTCTGGTGATATCAGAGAGTGCGGGACCTTCTAGGATATGACTAACTGAGGAGCTACCCACCCCCGTGACTTCTGGTTTCTTATATGAAGGTTTAAGCTTTACAAGGCTCAGAACGTGACTTTTGAGCAACACACACACCTCGGTGAGGGGCGCCATAGGAAAGGTCATTCCATGCTGATGCAAAATCCACCTGATAAGTTGCCTTTAAATAAATTCATTGACTTATTCAGTATATACATCAAACACTTTGTAGCGCGTTTTATTTGTCCCTTTAAGCTTTAATGTAACGTTTGGCTACAGTGTTTGTCAGTTTAAATATGAATAAAAAGCTGTGATAATTTGCTGCAAAAAGTCATGTGTGAATCCAGCCTTAAGGCTTACCTCCAATTATAAAACTGTTCATCAATGATTAGTGCAGGTGAATATAAGAAACTTTGTACTATGTCTTATTAAAAAGATCTGTTTCCTTCTCCACTTATTTGGCTGCCCCCTCCTTCTTATATTCACTCTGATCTGCAAAGTAATTGTATTCCCCTACTTATATAGAAGTGTATGAAGATGGGGGAGGAGGAGGGGAGGCTTGTGAATTGAGTTATTGCCTCTCTGTACAGTGATAGAATATCTTGAAGATGCAGCAGTGTCAGAAGAGCTGCCTGACTCCCAGTGTAGCAGAGTGCATCCCTCCCTCCCCTCAGACTTCTATGTAAAAAGATGCTTAACCTGATGGAGGGCAAATCCCTTTTCCTTAATGAGATATAAAGTTTATGTTCACCTGCACAGATTGAATTGAAGGGTTTTCCCATAACCACAAAATAGGGTGTTGGTCACTTCTTTGGGACTGATGGAGCACTTTACTTGGCTATTTCTGACCGTCTTATAGAAGTGATTGACTTCTCACACATGCACACTACTAGTCCATTCACATAGGGGACACGGGTGCCCAGTGATGGGACCCCCTCCATGATAAGACACTTTATCCCTTGGCTGAAAGTTTTCCCTTCTCAGGGTTTCACCTGCCCTCCTGTCTCCTCTCCCCTTCACTTCCTGGTTTTCGGTTCAATCCAGTATGTGCTTGTTGTATACTGTACAGATACTACTATTTACATCCAGAGGTAACAGAAACACTGATCAAGTAATGTTCTAGCACTTATCAAGGTTCAGTAACTGAGAAGAGGTCTGTAACCTAGGCAACCAGCCGTAAACACTGAGGAAACTTATTTAGCTGTATCCGGCCAAGCAAGATGATAAAACAGTGTATTGGTAAAACACTTCAGTTAGCTTAAAAGCAATGTGTTGCCATTTTTTTAATCAAGTATTATGTTAAAGGGATTTTCCGGGCAAAAATGTGTGTGGTGTGTGTGTGTGTGTGTGTGTGTGTGTGTGTGTGTGTGTTTTTTTTTTTTTTTTTTTTTTTTTTTTTTTTTTTTTGTTAGTGTTATTAATGGGTTAATAAATGCACCCATATACCTTTAGCAGTGTTTTGAATGATTTCTGGGTGTCTCTGGGAGCTCCTGGTATCTTCTGCATTTGTTTACATGGTTCAGCTTCCTGCTATGTAACTTCCACACTAACCCCCTCACCTCACCCCCCCCCCCTTCCTCTCTCACTCCCTCCCATACACTCCCTTCCCTGTCTCTCTCTAGCTATCCCATCCACTACTAGCCCTTCCCAGATAATCAGCAAATGTCCCTGGGGAGGTCACATGATCGCCCCAGGGTTATGGGTAAATATACATGTTTGTTATTTAGAAAGTAGGAGGGGGGAGGGTGTTTAGATTAGTGTAGGGATTTCCATTTAACCTGGACAACCCCTTTAAACACATTTTTAAAGAACTTTTGGTGAGGTTTTTAAACTTTTTCTATGATATATAGTGTGTGTGTGTTAAAAAAAAAAAATCCTAAAAATCCTGCAGTTCTGACTTTGTCCACTAGGCCATATAATACATAGACTTCCTGTTATCTGTAGGAGATTTCTTTGCAGCAGCTGACTCACTCACAGCACACCTATCATGTATACGTAGGTAAGACAGAATCCGCCAGTCACAATAGAGGGTGTCGCAGATTACTCCCCGCTCTGTGCAATAACCTCTGTCCAGGTCACAGCGTGCCTAGAAAACTAACCCATACAAGTCAATAGGGTCTGCTTCATACCATTGTCTACGGCCCATGATCCTTCTATAGGAAACAGTGTGTGTTTAGGCTTAGTGGTAACTGTTGGGATTACATGACTTTCTGTATTTATTTTTTTTTATCTAGATAACCTGGAAAATTAAATACCTTACCACCAAAAATTCTTAAGAAAAAAAAAAATCTAAAAACATAGCTTAAACGGAATTTGTCTCCAGGAAACTACCTATTGTTGAAATCATATGTTTGTACATGGCTCTCTTGAGATGTGAATACTCCTTTAACATGTGACCTCAGGGGACGTGTTGCCACTAAAGTGTAACTTTACGTGAAAAGCCAGAAATCACATGCTAGGTACACGGTCAGATGCAGCCCTGCTCCTATTCAAATTCCAGTTCCAGATGCCACCATTACACTGTATGGACCAGAAGCTGTATACCAGTGTATGGAGCTCCGTACACTGTTGCGGTGGTGCCTGGAGCTGTAACTCCGCTCCAATTCACTTAAATAGGATCAGGGCTGCTTCTGGCTGTATACCTAGTATATGGCATCCAGCGGCCAAAACAGATGATCAGGACAGAGTGAATAGGTCATTAGTGTCAATTACCTTCAGGTCCGGGACGTTCCCTTTAAGGACTCCTCACATGCGGTATGGTTTTTAATTAAGAGTCCAGCCTTTCACGCAAATTTGCATTTTACTGTAGCGTTGCAGTGTATTCTACTATGACAAGTTACACTTTTCTGTAGATCCCTCAATACAATTGTGTGCCTAAATGCTACTAGAGAGCTCCATGTGATATGACTAATAGACTCCCATGACAAATCCCCCCCCCCCCCACACTGACTTCTCTTTGTAGTTTGGGAGCGTCAAGAAAAGCCTAACGTTCACTTTCATGTGCACCTGGTTGTAGATATGTAGGAGTGTTCTATGTCTAAAGCCTTGTGGCTCTCTAGCTGTAATAATTGGCTGCCACTAATAGGAATACATGTCTAATGCCGAGCCGATGATACTCTGTGTGTGTTGATAAAGATGAAGCGTGTTTGTCCTTATAGAAGTGGATAATCTATGTATGAGGTTGCGGTGCAGAGAATCTGTCACAGGAGAACAACTTCTATGGAAGGCTGACCTCCCATCAGAGTCAGGTGGGGGTCCGACTGCTGGGACCAACTCGTTCATAAGACTAGTGGCCCCACGTGTTCCCCATTTGAATAGGGCTGTCTTAAAGAGGACTTTTCACCACCAACTCCAGTTCCTAGGTGCTGCTCCATTGGTTCTTATATAGGGAATATGCAAATTAGGCTCTCTTGCCAGGTGGGCAGTCTGGGGCTCCACTGCCCACCTGATAGTAGAGAGGCTACTTAGCATATTGATTGCTTGGGGACAGAAAGAATACCAACTGTGTCAAAATTGGTGAAGCAACACTTAATCGAGGATGCAGAGGTGGAGTTGGAGAAAAAGCGAACCTCCAGTTATGAACAACTTTTCATAAATGAATAGTACAGGTGAATATAATGAACTTTGTAATATATTCTTCTGCTCCTTATTTTCAATTCGACTGCTTATTTACATTTATACCAATCTCCATAATAAGCTTCACATATAGAGCTCTATGGCGAAAGGAGGGGTGGAGTATAGAAGACTCTGTCCAGCTGGGTAATTGATTTACTGCCTCATTCTGTGCTCTGGTAGCCTCTTATCTACAACCTATCTACTCAGAGTAACAGAGTGTATGAACGACAATTACTTGAGTGTGTTTTCTAGCAGGCTCTTCTTCCCCCTCCCCTCTTCCTAGACTAATAGGTTTTCTTCTCCACTTTCTACCTATTTCTTTAAGTTATATTACAAAGTTTCTTATTCTTACTTGTACTGTTCATTCATTTGTTCATGAAAAGTTGTTTATAATTGGAAGTAACGCTTTAAGCATATGCCCTGCTCCTCTGTTCATCCCTTTGGGGTCTCTAAAAAGAAGCGAGTACAGCATTTGGCTGTCTCTAGTAGCCCCATACAGAATGCACATGTTTGATCGCTGCGTCATTCAAACGAAATGACATGGGACTGCCGTTATTGCAATCCGTGGGCATTGTCGGCAGACCCCCCACTTACCTCCATAATGGGGATAGGTGATTAGTTTAATTTTGGGTCAGTCCCTTCAAACATGGAGTTGTAATGATGGAAAGAGATGGATTTCTCCCTGACACTAGAGGACAAACCACCTACGTACAAGGCTGAAATCAAACATGCAATTTTTAGAGTCAAAGCCAGAAGGGGAAATATAAATCTTTCCTTTATATTTCCCATTCCTCCTTAATCAGATCCTGTCTTTGGCTCAAAAAAAAAAAAAAAAAGCTGCACCAGAAACTGCATGTGTGATTTAAACCTAAACCATTTTCTCCTTGAGACAGATTTTCTTAACCCTCGTCCGGCTGAGTAGGTACAATTGTACCTATTCCTATGCAGTCTGTAATGTTGTAAAATTATGCAGCCTGACGATGGTTAAAGGCCTTGTTTGTTCGATGCAGAATTGATACAATTTTTCTTTTAGCCAAATCGGTGGCTCTAAAATCAGAGTATTACAGCTTACATCTATGCGGGCACCAAACCTGCAGATTCTGAGACTGCATATGTGATTCCAGGCGTCTACTCTTTGAGCTCTCCATCTACTTCACTGGGTTTGGCTTTAAGGGGTTTTCTAGCAGGTAAAAAAAAATTTTGTAAAGTAAAAGAATCAACTCTCCCCTCCCCAATCCTCTGCCTGGGCCCGCCACTGTAATTTACTTCCTGGCCCCTTTTTAAGCACAGGAAATCCCCTGTGGCCTAGCTCTACAACCATTGCTGGTAATCTGCGGAGAACCAGATAGTAGGGAGAAGCGGGATAGTTTTTAAGTGAATTATTTTCACTTTTAACCTATTTTGAGCCATTTTTGAAAAGTTTTATCTGCTGGAAAACCCTTTAAAAAAAAAAAGAAACTGTTAAACATCAAAACTTTCGTTTTCATTCCAGTTTGGAAGCAAAGGGAACGTTCACACAGTGGAAACCGAAGAGGAATTTGAGGGAGACCTCCGCCTCAAATTCCTCTTCCATATCCACCTTTCTGCCATGTCTTTTCACCCGCCCGCTGTTTCGGCTCAGATGAAAAAAAAAATCCAAGCTCCACAGGGATGAGAATTTTTTGCGTTTGTCACTAGAATCCCCACAGTGTTCTCGGTGCCCTCCATCATTTGGTATTTTATATTTGGTGCCTTTTTTTTTTTTTTTTTTTTCGATTTGTAGCCCCCTTTTAAACCAATAAATAAATATCTTTGCTTGAGTTGCTCTTTCTGCTCTGTGTAGGTAGCGTACTCACCCCTTTCTCTCTATTTCTTTCTTTCCTTGTTTCAGACAGTTACAAACTAAAGCAAACTTCGAAACTCTCCGAAAGAGGTAGTTAAAAAAATAAAAAATTGCTCGCTTGTGGCGCTAGTTTTTCTATCTTTCCCTCTCTTGCCCGTCTTCCTTGGCGTTTGCAGCTTAGCATGCTTTGTCTCTTCTCAGCCATGCTAGTCGCCATTATGGTGGTGTCTGTAAACTCGTCCCATCTGTCTTTCATACCCCATTTTATTTATTTTTAATTTTTTTTTTAGTCTGCTTCTGTCTTGGCACACTGACTTCTTGTAACCTCGGGGTGGGCACAGTGCTTCCACTTTTGTGGTAGAAATATATGTCATGGTAAGTCCTTGCTATATTTCTTGGGTTTCCCCGCATTGTAACCTGCCACTTGCTCTGATCAATATCAAACCTGGCTTGAGTTTCTTTTGCAATTCTGCTTTGTAAGCCTGGTCTGCATTTCCCTTTTTAACCCTCTGTTGCCATACACCAGCATAATGGCTTCTTTTAGGCCGTGACACTGGCAGCCCACAAATTTTTGTGAGAAATGTTCCTAGTGGTGACTATTTCTAGCAAGGCCGAGTAATGCCTGCTGCGCTGATGAGTCGCCCTTTGTGTTCCATATTGCAGTCTTCTTTCGATGTGCTATACCTGCAGCCATTGCCTGTAGCCTGGGAAGAAAGTGGTCGGACCAGATGAACACTGTCACCTTAATGCATGTTTATTTTACACTTTTCTGTGGTTCACGTAAACCACTATTGAAGCATATTCAGCTTTGGTCACTGTGGAATGGATTAATCTCCACTTCCTATGTTAATGTTGTATATATCGTGTATACTCCCTTGACCACAACCAAAAAACTGTTTAGACTCTCTTCACATTTCATCAAGGCCCCATGCACATGACCATAGTTTGTTGCCGTATATTGTCCACAATTGTGGATAAAATAGGGGCCCATTCATTTCTATGGCGCTATACACACATCCGTAGATTTTATGGAGGTGTGTCCAGGCCGTAGAAAAGAACTGCAAAATATGGAGCCGCTAAGGGAGCGTTCACACTACTGTTGGTGTTCGTCAGTATTGTCCGTTACAAGATTTTAGCAACGGACACTAGTTGAACCGTCAGAAATCCGTTAAAATTTCCATTCATTTCAATGGGTTTTTATATTGTGTCCGTTTACACAAAATCCGTCAGAAGTCCGTTATTTTTTCACGGACAAAAAATCCTACATGCAGGACTTTTTGTCTGTTTGAAAAAAAAAAACGGATTCTTGATGGACAGCAAGTGTCCGTTATTTTTTTTTAACATTGAAGTCTATGGGTAACGGATTTATAACGGACAGTAACTGATAGCCATCAGTTACTGTCCGTTGTTTTATGTCAGTTTACTTTCCCTGCACATGCTCAGAAAGGAGAAACAAACAAAAAAAAAAACCGCAGTGTTAGAGGACATTTCGTGTCCTCAGGCACATGCGGTTTTACATACCGCTAGAAAGCCGACAGCGCACTGAATTCAGCGCACTGCCGGCTTTCCCAGTATGTGCCCCGGGGCTGGAGATATCGGCGGTGTAATGTTTTACTGTAGGGCGCTGCGAGGAAGTCCCTCCCTGACACTTCTGTCCGTTCATAGCGCTGTATGAGGGGGCGTTCCTCACAGCTGAGCGTCATCACTGGGCTGTAAGGAACGCCCCCTCAGTACAGCGCTATGGACGAACGAGAAGTGTCAGGAGGGAGTTCCTCACAGCGCCCTTCAAACAGTAAGTAAAGTAAAACATGTAACTTAGACCGCCGATATCTCCAGCCCCAGGCACATACCGGGAAAGCCGGCAGTGCGCTGAATTCAGCGCGCTGTCGGCTTTCTAGCGGTATGTGACATTAAAAAACGGACACTTCCTGATGCTCATCAGTTAGGGTCCGTTATGATAGGTGTCCATTTTTTTTTTTTTTTAACGGACACCTTCATAACGGACTCCAACGGTAGTGTGAACCCTGCCTTAGTCCATTATTCAAGTGTAGGGGTCAGTGAACACGGACGACACATGGATACCAATTCATTCTGTTTTTACTGACTTGTACACTGCGCACAGTCGTGGCAAATTGGTGATATGAGACACCTGTGGCGCCTGGCAGACCCCATAATAGGATCTGTTAGGCTTCACTGCAGCGACTGTCATTTTGACAGGAAGAATAAGACTCTATTCCTGGAATTTCTGGACTCAGGCTCCCAACGGAAATGTGAATAGAGCCATGTGATTTAAAGCAAACTTGCTGGCAGTATGCTTTGGAGCAGGAGAAGCTGAGCAGGTTGTATAGTTGTAGAAAAGGTTCAGGGTTACTTAGGGAGGTTGTCAGACAACCTCCCTAAGTAATCATAACCTGTCACAGGTTATTTCAGATGATGGACCCCCCATTCTTGCCATCGTCACAACTTCCCCCTATAGTACAGCCAGCCCCCAGAGCATAGGTAATTAATTACCTGTGATCATGTGATTGGTTGTGGCGGTCGGCCTCCTGGGTTGCTCCGTCTGTTCCTCCACCAATCCCATAGGTAATTACCAATTCTATGGGGGATGGCTTTATTATAGTCAGCACAGAAGTACCTGCAAGATCAGGAAGGGGGTGGAGCGACCCAGGAGGCCGAACACTTTTTAAGATCACATGAACTGGGGGTTGTGACGATGGCCAGAATGCCCGGGTCCATCATCTGCAATAACACGGGACAGGTAAGTAAATTTCCAATTCCCAGACAACCCCTTTAAATCTCAGTTTATTCTGATGAGGAGGTCCTACTGGTAGGAGTGTGTAAACGGTTACTGAGGAAGACTGCCCACTGGACTGAGCAGAGATGTATATGAATGACAATGTCTTCTAGTAAAACAGTATATCAGTCGGCTCAGCTCCTCCTGCTCTATGACATGCCGCCTGCAGACAGGATTGCATGGATAACATCCCTCAGGCTGTCACTTACTGATGGTGTTTCACCAAAGGCTGTGGAGTTGGAGAAAAGTTACTGACTCAGACCTCAAAATAAAATGTTTTTTAATTCTATTATAAAATTATTAATAGTGTAATTTAGATGGAAAGTTTGTTACATATTTAATTTCATAGGAATCAATCACTTTTTTTTGTGAAATTGAGGAGCTTTTCTACTTCTGTCGGCCATTTCTGAAGGAGTCCTAGCCGGGGTTTGGCCTCCTGAATCTACAGCCTTGGTTTCACCATCTGTGGTCATTGAAGTGAACTTGGAGGTGGCCCAGAAGTGTCTAGTTCTTAGATTTGTGAACACAGCTGTAAAGTTGGAGGGTGTATTGTTTTTATATATAGTCCTTGCCTGGATACTTATAGCTGTGGTGATGGTGCCATGACTTCACGCTTTCCCACAAGATGTCTGGAGCACATTGTTCTCTGCTGAGCCATCAGACACTTTTCCTATAGAGACAAACGCCAATAGTTGCCCAAGCACCAAGAGGTTCTGTAACTTTCCTGTGATTTTAGTTGGACTCGTTCTAAAGGTGACCATACACATTACACTAAACTTGCATTGTTGCTGCTCCAAACAGGTCATTGGTAACACCCTCATTGGTGGAGACAGCCACTCACAAGGGGAAAGCACCATGTGGTTCAGGTGACCCAAACTTTTCTATCTGTGGGCCTGAGTTCTGGTTACTAACAAAAAAAAAAACCTTTCCTTGTATGAACAGGTCTATAAATATTGGTGTCATTGACTGTGTATGGCCAGAATGAATAACACTAGTGGCCAATATGGAGTAAAGTGAACGGCTGCAATGACAAAATGATCGTTCCTTGTCCTGCCTCTTGTCAGATGTGTATGGCCACCTTTACCAATAAGGGGCAGAGACAGGAATGGCTTTGTGTGGCAGGGAAAAGCAAGTAGGATGCTCAGCTGTATAGCTATGGATGTAACCAGTAGGTAAAGATTGTGACCCTGCTGTATATAGCGCTAGTGAGACCACACCTAGAGTACAATGTCCGGTTCTGGAGAACACACCTACAAAAAGGCTTAGGTAAAATATAACTGGTGCAAAGGTGGGCTACAAAACATTGGTGGGTGTGAAGCCTAAAACTTATCAGGAGAGACTAAAAGGGGTTGTCCCGTTATGGACACTTATCCCCCCTAACGTCTCCTTGTGAATGGCGTGCCAGGGCACTTGCTCCATCCACTTCTATGGGTCTGTGGGCGCTGCTACAGATTAGTCCTGGCAGCCCCATAGAAGTGAACGGCGTGTCGGCCACACAAGAACATTGGTGCTCCATTCACAAGGAGGTGACTTGGTCCCCCGTCACCCTGATCACTGGGGGGGCCCTGTGATCAGACATTTATTCCCTATCCACAGGGCAAGGGATAAGTGTCCACAATGGGATAGCCTTGAGGAGAGGAGGACATGATCAAAACCTTTAGATATGTTAAAGGTATAAATAAGATTTAGGAGGGAAGCCAAGGGGGCACAATCTGAAATGTGTTTGGGGGAAGATCAGAAGCAACATCAGGAAATATTTTACTGAAAGAGTAGCTGAGGCTTAGAACAATCTTTGTTCCGTTGCTTTCCTGCCTGTGCCTATAGTAAGAGCAGTGACCAGCTCGGGAGGCAGCAATATGCTTCAGACATTTTGCCCTCTACTGGGACTGTGTGTTTGGCCTAAGTAGAATTACATTTCTTTAAAGTGGATATAATAAGTGTTATCCCCGTAGTTATACAGAATTGCCTCTATTGTGGTGTTACATCTGACGTGGTTTTGAATTTGCTTTAATATAGTTTAGTGTAATATAGAGTACAAGAAGGACAACTCCTGACCATTTATATTGTCTTTAGTGATACTATTGCCCGGATTTCTCTGTGAGGTCCTTTGTATGGGATGGGCCATGACTGTTTTTTGACTCTGATTCTGGTCTCCTACATACTGCACAGTGATATTCTTTGTTGCCAATGCATGTGGTTTTACTTACGGCCGCTTTGCTGAATGTAGGTTGTCAGACACATACACAGACCGCTTTGCTAGATAAGATAATGGTGTAGTTTTAAAGGAATCCAATAAAAATTCTTAGGCTTGGTTCACACCATGTTTCTACCACACAGTTCACAAATGCATGTTTTTATTGCTTTACATGTCTATATAGGCCTATACTGCTGGATGTTGTTGCCATATTTGTTAAAAAAAAAAAAAAAAAATGTAAAGTAGGATGCATTCATCTGTCCATTTCAGGCATGTTTATAATAAATAAATATATAATATATATAATTTTTTTTTTTTTTTTTGGTTTACAATGGAAGTTAGAACCCAACTGTTTAGTCATACAGTCGCATCCCATTGTAGCAGTATACATTTTTAGTAGGAAGCAAAGACTTCTACCTGAGCTGTGTGCCAAAAAGGTGGTGTGAACTAAGCCTTATAGCTACCTGGGAGAAGGTGACATTGGCGAAGTCTTGTGCTGAGAATCTGCCATAACCCACAGAGGAGACTAGATGAACGGCCTTTCAGAGCAGTACCAAAGGGAATTAATCATTCCAGGCCATGTTCACACTTGCATTGGGGATCTGTGACTTTTGACACCAAGAATAGGAGCATGCAGTAATATCCGTGCAGAAAAAAAATAAAGCCTACCCCAGTGGAAACCTTTCCATCCCGTTATAATGCAGCCCGTTCAGTGTAATTTTTTTACATTTTACAATTGCTATGGCATAACTTTGATAAGCTGTTTGTTATGCTAGTGTGAACATGGCCTTAGGCTTTACAGGGCTTTGATATTAAAATGACCTACCATTAAGATATCATGTCAGGTCAGTATAGTTCGGCTACCAGCACCCTATGGGGTCAGCTGTAATGCTCCAGTACAGGGACAGCTCTGTACATAGCCTAGTGGCCATGAATGGTACTTCAGCACTGTTCAGGTGAATGTTGTGGCCTGCGATCAGGCTTCACTATTGTCGTCTTCTCACATTTTTCAGTGACCTATTAGAAGATCCCTTTGCATAAAACCACAAGGGCACCTGCAATATGTAGTTAATATGGTACCACAGTCAGAATTGGGTATGTTCCCTATTGATGCGCTAATGCACATTGGGAAGAGTTGGCTGGAGATTCTGCTGTTGAGAGACAGCCATCTTCTCCCACCTTGGCAGGTTTACTGGCCCCACTGCTGTACCCCATTAACTGGTTTAATATGGTTAGTAAAGCCAACTCTATGGCTCAGAAGGTGTGATTTGTAGAGTAACATGCCCTGGTATGGTGGTCGTAGACCTAACCTTGCATCTTATCTGCCAGTCCACCCAAGCTTTGCGATTTCATATTAATGTATGGACTGCTGGATACATTCTGGGAGTCTCCGTCCGTCTCACTACCTCTCACTTTCCGCTGATCTTTATCCTTTGTACCATACACTCTTTTGATTCGTCTTGCTAATTCTTTCTTCCACCTTCTCTCACTTTACTACTACTTTATCTGTTTTTCTCATAGTCTGTGGAAAGCGCTACAAAAACCGGCCTGGTCTGAGCTATCACTATGCGCACTCCCATTTAGTGGATGAAGAGGGGGCTGGAGCGGAGGACAAAGAAGATTCTCAGCCACCCACTCCTATAATGCATAGACCGGAGGAGCAAAAGAGTAAGTCAAGTACGTCATCCCACCATCATTTCATTTCTCCTTTACTGTATGCTTATTTTGTATGCTGTCTTTGTCCATTATTAGATATTTTTGCATTTAACCTCTTGCAGGGCTCCACTTGCTATAAGCGATGGCATTATTCTCTAGGTTTCTAGATCTAATCCTGTAGTAAAAAGCCATTGTTTTTCTTTCTGGGAATTGCGGCTGCTGTATTCAGTGGGGTGGGAGTTTGTTCTTCATGGTGATAACCTTACGTAAACATGTAAACCGGACATTGAGCACATCTGATAGGCTTTGTTCACATTTGTATTGTGTGTTCAGTCATAAGCTGAAACAAAGATACCGTATCAGATTCATGACTGATGTTGCACGCAGCACTAGTTGTCTGGCCCCAAAAGGATTTTTCATACCGATGACCTAGCCTGTCATTGGTGGACAGGAAGTGGGTGCAGATCCTACTGTTTGAGTAATAGGAGTGGCACTGCAGTTTCTGGGAACCACCGCTATACAGTGGATGGGTTGCAGCACCGCTCCTATTACATCCTACATCTGCACACACTTCCTGTTCATGGCTGTAACTTCTGGTGCCTGAGACTGCCAGTACAGCTGTTCTGCGTGGGGTCCAGGTGTCAGACCCCCACAGATCACATCTGTATGAAAAATCCTTTTGAGGCTGCAGAACCCCTTTAAAAACTGGTGAAATCTGCAAGGAAGGCTGTTAATGGAGCCCCAGAGTCAGATGTGAACATAGCCTTAGGCTTTTCTGTGGTGTTGACAGCTTGCATATGAGAATTTGCATTTAATGGGTTTTTACCAATGTGGAATTTTTTATTTTTATGCAGCATGGGTTAAAAATGAATAATGTTGCTCTTATTTCAGCACTTAGCAGGTCCCCCTCTGTTCTCTGCTTCCTGGTCCGTCTCTATACACAGTAAGTGACTGTCCGCAGTGGTGACCTCCGTCATCTATCAATGGGTTTAATGGTCACAAGACCAGGAAGAAGAGACCAGAGGGGATGTAGCAACCATTGAGTGGCAGAGTGACAAATACAGCTTCTTTTTTGGTATTTGGGTGTCAGTGTTTTATACAGACGTGTCCTGATGCTCACAACTAAGCGATCGTGGAAAATGTAAACTGATACTTCCTTTTGTTGTCTCTTTATTCACTGCAGCCAAGAAGGGCCCAGACGGTCTTGCACTGCCCAACAATTACTGTGACTTTTGCCTTGGAGATTCGAAGATCAACAAGAAAACGAACCAGCCAGAAGAGCTGGTATCTTGCTCAGACTGCGGTCGCTCGGGTATGAGAGGCAGGGTAAAGAGGGTGATACAATGAGCAGTGTGGGAGCTCTACGGTTACCTGGTTTTCAAGATGGCTGGGTGGTATAGTGACTGAAAGTTTACATTATGGGAAAATGTACCGGTCTTGGTCGAAATGCATGTCCTGGCCCAGTTTCCGATGCGTGTTGGGCGTCCCTCATTTCCCCCCCCCCACCCCAAAAAAAAGAGAGATCAATTAGTGCTTCTTCTATTGCCTCTCCACGTTGCTAGCGGACAGTTGGAAGAAAGAACTAGATAGACTTTAATTGTGGTGCAATAAAGTAACATGTAATAATGTAATTAAATTATTAAAGATGCCAGATGTCATTGTGCTTTATAATGAAATGCAATCTAATATAACTATGCAAATAAATGTGGATTCAATGCAACAGACGGAGCCGTCTGCCTACAAAGAAATCTGTGTGGGTTAATGTTTTGCAACCAAAGTCCGCTCTCGCTGAAGGAGAATTTACTGACAACTGACACTTATATGTACTTTGTAAAAGATGGGTTACTTCAGTTTTTGCGATGCTGTCTTGAGTCGATCTAGTGTTCATGTCCCAGTTTAGGCTTAATAAACTGTGTAATGGCATGGCCATCATCGGTGTTAGCTTATTTTGTTATAGATGTACACAACACCTCTACAGCGTATGCTTGTAGCAGTCGGAGAGACGCTTTAAGCACTAAGTCCACCTCAGCTGGCATGGGGTGTGGAGAAATGGAACTGCATTGGATGTCCAGTGAGTATCATGCATGGTCACAATGCTGATGATGGGTCCCGTGAATGATACTTATTGGGTGTAGCTTGCATTTGCTTCTCTCCTTGCCCACTGTCAGTCTGGTTGGACTGTAGGTGTGGAGTAACTCTTTAAGCAATATCCGTCCTACTTTATATGGGATGTATTAAAGTCAATGGCCATCCTTTTATTTAATATGGCTGCTAAAGGTCCCTTAAACATAACCAGTCAGTACTCCGCTCCGTTTCCAGCACTGGCAGCTCTGTTCGTCTGTATACAGGTCACCTGGCTTATGTCACCAATGACTTCTCATTTGTGCTGGGGGACTGCTCTCCCCATTCATATGCCTCAGTGGTGACCTCTTCACAAATGTCACATGACTTCTGCGACAAACCATTTGTGAATAGGTGACCGCTGAGGCCTGAGCTTGGCTGGAGCAGTCACCTGGCACAAACAGGACCTGTATACAGATTTAGATAGAGGAAAGTACTGGTTCATGTTGAAGGGCCCCTCAGCAGCAGTATTGAATAATAAAATTCCGAACTAAAACACCCCTTTATTTCTGTATAATGGTCAGTGGTTTGGTACGCTGATACAGAATGACTAATCTTCTGGATAGATATAGTTAAAATATAACATTCAACCTGCGTGTTGGTCCCATGGGCTTAGGAGCTTACTGCTATACATTGAGCTGAATAATAAGATGCAGTATGTAGTAAACTCCCTCTAGTGGTGGCTGCAGGCAAGCAGAATGTTACATTTCAAATGTATGTCTATGCATGAGCTCTGCGTTCTGTAAAGATATATTAAAGGGAGTCTGTCACCAGAACCCAGCGTATCAATCCAGCCCCACTGAAGGTTCAGTAGACGGACCCCCAGCAGTCAGACACTTATTGTCGATCCACAGGATAAAGGATAGGTGGTGGTGGGACAACTGTAAGGTTGGTGCGGTCACTATCGATTAGGCTTGTTTGTATGTATCACTGCAGGGTTATTCGTAAAACTTTATGACTTATTTCATTTCACGCAAGTATGGACATTGTACATAAAGAATTAACAGGACTGTATTACAGTGGTCAGAGAGCACAAGAGACATTGGGTACCTCTGGGAAACTGTCCTGTATAGGGTATGATGGCCATGGATTTCTTATATAGTCACCATCACCATTCTGCATGGTTGAGTCACCGCTGCTTCCACTGAAGGATAGTCACTAGCTATATAGGGCTTATACGTGTCCTGTTTGCTTTATATGAACATCTCCTCCAGCTACACTGGCAAAAATGGCGAGACAGTGAAGTATTATGCGCACATTTAAACAAATATTTTGGACCCTACTCTGAGCCCCATTTTTCTTGCGGTCATAGGGCACCCCTCCTGTTTGCAGTTTACACCGGTGATGATGGCTGCAGTGAAGACGTACCGCTGGCAATGCATTGAGTGCAAGTGCTGCAACATTTGTGGGACTTCGGAAAATGATGTGAGTAAAATGACCATGTACACCTTTTTATTGTCTATATAGGGGATTTCTCTGCTCTTAATTTTTCTCGATATCATCCTTGTTTGACTACTAGTTTTATAGATCTGTATATGTGATGGCCTAGATGTGTTCTGAGCCTCTTCTCTTCATAGGACCAGTTGCTGTTCTGTGATGACTGCGATAGAGGATATCACATGTACTGTCTCTCGCCTCCTATGGCAGAGCCTCCTGAGGGTAAGTACACACCATGCTTTTCTCTGGATATCGCCATACATACATCCTATAGCTATCACTTGCATTCTCATTAACCCTTGCTTTCCTTTGTCTCTTAGGAAGCTGGAGTTGTCATTTGTGCCTGGCTCTTCTTAAAGACAAAGCCTCTATTTATCAGAACCAAAACTCCTGACATTTCCCACCCCCCCAATAGACAATAGAGGGCAAGGAGCACTGCGGAGCGTGCGGATCTGATCATTCACCCCTTTATGGAATAAACCAGTTTATAAAAATACTTTCTTTATCCACAAATTGTGTATATGTATGTGTGGCCACACATAAATATGCACAGTGTGTCACTTGACTGTCACCATTCTTTGGGTTACTAGTAGACCGAAAATATTCAGTCTTATGTGCTGGGAAGCATAAGATACAATCTTTTCAGGCCTAAGAAACTACAGGTTTAAGTTGAGGTGGTGATCCCAGGTTTCTAGTATAGTTTTTAGAGGTGTGAAATGGCGGTACATACAGTATATAGATCCTCAATGCAGACGTTCATGGGTACTTCAACACATACCGTATGGTGTTTTCCTTCCCTGTCGGTGTAAATGGGGAGCGTGGAAACTTGTATATGACTATTTGCAACTAATTTATCAGTACTATCAAAAAAGCTGTCAGCCTCTTCCCGAAAAGTACAGCCTTCCAGTGCCATATCTGCTGCATCTCCCAGGCCTGGAAACTATATACTTCTACTGCTCACTAAATGCTTTCGACATTGGAAGAAGTTGCAATATTCATTATTTTTCTAGAGTATACATATATATTTTTTTAAATACCTGGATTAAAGGGGAAGCGGCTGATGGGCGTTTAGATCTATAGTCCCATTTCAATATCCAGTTATCAGTATAGCATAGGAAATTTTAACTTAAAAAAAAAAAAATAAAGTAATCCTTGTATTTAGTAAACTAGATATCTTTATCATTTTTATTTTTTCCTTCTCTCGGTGAACACGTCTATAAATTGTACTTATGTCAAAATGTCTGAGAAATGTCGCTCCGTGTGTTGCATGTTCACCAGATTAAGTGGCATCTAGCACAAGATTGTGGACTCTCAGCGGCCAAGTGTCACATTAGACCTTTCACCCATCTCCATGGAAATAAAGGGAATCTATTGTGAAAGCCATGAGTAGTTTTTGGAATGTCAGTTTGCTTTAGTGTTCGGATCTTGTTTCTGCTTTGATTTTTGGCCTATAAACTTTTTTTTTTTTTTTTTTTTTTTTTCCTAAAATGCATTCCAGTATGTTTTTCCTGACTTTCACTGAGAGGAGGTAGAATAATGCAGCACTAGTTGTACGCTACTGAGAAAGGAAACTACATTTGAAGGGTAAAAGTAAAGAGGAAATGGTTGGCCTCGCTATATCAGTCTGCAGTATTCTCTGCGTGATCCTAACACTGGGTTTTAGAAATCCTGCAGAGAACACGGGGTTAACAAGCTGATCTGCATTGTCTTTGGCTGGAGACTGGCTTAATCTTTTTGTCCTACTGCAGACAGGGCACAGCAGGGAGGCCCCTACTTCAGCCAGTTGTCTTACATCTAGATACAGGATATGAAGGAGAGGGGGACATGGTTAAGACAAAGCGAGACAAAATGGGGTCAAGGTTTTCCTTTTAATAGGCCTTCTGTCTAGTCAGGGTGATGCCTTGGATACAGCAGGCACAAGTTCTCTAGAAGTTCCCATCTTGGTTAACACTGGAGCTGTGTGACATACATTCACACACTGGTTGGGTTGCCATTTCCCCATTCCCCTTTAGTTTTCTTTTTGGCAAAAAAAAAAAAAAAAATTGTCACAGATGTTGGTTTTGATGATGGGAAAACACATGCAATGGCCCCAGTACATTGCTAGCGGCAACATGAGTACTTTTGTAATACTTCTCTCCTTCCCACACATACTCAAACACTAAAGGTGTCCATACTTATACAGTACAGACCAAAAGTTTGGACACACCACCTCATTCCAAGAGTTTTCTGTATTTTCATGACTATAAAAATTGTAGCTTCACACTGAAGGCATCAAAACTATGAATTAACACATGTGGAATTATATACCTAACAAAAAAG
This sequence comes from Leptodactylus fallax, assembly GCA_947044405.1. Lineage (NCBI taxonomy): Eukaryota > Metazoa > Chordata > Amphibia > Anura > Leptodactylidae > Leptodactylus > Leptodactylus fallax. The sequence continues at coordinate 2,620,332 of CAMRHE010000138.1, read as the reverse complement.
TGTGAAACAACTGAAAATATGTCTTATATTCTAAGTTCTTCAATGTAGCCACCTTTTGCTTTGATTACTGCTTTGCACACTCTTGGCATTCTCTTGATGAGCTTCAAGAGGTAGTCACCTGAAATGGTTTTCACTTCACAGGTGTGCCCTGTCAGGTTTAATAAGTGGGATTTCTTGCCTTATAAATGGGGTTGGGACCATCAGTTGTCTTGTTCAGAAGTCAGGTGGATACACAGCTGATAGTCCTACTGAATGGAGTGTTAGAATTTGTATTATGGCAAGAAAAAAGCAGCTAAGTAAAGAAAAACGAGTGGCCATCATTACTTTAAGAAATGAAGGTCAGTCAGTCCGAAAAATTGGGAAAACTTTGAAAGTGTCCCCAAGTGCAGTGGCCAAAACCATCAAGCGCTACAAAGAAACTGGCTCACATGAGGACTGCCCCAGGAAAGGAAGACCAAGAGTCACCTCTGCTGCGGAGGATAAGTTCATCCGAGTCACCAGCCTCAGAAATCGCAGGTTAACAGCAGCTCAGATTAGAGACCAGGTCAATGCCACACAGAGTTCTAGCAGCAGACACATCTCTACAACAACTGTTTAGAGGAGACTGTGTGCAGCAGGAATGGACATTAGACCTGTGGAAATCTGTGCTTTGGTCTGATGAGTCCAAATTTGAGATCTTTGGTTTCAACCACCGTGTCTTTGTGCGACGCAGAAAAGGTGAACGAATGGACTCTACATGCCTGGTTCCCACCATGAAGCATGGAGGAGGAGGTGTGATGGTGTGGGGGTGCTTTGCTGGTGACACTGTTGGGGATTTATACAAAATTGAAGGAATACTGAACCAGCATGGTTACCACAGCATCTTGCAGCGGCATGCTGTTCCATCCGGTTTGCGTTTAGTTGGACCATCATTTATTTTTCAACAGGACAATGACCCCAAACACCTCCAGACTGTGTAAGGGCTATTTGACCAAGAAGGAGAGTGATGGGGTGCTACGCCAGATGACCTGGCCTCCACAGTCACCATACCTGAACCCAATCGAGATGGTTTGGGGTGAGCTGGACCGCAGAGTGAAGGCAAAAGGGCCAACAAGTGCGAAGCATCTCTGGGAACTCCTTCAAGACTGTTGGAAGACCATTTCAGGTGACTACCTCTTGAAGCTCATCAAGAGTGTGCAAAGCAGTAATCAAAGCAAAAGGTGGCTACTTTGAAGAACCTAGAATATAAGACATATTTTCAGTTGTTTCACACTTTTTTGTTAAGTATATAATTCCACATGTGTTAATTCATAGTTTTGATGCCTTCAGTGTGAAGCTACAATTTTTATAGTCATGAAAATACAGAAAACTCTTGGAATGAGAAGGTGTCCAAACTTTTGGTCTGTACTGTGCATAAATAGCTCCTGGCCGACAGCTGTTCCTCCCGACTTCCCCAAATACATGCATGCTCAGCTTTTTGACAACTGATGCTTAAAAGGAGTCGATAACAGTTCTGAGTTGTAGATCAGATAAGGTCACCTGAATCAAATGGTGGTCTTAGATAGAGCTCTTTGTAATTATAAGGGTGTTGTCATTACTCCAAAGAGGTAAGTGGGAACGCCCATGTTGCTCCAAACGAATACATCTCTGCAATGAAGACCCCAATTCACAAGGGGAAATTACAGTTTGATTCAGGTGACCCCCAACCTACCTATTTGCGGGGCTGGGTTCTGATGACAGACTCCCTTTTAAAGGAAGTCTTTTGTTTTTTTTTCCTTTGGAGGCTGGGGAAGGTGAAAAGAAAACAAATCCACTCCTGTGCTTCAGTGTCCCAGGAAGATGTCTGGTTCTAGGGCTTGTTCTGTTGGAAGTCCCTGAGGAAAGGAAGCGGGATGTCACAAGTGACGTCCCATGTCCTTCCTTAGTCTGTTCGTTGGCCTCCACAGTTACGTGCGATGGGGACTTCTGCCACAAGTCTCAGGTCCGGCTTGTTTTTATCTCCTTCCCTGGCCTCCAGAGAAGACATTTTCCTGAACCACCCCTTTAAGCCCAGCTGTCTCCAGATGTTCATGCTCCTTGGAGTCTTCCAACATCTAGAGATTCTCAGGTTGGAGTCGGCTTCTTTACAGAATTGTATTTGCATCCTTTACAATGTAGTTTATAGTAAAATATGCAATAACTAAATGTACCTGAAGACGAGACAAAACTGTTATGGTTTTCTCTAAGTTTTGGAGGTCCACGTAGAAGCAAAAGCCAGGAAAAAAATCTGGCGGCAAGGACTGCGTACTAAACATGGCAGCACATCGGGGGAGCCTGCGCGCCAATCCTTCCTGGCTTATGTGACTGACATGTAACTTCTTTGAGTTATTAAGTTACAGGTTGCAGGTCACTTTTTTAATCTGTTGTGGCTTTACTTTATTAAGAATTAAATGTTCTGTGCTGGTTTTTCTATCTTTTTTCCAATTGCTGCCGGTATCAAATCCCAAAATGAAAAATTAATCTTGGTTGGATTTATCTGTATTACTTAATATGGAAGGAAGTGGCCAGAGGAAAATGTGTGTAAAATCTCTGGCTCTAAATCATTGCTGAAGCCACTATTTGTGGACGTCAACGGTAACAAAGTGCTATTTTAAGGCTATAATGCCTAAAAATGATTAAATGAAGGCTAGTTGGCCATGTGTTTAACCATTTCATTGCTTATATTAAAGCAGCAAATGATCCGTTTAACCTCTAGGGGAGGGACGGGGTCACGATGTATAAAACTTGTACTGGGGCTCTCAAACTTCTATGAAACCTTGAAGTGCCCCATTAGCGGTGAGACTCATAAATAGGGTTACTACATTCTCCTCCGCCATCTGCACCATTGTAATTGCAGACATCGGAGGCATCTAAAAAGAATGGAAGACTTGGCTGAAGGATTGTGTAACCACATTGTAACGCAGACAGGGCTGAAGCAATTTATATATGTAACTTATGGGTAAATAACAAAAATAATAAAACTATAAGCATGGGGCATGATCAATTGATCATGGATCGCTGCATCCATTGCTGCATGGGCAACTTTAATCCCTTAAAGGAATTGTGCAGGGAGTTAAATTTAGCTCAAGTCATCCAGCAGATTCTTCACAATACCCCTAGTTGGAACCCTTGGGTCCAATCCGAACCAGACCTCCAGGTTGCTCCTCTACTGTTTGTACAAGGAATTACATGTGCTATGGGGGCTGGTTAGCTATAGTCGGCCCCCATAGCCCAGGTAATTACCTGCGAGACCAGGAGGGGGGTGGAGCGACTCAAGGGTCAGGGGAAGGTTCCAATGACGTGACCTAAGAACAAGGCCAGAACCCCTGCGTCCATCATGAGGAGTCCGCTGGATAAATAAAGATAAATTTAACTCCGTGGACAACCCCTTTAATGGCAGCCTTTTTGGCCTTCAGGATGGGGTATACTTAAATTTTAAGTCTCAGAAGACAGGTATGAAAAATTTTTTTTTAATTTTTCCATTGACAGTCATGATTAGATTTTTGATTTTGAGACCGGTTGTATTTTTCAGTGGTAGTATTTTGCAGGACATGTAATGCATTGAAAAACTGGATTTTTCTTTTCTAGTGGGGGATAGAAATATAGTTTTTGGGTTATTTTTTGTTTAGTTTTTACAGCATTTACTGTGTGGTATAAATGATGTTACCTTTATTCTGTTGGTCAGTAGGTTTTAGGTTTTATTACTTTTGCTCAATAAAAACTTTAAAATATTTTGTTTTTGCATTCTAAGAGCCAGACTGTTTAGTTTTTCAGTTGATGAAGCTGGTGTAGGGGAATAGTTTTTGCAGGATGAGCTGTAATATTCATCTGCACTCTGTTGGGGTGCAAATCACTGTTTATTCCATTTTCTGGGAGGCGAGATTAACAAAAACTTACTGTATTTTATTTTTCTTGCAGCATTTACAGTGTGACAAATAACGTATCTTTACTACATTTCGTTTCAGATGTGGCTTGTGTGTAGGTTTATCATTTTATTTCTAACAAAATACTGTTAGAGAAAAATTAAAATATTTTTATATTTTTTTTATGTTTAAAGTTCTTATTAATCCCATGACACTTGAATGCCTTTCTTCCTTTCAGGGGGCACAAAGTTTTGATAAGACCGCTCCTGCCACACAGTTATAATGAATGAGATCACAGCTCTGCCTCCCGGGCTCTTTACATTTATGGCCTTGTAGACTAAGAGAGGACTATTACACTGCCCCGCAGCAGGGGGATCATCATGGGATTGATGGCCACGTAAAGAGAAAGTGACATTTAATACTTAAGATCATCTCTGATCTGACCAGACACAATACATACAGATACAATAGGTCATCAGTATGTAATCTGTGGGGTCCGACGCCCTGGACCCCGCACAGATCAGCTGTTTCGACAGCCTCCAGTCCCTAGAAGCTGGTGCAGTGGTGGGGAGCGTGTGCAGGCTGCTCCTATTCAAGTTATAGGAATAGTGCTGCAATTTCCTGGAACCGCTGCTATACTGTGGACTGACTGCAGTGTTGGTCCTATTACTTAAATAGGAGCAGTGTGCACATGCTCCCCATTCACTGCATAGGTTTTCTGTGCCTGGAAGCTGCCAGAACAGCTGATCTGTGCGGGGTCCAGGTGTCAGATCCCCACAGATCACATACTGATGATCTATCCTGTGATCATCGGTATGAAAAATCAATATGGCAGAGCTGCAGTTCCAGATACAGTCTCTGAATTGGAGTGGCGCTATTTCTGTAGGAAAATGTCTTTCTAATCTCGTAAACCTGATTGACATAGATCTTTGTGCCTGACGCTAGGTTCACACTAGCCTTAGTCTTTGTCATTTGGGCCCTCATGGGGACCCGAAAGACTGAGAGACCATCTGCTAAAAAAAAAAGGGGGTCCATCGGGTTTCCACAGATTTTATATGGAAACTGCGGCGGAGACTCCAATGCAGATGTGAATCCGGCCTTACATGGATATGCTGAGAAGTTTTTGGGGTAGGTACAGTTTTTTTGTTAGCACTATCAATTTTTATATTCGACCAGGGAAGGCATTTACAGCCAAAATTTCACAGTGTCATTGACTAAAAAAAAAAAACTTGACCTCTTTTACCACCTTTTGTTTATTTGCTTTTTCTGTCTTTTTGGTTCTATTTATTTATATCATGAAGATCTTTCCGGATTCGGTTATTGTGCCATTTTTGTTCCTTTTGTGTTTTTGGCATCGCTGACTTTCCGCGCTTCTCTTGTAGCGATATAAATTTTAATTTCCTGTTTTAGGAAGATGGTTTTTTTTTATTGCACTGTAAACATTATGCAGAGTAAAAGGTTTTGTCACGTCAAGTGCCAGATTTAAGTCAGAGATTACGTGTTTCTTTGCCTCGTGCTATATGATGTTTTACGCTATTGTAAAATGTTAGTATTTCGTTTTGTACAAGAATTATAGCTTAGAAGCTAAACTTAGAGACCATCGATTTTTCACCTATTATATGTACAGTAGTTTTTGTTTAGATGAGTAGGTCATTAGGGGTTATTCCCAATAGTACAACCCAATTTGTAACCCCTTCTTGATCTGCTAAATCAATATAGTATAAAGCTTTAGAGAGGTGATCCGGTCACCAATTGTATCGATCCACATGGATTAAGCAGAATATAGAAATGTAATCAAGGTAATGATTAAAACTCACAAGACTATCGACTACACCAGTAAGCGTCTGTTCACACAGGATAATGCAGGGGCTGACGATTGACAATATATAGCACATTGATCAGTGTGTGTTTGCATTGGCGAGTAGGGTGCTATGGCTTCATCAAAGCCGCAGTACGTGCTGGAATGGCTGGTACTTTCACTTAAAGGGAAGGTGTCACCAATTTAAAAAAAAAAAAAAACTAATATACTTTTTTCTAATCTGTTTTTATTTTCTATTTTTTATTTTCAGTACATGATTATGGGGATGACCATCTTGTCTGAGCTTCTCTGCACTAACGGCATTTAGTGATCTGCTTTACAGCACTTTCATGGCCATAGGCAGCAATAATCTGTAGCTGAATCATTGAAGTCTGAGAGCGTTTTCTAGACATGCTCAGTGTAGGGAGGGGGAGTAGATAAGATGTGACATCCACTGTAAGTAGTGGTTGTAATGATGGCTCAGTGCTGTTATCTGTAGAGGAGTTATCTTCTATTGTAATCCTATTTGTGATGTAAATGAGGTGACTGCTGTAAAGAAAATCTCTACACAAATTGCAAGCGTAAGTATATTATTAAGCTTAGGGTGGGTTCACACTTGCGCCGGCACTCCGTCCGCCGTGGATCCGACCTAAATGTCAGAAAACTGGATAGGGAAAGGTTTGCAACGCTTTGTTTAAAGCAATGCGCGGGTGTGCGCTTACACCCTCTGAGCCGCGAAGCCTTTTTTTTTCCGTCAGAAACAAAGTCGGACATGCAGGACTTTGTGTCCGACAAAAAAAAAAAAAAAAAACAGCTTCGTGGCGCAGAGGGTGTAAGCACACACCCGCGCATTGCTTTATAAACCCATAGAAGTGAATGGCTTTTTAAGCAAAGCGTTGCAAACCTTTTCCTGTCCAGTTTTCCGACATTTTAGGTCAGATTCGCCGCGGACGGAGGGCCGCCACAAATGTGAACCCACCCTTAGTGGCCAAAAATTTCAGGATCTAGTATTGCTTAGTGGCTGCATGGATTTGCAGGTTACCACAAAGGCTGTAATAAGGGAAATGACATAATGAATTAGGGCTGTCATTAGCATTGGCCGCCCCAGCACTGGGACTGTGCTTGTGGTGTAGCCAGAACACCATCTAACAGCACCCTAAGGGTATGTTCACACAGAGTTGTTTTGTAAACTGAAAAAATCTGCTTCAGGAATTAGGAAACTCCAATCTGAGTAAAAAAATAACTCCCCCACCATGTTGTAGAATATTGAAAAATGTTAGAGCCAAAAATAGTCCATTACAGGAGCCTTTGTCATGTGATTGTAAGGTCTGATACCGGGTGTTTTGGCTCCATTAATGTAAGTTGTGTTAATGCAAATCCTTATATTTGTTGACTGACTGTTTCCGCTAAGGTGCAGTTTACTTTGGCACGGTTTAGTCCCCTGCCAGTGTCCTCATACTCCTCGTATGTGAGGTTGCAGAATTGGAATTCGCCCGTAGGCCAAACTTACAAACTGGAAAGTATAGAATATCCTCTTCTGTGACGAAACATTACCTATATAAACATCTTGAATATACTGAATCTTTTACTTTTATTGTATCACGCAATGACTAGGGTTATACATGTATTTCTTTATTATTCTAGGTTCCCCCATCAGACTTTGGAGCATATAGGCCGCAATGGATAGTTCTGGCGTTCAGCCTATATTTTTGTACTGCAATGCAGAAATCCGCCAGTAGGGGTCATGCACTGCCTGCCCTCTGTTATGTTTGCCAAGTCCTTGCAACAATTAGATGACAGGTAATTATTAGAATTTATGTAATTTTATTGGTCGGTGATGGCTGAGCCGCTGCGTTTCACTGCCAGGTGAAGGAATCCCCAATCTGTTTTATAACAGACAGCAATAGATGTTTGTGATGAAGGTATTATAGCAAGTAATATACCATATATATTTATATTAGTATATTATCTATATGATTTATTAATAGCCATACAGCACTTGTAGCATTGGCCGCCTAGGTGTGAATATGGACATGCAGGTTGCATTCATACACGATGTTATTGGGCCGTAATATACGAAAAATAGGAAATTACAGTCGGTGTACAGGCCGGTGGAAAGTGTGAGCACCATATTATCAACCAATAGAGATGGAAACGAGACAACAGGATAGATTAATTATGCAAAGTGAAACAGAATTGTGGTGCAAATTGTGCAAAAAAATTAAAAAGTGGAGTGCATGATATGCTCCAAATGGATTATATTTTGGTATATTTTATGCCTCTTTTTTGACAAGTGTCTGGAAAAGGGGATGAGGTAAAGAGTAGTCGAAAAGTGTGCCAGATTTGCTAAAGGTATGTTTCATTGTTCTGGCGTGTGATATATTAGTATAAAGTAAGGCCTTATTCACACAACTGTTTGTTTTTCACAGACCTAACATCTGTGAAAAAGACATGTTGGTCTATTTTTGGCTTTATTCACATGACAGTGAGAAACACCCATCAAACAGCTGTTTTAAAACCCATTAAAGTCTATGCATGTATTTACAGGTCTGTTTTTGTGTCTGTAAAAACGGACAAAGATCGAGCATGTCGTTTTGTTTTGTTTTTTTGTTTTGTTTTTTTATGGATGTCTAAAACATCCAAAATGGTGTTTTTTTTGTGGCATCACATGGCTATTTTTCACTGTTGTGTGAATAAGCTCTAAGGCAACAAGAAGGTAGCATAAGGAAGACAGAAGTGTCTGACATATCCAGCAAGATGCAACATGTTTGCGAAGGAGTATGCGTCAATATCAGAAATTTGGGGCTGTTTCTTCCTGACTGGTCTAGTTTTACACTAAGGCTAGGTTCACACTTGTGTTGGAGTTTCCATAGACGCAGATTCTGTCTAAAATTGGCGGAGAGAAAAGTCCTACACGTGGCGGACCCCATTATAGTCTGTGGAGTCCATGGGTGTCTCCATGAGGACCCAAAAGACAGAGAGCCGAACGCTAGTGTGAACCTAGCATAAGTTTAAAGCTGGCCATAGACATTACATTTTTGTTAACTGATTGACCATGAACATTCATGGCCAGTCAAAAGCAGATTGGTGGTGCTGGATTTTTTTTCGGCCGGTGGTCAGCCATATTGGTGGTATGATCAGCTTCTTTTGGCTGGTCAAAAGCCAATTATCACAGACTCACTAGGTGTGGTTTTTTTTTTTTTTTAAATTTTTGTAAATATTGTTGGTGGGATTGTTTCTACGAACAATCCCATCATTGATCGGACGTCCATCTGAAATTGAATGTGTATGGCCAGCTTAAGACCGTCTTATACAGCTGTAGCAAAGTTAACACGAACTTCTGCAATTGGTTAAACTGCTGCAATGTGATATTTTATCACAGAACACAACAAAAACCAAGGAAGTGTCACTGAATAATGTTTCTCTGACTTTTCATAATAAGATATCACGCTGCAGTAGCAGAAGGTCGGGTTAACGCTGCTATATCTGTATATCTTCATTGGCAAGAGTTTCCAAATGTGCCACCAAAGCTCACAGTAACCTGTGATCTCTGCTATTTAAGAGCAGCATAAAAGGGGTTAAAGTTGATCATGACTTTCTATGACTCTCTTTACATCTGAGGCTCCTTAAGGAATCTCCAATGCAGAAGTCTTCATATTTGGCAGATGAAAATAGCGCAGTATTCAGTAACATAAGACGCCATGATGAACACGTAGTCCAATGTAAGTCAATCATGTCTGTCATCTGACGGATCCATCGCAGCTTCCAATTTGCAGCTGTGATGGAACAGAAATCATGGTGCAGATGTAAACTTGGTGCAAGAACCAACATAGGGAGGGCATAATAAGGGCATCCCTGCTATTGTCTGCATACAGTTTATGGACAGGTATCCCAGAGTCCATTCTAGGACTTCTCTGAGCTGTAAAAGAGGCTCTGCCCAATCGGCCAATAAAAAAAAAAAAATAAGATAACATTTCTATGTGGCCTCCACTGTTACCCTTCCTTTGTCACATGATCTGTAACCCTACCTGTGTATATAAGGGAGGATGGAGCAGTGGCCATTACTGTGAGGAGGAGTTGACTCCGAATCTACTTTTGCTTCACAGGCCAGTGACATCGGGTCCATTTGCACTCAGTCCCATTCATGTGAATTGGGCTGAGCTGCAATACCAAGCACCGCATCTATGCAAGGTATGGCACTGTGCTTGGCATTCAGTGCAGAGTCCCGGGAGTTGGATATTGATGGCTTATCCTAAGAAAGGGTCACCAATGTAACTCCCAGAAAACCCATTCTGGGACTGTCAGTCACAATTAGGGACTTACATCCTGAAAGGCTGAATTTCTGCTGACTGTTGGTTGCGCTATTTTGCGAGTCGTAACACAACCACAATTACTATAACATGTAGTTGTGGGACAAACAATGTCACAGTGCAGCCCTAGCCTAAGTCCGAATGGCGCATGATTCTCCAATATTCAGGATCCAGGCACAGAAATCCTGTGTTATATACTGCAGACTGTGTAATGGCCGGTCTATAATTTATTAGCCACATTCAGGCCAGTGCTCCAGTGTCACAATAACAGATTATCTGCACTGATGTCTCAATGTAAACTGGAAATCTGAGAAACCTTTGTAATTGTTTTATCAAAGCAGAAATCTATTATTCTATTCAGTAAAGCAGAATAATTGTCTTTCCTTGGGTTGCAATGGATGCAGTGGACTAGTGTTTCTACCATTCAGTTCTGGGTTAAAAAGCGGCTTAAAGCAATTGGTTTTCTCAAGAAAGACGTCTCTTCTCATTTGTGAGTTGAAGGCTACTCCATGCTTCAGCTTACTAGACTGCATGTATCCACAGTAGGATAAGTATATTAGAGTCTGCGGGCTGAGTAAGGTTGTGGCTACCTGCGAGAGTATCATGTCACGTTGCAATGAGGTTGCGTTCATCTCACAACATATTGTCACTGTTTGGTTGTAGGTAACAAGTCACACATGACATGTCCATGTAGACCTCAGTGTAATTTCCTGGTCTTCTGTCTGTGTGTTGATTGTTCTTTCTACAGCCAAATCGCAACTTGCGAAGTGTTTGACTTATCTGAAGCTTGATGTAGGGCGATGGACGTCACCTAGTAGCCGAGTTATAGATGCTTGTGGCACAGTTTAAGGCTACAGACCCACGTTGCGGAAACGCAGCTTTTTTTTTTGTTGCGGTTTTTTGAGCCAAAGCCAACACTGGCTGCAAAAAGAATGGGAAATATATAGGAAGTTCTTATACTTCTCCCTTCTGCTCAATCCACTCCTCACTTTGGCTCAAAAAACCGCAGCAAAATCTGCAACAAAAAAAGCTGCTTTTCCACAACACGGGGCTGTAGCCTAAAGGGGTTTTCCAGGTCTTTGATATTGATCACTTGTCCTTAGGATAGGTCAATAATATCAGATCGGTGGAGGTCTGCCATCCAGAACCCCCACAGATCAGCGGGTTGAAGTGGCTGCAGCATTTAGACAAATCCCATGACCTCTTCACTACTTGCCAAGCACAGCGTCTTACATTGTATATTGGCTTTTGGTATTGCAGTTTAGGCCAAGTTCACACTTGCGCTGGGCTCTCCATCATTCGGGTCATTTTACATCCCCTAGTGTATTTCTGCTCTGGATTCTGTTGGTTGTTCAGGAAATCAGGGATAGTTCTATATCAGACTTCATGAGATCTTCTCATAGTTGTCTTAAGACCAATTTAACGCTTTCCCCCAATTGCCCTTGGCCTGTCCTGATGATGTGTCCATTTGGGGGCAGCAGTGGGGGAGGAAGTCTGTGGCCATCTTGAAAGGTTTTCACTAGGGCTGACCAGAACAGAGGAATGGAGGCCGCATGGAAAGTACAAAGGACACCAGGTATGTTGACTATACGTGTAGTTAGATTTCTATTGAATCGTTCCCTGTGCTCAGCCCCATCTGGTACACACATATATTATGCATTTGCACCACAGTGACAATTTTACACACTAGCAAGTCAACCTCAGACTTGGTAAAATGAATATATACACCTTTGTCAAGTCTTCATTTTCATTAAGCCGCCTTCATGGCCTTAGTCATGGCCTTCGTCATGGCCTTAGTTACACACAAATAAACACGCACTCAAACATGCACAGATCCGTGAGCAAACAGTCCGGCCCTTGTCCCGTGTGAAAACTCTTTCCTGACACCACCTCCTGCCTGGTGTTTGCAAAATGAATCAAGAAGCCGGCCAACATTAAGGAATAAGGAGATGGCTGTATGTGTAAGGAACTGTACTGCCCCATGTGGTGGAGAGGAGAATCTAATAAAATATGACACATGGGTATATATGAGTATTTACCATAGCAACTAATAAATGACAGCTGGAAATACAAGTAAATTTAACTAGTTTCTATGGGCAAATCCTCCAACTATCGCTTGTAGTGTTAAAGGGATTGTGCAGTTTAAGACCAATATTGAGGAACCAATGTTATTTGCATAATGAAAAGTAGAATGTTCCAATATACTTTCAGGATCCATTCCGCACGGTTTTCTAGATCTCTGCTTGCTGTCATTCATTCTGCTTACTCCTAGTGGATAAAGATCAGTCCATGGTCATGTGATCTACACACAGGTGCACAGCTCGTTACAGTCACAGCACAGTAATCAGACATCTGCCTGGTAACGAGCTGTGCACCTGTGTCCATCACATGACCATGGACTGATCTTTATCCAGTAGGAGTAAGCAAAATGAATGACAGCAAGCAGAGATCTAGTAAACCGCGCGGAATTGATACTGAAAGTATATTGGAAAATTGTACAACTTTGTATAACAGGAGATTCAGGGGCTGCTAAAGCAGTTGTCAGAACCAGCTGTGTATATAGGAGCAAAGGGGTCCCATACCAAAAATCAGAATAGGCCCATCTTTGTATTCCTGGACAGGTTACTCACATTGATTTCTTCATAGTGCTCTCCCTTATGCTATTTTTAGTCGGATGCATATACCATATACTCTCTCCATTCACTTCTATAGGACTTCTAAGAATAGTCCTCTGGTTGGTCGTCCCATAGAGCTGAATGGAGAGAGTTGCAACACCCCTATGCTCAAATAGGGTAGGCCCTTAAAAATCACACTGATGTCACTACACAAATAATTCTTACACAATGACAGGAATAAGTGATGTCATAGCCCAGAGATGTCTCTTTACACTGATAGAAAATACTGTGACGTCATAGGAAAGGGATATTGTTTTCATACTGTTAGATTACTGTACTATCTGAACTCTGTCATCAATATTAATAAACATAGTGACATAACAGATCACAGACATATCAGACTGTTGGACCTTCTATTATCCCTGGGCTCCTGTGCATCCTGCCTGGTACCCCATAAATTCCGCCCCTGCTTTATGGCCCTGCTGCAACTGCAACCTACATATCCCCTATATTTATGCCTCTGGCCGGTTGTCAGGAAATGTTGATCTTGGTGCAGAGTTGCAGGGATTCTGCATATCTTGTGGGAATGCTTTAGGTGGGACTGACAACTTCTCATTTACCTACATTGGGCAGTCTCAGATTATTAACCAGTAGTATACATAATAGACCTGAATACACGTCCAACATTTACAGTACTGCACTGGCGATGCAAGAATAAAGAGGCCACTAAGTAAAGAAAACCATGAGCCTAATCTATGTCAGTTACTGGCAAAAATGTTACCAGGTGCCCTATATAACATAACTGCTGCATTGGAAGGGCGACTTCCCATCCAATTTATTGGTCTTGTTGCTCACCTTTGTTTCCTCAAGGAGACAAAAACTGAATCCATCTTCCAGATTTGGTATTCCAAGGGGCAATATTCCTTTGCATTCATTGATCAGTTTCCAGCAAGAACTTTTCTAGGAACTGCTTGAATAGGGTCGTAGTCTCACATTTTGAGTAGAAATGATTAAATTCTCATATTCTGAAACCCTTTAGAAACATGCAGAAAGCAAAATCCATTTAATACCACAGGCCTTCTACATTACACATCTAGTAGTAATTGGAGTTCTGTATAATGTGGGTCATGAGGCATGTTTTTTTTGTACAAACTTAAAGGGGTTGTACAGGATTAGAAAAGTATGGTTGCTTTCTTCCAGACACACCACCACTTCCCTCCATAGACTGTTTCTGGTATTAAAATGACACTTCGGCGGCTTTTTTTTTTTTATAGCTATGCAAAGTAGTCAAAGTAGATTCAATATCTGCTACTGCCGATGCAGTCGCCCATATCTAGTAGCCGTACCCATGTTTATTTCTAGTTTGTACAAAATGTTTCGGAGCTAATACTAAAATATACTTTCCAGGACCTTAGACACTGAGGAGGATTTCACCAAAGGTCCTGGAAGATCCTTGTAAAGCTTCACCAACAGCCTTTCTATAAATGAGGACCAGCTTTGAGGAAGCTGCGAGAGGCCGGGTAAGGTGATATTACATAGTGGTCATTCATATGAATGTAATAATGGTCATCCGGGACCACAAGAGTAGGGGGTGCTCTTTGCGGTAGGCTGTAAATGACGGATCCCAAGCAGGAGAGCCTCTGTATAACATTCTTATGGGCCTAGGATTTAGGTAATCTCTTCAGCAACCTTATCTTAGGAGTGTTTAATACCAGAATTTCACATCATAGCATTGTGGAAGAGCTTATATTAATATCCAAGTCCTCTGTGTTATACCATGTGAAATATAGTATAAAAACATCTTATGATTAGGATATGGAGTCTTGAAGAACTGTATGTAAAATGTCACACTTATCATTCCCCTTGGTGACAGTTTTTAAGCAGAATTGTCAGCTTGTAGACAGAAGGTCACATCTACACATTGGACATATTTGCTGCCTACCCTGGGAACATTTTGTTTTTCAATAGAAATCTAAAGAATTTTTGAGTCGTTTCTTATGTAGATGTAAACCTGTGGACGGATCTGAAAGTGCTGATGTGTTATGAACAGCCTCACAGCTTTGCTTTTTTGGCTAGTCCTATATTAAAAAGCATAAATAAAGTAAGGCTATGTTCACATTTGCGCTCGGAGATTCCATTCCACATTTTTTGGGAAGAAATCCGGTGGACCCTATTATAGTCTATGGTTTCTGCAGGTAACTGCTTTTTAAGCAGATTGGGTTTCTGTTTTTCGGGTCTCCAAGCGGACCCAAAGAACGGAAACCAAAGCGCAGGTATGAACCTAGAGTAAGTTTTAATGTAGTAACCAAGTGCATAAAGTTGGATAAAGACAACCTATAAACCAGGGGTCAGCAACCTTCGGCACTCCAGCTGCTGTGAAACTACAACTCCCAACATGCTTTTTTTTACTTCCATGGGAGTTCCAAGAACAGCAGAGCAAGTATGCATGCTGGGAGTTGTAGTTTTACAACAGCTGGAGTGCCGAAGGTTGCCTACCCCTGCGATAAACCTACTACGTTGATCCAAAAAGAAGACAAAGTCCCTACAAAGCTGACACCAACTGCCCCATCCTCAACTCTAAATATGGCAATTGGACTAAATCCCTGGATCATCATCCTATCCCAAGAATATCTAGCTCCCATAACCTATGACTTTTTTAATTCAAGAAAGTTATCCAGGCCCCTCTTAAACTTGTAAAAGTTATCAGTCATCCTGGGCAGTGACTTACATAGTCTCACTGCTCTTACTGTAAAGAAGTCCCAGCCCCTGACCTATGACAACATTTTCTCCTTTACACGTAGAGGATGCCCCTTGTCATGGTTACGCGGCTCAGTATAAAGAGATCATTGGAAAAGATCTCAAGTAAAGCCAATGCCACTAACTCTATTAAATAATTTTTTGACAGAAGAGATGGATTTTCATCTCAGAGGACCTTGCGTTACATGCAGCCATGAACATGAGAATATGAGTGAGCGGCTGGAGACACACAGCAACGTAGCTGCAGCGTCTACCGAGTGTTGTACCTCACCCCAGTTCCTGATTCACACTATACCTAAACTACTTGTGTAGACTTTCCTTTTATTGTATTGATAACGGGTTGAACCTCAACTACTACAGTGGGGTTGGGTTTTGGAGCATATTTGCAATTGCAGCAGAGGGGGCATCAAAAAGTGTTTTTCTCAATCATGTATAACCATCACCAGAGGGATAAGGCCATCAATATTTTAGTCTCAGAAAATCCCTTTAAGGCTATGATCACATGTGCGTCAGTGGTTTCTGTTAGGAGCCTTCATCGCAGATTCCATCAAAAATCATGGACCGCTGCCAAAATGATGGATACCTGAAGGACTCCATATTTTAGGCCTGCCCCTGTTAGGGTTTCAGATTCTCATTTTACAGTTCCCTTTAGGATTAAAGGGGTCATCCAGTTTCTAATATTGATGGCTTATTCTTGGATGAGAGTCCAACAGCCGAGAACCCTGCAGATCTGCTCTTTGGGGACAGTGCAGGTAATGATTACATGTCCGGAGTCATGCTGTTCACTTTACTGTACAATTTGTAGCGATGGGTTTTTGTTTTGCAGAGCTGTGTCATTGAAGTCTATGGGGTAGACCAAAATATATCACTGTACTTTGTAAGGTGAGTGAGCAGTGCATACATATCGAAAACATTACTGGGAGCTGCACTGTCCCTGAACAGAAGATTTGTTGGGTCCTCAGCTGTCGGACCCTAATTCTTTGGGGCAACTAGGTGTTGCTGCTTGCACCTTTGGAGAAATGGCAATGTCCTTGTTGCTCCAAAGAGCTCATTTGCATATCTACAGAAACCGAAATCTCAGTATAGGAGGTACTGATTCACAAGGGGAGAACAGCGCTAAATTCAGGTGATCGTAACCTATCTATCTGCGGAGCTCGGTTGATATGCTGGGTTCTGGTGACAGACTTCCTTGAAATCTTCAAACATCTCCTGCTGGGTGAATGTGTGTACATGTCTTTTTTTCTGTTGAGTTGTAGTCTTAGACATGTAGTATATACACCAGTTGTTGAGTAAGGAAAAACTAACTATTCCCCTGAAGCATCGGAGCTCAGCCAAGCTGTTAAGGGTGTGGAAATGTTGTTGACAGATTACAATGACAACCATCAAAACTATATTCCACTCAGCATCTTGGGATCAGAGTAAAGTATGTAGAGTAAAGTATTCACAAAGTTACTTCACATTTTACATAGATTAAATCTATATAGAAATTGTGTACAATATCCAAAGCTAGGTCCACCTTTGCAATAAGTTTTATTTGCCAAATATATCTAAAATAAGTGAACAAACCCTATGTAGTGTGGTACAGGTGTTATACTACCTCCTCTCTATCCCCTATTTTCTGCACCAATAAAAGGTAGTATGACTGAAGGATCAGACTACATGGGGCATGTTGTCTGTTACCATAGAAACACACAGTTCTGCATAGGAGTTATAGAAACAAAGGGACATTTTGCAACAAAGTGGCTTCATTTTTCATTTTAGATTCCCTGGGACAATAAAGAAAACTTGGTTGAAAAGTTGGACATAACTTTTAACAATTGGATTTTTTAATAATCATATTAAGCTGAAGCTATCTTGCAGCTCAATTTTGTGTGGATTATCTGTGTACCAGAGCAATATTGCTGTAGATTTAAGTAGCATTTCAGCATATTTAGTTAGCTATTGTGTAGATCCCTGTCTTGTGGACATTGTCTGTCATACCTCATGTTATACTAATATCGGAAGATTCCAAAGAAAATGACAAGGATACTCGCTATACAAGGACCTTAGTCCCTCTCATTCTGATCCCTTGTTTTTATACTGCTTGGTAACTCCAATGTAGTGGCGATAGACATCTTCATGATGAATTAGACCTTATACTCCATGACTGTGCGCATTAGTATGTTGACCAATACATTTCATCACATATTAATGCTTTCACTTCATTTGTTCTTTACATATTTAATATCCATGCCGGTAATGCAGTAATCCTCAGCTTGAAAGGTCTTTTGTGTGTTACAAGTTCTGGAAAAAAAATTGTCAGGTGATCACCAGTACATTTAGGCCTCATGCACACCGTGTTAAAGGGAGTCTATCATTACAAAAACCACTTTTAAGCTAACGAGACGTTGGAATGGCCTTTAAAAAGGCCATTCTCCTCCTACCTTTCCTTGTTTTCTTCTCCCAGCCAATTCCAAGATAATTAGTTTGTTCATGTATGTAAATGAGCACCCGGGGCGTTCATCCTCTTCCGCGAGCACCCACCTTGTCATTGCTTCTCACCGCCCTTTCGTCCGTTGCGGTGACTCCCCTCTTGGTCTTCTTTCTTCTCAGTTCTTGCCGGCAGCGAATTCTCGCGCATGCACAATCAGCTCTGCCACTTTGGGTTCGGGCAGAGATGACTGCGCATGACGGGCTGCCGTTTTCCAGTGGTCTGTCACAAGAGCGTACTGTGGCAGAGCCGATTTGCGCATCCGCACAGCGCTGTGTATGAGGGCTTAGAAGAAAGTAGATAAAGAGAAGACCAAGAGGGGAGTCACCACAACGGAAGAAGGGGCGGTGATAAATGATGACGAGGTAGGTGCTCGCAGAAGAGGCGGAACGCCCCGGGTGCACCGTGGTGTTAATTAACATACATGACGAAATGAATTATCTTGGAATCAGCTGGGAGAAGAAAACAAGGTAGGAGAAGAATGGCCTTTTTAAAAGCCATACCAACGTGCCATTAGCTTAAAAGTGGTTTTGCGAATTATAGACTCCCTTTACAGTATGATCCCATACATTTCAATGGGCCCATACACACAGCTCTAGATTTTGCGTCTGTGTCTCTGAGCCGAATTAAAGAGCTGCAAATTATAGAACAGGTTCTATACCTGTCTGTAGTCGTGGCTGTCAATTCATTTTAATGTATAGGTCAGGGATAACCACGAATAACAGAAGGACACCAATTTGTGCGTCATCTGTGCCGTTTCCACTGAACACGGTTGTGTGCATGAGGACATGCATGGGTCAGGTGGCCTTCATATGTTCACTCCTGATATTTTCCCCAATCATCAGTCCCTATAAGAGTGAAACCAATTGATGTCTGCTATAGCACTGTAGCTGCACTCCAGGGCTGCTGGTGCTTTCACTTAAAGTGGTTGTCCCATTAAAGACCCCTATCCACATTGCTGTGGTTCCGACCACTGGTTCCCCCCCCCCCCTCCAATCAAATCTGGAGAATCGAGGAACAAAATTCCTCCATGCCTTCTCTGTGTGCCAGAGCACTTGCGTGAAGGGCATCCCAGTCACTGCTATTCGCCTTTCGAGACAGAGATTGCAGTCCTGGCAAACCCCAAAGCATTGAATGGAGTACCAGTCACCCAAACGCACTGGTGCTTTTTCTTAAGGCGGATGCAGGGAACTTTTGGGTCCCTATTCTCCTGATCGCTGGAGGACCAGTGGTCAGCGCCCCAGTGATATGACACATCCCCTATCCTGTGGATAAGGTTCTTTAATGGGAGAACCCCTTTAAGTGAAATACTGATTATGGGCTTTTCCTCATTATTGCACAGTTTTCTGGGTTATCACATGAGCACTAATGACAAGTAGGCCAAAGTCAATCAGATTTTCAATTACTTAAAGAGTACCCGTTGTTTCAAATGTAAATGAACACTTCAGATGAATAAAAAACTTTGTAATGTATCTTATCAGAGGAAAGTGCTCCTATCTGCTATTATCAGTACCTCTGCTGCCTGTTAAACTGCTCAATTCACTGAGAGATCTGTCTTCAATGAAGACCTACTGCAGTTCATAGAACTCTATGTTGGGGGGAGCAGGAAGTGGAGTGAGTGAGAAGCAAAGAGAAACAGGCATCCTGAAGCAGATTACAGTACGGTGTCTCTTGCTAGAGTGGTTTTCACATCTATAATGCTCACTCCTGTTAAGACCTGCTGAAAAATTGTTCTGAAAAGAAATAATTCTTACTATGTCCTCTAGCAGCTTGTTTCCCTGTGCTTGCTTCTCACTCACTGGGCTTTTCCTCCCCCTCCCCATAGAGCTCAATGTAATCTGATCTGTTAGTGAGCTAAACAGACTTCACAGTAAGGACAGAACTCTCAGTGAAATGAGCAGCTTGCCAGGCAGGAAAGGAGCTGATATCAAAGAAAAATGCTCTTATCTGATAAGATAAATTAAAAAGATTCTTATATTCACCTGAAAAGTTTAACTGCGGGAAAAAAATTGAAATGACAGGTACTCCTTAAGTGAATCCACTGGATGCTCCAGCCCAAGTGCAGCTACAGTACTGCAGCAGACAACATTTGGCAGCACATTAATAGGGTCTTATGAATAACTAGTGAATCAGATTTTGCATAGCTATGGGCATAACCATCACAAAATTAAAAAAACGTAGAAAGGGGAGGACTAGAGAGTAGAGAAGTGCTTGACCAAAAGACTTGGCTCTATGAATGCAAAATGGCTGCCTATAGCCTCAAGTTTTAGTTTACAGTTTCAGTGGGAAGAACTACTCTGAAGCACAAACAGCAGCTCTAACAAGTGAAATACTAGGCGAGAAGTCTTTAAAAAGATATTTACAAGCATATATGTAAAGTTTCAGAGCTGTGGCAGGGGACACAATCTGGTAACATTTTTTGGGGGCCTCTTATTTCACCACCATCCATTCCAGTGACTATAATTTTGGTCCATTAGAGTTGGTTCACATGTTGCAGATTTGTTGTAGAAATTCTTACGATTCCACACTTCTCTCCATGTACGTGCTGTAGGCACTCCCCATTAGGAGGCATGGAACTGATCTTCCGCATGTGAATATAACCCAATTCTACTTGCCTCAATGACGGTGAAATGGTATGTTGAAGATGTTTTTGTCTGGTTCATTATAACAAATGGGAAGTGCATGAGTTGGATGAGTAACTCTTCCTGCGATAAAGAAAATGAGCAACAATCTCTGACTGCGGAAGATGAAATATACATCATTTTCACTGTGATACTAAATCTGAGCGTTTGTGTTTTTTATGCATATTTTATCACTGTAATACCATTATGAATTACACATGATGGTAAAAAATTGCAACAGATGCTGAAATTTGGTTTCCCAGCTCTATAAAAATCGTCTATTTTTTTGCAGTCAGACCGATCCTCTGAGCAATGTACAGACATCTTTTTATTGCTATAACTGGAATAGTTTTCCAACAAAAAAAATACATATTCAGTTTATAACACTTTTTGGAGCTTTTCAACTGGACATTTATTGGATCATTAACCCATTACAAACTTCCAGGCAGTGGTTTATATAGATGGAGGGGCAAAGATCAAACTTTGTGACCCATTATGTAGCTGTTTTTGTCACTGGACCTGCGTTTGTTGGCCAATTTCTTACCGTCTTCTTTTTCTAAACTAGTTTATATTTCACCAAAATGGATAGTTTCAACCAAAACAATCACGTGTCAGATGCCGAGGTATAACTAGAAGCTCCGGGGCCCCAGTGCAAAATCTGTAATGAAGCTCCTACCTACCTTGTGCCATTTACACACATGGACAAAATTGTTGGTAACCCTCGTTTAATGAAAGAAAAACCCACAATGGTCACAGAAATAACTTGACTCTGACAAAAGTAATAATATATAAAACTACATGTTGACAAGCCACAAAGCTTCTGGGAGAATGTCCTATGCACAGATGAGACAAAAATCAAAATTTTTGGCAAGGCACTTCAGCTCTATGTTTACAGACGGAAAAATGAAGCATATCTTGAAAAGAACACTATCCCTACTGTGAGACATAGAGGAGGCTCTGTTATGTTCTGGGGCTGCTTCTGGCACAGGGTGTCTTGAATCTGTGCAGGGTACAATGAAATCTCAAGACTATCAAAGGATTCTAGATAGAAATGTGCTGCCCAGTGTCAGAAAGCGTGGTCTCAGGTCGCAGATCATGGGTCTTGCAACAGGATAATGACCAAAAACACAGCTAAAAACACTCAAGAATGGCTAAGAGGAAAACATTGGACTATTCTGAAGTGGCCTTCTATGAGCCCTGATCTAAATCCTATTGAGCATCTTTGGAAGGAGCTGAAACCTGCCGTCTGGAAAAGGCACCCTTCAAACCCAAGACAACTGGAGCAGTTTGCTCATGAGGAGTGGCCAAAATACCTGTTGAGAGGTGCAGAAGTCTCATTGACAGTTACAGGAATCGTTTGATTGCAGTGATTGCCTCAAAAGGTTGTGCAACAAAATATTAAGTTAAGGGAACCATCATTTCTGACCAGGCCTGTTTCATGAGTTTTCTTTTTTTAAAAATTCTGTTGAAGCATGGTTGAAAAGCAATGTCTGACTATCATTTGTTCATTTTCATAGAATTTTTATATATTATTACTTTTGTCAGATTCAAGTTATTTCTGTGACCATTGTGGGTTTTTCTTTCATTAAACGAGGGGTACCAACAATTTTGTCCATGTGTGGAGAATAGTTAGTATTTTTATTTTTTGTTGCCCCACAGTGAAAGAAGTCGGCCATGAATGCTTTTTGTGGAGAATGTTCCCAGAAACATCGTCTATCCTTCGTCCAGTGTCATTGAACATGTAAGGCCAGTATGAAGGACTGTAAAATACAATATGGCCTAACATGGGTACGACTGCATCCTTCATATGATCTTTCACCAGACAGTTGTTTGTTCAATTGTTCAACCATCGACCTACTTTTTATTTAATATGTAGGGTCACCATCGCATGACAATTCCTTTCTAGAAAAAAAAGAATCCTACACTGGTTCTTGTGACTCAAAAGGGGATGGGACCCACTAGGGCCAGGTCTTTTAGCAGCCACATGGGCATGTACAACTTGCTTCTCGTGATGGCCTCAAGTCAACACTTTCACCATGTGATACATTTTAGAATGGTTGGACAGATTTCTCTCTCTTGGTATGAATGCCTAGTTTATTATAATAAGAATGATCAGCAATTTTGAAGTGTAAAGCTGGTCATACACATAAAATGAACGGCTTCCAGACTGCTTATTGACTATATACAGTGGGGAAAAAAAGTATTTAGTCAGCCACCAATTGTGCAAGTTCTCCCACTTAAAAAGATGAGGCCGGCCTGTAATTGTCATCATAGGTAGACCTCAACTATGAGAGACAAAATGAGAAACAAATCCAGAAAATCACATTGTCTGATTTTTAAAGAATTTATTTGCAAATTATGATAGAAAATAAGTATTTGGTCACCTACAATCACGCAAGATTTCTGGCTCTCACAGACCTGTAACTTCTTCTTTAAGCGTCCTCCACTCATTACCTGTAGTAATGGCCTCTGTTTGAGGTTGTGGACAGGTGTCTTTTATACTGATAACAATTTCAAACAGTCACACTCCAAACTCCACTATGATGAAGACCAAAGAGCTGTGGAAGGACCAGAAACAAAATTGTAGACCTGCACCAGGCTGGGAAGACTGAATCTGCAATAGGCAAGCAGCTTGGTGTGAAGAAATCAACTGTGGGAGCAATAATTAGAAAATGGAAGACATACAAGACCACTGATAATCTCCCTCCATCAGGGGCTCCATGCAAGATCTCACCCCGTGGGGTCAAAATGATCACAAGAACGGTGAGCAAAAACCCCAGAACCACACAGGGGGACCTAGTGAGTGACCTGCAGAAAGCTGGGACTAACGTAACAAAGGCTACCGTCAGTAACACAATACGCCGCCAGGGACTCAGATCCTGCAGTGCCAGACATGTCCCCCTGCTTAAGCCAGTACATATCCGGGCCCGTCTGAAGTCTCCAGATCTCAACCCCATAGAAAACCTTTGGAGGGAGTTGAAAGTCCGTGTTGCCCAGAGACAGCCCCAAAACATCACTGCTCTAGAGGAGATCTGCATGGAGGAATGGGCCAACATACCAGCAACAGTGTGTGCCAACCTTGTGAAGACTTACAGAAAACGTTTGACCTCTGTCATTGCCAAAGGATATATAAAAGTATTGAGATGAACTTTTGTTATTGACCAAATACTTATTTTCCACCATAATTTGCAAATAAATTCTTAAAAAATCAGACAATGTGATTTTCTGGATTTGTTTTCTCATTTTGTCTGTCATAGTTGAGGTCTACCTATGATGACAATTACAGGCCGGCCTCATCTTTGTAAGTGGGAGAACTTGCACAATAGTTGGCTGACTAAATACTTTTTTTCTCCACTGTGTCTGGGCGGTTCACTCTTGACCCTCATACTAGTACGTTCTTACAGTGTTATGCAGTTGCATGAAATTGTATAGCTGCAGGAGTGGGGGGCCTCTGTTACTACAGCCAGACCTCCCATAGAGAAGGCAGGGTTAGTTTATTACTATCCCCGCCTTCCCAATCGCTGTCACGTGACCGCCGGAGTCTGGGAACTGTATGAACTACTGGGTCCTAAGTGTCCTAAGGAAGCGGCATTCTTCTTGTAATTGGTGTTAATATATCCGATCCAGTTACAGGGGAAATCAGCAGAAAAAAAAAGAAAAAGATATGTAATGTTAAAAAGTTCCCCAAAGGTCTATTATAACCATATAGGGGCACAATGTATGACAAATAAATGAAAATAAAATGAACAATTACTTCTACCAGTCTCACGTTACAGATTCTAGCCCTGGCCGCCGCAACAAATGTGTTCCTTCTATAAAAATTAATGTAGAGAGGGAAACTTTTTTTTTTTTTTTTTTTTTGTGCTATTAAAAAAATAACATGAAAAATAAGAAAAAAAAATAGGCTGGTTTACTCTCCTTTTTTATTTATATTTTCTAGGATATTAAAATAAAGAAAAAAAAACATGCAAATATAAAAATAAAGTGCTATTTATTGCCAAAAAAAAAAAATGTTAGTGTCCTCAAAACTTCATGTACGAAAAAATCTGAAAATGTGTCTGCACCTGAACCAGGGAAAATACACATTGGATTTCAACATGTCCAGTCCTTTTGTTCTTGGCTAGATAAGCCACCGTCAGACGTGTCATCTAGCAGCATTCAGGACAAGCCGAGTATATATGTATATGGAGAGGTCAACAGCTATCTAATGTGTATGGCCAGATTAAGAAACCAAGTATGACTGTAGATGAGGCTGTAATGGTTAAAATGAATTGAATTAAGATTCGATGCCGATCTATCTTTGAATCACTGGAACCCCAGACTTGCAACCATAATACAGGCAGTAAAAGGCAGACACATTATGGGCATCTACAGGAGACTGGACCCTCAAGAAATGACAGCACGTAACATGTACAGAAGCCATACATAGAACTGAGAACCCACTAAATGATGATTTCACTGGTTTAAAGGGATTTAGAGATCTAGACTAAAATAAAAAGCGCTCCAAGTCACCATGAACCATTATCGGCAGAAGAAAATGCGTGGCCGTAACGTACACTTTTTGTAGTATCCGTTTTTTATTGACTTGAAATCAGAATAAATACACAGCCCTTCCCCTTAAAACTCTGTTTGTAAACAATAGAAAACCTTACCATGTTCTTTGGCCTGTCTTTTTGTTTGGTTTGGCACAGCAGGGATATCCCACGAGTATGTAAATGGAATCTTATCCCTGGAAAGTGTAGACTGGCCTTCCCTAAATCCCCCTCCTTCCCTTAGTTCAGAATAACATGTACAAGACGTGTTAAAGCCCAAGACAGCCAGACTTCATCTAGAAAAAGTTGAAATGGATCAGTTAGAGAGTCCCCGTAGAAGGGCTTACTCCATCGCTTTTTCCTTCTCTGTCCCTATTTCCATCACAGGGATAGCGTGTTCTTTGTAGTCCCACTTAGCCACACATGCAGGGGACTCCATGTCTTAGGTCCTTTTAGCAGAACTTGTGTCTGACAGGATAATCTCTGTCCTGAGGGGGTGGAAAAAAAAAAATTAGGATAATAGTATTACAAGACATACTTGTTCTGCCAAACCTGTAATATTTTATGTAGCAGTCTATGTTAAAAAAAGGTTTTCCATTTTAGTGCTAACTTTTCAACAAATTTTGCATAAATGAATAGTACAAGCGATTAAACTTTGTAATATATATCTTATCAGAGAGAAATACTTATTTCTGCTCTTATCAGGCTTATCCATCCCTCAGCTAAACTGACTTTCACTCTGAAAATTCTGTTATGTGTGTCCTGAGGCAGACTACAGTTACTATGATCAATGGGGTATTCCCATTGCTGACATCTACTGGACATTCATGGTATATCATGTGGATTCGCCACAAAGGTCCCAGTTGGGAAATCCCCCTTTTAAGCGAAATTCCAAATTTTCTATGTTACTAGGCAGTATTGGAGAAGTTACTGAACTGGTGCCCCCTTTTCTTACATCACTTCCTGCTCTGCAGCTATTGGCTGAAGCTGTAATACACAGACTTCCTGCTCTGCCCTCCCCATACATGAACATAATACTGTTAATACCCACCCATTCACTGTGATGGGGTCCTGAAGAAAGCTGCTGTGTGCCTATGTGTCCTCCATTTCCGCTTGTCCCATCGACATAGAAGAAGCATTTTGAAAGTGCGCCTGAATGAGCGGTTGCAGAGTGCATAACACATGGGGTTGACAGTACTGTTAACATAGCATAACCAGTAACCCAGCTCCCACAATGTGGTGGGAATACAGTCCTTACAGAATGTGGACACTAGCACCATGATATTGTAAGGAGTCCATGTCAAAATAAAAGCAAGCAATATAGCACTTAGAGTCCTTGCGGCTTTCTTTTCTTTGATAAGTGAATTGCTTTTCCTCTTTCCATGTCGGGTTTTTTTCCACTTTAGCTTTAATAACTGTTGAGGGCAAAGCTGTGGCCAGGGTTCGGGATGATTTCCTAGACACCTCCCGTTTTCCTCCATTGACTTCGTTCTCTAAAGCCCCCCGACCAATGGTGTCATTGGACCCATGAGAGGCAGTTGGTGTGGCAACGACAGTGCTGACCATTGGGAGTCGAATGACTGCTGAGCAGATGCTTTTCATCTCATATGGATGTTCATCTCCCTCAGAAGAAGAGGAGAGGGGAGTCTGCAGAAGCGGCATCTTCCATAGTATTCCAGCTCCCATTACTTCGGTGTTGAGGATAGTTTCTGAGCGATGGACTGGCAGAAAGTTTACCTGGAAAACAGCATGCTCTCTTGACCCTTGGCACTGCTACTTGTGATCTGGACAACCTTTCTGATTCTCCCAGGCCACTGCTACTCCCACTTCTGACACTCCCCAAAGGACGAACAATGTTTTCTGTCTCCGAGCCTTGCAAGCCAGCCAGTTCTCTACTTCTGTTCTCTGTTTCTCTGTAAATCCTCCAGTACAGTATACTCATGATGGTTACTGGCAAGTAAAAGGCAGCAATGGCAGTGCCAAATGTGATAATAGGCTGTGAGAAGAACTGGATGTAGCATTCACCAGGTTCTACTGTCCTTTCACCGACAATATACTGCCAGCACAATATAGCAGGTGCCCATAATACAAAAGATATAACCCATGCCAACCCAATCATAATAGCTGCTCTTTTTGGTGTTCTCTTAGCCCTGTATGTCAGTGGCCGAGTAACTGAAAAATAGCGGTCAAAGCTTATAATCAGCAGATTCATCACAGAAGCGTTACTTGTCACATAATCTAGCGCCAACCACAGGTCACACGAAAGCGTGCCAAGTGCCCAACGTCCCATTATAATGTAGGTTGTGTACAAGTTCATGGACACTGCTCCAATGACGACATCGGCACATGCTAAACTAAGTAAGAAGTAGTTGTTGACAGTCTTTAGGTCGCTGTTGACTTTGAAGGCCAAGAGAACCAGGATATTCCCAAGTATAGTAATAAAAGAAAGGATTCCTGTGGTCAGGACGATAAGCACCACTTCCCATACAGCGTGGCCACCAAAGGGGTCAGGGTATGGATGCTCCGTAGCATTAGGGGTCAACGGGTCAATAGTGGAATTGTTCATGGTTGGAAGCCAGTCAGTCATCGATTCTTGCCCAGCATTCTGATGCAGGGCTAACATGAAATCTTTCAGGACAGCAGGGGTATGGTCCCCTATAACTAAAGTATGTTATCCCTTTATCCACTGTAACCTGCAAGTACAAGAAAAATAAGAGTCAGTGGCAGAAGGACAATAATGGTCAGTACGAAGGCTTAAAAGGGAACCTATCGCATTGAAAACACCACTGAATCTGTGGAGATTGTGTTACAGAATAGGAGCTGGGCAAATATGTAGTTTTGTAGAAAGTGACTATATAGAACATGAATTTATTGGTTGAAAAGGTCTTTTTCACATACATGTATGCTGGATTTCCTGGCCTGAACACTATGCAGGGAGTATAAATCCTAGCACTATAGCTATCTATGATGCTAGAAGTCTGTGCCTGTCCATAAAATACTCTCCCATACTTACATCACTATGGGACAGTATTTTAAAGGAAGGCAGGAACTCCTATGTTACTAGGACTCCATCTCCCCGCATAGAGTTTAGGCTGGTAAATCTGGCACATACATGAAACTCGATTGTGTGAAAGCAACCTAAACCTGTGCACATTCTGGATTTAGGAATCCAGTAGGCATCATCACTCAATATTGACAATCTTCCCTGTATAAGTATACATACAGGGCTAGTTGTCAATCATTGGGTCGGACCGCCCACTGGACTCCTAAACTCAGAATGAGCAGAGACTTATTTATAGTGATCTAAGTTCTTCCATTCTTTTCATACATAGCCATAGATCAATCTGCTCAGCTCCTCCTGCCCTATAACACTGCATTTTCAATATAACAGATCCCTTTAAAAAAAACTTTTTGAACAGTACAGAAGTGACTAGAAGATTTCAGCTGATAACCGCACAATACGCTAGTACAGATCCAGGCATGTAGAAAGCTACCACCTGTTACACCTGACACTTCACCGAGGTGTTGCGTTTTCACCCGTACCTCTTACTGTCATGTTTCCTCGTTTGCTACTCCTAAATTTTGTTTTTTATTCTTTCGTTTCTAGTTCCTCGCCCGCCTCCTCTGCTACGTGTGTTTCTAATCTGTAGCTAAACAAAGCCGGATTTATGATCTCTATTGTTGATCACTGGAGGAAGACGTTGTGTTACTGAAGGAGGGACCCCACCTCCCCCTTGTATTACTTAAAGTAAGGGACGGAGAAGTGGTTGGACAGGTTTAGTTTTCACAAGTAAAAATGATTAAATGTAGGAGGAAGTGAAAGAAAGAGAATAGAGAGAGATTACTGGAAGGAAACATTTTAGAATAAGCCATATGTTACCAAAACACCAGCTCGCCTCGTGTAACACCTCCTCTAGCTACACCTGGATTCCCACTTCTCTATGTGTTGCTCCATCTATTCTCCCCTGTAACCCATTCCTTATAGTTTGACTTTACCTACTGTTACGATGACCTAGTCCTTCTGATATTCTGCACCACATTTCTGGCCTCTGCTCTGTTTACATTGTAGATAACTATTCCAGTCTCATTATATTTATCACCATCATTATTCTCTTTTCTATAGCATCATTCTCTGTGCTGTAAGGCTCTGTTCACATCTGTATTGTGGTTTTTTTTATTATAACGGAAACCACAACACAGATCTACCGCACATCAGATACTTATGGCGCCACATAAACAACACTGATGTAATGTCAGGTTCTGACAAAGTGGATAAAACATTTATAAGTATTACCTAAAAATACCACAACATAAAAAACTATTCAAACAAATGAAAACACAATATAGACTGGTTATATCATGAGAGAGTATCGCCCTGATAAAAATAACAGCTATAAAGTGAGGTTAGAAATGATACAATGATATGCATCCATTCCCTTCTTGGACGGTTTTCACACCACATCTATTTATAGCATGCCCATAAGATATTAAATAAATGTCTTATTGGTGGATGTTTGACTGCAAGGTCCACCATGTGGATGTCGAGAGGTTGCACAATTCTTTACTGCTTCCACTGAGCTGTCATACCACTCACAACCTGTGAAAAATTGTGTCACTGTTTTTGAAAAAGAAAAAAGCAGCCATGTTTTTCTAATCCTGAAAAACCCCTTAAAAATCTAGGTTTATGGTTGCATTTGAAATTGTCATTCTGTAAGTTATGTAACTTACACAATGAAGAAGACCACCCTCTTATCCATACCAGATCCACTATAAATTGTACATTATGACCATCTTCTTTGAGAAGACCACCCTGTAGAAGACCTCTTGGCAGCACAATTTGGGTGATCATCTCAATGAGTTTTCATCTCCTTGCCATTTTCCAGATTTGCATGCTGTACTCAGATCATATTAGACACAAACATTTGAGTATACCTGAACATAATTTACCCTTCAAAGAAGACTTTTCACCACTACCAGCTCTTTGACACTGATTCCAGCACAGTTGGAATTTTCTCTCTAGATCCCTCCATTCCTGAACTATCAGTGAAGTTAGTTTTGGTGCCTGACAGACTATTTAGGCTCTGCAGTGTCAGGCAGGAGCAGACACGGGGCGTGATTGAGATCTCTAATGCTGTCCAATCAGAGGCAAGCAGTATCAGAGCACTGAGTCACATCCCTATGTCTGCTCAGGCCCAAGACCGCCCACAGTACAGAGCCTAATTAGCATTTCAGGCACCAAAACTAACTGCACTTATTGCTCTGGAATGGTGGGGTCTATAGAAAACATTTCCCAGAATCAGTGGAGCAGCATCTTTTAAAAGATACAAAGAACTGGAGTTGGTTAAAGGTCCTTCTTAAGGGTACATCCACATGGGATGTAAAAAAATTAGCAAAGCAAAGGCTTTAATCCATGGTAAAAATCCACAAAAAGATGTGATAGGCTGTGAATTTAGAATTGGTACTGCAGGTCAGTTTTTGTATGGAATTTTTTTTTCACAGTATGTGGATGGGAGGTGTTGAAATTTATCCTCTTTGCTGCTACTATAATGCAGATTTTTATCCCGCAAATCTGGACTGAAAGTCCACCGAATATCGCTCATATGTGAATATATCTTAAAGGAACAACATTTTAAAACAAAAAAAACTGTGGAAAACATTTTTGTACATCAATAGTTTCTAAATATGATTTAAAGTACAGTCCAACTTTTTTTTTTTTTTTAGCTATGGACATTATTTATCAAAGTAGATTAAAAATAATATGTTGCTGATGTTGTCACCCATGTCTAGTACCAAAACACTGCAGTATTAATTCTGAAACAAACCTTAGACTGATGTCACCAAAGGTCCTGGATGGTCCTTGTAAAGCTGCAACAACTGCTGCTGATAACACTTGGGAAGGTAATAGGACCATGGAGGCCTGACGGTGAGAGAGGGAAAATTATGGGCAGTGTGTGAGAGAAGGATTATAGGCAGCAGATTATGTGAGAGGCAGAGGAGGAACAGGGAGGCATTATGGCAAAAGAAGTAGGACAGAAGAACAGGAGGGTGAGACTGTGATGAATATAATGTCACATAGTATTGAGAACTACTATCTGCAGGCAGCAGAGAGAGACTGCATGTCTGCACAGCAACCCATGCTAGAAAAAAAACAGATCATGCTGTGATCATCTGAGTTATTGGAGAAGGTGAAAGCAGGATCAGGAAAGACACTGTGAGCAGACAACTATTACTATTGACAGGATGGCTTTATAGACCATATAATGAGTAAAAAAAACTCTGGAGTGTCTCTTATCTCTAGATTCTCAGAAAATATCCACTCCATATAGAAAGCAAAAGCAAGATCTTTTTACCTTCTTACATAAAGTCATTTCTACCATAACTGAGAATTAAAAAGGTTCTGCAGAAAGATCACCCCCCCTTGCCCATAGGATAAGTCTGGTATTGCAACCCATTCAAGTCGCATTAGATTCAATCTGCACTGACTCCATTTTGATAAACTAACTTAGATTCATTAGTGAAATATTTGACATGTGAGAGTTATTTAATATATAGTTAAAAAGAAAATAAAATAAGCAGGAAGAGATACGTCTCAGGACGAACGTCTATAGATAATGCAAGACATTAAAAAAACATAGGCCATTACTTCCCATTGTCATTAAGGCACAATATTTTCACACTGGTCTTACTGGTTTATGCCAGCAGAAGCCATTGAAAGAAGAAAAGCTCTCAGCTGGAAGCGCTGAATGGCACAGCATGGTTTACTACTTCTGTGGCCCAAGAATAATACGCTATTTCCTGACTATAGTTTGCCTTAAAGAAGCCTAAATTATATTAAACCCCCCCAAAAACCCTATGCGACATAATCTGTCTGAACTAAAACGTTTCCATGGATTATGAGGTGAGGCCCATAAACTTGTCTGTATCTGTATTGTCTAACCAGGACGGCTGCTACATGATCGCCTTGTTTCTTGGCTTGATATTTTCAAGTATCCAGAGTATTCTCTGCGAAGTCGCTTCCATAACCATAGTTTAAAGGGAACCTGTAAACCATTGACATGTTATGCAGCTGAGGTTTAGGATCCTAAACCCCCCAATATCAAAACCGCCTATTTCTGAAATCTTTAGAAAATGAATATATAACTTATTGAAGAGGAGTCTGGGACTGATCTTCAGCAGCTTCAGGCGCATGCAGATGAAGCTGAGGGCAATGCCCTTGATTTACTGCGCATGCGCCCAAAGGCACTTGTCATGAGTCCCGCTCTCAATTCATTTCCTAAAGAGTTTTGATATCGGCAGGTTTGAGACCCTAAACTTCAGTTGCATAACAACATACTGATGGTTTACAGGCCCCAAACTCAGTGACAAGCTTCCTTTAAAGGGATGAGGTGGCAACTGCAGTGATCATTCATTTCTATCAAGGCCATCTGTTCCTGTACATAAGCTGAACTCACTTCACCGGTATCTGAGTACCTTGACGGAACAATTCCTCCTCTTCCAGTGAGTTAAGGTGACACCTCTATTAGTTTCCAAGTCATGCTGGGAAGGAAAGGGTTAGGAAGTGCACTGCGAAGTTCTTGTTAATTCTCCACTCCCCGTCCTCCCCCTTCAGGTCTGCGGGTAAACAGGTGATCTTGGGGCAAACCGATACGAGACAGGTGTACACAGGACAGGCACGCAAACACCCTGTAACTACAACACTCCAATCTATAAAGCATTGCGTAACTTAACCCTTAAGTAGCCAGAGAATTAACCCTTATTGTGCCACAACTCTTCCAAATCAGCTGGATTCTTCATCGCTCGCAGCTCAACCTGCTGCAACCCCTATCACTTCTATGAGAACACCTTCGCTCAAGCTTGGATATTCTAAAAGCATATCTGTGTCAGAGTAATAGGGTGAAGAACAGCATCAGGAAACCATGAATATCATATAAAAGCAGCTTTCTGTCAAATGGCGGATCTCTATATAACCCATAAACTCCTTGACCTGCCCCCATACATGAAGACTAAGAAGATCTGGCCATAGCAGACCACCAGTAATGACCACCGATTATTACACTTTATGTAGGACAAGCAACTTTTCCAAAGAATTAAACACAGAAAGCATGTATGGAAATGTTTCCGATAGATATAACTCTTCTGTACGAGATCAACAAAACGCGTTTCTGTTTCATGAAACTATTCCTGGGTGAGCTGTAAAACCTAGGAGAGTCCTGGCTGGTTAAATTATTCATCCATCATCCTCAAAGAAATAGGGTCAATGTTTTAAAGCTGATATATTGTAGTCTTGTGTCTTTGTAGGTGTGAAACCGCACTGTGCGGAGCAATGGTTAATGGCGGGCTGAGTGACAGCGATGATTTGTGGCTCC
Source organism: Leptodactylus fallax (assembly GCA_947044405.1). NCBI lineage: Eukaryota > Metazoa > Chordata > Amphibia > Anura > Leptodactylidae > Leptodactylus > Leptodactylus fallax. The sequence goes on along the minus strand of CAMRHE010000138.1, from coordinate 2,587,003 downwards.
ATATGGGTTAAGCGGTAGCCCGCAGACACGTACTTTGGAAAGATGCTCTGCAGTCGATGAAAGACATGATCTTGGGGGGTGCTGGCATGACCAAGGTGAATTTAACAAGGTGCTCAATTTATCAGATGGGGCGATATTAGGCAAAGGGTTAAATCGCCTTTACACGAGAAGGGTTAAGTGATGCTCTGTTTCACACAATGACACAATTCTGCCAGAGCGTATCTTGTTTTACATGACAACCCATGTCAGCTCCAATAAGAGATACACACAGGGGGAGAGGGACAGCGCCTGTGTCACCCAGCAGTGGGAGGAATGTTCCCAGCATCTTTCTGCCTATCACGGCCCATGAAGGGACTGGCTCAGATCTCTCCCCATTATGTCACCTGTTATACAGGACTGACTGACCACAGAATATTCCCCAGACTTCTCATGGCCGTATCCTGTGACGCATAGAAATCGACAAGACCAATACCATCTTGCAGATCCCACCCTTCAGATCATGGACTCTCTAGCCTATACCACAAGGGTTAATCCATTTCTCTTACCACACCAACTCCATCTATAACTTATTAATGAAGATTTCAGTTTGTATCAGCCTCCGCTCAGCTGCACTGTGTAATAACTTTGTTCTTTTCAGACGCTATATGCTAAGCAGCGACTTAACACGCTTATCAGCGCTCTCCGAGATCACTCGGCCATGCAGCGGCTACCCTAGCATCCTAATGGCTCTTTCATAATTCAAGGCCGGAATGGTAGAATACTATTCTTTTTTACAAAACTAAGGTATTATTGTTATAAAAAAAAAAATGTAAGGAAATATAAATATGCTATATGTGGTTACTAGACTGACGCCAATAATATGCATTGTGGGTGCACCGGTTTTCTGGTTTACAAAACTTAAAGGGATTTTTACAGGAAGCAAGTTATTCCCAATCCATGTGTTACATTACCTGCAAAGTGGATGAGATTCTGGCTAATCCCATCCACACATTACAGAAAAAAAAAATCGCCAGTAGAAAGCTGCGGTTTCAAAAATGCAGCATGTCAATTATACCTACGGAAATGCTGGCGGCTTCCCTATAGGTATAATAGGTGCAGAAAGTTTCCCTCTGTGGACTTTCTTTGAAAAAGTGTTTTTTTTGGCTGCTTCTCTCTACGTGAGGCCTTAGCCTGAAGGAGTTGGCCAGGAATTTTTTTTTTTTTATCTACAGATAGTAGATACACAGCACAGTACAGAACCAGAAGCATGTGGCACCAATACTGCAGATTCCATTGACATCAATAAGAGTAGAGCTGAGCTACAGGCCCAGCACCTGGCCATCATACAGGAATCAGAGCTCTGTGCTGTATATAGGGGACTGCCCATAACCCAGGGTTGTTGATCCATGCAGGGGCCAACTGCTGGCCCCCTACTGATTAGATATTTATGGTCAATAAAAAAATTTCTCACAAAAAGAAAGAGAGAAACGCCGAGCGGCACATAGTGTGATACAGTATCATGTAGAGGAGAAATTTTGTTAAAGGGCCAAAAGGATGGCCTCTCACCTTATAGTGTTGTGAATTAGTCACAACAACCAATAGCGTTTAGTATAAACAACCAAAATTCAGGTGGCAGTGGACTTGTCCTACGTCATGAGTACCGACGTCAACAAATGCAGTAGACTTGGATAGGAACCAAGGAATTGGCAGGACAACATGCGCGCTTGGACAATCAGGGCTTATAGTGACGTATGGTTGAACTGTAGTTCTCACTTTATTCATTAAAATCACAACGCGTTTCGGGAAAAAAGTATCCCTTTTTCAAGTGCAATAATTAAATCTAACAATAAATAAAGATAAGAGTAAAAACGTATATAGCGTATATAATGTATCATTATGTGAATCTTACTAGAGTAATAATACATTTTTGACCAACCCCTTTAATTAACTTTAGTCTTCTGTTACGGACCTTCATCTATAAACCCATTACATAGGGAATCTATTTATATCAGTGGGTAATGTGCAATACCTCATGTCTCCTGTGGGGGTCCTGCAGGGGGAATTGAGCACTTGCTGCTGGGTTCTCCACATGTTGCATTTGTTCATTGGGGCTCCCCAGAGTAGGACACCCTGCGATCAGTTTATTTTTAGAGGACACTTAACAAAATTGAGTTATCCAAAGTTGAAAACCCCTTTGACTGTAGGATAAGAGCTCTAATTTAAGTAGGTTGTGAACCTTGAGACCTACTCGGCAGTATATTCATCATTTTATAAGCTTCAAGAGCGAATAGCATTTTGTGCAGTATTGTGCAATACTTCATTTCTCCTGTGGGGGAGCTGCAGGGAAAATTAACACCTGCTGCTGTGTTCTCTACAGATTACAGCTGATTTGTATAATTCACAGCATCAGAATACCCCCTGTTAAGCTTATTATGGCTGCACACTACTAACTAAAAGGAATTGTCCAAAGTGGAAATCCCCTTTTGGAAAAGACCCCATGTAGCGAAACGCAGCAAAAAAAAAAAAAATGGTGGAAACGCACTGCAATTTTTTCCGTAGCATTTTTTCTGCAGGCTTTCTGCCCTTATTATACCTATATGGAAAACACCAGCATTTCTGTAGGTATAACTGACATGCTGCAATTTTCAAAAACACAGCTTTTCTGCTTTTTCTGCAATGTGTGATGGGGATTATCCAGAATCCCATTCACTTTGCAGGTACTGTAAAATGTAGTGTTTTTTGCCGTTGCATTTTTGCAGCAGCAAAAACACTGCATTTTCGCAACGTGGGGCTTCAGCCTTATAAACTCCCCACTCATTTAGGATAAGATCTTTGACTGAAGTAGGTTATAAACGTTGGGCAGCACAAGCTGTTCTCAGCAATATACTCTGCGTGTTATAGTATCCACAAGTGAATAGACCATATAAACATTCATAATTCATCTGTCAAAGCTATTTCCATATAGATCCACACAGGGGTGCACAACCAGTGCCGCTACATAGCAGCCCTACAGGCAAAAGGGGGGGGGGGGGGGGAGGCAATGCTACCATAAAAAAATAAATGCTGTTTACTGTCTATTAGAATTAGATGACATGTATGGGGCTACGCTCATTTCTATCCATTTTGCAAGATTTTTTGTGATTTGGCTCATCCATGAGGGATTTTCTGGAGAGCCATGAATGAAGTGGTCTATGGCTAACATCCCACTATCATCAGATTATATACAAGGGGCCCACTGTTGTCAATGTCTATCCTTGCTTTCATATAAGTACATTATGGCCTTCATATATTTCTTCAGCAGTTGTACCCATTTACATGGGTGTAGCTATAACGGGGTGCAGAGGTAGCAATTGCTCCCAGGCCCTGGACCCTGAGAGGGTCCCAAAAGTCCCACTGCCCCATACAACTATTCTAAATGACCCAAAGTAGATGGGGTCCCCATTACAGATTTTGCACTGGGGCCTAGGAGCTTAAAGTTACACCTCCTGTTCCCAATAAAGGAAAATTTCTCCTCTAAATAATAGCCCACAATCCTATTATCAGGCATGGCACCAAATGCCATCATTGTAGACCAGCAGATGTAAAGGGGCATTTGGGTCTAAGCTATGTGGACAGGTGATACATAGTAGACAGGTAGGGGTCTGACTCCTGGGACCTCCACTGACTGCAGCTTTTCACATCATTCATCAAAGAAGAAATGTAAGCACGATCTCAAAGGAAACATAACAAAGGGGTTGTCCGGGATATTTGGAAATCCCTACACTAATCTAAACGCCCTCCCCCCCTCCTACTTTCTAAATAACATAATTTATCAAAAATGTATAGTTACCCATATCCCTGGGGCGGTTATGTGACAGCCGTAGGGACATTTGCTGGTAATCCGGTGACGATCCGTTTCCGGAACGTCACTACTACTCCCCCCCCCCCCCCCATCCACTCCATCATACTTACCTATCTCCTTCCTTCCAGGCTTCTTCCTGCAGGATGGCTCCTCCTCCTTCTGTGACCTCTGCCTGAGCTATAGACCCAGCGCTGCTCTGTGAAGCCGATAATCCACCTCTACTGCGCAGGCGTAGGAGCAGCATAAGAGACCTGCGTAGTAGAGGATCATCGGCTAGAGAGTAGCGCTGGGTCTATAGCAGTCAGAAAAGAAGGATGGGCGTCCCGCAGAAGTAAGATTGGAAGGAAGAGGGGTAAGTATATAATGGGGTCAGGGGTTGAGCTGAGTAGGTAGGTTAGGGCTAGTAGTTGTGAGTGGGATAGCTAGAGACAGGGAGGAGGTGTATGGGGAGGGAGGGAGGTGAGAGGTAGCTAGCGTGGACGTTACATAGCAGGAATCTGAACCATGTAAACAAATGCAGAAGATTCCAGGAGCTCCCAGAGACATCCAGAAATCACTCAAAACACTGCTAAAGGTATATGGGTGCATTTATTAACCCATCAATAGCTCTAACAGACCTTTTTAAAAAAAACATTTTTTGCCCGGAAAACCTCTTTAAGTAAAATGTATTAAGCAACACCTTTTACTGCTTTGCCCATTGCTACTGTGCATCTTGTGCTGTATAATGACTTTTGTCACCTGGCGCTTCCACTTTGTAATACAGGACTCTGTTCAATTCCCTGTTGGGTTATGTGATCGGCAGGCTGTATTGCCAATTCACACAGTATGCACTGTGTGGACTAGACATAATTACCCTATGCAAGTGTGTATGAGTCGGATTGCTGATCACATGATCCAAAGGACTCACATGGAATCAATATTACAAAGAAGAAGCCGCAGCCAATCCATTCACTTTACTGCACTTGTTATGTCACACTCACTACAGCCAATGCATTTGCTTTACTGCACCTATTATGTTTCCATTTGACTTTTTTTTTCCAGCAGTGTTTTTTTGCTGCACTTCGCTACATGGGGCCTTAGTCTGAACAGGTTTTCTGGCCCCAAAAGCAGAGAGACATCTGCATTCTAGAGAGACCGTTCTCTTCCACAACACAGCTGAGTTATCAGGAATTACTATCTAGTCCTTTCTTGACAGAAATGTCTCATTTAACGCTGTAGGCAGCCTCATATCTCTGTCTCACCTCCTCCTCCTCCTCCCCTGTCCATAGACTTCTTTGCAAACTAAGGATCAAAATTACTCAGATAAGAAAAAAAAGTAATACTTAAAGACACAGGCACTACTCCTTAGTGAAGTATATGGCAAATTTTGTTCCCTTCACCTGCACCCTTGATTTATAAAAAACTAAATATCCATATACTTGCACTTTAAGCTATGTTTCCTTGGAGATTTAGCTCACTTTTCTTGTCACTTTTCCTACCTGATGATTGATGTGAAACGTTAGGATTTTTTGTAAATGTGTCACGCATCCCATTTATGACTTTTTTTTGCAGCAAATAGCATATTCTCAGTAGTAAATGTGAGTTATAGTATCTACCCATCAGCAATAAATAGCCTTGTCAGAACCGATTCTGATAACAAAAACTTGTTTCGAAATTCTGAACTTTTTCAAAAGAACCTTTTGGTCAGTGTTCACACTTACCAGTTAGGTGCAGATTTTTTTTTTCCATTGAAATCTGGTAATGGATCCAAAAAAGCCATGAATGATGCTTTTCAGTTTCCTGACAAGTCCTTGTTATGGGGTTTTATTAAGAGGTACAAGTTAAAAATAAAGTGATGACCACTGGAATAAAACTACGCCACGAGCAGGAATAAAAATATTACAAAAATGTTGATTGCCAAAAATTTCAATTAAACAAAGAAAACTGAAATATCTTGGCTGCTGCAGATGCCTTCTCAGAGGGAGAAAACAAAGGGAATCTAAATACTTTGTCTGCAGCATAATTCCTAATACGGTGTGCCCGGCAAAGACCTAATAACTTGTATAGTGTAAACAGTGTCACATATGTAGCATTGCAACGTTACATAGTCTGCATCTAGTCAGATCTGGACATGTGTGCAATATATTCAAAGGGGCTCTCCAACAATACAATGGAGGCAGGATCGGGGCAAACTAATACTCACGTTTCACAATAAGATCACGAGAGTCACCAGATGTCATGTTATGTGTATTTTACAGGGGATCTGTCATCAGTCCTGACGTGTCTGTCTTAGTACATACTTCTAGATCAGCTTTTGTTAGATCTCCAACTAGAAATGTAGGATTGAATTGACAACTGGGTGTTACTGTTTAAGGGGCGTGTCCTTATACTTTGCCACAAACAGCAGTGATTACACAGTGTCAGAGTGTAGGGACACGCCCCCAATTGGTAACACCCAGCTGTCAATTCATTCATTTCTAGGGGGGGAATAACAGAGGAATTGTACAGAAAAGCTGCTGTAGGGTCATTGGGAATATTTGCTAAAAGTGACAGGTCAGAAGAGCCGGCAGGTCCTTTAATGATATAAGGTTACAATAGCTGCCTGTGTAAGGCCTTATTCACACGTCTGCATTTTTTTTGGCAGATATGTATCCATTCATTTTAATGTATTATCCAGACTTTTTTTTTTTTTCACAGACCGTGGGTATATTTAAAAAAAAAAAAAAAAAAAAAAAAAATCACATGCATTTCATTAGTACAAATCTATGGGTCCATGAAAAGAGACTGATAGTATTTGTTCTACATAGAAAGTATAGGGAAAAAAGCTGAGCTGCTTAACAGATGTGAGAAACCGATCAACCACAGACAGACCCGCAAATAAGCGGGGTGGAATATCGTCCGTGGATTTCACAGGAATCGCACATCCACAAAACGCAGACATGTGAATATGGCCTTAATCACATGCGAAATAACAAGACATACATATATATGTTTAGTGTCAAGTTCTTTACTTGTCCCACGATGCTACATAGTAGTGATGTCACATGACTGTACCGTCCATCGGCTGCCACAGGATCTTATGTCACAGTGACCACACCATCATGGAGTAATGTCACAGCAGCCTAGGTGTCATACCTGTCAGTGTTAGGCTGGCAATGGAGGTCAGAAAAGCAATATTAACATTAAAGGTTATATTCAGGTTATATGTATTTTTTAAATTATGGGTTGGGGCGAACGTTCATGTAATGAATATTCGTCGGAACGTTCTTTGTGTATTCGGGCAGTCTGTATGAACGATGATGAACGTTTGTTTCAGACGATCGATGTCAATCTAAAATCTAATGTGTATGGCCAGTTTAAGAATCTGGATATACAGTAGTGTCTATAGGTAATAGGAGCCACAAGTAATGGAGCTCTGATACTGGAGGTCTAAGAAGCAGTGGAAGCTTTGGGAAGATTTCTGCAGCAAGAAAAACAGGAACAATCACTTTGCTATTCATGTAAATGTGCTGTCGGTGCCCCCCACCCTTCACTGGCATCTCTACTGTAAAAGGACCTAAACTGAACCAACCTGTTATATATATATTATATATATGTGATGAAAGGATGAACCAAATGCATAGGTTTCTCTAATGGTTGCTAGGTTTTCAAGGTCCCTTGTTGAGAAATCCGATCAGAAGAGATGAAGCGAGTAATTGAGTAATATTCCCTTACTTTATTATATTTCACTAACTACACAAACATTCTGTTTTGGTTTTCCTTGGAATTAATTTTTGCATGTGAAAAAAAAAATTATAATAAAGAAGAACTAAGAACACCCAGAAGAAACATAAAGAGCTGGAAAAAAACTGTATAGAATGATCATATAGTGAAAAGATGATTAAAATGCTATATAAAAGGTTTAATGCAGAGATGTGTGTATAAATGTAATCTTTCCAATCTCAAGACCTATTGTCTTGGGTTTATATATATAGATATATAATGTGCATTGTACATCCATATTATAAGAGGAAAAATTTTTACTTCTCACAGTTTGAATGGAAACGTGTGACGTATAAATGATCTATGTAGTCAACAGGGCCCCCTAGCTGCCATGTGCCATTTATAATACCGCTGCACCCCCCTATGGATTTCCACTATGACTAGCCTCAGATACAATGAGCCGCACGTGGCAGATGGACCTTTGTGGTAACTGCTACCTCTGCACCCCCCCCTATAAGCTCCTTGGAAACCATGCAGCACATACAGGGATAGATAATAATGTAATAATATAGTAGATCCAATAAATCTCTCTGACAAGTGGACATAGCCCATATTTTCTTGTCATCTACAGTAAAGGGAACCCATCAGGTCTATTTGAGACACAACCACCACAGGTCCTTATAGACTGGTGGCTTGCTGTCCTAAATAGCCTTATCCTAACTCTTTCCATGGTCACACTGAAAGTTAAAAAAAAACAAAAAAAAAAAACTTTATAGTTACCTTATAATGAGTCTGATGAGCCTCCAGATGTCTGTGCAGATCTTCACTGAGGCTAGGGAAGTACACCTGCGCCTGTGGTCTAGCGCATGCGCAAGGAAGCTGAGGTGTACTACTAAAATATTAGTAAACAGCTGTAAGACTCCCCACTTCCACCAAAATGAGCCCCAGCATATGAGGGAAAGACTACATAATGGAGCAGGTGTGTGTGTGCCACTCCTGAGTTTTCGGTAATTCGACAATCCCTTTAAGAACCTAAAAACGTCCTTATAAAGAGAAGAGATTTCTAGGACAACTCTATATAGAATGTCTCCATCTTTTATAGATGTGGGTATCACCTCTAGGGCTTACACCTATATCAAGAATAGGGGTCCTCCGACTCTCATGCTACCATGCTGGCCTCCGCACACAGATGGATAATAAAGCTGTATATACACATCTGTTTATTCATGTCTATGGGAGCTGTGGAAACTTGACATGTATGACCTTAAAAGGGGTTGTCCAGGATAGTTTAGTTCTGGAGCAGGACGACGGGGAAGGTGAACAGGAGAGTCAACTCAACTCACATACGTCAACGGTGATGTCCCGGCTCCTTTCCTGTGACCAATGAGGTCACTGATTGGCCTCAGTGGTCATGTGGTGAGGACTTATTCCGGACCAAGCCCACGGGTTCCATTGGACTGGACAGTGGTGGCGGACACCAGAGCACCGGGGAAAGGAGAGTATGGTTTTACTTTCCCTGGCCTCCTGTCCCAGTACTAAAATATCCTGAACAAATCCTTTAAATGGGTAGTCTAGTGTAAAAAAAAAAAAAAAAAGTTATTTGCGTATACTTCATTGTAGATTTTCAAGTTAATAAACTGGATGACCTGTTCTTGTTCCACATATCTTGAGTATAGTAAGTGAAGTGGGTCAAATCTTTGATGTACACAATACAGTTAATCCTAACAAACCAGAGCAGGTAGGGAATCCTAACACAACCTAAGACTTAAAATATATCCCACCAGACTACCCTACCCTATAATCATTTCCATCACCACCCCAACCCTACACCTCCATTGTTTTCTGCCACATTGTAAGACATCATTCAAAAAAATGGTGCCCTATAAAGTAATACTATTAATGAAGGAACAAGGATGTGTCTGGATTCACACTGGCACCTAAACCGTAACATAAATGTCAACTGTTTATAATCACGATTTATAGTCCCATAAAGGATTATAATCCCATAAATGAACTGTAAAGTAGAATTTACTAGGTAATGAGGTTTTGCTTGTCCTGTAAACGATCATAAAAGACAGCATGTATACCGAGTTGGCCATTAGGACGTGTGGATCATATGGGTGCAGGGTAATGATGAATGTACGAGGCGCCACACTACGGAAGAATGGTTTGTGGAACATGATAAAATCACCTCCCAACTTTTTGTGCTGTCGAAGAGGGAATAGGTTTTTATTAAAATATTAACCCAAAGAATTTCTGACTCTAGACAAGGTCTAAAATGCACCAAATTTTATACAATATATAAAATGGGGTCTAATATACAGTCTATGGACCAAATAGAACAATATAGTGAACTTTATTAATGTACATCTATTTCCAGTATCAAAGAGAGAGACATAAGGAGCAGAGAGAGACAGAGGGACTTTGGTCAAAAGTAGGGGCTGTCCCTCCAGAAGAGGGATCCTTCAGGGGTATGACAAAAACTTCAAGGTCTTGACTTGGCCTCTAAATTCCCCAGATCTAAATCCAATAGAGCATCTGATCCATGCATCTGACCTCACAACTTGCAGGACTTATAACCATTCACATGGAGGAATTTGAGGTGGTCTTTTGCCTCATATTCCTCTCCAAATACTGGACATTTGGAACCATTTGAGTTTGGATTTCCACTATGACTAGCCTCAGATACAATGAGCCGCACGTCATGGCTGCCAAGGCTCAATCAGTTGTGGAAACTGCGTCAAGATCGAACAGGGAACTTTTGCTGCACAAAAATCTGTTATTACAATGGGAGGCAGTAATAGGAGGCAGACTCCAGATGGTTTTTGGAGCTGACTTTCCATAGGATATGACGTAAATACCCTATAGATTCGGGTCCCATCTTTGGAACCTACATCTGTATCACGAACATGGATCCCCTAACCCTCATTTTGTGCCCACTGTAGGGAAAGATAGCAGCACATGTGGGAGGTCTGAAGAGAGTCAGGCTAGGGTCTTGGCAGAGGCATAACATGAATCTCCTGGTCCTCAATGCACAATCTGTACCAGGCCCCCAACTATAATGTATCATAGAGAGTACTCATCTCCTGATATTGGAGAGCTAAAATATAAGGCCCCTATGGCACAGGGCCCAGATGCACGCCACTAGGTCTTGGTGCCAAATACCACAGGACACCTTCAGAGCTCTTGTGGAGTCCATGTCTCGATGGGGTAGAGATGTTTTGGTTGCAAGATGGGATCTGCACTATATCAGGCAGGTGGCTGGCTGCTGTATACATATATATGCCAGCACAGATCTTTGGGTTCTCCCATGGAAAACAGAAGTGCATCAAGGTGTGGATTGAGCAAGTATGTTCGGGGACAATGGGCACAGGGGTCACAAACTTTATTTATGATTTGGAGTAACTGTGGAAATGACAAGTGTCCTTGCGCTGTATGATCTTGGAAGGAGAAGGGTTAACATTTATAGTAGCTTTCACTTCTACAAGAAGTGGTATTTATAGGCTCTCCTATAGGTCTCCTCCAGCCATACACAGATGTTTTATAAGCACTCATAGAGCAGTCAATCCGGCAGTAAAATGTTAGAAATTGTTGCCTTTCCATGCTAATATACAGAGGAAGGTGCCAGGCTCTTTGTCACTGTGCCCATTTACAGAGCAATATTTCCTGGGAAGTGCCAAGCGAGAAGTTTCCGTGCCTGCTTGAATAGGTGTTTATCCCTAGAGGCGCCTTACTATGTATTTCTAAGCCACGGAGTAGAACTATGGACTATTGAGACTTTGCCACCCTGACTACTTTTGTTACTGACATAATGGGCATTTTTGTTCCATGCGAAACATGGCGGCACTATTTTTTGTCCTTTTTTCTTTTCCACAACGGGAAAATGTAATTGTTTTTTAGTACAATACACGTTTCTGCTTGATATGCCATTAACTCCTTCATGTATCAGGGCAGACACATTTACAATTAGATAACATCTTTATGGTTCTCTTTTCATTGCCTTTTACTGTATTTTTCTCATCTGTGCTCGCTCATCTTGTATTAAAAGTGTATGCCAAAAGATTCACTAGATTCCTGATAAATGTTAGACTGGTAGGGGTCCGATCACTAGGACCCTCATCTGCCCCCTCCAGCCACTTGGTGCAGTGGCAAGATGATGAATGGTCAAGCATTTGTATTGCTGCTGTAGTCACACTCTATAGGGGGGATTTATCAAAACCGGCATTTGGTATAATCCCGGCACCACTGCAGGATATGCCTAATTTATGATGAGGTGCAGGTCTCATCATGAATCAGGCACCTCCTCTGGGGCGGGTCTCATCATGAATCAGGCACCTCCTCTGGGGCGGGTCTCATGAATCAGGCAGCACCTCTGGTGCTGGTCTCATCATGAATCAGGCACCTCCTCTGGCGCGGGTCTCATCATGAATCAGGCACCTCCTCTGGCGCGGGTCTCATCATGAATCAGGCACCTCCTCTGGTGCGGGTCTCATCATGAATCAGGCACCTCCTCTGGGGCGGGTCTTATGAATCAGGCACACCCTTTACCAGGCCGAGCACCTTCAATTAAATCTACATCAACTCAGCGAGAAAAGTGGCTCAAATGATGATAAATCTGCCTGGCCCAATAGCCTCACACATGTGGAACACTTACCATATCCCCTTTCAGGATTGTGCCGAGGGCAGCGTAAAAACACCTTTCGCAACAACTTTTTTGCAAATGGTACTTAGTTGAGGATTGTACCCTTTTTATGCCACATTTTGGATAAACAAATCTGCCCCTATGAATGAGGGACACAGCCGAGCACTACACTGCAGCAGCTGGACTCCCATCAATTTAACTTTTTCCAGCGAACCTTTGGATATTCAATGAATGTTTTTGGCTGGAGTACCCCTTTATAGAGGTTTGTCAAGGTTACAGATTATCTATTCACAAGAACAGGGTCTCTTGTACCCCCATCTGCAAAGAGCAGTAGTCACACCGGCTTACTGCCGCTCCATTCATGTTGGAGCATGTGCGCCTTTCAGATGGGGTACAAGAAATCCCCCATTCTTGTTCATAGTTGTTAAATTGTAAACTTGGCATAACCTGCTTAGAGATAGGGACACTCTAGTCTATTATTCTAGGTATAATTTATTCAATATCCCGAGGCTGAAATAAAGAACAAAACTTCCTTTTACATCATTTTTCGCATTTCTGTACATTACACTGTATGTTCACTATTATTCTAAACCTTTTCAGAAAACATGTTATTCACATTCTCCTAACTTCAGAAAATATCCCGCACATGTTGTACTTTGCTTTCCTTTAACCTTGGTTATTCTACATTTTGCTTCAGTAAGATAGACCTTCGTGAGTCATATTTATATGTCGGCAGGATTTTATTACTGATACATCCATTGCAGAATTGATTTATTACAATAGTGAATTCAATGTCATATACGTATGTATACTGCAAGGCACAATAGCTCTGGATGTTTGCATTGCAGTCAGTGTTCTCTCTCTAAAATGTTCTAAATACATAAAATATATAGAACTTTTATAGAGCTTTTAACACTAAACGTTAAAAAAAAATATTACAAAGTGAATCTGACTGCTATGGAGGTTACTAAGGATGACTGCGTTATTAGGATTTTATGGCTGGTTGTGCTATTGGGGGACTAGCAATGCCCTGAATTTGCCTCTTCTTCATACTTAACCCCAGGTGGCATACCTTCCAAGTGTCTCTTTTGGAGGGACAGTCCCTACTTTTGACCGGAATATTACAAATAGTGGATCTGACTGGATGACTGCGTTATGAGGATTTTATGGCTGGTTGTGCTATTGGGGCACTAGAAATGTCCTTTGCCCCTTTGCATACCTTCCAAGTGTCCCTCTTTTGGAGGGACAGTCCCTACTTTTGACCTAAGTCCCTCTGTCTCTCTCTAGCTCTTTAAATGTTTCTCTTTTTGATGTTGGAAATGGATGTACATGAATAAACTTAAGTATATTGTTCCAGAAACAAACTAACTATCTGGTCCCCAACTGTGTGGGAGACCCCAACTTATATAATAGGGCATCATTTGGTGCATTTTAGACCTTAAAATGGGTTCTGGTTTCTACAATTTATCAATATAGATTCTGGACACCTGGGACCCCCACAGATCAGCTCTACTGAGAGATAGGCGAGTAGGTACTTCAGCACTGTCCCATAGACATCAATGGGACAGCGTTGCATTTCCTAAACCCACCACTACGGTTTGTATGGTGAGTGAGCAACGCGACTCATGGAACGTAAACAATATTGGGAGCCGCATTGTCTCTGTACAGCTGATCTGCAAGGGTCCCAGGTGTCATACCTCTGCAAATCTAATATTGATGGTCTAACCTAAGGATAGGCCATCAATTGTGAAAACTAGATAACCCTTTTAAAGTGTCTATATGCAGATATTGTTCGTGCTAATATTTTAACAAATCCTATTCAAGCAAATAGGCAAACAAATTTTAAGATTTCGCCCAGTGAACTATAGTTGTAAGTGTCCCTCTTTGACAGTCTAAAGAATTGGGTTGTATTTCCTGGTTGAGGTCCCCACAATAGCCACCGATAGGTGATGTAGTGAAATGGTGGTAAAAGTTGTCTTTGACTAATAGGTGCACTTCATTCTATAAAAGAATATTGTATAAACAACACTTTTATGAGCTGTCCCATCCAAATGAATCTTCACACTCCAAGCAGACTTGTGATATTAACCTCTTCTGTACCGGGTTATTTTCCCTGGTTCAGGACCAGACACATTTTTGGGTTTTCGTACATGCGGTTTTGAGGGCTGTAACATTTCTTTCCTTTACTCAATTTTTGCGTCTTTTCAGTGGTAAGTAGGGCTATATTTTTATGTTTTTAATTTTTCCATGTTTTTTCTTTATTTTAATATCCGAGAAAAAGTATTTTTTGTATTTTTATTATTTTTTTTTAACACTTTGTGCCCCCACCCCAGAGTCTATTATGACCGCCAGGTCAGAGGGGAGCCACGTCATGGCAGCTCCCATAGCTGTGCACACCATGTACACAGCGATTGGGAAGGCAGGGACGGTAATAAACCTTACAGAGTTGGAGGTGGACCGCCTGGACATATATAGTCTATGGGCGGTCTGTAAGAGGTTAAGAAAAGCCCTCGTACTTGTATCACTGGTAATTTTGCCTGTTTTTGCAATGATTCATAAACTTCAGGCCTAAAAAGCCCTTCCTCCGCCATAGGGTGCATCAACCTCTATAATCTGATAGATTGTAAACCTTTGCATGCAGGTTCGTCTCTCCCTCTGTACCAGTTGGTCACTAAATTAGCTTATTACACTATGTATGTAAACCCTGTTCACATGTACAGAACCATGGAATTAATGGTACTCTAAAAACTAATAGTAATAATACTTCTCCATGCATCACTTCACACTATTATCCCTCAAACTCACTCAGAAGAAACCAATTGTCTTCTTTCTAAATGTATCTTGGTGTATGATCATGAATTATAGCCAACTCTGAGAATCTTGGCAGTACTGCGGCAGGTAGCAGACATTTTTTCCCAGGTAAGTGATGCAAATGCAAGTTGTTGCTCACACAAAGCAAAAGAAAATGTGATTGGTCATGATGGCATCCATCAAAAGAGGCCTAGCTGCTTCTACAAAGTAACATAGTATACAAATCACTAGCACGGCCACATATAGACTATTGTGCACGATTTCTGGGCCCCAATGTACGAGGACATAACTGAACTAGAGAGAGTACAGAGAAGGGCGACCGAGATTGTTAGGGGAATGGGTGGATTGGAGGGCAGAGATGTCTATGGGGACCTAATGATATTTATTCATCCTCACCAGCAACAGATTCTTTACTGTAAGAGCAGTGAGGCTATGGAACTCACGAACAGGATTTTGTGATGATGGATTCATTGTGCAAGTTCAAGACGCTACTCTAGGGTTATAGGTTGGACTTGATGGACTTGTGACTTCTTCCAACATCTTATCATCTACTTTGTTACTATATTACTGTCTTCCATTGCTTTACAGTCTAGACCCCTGGTTCTCAATCTGCAGTAGCCGTACCCCAGGGGTTACGCCCTGCAGTCCCAGCGGGTACTTGTCACAACTGAGAAGAACACTGCTCTGGAGAACACTGCAGTGAGCAGTGAGCAAGGATTCATTATTCAACACTCTGTTTCCAGATCTCTCTCTGCTCTGGGCTACAAGCACTGAATTCACATCAGACACCAGAGAAGAGTGGTGAGAAATATTTCCAGCTCATGACTTGCTCTTTGAACATTATACTGTGTGTGGGGGCACTGAGGGGTCCATTACACAGTGTGTGGGGGCACTGAGGGAGCCAATATACTGTGTGTGGGGGCACTGAGGGAGCCAATATACCGTGTGTGGGGGCACTGAGGGGGCCATTATACAGTGTGTGGGGGGCACTGAGGGGGCCATTATACCGTGTGTGGGGGCACTGAGGAGGCCATTATACCGTGTGTGGGGGCACTGAGGGGGCCATTATACAGTGTGTGGGGGGCACTGAGGGGGCCATTATACCGTGTGTGGGGGCACTGAGGTGGCCATTATACCATCTGTGGGGGCACTGAGGAGTCTATTATTCTGCCTGTCATTTGATAGGAAGAATAGTGCTCTGTGCTATGCTATCCTTCCCTTCAAATCTGGCATATTGGCTGACATAAGTTCTGAATAGAGTCTTATTTTGTTAACATTTATAAATCACTACTTTGGGGGTTGAAACTTCTTTCGCTAGGAGGTGCTTTGCTTGAAAAGGTTAAGAAACACTGCAAGATGACAATAAGAGAAGTCAGCAGGGATAATCTGAGGCTCTGAATACGATTCTGCTGGCAAGCCTTGGGTCCTGGCATACATATGGATGTCGCTTTGATATGAACCACCTATCTAAACACTGTTGCAGACCAAGTACACCCCACTATGATGGTAGTATTCCCTAATAGCAGTGGCCTCTTCCAGCAGGAGAATGTACATTGCAGAAATGGAATGGTTTGAGGAGCACCACTAAATTCAAAATGTTAGTTAACGTCTAAATTCCTCAGATCTTAAAACAAATCGAGCATCACTAGGATGTGCTGGAAAAAAAATGTCTGATCCATGGAGGCCAGGATACTGGATGTAAAGGGGTTGTCCAGTTTTAGAAAATAAATGTTATTGTTTGTAGAAAAAAAAAAGTTGCACAGTTTCCCAGTATATTTTCTATATCAATTCCTCGTGGTTTTCTAGATCTCTGCTTGCTGACATTCATTTTTTACATGACGTGAATAGAAATCAGTCCATGGTCACATGATGGACACACAAGTGCACGGCTCGTTACAAGACAGTGCTCTGATGACTGTAATAAATTTGATTCAGGTGACCCTAACTTAACCTATCTATCTGCGGAGTATAGTTGAGGAGAACTTCCACAAATTTTTGTTTAGTAATGAAAGAAGAAGAAAAATAAGAACCCTGGTTATTTCAAAGACCCTTCAGGGAAGTCCTGACATCTTAGAGCCTGTTATATTGTATGTTATCCACACATACTTGTGCATTACAGCTAAAAAAATAATAGTTAAAAAAGGTAGCAAAAGATACAATTAACTAATAGTTTGAGAACACAGGAGTTAATTTCCTGCTGATCAGTTCCATCTTTGGCTAGTGACTGACTACAAGGGGCAGGACTTAGCTAGGGGGTGGGGTTTAATATTTTGTCCTACTGCAGACAGGACACAGCAGGGAGGTTCCTGCTCCAGCCAGTTGTCTGACAGCCAGACATAGGCAGTTAGAAGTGGGGACATGACTGAGCTCCTGATACACAGAGAGAAGATTGCGTTATATATTTCTCAGTTAATTTGTAATATGAGCTAAAACAGGATCAAAGGAAATGAGGATAAGGAAGTTTTGGGATTTTTTTTCACTTTTGTGCATTTTCTCCATCCCATTAAAATGAACGGGACTGAGCTGCAGTATGGCCATGTGACCAACGAACATGATGTCACTTCCTAAGAAGAAAGCAGCCATGTTTTTGAAGTCTTGCACAACCCCTTTAACTCTCTTCATACATTCTGATGTGACAGCAGGTTCACATTTAGATGTGTCAAAGAGATCCGGAGTCCACTCCTCTGTATGGTTCTCATTAGCTATCTAGAAATGCATTCAGTCTCATGACTTCATCAACATATGTCCCAAAATCTGCTCTTCTTCATATACTGGGATTAGGATGAATTTCTGTTACCCTCTAGCCCATACACTGCCTTAGTGGGAATAACTGTAATCACAATATGTCCGCCTCAGCCCATATATCATAAAGCTATAACTGCCAACATGTTAACGCTAAATTATCCCACAAAGACGTCTTCAATTAAATGGATCAATTCCCTTTAACTCCTACTGATACTCAGAGTGCTCGCACATTAAGAGCTGCCGAGCTGTATAGTCGGAACGCTCAACATCAGCGAAAAACTTTGGAAAACCATATTTCAGCTTCAGTGATTTAACTATTTATGGATTCCATATACTAAAGCTATATAGCCGACGCCATGATACTAATCCCAAAAAGACACTTTTTTTTACTATATGGGACTGAACCAGGTATAGGATGCATGGGCCCTAATCCATTTTTGATTTGGGTACTGAGTCTTCCATAAACTGTGCTTTTCAGTAATTGGGAGGGGTTACATAGAGTAAATGGTGACATAATGGGTGTATTTATACACATGAATGATGAAGTAATAGAAAGCTCAGCAAGCCTCTGAGACGCACCCTTCAGCTGTGCTGTTTATCAACTACGCTTTCTGAGCAGTGACGTCCTTATAAAGTCAGCACTGGCAGAATCTGTTTTATGAGAGTGCTGGGCTTAGCATAGGAGGGAAGCATTATGGGTACCAGCCAAAATACCACCAGGGTACTAGTAGAAAAGGAAACCGGCCTGTTTAACCATTTATCGCCTAAAAATTCTCAGGTGTAACTGAAATGAATCCCAGTTGTCCATGAAGCTCAGAGACTGTGAAACGATGGAGTCCTTATCTGGTAGAGCGGATATAGCTGCCCCCATGTCAGGCCTCAAAATGGCAAAGAATGTGGTGTCTCTCTTGACTAATAATATAGTGATTCCACATGGACAGTGTATTCGCCTTCTTAAAAGGGAAGCTGTCAGGTCCCACAGGACCTTATAGACAGGGGGTTTCATATCCCAATGTCCCTTCAGTGAATCCGAGGACATACATGCCAGCTTCGCTTCGCAAGTGCCAATCTATAGTTTAAAAAAAAAAAAAAAAAAGCCTAAAATCCTGACCACTAAGCCAAATAATATGCTGAGACCCCCTGTTTTTTGTAAGACAATTCTTTACAGCAGTCACCTCATTTATCAGCACACTGATGATCACAGCTATCATGTATATGTAGATAAGACACAGAATCCAAATCACCACAATAGAGGATATCATTGCTTATGTACTCCCCTCCTGTGCAATGACCTCAGTTGAGGTCACAGAGCATGTCTACAAAACACTCCTATAGAAGGCAATAGGGTTTGCTCCAGTCTATTGTGTCTATGGCCCAAGGATTTGTCTCAAAGAGACAGGTAGTCACAAATTATTTTAGGTTTAGTGGCAAGAGATGGAATTGCAGGATTTTTAGGATTTCCTAAAATATAGATATAATATGGAAAATTAAAGTCAATATCACCAAAACTTTAAAAATATATGTTAAATATAATTTTAACCCTAGATCATTTCCAGGTGACACTTTCCCTTTAAAGGGGATGTCAAGCAAGATAATATTACTTAAAAAATAGTCATACTGACCTCATGATCCAACTCTGTTCCAGTTTCATTGCTTTCTGTGTCTCCTGACCACTTCTTGCTCTAGAAACGAGACCCCAACATAGACATGTGACTGCTGCAGCCAGTTCTTGTCTGCCAATGTCCATATCCAAGTCTTATGTGGCAGACACGCCTTTTGGACACCAAGTTCAGAATGTGACAACATTGTGACCACGGAACTAACCCTCTACTTCTATTCCCCTGTGTACGGTATCTGAACCCCATCAAACATCTCACAATCTCTCAGGCTGAAGTCACACCTCAGTTTTCGTAGAGTTGAGCTGTATACAGGAGTTGGGTGGTGGATGACGTACAATAGCTGTGGGTACATGACATCTTGTAAAATATAGTCCCATTTTATTTCTTTTATATAAATATGCCGACATGTTTATCACACTACGTGTTTATTAGAAGGAAACGCCAGCTCGCTTGTACTGTAAATCAGAAGATTTTTACAGATTTACACAATTTTATTTTTTGAAAGTCTATAAAATGTTTATTTTTATAAGGTGTAAAACTACAGTTTACTTTACTACTACCTCGGATATCCCATCACCCGCTCCAGACTATTCTATAAAACTTTTGTGTAATGGAAGTAGAATAATTTATAGAATATCTGGAACTACAGATGATATGTTGTTCCAGGAACTCTACCCTAGGCCTAGCACAAAGAAGGGGCGATAGAGATGAGCGAACCAGTTTAGATTCAAGGTCCAGATTTGACCTTAATTTTCCAAAAGTTTCGGGTTTAATCCATACTTGTGTCTCATACACTAAAGCATTGTAGGATATTCTTATATTGTTCCTACATTTCATAAAATAACTGTCAGGCATTAGGCTCTCACACAAGATATATCCAACCTGCTGTATACCAATTCTGTGGGGTATCTATCCACCTTAATCTCCACACATTTGACCCTAAAGGAAAACTGTACTTTCACACTTACCTATCACATTAGGCTATACAGGAGTGAAGCGACCCCTGAAATCACACATCCACACAAATAGCTGACACCACTTGCAACCTTTGGCACTCCAACTACTGGGAAACTGCAACTCCCAACATGCTCCATTCACTTCCATGGGAGATACAAGAACAGCAGAGCAGGTATGCATGTTGGGATTTGTAGTTTTACAACAGCTGGAGTGCCGAAAGTTGCCTACCCCTGCACTAGCACATACAAAAGTACACGAAGAACCAATCTCCTAAGTACACCCATAAATGAAGAGACAATATAATAACTCGAGACAATATAATATATCCATATTTCATCACAACCTTTTTAAAATTGCAGTTATTTGGGCAGATTTACTGTTTAAAAGTTAGAGTGTGTTAAGTTAGATTAGACAGTCTTAAAATGCTCCAGATTTATCACAGTGGCGATGCTGAATGATAAATATGGTACATTTTAAAACGGTCTAGTCTAACTTTATACCTCCTATTAGTTGGCTTAGTTTATGTCAAAAAAAAGCAACCAAGAATATGGTGCATGGTTTTGCAACACCCACTTTCTCTAAGCCACAGCCTCTCCAAAGCCACACCCCATTTTCATACAAGTTGGAAAAGTGTCTAAGGCTAGGTTCACAGAATTACAGGAAATCTACCCCTGTGCCCAACTGGCTTAGATCTCTATTTTGGTGCATCGGCCTCTTAATAAATCAGTCACACCTTGAACATATCGGGGACTTTATTAACTCCAGCCTTAATGAATCTGCCCCATCTTCTCATGCCCTAGATGTATAACTTTCCATCAAACTATAGGGTCAGTGTTCATAAAGATTGGCAAAGGGGGCAGCCGCCCATGGTCTCATACCACCAAGGCTGCTAATATGCCCTTTCACATGGCTCAGATGCTGATTATTCACAAAAGCTGAAACCAAGACCAAAAAGTTGCAAGTGCCAACTGGGCTTGCAGTACGGTAAAAGCAAGGCATGAGGATCAGCTAAAAGCACTGATATAACACTATACGTTTCCATTCGTCTCTATAATATTAAAAATTCATCACTTCTACAGTCGACTGCATGTAAAACCACTAAGGACTGCTATAAAATATTCCAGACTGGCTCTTCAGCATTCGGACGCAGTGACCCCTTTATTTCACTTAGATTAGAAAATTTAAAAAAAAATTAAAAAAGGAAAAAAAAATTAATGATTGCTCCTCCACTTGTGTTTGTTTAATGCTCCCATAAATCTTGCGCGTGTTTACACTGAATCTAGTGCTTGTTTTAATTTACTTGAAAAATGATGTAATGCTGCAAGTAGAAAATCCAAGTAAAGGAGCTCCACTTAAGCTTTAGGAAATTTCATAAAGTTTAGAATGGTGGGTTATGGCCTTGAGACCCCCAGTAATCTCAAGTAAGGGGATGCCCCTTTCCTGCCAGAAAAGTGAATGCGCATGCACAAAAACTCACCATTTAAAGAAATACTAAACCTTGAAATGAATGATAACAATGAACAAGAAGTAGAGTTGCCCTTGCAGCATTTTTGAATAATCCTGACAAAAATGTGTAGAAAGCCTGCAGAGAACACAGGGTTAGCTTACTGCTCTGCTCCATCTTAAATTGGAGAACAAACAGAACAGTGAGGCTTAGCCAAGAGGTCATATGTTCTACTGCAGACAGGGCACAGCAGGGAGGTTCCTGCTCCAGCCAGTTGTCTTCCATCTAGACACAGAGTTTATGAAGGTGGAAATGTCTGAGCCCCTGAGATACACAGAGAAGATTTCTTTACATATTTTTCACCAATATAAGACAAAATAGGTCCAAGGGAATGGACACTATAACAGGAAGCCTGCTTGCTTCCAGATGTAGGCACCAGTGACTGGCCTGACCACCATCTAGCTCCATAGCCACAGCAAGGTGAAAATGAAATGACAAGATGCCAATTTCTTTAATCCTTGCTATTTTCAGGTATTCTCTACCTGAACAGTGTACCTTATCAGACATCCTTTTATAACCATATTAGTGTATGTTGGGCTAATGGGGTGGGAGTGGTGGCATGTTACTCTGTTATTCAAAGGCAAGAGCTAAGTCAAGTGTGACTGTAGGGCAGGTTCCTCTCCAAATACTGGCCGTGTGGAATCCATGATGGAAAGCCAAAGGAGAGTCTTAGCTTTGTGCAACAAGTTTGCTCGTAAATAGTCTCGGATATGATGGGGTAGATCAGTGCGATCCTCGGGCCAAGGTCTCTGTGGCTGAATCAGTCACAGAAAGCACAGATCAGGATGTTCTTTTTTCAGTATGCTAAAAAAAAGAAGCATCTGTCACGGAGTCCCATTGAAAATAATTGGAGGCAGATTCCGAACGGCTTTTGGAACTGATTTTGAGGCAGAATCTGCCTCAATATTAGCTCCAAATTCCTGTGTGTGAACCTGGGGTATAGCTGTTGGGGGTGAAGAGATCACAATTGCTATCAGGCCCCGGGGCTTCAGGGGTCCCAAAGGCCTCTCCACAACATAAGACGACGCCAGTATTATACATAGCATATGGTAAGTGGGGGCCCCATTTTAGGAGATTTGTGTTACGCCTCTGTGAACCTACCTAAATGATGAAGGACCTCCAGCATCCACTGAAGCTAAAGGTCACCCATTGCTGGTGATGGAGGCTTACTGCAGAGGGGTTGTCCATACTGAAATGTTTCTTCAAGTGTTCTTGTTGCTTCTTATCTTCAGTTCTATGTTCTTGTACTTCCAGCTACATATTACTACCTTCCATTGTGGTCCATTCCTTATCTGGTCCTGTTCCCTGGTCTGTCACAATACGTCTTGTATAAACTCATATAAAGAAGAAACAGCACTTCATAGGGTAATTACCTTGTACAAAAGGCATAAAAATAGTGTCCCCAGGAGATACACCTTCCTCAATGGGGCTGTTCACCTTGCAGGGTTATGTTCAGGGCACAAGACCTTGGCTTTGAATGGGATCCAGCCGCTGCTGCCTGCCTACACCAGGCTGCCTGGTCTGTAGGTGTGCAGCTTCAGAGAACAAGAAAAACGAACGATCTTTCTTGGCATCACTAGCTCTAGTTTACATAGCCTGCTGGGTGTAAATACACCTACACGTTACAAGACTGTACCGGTCTCTTCATTAGGTATACACCATCAACATAATATTTCTTGCAACACTCAGATTCTACTTTTTCAGGAGCCCATATCTACAGTGTCCTAGTTATAAAAAAGTGGCACTTTTAGGGCAAATCTAAAGTCCGAGCCCTGGAGGATAGCGCATGGCATGGCTCATGTCTCCTTGCTAGTACCGGTACCAATGACCAGGCATGCATGACCACTGCAGCCAAATACTGCCCTAAGCTGTGATGTGCGCATCAACAGCGCAAGACCGCTATATGGGGACTGCAGCGGTTACGTGTGGATGGACAGCACACCCCACTGTAGGACAGTTAATGGGGTTTTCATATGGATGACCTATCCCTAGGATATCTGTCTGGTTGGGGGGCCCAACAAATCAGCTCTTCAATGCGACCACAGCATTCAGGTGAGCGCCTCGGCCTCTTCACTGAATACCAAGCACAGCGCTGTAAATCGTAAAATGCTTGTGCTTGGTATTGCAGCTCAGCCCCATTCCGCAAATAACCCACATGACGAATGACTGACACCAGAGACCTGTGAAGCGGAAGCTGCGATCAACCAGTTACTCTGTGAGGGTCAGGGTGTTGGACCCCCACCAGATATTGGTGACCTTTCCTTAGGATAGGTCATCAATATGTACAGTACTGTGCAAAATTTTCAGGCAGGTATGGGAAAAATGCTGCAAAGTAAGGCTGGGTTCCTGCATGGAGAACTTTAGATTCAAGTCTATTGAAATAGGACATGACCTATCGTTGATGGTCCGTTAAAATAGACCATCAAAAAAATGGTCATGTGAGTAGTCCCAGTCACATATACGGAAATTATTGCAGCCGTGTGACTGCTTTTAAGGGCAATCACATTGCTATTTTACAATGTCGTATGAATAAGACTAGATTCACATCTGCATTGGAGACTCCGTCGCAGATTCCGTCTAAAATCCGGAGAGAGAAAAGTCCTGCACAGAGGACTTTTCTCCGATGATTTGAGTCTATGAGGTCCACACCTAACGGCTTTTTTAGTGGATGGGCTCTCCGTCTTTCGGGTCCCCATGCAGGACTATTTTAGACTTTGCAGAATATTTTCCACACCAGCCTACAAACCCCCTTCAACAAAATCCAGTGAGACCACCTGAGCAGGAGCGCTGTAGTGGTGGAGAATTTAGTAATAGTTATTTTTTTTCATCACTTTTCCTACTTTTTTAAAAATCCTGTCCAACCCCTTTAAGCGATGAATAACGTGGTCGGTGTGTGACAGGTATTACACAATAAAAACAACAAGAGAATTGTTCAGAGTTGTTGCAAAATCAGCGAGGACAGGATTTGGGATACAAAGACAATCCACCAGTTCCTGCACATCCGCACCAGAATGTACTGCACAAATGCTAAGTAAACACATTACAGCAGTGCAAACAGATATAAGCCTCGAAGCCTCAGACAAGTCCTTCAGTACCTGGCGCATGTCTTAAGTGCTGACTTCATTACCTAATCACGTATTTGCCATTACAATTAATGGAAATTAGAGACGTAAAACTTTATTTTCGTTCGCCTGTTCTTTGTATGGTGGGTTCTTAATGGCTGGCGGATACATTGTGTGTGGCCTCAATTCTTATCATGACTATTCTGGTACCTTAAGTGAAGAGTGAAATGGCACCAAGAGCCCGACCAAGATAATGCAATGGCTTTATTAATACATTACAGGTTGCCAGAAGTTAATCTTGTTCATGCAAGATTAGTCAGGACAGGAAACCCAGTTCTAGCATTGGCCTGAAAACTTTCCGCTTGAGCGATATTTTTTGTCGTTCCTCAGATTGCACAATTTCAGTGTTTATATCCCAGGCTGGGTGCGCTGGTGCAATACACATTTCTTCTTGTAATAAGGATTTACAAACCATGGCTTTTCTATGTATAAAGGATGATGTCACTATGTGTTGTGTGACATGACTTCCTTTATATGGAATTTTTAGCATTTTCTATTTAGATAGATTATAAAGCCACCGGCAGAGATGAAGAATATTACTGAGCATTTTTGGCATTGTGGTGCACTTGACAAAACACCTTCCACATAATTCATTGTGTGCGGCACGGAGATGTCGAAATATTCCTATAAATAAACCGCACTCATGTGCAAATATAGAAGAACCAAGCAAACAAGTTCATTATCATATTAAAAATAGAGACGGGCTACAGACGAGACTTATTAATGAGGGATAACACATGGAGGCCAAGGATGTCAGGGACTCCCTCAGCGCCACAACTCTGTAGTAACTGGAGTGCTCTAAGTCATATCTTGGTGTGGGTTTTTTCGCACTGGAGTACATTTTTACATAGTTTTTAGGGTATTACATGTAAAACAAATGTCCTGATCTACTCTCTATATGGAAAATGCTCCATTTTAGGAAATCCTTGACATCAAAGCTGCAGAATTTCAGATGTCCTGTATTGCCCCTCCCCCAGGCGACTGACTGCTGGCTTCAGTTTTTGGCAATTTACTAAAAAATCCACCCATTATAGACTGCTGTGAAATTGGTTATAACAATATTCAGAGTATGGGAGGCTTCAAGGGAGACATGAAATCCTGGAGCTACAAAGTCCATTCTGATTTATGGCTTTTTTTCTGAACCAAATCATTTAGTAATTGTTGTATATTATGGTTTACATAGGAACATTTGCCAGAGACTGCAATACTAGATCACGTTTAATGCTACTTTGAAAATGTAGACCAAGACGGCGTGTTAGAGCAGAAGGAGCTGAGCAGATTGATGTATAGTATTATATTAGGCTTAGGGGTCCAGTGGGCGGTCCTAAACTACAATTGACAGCCTTAGGCCTTATTCACGTCATGTATGTGTGGCATCCGTCATAAGTACCCTTTCGTGTCAATGTGTTTACTCAGACCATAGCCACACTTTTTTTTCACTGATGCATCACACCAATGAAAGTCTATGGGTCTGTAAAAAAAAAAAAAAGAAAAAAGGATGACATCCATGTCATCCATTTTTCACGGACCCAGAGACAAAAGTATAGAAAATTAAACAAACAAAAAAAAAAAAAGTTGTTTTCTTTTCACAGATGGACATGTGAATGAGATATTACCTATATATTAGTGTGCATCGACAGAGCTGTCACTCACTGAGTAAGGCCATATTCGCACGTCCGCAGATGCTATTCATGGACACCCTTCATTTGCAGGTGGTGTGCGGTCCACGGTTGATCTGTTTTTCACGTCTGTAAAAAGCAGATCAACTTTATTTTTTTCATTATCTATACTTTGTATGTGTCTAGACTGTGGGGGTCCCAGGTGTCAGACCCCCGCAGATCTAATATTCATGGGCCATCAATCTTAGAAACCAGCTAACCCCTTTAACGAGCCCAGCGGTGGCCTCACACAGTTTAACATCCCCCACCAGTGGCCCCAGATAGCTTAATGTCCCCCCACTAGCGGCCCCCAGCCAGTACTTACCCCATTGCTTCCAGGTCCGCTCTCTTCCCCTGCTCCAGACATATGTCGCAGTAGTGCACCTGAAGCAGAGGAAGAGATAGGGAGGTGCCGGAGAGCATAGAGGTAAAAATCTACACTCAAGCTGCCGCGAGCTTGTACCGCGAGCTTGTAGGCCGCAGGTAGGTGGTCTTCAAAATCAGGAAGCTTTAGAATATTTTTCATTTTCTTATCGTGCCCAGGGGATTTGAATGTACAACCTATTGTAGTCTATGGCAAAATGGCAATGTTCTTATAATACCCAGGATGATGCAGGGTATAATAGGAACTTTACAATGGTAGACTTCAGAAAGTTCCTAGCTGCCGTGGCAACCAAACAGTTCCCGCCATCTTGATGCCTGGGGTAGTTCAGTCTCCAGAAGCAGCCTTCTCTGGCAAAATTACATCTTAGATTCCAAACCTGATGCATTTTCAGATTGTCTAATCTAAATTTACACCGTCTAATAGTAGTAAATTTGCCCCAATATGCTCCACGTACCCCCATGGTATTGCCTAATATTGCAGTTCAGCTCCATTCAAGCAAATTGTACTTCTAGGTAGACATATCTGTACACTTTAATTGAGTGTATAACATGCATAGCTATATATAGGCCCTTGGAACATGCATAACAGGTGCATACTGTTGTGTATATCGAGCCTGGTTTCTGCTCTCTGTATCCGCGCGCTGTGACCCAGTCACTCAGATAACAATCTTATAAACTCATCTTGTTACTGAGCGTCCGGATAATAATAATAAGGAGATTATTTTCAACAGATGGAGACTGCTGAGAGGGAATCGCAAAGCGCTACTGTGCAAGCCAGCCATATAAATCACTGCCAGTGAGTCAGGTGAATGAGATGGCACTATAAAAGAGGAAAGCGGGCAATATTACTCATCTCTACTACATGACCAACATCGCCTCACCAGTATTGTATGCATCGGTATGCAAAATGTTCATTAACTGGGGTGCGATAGGCATACTGGTGGCTTGCTTAGATATATCCACCAGGATTTACGTATGCATCTCATCTATGTGGATGTTACATATGTCAATACATTTCTCCTCCATTGTTTATTGACTTAATTTATATTAATATTTTATATTATAATTTATCTTCCTGATGTGCTGATTCTGTACGGTACTAAGTGGCGCTTCCAGATGTGCTGACATTTTGCATTATCCTGAGGTTGGTCAGGCTGTACGTGGTGGTGTAACCTATTAAAGGGGTGGGCCAGTTTCATATATATGTTAGATGTCATAAATTACTTACTCATAGGCTGTCTTAAACTGTGTGCCGCCCTCTCGATTTGTAACTTTCACTGTGGAACAGGGGACCTCGTATAAAGTCACACTATATTCATGGACTTATGTATCCACTGCATCCACAGCTTCTCCTACATGCACAAAAGTCCTGGAAGTCCTCCCAAAGTCCTGGAAGAGTGGACGAATCTCTGGTGGAATGCTCCTATGTCCACCAAGCTTCGGGTTCATATTATACGTGACATGGACACTTTATGTGCTGGTCACATCACAGAAAAGGGGCACATTTCATGCCCACATCACAAAGGGGCTGTGCCATGCCCCCAAAAGGGTGCCCTAGAAAGGGGAGCAGCTTTAATAAAAGGGGACGTGGTGACAGTGAAATTTTCACGACAAAAGTTGGCAGGTAGATACATGTGCATGAATTTTTCGTAACCACGTCTCAACACGATTCCAGGGGTGCACTGAGTAGCTGTCATAAGAACAATAATACAAATGAGAGACCAATTTGCTCCACACCAAAGGTGTCAATACTTATGACTACAAACTAATTTTTTCTGTAAATAGCTAAAAATGCGTTTAAAAAAAAAAAAAAATTAAGCAATATTGTAAATAACCTCAATTAAAAATTCCCTTTGTGTTAATTACTAAGACGACCTAAATGTTCAAGGTGAAAGTAGTCAGTAACTGTGAGCAAAGTCTCAAAGTCTACTCGTACCACAAATTGTACTTACATACAAGGAATCCAATAACAAGGAATGTTGATTCACACATTGTACATTCAACATTAGTTTCTCATTGAGATAGTCTTGGATCTGAAACTTTACATGTACTCCGCATGAATAAATTTTGTTTTCATTGGATTTCCTGAAGTGCTGCTTCTTCCTATGAAAACTCGTGTCTCCATGGTTACAGACTACAAATAAACCCTGTGTAGTCTGACGCTATAGTCAAACTTCTTTTCAGAAGGCCCTGCTTCCTACTAATGTAATAAATGTACAATACGTTACACGATATTTTATTCTCCTCTTAGTCATGTGAAAGGTTAAATAGTTCATATGCTCCATTAAATGGCAGATACGGATAGGTTATTGTACTTTTCCTTGCACAATAGATTATATAAACTTATACAATGGTGAGCAAACTTACTAAAAATAACTTTTACTACTACATGAGTATGGGAAACAATCTATTTTCAGTCATATGGAAGCTGACTGGAAAGGGCAAAAAAAAATTGAACTCTATGGCATTCCCACATGGCCCGCCTATGTTGAAGTTGTGTGAAAAACAAATAGAGATATTGGTTTTGGAAACAAACTATTAATAAAGGTGCGAAAGACATGATCACCATTTCCGTATCATAGGAACTATTACTATAAAAGAGGACCCATAGAGGGCACAAGTAAAATCATGGAACTTCTCATACAGTGTGTGGCCATAAAGTCTGTTCCTTGCATGGCCTAAGTAAAAGAATCCACATGGACTTATCTATGGTATCTTCTCATTGGTACTAATATCATTACACCTCCACCCATCTTTTTTATGATATATACTAAGGATACCTGTCAGGTCGATTTGGGACACTAAACCACCCAAATTGCCAATCACCAAAAATGTCCCAAATTGCCCTGTTTGAAATCCATATGTGCCCACATTTTATAAAGATAAGCCTTTATACTTCCATAGAGATGAGTCTTATCGGACTCATCTCTGGTGCTTCAGTGAAGTCGTGGATGTTCGCCCCAGCTTCACTGCACAAGTGGCGGAGGTACTGGGCATGCACTAAGGCGTATTTATAAGAAGGCTTGGTAGATTTTTACATACATAAAAAAATGACCAAATTACTCGACATTCAAAAGTATTTGATCATGTACAAAAAACCCAAATATGTGGTTCCAAAACTGCTACTCTTTAAAGGGATTTTTCCATGAAGGTCATTCATGGAATATCCATAGCATATGCCATAAATGTCTGAAAGATGGATGAAGGTCCCACCTCTGGGACCGACGCCTATCTCTAAAGTGAATCCACGCAGGTTCTGTCCTTTGGCTACTACCTAACCAGGACCTTGCTGATAGTCCTCGATGGTCAGTTTTCATGGAAACAAATCTGAGCTGTTCTGTTTCCATATCTCCCATAGATGTAAAAGGGAGTTACGGAAACAGAACAGCTCAGATTTGTTTCCATGAAGACTGACCATCTAGGACTAATCAGCGAGGTCCCGGCCAGGTAGTAGCCAAAGGACAGAACCAGCGGGAGTACACAACAGTATAGAACAGTGAACTACGCTGTTTCAGTAACTTTGATTGACTTCTATGGGAGTTATGGAAGCAGCGTAGCTCGGAGCTATATGGCTTCCGTAAAGCCTGACCATAAAAGACTTCACTGTCAAGCAAGGTCACAGTAGGGTATGAGCTGGGGGACAGAACCTGAGGAGTTAATTTTAGAGATAGGTGCAGGTCTTAGACGTGGTCTTAGACTTATGCCATGAATGTCTTTCATGGAAAGACTCTTAAATGTAAATAAAAAATTGCTATAAGACTAGATTTACACATGCAGTTTTTGTTGAACCAAAACCAAAAGCAGTTCCAACAGAAAGAAAAAAATCTTCTTGAAATATTCGGCACATATTACTCCAGCGCAGGGGAAATCAAGACAGGCGTAGAAAATGCCAGTCTTGATAAATCTCTCCCAATATGTTTGTGTGAACTGTTCCCTAGAGACACTGAACAAACCTGATTTTATGCTTGATTACTTTTTGGTTTCTCTGTCTCTCTCCCACCTGATCTTTTCTCCAATTCTAAGTAACATCCTCAGGTAATATAAACACGTCGCATATATACGTATACAGCTCTCCGATGGATTGTAAGGTCTTTGCTCTTTGTCTATGTCCTGAAGTGTCTCTTCTAAACCTCTCAGGTTCTGTTCAGAGCCGGGTTCCACTTTTACACTTAGGAGAATTGGACAGGGACCAGAGAAAACAAACAACGTCACACCGACTTCCAGCTTAGGACTGTGTACCATCTGAAGTACACAGGTCTACTTTGTGCATTGTTGTAGAGTGCAGGATATTATTGCTAGGGCTCTACAATTCGAGTGTCCACTCCTTAAGGGAATAGTAATATTCTGCAAGCTGCTTTTAACGTCACCCGGCACTGAAATACAAGTATATTTACAAGATCTAGAAGAAGATATTCCGCACAAGATTTATCTCATACAGCGTCAAGTAAACCAGACATTTTTTGCTACACTAATCTTGATTTAATAAAGGTCTTTCCACTATAAGACGGTTTTGTGCACATTACAGAAGGGAGTAAATCTTTTCTCCGCACCACTGTTTAACTGTGCAGACAGGGGGAAGAGGATAACACCACAGAAAGTAAACGTTGTAAAACTGCTGGAATTTCAGTCTGTCCCTAGCCTCGCAGAATTGTAATACACCGCACAGTAAATTAAAAAATATATGTATACAGTGCTGCTCCATGCCCCGTGAATATCAGCTCAGCAGTGCAGAAATCCAGTGTAACAGAGTTACTGACAGAGCAAGTGCCCTTACTGACACTGTTTGAGAAGTCACTGCTTCTACAAAAAAGCAAGAAAAATTAAAAGGTGTACCTAAGTTTTCGGAGGACTGTACAGGATAAACTGCAATGTGTATACATGAGGTGTAATACTATTTCACTCTCTTATATGACGTGCGTAATTCTGATTTGTCCCTGAGCTAGTGGTTGGAGACTAGCTCCTATGATGTCGCCTACAGTTAGCAGCAGATGGAGAAAACAGGAGATTCTGCTTTTTAACTCTCATTCATGCTGAAGCAGCACTATCACCATACAGATTATTATTATAGAGAACTGAAAAGTGTTTGTGTGAATATAGTACTTGGGGTGCAATAGAAACTTATTATATGTTGTATCAACATGTCTCTGCCTTTGATTTTGCTTTTTTCTCACTCAATTCCCCTTTCTCCTCCTATTCCCATTTGCATTGGCTTCTATGGACAACTGTAATCTGATACTTGAGTGAGGCAACAAATTAGTCTTGGGAGATCAAGATGGATTCAGCTAGAATTTCACAGTGAGTGAAGAGTGTAGAAAAGGGGATGAGAGAGACTGATGGAGGAATGGAGAAAGAATCATTGTTGTCTCTTTAGATGCCATAGTATAATAAGTGGAGGCCCAGGGGAGGTGTGGAAACTGGAAATACATCAAACCGTTACTCATCTTTCCTCTCCTTAGCATCCTCCGTCGGAGTCCTGTTCTGGCTTCTACCAGCCTCCTGGGTGATGTCACGGAGTCTATTACTGGAAAAAGTGCACTGTGCAGAAGGAATATGGTAGCACACAATGCGGCGCAGTTATCAATACTGTTGAACTTTGCACTATGAATCCTCTGTGGTTTTAGGCATATTTATAAATCTGTTGAATGGACCTTAATAAATGTTTCACTTTTTTGACATCAAAATTCCAGCTCACTGATGCACCAAAATTCTGTCTAATTTTTCTGAGGCGCCAAAAAAAAAGTAAAAAAAAATGTCTCAGTTGAGCCAAAAACTGTCTCCATTGCCCGTGCGCCAAAATACTGTCAATTGAATCTTCAACTAAGTTTACTCCATTTTAAAACTTGGTCTACTTTGTACAAGAAAATCTACAAAATATTCATTCTATTCTGTCTCAAATGTTTCGTAAGGTTAGACACTTCTAAACCAGGCCCATTTTGGGGTACATTTTGCAAAAGTGTCGAGCTTGTTGTAGTTGTCTGTTTTTTCTGGTGCATTATGGTGCAAATGTGTTGGAAATGCCGTGCACCATAATTTTTGGCGCAAATATAGACAGAAAAGTGTTGGATTTCTATGGATAAATATGAAGAACAGAGTAACACACCCGTGTATAGAGACCTCCAAAATGGCGCTCGCTCTGACACGCATTTCAGACTGGATAGCTGAATAGTGCCCTATGCCGAATGAAGCAGACTCTTCTGCCAGAATGAACAGAGCCTTTCTGGTTTTAATAACGTATCGGTAACAGATTTTCCATTATTGACCTATGAAGAAATGAGATCCAGCGCTGAGATAAAGTGTTTCCAGATGCTCCTTGTTACTGTATATCTGTCAGACTCATCGGATTCTGATCACTGAACACAATGTAATGTTAGACTTAGGGAACCTGAGGAAACTCATAGGTTTTTAATTTATTACTACATTGAACACAGTCCAGTCTTGGGAAGATTCACCATAGGTCCAAGTCTTCTCCTTATAGAGATATGGCTCCTAAAGCTTTCTAGCCCTTTCCAGAAGGATTGATTTCAATAGCTTCATTGTCATCTGTCCTGGAATTTAGCCATTGTTCACACTATGCTTAAGAGTGCAGTTGAACATATGCCCCAGGCCAGTACAACTATGTTTATGCTGCTGCTTATATCTGCAATTCCATTGTCATAAAACTTATTACATCGTATTACTACCATATGTTTAGCCTCTACATTGGGAAAGCTCCCGACGTACATACTAAACGTGTCTATAGTGGTCCATTAGTCAGACAGGCCCCTGTCTGGTTGGTAAATGTCAGTATATCGCTAAAAAACATAGTAAACTATGATATTCAACATAAGGTATGGAATCCATGGAAAGCATCCGATTAATGTATATACATTAAACAAAATGTCATAAATATAGTGTAAACAGTTCCATATATATACAGTTAAAAATAATACCAACTTTCACCAGCCAAATGTATGCAAAATAAGAGACATTCTTTTGGCATTGGTATAGGTAATAGTGTATAGGCATGTTGGTATATACATTGGGAGCAGAAGTATAACTTACTAGGCTCCAGTGTAAAATCTGTAACAGCCCCCCCTCCCCTGAACTCATGAGTCATGTATAATACTGTATCCTCATAGGTGTAGGCAATGTTCAGATGTGAAGTAGACACAGAAACTGAAATGGATTAATCTGAACAGATGATTCTACTGATCTATCCTATCCAATCCATTCTATCCTATCCAATCCAATCCATTCTATCCTATCCATCCTATCCTATCCTATCCTATCCATTCTATCCTATGTATTCTATCCCATCCAATCCATTCTATCATATTCTATGCATTCTAATCATATCCTATCCTATCCATTCTCTCCTATCCTATCCATTCTATCCTATCCTATCCTATCCTATCCAATCTATCCTATCCATCATATCTATCATCTCTCTCTGTATGTGACTCTTTGCTGGCAGTATTATGGAGGGCGGGGGTGATAATTTAATAACTATGTTATCTATTTACTCAGGTTCCTGTTTTCTATGATTACATTTTGGTATAATACGGGCGGCAGTCAGTGTGACTATTATACCATGAAACGGAAGATCTGAGAGGCGGTAAATTGTGTCTTATTTTCATGCTTCAAGAACAACTCATTTAACCAACTTCCATAAATAGCAAAACCAGAAAAACTGCAATTTACTATATGATTTATGCAGACTAAGACTTAAAAAGCAGAAGTCGCAGCTCATTATATAGTGAAAATTACCGGATCGTCTTCATTTTCTCACTGCTGGTTTATTTACGTCTATCCTTCTGGATACACTGACATCAGGGTGAGCCTGTGCTGGGCTTAAGGTGACCATACATGTCAAATTAATATTGGTGCGATCGATTTCAGTGGGACCGACCAAGGTGTATGTTTACCTTTACAATTCCACCACAAAATCAACTCTAAATTCCACCATAAATTGCACTGGTTTCAGTGCGGCAGTGTTGGTTGTCTGAGTCGTGCCTGCCTTACCATTAGGGCCCTTCTGAACACCATGACACTGGCTCAGAGGAGACGTCCCCTCTCCAACTGAAAGCGCCCCAGGGGAAACCACAACCACCATCCAGGTAGTGCTGCAGGACCACCCTCAGCGTGTCTGGCCCAGGAGCGGTGTTGGGGTGCGTGGTTGAGTGTGCTCGGCCTAGTAGGTGGCACATCATTTGCCACCACTACTCCCATGCTCCAGTTCCCTCCATCTGGGTTGTGGCACTCTCTCATACAGCCATCATTCGCTGTCATGCGAACAAGTCTCTTCAGTGGACCGACAGTCATTTTTCATGGACGTTAGGTCATGTAAAATGGCACAGTGGTGTGAATAAGGCCAAATACTGTGCCAGCAACATATCTCTACCTATGCAGTAGTTGCCATACAACAGATTAGACATAGTAGTCCTATAATAATAAATCTTCATGCATGGGTGTAGCTGGGGGAACAACTGGGGCATATGCTCCGAGTGCTGGCTGTCTGGGGGGGCCACATCAAGCCACTTCTATGTATTTAGATACAGAGTAAGGGCAGTGAGCTGAACCTTTGCCTTGGGTGACACAGTCTAACTACAGCCCTGCTCTATGTCCACACCAAGCAGCTTGGCATGTGAAATCTACTGCAATATAGACTTATTAGTGCAAATACATCAGGTACTGAAGTGCGACAGTTCAGGATCACCTGCGGCAAAGGGATCGGTTAATAATAGGATCCGTCCCTCCAAAAGAGGAATACATAAAGCAAGAATTTTTCAACTTGAGAAAATTGCCATGAAGTGTGTGTATACAAGCTGCAGAATATGAGGTTTTACTTAGGAATGGTGTCATGAAATGAGATGGTAAGAACGCTTCTGGAAGTTTCTGTTATACAGCGCTGTATATGTTTAGACATGTTTTCATTTACTGTAAAAATGTAGGTGCCACCAGAAATCTGCCGCTCACCATTAGACATACAGTACTTGCTTCTGTTCAGTCTGTAACTTGCTATGTCTAAATAATTCCCCTGTTTGCTTCAAGGAGTTTGTCATATGTTACCTCACCATAAATGTCACACTAAAACATTTGCCATTTAGCGTAACACTCACAGTAAAACTATTGATTTTACGGTAATGTCACAGTTCAGTCCCATACGCCACCATCCCTGTAATGTCAATTTAGTAAATACTTGTAATTCTCAAAAAAAATGACAATTCTGAACAGGGATATAAGTAACCAAGGGGTCCCATAGCAAAACGTGTAATGGGGCCTCACTCTGCCATGACCTCCTTAAGCAGCAAATAGAGAACTTGAAGTGTATAATTTTTTTCCTCCTTTACACACAAGGATAACACACACAGTGATGTCACAGTACAGGAATAATGCACACAGTGATGTCACAGTATAGAGACAACAGACACAGTAATGTCACAGTACAGGAATAATGCACACAGTGATGTCACAGTAAAGAGATAACACACACTGATGTCACAGCACAGGAATAATGCACAGTGTATTGTTACAGTACAGGGATAATGTACATAGTGATGTCACAGTACAGGGATATTGCACACAGTGATGTCACAGTACAGCGATAATGTACACAGTGATGTCACTGTACAGGGATAATATCAGGGCTATGGAGTTGGAGTCAGAAAAAAAAAAAAAGTTACCGACAAACTCCAACAAAATAAAATGGTTCATTACTTTAAGTTACATTACAATTATCAATATTGTACAATTTATTTATTTATTATGCTTACTTATATAGCGCCATCATATTCCGCAGCGCTTTACAGACATTGACAGTCACTGTCCCATATAGGGCTCACAATCTACATTCCCTATCAGTATGTCTTTGGAGTGTGGGCGGAAACCAGAGTACCCGGAGGAAACCCACGCAAACACGGGGAGAACATACAAACTCCTTGCAGATGTTGTCCATAGCAGGATTTAAACCCAATTAATGAGATATATAGTTTGTTGCGTATGTTCCCCTCTGAGAGTTCATGCTCAGGAAGACACTAGCATGTGGTCTGTGAAGGGGGCTTCAGTGACAAGGGGCTGGTAAGAAATTATCCTTGAATAAGATCCATAAGAAGTATTTATCAATATGCATATATTGCTGTTTACAACCCATTGGTTAAATTTGAATTTTAAAAATTTTCTATGTCACTATCCTGCAATTTTCACTCGGCCACTAAGCCTAATAATAAATTGGCACTTGCAAAATCTATAGAGGTTTTCTTTGCAGCCACCTCACATCACAGACAAGAGAGTAAGGAACTTAAGATATCACCACCTACCCATCATTGCGTCCACTACTGACAATCGATGATGTCACATCTATTCCCCCTCTCTGCATAGAGCATGTCTACAGACTCTCCCACACACCTCAATAAGTCGGCTCCAGACTATTGTGGCCTACGGCTATATGAGTGCTGTAAAGCATATCGCTAAATGCTGTTAAAAGAGCAGAGGAGAAGCTCAGGCAAGATGGCCGTCCCCATACTCGTGTATAGAATATAGAATTAAAAAAAAAAAAAAAAAAATCTACAATCAGGAAATAGATTAGAAAATAGTGCTAGATCTGGTTTTAATAGATAAATTAAAACATTGGTGATATTCCTTTACAGCGGCCAATCCCATTAACTATAAACTCGATTATCCCGCTAACCACATTGTTTATTGCAGATGACATAAGTTTTTGCTTTTTTGATGTCTTTAATAATCTTCTGTCCTCGCTCTCGCTGGAAGGAGACGGGGCGGCTTCTCCCTGTCAGGTCTGGTTGTATTTGACATAAGGTAATAAAATCATTCTAGACATTCAATTATTTGGACAAGGAGTCTCAAACAATATTCATTGCCTACCAGTATGATATTTTTATCATACTGTGTGTATATATATATATATATATATATATATATATATATATATATATATTTTGCTGCAGTAGGTTTAAAAAAGTGAAGATTTCAAGATATTTCGCCTGTATTTTCTTTAATACCAAAATTTAACAAAAAATATCCCCCCCCCCCCATACTTGAGGGATGCCAGAAAGAAGTTACAAGTAAAAATGTAAAGCCAGTTTAAAGCCGGCTGGGAAGACGCGTTCTTATGGGATTCCTGGAACGTAGCCTGCTTGATCTGGGTGGATTACAAGTGAGATAAACTGATTTAGGCACATGCTGCAATCTTACTAAAGATCTTCATAATGAAAACTGGCTTAAAGGGATTGTGTAAGATGACAAAAAATTGGCTTCTTTCTTCCAAAAACAGCATCACACTTGTCCACAGGTTGTGTGTGGTATGTAGATGAATTGATGTGGTGTTATTTCCTAGGAGAAGGCAGCCATGTTTTTTACAGTCCTGGACAACCCCTTTAATTCCTCCCTTTGCCAAGGAGTTTCTTTATCTTTGTATATAATTCTCCATAAAGATGAAATAGGTTTGACCATAGTGCCACCATGCCATTAAAGGGGCTGTGCACAACCCAGCGAAGATGGATACTGATGATCTACCCACAGTTTAGGACATCAGTATCAGATCGGTCAGGGTCCGGCACCAATCTGTTTTGGCTGCCGGAAACCATATATAAAAGGTATAAAGCTGGAAACAGCCTTGCACCTATTCAAGTGAATGGAGGCAGACATGGAGCTCGCACTACAGTGTATGGACAGGAAGCTCGCTCCAGTGTACCAATATCCATACAAAGTAACGGAACTGCATCTCCGCTCCCGTTCCATCAACTCTGGAGAAATCGGACACAGGAGTGGGAGGTTCTGATAATAGAGGATGTTAGTCTTAGGTCATTGACTGAACGGAGAGCACAGAGATGAGGGAGGAGATATAGGGAGGTGCCTTGTGGATGAGGGTGATAAGTTTATATTGTATTCTATAGTGAATAGGCACTTGAATAGGAGTGGAGCTGCTTCCACCCATATACCTCATATATGGCTTCTGGTGGCCAAAACAGGTGATCACAAGAAGTCAGATGTCGGACCCCAACTGATCCAATACTGATGACCTATCCTACAGAAAGATCATTGGTTTCCAACTTTGCTTGTCATGGACAACCCCTTTAATGATTACCTGTAATATTTGGCAATATCTAGTCTGTGTCTTGTTGATGGTTGTTAAATGGTTGTTTCATGGAGACCATTTCTGTGTTCAGATGACTGCCCAGTTCCTTGGACCACTGGAGATCACAGCCAGCTACCTGGAGACTCTGGTTTTATGCCTGGGAAATAGTAAGGTAACTTGCCACCATTCAAAAGACCATGAAACACATTGGTGGTCCTCCACAGCCATATTTTCTATGATATCCAAGTTCATATGCCTCTACAGGGCATCAGACAATGGAACACTGAACACAGAACGTGCACAAAAATAACCAGCACTTCTGCCATTCATCTCTTACTTTGATCCTATTTTGCCTCACCATACAGTCAAAGCTGAGAAATATATAAGAGAAGCTCAGCCATGTTACCCCTCCTCCACTTTATCACAGTCCTGTGGCAGGCTGCAAGACAACTAGCTGGAGCAGTCACACTATTTTGCCCTATCTGCAGTAGGACAAAAAGTTATAAAGGGTTGTCCAGGAATTACAGGTTTCTGCAAGGAGGCTGTCCCCAGTACTGTACTCTGGTGTGCTCCACCACGGTCTGGTCCAGGGCTTGTTGTTAGTGACGTTCCAGTTCCTTTGCTTAAGCGGCTGAGGCCAGTCACGTTCCAGCAGAAGTCCTCGCTGCACAAGTCCCGCAGAACCAAACCGTGGTGGGACATACCGGAGCACCAGAAATCCGTAATTCCTGGACAACCCCATTAAGCCTAGCTCCTTTGCTATTCCCTAGCCCCTGTAGCCAGCCACAGGAATGTCAGGAGATTAACCCTTTGGTTCTACAAGAATGATCGCATTAGGACGATGCAGAAAATGCTACAGACTGACAAACCGTGAGGGCGACTAGATTTCCGGTTTACTTTTAGCATTGATTTCTAGATGTAGTGTTCCTTTAAGACTCATAGTTCCGTTTGTTCTCTGTACATGAGAAATTTTTTTAAAACATTTTTACAACATAATTTTAATCATCGATTTAACGGATTCTCAATGGACAAAAACAAATCCTGAAAAAGACCAGAGGAATTTTTCAGAATAAGACTGGCTAGAGCTGTTCCCTTGATGGTACATGCATGCCTTCAACATTATGGTTGCATAATAAAACAGCCATCTGGATATGAGATGTGGTACATATGAAATGCCTTTGATCATACACAGTGTCTTGCCAATGTCTCTGGTGCATCTCTTAAGTAAGAGGCAACTCATGCATTTTCAGAATCTGAAGAGTCTTGTGTGTACTCACTGGGGATATTAGATATTTATAAGAATATGTGATAATGTGAGGTAGAAAAAAACAAAAAAAACATTCATGCTTGTAATAGTCTAGCTGGAAGAACCACTATAATCACAAGGACCCAACAAAAATATACTGCCATATACTATGCTTTTGGAGTTAGTATCTAGTGTTGGACTGGCCCACCAGAGTAGGATAGGATCCTCCAGTGGGCCCAGGCTAACACAATAATAGTCCAGCAGAAGACATCCAAATTTGGAGGGTAGTATGGTCAATTTCCTAGGGGTTGTTTGAGGGTGGGCCCTCAGAATCATTTCATCTAGTAAGCCCAATGAACCCCAGTCCAGCATTGATGGTGTCAATTCAAAAATGGCCAACCATGTGCTAGCTTGCTGGGCCAGGTTTAGAGATGTTCTTAGTAAAACTGCTGTGGCCAAGAGAGGTATTTCCGCTATGTCATACTCCAGCTAGCAAAATTTTACCTGATAAAATCAGGGCATTTACATCCCACCTCTGGGGCTACCTCCATTCCTCTTGGGAATGCCCAATTTTGCTGAAATTGTCCCAAATTTTCTAAAAAAAAAAAAAAAAAAATTCAGCTTGTCCAGGCCCCAAAATAGTTTATGCAAAAGGTTGGCAAATGTCCTATAATTTATAGCCATGAGATGAGGGGTTTTCCAGGACGGGGATCATTTTGATCAGTGGGGGTTCAATCCCCAAACCCTACACCAATCCTCAGTTCCAGGCTCCATCCAGTATATAGTGGCTGTGCTGGAGTACTGCAGCTCTGCATTTCACTTGAATGGGAAGAAAGTTGCAGTACTTTGATATGGCCTCTATACAGTACTACAGCTATGTCTATTGTATGGGTTCTGCCTGGAACAGCTGATCTGTGTGGGGTCCAGGTGTTGACTCCCACCAATCTGATACTGATGACCTATCCTATCAAAAACAGGGGCGGGTCCAGCCTGCGCTATGAGTAGACATCAGCATAATAAATGGCACATGGTATTTCGAGCACCATGGTATTTCAAAGACCCTGGTACATATTTTGCTTTTGATCCAAGGATCTTCAAGTAATACTTCGGTCATCCTAAAATTCAATTTCATGATTTGAATAGAATTTTTTTTTCATGAATTTTTTTACAATCAGTAGGTAAAATAAATGTATTGTACATCTAATATAATCACTGTGTATTTTTGGAGATTAATTCTAGGTCCTGCCTCCCCGTGATGCCATCAGTACTTGTTCTCAGCCTCAGCAGTTTATTTGGAGGTGATGATAAAATGAACATACGGCTTTATAGTTATATTTTTGAGATGTCTTTTCTGAGGCTCAATGGCAGGAGACGGTTCTCGTATTTTTTTTGGTTGTGGTTGTGATTTGTAACAATGATGTGTTGATTTTTCATCCAATTTTGGCAGAAGGTTTGGAGCTGTTCTAATTGCGGAAGAATATTGACATTTCTTCGGTGCATTGAGAATGTATCTAAAAACAGTCAAAGTTGTCTCCAGAAACTGTCAATCACTTCGCCCCTAATTGTGTTTTTATGCAAATTATGACAAGTGTTATATCACATCTCCGCTAAGTGTTGGCAGATTAGAATAGCGTACAACAGCGGTGCCCAGTCTTTCAACGGTCAACAAGTTTGTGGGGTGTCTGACGCGGCTCTAGCTCTTCTCTGATGCAGAAATTTGCTCTTGTTGTGAAGGTTTGGAGCCCGTGGTTGGCAGGTGGCTGGCCCAGCACAGGGGGAGACAGTTGGACAGTGTCAAGTGGTGGTTTAGGGACCCGATTGTGACTGGAGGCACTGGGACCCGTATAACTATGCCACTGACTTGTATAATATTCCCTGGCTACCATATTGCTTATGTCTCATGTGACATCATCAGACAATTAAAGGCGTTATCCAGCATTAAAAAACATGGCTGCTTTCCTTCACCTCCACTTCCTCTTCTAAGGATATGACATCACATCCGATGAATACAGCCATGTGATGTCACATGTCACAGTATGGCCATGTGACTACTGGACTTGATGTCCATTTCTGAGAAGTCGAAGTGGAGCACCTTGTGAAGGAAAGCAGCCATGTTTTTTTTTAATCTTGGTTAAACCCCTTAAACCGGCTGCACGAAATTGACCGTATGTCAAGTGGTGCAAAACAATTCAATGACAATAGCTAACATACTAAGCTGTCCATGGTGTACATTACAAACCAAGGGATATTTTTTAATATTAATAAATGCCTATATTTATAAGGAACATCATCATCAACTAGCCCAATATCAACATCATTTTACCCACCTGTTAAAAGGGTCGAACCAGGATAAAAGAAACAAGTTTCAATTCAATTCAATGGAGTGCAGCAGCAATGCCACACAACCCATGGACAGGTGTGGCGCTGTTTCTGGGAGACTGCATGTATATTTTTCTTATCCTGGTACAACCCCTTTAAATATTTTCTTTTTCTAATGAAATACAATTGGCAAATTGACAAACAGAACTAGATTATTGCTGGAGTTAGACCACAACACTGACCACACGTCTACGAGGAAGCAGCTACCCATAGTAGACAGTTATTACAAGGCAGAGGTCATGTTTCTACAGAGTCAAGTTGTAGATGACAATGCTAAAGTGAGGAAGTCTGAATGGACTTGTGGGGTGTCCTAACCTCAGGAAACCATCTATACAGCTTATCTAGGCTACACAGGACACCTAACTATAGTGTATAGTTATATAGTGTATATATATTATATATATATATATATATATATACACATACACACACACACACTATATATATATATATATATATATATATATATATATATATATATGCTGCTTTGGACAAGTCTTCATTCCTTCAAACCAAGTGTGAGTAGATAAGTACTAACAGAAGCTAAAATGTTTTCAATGTGTTAGCCTACATTCACACAAATGTCATAATCGTCCGTGTGACGGCCATTTTTTAACAGGTG
This sequence comes from Leptodactylus fallax, assembly GCA_947044405.1. Taxonomy (NCBI): domain Eukaryota; kingdom Metazoa; phylum Chordata; class Amphibia; order Anura; family Leptodactylidae; genus Leptodactylus; species Leptodactylus fallax. The sequence continues at coordinate 2,543,740 of CAMRHE010000138.1, read as the reverse complement.
TCACGCAGCTGAAAAAATCCATTCATGTGAATGGGGGCTATAACACATGACCAATTTTTGGATGGTCTGTTGGAACGAACCATCAAAAAATAGGTCATGTGCTATTTTTGGCCGTTTTCACGGCTCTCAGTACACTCAAATCTATGAAGGATCTATGAAAATGGGCGCCCTTGGGTGTAAAACAGCTGTAAAAAATGTACATTTTTATGGCCGTTTTGCACAACATACAGTACAGACCAAAAGTTTGGACACACCTTCTCATTCGAAGAGTTTTCTGTATTTTCATGACTATAAAAATTGTAGATTCACACTGAAGGCATCAAAACTATGAATTAACACATGTGGAATTATATACTTAACAAAAAAGTGTGAAACAACTGAAAATATGTCTTATATTCTAGGTTCTTCAAAGTAGCCACCTTTTGCTTTGATTACTGCTTTGCACACTCTTGGCATTCTCTTGATGAGCTTCAAGAGGTAATCACCTGAAATGGTCTTCCAACAGTCTTGAAGGAGTTCCCAGAGATGCTTCGCACTTGTTGGCCCTTTTGCCTTCACTCTGCGGTCCAGCTCACCCCAAACCATCTCGATTGGGTTCAGGTCTGGTGACTCTGGAGGCCAGGTCATCTGGCGTAGCACCCCATCACTCTCCTTCTTGGTCAAATAGCCCTTACACAGTCTGGAGGTGTGTTTGGGGTCATTGTCCTGTTGAAAAATAAATGATGGTCCAACTAAACGCAAACCGGATGGAATAGCATGCCGCTGCAAGATGCTGTGGTAACCATGCTGGTTCAGTATTCCTTCAATTTTGAATAAATCCCCAACAGTGTCACCCCCACACCATCACACCTCCTCCTCTATGCTTCATGGTGGGTACCAGGCATGTAGAGTACATTCGTTCACCTTTTCTGTGTCGCACAAAGACACGGTGGTTGGAACCAAAGATCTCAAATTTGGACTCATCAGACCAAAGCACAGATTTCCAGAGGTCTAATGTCCATTCCTTGTGTTCTTTAGCCAAAACAAGTCTTTTCTGCTTGTTGCCTGTCCTTAGCAGTGGTTTCCTAGCAGCTATTTTACCATGAAGGCCTGCTGCACACAGTCTCCTCTAAACAGTTGTTGTAGAGATGTGTCTGCTGCTAGAACTCTGTGTGGCATTGACCTGGTCTCTAATCTGAGCTGCTGTTAACCTGCGATTTCTGAGGCTGATGACTCGGATGAACTTATCCTCCGCAGCAGAGGTGACTCTTGGTCTTCCTTTCCTGGGGCGGTCCTCATGTGAGCCAGTTTCTTTGTAGCGCTTGATGGTTTTGGCCACTGCACTTGGGGACACTTTCAAAGTTTTCCCAATTTTTTGGACTGACTGACCTTCATTTCTTAAAGTAATGATGGCCACTCGTTTTTTTTTTAACTTAGCTGCTTTTTTCTTCCCATAATACAAATTCTAACACTCCATTCAGTAGGACTATCAGCTGTGTATCCACCTGACTTCTGAACAACACAACTGATGGTCCCAACCCCATTTATAAGGCAAGAAATCCCACTTATTAAACCTGACAGGGCACACCTGTGAAGTGAAAACCATTTCAGGTGACTACCTCTTGAAGCTCATCAAGAGAATGCCAAGAGTGTGCAAAGCAGTAATCGAAGCAAAAGGTGGCTACTTTGAAGAACCTAGAATATAAGACATATTTTCAGTTGTTTCACACTTTTTTGTTAAGTATATAATTACACATGTGTTAATTCATAGTTTTGATGCCTTCAGTGTGAATCTACAATTTTTATAGTCATGAAAATACAGAAAACTCTTCGAATGAGAAGGTGTGTCCAAACTTTTGGTCTGTACTGTACGTGTGAATGTAGCCTTAGGGTGCATTTACACAGTCAGGTTTTTGCGTGCAGTTCTGTAGCCAAGACAAGGTGCAGATCATAATGGAAGAAAAAGTATAACTCATAGGTGATAAATCTGCCCTTCTCTTTAGTCAATCTTCTGCTACTTTCGGCTTCAAAACTTTGTGAAAAAACCTGAACTCGTATATGTGCTCTTGAATTTTTTGTTGAAGATTTTTGAGCCAAAGCCAAGGAATTGGCAATATAAGAAGCACTGACGCTAGGTTCTCACTAGTGTTTGTGTTTTCCGTCTTTCAGGTCCACTGTAGGACCTGAACGATGGAGTCAGACCGCTGTTTACACGAGCGGACCCCATTGACTATAGAGACTATAGGACTGTAGGGTGTCCACTGTTTCAAAACTGAAACCGGCGGAGAGAAAAGTTCCCCACCAATTTTTCGACGGTTTCTGCGACAGATTCTCCAACACAGATGTGAACTCAGCCTTATATAAGCAGCACTTCTATCACTCCCATCACCTAAATCCACTCCTGACTTTGGCTCAAAAAAACGTAGCGAAATCTGAAACAAAAAAAAACGCAGCTTTTGTGCAACGTGTGGCCTCAGCCCTAGTACGTGAAAACAGAACCTAGACTTTTCAGATGTAAGAGCTTCTTCTGTGTGCAAATAAATATTATATCGCCCAGTGAACTTACATATATACTGACCATCAGGAGACCAACTTCATTATATGTGAGACATGAGTCACTGCTAGGTATGGCGTGTGAGGGCGACCTTGGCTAATGTGGAAAGCAGCAGCAGGAAGAGTTAGCATAGCTCGCTGTCGATGTGCATGGCGAGCTAATTTAGCCTTAGGGTCAAAACTATTGCAAAAAAAAAAATTCTGTGTTCACCGTGGTGTAAAATTGTGTGCACTGTGATAACAATAATAAATAAGTCTGCCTAATGTGGCGGCTTTGTAATTGGGCAGAGCTCTTCTACGCTATTAACAGATTGTTGACTCAACCAAGTTCTCCACCGTGAAATAATACAGCTCTCCATACAGATCCCAGACAACTTCCCTAGCATTAAAATTCATTCCAAAAATACAGCACGAACTGAGGTATAATTTTATGCAAATATCATTTCTTCAGCTGACTATACATTGCATGAAATTTCCCACATTGTGACTATAACTGGATTCTAAGCCTCCTCTTATATCCTGATCTGTGAGCACCTGCAGATTAATGGAAAAGCTCCTTCCGTGAGTCCTATTAAAATATTCCTGGTCAGGCAGTCTCCCCTATTTTCCACAGTCGTGCCTTCATGTCTCCTCCAGCGGCAGAGCGTTACCTCTAATTCTCATACTATTTTCTGATTCCTGCTCGTATATGTATTAGTCTGTCTGGTTCCAAGCATAACAGTATTTCTTGCCCGTGCTAGATAAAGAACTACATTGTGTTACACAAGTGTTTATCAATATTTTTCCATTGAACACAATTGTCATTGTAGTCAGACTGATAGATTCGACAATCCGATAAGGCTCTTCAGGCCGCAGATTTCAGCCCATACACAGATTACTTTTGTTCCAGCATATGTGGGGTGTAGGCTATATTTTGACATGCATGCTCGTCTTGTTTGTAGATTTGCATGATAAAGTCATCCGCAGTCGATGGAACCTTTCTCCTGGAAAACAATCCTCTGCTTGTCCTTCCGGGTGAACCCATGCATCTCTAAAAATACCAGTGTGCCCTAAATCATGAGAGGATGTGTACCGGAGTGCGCCTCATTTGCATATTTGCATATATTTATCTCCATTCAAGCTTGGTAAAAAAAATGGCACATTAAACGATGAATACAAAACATCAGGCCTCTATAAAGCAGTATGTACATTTTATATTTTAACCCCTTTATATACCATAATTCAGTAAAATTTACAACAAAATGAGAAATTATGTACATTAATTGATAATAGATAGAATGTCGGATTGCGGCAGAACGCGGCATGTAGTTATGTCTCAGCCATATATGTAAAGGATTACCGGTGTGGTCTGATCAGACACTGGGCCTTGCCACAAGAGGGTGAAAACTGCTTCCTCCACTTCCCTATAAAAAGTCTCTCAGAGGCTACTTTTTTGTAGTGTACCTCTTGTTGAAAGATCGTTGACTGCTAGACATTTTGCCAAGTTGACAGAGAGGGGGCACATCATTGGACTGAGAGAAGCAGGATGGTCATTTCGAGAAATAGGAGATGTAGGGACCAGTGGTTACATGAGTGCCTGCACAAAGCAGAAAGCAGGCTCCGGATGGCCCAGACAGACCACCAGTAGAGAAGATTGTTTGATCTGCAAACAAGTATGAGCAGCTCCCACAGTTTTAATTACAAACTCCTGTTTCTGCCATATTTAGGTGCTTAGCAGAAGGACATTTGGTGTCACGGTGCCCATTACGTATCCTGCCATTGATATCTAGCCTGTATCATCTTTTTTTGCAGTAGTGACGTGAGCGAGAAACCTGAATTGTTACGGACTGGAACTGTCTTTAGTGACAAATCCAGGTTCTGTGTTGAGTATAAAGGTTTTGTGGTGAGCGACTCAATGTTGCCTTTGTTGTGGAGCGACACACTGCCCCAAATGCTAGTATGACAATCTGGTGACCCATCACATATGGCAGTCGATCATCCCTACTAGTGATATAAAGGACACTAACTGCTCAGAGATATGTGCAGAACATCCTGCAGCCACATGTGTTGTCTCATGGCACGGCTTTCAACTGGCATTTTTCAGCAGGATAATGCTCACCCACACACAGTAGGGATCTCTCAGGAATGTTTCCACCAGATCTCAAACACTTCCATGGTTTGCCTGGTCACCAGATTCATCACCAATTGAGCATTTATGGGGTATGTGGGATATGTGTAGGACCCAACTGTATCATCTTATACCCAGGCTAGATGTGGCCCAAAAGGGTACCAGAGCCTCTGCTCAATAGCTTTCCCCAATAAACTTATCCATTCCCTCACATATCATATCATCATTACATTCACACATACAAAGTTTTCATTCCATTCCAAAAACTCCTAAATTTTTTTTGGTCAATGAATGTTTTTTAGTGAATTTTTACATTTATATTGTCCATTTTGAACATGGGTTAAAGGTCTGAAAGCCTCAACAGAAGTTGCCTAAAATGGCTTCCAAGTTACACCAATTATAAAGTCCATATTTAGGATAATCCTAACTGCAATGCACACCATCAAAAACACACCATCAAAAAACACGTAGGAGCAAAGTCCGAAACAATTCTTCTGATTATAAATTCATCTTAGAAAAATATTTTTGACAAAGATGACGTAAGGCTACAGTCACACAACAGTGTCTGTACTTTTTTCACGGTCGAGTGTACGCCCGAGGGTAATCCATTTTCACGGATCCCTCATTGACATTGGAGGGATCCGTGAAATTGGGCCAAGAAATAACACGTTCTATTTTTTCTCTGACCGTTGACATGGACTGCTAAGAAACAATGGTTGAGTGACAAGATCCATTAAAGTCTACAGGGCCCTTAGAGTCCGGAGAAAAAAATGGAGAATAATAGTGGGCAACCAGGAGGGAAAACATGGCTACAAAAATATATAACAAAAATAAGCTTATTACAAAAATAGTACATCACGAAGGCAGTGCATCAAAATTCACAGAGTTCACAAAGGCAAAACATCCATCAACGTTAGTCATATTTTCAGCCCCCACATTAGTCACCGAGAGCGCAGAGTACTCTACATGACAATAAAAGCTCTGGAAATAAGCCAAAAAAAGCCAAGAGGTTATTTAGGGGAGGGCATAACTAAGAACAGTCACCGTAGACACTTTATTCTGGTTATGTGCCTGAGTATGACAGAAGAAGAGGGCATAGCATGTCAGAAACCCAGCATATGCGCCACAGAGTGAAGATAGATGTCACCCACGCAATAAATAGCATGACGTCATGCCAGCGGTAAAGCACTGGCAGCATGGTATATGTAGAAGGGAATGATACAAGTAAAAAACTGGTGACAAATAAATATACAAAAAAAGGTGCATGTTAGGTAGGTGCCCCATTACAAATTTTGCATTAGGGCTCAAGAACTTCGAGTTATACCTTTGCTTTGAGTCATTGGTCTCAGCAATTTCTGGCACAAAACCACTGAGGCATGTGATTGGCTGCAATGGTCACATGGCTAGACGGTTATGTCATCACTGCAGACAAGTACACTAGGGTTAGCAAGGACCACCAGAGTGGCGGCACTGCATCGACAGGGGATTTAACAGGCAAGCATTGATTCCCTTGTTGTTTTATGCAATTATCTCCTTTTTGGACATTTTTTATGGATTTTTAGAGACCCCTATTAAATTTTATCAGACTTTGGTTCTGCATATTGCAAGTTGCAACAAATACACCATATTTTTTTAGGTAATATACGGTCGTCTGGACATTCCATTAACTAGATCAAGCTATGAGGCACCCCCTAGTTGTTGGTGAGGCAGTTTTCACCATATACTGCTTAATCTTTTTTCTGACTGTTGTAGTCTTTGGTCTGGCTACATCAGCGATTCATTTTGTTTTATTTTCATGTTTTACTTGACTTAGACAAAAAGAATTTTGAGTCTTTATTTTGACACTGACTTGACCCATTTTTAAAGCTCACAGATTATATTCTGGATGGTGGGGGCCAAATACAAACCTTTGAGAAGTCCTGGGTTGGATATATTAAAACTCAAAACTATATCTATAAAGTATAGACTGTGACATGAAGTTTTATTTATCTGAAATAAACTAAGCCGAAAGTTTCTTGATCCCACTAGGAAGTGCCACGTGCAGCGGAGGATCTCTCCTTCCTCCCGAAGAGCAATATAAACAAATGTGCACCGACTAAGAAATTCCTTGCAGTTACCTCATTTATACAAAGGTATATACAGTGTACAAAGTGAACTATTTACCCAGAATACAGAAACTTTTTCATGGCCACTAAGACTTTCCAATAGTTTGTTGAGTGTTCATGCTGTCCAAGAACACCACTGGAGGAGGACAAGAGAGTCATCACACACAGACGCAACATTGTGGAGGGACTAACCCACTTTCTTGAGCTAGGACTACAGACTTGTACAAAAACATCGAGCTTGACTACAGGTCGGTACAACATATTGAGGGATTGCCCCGCATTATCTAGCTTGACCACAAACTGGGAACCATATTGAGGGCTGCTCCACTCTCTCAAACTTGACAACACCTCAGGAGGACATTTTTGAAGGATTACCTTCTTTTCTTAAAGGGATTTTCCAGGCAAAAAAAAAATATTTTTTTTTAAAAAAAAGGTCTGTTAGTGCTATTGATGGGTTAATAAGTACACCCATATACCTTTAGCAATGTTTTGAGTGATTTCTTGGTTTGTCTGGGAGCTCCTGGCATCCTTTGCATTTACTTACATGTGTAGCTTCCTGTGTAGCTTCCACACTACCTCCCTGTCACTGCCCCCCTCCTCTCTCACTCCGTTACACCTCTCCCTGTTTCCCTAGCTGTCCTAATGTGCAAAAAAAAAAAAAAAAAAAAATTGTTTTCCAGTAGAATCCCATAGATTAATGATGTTTTTATGTGAATTGGGTTTTTCAGCCAGTTCATTATTGGTTCAGAATCACATGACCATGACTTACTTTATGCTTGTTTCTCCCCCAGAGATTTGGATCTTCCTTTAATAATTGAGAAGAAATAGTTAACTGTTCCTTTTTTAATTATAAATAATATTGTTCATTATTAATCGTATAATTTCAATTATAAATAAAGCCTTATTTATGTTAGGAACGATCGGAAGTATTTTATCTATGTTGTACATGTGGAATCTCTGCAGATTTTTAAATTTTTTTAAAGAATTTTTTTTAATTTGAGCCTATGCTTTCCTTGGCGATTAAGTAATTTATGTGCATGTTTTCAGATTCTACTATTTTATTGATGTGGTTATTGATTTTGAATACTCAAGTTACTCAAAAAGATGGAAAACTCGAGTTAGGCCATGTGAACCAGGACTCTTCATATCCCATTGGTGTTTTAAAAGGAACACAACCTAGAAGTAAATCCTAAGAGCAAGCAAACAAGAAATATAGGTGCTCTCGCTGTTTACTAGTATAAGCATATTCTGCATGATCCTGACAACAGTTTTATAACAATCCTGCAGGCAAAATTTTAATCTGCTGTTTTCCTCTCTCTTTAGCTAGAGACTGAGGGGGCAGGGCTTAGCTAAGGTGGGAGGGCTTAGCATTCTTTTTGTCCTACTGGGCACAGCAGGGAAACTCCTGTTCCAGCCAGTTGTCTTATTGTTAGACAGAGTGAGGAGGAGGGGTGTCTGAGCTTTATGTTTTAACTGTAATATTAGACAAAATAAGAGCAAAGTTACGGATTTTTTTTTTATTTTCTGTGCTTAATGTTCCTTTAATTTGATATGTTGAACAAAATTAGTCACATTGAAGCAGATTTACAATTGTAAATAGCCAGAATTCTAGCGCTATTTGCACCAAAAGTCTGATGTACATGCCTTACACAACATTTATTAACTGTTTTAGAAATTTTCTGCACCTTGTCTCACAAAGGGGTCGGGCTTAGCAGAATAAGAATGTATTTGCCAAAATGGGCAGGGCTTAAGATGTGACACTTAGCACAAAAATTTGGATCAAAAACTAAGCCAACCAATACTTACTAATCCTACTACTGGATACTCTAAAGGTTGAAGGCACACGTTAAGTTTTTGTCACTTTTTGAGCCAAAGCCAGGAATGGTTTCAGCAAGAAGTACGAGGGTATGTTCACATGGCGGAATTCGGAGCTGATTTTGAAGCAGATTCTGTCTCAAAATCAGCAAATTCCATCCTGATTCTGCCTCCCATTGTTGAAAAAATAAAGTGTCCTGCTCGATCTTGCCGCAGAACCCGTAGTATGGCACACAAAGCTGCTCATCATTCAGCCGTGGCAGAAAAAGCCGAAGCTCTGCTGGAGGGTCAGAAAATTAAGACGAATCTGAGTCTTTCCTTTATATGTCCGATTCCTTTTGAATCCACTTATTTGCTTTGGCTCAAAAACTGCACCAAAAATTCAGTCAGTCTTCATCCTCAAAGTACGGCAGATTTATCATCTATTCTAAGTCACTGTGATAAAACTGGTGCATTTTAAAACGGTCTAGTCCAAGTTCACATTTAGACCAGTATTAGTAAATTTGCCCCACTCGTGTGTGAAGCAGGTGGCATCTCACCACTAGAGGCATTTGTCTCTGTTTTGCTCTTCTATAGTTGCCTTTGGAAACTGAAGTTTTTATCACTTTTTGTATTTCCAATAGCAACATGTGATATTATGGGAGGTACAACATGATCTTAAAGGGATTTTTCCCCGTTCCTCCATTCCGGCAGTGGGATCCCTGCTCCATTTCTTACTGGCACTGGCTCGGGTAGAAGTGAAGTGGCTCAGGTGACTGCTACAGTCAATCTCTGGCCTCAGCATTGGGTAATGTCTTAGCAGTGACGTAACCGGTACTCAACATGTGCCCGTGGAGGCCATTGACTGGTTGCAGTGGTCCCATTAGCCACTTTACTTTAGGCTTAGCCAGTGCCAGCACTGAGGACCTGACACTGGTATGGAGGACTGGGAGTAGGAGTATGGCTTTTTTTTTTTTTTTTTTTTTTTTTAATTGTAGGCCTCCCCTGGACCCCCTGGGTTTCTAGTTTGCCTAGACGACCCCTTTAAGCTTGACTAAAAATTCTGGATTATTTTAAGTAGCTGAGGTTGCACCTATCATACAGTATTTGATTTATTAGCTCTAGAGGGAGTTTGGCTGACTTCACCGGATTTGTCGCGTCAGGGTTAAATCGTTCTGCTCTACAGGTTTTTGTCTTTATTGTTGGAAATGTGAATTGTAAACCTAGTTTGTAAAAAAACATTTTGTGGTTTAAAGACTTTGTGAATGTTTCAAGCCGTAAAAACCTTCTCGTCGCTGCCTCATTTTCTAAATTGAGAGTAAACCAAACAGCAGCTGAACAGAATGTAAAGCAGGTCCATCATTGTGCAAGGTTTTGGGTCTTGCAACCAGACAATGATTCAGATATTCTGGGAAACGTACCACAAGATAGCACAAAAAGAAAAATTCCTTTCCCTGGCAAGGTCAGATCCAGACCAGGACTAAATCCAGATAAAACGCTTGAGGATTTCAGGCAGGTTGTCTATGCTAAAACCCTTAAACATGTCACAGAATTCCTCCCATTCAGACTAAATGGCAAACAGGACTAATGTTTATGTGATTGCTTTTGCCAGAGGGGCAGCGGCTTAGAAATTTTTTCAGGAAATTAAATTTTTGCAGATTTTTGCATAATGAATAATGTACGATAGAATTTGTGATTCTTGGTAATACCGGTGTAGATATGGTTTATTGGTGGTGGGTCTTACATTAGAGTTCTATGGTGTCTGTTACCAGGATGCTTATGCCTCAGCTGACCTGACATGTTGCTTTTATCAATGGAGTGTATATATGCTTTATGACATGCTAAAGACATGCAAACTACGGAGAAAATGCAGACGGTCAGGAGATCTAATTTTCACAATACCTATGTTTGCTGTATACAATTTAATACAGAAACAAACCCATATTCCAATATGTGATTTAGGCACGTATATATCTTAATATATAATTTAATAATTCGGGCACGCTCCCATGCACTACAATTGAAATCTCCACCAATCTGGGACTAGTAAAACTCACATCAGCTTCCTGACATGATCTATAATAAATTTGTTGGACTGAGATGTTCCCGCCTTGTTCCACTGGGAAATCTGACAGATTGGGGGGGGATTTACTACTGACCATTCACCAGACTTCTGTTATTAAAGGGCGCACAATTTTTGGTGCACGTCAGTTTCCATTTTAATTTTAAATATAAAAAAAAAAAATTATTTTTTGCAGGTCACACCACTTTGGAAAAGGTAGACATCAAAATTCCTATATTAGTGATATAATATATTGTCTATTACATTATGTACAAATTACCCCCGCCCCCCCCCCCCATCTACTGGGATCTGAAATCGCAGGCTGCATCCTTCAATATGCACCATCTGGTCCAGAACACATTTCATACTTAGTGAATGTAGAAAATGTGAATATAATAATGATGAATGATAATGGATTCTTACAGGACGGGGCAGTTGCGAGAAGTCATGAGGATTTATTTGCTTTTAAATTTGCCTATTTCAATATGACCTATTATCGTGCTCAGAATTATAACTTTAGGCGTAATAACTTCCTGACTAATCCACACTTCCGCTAAATGTATACAAGCACGCTAGCATTGAACTTACCATATAAAGACTAACTAGAACTATTAAAAAACATGTAATTGAAAAACTGGTGTGAACTGGTGTAGATTTCAGGCGCACCCTCTGCCAAAGCAGGGATCATCAAGCCCACCAATGAAACCGCCATCTTGATAAATCTCTTAGAATGAATTTTGGATCATTAGATTCTACCATTCCTCTATAATACAGTGTGTGTTGGTAGTCCGGGCTCTCTGCAGGTATCTCATGAACCCTGTATCTGAAATAGTGATGAACATGGCTGTGTGGATCCATAGGAGCGGAGATTGTATGTTCACAGGAATGATGTGTACAAGAGGTTGGATATAATAACTACGGCAGAAAACGTGGTGAGCTGTAGATCATGCAGTTCTGCAGAGCGCCCCCTCTAGATCCCAGTGAGAGCTGCTTCTCCCGCTTTTAGAAGGACTGAGATGCTGCCCAGTGAAGATGGATCTTATCTCTAGCATGTGGTGATCTCTTAACCCTTTAGTAACCTCTCTCAGGCACCCCTTTATGTGGAGGAGCGAGGAAGTAGCCACTAATGATGTATGTGAGGCATATCAGGCTCCTGCTCATAGAGTAGCTAGTCTATGCAACTGTGTCCCACTTAAAGCAGATTGTGTTATGGGACACATTTCCCATCCTTATCTTCAGGGAATGGACATGTTTTGTGGCACAAACCATTGAATCTGTTTCCTAGAGCCTGAATGGCTAGGAATATAATAATACATCTCTATGGCCACTATATATATGGTGCAGCTTGACTCTGGGAAAGCTGGGTTGCATTATACAACAAGCTGAAATAACATCATGCCGCAGTCATACGGATGTGTTCAAACTTGAGTTTGGGAAGCCTGGGTGACAACGTGCAATTAAGCTGTAATGACAAATAGGGCCAAATACAGATTTCCCATAATAATTCCTTAATAAATTTTTTATGACTGGTGTATCATCTGTGCCGGGGCTCTCCCCAAACCCTCTCTGCCCAAATTTGTAGAATGTGGTGGGCAAGGCGCAGATCAGGGCTTGTAAATGTAACCAGATAGGTGTCAGACTAATGATAGATCTGCCCCGCTGCAGCAGCTGACATTTCTATTATGAGGTGCTGCAGAAACTGATTTTATGTTAAATGAGGTGCTGCAGCAGCTTAGAGGGCCTACTCATAAAAGTTTTCACTGGGCCCACTAATGGGTTAAAACTACCCTGGTTGGAACATAAGAGAAACTCCAGTGTTTTCCTGTAACTAAAGGCAAGGTTTGTCCAAGTCATCCAGTCCTGCGGGAATGGCTAAAACATGACTGGGATAATCAGGGGAAAAAAAAAAAAAAGCGGATCTGGGAGCTAGATTTACACCATCTATAGGCAGGATAACTTGTCCTCTCAAGAGTAGGAATCTGTACCTAAGGTAGATCTTCCTGTCATTTAAAAGTAACCCTTCTATCTGGAGACAATATGATGTTAAAAGATCCTATGGACCAAAAGGCAGATTCAATCTTGAAAGAAGTTTGTCCCATCCGTAGGAGCCTGCGAAGCAGCTCTGTCAGCTATTCCAGTAGCCAGGTCACTACATGTATGGCTCAGTCATCTCTCCAGAGACTTAGAAGTAGGAGTACCTAGGGCAGAAACTCTCAGTTCTCTGACACAGAGGAAGGATGCTTCAAAATTTCTCGGCGATGTTCATTCGGATACAATAAAATCTGCATCCAGAGGCCTAGAATATATCTTCTATTGTATATACTCATATATATTCTATTGTATATACTGACATTACTTATTGTGTGTATACTCTATTGTGTATACACACTCATACTCTACGGTATAAACTCACATACTCTTATGTATATACTCTATACTCACAGATACTCTATTGTATGTACTTACATGTACTCTACTGTGTATATACTCACATATGCTCTAAGTATATGTGAGTATATACAATATTGTGTATGTACGCTATTGTGTGTATTCTCACATACTCTACGATATATACTCACATATGCTCTGTTGTGTATCTGCTCACGTTCTCTACAGTACACTCACATATACTCTATTGTGTATGTAGTCTGTATTTACTCACATGTACTGTGCGATATATACTCACGTTCTCTATTGTGTATGTACTCTTGTGTATATGCTCACATATGCTCTATTGTGTATTTACTCACATGTACTCTACTGTGTATATACTCACATAATCTTGTGTGTATACTCTATTGCGTATATACTCACATATACTCTATTGTGTATAGACTCAGGTATACTCTATAGTATATACTCTATGGTCACCATCTCTTAAGAACCTTTTTCAAAGCATTGAAAAATCTAAGTCCTTGGTTACAAAAAAACAGCTCCTTTATGGGACCTGCAGTGGTCATTAATACGCTGATGGAATCTCCATTTGAGCCCCTTCTAGAAGCTTCAATAAGATTGCTAACCTTCAAAGTTTTCTTCTTGTTCGCCATAACATCTGCCAGACACATAAGCGAATTACAGGCTCTCTTGCAAATAGCCCTATCGGAGAGTCCTGGAAGATTGTCTTCTCATGAGAACATTGTCAGGGTTCCTTCCCAAGTTACTCTTTCAGAAATATCAGCCAGGAATTGCCTTGCCAGTGCTTTTCCCTCAACCTCAGGGCAAGGAGTAACTAAAGTGGCGCTCTTTACATGTTAAAAAGAGCACTCCTTATCTGTTTGCAGAGAACCAACAGCTTCAGGAAAGCGAAAAATTTGTTCCTGCAACATTATAGCCCAAATAAGGGTCAAAAGGCAAGTAAAGCCAAACTGGCAAGATGTCTCAGGGCTACAGTAGAAATCTGCAACCAACTGAGTGGTCTACAATCTCCTCTCAGTCAGAGCTCATTCCACTCTGTCCATGTCCACTTTATGGGAAGAAGGTGGACATATTCCACTAGAACAAATTTGCAGGGCTGCAACTTGATCCTCTTCATCCACATTTATCAAGCACTACAGACTCGATTCGCTAACAGCAGAGGGATCCGTATTTGGCAAAAGAGAGCTTGAAGTGGCGGCCGGCATCCCTCCCTATTCTCTCATTGCTTTTCAAGTCCCTTGTGTAATTGTGCTGCCATAGGACATCCAGGAAGAATTAAAAAATTTACTCACTGAAGTTTATATTTCCTGGGAGTCCGTAGGCAGCACAAGCTACCATCCCTTTTAAATTTCTAATGCTTCTTAAAAATACAAGGTGTCCTGCCTACTTCCTTGGCTTTATAGGATAGGTCCTTGTTAATTGATTGTCTGTTTGCTATGGCTAACTAACCTGTCTCTCTGGTTGTACCTAGGGGCTAAAACCCTTGTGTAATTGTGCTGCCTACAGACTCCAGAAAATAAAAATTTGTGAGTAAATTTTAATTCACATTATATCTATAACTACTTTTTTAGTCTAGTATAGGCACCATACAACATGGCAACCGTTCATTATAGCTCATACTTCCTGCATTTCTGATGTCCACATAGTAATTCTTCTGTGTTAGATCGGTGGAATGATTAGATGCATTGGTACACTTGCCATTTGGAAGTATGGGAACTGTAGTCATGGCCATACTGTATCATCTGGCTTTTCCAGAAACTCATGAAGATAACCACTACCTGTATGAGCCACACTCGGATCTCCCCTTTAGTAGCCAGCATAGACAGTCTCTCTCTCTCTCTGGATGACCTGACCTCCCATTTGAACGTCCAGCATGTAATACTGCATTTCCCCTGCAGAGGCCACTTTAGAGGAAATGTATGACTGGCTCAGTCCTGTGGCAATCAGCTGATTGACAAAGATGAAAATGGGTTGTCTTCAAGAACGCAAGAGCAGAACAGACTTGTTATCTTGACAGGAGAGGACAAACCAAAGATATAATTTACTGGTGATTTTTCTCTTTTGTAGGGGAAATATTCTCCGACCAGTTTGTTGCTTTTACCAAAGGGTGTAATGATGTGTGTATTCTTCTGAAGCATCTTCAGAAGGTTAATTTAGTGGACTGATCACTGACTGTCGTCATCTGGAAAGAAGTCAGTCATGATTAGAACATTTTGGCCAATAGACCACAAATAAGCTTTCCATGAAAGATCATTCGTCCGTCGCCCATGTCATTGAATATGATTGGCCAATATGGAGTAATGTGTACGGTTGCACCAGATGATCACTCAGACAATGGTTGTTCAGCTATCAGCCTACTTTTGTCTGTGTATGGTTTTCCTGATATGAGTTACATGGAAGAGCCACACTAAAAATTAAATCACTCTAGATGTATTTATTTGTATTGTACATCTGGTGTCTTATCTATGTGATATTTGCTGACTTCCTGCATCAATGCCTTGCCTGACCCAACCTTTCTACTGGATTATAGCCCAGTTTACACTTGTGTGTTTGACCCAATGTGCCCTGACTATTTTTGCCTTCTGATTTTAGAACTTGTAGGACTCATGGGTCGCCTAAGCCGTGCGCCCCCAAGCTAATCCCCTTTGAATTCAAATTGTATCTATGTAAAATATGGAATATGAATGTGGCTCTGGTGCTATGAGGTGCATTGCAATATGATTGGGTTTCTTGGCCCACCATTCTCCACCATTTCACCACCACCTTTGTGGTGCAGGCAACACTATTAAGCCGTGCTGTTCCACAGGAGGAGGACACAATTGGCTGGATATCAATGTTGGTGTATCAGGAGGTTAGTATTGTATACTGGGGCAGTAGAGGATGCTTTTTACATTTATGGCACAGTGAGAGGCTGAGAGTCTTTTTTTAAAGGTGCATTTTTTAAATCAATAGGACAACGTGGCTCGTGCTAATGTTTACATGGCTGGAGCTGCATTACTTACTCGTCATACAATGTGTAGTATCGGGTTTAGGTATTGCAGCCTTGTCCCATAGATTTCACTGGGACACCTCTACAGTACCTATCCTCACCACTACATGTATGGCTACCATCATGTGAACACTGGTATATAGTACACCAGTCATAATAACCTTCTGTGCTGGCATCAGATGTGTCACAATGCCTATACCTCTTAATTTTGGTGTCTCTCTGTCCTATGACATGCACCAGAACTGAAGTCTAAATCTAGGTTCACATCATGCACTGAGCTGGACTGCTAAAACAGTGGTTATCCATGGACCCAATTGACCATAATGGGGTCTGCCGTGTGTCCATGCAGGACTTCTCTCCACCGATTTCTGTAGCGGAGTCTAAACTAGACTCCGGTGCAGATGTGAACTTAGCCTAAGCTAGCTAGGAAGTGTCTAAACTAAAGCGAGGTTTCAGATGTAAATTCTAATAAAATCAGTCATGCTGACGAACCCCACCCCCATTTTGTCTAATCCCCACCCTGCTCTGTCCACCTGTCTCAGTAATGGGAAACATTTTTGCTACAAAATTGAGTGCGCCAAAAATTGTGCCCCTTTTACGACAGAACCCTAGCTAGTATTAAACCGGCTGCACTGTGTGTGAAACCACCATTATTGTAGTCAAAAAGTACCTTTACTACTACAGATGCCCTTTAAGAAAGTTTGCTTCTAAACTAAGCCTTATAAAGAAATCTCATTGGAAAAAGTAGTATTTTTGGCTATGGCTGTCTTCGGCATGAATTCCTCATGTGCCAAAAATCATGTATGGAACACGATACGGATGCACTACAGATGTATTATAGACCCTTTAAGATGACAAATTCCACTTTGTACGGGTTCACGCTTAAACACAAGTCGGTTTACTAATATTTGCACAAGATGAAATATTTCCTCTTCCGAGCTGTGAGTACAAATTACAAGTGTTGGAACGATTCTCAGTATTACCCTGCGACCGAAGTGAACAAAAGGCTTTGTAGTGACAAGAGTCATAAAATGACCTTAAATCGAGCTCAGCCTTTCTTGTATAGTGAGCGCAGACAGTAAAAGTAAGGGTGTCTGAGGACTTGCGGCAGGAAGGGGTTAAGATCTTCAGTGTGTCTGATTGCCAAAGCTCCAAAGGCCCCGGGGAACTGAGAATAAACAGAAGCCGCTGTTCTCATTTATCAGCGTATATATACATATATATACACACACAGAGAAGAATATCAGCCCTCGTCTCACTGGGCATGCTGCCTGCCAAAAAAATAAGAGGGGAGAGCGAGCATGGGCGCCAGGGGTATTACACCCAATGGGTTATGACACCGTACCACAGTCCCTTTAAAAATCGGACTTGGCACTACAAAAAAGACATAATAAATGGCCAGTGACAGGCTGTCGGTGCCCCCTTTGTTGCTGCCATTGAGTACACATTACTACATCTCCGCTCCTCTTTTTCACTGTCAGATGCAACTGTAATGCAGGACCCTACAAATTCAGAGTCTCTGGAGTAATGCCATATCCTACACCCTTGGCCTCGCACTTCCGCCCCGTGTTCTCTAACAATCTGGGACCTCCCCAGCTACTGTTTTTCAGCCGAGAGGGACAGCCTGTTTCTCAAAGATGTTAACCATTCCAGTTCTTTGGTGACATCAAATAGGCAGACGTCTCAGTTTAGAGCACTTTTTTTTATATTATGATATATCTTTTATATGTAATCTTCAATTTACTCTTTAGTAGTGTTGAGAAGATGCACACATGGCAGAATAAATAATGCTGTTGTTATCTCAGTATCCTGGAGTAACTCCAGCAGTTATAAAGGATCTTGTTCTGAATGTCTTAAAGGGATGTCTCGCTGCTAAAAAGGTGAGAACCTTCCCAATCCCCCACCAATCCAGTGACTGAGAGGTCACTTTTTGTGTAGGATATATGCTGGTAGGTGACTTCAGCTACGTGCACACAACCCTGCGCATGTGCTGGGTTTGTGGCTGAACGGCACATGAATGATGTCTATGTCTATAGGCCACCCTTGCCTCTATTCACTTTCTTCAGTGAGCTAGGGAAGCGAAATGGACAGGTATGGGACCTGTTCTGAATTTTGCCCCGGCATGTGTATGGGGTCATTACAATATAATGGATCAGTTTGCTAGCCACGAAAAACACAGCTATCACACACTGTGTGTGCATGGAGCCTAAGAAAGCATTGGAACTGGAGTTGCAGGGGTTAGTGGCTTTTATTTTTCTACTTTAAAAAAAAAAAATAAAAAAAATTACAGAATGTCTTAAGTTGCTGGATAACCCCTTTAAGTATCACCACTGCTAATTTACATTTCTGTTTTATTCCACTTTCAGAATTGTTCAGTAGTATGCGCTTTACACCCGCAGAAGCATACACCTCAATGGTGGGGGGGTAAACCATACGGTGTAAATCTTGGTATTCTGCAACTATTATTACATTTCCCCAATGGATCATACGTAGAGGACCTGTCACCATCTCCACCAATTCAAGCATCCATTAATAGTCACTGCTCCACTGATTCCAGCACAGTTGGAATTTTCTCCCACCATTCCTGAGCAACAAGCGCAGTTAGTTTTGGTGCCTGATGTGCTATTTAAGCTCTGTAATGTCGGAAAGAGCGGAGTCAGACAGGGGGGCATGATTCAGAGCACCAGAGGCAGTGTCAGAGCTCAGAATTATACCCCTTGTCTGCTCCTGCCTGACACTGCCCTCCTGACAGTACAGAGTCTAAATAGCATAGCAGGCACCAAAACTAACAGCATTGATTGCTCAGGAATGGTGGGGGCTAGAGAAAAAAATCCCAACTGTGCCAGAATCAGTGGAGCTGTGTCTATTAAATGATGTAAAGAGGTGGACTTGTTGGAGGTGGTGGTAGGCAGTCTTTAAAGGGGTTTGTACGTAACAAATTACTGTAGGTTGTGTGAGTTATTGCAGTTCAGTCTCGTTCACTTTAATGGAACTGAGCAGAAATAATGGACAGATGAGGTACAGTTTCTAGAAGAAAGCAGCCATATATCTTTCTTCTATGTATACGTGCATTATTAGGTCAAAGAGGACCGCCCCGTATTGTCAGAACTAGTTGTAGAAGACAGTCTGACCATGTACTAAATGGTAGCCTATTGCATTCAATGGACTTCGTGTAGCACTACACTTACTATGCAGTAGCGGACATACCAGCAGCTTCCCTTGCTAAAAACAACTGATCAGTCATTGCTGAACAAAAAGGTGCATGACCCCATTATTGGAGAACAGATCTCACAGTTCCGTTTTATTCAGCACTTAAGCTTTTGTGTGAATTTTCCTTCCCTTTGTCTGGTTCAGCTATGAGGTGGAAACAGTTGAGTGTTCTGTCAAATCCTGACAAATCACAATGGCCATACTCACTAACATTCAAGTCTATTAACATATTAGGCTACCGCCCCTACTGTAAAGGCAACAGGTTTCCTTTAAAAGCCATACAAAAAGGGGTGCAATATTTTAAAGAGGATTCCTACTACTAACACACATACTGTGTCCCCTATCCACAGAGGAATTCAGATTTCATTTGATCATAAAGCTTAGAAGATCAATCCATCAGCCCTGCTCCCTGTAGGTCTCAACTTACGGGAATTTCTGTAAATTGGTCACTGGCTAAGGCTACACATTCACACAGTGTCCACTAAAAATCAGTGGGGGAAAAAATGCATGGAGGACTTTTTCCTCTGCCGGTTTCAGTTTAAAAAAAAAAAAAGACAGGACATCCGACAGATGCCATTATAGTCAATGGGGTCTGCAGGGCTCCGTTTGTTGCTACTGTTTTAGTGGTCTTCCTCTCCATTCTTTGGGTCTCCCAACGGACCCAAAAAACAGTGAGGTGATGCTATTGTGAACCTAGCGTAAAGGCTGGTCATTGTGTTAAATGGTGATTGGATAAGCTGGCATTTCCTCCATGTTGAGAGACCAGCATCGAAACAGGACCTGCGTGAGGATCGGTGAGGGTGTCATTTTTAAGACTGAGAACCCCCATTGTAAACCCCTAAAAGGAGAGAGCCCCATGTTGTGGAAATGCAGCTTTTTCTCTTGCAGATTTTGCTGCGTTTTTCTGAGCCAAAGCCAAGAATGACTACAAAAGGAATGGGAAATATATAGGAAGTTCTTATACCCTTATATATGGCCATTGTATTGCTGTTCAGCTATAGCGCTGGGTACAAAACTTACTGTCCAACCACCAATGAGACCGAGTGCTGCTATATATACATACAATGACAAAAAGAAATTATGCACCAAGGAGGAGATGTTGGAATAGATTGACACTTTGTGAATGTGATGATGATATTTGTAAGTGATTATAATTAGAGATGAGCGAAGTTTTAAAAAATTCGATTCGGCATCTTCGAATTTTCCGATACGATTCTATTCGATCCGAATTAAATAGCAACAAATCGCGTAAAAAAACAGCTAATTTCCTGTCTGCAGAGAACCAGGGTGGGTGGCAAAATGGCGGAACCCCTGTATCCAAGGTGTTAAACCCCTGATCGGTTAGGGAGCAGGGTGTTAGCTATCAGTTATAGCTAACACCCTGCTCCATAACATATCGGGGGTTTTAACACCTTGGATACAGCGGTCAAACATGCCGTGAGCGCTCGCGAAGGGGTTAAAAGGCTGTGACATCACAGGGCTGGCTGCTGATTGGCTGCACGCATGGCATTGTGGGTGATCCCGCATTCCCAGAGTTCCTTGCCCCATGTCCTAACATGTGCAGCAGCCATGGAGGCGTACAAGAACCACGTGGTATCCTGCAGCACATTTGACCACAGATGCTGTAGCTGGGCCTGCAGATCTTGAACAGTCGAAAGTGGTTCCTTCAGTGCTCAATTGGCAATAAATCTGGGCAGGCTCTGTGTGGACACTAAAAAATGCCAGCTGGAAGCCGCCCAGTGGCTGGCTGGCAATGGCAGGAGACTAATGGGCTCTCTAGTCTTCCTATGCTGATACAACAGTCTCTTCAATGATACAAAGTACCCCTCCTGACCCGTGTCAGTAGCCTCTCACCTAGCCAACCAGTACCCTGAAGGGGAGCAAGAACCCCAAAACAGAAGACTGTGGATGGGTGTATTTCCTTCTGGAAGACACTTTCTGGTTTGGTTAATATCCTAAGTCATGTCACAAGGTCTCCTGAATGTTGGATACAGGGTTAGAGAGAGCTACTTTGACTGCTAATGCTGAGGCACAGTTTCCTTTTTTCAACCAAGTCATTATTTGTTATGTAATTATTTGCATACCTTTTCCTAGAATTCTTAGCCAGCATGTATAGCTAAAAAGTCTCCATTACCCCTCCTGACTAATACATATATATCATAACATCATGCTGCAGCTATTTACATTATAACATAATAAAAACCCAGATTACACCAACCAGAAGTTGGTAAGGATACAACTATCTAACGTGTATTGGTGTGTCCCAATATTCCTATTGTTCTCAGGGGAGGTAAGCTGGTGTTTGGCAATGGTTTATAACCTTCTCTTTAGCAATATATACACTCTGCCAATCCGAATCTGGATGGCCCCTCTATTAGTTAGCATGAAGCGCCACTAACAGAGCAACTCCGCACTGGAAGACCTGACCTGTCCATGTATTACATGATCTGCCATTCATTTATTTAGCCAACTTTGTCAGCAGAGGCAATTTCAGGTTAATTGTTGGTGATGTGACTTATCTTAATGTGTAGGTGTATAAAATGTATAAAACTTCCGAGATGCCAATATAAAGTGCCATCACATTCCTCCTTGATGGTCACATCAGTCCCTCGCCACATCCAGATGTTGCCTTTTTGGGGTTAGAACTCCCTAGTGTTTTAACTTCCTTGTTGATAGCGAGGTTTGGATGAGAGGTAGTTTTGGCAATTGGGATCAGTGATGTCATCTGTTGCACAATAGAGCAACATAACTGACTTTTATCCTATATTATTCGGGTTCCAGATAAAGATGAAAAATATAGCGATATTTGTAATTTTGGAAACATCAACCACTGGTGGACCTCAGCCATCAGCGTAGCTATAGGGGTTTGAATGGTTACAGTTGCCAGCCCCCTAAGTCACTTGGACCCACAGGCCCACTGACACCAAACTAAGTAACATTGACTGGGTTGCAAGTGGGACAGCAATAGCTAATACCCTGCCAAGGAAGGACAAAAAAAAAAAAGGTAGATAGGGCACAGAA
This sequence comes from Leptodactylus fallax, assembly GCA_947044405.1. Classification (NCBI taxonomy): domain Eukaryota; kingdom Metazoa; phylum Chordata; class Amphibia; order Anura; family Leptodactylidae; genus Leptodactylus; species Leptodactylus fallax. The sequence goes on along the minus strand of CAMRHE010000138.1, from coordinate 2,521,505 downwards.
TGAAGAGAACACATGGGGAACAAATTATTTTGTGGAGGCCCCAATGGGGGAATTATTACTGTAGGGGCACTAGTGCTGTGAAGGGCACAGAAGGGAATTATTACTGTGGGGCAATATTACTTTAAGGGGCACAAAATTGGGCACTAGTGCTGTAAAGAACACAAAGAGAGGCATTATTAGCACCTTAGACAAGCATCATAGATTTATGAGTGTGTGTGCAGAGATGAGGATTTTTTCTCTCATAGTATTGGACATGTTCTGACATCCTAGAAATTCCCCTTACTTCTAGTTCTATACTGATGGGTTATTGGGAAAGCTGGCCCAAGCTGAACTTTTCCACCCAGACCCATAAGCCTTTAGCTATTCTTCTGACTTCGGCATCACCAAGACTTTGATGGCGATGTCCCAGTAGAAATACTTGAGGAGCCTTGATCTAAACTATGCACGACGTACATGTTCTAAGTTTCGTTGGATGGATTGTGAACTATGTAAGGTAGGGAACCAAGTGGCTGTGTTTACTTGTAATATGTTTTGTTTCCTAGAGATCCGTACGCCTTTGTAAATGACAAATCGCCCGGCAGGTTATTGTGCATGGCCTATCTACTGACATGTTATCTATGTGAGAGGCAATTACAACCAAAACAATTACTAGCCACAGCTATGACTGGGTGGTTTGGAAACTGCTCAGACTGGGGACAGTCCCCTGTCGCTGAGTGACACTCACGGACTCTTTGTCCCAGGGATAACAGAGTGACAGACAAGGGAAGACTTAATGGCCTGGTATTTGCTGAGGGTAAACAGCACAGTTTGCTCACAAAATCCCCTCCTACCTCCTCTCTACACCCATTAACCACTATGATGCCAGCCTGTAATGCAATGTGTTGGAGGACTTGCGGGAATTACGGGGTTAAACAGCATTTTTCTTCTGTTCCTTCTCTCTTTGCTGTATCTCCCTCTGTACGCATACATTAACAACTTTACTAATGAAACGCCCCTTAAATGGATTTCTTGCCCGATCTCCGAGGTTTGAGGATTACAGAGATTTCATCTAAATTGACAAATATCCGATGGGTGCAGAGTCACTAACCGCAGAAATTAGGTTATCGGATGTACAGAAGAGCTGGAAGATCAGGTTCATTCATGGGTGACAGTGGGATGGGGCAGAAGTAGTATCAATCCAACAAAAAAAAGAGGAAAAATTTTATTTAGTATTTTTCTTGCTTGAATCTTCACAAATGATTTTTGGTGCTTTATAAATATCGCACTCAGTGTAAAAATCATTGATATACTGTAACACTACAACGTCTGGAGGACTAAGGCTACATTCACATAACCGAGGTGCAAAATGGCCACAAAAAATGTCCATTTTTCAAGGCCGTCTTGCACCTGTTTTCATGGATCCCCCATATATTTGTGTATGGAGGGGTCCGTGAAAAAAGGACAAAATTAGGACATGACCTATACAGTGTTTTGATGGTCCCTTACAACAGACCTTTAACATAATGGTCATGCGAATAGCCCCCATTCACTTGAAATGATTTTAATGCTGCCATATGAAAATTGGTAAGTAAAAAAAAAAAAAAAAAAGTTGGCGTACAGGACGCCAGTCTTAATAAATTCCCCCCATTGTGGTGTAATCCATCCTAATTCACACTTCACTGAATGCTAAAAAAAATTAAAAGATGGTCAAGAATATGGATAATGTACTAAAAGGGGATAACCATTTGTGGGCATGCTTATGAGGAGTGATTTGTGGGCATGCTCAGATAATCTATGACATACATGTGTGTGGTCATACATGACTAGATTACAGTTGATTTCTATTACATATTTATTATGTGGAATTTATTGCAATGTTAAGAAGCCCAATGGTACAAAATAAGTTATGTTCTCTAAGGTCCCTTATATAGTACGTGGTATACATGGTTTACACTCTAAGGTGTATTCAGTATTTCACTTTTTGCACTTTCCTGTATTTCTGAAATCAGGACGGGGTTTATAAGTATTAGAAGGAACAGATATGATCCCATCTCAGATATCCAGGGCCTCAATGTTCTACACAGGGAAAGATTTGGTGGAAATATACAGCAAGCTGAGACTGTGCAGGACAGAGCGGAATGCCGGGCATGACGGAGAAAACTATTGCAGTACGAGAGACAGATCATAAAGGAGAAGTCCGCAATTCATATACACTGGAATCAGAAGGGCACGTCTAGTGCACGGTAAGACTGGCCATATACTTTACACAGCTCTACGCTGCATGCTTAGTCGGCTGACAGTTTTCTATTTCAACCTCTGCAAGCCTAGTTGAGTGTGCATGTGTTTTTAATGGGAAGAGGGGAGAAAGGTACTGCCAGATTTCTCTGGTAGCAGCTGATCTTCCCTGAGAACAAAAGGATCAGGCATGTTGAAATCCCAGTACCTGATCCTTCTTTCTTGACATCTGCCATTGGGTTAATGTTTGGAGAACAGATTAGATGGTTGACAAGTCCCACCTGAATTGGTGGGTTCATCTAACATTAAGGCTGGGACCCCATGTTGCGAAAATGCTGCGTTTTACAGTGCCTACAAATCTCATCCACACATTGCAGAAAAAAAAAATCTGGAGCGAAAAAGCTGCGTTTTCAAAAAAATGCCCAAGTTTTTGGAAAATCGCAGCATGTCAATTATACCTTTATATAGGTATAATAGGGGCAGAAAGTCTGCAGAGGGAAACTGAAAATGGGGTTGTCCAGGAATTGGAGTAATCTGAGGTGGAAGCCAGGGGAGGTATAAAATAAAGTACACCAACAGTGTCTGCTCAGGCTCACACATGCCCTTGTTGCTGGAAGTCCTGCACCCCCCCACCCATGGCTGCTGAGACCATTCAGTGGCCACCAGTATGGCGCCTCTGGTGTGTGTAAGTGACATCACCGGACCCTCTAGTGACAACTGATTCTACTAATTCGTCTCAGCAGACAACATAGCGGCGGGGACAGGAGAGTATGCTTTTTTTTTTTTTTTTTTTTTTCAATTTTACACCTCCCCTGGCCTCCACACATTGCTCCAACTCCTAAATAACCCCTTTAAAACTAATGTGAATCTACTGATTTAATAGGTTTGGAAGTGATAAATAATACTAAAATAATAGGCTATATGAAAGGAACAACAACAACATTGTATAGGGCACTGGACCCCCACTTGGGGTTGTCCAGTCTCAGACCAATATTAAGAGACAAATATTGTTTGTATAATAAAAAAAGTTGTGCAATTTTCCAATATACTTTGTCCATCACATGGCCACGGACTGTACATCACATGGCCACGATAAGAGTTTTATCCACTAGAAGCAAGCAGAATGAATGACAGCAAAAATCTAGAAAACTGAGGAATTGATATAGGAAATATATTGAAAAATTGTACAACTTTTCATTATACAAACAACAACATTTGTCTCTCAATATTGGTCTGAAGTGGACAATCCCTTTAAGCCCCAAGATACCCCTTATTCTGATACAGACCCAGAGCTATAAATACTGCTCTGGAGATTAGATATGGCGGACAATCATCCATCATAATGTTAGAGTAATATACAAGAGGAAACACTATATAGTAACACATACCATAAGTTAAACATGACAAAGATCTGGTACATATAGAAGTATATCCTGATAACAATGAAGAAAATGTTGAAGAAAAAAAAAGAAATTCACCACCCCAAGCGCGCATATTTTTTAAATCGAAAACTTAATTTCCACGATGGATAGAATAAACCACTTTATTATTTCGGCTCCACGTACTTTATTATCGCACTCTTCATTATTGTTTTCTAAATTCTGCAAGATTAATTCTCATAGCAATTATATGAATAAGCCAATGTATTATATAAGTCCCTATTGTACATTTTATCTCTATTACATCCATGAAAATTTACCCCTAAGAACACGCTCATGTTTCATTTCAGTCTTGAAGGTGACAATAAAATCTACTTATTTCTGTGTATTGCGCATTACATATTCTCTGACCCTTAGCTAATTTAATGAGTTGACCCTCTATGACCCCCATCTAATGGGTGTGAACCTGTTGCTCTGAAACTAATATAGAAGTGACGGATGGTAAGGACACATGACTTGATGCCTAAAGGGGTATGGTGTGCAATTCTCAGGCACATTTGGGGGTTTGCAGAAGGGTGTAGCTTATACTGTTGCAATTGAGATGTTACCAGAAAATTAACAATTTTTTTAAACCAAGTTATGCTAAACATTAATATATATATTTAATTTTCCACTATCTGTATAAAAAGGTACTATATCCTGCAATTTTCACTCTGACCATTAAGCCTACTAACTTGACACTTGCCAATACTGCCAATTTTCTTTGCAGCAGTCACATATTGCTGCTTATAGCCATGACTATGCTGTATCGCAGATCAATAAATGCTGTTAACAGAACAGATGAGCATCTCAGGTAAGATATATTTCACAATATGGTTTTAATAAATAAAAAAAAACTGGTTATACATTTTAAATGTTGGTAAATATGACAGTTCTAATTTACATATATAAAATCTTTTCAGTGGGAATTTTGGCTTAGGATGGGATGAAGCAATAAAAGTTGCATGGCTCACTTATTCGATATTCCGTATGCTCCTGTTCTGATGCTGCTCAGGTCCCCCGCTGGTCTGTTCTTCCTGGTCCCTCTACACACAGACCATGACTGCTCAGCCAATCACTGGCCACAGTAATGACCCCGCCCCTCCCAGTGATTACACTCAGGGGAAGACGCTCAGCCAAAGAGGGGTTAGGAAGTAGAGACCAGCAAGACACCTGGTACTGGAACAAGAGCAGCAGGGAAATGGTGAGAAGCATTGTTGCTTTTATTTGTTATAAAAGGGAGTTCACCAGAACCCATATCAACTTGACTCTGCATATAGATAGGTTCAAGTGACCCCAACCTAAGGCCTTATTCACACAACAGTGATGCTTTTGACAGATCTGTCAATAGCATTTTGGACCACCGTTTTGCATCCGTTCCGTCTGTTTTGGTCTCTCCTTTTTGACCCAAACACATCCATTATACATCCATGGACAAGGATGAAAAACTGGTATGTGAATAGACACATTGATTTCAATGTGTTCTCAATATGGCCGTCACAAGGCTGTTTTTGACTGTTGTGTGAATACTGCCCAATGGTATATTCCCCTTGTGAAACGGTGCCTTGGCTGCTGAGATATTGCTGTTCTTGCCAATATGCAAGTTAGCTCTTTATAGCAATGATGGTTTTGACAATAATTCAGTCTCCAAGTTCCAGCACAAGACAACCCAATTTGGAACCAACTTAGAGCTGACAACTCACCACTAAGATCTAATATTATATTATGTTGTACAATGATAATAAGGATTACAAGACAATTAAAAAGTGTTCTGTAAAGATGGAGGGTGAGAGGTCAGAATTATTTCCTCTTCTGGATCTAAGGAACCCAAGTCCGACACTAATAAAGTTACTTATTGCCCAGACTACTCACCCTATACTGCATATAGCCTTATAGCTTTGACATATATCATGTGGTCAGTTTTATTATATATGTAATATAACAGCACATATTGCATAGCAAGTATTGCATTGGAAAACATCCATAAAATGTGCCCTTTTACAGCTCAGACATTGTACATGAGGACAAACCTCATATTTTAAGAATTATGATTCTATAATTTCAGGGAGTTGACGGGAAGAATATTATGGAATAAAAGGTTCTCATGTGAAAAAAAAAAAAATGACATTGTGTGCCATATTACAAAGCTGTCTTCTAGAAGCAAGGCTTTAGGGGAGAATACAGTGCCTCATGGAGTCAACATATGGCAGCGGGTCTGTTATACTGAACTTTCCACGTGCCGCCATACAGGGTCTGTTATACTGAACTCTCCACGTGCCGCCATTCAGGGTCTGTTATACTGAACTCTCCACGTGCCGCCATACGGGGTCTGTTATACTGAACTCTCCACGTGCCGCCATTCAGGGTCTGTTATACTGAACTCTCCACGTGCCGCCATACGGGGTCTGTTATACTGAACTCTCCACGTGCCGCCATACGGGGTCTGTTATACTGAACTCTCCACGTGCCGCCATTCAGGGTCTTTTGCATGCCATGTGTAACATAAGCTACTGTATTGGGAATAAAAGTAGAATGGGTAGTTTTGTTTTGTTTTTGTTTTTTTTAGGTAGGAAGAAACTGAAGAAGCAGTTGCAGCAGCAGAAGTACCAACAACAAAAATTATTTCTACCTTATATGTGGTCTTTATAGGTGTTTTATCCATCCAACTCCATCTTGACTGCTATCTTGGATGATATAAGGAGATCACCACATGTTTTCCTATTCCTCTCTCACTTTGTGTCATCCAAGGGTGTGCACCAGCCAATGAACCAACTTTTATGTTTAAAGCAAATAGAAAGCAACCCAAAGTATGCCCCAGTCATAGTAAACATTGACACCTGTAGTATATGCCAGTCCACACGCACACAATAAAAAATTTACAGGGAAACAATGATGAGTAATATCAGATATTTATAGCAAGCGGAATATAAAGGAAGGCACTTAGCTGTAGGCTACTACCAAGCCGGTTTGTACCAGAGAAGACTGAATAAAACGCTTAAAGGGATTGTAGCCTGAAGAAAGTTATCCTCTAGCCACAGCATAGGGAATAACTGTATGATCAATGGGTCTGACCATGGGGCTCCACTGATCACAGGATTGTGGGTCACAAGGTCCTCTAAGAGAAGTGGGGGCTGCACAAGTACACAGCCGTTCTAGTAATCTTTATGGGACTTCCGAGTACAGAGCTTGCCATTCTTATAGAAATAAGTGGTGCTATAGCATGCATAGGTGACCGCAGCTCCATTCAAATGGAGTGGTTGGACCCCCATCGATCAGTTATCCCCTAACCTATGGATAAAAGGGATAGATTTTATTCAAGTCCCAAGATATGTCACAACAGACTGGTTTAGAGGGAATCCAGCAGCAAGTATTCAATTTACCTGCAGCGCCACCCCAGGGCAAAGAAAGTATTACAACGCCCTTGAAATCAATCAATGGTCTAAATAATGCAGAGACAGGGCAGGTGAGATTTTTCTTTAGACACACTTTGCACTTCAACAGATATGGGTCCTGAAAGGGCTAGCCCATAACCCATCCCATGTTAACCCTGTGGCTTCCCTTATAGAGCATATGAAAATGGGTTTTCGAAGACAGACAGATGTAAGGAAAATTTTAGGAATGATTGAAGAAATAAGTGTCAGGACAATCTGAATTTTATTCAGATATAATAGACCTCTGGTGTACACCACCCACAAATTATATATAATCTATCAAGGGAAAAGAGAATGAAAGGAGGCAAATCAAAATCATAAATAAAATTAAACATTTATTAAATTAAAAAATAGAAAAAAATAGGCAGTACAGGAAATAAAAAAAAATAAAAATTATATATATATATATATATATATATATATATAAATAAATATAGATTATATCTATATATAGATATCTATCTACAATATATCTCAGACCCCAATAGAACAAAGTGGGAGAAAATGTATGCATTGAAACACATTGATATTGTGTAACTACTATGGCTAGAAAGGGAATATAGAAAAAGCAGTCCACAGATCTGGAGACAGTGCTAAGTCTCCAAGACTGTTTACTTTGTATCCAACTGTAGCAGATTACAATGTATCACAAAAAACAAGCGATATACACAAGTTATGTCACTGCATACACTAATGTGTGGGTTATTCTGATCCCTGCACTGGGGATCTCACCTATATATATCAATGCTGCTTGGCTACATGGCTGGACATACAGCTCACTCCAGGGATCCAGGTAAGTTTGTTAGAGTTGGTGTTATTTTTAGTTCAGATGTTACTGCTGGAGCATTGCTATAGTATAGTCAGCACCACCCAGACCATTAGTCAGTGCAGCTGAGAGCCGCACAATATACACCTACAGACAGCATAGGAACCAGCTCAGATGTAATGTGCTCCCAGCATCTATGGTAGAGATCTGAAGCCCAAAATAAGAGGCAATGGACTACAACACCTGTCAGTACTGCGTCCACGCCAGTAAGTTATATTGTGACCCACTAGTATTGCAAACTGCTCTTGTGATATAGATGGATAGATCTAACTTTCCCTTATAATTCTGTCCCTACACTGCCTGACATATCCACCCAACATTCATTACACCAACTGACTCAGCTTCTTCTAAGGGTGGGGACTACCTGACCTGGCAGCCTTTTATAGGTTAAAATTGACTGACAGGCTTCTCAGCCAATCACAGGTCAGACCCTCTATAACAGGGTGAATAGTCCAATCTATCATAATAAAAAAAATTGCATATATTAATGCAAAATGTGCAACATTATTAAATTAAATTGCAATGGGGGTCGAAAATCAAACTAATGTTAATTCTGTGAATTACTTATTGTTCAGAAAATAATAAAAGTTTTTGATATATAGTTTCATATATAGTTTTTAGTTTTTAATATATTTATAATTTTTAATATATGTATGTTTTTATATTTTTGTCACAGAGCTTATATTATATTAGTTATGATACGATATTAACGCTATAAAAATATTATGTAAATTAAAATTCTAGGAAAAATGTTATTCAACACTGATGTGACACCAATGTAAAAATAAGTGCACCATATTTACTAATAATAACTAGTAACAAAAAGCAGTATTTTACATCCTTGTCAAAGTATGCAAGCCCAGATATGCAAGTTTTCATGTGTGAACTTGTCAGCAGAGGTCCTTCTACAGTAGAGGTCCTTCTACAGCAGAGGTCCTTCTACAGTAGAGGTCCTTCTACAGCAGAGGTCCTTCTACAGTAGAGGTCCTTCTACAGCAGAGGTCCTTCTACAGTAGAGGTCTTTCTACCGCAGAGGTCTTTCTACAGCAGAGGTCCTACTATAGCAGAGAACCTTCTAAAGTAGAGGTCCTGCTACAGCAGAGGTCTTTCTACAACAAAGGTCCTTGTACAGCAGAGGTCCTTCTACAGCAGAGGTCCTTCTACAGCAGAGGTCCTTCTACAGTAGAGGTCCTTCTACAGTAGAGGTCTTTCTACCGCAGAGGTCTTTCTACAGCAGAGGTCCTACTATAGCAGAGAACCTTCTAAAGTAGAGGTCCTGCTACAGCAGAGGTCTTTCTACAACAAAGGTCCTTGTACAGCAGAGGTCCTTCTACAGCAGACGTCTTTCTACAGCAGAGGTCCTTTTACAATAGAGGTCCTTCTACAGCAGAGGTCCTTATACAACAGAGGTCCTTCTACAGCAGAGGTCCTTATACAACAGAGGTCCTTCTACAGCAGAGGTCCTTTTACAACAGAGGTCATTCTACAGCAGAGGTCTTTCTACAGCAGAGGTCCTTTTACAACAGAGGTCCTTCTACAGCAGAGGTCCTACTACCACAGAGGTCCTTCTACAGCAGATTTCTTTCTACAGCAGAGGTCCTACTTCCACAAAAGTCCTACTACAGCACAGGTCTTTCTACAGCAGAGGTCCTTCTACAGCAGAGGTCCTTATACAACAGAGGTCCTTCTACAGCAGAGGTCCTTATACAACAGAGGTCCTTCTACAGCAGAGGTCCTTTTACAACAGAGGTCCTTCTACAGCAGAGGTCCTTTTACAACAGAGGTCCTTCTACAGCAGAGGTCTTTCTACAACAGAGGTCCTTCTACAGCAGAGGTCCTTCTACAGCAGAGGTCCTTATACAACAGAGGTCTTTCTACAGCAGAGGTCCTTCTACAGCAGAGGTCCTTTTACAACAGAGGTCCTTCTACAGCAGAGGTCCTTTTACAACAGAGGTCCTTCTACAGCAGAGGTCTTTCTACAGCAGAGGTCCTTTTACAACAGAGGTCCTTCTACAGCAGAGTTCCTACTACCACAGAGGTCCTTCTACAGCAGATTTCTTTCTACAGCAGAGTTCCTACTACCACAGAGGTCCTTCTACAGCAGATTTCTTTCTACAGCAGAGGTCCTACTTCCGCAGAAGTCCTACTACAGCACAGGTCTTTCTACAGCAGAGGTCCTTCTATAGCAGAGGTCCTTTTACAACAGAGGTCCTCAGCCTTTTCAGAAGGAGTGCAGCAATCAATCAGGTACCTGGGACTGGACCATATTATTTATCCTGCTGCATTTCACCTCTACACCAGAAGAGCAAGTGAAACAACGTTGAAAGCAGATTCTTAGAAAAAAAAAAAAAAGGCAATAAAATGATTAGATATCTCTCAACGTATATTAGAGGGGTTTTCCAACTCTTAGATATTGATGACCTATCTGGCACCTCAACCGATCACCAGTTTGAAGAGGCTGCAGTGTTCAGACAAGTGCATCCCAAGCACAGCAGCTTTCATTGTATAGCGGTTGTTGCAACTCAGTCCCACTTATTTGAGCTGCAAACCAAAACAGCTGATCAGTGGGGGTGCTAAGTGTCAGATCTCCGCAAATCCGATATGGATGACCTATCCTAAGGGTAGTTTTTCAATATTATACTGTTATAAAACTTTTTAATGGAATGGGGAAAAAATTAACATGAAATTAATTGATAAGTCAGATTCTTATTGCTTATTCTTATTGCTCTTGGAAAGTCTTGACATTGTGCACGCAATATGAGGACCTTTTAATAGACCATTGGAAATGAATGGGACTATAGAAGGTCAGCAGACAAGGATTTTTGGAAATGATACTTGCAATTTGCATTGAATCATCATTGTAAACAGATCAATCGATTCCTATATATTTTAGTAGCTCGGTTTTATTTGGTTCTGCTGGACAACACTTTAATAATAAGTATTTGGTTCCCATCCAGGTCCGGGATGTGATTCATGCTCTACAGTTCTGGATGTAAAAACAAACAAAAAAAAAAGCCTTTACGGTACTGGAAAGAGTTCAGAGCGGTACAACGAAATTAATAAATGGGATGGAAGATTTTCTATGAGGAAAAGCTAAGTTTATTTATTCAGGGGAAAAGGAGTCTACAGGGGAATATGATAATGTTACATAAATATATTCACGTTCAATACAAAGAACATTCCAGAACATTGCCATTACCATAGATGCCTATAAGAGAGAAGGTCATGCTTCGAGGTTAGAGGGAAGGAGATGTCACCTATGACAACTGAAAGTTGATCATAGCAAAGAGTGGAATTTAATATCAGGGGAGATTTTAGTAGACAACGCAGCGGATTGTGTTGAAAAGCCTAATGAGATAAGAGAACTTGAAGGACTCCATAAATTAACAGTAGAAAGTTCATCCAAGGAACATTCAGAAGATTCCTATATTAAGGCAAAATCTAAAATCCTTAATTCGCTTTGTTTCTCCTGGATCAGCAACAAGTGGATGTGTGAAAGGTTGATAGCCTTATAATTCATCTCAACATCCCTCCTGGCAATGAAAGGCAATATTCTCTTCACTCTCTTGTGCTTATGTTTTAGCCACTTTAGTTCATTAACTATATAGTTTACAAGAAAGCAGCAGAGTTGGAAGACAAGCAGATATTGGACTGCGAAACACGCTAAATATGGGATGAACGTGGTGGAATTATATGGAAGCCATCAGAAGGGGATTTATTGAAAAGGAGAATGTGCATAATTCATGACAGCATCTTAGAGAAAGTAAGAGCCACTGCAGGATTGTCCTGGAAATGTCTCACAGAGAAAGAAGAGCTGAAAGATTACAAGGAGGGGATAAACTATGATATATAGTATTCAGAAAAATGCCAGCCACAATGGGAACGACGTTTCATGTCTCAAGTTAAACAAGGGTTGTCTGGGATTAAAGAAACAAGTGGCCAGAAATATGTGATAAAATAAAAAAACAAACACATATTTGATACCATGCAGCTCCAGCACCGTTACTCTGGTAGTCTCTGTCTTCATTTACTTCCACTACTAGCCTTACCGGAGATACTAGTATACAGCACAAGGTAGTTTAGGCTATTGAATGGCTGCAGTGGTCACATGGGTGTATATCAGGCTTAGGAGGCTGAGAGCCTTTGGAGTCCAGGGGGCACTTCTTAGGGCCTTTTTCAACTCTGTAGTGGCATCAGCCATCTTCTTCGGAGTGGCCTGCTGGGGGAGCAGTATATCAACCAGGGATAGAAATAGACTCGACAAGCTGATTAGAAGGGCCAGCTCTGTCCTGGGGAGCCCACTGGACCCAGTGCAGGCGGTGGGTGAGAGAAGGATACTGTCCGTGGTGAGCTCCATGCGGGAGAATAACTCCCATCCCATGCATGAGACCATGATAGCGCTGGGCAGTACTGTCAGTGACCGACTGCTCCACCCTAGGTGTGAGAAGGAGCGCTATCGGAAGTCTTTCCTCCCCACTGTGGTCAGGATGTACAACCAACACCGAGCTAAGCAGAGATCATTCCATACAGAGAACTGAAAGATTTTAAGTTGTGATACAGTATCCCTTCTACTACTTTTTTTACCTTTACCTTTTTATCTGTACCTACTGTCACTGTAATGCCTCTACCTTGGAGCTTTTGTATTTGTATTACCTATGCTGCTATAACACACTGAATTTCCCCATGGTGGGACTATTAAAGGATTATCTTATCTTATCATGTCATCAAGGCAGGACATGTATACAAATGCCAGTGGGAACCACCAGAGTGGCGGTGCTGGAGTTTTAGGGAATTAAGCAGGTAAGTACCGTTACCACTTCATTTTATCAACTCTCCTACATGTAGCCAATTTTTGTAAAAAATCCCAGATAACCCCTTTAAAGCCTATCTATCTATACCCTTTACCAAATAAACTGGTTAAAGAAACCTGATACCAACTTGGTCAAGTTGCCCTAGTGTAGATACCATTAGGTTATAGTTGCCTCAGTTACTTTCCCAGCTCCCAGGGATTAGCTCTCCTGTATGGAGAGAGGAAACATTTTTTAGGGGTGGTCTCCAGCATGCCTAAATAATACCCTCTTTAAAAAAAAAAATATATATATATATACAGTCATATGAAAAAGTTTGGGCACCCCTATTAATCTTAATCATTTTTAGTTCTAAATATTTGGGTGTTTGCAACAGCCATTTCAATTTGATATATCTAATAACTGATGGACACAGTAATATTTCAGGATTGAAATGAGGTTTATTGTACTAACAGAAAATGTGCAATATGCATTAAACCAAAATTTGACCGGTGCAAAAATTTGGGTACCCTTATCATTTTATTGATTTGAATACTCCTAACTACTTTTTACTGACTTACTGAAGCACAAAATTGGTTTTGTAACCTCACTGAGCTTTGAACTTCATAGCCAGGTGTATCCAATCATGAGAAAAGGTATTTAAGGTGGCCAATTGCAATTTGTTCTCCTATTTGATTCTCCTCTGAAGAGTGGCATCATGGGCTTCTCAAAACAACTCTCAAATGATCTGAAAACAAAGATTGTTCAACATAGTTGTTCAGGGGAAGGATACAAAAAGTTGTCTCAGAGATTTAACTTGTCAGTTTCCACTGTGAGGAACATAGTAAGGAAATGGAAGACCACAGGGACAGTTCTTGTTAAGCCCAGAAGTGGCAGGCCAAGAAAAATATCAGAAAGGCAGAGAAGAAGAATGGTGAGAACAGTCAAGGACAATCCACAGACCACCTCCAAAGAGCTGCAGCATCATCTTGCTGCAGATGGTGTCACTGTGCATCGGTCAACAATACAGCACACTTTGCACAAGGAGAAGCTGTATGGGAGAGTGATGCGAAAGAAGCCGTTTCTGAAAGCACGCCACAAACAGAGTCGCCTGAGGTATGCAAAAGCACATTTGGACAAGCCAGCTTCATTTTGGAAGAAGGTCCTGTGGACTGATGAAACAAAGATTGAGTTGTTTGGTCATACAAAAAGGCGTTATGCATGGCGTCAAAAAAACACAGCATTCCAAGAAAAACACTTGCTACCCACTGTAAAATTTGGTGGAGGTTCCATCATGCTTTGGGGCTGTGTGGCCAGTGCCGGCACCGGGAATCTTGTTAAAGTTGAGGGTCGCATGGATTCAACTCAGTATCAGCAGATTCTTGAGAATAATGTACAAGAATCAGTGACGAATTTGAAGTTACGCCGGGGATGGATATTTCAGCAAGACAATGATCCAAAACACAGCTCCAAATCTACTCAGGCATTCATGCAGAGGAACAATTACAATGTTCTGGAATGGCCATCCCAGTCCCCAGACCTGAATATCATTGAACATCTGTGGGATAATTTGAAGCGGGCTGTCCATGCTCAGCGACCATCAAACTTAACCGAACTGGAATTGTTTTGTAAAGAGGAATGGTCAAAAATACCTTCATCCAGGATCCAGGAACTGATTAAAAGCTACAGGAAGCGACTAGAGGCTGTTATTTTTGCAAAAGGAGGATCTACTAAATATTAATGTCACTTTTCTGTTGAGGTGCCCATACTTTTGCACCGGTCAAATTTTGGTTTAATGCATATTGCACATTTTCTGTTAGTACAATAAACCTCATTTCAATCCTGAAATATTACTGTGTCCATCAGTTATTAGATATATCAAATTGAAATGGCTGTTGCAAACACCCAAATATTTACAACTAAAAATGATTAAGATTAATAGGGGTGCCCAAACTTTTTCATATGACTGTATATGGTAAAAAAGATTGGGAAAAAGGATACTCTAATAGTCTAAATTAGAAATCCATAGCAATAAAGGGAAAAAAAAGTATCACAGTAATTTGGGCACCATTTTTACATTGAGTCTGCCCTTCACTATATCACACATTTTTATGTCAGCGTCTCATTCATTGTAACCATTTGCTATAGGTACAGCTTTATTCAGGTATATAAAAATAATGAAGACAAGGACAAATATGCCATACTTCCTAAACATCTAATACTTTTACTTTCAAGTAGTTCTGACCATTTGGTGAACCCTGATTAATATAGCCATTGGGACTTTTTCATGCATGCTGGAGTGAGTAATGCCGGAACAAATTGTATTTTAATTAAAGTATCCCACAGTCTAAAGTCGGCCATAGACGGAACGATTACCGTTAACTATCCATGAGATTTTACAATCATTATTACTAAAAACAAATTTTTCATGCTTCAAAAGCAGAAATGTTAATTTACAGAGTCTATACAAAGATTTCTGGATCACTGAATGGATACAAACAGATTCTAATAAATTTTAATACATTTTTTTCACAAAGTATATTTCAAAACATACAAATGTGTCCAATATGTCCCATATCTTAGCTGGAATTTTAGTTAAGGACTCCAATTTCTCATGAAGCCAATTCAATACAATATCGCCACATGCTAGCAATAACCTTGACAGGATGCAGAACACAAAGCAACCACTGGATGGCCACACACAGACATGTAAACATCTTGTGACAAAGTATCCTGAAATCATGTCATTTTCAAAAGTTGGTCATGTAAAGAAGCAAATATTTGGACACGTCTAGTCAAGAGGAAAGCTGAAGAAGAACACATCTATATACAGTCATGTATAATAAAGACATCTTGTGACAAAGTATCCTAAAATCATGTTTTCAAAAGTTGGTCATCTAAAGAAGCAAATATCTGGACATGTCTAACCAAAAGGAGAGGTGAAGATGAACATATTTATACAGGATCAAAAACAAGTAAGGACAAACACTTCTGAGAACACTGCCTTAGTCTCTTTCTAACATTTTGTCTTTTCACAGGCCTCAATTATTTAAATAAATGCAATACATGGCAACATGGTATCAAAATAGGATGTAATTCACATTACAACCACTGGCAGACACATATAGCATAGACAATTCCTAACAGACTAATGCAAAATCATGTTTTGTTTTGTTTTTTCATTTTCAGATATGTCGAGCCAAGAGGAAAGTAAGGAAGGACACATTTGTATTAAAATGACACTTCTTGTCCTTTGATGTGTGGCATACCCTCAGTATCCAGCCCTATTTGTTTTTTTTGTGTGTATTTTACTGATGTTTCATTTGGTTGTTTATATAATGTATTTCAGGCTACCGTGTAACTAGCTCCATACTGAGACAACCATAGTATGTCACAATTAGTATCTGGTCTACATATACTGAGGGTAACATTAAAATATGTCTCTATTACTCATAAGCTCTAAATTTGCTGACAGCTTCACTGCACCACGGTAACTTTTACCCAGAGAATGTGACTTCTAGAACGCTTATAACTGCATTACATCATAGCTGTCAACGGATTATTTCTACAGCACAGTCCTAGAAAATTCACAACCTTAAAGTGATCCTTCCTTTAAATACAACTAAAAGGGAATAACTATGGCTACAGTTTCAAATACAAGCCAAACATTTGGGGACTACAATAATGCTCAGGAAATAGACAACCCTGGACTATTCAGTCATGACTGGTGTTATTTATCTGACCACCAGTGTCCAGAGTGAAGAACCATTGCAGATGGTGCCCATTAAGTGAAGAAATACCGCACATGGTGCTCATTAAGTGAAGAACAATTGCAAATGGTGCCCTTTAATGGCATTTAGTCACAAAATATATTCCATAACCATGAGTTGCAGGAGAGAGCACAGTTTATTGACTACAGTGGGATCTTGGGGTAAGAGACGGTAGTCAATAAATAACTCCATTATTAATAAAACATGTAATGGATTCACATATTTTTTTGGCTTTGTAAGTTGTGAGGGTCTTAGACATACCCCACTGATGTCCAGAATAAAAAAAAAGTCCAGCCAGGGGATAAATGGCCATACAGTTTTTTTTTTTATATTTTCTGCATATTTTTGTGGCTCACATCAATTTCGGAGATGTAGCTAATACGTACTGAATGCTTGTGGTCTGTCCTTGCTGTGTCCCAAAAAGCCATTCAATGACAAAACTTCAATATGTCCACTGATGTAACAAATAATTTTTTACAAAACCTGTCACCAAAATGGCAGTCCCATTTTGATACTTAACACGAGGACCCCACAAGTTGGATGGAAGGAATATTGATCCAAAGTCATGCACCACCCCTGGCCCCTGTCGATACCTATAAATTAACTAGGATCACCTCTGAATTACCCGGGATCATCCAGGCCTTTGGGTGGTCTTTGTACGCCTTTCTGATTGGGACATAAAAATTTCCTGAAACTGAAAATTATGGACTGTCAATTTGGTAAATTTGGACCAAACACCGAAATTCCTTTTTTTTTTAAATCTCTATTGTAATTTATTTTTTTTTAAAGTAATTTTTTTATGATAATTTTTGTAATATAATTCTATTCAATGTACTATACTGTAACATTACAGTAATCGTATGACAAAAGAATGAGACCTTATAATTTCCTTTGGTGGACCTATTGAACCCCAGTATGACAGTACTTATTATTATAAACATAGTACATAGGGTGTGATGTAAGACCTGTGAAATCACTTATACTTGTCCTAACCATATAACCATTTAGCCTATAGAGAGTGGACCTTCATGTAGAATTGTTGAGCTTCCGTGCTTGTGGAACAATACTCTATTAACACCTATTTTTAGACATTGTTTGACCATCTACATCTACTGCGCTGCACAAAAAAAAAAAAGCACGTAGAAAAAAAATTAGTGTGTAAGAGCCGAGAACAAATTAGAGGACAAGAGAGTTATTCCTATTTAGACCTATAGACTAGTAGACAAAGTGCAGGACAGGTCTGGGGATACTGAGCATATATAAGGAAACATGTACAGTATGATAAGAATGTGAATGGAAGCCAAACAGCAAAATCTGATCTAGACCCACCCGATACTGGAAAAAATTCAAGACAATTGTTATAGATATCTAAATTTTTAACCTTGTGGGACTTATTAAATCTTTGATAAAGAGTCTACACAGTGTATATATTTCTATGCATGGTTCAGTATTATAATAAAAGATTTATTGCCCTTCTAGCAATTTCTACATTTTCCAGTTCATGATCTACAGAAATAAAAAGTTTACTGTGAGAACTGAAGTATCAGAAACTTCCTAACAATCTTACTTTGAAAGACATAACATCACTTGGACTCTCTGCATGCAAATAACTTGAGATGACCAAACACTTTAGATTAATGTTGGTCAAACCTGATAATTCCGGCAGGATCGAGTAAAATTCTATGGCTATGTAGGTATGGGTCTGTTCAGACTAGAGAAGGGTGAACCGATATGTTCCGAGCTGGGTTGGGCCCAAATATTCTAAAGTGTTAGTTTTTTAACTAAACCAGAAATTGGAAATTCATCTCGGAGAAACTAAAATGTCCGACGCTACATGACTTACGGTAAATTATTATACTCTGGGGTCTCTTCACAGTGTGCCCATGTAACTGTTGTGGCTCAGTCATAGGCCTCAAAGGTGACCCCATGCGCATGAAGCCAAGGAGACCAAGAGAGAGCGCCAGAGGCCATAAGGAGACCAAAAGAGGTGAGGGAAGATGAGTATAAAGAGACGGTCTGAAGAGACTCCAGAGCATAATAATTTCACTTCTGGTTCTATCCACACTTGTTCAACCTGAAACGAATCTGGGACCCGATACAGGTTTGCCCATTTCTAGTCCTGATCAGTTTGTTGGATTTCAATATGTCTGATCCTTCTGTTCTCAGTTCTAAATACTCTATGCCCTGGCTGTTAGGAATCTTAATATCTATTTTCCTGTCTTTCCTATTTCCATCCATTGTTCTTGGCAATATCCCAATTATGGTTACTGCATATTTGCATTGGCCTCTGAGGCTGTGAATGTGTTCAGTAAGGAGCAGTTTGCACCTCTCCCCTATCTATTATAACTAGTTTGGTTTGTTTACATGTATTTCTGCCAGAAGTAACTGTACAATAGCAAACAAATACTTGAAACGCCCAGGTGAGCATAATATAGTTGATCCAGGAACACTGTAAATACAGGGCACATATATGCAGGCATGATGCAGATAAAAAGACCCTGACACAGGAAAAGAGAAATCTATGAGCACAGTCAGGAAAGCATTTTACTGTTTGTGAATAAAATCCCATCTGTAATAACACAAGCAGCCAGTAGTAGATATAAGTACATAGAAGACTTTTCTTACATTGCAAGCTGTGAAATGTGCAAAATGCACAGTGAAAGCAGTTTGCAGATGTGTGTAGGCTGTGAGGAAAACATCCCCACCCCCTCTGCATTCTTTATGTCAAGAGAGAACAGACCCTCCCTTTCCACTTACTGTGAAGACATCTTGATTTTCAATGGTATCTATGGACAGGACTTTCCTAGTAACAGGGAGTAAACTGCAAATTAGCTAGAATGGAAACACCTAGTGGCAGGGATTTTAAGCTAAGGTCCCACATAGCAAACACAGCAAAAAAAAAAAAAAAGCTGCAGAAAAAACTGGCGAAAACTCATCATGTTTTTTTCTGCATTGTTTTTCATTGCGCTTTTGCAGAGTTTTCCTCTGTGGACTTTCTGCCTTTATTATACCTATATGGAAAACCCCAGCGTTTCCACAGGTATAACTGACATTTTGCGATTTTTAAAAAACTCAGGCGTTTTTGAAAATGCAGCTTTTCCTCTGCGGATTTTTTTTATGCAATGTGTGGATGGGATTAACCAGAATCCCATTCACTTTGCAGGTACCCGAAAACGCTGTGTGGGGCTTCAGCCTTACAGATGTTTTTCAGACAGAATTTTTAATTAAAATGCATTGCATTTTGGTCCAGAATCTCATCCTAAATGGGAACCCCTATAAAAGGTCCATATATGCCATTCTACAGATTTATCCCAGTACTACATTTTGTTAGCACCAAACCTAAACCTGCATTGGCTGTTTACGCTAACTTCCTTGAAGGGTTTCTGCCTATGTTCATACATGTATATTTAACCTATAAATCATCCATATTATAGAATTAATTAAATAAATATTCTTGATTAAAAAATAAAACTCCTGCTCTTTTATGTTCTCAGCACCTATGTAGACCTATGTGTTTCCATAGTTACAGACTACAAACAAAGCATTTGTAGCCTCTCTCTACTCCGTGTTATTGATGAAGCTCTTAAAGGAGAGATTTCCCGTTATAACCTAGGATACCAGTTTAGTGGTGGATGACTCCTTAAAACATTCCTAGCTGTCACACTGTGTGTTTTTGTCTTGCTTTTTAGCAAACTTTTCAGGAATTAAGGATTACAATCCCTGGATTAAATCACGCTTTTACGGGTGACATGGATAACATGTCTGCACAGCATAGGTGACAGGACCTATATACAAGTACACGGGATAAATGAAGTTGCTGTCTAGAAACCCGGAAAATAATGACTATTTTTCCTGAGCCTTGTAGCCCAGCTGTCCTGTAAGAGAACTGAATGCGATTAATATTTTCTCTAAGTGTTACAGATTAGCTGTTACATAATCTATACAAGACCTGAGCAGCCATTTAACATACATCATCTGCAAATTATAGATCTATAGACGTACATAGTCCATGGCTACGTAAAAGTGTAATCCTTTTCTTGTAAATGATGCTTAATGTGCAATTATTTATTGTCGCACGCTCTTAAAGGCAGACTGCACCTTTATTTAGAGAATTTATCCAATTTTAACAATTTCTTTTTATTAGAGCAGACCCTTGACAATGAGCTAATCGCTTGGTTCCCTGCAACAGGGAGCCCCATTAATCAACTGCGATCTGTACTAGAGCTCAGCAGAAAGGGTAAATTCTCTGCAGCGCCACCACACAGGCAAAATGGAGCATTACACAGCTAAAGTTATTATTGTTATTACTATTGTTTTATTTTATTATTATCATTGCAATTTTATTATTTTATTTATAATAATAATAACAATAATATATCACAAATATGATATATATTATATATAATATTTTATTATAATATGATATATAATATATCATATTATTATATAATATTATTATTCAGTACATTAGCTCACATTCCCTTACTTTATTATTTGTATTATTATTATTATCATTATTATTTTATTATTAATTAATCCAACAAGCAGATCCTTCTCTCCCAGGTTATCTGCTGTCAGGGGAGAGTCAGAGGTCCTCATACATATTAGATGGTTGTCAGTTTATAATGACAGTGATCTGCACCCACCAGTATACCGCATTTTCCAGCAAGTGACCTCCAAGTTACCTTTTCTCCATTCAGTCTTCCCTGCTTCTATGTAGCTGTGCACTTACACTTACTGATGTGGCTCCTGTTGGGTCTGCCCATTTTCTACTTAAAGGGCCAGTGCATGTAAACCTCCCCCCCAACCTGCTACACTTGACACACCCTACACGAGCAATTAGGTTCCTAGCTTGCAAGAATCCAGGCAAATTGTTTCTGTGTACTGTTTGATTTACTGTGTTTGACCTCTGTTTGTTCCATAATTTGTCCTTGCCTGTAGCTACTATCTTCTGACTACTTGTTACCGACTTCAGCCTTTTCCTGTCCACTATACCTCCTGTGCTGCCAGCCCTGACCTACTGCCTGTTTACACTCCTTGCACAAACTGTGCCAGCACTAGCTATATGCCAGTTTTCTGACCTTGCACGTACGCAGCCAACCCTGACCTTGCCAGTATTCAGATTCTGCCTCTGTTTCACCCCTTGGTCCTCTGCCTGGTCAGCTGTCATCAACACTGGGACAACTCCAAGAAGCTGTGACCTGGTGGTGTCCCTGCAACAAAGTCACAACACTTACACTTTGCCCTTAGGAATAGCCCATATCTAAACCAGTTTGGTAACACCGGGCATCCACAGCCTGCTGAAATTGCCAGGTTTATCTAGCATCAATATAATGTGTATTGCCAGCTTAAGATACAGTGGTGTTCATATTATCCATTAAAATACTCAGTATGGCTCAGTGCACAGTAAGCCCAATAATAATCTCAGACATGTTGGTCTCTCTGGTAAATTGCAAAACTGTCAAATTGCCAGTTCAGGCCTGGCAGAAGAAACAGATGTCTCATTTGGCCAACAGCTATCTTCCCGTCTATTTCTCGAACCATCAGCACTGGTTCCATCCCTCTATGTAGATATTTTGTCCATGTTGCCAATTACTGTTGGTATGATCCACTAGAGTACCAGCAGATCCTACTGTGGTCCCAGGCTCTGACATCATAATGGTCAAGCAGAAGACACACAAATTTGTACCATTCCATTTCCTAGGGGGTTGCTTAAGGGTCGACTGTCAGAATCATTTTATCTGGGGGGCTACTCCTCCCCATTCCTCTAACTAGAAAGTGTCTTATTGTTGGAGGCAGAAGAAAGTTGTGTCTATTTTACCAATGTAATTCAATGGTCTCCATTAACATACTGTAACCACAGAGAGGGATAAAAATTGCGGCATGCTGCGCTTTCTAGTATGACAAAAAAAATCTGAGACCTACCAAAAAGATCCTGAATGAGACACAAAATCAACACATGGTGAAGCAAATGAAATGAATAGAAAGCACATAAATAAGAAATAAAAAAAACAAGAAAAATCAAGAAATAATAACATGAGAAATATTTCAGAAAAAAGACAGTGAGCAAATGCTCATGTAGTAGACAACAAAAGATAACCAATCATAGGTAGATATAGGAAAATGATACCACAACAACCTCACAACAACAATCCACAAGATAAGGGTAGGTTCACTATATGACAGGATTAGAGCAACGGACATTAAGTGACTGATGCAGACGGAGCACCTTCCATCTGGTGTCCATCTGCATACATGTAAAAACATAACAGAAGCTTTTTCCATCATGTTTTTTATTTTTCTACTGGAAGAAAAAGTGCATGCCAAACTAAAGGATTATGGGTCCTGGTGCAAAATCTCAACCTCAGCCCCCTGTGCAATTTCTACATAGAACCATCAGCCATGTCCCATCTCTACATTTTTAGCAGCATTTACTTTTCCCTTTCCTTCTCCATCTGGGCGTACACACAAGCTTCCCATTATTCCAATCCCCTGTTGGTGCCCCCTCCGCATAGTGATCATGTCCTCTCTTATGCCCCAGCCTCCCTCCCTGACTATACGTTGCTGAACAATTATTGTTGCCATGAAAGGCGTCATTGTCTCCATTTGGACAGTAGAAGGCAGTGCATCATAAATCTTCTCACTCCAGCTCACCAGAGGGCAAGGGCAATACATTTATGATGCTCAGACAGTCAGCCTTCAAAGGAAATCAGAGTGTGTTGAGTGACCTGTGGCCCCCCTTGGTTTCTGGGCCCAGCTCTATAGTTACACCAATAATACCTGTGATGGAATTGGAGACATAGAGCCCCTGTTCTCAGGAGCAGTAGGGGTCCCAGCAATGGGACCTTCAACAATCAGGGAATACAATAAACAGACCCCATAAACAGAGTTCAGGGTTAAAGACACGTCTTTGCTTCTATAAATACCAGTATCCGTGTCCGTAGCGCTCAGGATGAGCTGGCGACACAGAGATCAATGTACGATGCTTGTCCTGAGATCCACATTCACGGCCACAGGGATGTAAACAACCCAACCATGTCCTTAACCCAAATCCCTCTTGGGGAGACGATTTGTTATCCTTGTGTATCCCAGTGTTAAGCCACATCAGGTGAAGCTGTGCTTTGTTACAGAGCATTTCCCTTTCAGGATATCTATTTTTATTGTTACATCATATAACACAAACATTTCAGCTCAGAAGCGTTCCTTTATAAGACCGCCAATATGTGCAGAAACGCTTTCTCCTCCCGGAGATGGAGACATTCCTTGCAGGACTATGTCGGGATGAAGAATCTTGTGACACAAGTGACAACAATACTGCTCACTGTGTTGTATATTACAGAAATGACATCATTACTTTCCAGACATCCCCAATAACATTACCACTTACCGCGTACAATGAGGCAGCTGAAAACATAAACGTGATCCTGAACTATGCGCAACAACGCCAATGACATGAATCACACCTTCCACAAGACAAGTGGGAGACCTGCAATGTAAACCGTAATAAATAAGACGCAGGGTATACGCGCGGTACGGCCAGGAATTTACATCATGTTGACATTATCAATACTTGAATGGTTTCATTCAGGAGATATTGTTTCTCTAGCTGGTGTTTCTATCCACGGTGTAAAGTGGTTGGAAAAACTTTCTGTAATTCATGCCTATGTAAATTTGGAATACATTGACATTAGGACTCGTGTACAAGTTGTGAGCATCTTGTAAAAACCAGTCTACCAATGTAACTATTCCCTCTGTCACGCACTACAACTTTCCAGATTGTTTTTTGACCTGTTGTAAATAACTTCTCTACCTAGATTGCAATTTTTTTTTTTTTTTTAAGGACTCTAAAATCCTTTGAAGATCATGTGTATAGAGTATAAATAATCCGTGAATTTTCAGTTCTTGTACAACACCATGTCTGAAGAAGAGAGCCAGTACTCTTGAAAGCTTACTTATATATATACTCAGTTAGCCTCTAAAAGGTATCGCCTGATTTCTTCAATCTTCCAATGTAACTATTCAGCATGAAGTCCACGTGTTGTGTTTGCTGAAGGGTGTCTGGTGTTGCCTAGCAACATGCACTACAGCTAGTGAGTGACTACTCTGGAATTCCATCGCCATGGTGTGTATACATAGCAATACATAGACATTTAGATTATGATATCAGGAGCGGACACTGACAGCAAAGGGCCTCTGTGCAAGAAGTTTGTATGCCCCCCCCCCCACTCCTTCAACACCAACAAAGCTACTCAAATATACAATATATTCCATAATGGACACATGATGCATACACGCCACTGACACATTAGAAGCATGATGTATACACAACACTCGCACATAGGACACATCCCACGTAGCGGCCACTCACATGTTTGACACATGATGCACATTCTCACCGTACTATGTGGGGGTAATTTACTATACATTATGTATGCAAGAAAACTTGCCCCAAAGAGGCATAACTTTCTGCAGCGCTTGCCACTTTCTAAGAGTTGGTGGAGCAAGGTGAGGACCAAGGGGGCCAGGGTGGGGATGGCTCAGGCCATCAGATTTTCTATTACTGAAGACAACCTAGCGATAATGCTGAGCTATGAACAACGCCTTTCTGACACTGAGAAGATATCGGTGCCAAAACTAACAGTACTGATATCTCCACCACTGGGGCACATGCCGGGAAAGCCGACAGTGCGCTGAATTCAAAACCGCATGTATATAAAACCGCACGTTCATGAGGACATGAAAAGTCCTCTTTAATAAAGTCTGTTTGTGATGGCACATGCCACTCATATTACATGCATATCGCACATGTGACTCATATATTACATGCATATTTCACTCACATATTTCACACCCTAGCATATATCACTCACATATTACATGCATTCCACATGTCACACGTTACTCATATATTACACATAATAGCATATATCACTCACATATTACATACATACAGCATATGTCACTCAGTTATTAAACAGATTCCCTTGTCTCTCCATTGATCTCTGTGGTACTGCCAAAGATAGCCAAGTGCTCTTCTCTGCTTCTCTATGGCAGGCCCATAGAGATGAATAGAGCAACAGTGAGCATTCTCACCACCGCACCATTCATGTGAGGGGAAGAGACCCCTATTCTCGTGAAAGGTGGCAGACCCCCTCTAAACAGAGACATTTATCATCTATCTTGAGGATAATTGGTAAGTTTAGATTTGGTTCCTTTAAGAGCCCATGCCAATTACAATAGGCACATATCTATTTTAGAATAGGCATCATCACCAGAAGTAAAACTATTTGCACCATACAATGAGAATAGTTGCAAATCACATTTTATATAATATTGACTCCCTTCGTCCATTGTGTCTAAAGGTACCTTGTATGTCATGAATAGCACCAATTTCCTTCTTCCATAAGTGAAGAACTGAGTATATGAGAGTATTGTTAGCACTCCATAGCCTCCTGAGTATATAAGTATGGTATATTGTTCAATTGTGCTGCCTATAAGAGGTGATGATGTGACATAGTGACTGAGGCACCTCTGGATGTCACCATCTCTATTCAGAATACATAGGTGGTGTGCGTATTTCAGACCAGCAGGAAACATGCATTTCCAAGTAATTTCCCTTCTGGATCCCTCTGCTATTCCTGCACTTATCCCCATGGGATGCAACATAGGAAAGCATAACCTTGTGTGTACACACAGATAGCACCAGTGTGGGGGGGCTATTATGTTACGTTTCCGGAGTCCCTTCTAGAGTGAGGTCTCCTAGTAGAAGCCTTACACCTTACACAAGGTGCTATTCCAAATCTCCCAAAGAAAACAGAGCATAAGAGACCACAATTCCGAATTATTATTATTTACTACCACTACATATTCCATACTGATATCATAGATGTTTTTGTCCCTGATAAGAATCTACTCATTGTCTTATCACAAGTTTACACACACCAGGGTCAATATTACTGGAAGTCAACTATCCAATCCATATGTTTACTGCATAGGTAAACTGGAGGTAACTCGTTCTAACCGTGTTGAGTGTTTCAAGGCTGCAGTATCATAAAGTAGCACTCCGGGAATTTTCTTTTTGGACACAGCAGTGTAATTTGTTACATCTCAGCTCTCCAGCACTCCATACATTGTGAACCCTTTCATTATGGGGCAGCTTGTCATGTGATCCCAGTCTGACTACAAGTCCAGAGCTTGCTCTCCTGCATAGTCAGGATGTCAGTTTTGACTATGTGGCTGATTTTCTGTGAATTACAATATTATTTCATGATCTATCAAATCCCTCCAGGCAGTTCTCAAACCTTTTCCCACCACGTTCTACTTTCCTTGTCTGTCTGTATAGAAAGCTGCTGAAGATATTCCTGCCTAATCTAAGAGACCAGGAGTGCAGTGATATGGTGGGTGAGACCATACAGTAAGTAGCTGCAGTTATAAAACTTCCGCGACACACACTGCCTATCTAAGATATCTACGTGTGCGATGTGCAGAATCCCCAGTGTTTTCTGTGAAATGCAGCTTCACACTTCTTCCTGCCTTCTGCATGTAAGAGCTGTCAGGGAGAAACCTATCCTAAGCAAGAGGCAGGGGGGAAATGGATGAACCTACATCATACAGGATACGAGGAGGCCCTGTAGAGTTAGGGCACAATAGTTCTATATCACTGATCTATTACTTGCTGCCCTTAGATAAGACTCCATATACTATAAGTGTGGTATAACAAGATGTCAGCCCCTCCGCTACTGGCAGGATAGGAAATGTAGGCTGCATTAGGGGAATTATATCAGATGGGAGGAGCCAAGACAGCAGGTAAAACATAAACATTAAAGGGATTCTATCATTAAAAAAACGTTTTTAAGCTAAAAGCATGTAGGAATAGCCTTTAGAAAGGCTATTCATCTTTTACCTTTATTTTGCAGGTCCGCATCGCCATTTTTGAATTTTTCTTCTATTCTTCATTATGCTAATTGTGCTCACAAAGCACAGCTTCGTCGTCAATTCCAGCGACGCCTCTGTCTTCAGTTCCTGACGTGTCTCCTCCTCTTCGCTCCTCCTCTTATACGAGACCACCACAAAATGGCAGACGGAACATGCGCAGTAGGCACTGCCCAATCCGAAGGAGGAGACGCATCAGAAACAGAAGACAGAGGCGGCGCTGGAATCGATGACGAAGCTGTGCTTTGAGCACAATGAGCATAATGAAGAAAAGAAGAAAAATTCAAAAAAGGTGGCGCGGACCTGAAAAATAAAGGTAAGAGATGAATAGCCTTTCTAAAGGCTATTCCTATGTGATTTTAGTTTAAAAACGTTTTTTTTAATGATAGAATCCCTTTAACACAAACCGATAAAGCAATGCATAAGCATAGTTTTTTAAATACAGTAAATATGCTAATCAGCTTGTAAGTGCACTAGGGGCGGAGCCAATTTGCCAGCTTTGCCTACAGACAGCCGTGATATAAGCAGAGACTGAAAATCTCAATCACTGATGACAGTAATCAGATCTGGCATATCAGGCCCGCCCCCAGTGCACTTGCAGGCTGTTTGCAAATCCATAAAAAGATAATTACCTCTGTGGCCACTAAAGTATATTTCTGCTCCTATTCTCAACACAGGACTATTATCATATGGAAGTCATTCTGGATCCCTTTAAAAGAGCTTTCTTGGCGGATGTGTAGGTCATATCTTAATTATAGCGAGACATTTCTGCACCCTATTTGCATAACTGAGACAAATGTGAGCATTTCACTGCATATACTAACATATAGTAAATTTCAAGAGCGGGGTCTAATAGGGACACAACTGATGAGTCAACACAATGTAATTGAGAAAAAACAAATCTACATTTTCACAGCGCCATACTATAATATCTGCGCGTCTCCTGCCCTGCAGAGCTTGCTATCTAATAAATCTCCTGCCCTGGAGAGCTACACATTACAGTGTGTCAGTAACAGCTAGGGCTTTGTCTGGGTGGATAAATAGAAACATGTGCTACGCGCTTGTTATGAATAATAACACTAATTATATTCCTATTAATAACAATATCAAGAAGGGAGACTTTATTGTCTATTGTTAGAATTGGAATCGTCACTACGCACATTCTTGGCTCCAACACTGTGTAATATATGCGCAGACGTAGACAGTCGGATACATAATACTCTAATATACGTATCATAAATATTGTTATTATGATTTTACCATAGAGAGTACAAAGCATTTCGCAACGAGCATGCATGTGTTCCCCATTCAGCTCAACCAAACCGGGCATTCATGTATCTGCGGAGGAATAGCTTGTCAAGCCCCAGAATATATGCAATTTTAAGCAGTTGCCAGCCATTTCTGCCGCTGCCTACCTTACTGGAGAACAAATGATCAGATTGGCTTAAAGGGGTTGTACCGGATTATAAAACATCTACGCACCTTCCCACAGGTTGTATATCTTGTTGCAGCTCAGTCCCATTCACTTCAAAGGAGCTGAGCGCACACATCCTGTGGACAGGCGTGGCACTGTTTTGTTACAAAGCAGCCTTTTTTTTTCATTCATAAACAAGCCCTTTAAAATCCTATCTGGCCAACCCTTGTTTTTCTAGATGTAAGTCAATGGAAGTTCCTAGATGGATGTTTATAAACAAATTCGGTTCCTGCATATCCTGTTGCAACTGACACAACTTAGGCTGCGGTCACACCTGCGTTGGGAGACTCCGTCCCCCTTTCCGCTTTACATATGCGGGACTTTTATCTATGCCGATTTTGGGCAGAAACATGGCGGACCCCATTATAGTCTATGGGGGAACCGCTTTTTAAGTGGATAGGGCTTCCCTTTTTCGGGTCCCCAAGCAGACTCAAAGAACTTAAACCCAAACGCAGGTTTGAATCTAGCATTAAAGAGGATCGGCCACCTCTCCTGACATGTCTGTTTGAGTAAAGTTTTGTATTCCCCATAAAATAATAATGATGGAGCATTTTTTGACAACTATTTATTATACTATTCCTCTGTTATTCCTATTAGAAATGTATGACATCCGAGTGTTACCAGTGTGGGGTGTGTTCCTACACAGTCCTACATGGTCCATTTGGTACTGCCAGCGTGAGACTGTGTTCAGACACACCCTTTTGACAATGGAAATGATAACACCCCATTGTCAATTTATTCATAAATTTCTAAGAGAAATTCATAACAGAGGAACAGCTATAAAAAAGATGCTCCAGAATTGTTATTTTATAGGGAATAAAAGGATTAATGGGTTCCCTTTAAGATTGATGGAATCCCTTTTAGACATATGTAGACATTGTTCAAAATCTATATAGCAAAGAACTCAGGCCAGGATGTGGTTACACCAAAAACAGAAGATCCACAACAAGAGCGATGCAAATTCCAAAAACCCAAAAGCTCACGGGTGCAGCATCTTCTAGTAATCTGTGTTTATTGGCCCCAGTAAAGCAAACAGAACAGCAACAACATTTCACCCCTTCCCCTACATAGGAGCTCAAACAACTTGTTATACTAGTCACAAAATACAAATGCTATAAAACATTCCTGCATTGTACTGACAACATTGAGAGGGTAACCATGGGGGATTTAGTAGGGGTGTCCCACCTATAAATATAATACTCATTGTATAGTTCAGAATAATGAACAATGCCAAGTGTTATGACATTTACTTACATAGTATAGTGCCACCTGGTGTTCAGCGTGCACAGCATTGTGCATGTCCACTTAATGAGCTGAATGCTGGTGGACACACATGCTCAGTCATTCTCCTACAGCCAGGTCACTACTTAGTAATGCTCTGTTCACTGTAGAAAAGCTGCCAAAAATAGCTTTCTGCACTGCTTGTCAGGGAAGGAGCAGAGCTTCTGCAGCAGCATGGCAGTATAGCTGAGAAGCTCCTATTACAGGGATAGTAATAAGGGGCAATACTTTCAGCTGCCTGAGGGAGGTGGATACTGATTCTGTCCAGAGCCCACCTTCTAAATCATCAATATATATGATATTTAAATGGTTTACATGATAATCCCTTTAAAGGGAATTTCTGGCCCCAAATCGACAGGATAGGTCATCAGTATGTGCTGGAAGCTGCTAGTGGACGGGCAGCGCATGCAATGCAGCTCCTATTCAATATAGTATACTGTATAGTGGTGCTTCTGGGGAACTGCAGTGCTGCAGGCATTGCTCATCCACTAGCAGCTTCTGACACGTGGAGGCAGCTGCAATAGCTGACCTGTGTGGGTAACGGGTTTCGGACCTCACAAATCACATACTGATGACCTTTCACCTGCTCTCCTGTCTCCTCTCCCCTCCACTTCTTGATATCAGTGACAAGTTGGTCAGTAGTCCATATAATGGACAGTTTAGAGCAGCAGCGTGCGCTGTTCAGCACTGTTGTAGCCCTTATCAGGGCTCAGCAGCTGAAAGCACTTTGCAGAGAGGGAGAAAAGAATATAGGTGGCCAAGTACAAAGACTGGTGTCACCAGTCCGTCCACTACAGCCAGATAGAAGAGGTGGTCTAAAACCTAAGCAACAAGATGTAAACACTACAGAGACATAGGCAGCATTCTCTGGGCAAGCTAAATAAAGCAACATATTGGGTAAAACACTTGAGTTAGCTTAAACTACAAGTGTAAGTAGGTGGGTAACAAAGTCTCACTAGGGAGTCATGAACTCCTCTAATAGGTTTCATTGTCTCCAGGATGGGTTGATCTCTATTTAATGTGCTAAATCTTATGAATTGCAAAAATAACATGTCACCGCATAGACAAAGACTGTATTCATGATCCACTTGCTAATCTGGAAAAATAACTTGGTTAAGCCCTTGCTAAGTCTTCTCACAGCGATACAACTTCTTCAGATGCTTGACCAACAACGTTAGCCCATTTGTCTCATCACATGTCGGAGGAACCTTTGGAATAGATTGAATTATTTCTGATCTAATTTCAGGGCCATACGTAAAGC
Source organism: Leptodactylus fallax (assembly GCA_947044405.1). Taxonomy (NCBI): domain Eukaryota; kingdom Metazoa; phylum Chordata; class Amphibia; order Anura; family Leptodactylidae; genus Leptodactylus; species Leptodactylus fallax. The sequence continues at coordinate 2,490,111 of CAMRHE010000138.1, read as the reverse complement.
CATAATGATGTAACCTCACTGAACCTGACCACGTGATGGACTTGTACATATCTGTACGTCAGGCAACTAGGGTTCAAATGAATATTTTATTAGACGAGGACACTTGTTATCCAGAGTCAGTGGCAGGGAATGTGTGAAATATCCGAGGACGGCTGGATGGAGTACAACTATCTACTCCCTCCCATCATGTGGAGATCTCAGTAACAGACTCTCACCTCCTTCAAGCTATTCTATTGTATATGTTCGAGGATCAGCCACTTCATCTGTTCTCCTTCCAGAAGCTAGTGTCACCTTACCCATGCCATGTTATATTAAATTCTTGGAATCCTTGCCACGTGCATGATATGATTAAGATGTATTTTCACTCATTTTTGCAGATGTTAAGGAAACCTCTCACATACCTACATCCTGTATGATGGGAACTATTTAAGACTCTATACATATATCCCTTAGCAACGTAACTTGCAAACAATTCTTGTTGCAAAATTTTCCCTATGTTAATGTAAAATGTCTGAAAACCACATTTGACGCTAAAGGTATTGTCAGCTTAAAGCTCCATTCAGATCACGCTTTTTTTTACATATGTTTAACAGATCCATCTACCAAATGCAAAAAATGGACACAAATGGTTGCATGATGATTTTTGCACAGACACCAAAATGTAGTATACTATACCTTTGTGACCGTCCAAAATAACGGACAGAAACGGACCTATTTTTTTTTAACATTGATCTCTATGTAAATAGATGACCATTTGTGTCTGTTTTTTGCATATATACATTAAATGGATTTGCTAAAGGTGATCTGAATAGAGCCTTATAATGGTGGGAATCTGACAGCGAGGACCCCAACAGATCAGCTGTTACCCTGTGCAATGTTCCCTCGCTGTACTTTAATAGCGGCCATGGAGTGAGTACTGCGGTGGTTTCCCCATAGACAATGTATATGTAAATGTCTGAAAATCATGTTTGACGTTAAAGGGATTAACAGCTTTGCAAAATTGATGTCCAGTCCATAGGATAGGGCATCGATTTTATATCAGTATGGGATTTGCTTGCCGGGACCTCTACACATTAGTTGTTTCCCTGTGCGATGCAGGCTGAAGTGCTCACTTGGGCTTTGATAGCAGTCATAGAGATTACCACAGCGGTCGTCTCATAGATGATCGGATGGCCGCTGCAGTACACACTATGGCCACTGTTAAAAGTATGGCGCACTGCAGCTTGCATCAGCTGATCTGACTCCCAGCAGTCACATCTCTGCAGATCTAAAACTGATGTCCTATCCTATGGCTAGGACATCAATTTTAAGAAGCAAGAAAACCCATTTAAGGAAAAAAAGTTGTGCAACTTTTTTCTTTTCTTATTTTGTAAATCTCTTGCCTAGTTTATAAAAAATGCACTATAATCACATGTACAGTAAAGAGGCTGTTCTGCAGGATATCTTTTTTTTTTTAAAGGGGCAAAATGGTTTACATGAGATTCATACTAGCATTGCATTTCCGTCACTCGGGTCCGCTAAAACAGTGGTGACGCAAGAATCCCAGAGGGCCCCATTGACTATAATGGGGTCCGTTGGGTGTCTGTCATTTTTAAACTGAAACCAACAGAGGAAAAAGTCTTCCATGCTGGGCTTTTTTCTCCACCCATTTTAGGCAGAATCTGCATCAGAGTTTCCAGCGGAGACTGGAGCAGATGTGAACGTAACCTTAAAAAATATCAGAAAGGCAGTCTTCATTCCACTGATCCCTCACCACTGCTTCCCGGACCGCTTGCTATTCTCGACTTCAGGATCCCTCTTGCCCCAAGGGAAATGACTGCTCAGCCAAAAACCAGTCACCGTATCCAATGACTGGCTGACACTAGGTTCACACTAGCATTTGGGTTTCCATCCTTCGGGTCAACACGGACAGAGACCCTGTCCACTTAAAAAACGGTTACATGCGGAAACCTGTGAACCCCATAATCTATCATGGGGTCTGCTGGGTTTCCGCTCCTTGCAAGACTTTTCTCACTGCCAATTTTAGGCTAAGGCCCCACTTTTTTTTTTTTGCAGATTTTGTTGCGTTTTTTTTAAGCCAAAGCCAAGAATGGCTAAAGATAGAATGGGGAAATGTATAGGAAGTTCTTATACTTCCCTTTTCTGCTTAATCCACTGCTTAATCCACTACTGGCTTTGGCTAAAAAACTGCAACAAAATCTGCAGCAAAAAAAGCTGCGTTTCCGCAAAGTGGGGCCTCAGCCTTAGGCACATTCTGTGGCGGAGTCTCCTACAGAACTCTAAAGCGAATATGAATCCAGCCTGAATGGTATTACCTGCACAGAATGTAGAGACCAGCAGGGGATCAGGACAGGGACAGCAGCATTGGGGGACTGGTGAGCTGAATAATGCCTATTTTATTATTTTAACTATTTTTTACCATTTTCTAAAAAAAATATAGTGCCAGACACCACCTTAAAACCTATTTATAACCCAGGACATTCCTACAGAAATCAACAGTTTTGTAGCCCTACACCAGAAGACTACATAGGCATGCATGTACATTAGGACATACATGTATACAGTATATATTGCTGCAGGTGTCTGCTGCCTCCCCCGCACTCTCTGGAGTTGTTCCCTTACTGTATAATTACACATGATCTCAGGCTATGCGTGTCTGTGCGGGGGATGTTGATTACCATTTACAAGGACCAGTCTCAGAAAGGACATCGCAGGCTGTCACCCTTCCCAAAAAATTTCCCTTTAATCCTTTTTACGCCTGGATACTGAAGGAGTTAAGAGCTCTGTTCACACTTCAAATGCTTCTAATTTTCCCCTGTAACCAAAGCAGCCAAGCAGAATTACATTTTCATAAAACATTATGTATAGGAGGGGAGGTCTGGTCCATCTGTATATCCCTGCCATATAAACGTATCCCTCAGGAAGTCATTGGCGACAATCTCTGAAGTATTGTGACCTCGTTCAGGGCTGATCCCATAAGTGCTTCCAGCGTGTAATTTAATGTGTCGTGTTTCTGTTTGGGATTGAGGATTATTTTTTGCATAAAACAGAATGGAGGAAAATCCTATAGTATAAATAGGATATACAGATTAATCTCTATTCCACAAACAGAGAAAGGCACTTCTCTGAAATATCACCGCCCCGTCTCTGAGCTCAGGGTTCTGGGCTTCTTAGAATCAACCAGTATGCTACGTGCTACATTGTAACAAATACTTTAGGTTTCTTTTTGTCTTTTTTATTATTTTAAAGGTATAAGAAGAAATCAAAATTCACTGAAAATATCCAAAATTTTTGACTAGGCTGCCATATGTTTTAGACTTTTTTTTGTACACACTTTTTGTGGCTTTTTTTTGGGCACATACAGTACTGTGCAAAAGTTTTAGGCACGCGTGGAATGAATGCTGCAAAGTAAGAATGCTTTCAGAAATAGAAGGTTAATAGTTTATTTTTGTCAATTTATAAAATGAAATGAATAAAGTGAAAAGATATGTAAATCCCATCAATATTCGGTGTGACCTTTGCTCTTTGGAGGAGGAGTCCTGGAAGAGATGATATTGCCGCCACAGAGCCCTGATCTCACCATCAACCAGTCTGTCTGGGATTACAGGAAGAGAGAGAAGGATTGGAACAAGCCTACATCATAGAAGATCTGTGCTTAGTTCTCCCTGCCGAGTTCACACCAAATATTGATGGGATTTATTAATTTTATTAATAGAAAATGTTTAGATAAATGTATTTTATTAATTGACAAAAATAAACTCTTGATCCTTCTATTTTGGAAAGCATTGCACTCCGTCGCAATGTCTGCTTAAAATCACCTGACGAAAAAGTCCTGCATGACATTTTTATTTGGCGCTTTCAGGTAAAAAGAACAGAAACCTGATGGACCTCATTTTAGTCATTTTAGTCAATGGGGTCCATCAGGGTCCATTTGTATCCGTGATTTTAGCATTCCATTTTTTCCGTTGTGGTCCTTCAACGGACCAGAACAACGAAACCCGGCGCTAGTGTGAACCTAGTCTTACTGTGCAGCATCCTTTCCACACCTGCCTTATACTCTTGCAGAGAACTGTAATTTTGACACTTTTTTTTAGGTGTTTTTTTTTTTTTTTTTATTTCTCCAATACCATAAAAAAAAAAAAATGGGGGAGAGGACAAAGGCTATTGGAAAAGGCACACTAATAGCTGCAGCTTCTACACTCTGGGAGAAAGTGAAGTCTCCTGACAGTTTTGTATCTTCAAGATAAGATTCTACCACTGCACAGAATAAGGCAATAATAGATCAATTTTCAGCCTCCTCCCCCCTCCCCTCTTCATAGAGTTCTGTGTGTGAGCTGGATACAGATAAGGACTCTATGTAAACAAACAGACTAAATGAAGATAAGGAGAAGGAGAGCAGCTTAATAAATGGAGTAGGAAAAATCTTTCCTTAATAATATATATTACAAAGTTTCCTATATTCACCTGGACTATTCACTTACTATTCTGTCTGCAAACAGTTTTAGTTGATGTGTTAAATAGATCTGGTAAACAGAATGGTCAAAATGTGATCTGAACATACCCTTAATATAGCAGTATGAGTATGGAATTATTAACGCATATAGCACTGAAGGATGAGAATAATGGAGGGGGAATGAAGACCCTTTAATTCAACATAGTTGAATAATCTGTTGTAGCCTTCAAAATGGATGATAATTGTTTGCGTTATCGCCGGGGTAGTAAGGAAAGTTAATGCTGTTTCAATCATATTCACCTTTCTTTAGGACTGGAAACAGTGTATTATACCGTATGCTCCCGTAGTCTTTTTTATATGTGTGCCTACACAATAAGTTCTTCTCCATCTTCTTGGATCTTAAAATTACTTCACAATAATGAGTTAATACTCATCTACAATTTGCCGGCCACTTGAAAAGATGCACGGTGGAAAGACCCAAATGTCACTTCAAATACCGCCATCCTAATAATACATGACTACCGTATTTCGCCAGTGAGACATTAATTTTTGTTGAAGATGCTCTTGGTTTTGCATCATTTTCAGCTGAATCAGACCATGATCTTGAAGGAACTTCTGTCACTTCTACACAAGGCACTTTTTCTATTTATTGGTTCTTTTTACAGCTGGAAGATATAAGGCCCTCTTTCCCACAATGCATGGATAATTCTCTAAAAGCACTAAAGGACCCCCAGCCCCCATACACATAAGAGGAACGATGCCTGAAACTGAAAATTTTGGAGGGGCCATCTGACCCTCTTATGTGTATGGGGCCTCTTGACTCTTCTCTAATAGTTGATGTCGGGCTCTGGGCCTCGTGGCTTAATACTACAGAACTTGCTCCTAGAATGTTACTAGTAGCCAGGGTCCTCTATTTGTTGGCACCATTTTTGGGCGGTGGATCGGCTCTCCTGGCTGTGACTATGTAACTATCAACTGATCCGATTTTTGTGGGGCGCTGCCCCTCGGATGTTTTTCCCTTTCTTGTCTATGTTGTGGGGGATGAGGGGGGAGGGAATGCATCTATGTGGCTCCAATGTGGATCTATATATATGGATGTCTGGTTTCCTGAAAGTGGAGGTAAGGTAGGTCTCTAAAGATCACCTGGACTTGCTACTTCTGGGGCCATCCTCTCCAATGGACTAACTGGGCAGAACATGGGTGGGAGGGTTGTATTTTGTTTTGTATTTTTTTTTTACTTTTGAAAATCTCAATAAAAACTATTTGATATAAAAAAAAAAACAGATGATGTTGGGCATGGAGGTTTCAGGCATAATGACTTCTAATAACCAATTCTTTGTTCTTTATGTTAAAAAATTCCTCTTTGGTTTTGCTTACCTCAAAGGATTCTTACAAAGGTTCATGTTCCACAATGTCTAATCTTATGTGGACCCTACTGATGTAGGAAAACTTCTCGACATCACACATGGGATCATCAAGCAACCCCCAGCTCAGTGGTACAGCCGACCCTCTAAATGTATTAACCATTTCCTGTCACCTGTCATCGGAATGTATTTCTTTCTTCTGGTGAATTTTTTTTTCGCACCCTTAGCAATATCTCAATAAACACTTTAAAGGCTGGACAACCAAGCGTGGTGGCAATAAACTTCTGTTACAGCTATCTTAGAATTTTGCCAAAATGTCATCATTTTTTGGAAAATGCTCTTCTCTATCTTAAACTGCCCCCACCATTCAAAATAAAAATACCTGAGACCTGAGTATTTTACACTACAATCCCTGGAATATTTTGCTGCATACAGTATGTTATCCATCCCTTTCACCCTTCCTTTAGTAACACCTGCCCCATCTATCCAAATTAGCTTTTCGTACTTCCATCCAACGCTCATTGGCGCAATCCCTGCCCCCACATTCTCTTTACCATGTACTCTGTCTACTCTGATGGATGATATGTAGTCACATGTTATGTGGTGCAGGGTGAGAATCAGGGGCAAATACTGATGGTGAGAATGGTGATAAAATACCAATTGAAGGACCACTAAATAGTGCAACTCAAAAAGGTGAGCTCAGCACATAATACTGAAAAACTCAAGATGGGAGACTCTTTTTGTAATCTTTGGGCAATTATGAGAAATTCAACGTTTTCTCAAATCCCAAAAATCTTTTAAAAGGTAGAGTTGTCTTACCGCAGTTTAATTCTCTCTCCCCTTGGTGAGCATGTGCATGCTTGGAAAAATCAAGTATGCATGGGTATAGGGGGGGTCGAAAGAATAGCTGTCCGGAAGCTATTCCAAGTGTATGGTCACCTTATGTGACATTGACTAGAACACATCTCTGAAATATAAAGCAATCACATATTTCAGGGGTAGCCTGAAACTCCTTCACAAGATGTACAGAACAGGGACTTTATATTCCTCGCATGTCCATCAATGCCAGTCTGAGACGGGAACATTTTGCACAGTGCCAGTAACAAACCAATGGACAGGACCGCATCAACACTACTAGTCTGTCCTGTAACCTACTAGAACATTTGGCACCCTCTAATTTGCTAGTATGAATAAGGCTATAATGTACAGCAGACTACCTAAGTGCTAGAAATGCTTGTTTTAAGTTTGTTACACTCAGCTAACAATGCGATATTCCACAAGATATTAAAGCATATCTAAATTTTCACACAATTTGTGATTTTCTGGCAGTATTTGTGACATTAATAAATATTGTAATATACTCTATTAATAGCTTTTGGCTCCATTCCATGAAATCCGGTACTGAAATCTACTTTGTAACCTTTCCGTATTCTTTCTTTTGTTTCTCTGCACCCTGATTCTCTCTAGGAATACAGAGGGGTGAGCTCTTGTATAATGCAGGGAAGCTAAGGCTAGAGGGGAAGTCACTTCAAACAGTTATATCTCAGGCATTAGAGATATAATCAGTTTAAAACACTGTCAAGATTGGGAACAGATGGAAATCATAAAGGTAAAACTGTGATCTTGGTGTCATATGAGAATCTCATCTTTCATATGACACAAGAACTACTATCCTAAGCTTTATAATGCCTAAGATATAACCGCACAAATAGAGAAACAAGGGAAAAATACAGATGAGACAGATATGGATTTTAGCACAGAATTTTACTTAAAGTAGCCAAGGTCCAACAATAAAGTATGTTACAACACTTATTAATGTCACAATTGCTGCCAGAAAATCAAAAGCTGTTTGATAGTTTAGGTACACTTTAAAGAAGTTTGGAATAGTCTAAATGATCCTTAGCACAGGTCAATAATATCGATTTGTGGGGGTTCAGCTCTTTGAGCCCTCTTAGTTAAAGGGGCACTACTTGTTAACACAAGTGATGCAACATCAATACACACTTGAAAGGAAATGAGCTGCAGTACCAGGAGTGAACACAACTGTATGTGTAGCACTGTTGAAGCTGTTAAAATTCAAGGTAACCTTATGCATAAAAAATGCAACGCAGTCTGCAGGGAGTCTGTTATAGAGTAGGAAGATCTGATCAGATTGATGTATAGATGTATGGTAAAAGATTCAGTATAATATGTCATTTATCCATTAAAATCTTTACTCTTTAAATGTTGAAAGTCAAGTAGGCGGTCCTATTAGTGTCTGACAGCCTTCCTTCTAAGATTGTGCTTACAAAGATAGCTATCACTGATAGGACCACCTCCTTGACTTCATAGAAAGAGCGAAGATTTCAATGAATAAAATCAGCTTCTCCTATGTATAACAGGTTGCCTACAGATTGAACAGTATTCCCTTCAAAGTCCGGATAACCTATAAAAGGGGTTCTGTCATCAATAAAGTAAAGTCAATATGCATTTATGGCTGCACGTGTCATTATACTGAGGCTCTGTTAGTCATGATTGTCCAATTTAATACAGTACAGCTTCTGCTGTATCCTTAGTGGCAGAGGCATCTTTTAGGTTGGACACAGGCTTTATTAAACTTCTCAGAGAGAAAGCAGCATGGACAGCAGTATTTAAAAATTAAAAGATAGATGTCCCAATACACACTCTAAGTGAGTCACATCACCACCCCTTGTTGCTCCATCCTGACCATTCTTCCCTCTGTCCCTGATAAGAAGGAGAGCAGCACCAAGTGGTGAAGTGTTTATCTAATGGCTTTTCACTAACTACTTAGAGTCTGTTATCAGGATGTCTACCTGCTACTATTATACAGTATATGCTGCTGTCCATGTTCAGTTTTCTCTCCAAGCGTTTCTCTATAGCCTATCGAAACTAAATTATATCCTTGCTTCTTTCCCTGAAGTTACAGCAGAAGTTGTACTGTATTCCACTGGGCATGCATAACTAACAGAGTCTCAGTAGAATGACATTCACAGACCTAAGCTGCGTTATGTGCAGCATAAAGACATAGGTTCAACTACATCTAAAAATGTCCGCTATGATTATTAGGGAACTGTGTCAGAAATGGGAAGTAGCTGATATGGTGATGATCTAAAATAAAAAAAAATTATACTTACCTTTGCCATCTTCTGCTGCCCCCTTGGTAATGCTAGCCTGGTCCTGCACTAGTTGATGTCCATAGTAATATGGTAAGGAACAGTTGAGTGTCACATGTTCTGACCCTTTTGCTGCCTCCACTAGAACAATGGCAATTTTTTTCAGCAATAAGCTGAAAAATCATTTTTTTGACGGAAAGCTAGTACAAGCCTAGGCTCCATGTCACAGCGAGACTGCGCTTCCAGCAAAAGATATAATGACAGAACGTACAACATGACAGTCACTGCTTTCTGTCACAGCAGCTTCCAGACACTTATGTGCTCCACCGTTGCCCCCTGGGGTATGCTCTGACCTATTAACCACAGTAGTGCCTTATGCCCAATGGACAGGTAAAGTCATTTACAAAGTTGCATAAATAAATAGGAGAAAGATGTACAGTCTATAGATATATTTCATGAATACGTGTTGCATGTCACATATTCACGGATGCATGGCTTCAACATAATTCTAATATTAACATACAACATTTCAGAGACTAATCTGGCAAATGCAGGAATCTTCCTCTCAGCGATCCGGCTTTTGGAGGAAACATTCCTATTTTAAATGCATGGTATTTTAGTGACTTTCTGGTTAGAATATAAAATGAATATGTCCATGTTATTTGACATATTAAGTAGACCCTAAGGGAAGTTTCCAAAAAACTACATCTTACTCATTTCTGGTTTTTTTTAGATATACTATTCAAACCGAGCCAGAAAATCGATTTGTCTTGCATGTGCAATGTCCTTATCGTAACTATATTTTATAGAACAAAAAAATGGAAAGAAATGTAATTAGAATATACTATATTTGTATTTCTATACTAGTGCTCACAATGGTATCACGACTTCTAAAAAAAAAGGACTCAATGGAAAGAAAGATAAATCATTACATTTCTACTATTAATTTGTAAATTACAGTAATTTTAGATCCATAAAGGGGTTGTCCAGCAGGATATATATATATATATATATATATATATATATATTTTTTTTTTTTTTTTAATGGGCAAAATGGGTTGTTAAAATAAAAGAAAAATTACTCAACTCACCATTCTCCTGCAGCTGACGTTCCAATACTTCCCGGGTCCATCGCTGTTCTCTGCGTCCTGGCTCCACTCAATATGCCTGAAATACTGCTCAGTTACCCATTGGCTGAGGCCGGTCATTGCCGCAGCTCTACAGTCTTTTCCTGCAGGTCAAGAGGGGTCAGGAAGTGAATTTCAGCAGTGTTTGGTTTCGCTGTGTTTGCCACCGCACTAGTGGGATCATCCACAATATGGCACTCACTTGGCTGCAACCAGTGTCACAGTCTTCAGCAGCCAGTGTGCCGCTTGCCTGGTTGGCCCTCACACAGATGCCCAACCACACTACCCTACCCTTCCTTGCAGGACGCCTACTGGAGCTCTTTGCTGGGATTTCACTGCAGTGTTCTTTACTGGGAAGCTGATGTTCACACCACAGTGGACAAGACAGTACACCATCTGAGCAGTAGAACCTGATGGATGTACTAGCAAGCAGGTCTCGGAATCCCAGCGACAGGCACTCCGCTTCCACTAGCACAGGGGATGTGATGCAAACCTCCTACCAACCTCTGTCACCACTAAGTAGAGTGTGGTTGGTGTCTCCTGTTTGGGGAACCAGCTGATGCTTCAGGGTGACTGATGTGTCTCATGCCAAATCGGCAAGGAGGACCTAGTGCAGACCTCCAAGCAGCAAGCCACCGCTCCTCTCTAGGAAGCTGTACAGACTATTCCTCCTATCCAGCATGAGAGAGGGTCCTTAAATAGCATTCCCCTTTCTGCCTTGAGTAGCCTGGGTAACCTCTGACGTCAATGGGCTGCACCTTAGAAGAGCAACACACAACTTTTTCCAAGGTTCAACTCTTAGGTGCAAATCCGTTCTGCCTATTAAGAGCCATTGTAGGATCTGGTTTCCAGAAACTTTCTTGAACAATGACCATGTGATGACCTGCAACAGTCACAGTGACACGCGCTAACACATTAATACATCACACAGTGCAAGCCATAGACAAACATGATGCAATATGCAATATAACCTGAGTAAAAACAGCTTAGAGTGATCTAAGTTATGTACGACTGTGTTGAGGCCACACCACTGCTAAATCGTACGGGCAGTGTGAACAGCGGCTGAATCCCTCCCCTGCCTTTTAAGCAACTGTTTGTCATCTATGTAAGGTGTACATCTCCACCATTTTACAGCTTCTTAATGGTTCTTTTACTTTTTAACTTGTAATTCAAGTAGAATCTGTCATTTTTGGAATTGCTAATCCTTAGTGGCAACACTAACACTGAACCCTACTATACTACGTAAATTAGGATTAACTACAACCACCTCTATACTCAGTCTGCTATATTGCAAAGTTTGTGGTCCAGGCCACAGACAAGACAACCTGCACTTCACATTGTGAAGATTCCCAGATCCAACCTTCCCTCCTACGAGAAGTTTGGAATTGTTTGTCAAAGGTGACATTAAGAGGCAAGAGGCCGCTGACACTTCGGATGGAGAATACTTGTTACACTACAGATATCATCCACTTTGGGGAAGAGATTAGGAAACAGAATGGGTCTGAGAAACCAAACTCCTGCCGGCCATGCACAAGAGAACTGCAGTACTGGAAACAAGGCCCACATTTATCAATGTACAATATTCCTGCTTTTTTTGGATGGACTGTACCCTAAAATAAAAGTTGCGCAGTAATTTGTTGCTATGGGCAGCACAAAGTTATTCTTTTACAGAATTTTCAGAGTCAAAGTCAGCAGCTCAGAGATATAGAAAAGCAATGTGAAAATCCGGTTTTAATCCAGCCATGCCCGTACACAATAGACTATAATCTGATATAATTTAGATGACATGTATCTAACTTGGTTTCTTTCTTCTAGAAATAGTGCTGCAGCTGTCTATAGGTTGTCTTTGGTTCGGCAGTTCATCTCCATTAAAGTGAATGTGACTGAACTACAATAGCATAAACAACCTATGGAGAGGTATGGCACTATCTAGTCCTATATAACCCCTTTAAAGGGATTTGTCACATGGAAAATGAAATGCAATCTGCAGGTAGCTTGTTGTAGAGCAGGAGGAGCAGAGCAGATTGATATATAAGTTTGTGGGAAAAGATTCAGTGTAACTTGTCATTTATCCATTGATATCTCTGCTCTTTGTATGTTGAAAAGTCTAGGAGGCGGAGCTATCAGTGATTGACAGCCACCCCTCTATGACTGTCACTGATTTCAGTGAATTAATGACAAGTTATACTGAATGTTTTCCAATAAACCTATATATCAATCTGCTCAGCTCCTCCTGCCCTATAACATGCTGCTTGCAGATTGACCTGCATTTTCCATGTGACAGATACGCTTTAACACATACACATGACTGTCATACACATGACTTCATGTACAGTATACTAATGATCACAAAGACGGATCCAGGCACTTATAATTAGAACTAGTATATACACAGTAGCTGCAGCACCCGGGGTATCCTTCTATATATCCTTGATTTAAAGGAACCCCACAAAGGTGCAGTATATACACTTCTTAATAATGTAAACCACTGGACGTAGGATGATTCATCAATTCACTTTTTTGTCTGTATCTCTAGGCAAATATTTTGCTGTGGATAGCACACTGTTAATACAAAGCCTTCTACATCTGTCAGGCACTTGTAGTTCAGGCTTATGTTAACACTGCATCCCGCTCTCCTCTTGTTCTTTCCCCAGGCGGGGTGGGTGCATGCCCCTACATTCCTAGGTACTGGCAGGACTCATATGTACCTTAGCAGCAAATAGGGTCAAGTATGTTCAGTATCGTCCGTTGTTTATGGAATCAAATCCCGGCAGTGACACATTGTAACCAAGCCAGCACAACGCTACTCAACAGTACAACAATCTGGACTAATCCTTACTTCATTTCTCACAATACACAGTGACTGCACCTCTTTCAAATGCCACAAGACTCTTTTAGACATGAGCCAACACCATGGCTGCACATTAAACAGGGATGGTTGGGGTAATCCATTTTAAGTGCAAAAATTGTTCAGGAGGGAAGGGGTCAAAGGAAATGACTGTAACTGGTAAATTCTTGTAATACCTAAGTCCCTATACTGTACTGTATATGCTCTCAGTGACAGGACGGTCTTCTCACATCACTTCTTTGTGTATCTTACCAAATCTACTACACTATGTAACATATTACAGCAATGACATAATAATATGCACATACAGCGCCTTGTCCCGCTAGTGCAGATGTATAGATTGAAGGGTTTCTGATCCCAGGGTTGTTCCTTACACACTTACGTGCACATTTCAGGTCCATAGTCCTTCCTACTTTATGCACAAAAAATGTGGCAAGAGTGGCGCAGTGTGGCTGGAACTTTATTAGGGGGGCATGCGGTGGGTGACATTTCTAGAGCTATGGTACGTGGGACACACTGTCAGCAGAGGGATGACAGGGAGTGACACTGTCGGCTGGCAGTGTATAAAGGACCCATCCTGACTGACTGGCACTGTAAGGCTGCGAAACGCTGATTTTTTTTTTTTTTTTTTTGCAGATTTTGCTGCATCTTTTTAAGCCAAACCTAGTAGTAGCTACAATAGGAATGGGAAATATATAGGAAGTTCTTATACTTCTACCTTATGCTCAATCCACTTCTGGCTTTGGCTCAAAAAACCACAGCAAAATCTGCAACAAAAAATGAAGCTTTTCCGCAATGTGAGGCCTCAGCCTAATACACTTTTCAGCTGCTGCAGACCTTTATATTACTTGATATTGTACTTGATCAGTCACTGACATGAAACTCCACCTTCCTCTTCAAAAAGAGGTTCTGCAGAAGCTGAACTGTATTTTATTAGGAATAATGGGGCACATTTCTTATTATTTTACATCACTTTTGTGGCATAAAAAAGTTGTAAATCTCAGGTGTGTGAATTTTTAAACGCCACTTCTGAGAAAAAGTTTTTACACTGCACTCGTCCTTTCCTGAAAAGGGTGTGGTGAAGCGCGTGGCATGGGCGAGGCCACTGGCCTTGATAAAAGATCATTACTAGAGATGGACAAACCTCTGAAGATTCGATTTGTCTTGGGTTCGGATGATTCGACCTTCTAGTTTGTCTCAGTCCGAATTTGTTCGGATAGAATCTGGTGTATTTTTCAGAACAGGCACATGGCTCCACCGGAGAATGCGTCTGCCTCCCCCAATTGGGCAGCACGGTGGCTCAGTGGCTAGCACTGCTGGGTTCAAATCCAACCAAGAACAACAACTGCAAGGAGTTTGTATGTTCTCCCCGTGTTTGCGTGGGTTTCCTCCGGGTACACCAGTTTCCTCCTACACTCCAAAGTCATACTGATGGGTATTTAGATTGTGAGTCCTATATGGGACAGTGTTGACATTGCTTCAAAGAGCTCATTTACATATTGACAAAAATAGTGATATTTCAGCAACAGAGGCAGCGATTCACTAGAGGACAACACCATGTGATTCAGGTGACCATAATATCTATCTGCGGGCTGGGTTGATATGCTGGGTTCTGGTGATCATAACCTATCTATCTGTAGGGCTAGGTTGATATGCTGGGTTCTGGTGACCATAACCTATCTATCTGTAGGGCTAGGTTGATATGCTGGGTTCTGGTGACCATAACCTATCTATCTGCAGGGCTAGGTTGATATGCTGGGTTCTGGCGATCATAACCTATCTATCTGTAGGGCTAGGTTGATATGCTGGGTTCTGGTGACCATAACCTATCTATGTGCAGGGCTAGGTTGATATGCTGGGTTCTGGTGACTCTCCCTTTTAGATTTAGGTTGGTTGCCTTCTCTACTATACAGCAGAATACACTGTATATTCCGTTTGCTGAGCTCTTGACACAGAATGTGCGAGGTCCTTGATATTTATATCCCCATGTAGACTATGATTCATGGAGATTTTTTGGATGCAGTAGTTACAATCTGGCCATATTCCAAATTGACATATCACAGTAATCGATTTGTTCCTTCGCCTCTAGAAATTCCAGTCCTTGAGATGCCAACGTATAATCTGGGGGTGTCACACAATTCATTAGCAAGTGACAATAAAATGATGTTGTGGTGATGCCAGCGAACACCATGTGACCAATCAATGCTCATTATATCCCTGTCGGCTCATGAATCACTGCCAACCTCGACCAGAAATCCACAGCCATGCATAAGGTAGAAATCTAGTGCATGGTACCTGAATAAATATACACACGTGGACAAAATTTTTGGTACCCCTCGTTTAATGAAAGAAAAACCCACAATGGTCACAGAAATAACTTGAATCTGACAAAAGTAATAATATATAAAAATTCTATGAAAATGAACAAATGAAAGTCAGACATTGCTTTTCAACCATGCTGCAACAGAATTTAAAAAAAAAGAAAACTCATGAAACAGGCCTGGACAGAAATGATGGTTCCCCTGAAAATAATGTGATCAAAGGGACATGTTAAATCAAGGTGTGTCCACTAATTAGCATCACAGGTGTCTACAATCTTGTAATCAGTCAGTGGGCCTGTATATAGGGCTACAGATACTCGCTGTGCTGTTTGGTGACATGGTGAGTATCACACTCAACATGGACCAGAGGAAGCGAAGGAAAGAGTTGTCTCAGGAGCTAAGAAAGAAAATTATAGACAAGCATGTTAAAGGTAAAGGTTATAAGACCATCCCCAAGCAGCTTGATGTTCCTGTGACTACAGTTGCACATATTATTCAGAAATTTAAGATCCATGGGACTGTAGCCAACCTCCCTGGATGTGGCTGCAGGAGGAAAATTGATGACAAATCAAAGAGAAGGATAATACGAATGGTAACAAAAAAGCCCAGAAAAACTTCTAAAGAGATTAAAGGTGAACTACAAGCTCAAGGAACATCAGTGTCAGATCGCACCATCCGTCGTTGTTTGAGCCAAAGTGGACTTCATGGGAGACGACCAAAGAGGACACTATTGTTGAAAACAAATCATAAAAAAGTCAGACTGGAATTTGCCAAACTACATGTTGACAAGCCACAAAGCTTCTGGGAGAATGTCCTATGGACAGATGAGACAAAAATCAAAATTTTTGGCAAGAAACATCAGCTGTATGTTCACAGATGGAAAAATGAAGCATATCTTGAAAAGAGCACTGTCCCTACTGTGAAACATGGAGGAGGCTCTGTTATGTTCTGGGGCTGCTTTGCTGCATCTGGCACAGGGTGTCTTGAATCTGTGCAGGATACAATGAAATCTCAAGACTATCAAGGGATTCTAGAGAGAAATGTGCTGCCCAGTGTCAGAAAGCTTGGTCTCAGTCGCAGGTCATGGGTCTTGCAACAGGATAATGATCCAAAACACACAGCTAAAAACACCCAAGAATGGCTAAGAGGAAAACATTGGACTATTCTGAAGTGGCCTTCTATGAGCGCTGACCTAAATCCTATTGAGCATCTTTGGAAGGAGCTGAAACATGCCGTCTGGAAAAGGCACCCTTCAAACCCGAGACAACTGGAGCAGTTTGCTCATGAGGAGTGGCCAAAATACCTGTTGAGAGGTGCAGAAGTCTCATTGACAGTTACAGGAATCGTTTGATTGCAGCGATTGCACAACCTTTTGAGGCAACAAAATATTACGTTAAGGGTACCATCATTTCTGTCCAGGCTTGTTTCATGAATTTTCTTTTTTTAAAAATTCTGTTGAAGCATGGTTGAAAAGCAATGTCTGACTTTCATGTGTTCATTTTCATAGAATTTTTATCTATTATTACTTTTGTCAGATTCAAGTTATTTCTGTGACCATTGTGGGTTTTTCTTTCATTAAACGAGGGGTACCAACAATTTTGTCCACATGTATATACAATAAGGTATAACAATGTCACAAAAATAAATGCAGGGGGCAGATATATCCAATCACTTATACTAGTACTTTGACATAAAAATGTGATTTTCAGACTGAAAAAAAAAAAAAATTTGTCTGAAAACGTACGTGAGTCTTCAGAGACATCCCAATAACCATTCTTTTACTTGGAGTCTGACCTGGTGTACAGTTACCCCTATGACAAATGCGCCCCCTGTTGCATATTCTGATGTAAACTACACTAAATAAAAGTTCCAAGACCACGAGGCTTTACTGGTACTGTCCAAGCACCAGGGGGTAGCTACAGGGGGTGCATCGGCAGCATTTGCTACCGGGCCCTGGACCCTGAGGGGACCCCAAAGGCCCCTCTGCCACATAAAATATACAACTATTCTAAATGGCACATGGTGCGTAGGGGCCCCATTACAGATTTTGCCTCAGAGTTTTAAGTTGCGTCTGGCACCGACTGTCTATTACTTGAACTCTTCCATCACTTGTGTAGACCGGATATACAAAATATATATAAAAAACAGTCTTAGGCAGGGGTCTATTGTGTTACATTATTACTCTCTAGAAAATTCTATTCATATGAATAATTAATAAAGCATTATTTATAGACTGGTATTGGCTTCATAAACAAAAAGTAGCCAAAATGTCCATCTTATAGCCACATCACCCATCAGGCATATCCCAAATATTCCACTTCCAGCTTTCATCTGCGCAGCCTGTCTAGGACCTTTCACCACCTCCACCATCTCTAGTTCATGGTATCATTTAATAGATGCGGTTCCACTCAGGGGCCGCTCACATGGTCAGAAAATGAAGAGGAATTTCCCAAATCAGCATCAAATTCCTCCATGTGAACACCCCCCTAATTATGGAATTTTTTTCTGTAGCCCTCATGGTTTCCAATCAATCAGTGTTGTGAGTGCTGGTGCCTGATATACTATTTAGGCTCAGTGCAGTCAGGTGGGCGGTGTCAGGCAGGAGCAGACAAGGAGGCGTGATTCTGAGCTCTGACACTGGCGGCCTCTGATTGGAACTCTGAGGGGTCTGATCTGAGGTCTGAGTTGATGTAAGGGTCAAGGCTTTCAATTCAATTTTTATTCTTTTCTTGAATTCATTTAGTTTGATTCTCATCTGGGGTCTTAAGTAAATTTGGGGTCTGGTCTTGGGTCTGATTAATTTAGAGAGAGTCTGTCAGCAGTAAATTTGTTATAAACCTAGTCCCAGTACCTTGTAGAGCTGATTCTACAGTTTCCAAATATGTCTCTGTTATTTAATTAACTTTGAAGCCCCATTGTCATATTGTCATCGGCATTCTATTCATAAGATAATGAGGGGAAAAGTACATTGGGGCGTGTCTTTAGTTTGTCTTAGTCTCAGCTCTACAGTCATGGCCAAAAGTTTTGAGAATGACACAAATATTCTATTTTCACATGATCTGCTGCCCTCTGGTTTTTATGTGTGTTTGTCAGATGTTTTTATCACATACAGAAATATAATTGCATTCATATTATGAGTAACAGAAGCTTATATTGACAGTTAGAATGAGTTAATGCAGCAAGTCAATATTTGCAGTGTTGACCCTTCTTCTTCAGGACCTCTGCAATTCTCCCTGGCATGCTCTCAATCAACTTCTGGACCAAATCCTGACTGATAGCAGTCCATTCTTGCAGAATCAATGCTTTAATTTTGTCTGAATGTGTTGGTTTTTGTTTGTCCACCCGTCTCTTGATGATTGACCACAAGTTCTCAATGGGATTAAGATCTGGGGAGTTTCCAGGCCATGGACCCAAAATCTCAATGTTTTGTTCCCTGAGCCATTTAGTTATCACCTTTGCTTTATGGCAAGGTGCTCCATCATGCTGGAAAAGGCATTGTTGAGCGCCAAACTGCTCTTGGACGGTTGGGAGAAGTTGCTCTTGGAGGACATTCTGGTACCATTCTTTATTCATGGCTGTGTTTTTAGGCAAGACTGTGAGAGAGCCGATTCCCTTGGCTGAGAAGCAACCCCACACATGAATGGTTTCAGGATGCTTTACAGTTGGCATGAGACAAGACTGGTGGTAGCGCTCACCTCTTCTTCTCCGAATAAGCTGTTTTCCAGATGTTCCAAACAATCGAAAAGGGGATTCATCAGAGAAAATAACTTTACCCCAGTCCTCAGCAGTCCACTCCCTGTACCTTTTGCAGAATATCAGTCTGTCCCTGATGTTTTTTCTGGAGAGAAGTGGCTTCTTTGCTGCCCTCCTTGAGACCAGGCCTTGCTCCAAGAGTCTCCGCCTCACAGTGCGTGCAGATGCACTCACACCTGCCTGCTGCCATTCCTCAGCAAGCTCTGCACTGCTGGTAGCCCGATCCCGCAGCTGAAACACTTTTAAGAGACGGTCCTGCCGCTTGCTGGTCTTTCTTGGGCGCCCTGGAGCCTTTTTGGCACCAATGGAACCTCTCTCCTTGAAGTTCTTGATGATGCGATAGATTGTTGACTGAGGTGCAATCTTTCTAGCTGCAATACTCTTCCCAGTTAGGCCATTTTTGTGCAGTGCAATGATGACTGCACGTGTTTCTTTAGAGATAACCATGGTTAACAGAAGAGAAACAATGATGGCAAGCACCAGCCTCCTTTTAAAGTGTCCAGTGGTGTCATTCTTAGTTAATCATGACAGATTGATCTCCAGCCCTGTCCTCATCAACACCCACACCTGTGTTAATGGAGCAATCACTGAAACGATGTTAGGTGGTCCTTTTAAGGCAGGGCTGCAATGATGTTGAAATGTGTTTTGGGGTATAAAGTTCATTTTCTAGGCAAATATTGACTTTGCAAGTAATTGCTGTTAAGCTGATCACTCTTTATAACATTCTGGAGTATATGCAAATTGCCATTAGAAAAACTGAAGCAGTAGACTTTGTAAAAATTAATATTTGTATCATTCTCAAAACTTTTGGCCATGACTGTAGACTCCAAGTTTCTTACTTTCCCCTTCATTTGTATATGAATAAAACACAGATTTGCATGAAAATGGGGCTTCAAAGCCGAATAACAGGGGCATATTTGGGAATTGTAGAATCACCTCTATACAGTACTTGCTGATAGACTCCCTTAAATTTTAATTTAATTTGGATTTTCACTGTTCATGTTGTTTCACTGTTGATTCATATGAGAAGTTTGTACTAATATGCTGTGCATTATGACCAAATATCTCCATTTTGGTCTTATCTATCTAAATGGCATGGTTCCAGAAGTCTTGTGGTTTGTTCAGATACATTTGCAAACTTAAAGGGATTGTCCACTTCAGACCAATATTGAAAGACAAATGTGATTGTTTGTATAATGAAAAGTTATACAATTTTCCAAAATACTTTGTGTCCATTCCTCCCAGTTTTCTAGATCTCTGCTTGCTGTCATTCATTCTGCTTACTCCCAGTGGATAAAAATCAGTCCGTGGTCATGTGATATACAGTCCATGGTCATGTGATGTACAGTCCATGGTCATGTGATATACTGTCCATGGTCATGTCACGGACACACAGGTGCACATCTCGTTACCAGGCAGATGTCTGATTACTGTGCTGTGACTGTAACGAGCTGTGCACCTGTGTGTCCATCACATGACCATGAACTATGTATCACATGACCACGGACTGTACATCACATGACCACGGACTGTACATCACATGACCACGGACTGTACGTCACATGACCATGGACTGATCTTTATCCACTAGGAGTAAGCAGAATGAATGACAGCAAGCAGAGATCTAGAAAACCATGCGGAATTGATACAGAAAGTATATTGGAAAATTGTACAACTTTACATCACACAAACATTAATATTTATTTGCTGAAACTGGACAACCCCTTTAAATTTCCTACACTCGATAAAGTGTCAGCATTTATCAGTATCTTTGGAAAGTTGTGTGACTGTATCCACATCCTGACTCAGTCCCATACAATGAATGCTACCACAGCCATGCCATTACTAGGCGCAGGCAGAGCCCTTGGCGTCTTCTCATGTGTTTGCTTACATTTAAGGAACAATTCATTAATACCAGGTTAATAGCACACCCCGCTTATGTATCACATCCTTGTAAATGAGATTATTTCCTGACGCAGCTTCTCCATGTATCCCACCTGTGAATCATCCAATATTCAGCCAGTCTCGGGGGGGCCGTATTTTTATCTGCATCCAGGGACCCTATGCTCGGCTGCTTGTGATCGCTGCCATGGCTCTTGCTTTTTATAGTGTGGGGGAATATTGAGTTTTATCTATAAATGGAGGTTCTCTCAGCTTCTCATTGAAAGTGAACAGGTGGACGGCTTCAAGTAGAAAGCAAAAATTTCCCAGTTATAAAGTGGAAAAAAAAAAATCTGCTGGAGGCACAGCCCTTACAAGTGCACCTGCTCTGACCCGGCAGCACCTACATGATCTGCTTGCTGTCTTCCCCGCTTCCTCTGCTGCCTGCATACAAACCCATGAACAGCTTGATATTCTGCATGTCCTCTACTACTCATGAACTTGCATTCCATGCCATAATTGTGTACAGCTTCGCTCCTATTGCTGCTCTCGTTTTTTTCCCTTACACCCATTACATTCCATCGCTCACTGCGTTGCTACCAGAATTTTATGAGCACCATCTCCTCAGGTGCCCCTCAACGCTCACGTCGCCATGTAAACCCACATGTATCGATAACGGCGCCATGGCACACAACACCTGACCCAATTACAGCTGACCATCGTGGTTACTATAGCTAACACCTCCACTTATTAGCACAACTGCTCTTTACCAATAAGCCGTGTTTTCTAAAAAAAAAATCCCTAATTTTGGATTTGAGACTCTCCAAATGACTTTGACACCTTTAAGAGTCAATATTTGTTTCTGTAAGATGGATGTGTGCAGAAGTTTATTACTGTGACACCAGCCCATATAAACACCCTAACCCGCAAAGGAAAATAGAAACCGAGCCCCTCCTTGCTGATACAGATGTAGCAGTGCTGCGTTTGTTAGACGCAGCAGAGATGACTTTGTCGCTGTGTGGATTACTGAATTGTGTATTACCAACGCCGCATCAAACTGTGCAAATTCTGCCCTGTTTGTAGGAATTGGCATATACTGTCAATGACTCTTGACCTATAGATATTCTCAGGGCACCAAAGCAAATGAATCAGTCCCAGTCCCTGTATAATGAATCTCTCACCCTAATAGTCATGTACCATCTTACACTATTCCTACTCTCACACCCCCTACTAAGCACAGCTGTGCCGCAGCATCTCCATGCCCCTCTCTAGCACCCTCATCTAGCTGAGTGAGATGTGACCTACCACACCCATCTGTCACCGCTCTCAGCCCTTCCTTACAGAGCCCACCACTCTTATTACTCTGCCAGATCAGGAACTGTCACCTATGAGAGTATCCGGGGGTATAATAATGGATTCTGGCTACTATTCCGGTACCGCACCGCATAGCACTCAGGTGTTTGGGCTACCATCACCTGACACCTGTCACACAGATCATCCTTCAAGGCTCCTTGTTTCATGAAGGTTCTCAGGGCAACAAGATCTCAAATACACTAAGTCGTAGCTAGGATTTACTTTCCTAGAGGCAAAGATTCAGTTTTCTGCCCTATCCCTGTAACTAAATACAGAGTCTAAATCAGAGTGGCCAGTTATTGCCCCTGTCCAATACCAATTCTCTTGTAAACACATAAAATTGTCCCTTATGTTGGCGCCATGTGCAGCACATTCGCATGACACAATATGGCGCAGGTTATGAAACTTTCCTGTGCATCAAATACTATGAAAAGTCAATTCGGACGCCGTACGCCATTTTTTTAGTACAACATAATTTTTTTTTAATATGATCATATCATAGTTGTCAGTGAAAATGCCATTATATGTCCCTCTATATGGTTTACATTACTAGCGCCAATTTTTTGGGGGGGGTCTTGCACTATTTTATGGGCGATGTTGCCCCTTTGTAGTGAGACGGATCTGATCTAGATGCAATATATGGAGTTATTAGTGACTTAGCATGATCCAACATATGATGACAAGATTCTAACACCTCTCTGCTATGTCTGCAGCCTTGTAAGGGTTATGGGAAACAACAAGAATATTATATACAGGATGTATAATACCCCCCTACCCCAGTTATAATAGGTCCTGTATAACAAGTGTCAATATTCAGACTATGGGGAAATCTAAGTGGCAGGAAAGACATCAAGGCTGTCCTGAAGATAAAGGTTAGCAGCACTCACCTTCAGTAGTATGGAGCAGAGTTCTCCAGAGTTATAATCCCATTGCTGCTGGTATTCCAATAGCTCTAGAGCAGGGTATGGCTCTGTATCTAGAATAGCTCTAGAGCAGGGTATGGCTCTGCATCTCTAGCCGTCTGCTCCGTGTTCCTGGATATATAGGATCGTGATGTGCGCTCCTGCTGCATGCCCTATATACAGTGACAGCGACTTTCCAAGACTCGCACAACACACAAGCCAGAAGACTTATTCGCCCTCCTGTGGAGAAAAGAGGAACTGCAGGCTTCAGAACAGAAAAGTCGCACTCGTTATCGTAGCGTTTCCTAGTAATGAGAGGTATGGCCGTGATACAGAAGCTTGTGTCACATGTCACTGAATATTTATTCATATCATGTTTTATGACTATACAATCATCATGTACATGTCATTCTATTTCTTTATATTTTTATATATTTTCTCCGGGTACTCCGCTTTCCTCCCACACTCCAAAGACATACTGATAGGGAATGTAGATTGTGAGCCCTATATGGAACAGTGACTGACAATGTCTCTAAAGCGCTGCGGAATATGATGGCGCTATATAAGTAAGCATAATAAATAATAAATAAATATATATTTCTTTCTCCATTTATATATAGGGTTACCTTTTGAGATAGGTTTGTAAAATTTCTGTATCTAAAAAATCCATACATCTGAATGGGGGTTTCTTGCAGCATGCCTATGAATTTTTGTCAACCCTAATGATATGAATAGGCAAAAAATCTGCCATGTGTGAATATACCCTAAGCATTGCTGTTTATCATATCCAATAAGCTACAAAAGGAATTGTAAATCTATAGGAAGTTCTTATACTTCTCCCCTCTGCTCAATCCAATCCTGGCTTTGGCTCAAAAAACCGCAGCAACATCTGCAACAAAAAAAGTTTTACCTTGCTTGGTAAAACTGTAGAAGAGAATTGAACTGGCACCACTTATTGTAGTTGTAGCCACATTATGATACTAGTAATTGTAATACTTGAAGTGTCTGATTGAGGCTGAAGACGCACATTGGGGAGAATTTCTTAACACTGGAGAGTCTTACGCCAGTCTTAATTCATTCCCTGCCAGACACACGACTTGCTAGATTTAGTAAAAGGCTCTGGCCTCTTGCTAATTCTAGTGCATGTAGGTGCGCCTGGTCGCAGATCTACGACAGTCTGTTACTGATTTGAGGTCAGTTTTCTGTCGTGAGATATAGAAGATGTGGTGGACCAGAACGTTCCCTCCCGGGCCCACCTACACTCCCACCTGCTCTGCCCACTGTATAAAAAAGTCGCAAGTGGGGCGCTAAGGTTGAGATGCACCACAGTGTGCCAAAAATGCGCCAAGTTATGGCACGCTCTTGACCACTTTCAAGGCTCATCCACCTTTGTAAATGTGGACCACTGAGTTTTTGTTGCTTTTTTCGGTAGAGATTTTGCTCCGAGCCAACGCCAAAGGTGATTTAAAAAAGAATGGGCAATAAAGAGGAAGCCGCTTATACTTCCTGGTGAATCCACTCCTGGCTTTGGCTCAAAAACTGGAAAATCTGCAACAAAAAAATTCAATTTGTGACTTCTGCTTTAGCAAATTTATTGCACAAATGTCTGCAAGTCTTCTATATATCTGCATGGGGTTTGCCGGAATCCTTGCACATCCTGCAGAAACCGTTCATATTTATGGAACGTATTTTCAGTCGCATGCATATCCTTTTTTTATGCTTTTTTGCAACTATATTTTTATTAAAGGTTTTATACAACATTTTGATACATTTCTTCAATGTTGTGGCTAGCTGTAGGTGTAAACTACACTACAAACAGTATATTTTTGTGGCTTTTCTTCGTTACCTTTAGCCTGCGTCACGTGGGCAGTAAGGGGTTACTAGCTGTGAATTTTCCAGATGCTAAAAGGCTCCAATGTACAGTAGCAGAATTGTGAATGAGATTTAAAAAAAAGTGGTTGAGCGCCACGAGAGACCTGCAGCAATGCCGAAATTCTGCAGCATGCAGTTTTTTTTTTTTTCAATAGGCAGTGTGTGATTGAGGTGGGTTTGTCCCCGCAAACTGTATGGCAGTCAACCCATTAAGATTCACTAGCAAAACTAAACCCCTTAAGGCTATGGCCCCACGTAGCAAACCGCAGCAAGAAAACGCTGCGGACAAAACGTGTCGGAAATACATGGCATTTTTTTCTGCAGCGCTTTTCACTGAAATCTGCAGAGTTTTCCTCTGTGGACTTTCTGCCCCTATTATACCTATACGGAAAACACCAGCGGTATAATTGACATGCTGCGATATTTGCGAGTGTTTTTGAAAAGCAGCATTTCCGCTGTGGATTTTTTCTGCAATGTGTGGATGGGCCCAAATCCCATCCACTTTGCTGGTACTGTAAAACAAATTGTATTTTTGCCGTGGTGTTTCCGCCGTGGCCAAAACGTGGCGTTTCCACAATGTGGGGACATAAATAAGCCCAGAAAGCTGGTAAAAGCTGCAACTTTTTGAGGCCAGAATTCTGGAGCTGCAGGGCTTGATAAATTCCCCACTTGGTGTCTATGGTAACCAAACATTAGATTATGATGAACTGATATATATCCTTTGGAACTAATTTTCCCCTAATTTCTCTAATGTATCTAAAATAAAGAAGGAACAACATTAAAATGACCGACGCGACATGCATTGTGGTAAATTTTTATATTCTGGGGGTCACATGGATGTGCCCATGTGAACACTGTGCCCAAATCACAGGCCTCATCAGTGACCCTGGGCGCATGACGTCACCAGGAGACTGCAGGATGCCACAAGGAGGTGAAAAAGAGGTGAGTATAAATGTTTTTATTTTTTTACACCTCCCCTAGGCCTCCACCTATTATAATAATTTCACTTCCATTTCTATCATAACTTGTTTGACCTGAAACGAATCAGGTACTTGAGCCACCTGAACCTGAAACTAAATGAATTCTGAGAGGTTCGCTCATCTCTAGTCCTGATAAAAATGATCCTACTATAATTCCTATGTAGACCGATGTGTCTCCATGGTTACAGACTACAAACAAACCCTGTGTAGTCTGATGCCGCAGTCATGTTTCAATCTGCCACCTACATTTTGCTGTACTAGGAAATATATGTGGCGTAATGTTTGCTTAGTCTACATATAGTCTTACATAGGTCTGCATAGGAGCTGTAGACATAAAACGGTAGAAGATTTTTTTAATTTACAAAATTTTGTAAATTTTTATTTTTAGATGAATTTGAGCAATACAAGAGGTGGTTATTATCACAGTACAAAAGATAATCCCATCCAGGTTGAGGAAAAAAATCCACAGTGGATTGTTGGCATGGATATTGCCGGTAGGTTTATAAATTATTGAGGATTTTCATGCTATTTCTATAGTGATTTTTCTGCTATGTAGGCACTTAGCCTTTATTGGACATGTTTTAGCAATGCCATTTATCACACTCATGTAACCATGACATGCATTTGATGATAATTCATTTTGAGATTTATTGGATAGACTATTCATTTTTAGTAGATGATCCAATATGTCCGTCCGTACTTACGTAATGATGATTGATTTGTAATTTGGGGCACTTGTTTAGCTGGAAATGATCACAGGCTGACAAAAAATGGATTATATTGTCATTGTACATTACAATTGGTAAAGAGGATGTAAAGACAACGAAAAATACTTCTGTATCCTATAGGGCACCTTATTTCTGGACGTAAATGCAAAATTGATATCAAAAGATAACTCTTTCTACTTTCAAAATTCAGAATTCTGTTTTTTTTTATCCCCAAAAGGGAATGTGTCGCCCAAAAATATGAACTACTATTTTAATCAAGTTTTATGTTAAACATATTTTTTAAAAATATTTAATAATTTTTGAAAAATATTTTTTAAGAATTTTGTAAGAATATTTGTTTTTAAACATTGAGGCCCCACATAGCAAAATGCATCTAAAATCTCAGCAGAAAAAAAAGCAGTGTTTTTATTGTGTTTTTGCTGTGTCTTTCGCTTTTCTGCCCTTATTATACCCGGGTGGTTTTTAAAACACGGCTTTTCCGCAGCGGATATTTTTCTGCAATGTGCGGATGGGATTAACCAGAATCTCATTCACTTTGCAGGTAATGTAAAATGCAAGTGTCCAGACGCAGATGTTACCTTAGTAATTGGATCAGTTGCTAAAGTACTTAAAAGAAAGATGTCGTGGCATATTTATTATGTCTTGTATTCCAGGGCGTGGTGAGGACGGGTCCATCGGCACCACCAGATTTATCAACATTTATGCCAGAAATCTGTTGTAAATGAAGTGGGAAATGTATGCTAGCTATGAGCTGCTGTACATTTCCCCTGCAGGCACATGGTCTGACGGAGGGTGCGTGTCATTTATGTAGAGGTGCATCCTCTGCCGACTCCAGGGCTATGAAGACTGGGGTGAGTAATGCCAGTCTTTATAAATCTGCCCTATTATATTTCAGTGGCAATGCTAGGATGCTGTATTGCTATATTATGTGGCCAGTGTAGTGCACTGTATTGTTTTTTCTATTGAGTACTGTTTGGCGATACTATTTTTTCATTATGTGGACTTATTCTTTGAGCACTGTGTGATATGGTAGAGTATGCTACTATATTGCATATTAGACCTCGATCTGACTCTGTAAATGCAAAATTATTGGAAAAAATTGCAGGGGATGGTGTATAGCAGCATCTCTAGCACACTAAGGTACATTGCTGTTGTTTTCTTGTACTGTGCAGACTGGAGTCCCTAAGCAGCAGAATGGAGGAGGAAAGTTTACCTATAATATCCCTGTGCCTTACATTATAATTTGTCAACACCTTTAGAACAATCTTTGTCTTCAGTGTCACTTCTTGTCCCCCCTTATCTGTATTTGGATAGACAACAGCATATACATATATGGGACCTATACAGTAAGGTGCCTGCCGTATTCTGCACTGTAACCGAATAAGGATATTCTAAGAAGAAGAAACATAAGAGAGCTCCAGATCTGAGAAACCACTGCAGCAGGATCCCTTATCTCTGCTATGTGGATTAACTAGTAAGGTTACTGTACCGAGGACCTGTAAGTTCTGCTAATATTAAAATTTTAAGACAGTAGAAAGTGCATGTAAAGGTAAAGAATCCCTCCTGTAGTGCAGAAGACAATTGGCTTGTAAATAGCTCTTATGATTTATTTACAAGGTAGCTGCAGGATAGCGGCCATATATCTCAGCCACATTCATTTCTCTTTATCTCTATATGGGTGAATGGGTGTGAATGGTGTAGATAATGGTAAAGGGGTTGTCTAGCTTAGGAAACTTCTTCTCATATACCTTATTAGGGAATTCTCAGGATCCTCATAAGTTGGAGCATCTTTTGCTGTGACGGATGTGTCTTGTCCATTCATTACAACCAGAGGTGTAACATGAAGCTCCCAATGCAAAATGTGCAGCAGGCCCCCCATCAATAATCTTTGTTAATAGTACTAGTCTCCTCTTATTGGAAAGAGACCCCTTAAGAGTCCCCTCACACCCCTGGGTCCAGATGTGATCATACCCACTGCACCCCCTGAAGACATGCCCCTGCAAACAACCTATTCATGTGAAGGAACGCTACTATGTAATGTTTCATTTGTGGTGCCTATGGTGGCGCTATAGGGATATTGAACACTTACTGCCAGGTACAGTATATGCCATGTAATTCTAGAGTCTCAACAGCAGGACAGTATGTGACTTGCTTATGGTCAAGGGACTTTTTGATGTTAGGTTCGTACTAGCGCCAGGCGTTCGTTGTTCTGGTCCGTTGGAGGACCAGAACAATGGACAAATAGAATTCTACAGTCGCAGACACGAATGGAGCCCGATGGACCCCATTAACTATAATGGGCCTGTTGGATGTCCGTTCTTTTTAGCTGAAAGAGAGGGAAGAAAAAGTCCTGCAGGAATTTAGGCGTATTTTGCAGATGTGAATGTAGCCTTATTAAATATTTCTATCAATCTATTTTACATATCCTTTAAATATCTATTATCTCATAGAGAATGTCTCTGCAGAGATTACAATAAGTTGCTGAAAGTAGGTTTCTATGTGTTCCCTTCGTGTCGGGTGACCATTGCACCTGTGCATACATGTCACCACTTTATTTCAGCCACAATCCTATGATATAGTCACCAGACTGTGTGCACTTTTGCACATGTGATGGCCAGAAGGCAGGTGAGATGTGACATTTATACTGCTATCACTATTTCTTCCACCCAAGTACACCACAATGATGAATGCCATAGATATTACATAGTTGCCAAAATACAGTCCTGAGAAAAACCAAGTATGAATCAGGTGTGAGTATGTGAGCCAGAGGGCGCTGTGGAGAGACCCAGGCCCAGCCCTGAAAAGGCTCTCAGCCACACCTTTGGGTGGGGGGGCGTGTATCTCCAGAAGGCTGGAGAAACCTGCATGGAGCAGGAAGTGGTGGACCAGCCTAGGACAGAGAGGCAGTCTGTCCCAGAGGGCTTGAGTCCAGAGAGGACTTACGGAGACTAAGTCAGGCTCTTGTTGCCCCAGAGGCTAGTGAGGGGCTCTATGAGTGAGTTAGGGCCCTAACGGTGGCCTAGGTTTTTTGTTGTTTTTTGTTATGTTGCAGTTAAGCTGAATAAAGCCACTTTTGTTTTACGCTTGGACCGTCTGAACGCTATCTTTCCGGCGCCCAGTACCACGAACCACCGCTGTCCGGACCAGTAAAAGCCGCCATTTTGAGTCTAATTCCCCCAAGTTGTCACACAGGACATATTAAAAACATTAGGTCCATAGAAGGTCTTAGATTGAGGTAAATACAACCGCTCAAAGATGACATCACATTTAACTCAAGAATATTTTGGTATACAGAGGAGTCCATGGTTGTCACAATGACTGCAAGGTGCCCAGGTCTTGTGGCTGAAATACAAACCCAATTCATCACCCCTCCACTTCTGGGATAGCTTGACATGGTATGAGAAGTTTGTGCTGATATGCTGTGCATTATGACCAAATATCTCCACTTTGGTCTTATCTATCCAAAGGGTATGGTTCCAGAAGTCTTGTGGTTTGTTCAGATGCATTTCCAAACTTAAATGGATTGTCCAGTTTCAGACCAATATTGAGAGACAAATGTTATTGTTTGTATAATGAAAAGTTCTACAATTTTCCAATATATTTTCTGTGTCCATTCCTCAGTGTTCTATATCTCTGCTTCCTGTCATTCATTCTGCTTACTCCAGGTGGATAAAAATCAGTCCAAAGTCATATGATATACAGTCCATGGTCATGTGATATACAGTCCATGGTCATGTGATATTCAGTCCATGGTCATGTGATATACAGTCCATGGTCATGTGATATTCAGTCCATGGTCATGTGATATTCAGTCCATGGTCATGTGATATACAGTCCATGGTCATGTGATGGACACACAGGTACATAGCTCGTTATAGTCACAGCACAGTAATCGGACATCTCCCTGTAATGAGCTGTGCACCTGTGTGTCCATCACATGACCATGGACTGTATATCACATGACCATGGACTGTATATCACATGACCATGGACTGAATATCACATGACCATGGACTGTATATCACATGACCATGGACTGATTTTTATCCACTGGAAGTAAACAAAGGATAGCAAGCAGAGATCTAGAAAATTCATGAGGAATTCACACAGAAAGTATATTGGAAAATTGTACAACTTTTCATAACACAAACAATAACATTTGTCTCTCAATATTGGTCTGAAATTGGACAATCCCTTTAAGTTGTGCTGCTACATTCTTTTTAGAAAGAAGAGGCTTTCTCCCGGCAACCCTTCCAAACAAGCCCTACCTGTTCAGTCTTTCTCTAATTGTACTGTCATGAACTTGAACATTTAAGACACTAAGTGAGGCCTGTAGATTCTGAGATGTAGCTCTTGGTATTTCTGCAATTTCTCTGAGCATTGCACAATCTGTCCTTGCAGTGAATATGCTCAGACATCCAGTCCTGGGAAGACTGTCATCTGTCTTGAATATTTTCTGTTTATGAATAATCTTTCTCACTGTAGAATGATGGACTTCAAATTGTTTGGCAATGACCTTGTAACCCTTCCCAGATCGATGGGCAGCAACAATTGCTTCTCTAAGATCATTGCTGATACCTTTCCGCTTTGACATTGTGTTAAAACATGCCTGAATGCTCCAGACCAGCAAGATGGAAAAGTCTTTTCTAGATATGGTACCACTTGCTGATGATCAATTCATTGAGAGAATTTTTTTTTTAGCAGCTTCTACTTACCCTCTTAGTTCCTATGGAAACAGTAAAGGGGTACTTAATTTCTCACACACTGCTTCTTTCTGCATTCTGGCCTACATTTTGTTACATAGATACGTAGTTGTAAAAAGACTAATGTCCATCAAGTTAAATAAATAATGACATGGTGAAATATGTCACGTTATTGCTCATCTGAGGTTGTCTTTAAGACCTTCTATGGAACAGAATTTTTAATATTAGCCATAATAGCCATAGAATTTAAAGAGAGTGTACTTTGTATATTTTATGTGTCAAATAAAGCAATGAAGATCATTACTGGGAATAAAAACTAGTATTCTAATGGTTATTATCTAGCTATAGTATGTAACCCATATGTAAGTGCATAGATGGGACAGGCTCCCATTATCAGATAAAAAATCACATTTACCTGGAAACAAACAACATGGATGTTATCGGTCCCAAGGTGCTGTGACTCACATGGTGTCAGTGGCTTGTTTACAGGCTTATAGACTCAGTTGTACATAGTAACTAAGTGAGCTTATGGCAGTCGCATATTATTACAGTATTACTGTCCTACAGTATGTACAAGGTGTGGTGAACAGACCTGATGATAGCGATCAATAGTACATGGTGAAGTACCGTAGATATATAGGTTCCCAGTTTCAGTCAATAAATAGGCATCTATCTATCTATCTACTCTATCTATCTATCTATCTATCTATCTATCTATCTATCTATCTATCTACAGTATCTATATATCTGCCGATCTATCTATCTATCTATCTATCTATCTATCTATCTATCTACTCTATCTATCTATCTATCTATCTATCTATCTATCTATCTACACAGTATCTATATATCTGCCGATCTATCTATCTATCTATCTATCTATCTATCTATCTATCTATCTATCTATCTATCTATCTACTACAGTATC
This sequence comes from Leptodactylus fallax, assembly GCA_947044405.1. NCBI lineage: Eukaryota > Metazoa > Chordata > Amphibia > Anura > Leptodactylidae > Leptodactylus > Leptodactylus fallax. The sequence goes on along the minus strand of CAMRHE010000138.1, from coordinate 2,457,785 downwards.
TATATATCTGCCTATCTATCTATCTATCTATCTATCTATCTATCTATCTATCAACTATCTACAGTATCTATCACTCTATCTACTCTATTTACAGTATTTAGAGTGGGGAAAAAAAGTATTTAGTCATCCACCAATTGTGCAAGTTCTCCCACTTAAAAAGATGAGGCCGGCCTGTAATTGACATCATAGGTAGACCTCAACTATGAGAGACAAAATGAGAAAACAAATCCAGAAAATCACATTGTCTGATTTTTTAAGAATTTATTTGCAAATTATGGTGAAAAATAAGTATTTGGTCACCTACAAACCAGCAAGATTTCTGTCTCTCACAGACCTGTAACTTCTTCTTTAAGAGGCTCCTCTGTCCTCCACTCATTACCTGTAGTAATGGCTCCTGTTTGACATTGTTATCAGTATAAAAGACACCTGTCCACAACCTCAAACAGTCACACTCCAAACTCCACTATGGTGAAGACCAGAGAGCTGTGGAAGGACACCAGAAACAAAATTGTAGACCTGCACCAGGCTGGGAAGACTGAATCTGCAATAGGCAAGCAGCTTGGTTTGAAGAAATCAACTGAGCAATAATTAGAAAATGGAAGACATACAAGACCACTGATAATCTCCCTCCATCAGGGGCTCCACGCAAGATCTCACCCCATGGGGTCAAAATGATCACAAGAACGGTGAGCAAAAATCCCAGAACCACACGGGGGGACCTAGTGAGTGACCTGCAGAAAGCTGGGACTAATGTAACAAAGGCTACCGTCAGTAACACACTACGCCGCCAGGGACTCAGATCCTGCAGTGCCAGACGTGTCCCCCTGCTTAAGCCAGTACATATCCGGGCCCGTCTGAAGTTTGCTAGAGAGCATTTGGATGTTCCAGAAGAGTATTGGGAGAATGTCATATGGTCAGATGAAACCAAAGTAGAACTGTTTGGTAGAAACACAACTCGTCGTGTTTGGAGGAGAGTGAATGCTGAGTTGCATCCAAAGAACACCATACCTACTGTGAAGCATGGGGGGTGGCAACATCATGCTTTGGGGCTGTTTCTCTGCAAAGGGACTAGGACGACTGATCCGTGTACATGAAAGAATGAATGGGGAGATGTATCGTGAGATTTTGAGTGCAAACCTCCTTCCATCAGCAAGGGCATTGAAGATGAAACGTGGCAGGGTCTTTCAGCATGACAATGATCCCAAGCACACCGCCAGGGCAACAAAGGAGCGGCATCGTAAGAAGCATTTCAAGGTCCTGGAGTGGCCTAGCCAGTCTCCAGATCTCAGCGCCATAGAAAACCTTTGGAGTTGAAAGTCCGTGTTGCCCAGCGACAGCCCCAAAACATCCCTGCTCTAGAGGAGATCTGCATGGAGGAATGGGCCAACATACCAGCAACAGTGTGTGCCAACCTTGTGAAGACTTACAGAAAACGTTTGACCTCTGTCATTACCAACAAAGGATATATTGAGTATTGAGATGAACTTTTGCTATTGACCAAATACTTATTTTCCACCATAAATTCTTTAAAAATCAGACAATGTAATTTTCTGGATTTGTTTTCTGATTTTGTCTCTCATAGTTGAGGTCTACCTATGATGTCAATTACAGGCCGGCCTCATCTTTTTAAGTGGGAGAACTTGCACAATTGGTGGCTGACTAAATACTTTTTTTTCCCCACTGTATCTATCTATCTATCTATCTATCTATCAATCAATAAACTATCTACAGTATCTATCTATCTATTGATCTACACTTCATTTTTAAGTTTATCAGACCTGCTAATATGCAGTCTGAATACTAGCAGGGGGACAACTTTACTCACTTACATCTCTGGACAGCTCTATTGTAACATCAAGGATCAAGAAAAATTACGGTGTGTTAATATTATAATCGTTTATTTATATATATAGCACCATTAATTCCATGGTGCTTTACATTATTATACTAATTCCATGGTGCTTTACATTTGAGGGTTTACACACAGTACACAAAATATACAAAACAAATATAATACTAACAGTGATCACTGGCATAGTGGGATACAGGGCCCTGCTCGCAAGGCTTACAATCTATGAAACATAGATATGAAAATTGAAAATGGCTGAAGAGGACATCTATCGATGGATACCATACATCCCAAACCACTGGCAGGTTACCTTTAAGTTTTTTACAGGGAGAGAAAGTGTACTCAAGTAGATCACCTATGAGTGCATGACTTTGGACTTGCTGTATATAAATGTTGTTATTGCTACTGGTAACTGTTATTTGTTAGTAGACTGTATGATATAAGTATAGTGCCTATGCCAAGAAGTGTAACTGCCAAGCTAGTGCCTATGCCAAGAAGTGTAACTGCCTTCTACAGTAGGGGCTTTTAGGCTGAGGCAGAACACTGTGGAAACGCAGCCTAGGATCAACAATTTCAAGGTTCTAGCAGGAGGGGAGCTATCACTCAGAAATTGGGTGTAAGGCTTGACCACTCTTCCTGGCGTCCACTCACAGTAAACACGGGCAGTGGAGAACAGCACTACACATCAACAAAGTCCTCCTTCTTGTTTCTGCTCTCCCATAAAAGAGGGTCTTGACCTGGATTATTATAGATTATAAGATTATATGAGAGACAGATGCATGAAATGTACTATTTTTGCTTTAGTCACTTAATACCTTCCGGGTGTTGTATGTTTCATGGAGACTTATCTTACCAAAGAGAATGAGCAATGTGTAAAAAACATGAATTGGGCAGGCGTATCACTTTCTTTTACTTATCATATTCCCAGAGGGCAGCGTGTTAATTCATGAAAATGTTCATTTTCTGTCAGTTACATTTTAGATTTACTCTAGGTTCACTTCTGCACTTCGGTTTCCGTTCTTCGGGTCTGCTTGGGGACCTGAAAAACGGCAACCCAATCCACTTAAAAAGCAGTTACCCACGAAAACCCGCGGACCCAATAGACTATAATGTTTCCTCTGTGGACTTTTCTGCTTCAATTATACCTATAGGGAAACCGGCGGCGTTTCCGTAGGTATAATTGACATGCTGCAATTTCCAAAACCTCTACGGTTTTGGTCCGCAGCGCATATTTTGACACAAAGTGTGAATCGGATCCACTTTGCTTTGACTGTAAAATGTTGCATTTTTTTCTGTAGTGTTTACATCGTGGGTGAACCGCGGCGTTTACGCCACGTGGGGCCCCCGTCTTAGTTGCAGTTTTTGCTGGGGTTTTTTTGAGCCAAAGCCAAGAATGTCTACAAAAGGAATGGGATATATCTAGGAAGTTCTTATACTTCTACCTTCTGCTCAATCCACTCCTGGCTTTTGCTCAAAAAAACGCAGCAAAATCTGCAACAAAAAAAGCAGCATTTCCGCAATGTGGGACCTCAGCCTAAGGTCTGCCCTGAAATTGACTCAGTAATCTATGATAAGTTAACTCAGCTCTTTCTGATCACTTTTCTAGATTTGACTTGGTATTATGAAAATCCAATTTTTGTCACATTTTAGTAATGTAGTTTATGAACCCAGAGGGGTATCAGAATAAAATATTTGGGTCATTCTTTATTACATATTGTAATGGGTGGTTGACTTTTCCAGAATAACCACGCATGACAAAATTCAATATATCATCAGTACTAGTCATTGGGTACTGGTCATACTAGTACTGGTCATCGAGTACTGGTCATACTAGTACTAGTCATACTATCGTGTTTCTACAAAAATAAGACCTACCCCGAAAATAAGACCTAGCATGATTTTGCAGGAGTTTTGGAGTATGCTTGAAATATAAGCCCTACCCCGAAAATAAGCTCTAGCTTCAGTTCATAAAAAAAAAGTGTCCAGACAACTATACATGTAAAAAAAAAAGTAAATAGAATACAGCAGAAGAGATACAGTAGACTCTTCATTAATGAAAGCAGACACCCCTAAAAGAATTGCACCCCCAAGAGAATCACACATTGACTTTAAGGGAGCTACCTGCACAAGATGGCACTAGTGAGATAGTTCTCCACAACAGTAAGGGTTGACTACTGGTTGTGCTGGTTTCTCACACACAGATCGGGTAGTCCCGCTGGCATGACTACATTGTGGCTGCCTCTGGTCACCAGGGGGAGCCAACTGCTACACTTGGCTGCAGTGGAACACTGCTGCAACGGCAAGGGGCCTGAAAAAGGAGTCTGTGTGTAAGAGTCCATCCACCATTAGCAATTGCCAACTATAAATTATTTTGGGTGTAAGGGGCTCTGGTAAGTGGATTGTTGTTCATGGAAAAAAATAAGACATCCCTTGAAAATAAGCCATAACCCATCTTTCGGAGCAAAGAATAATATAAGACCCTGTCTTATTTTCAGAGAAACATGGTAGTACTGCTCATCTGGTACTGGTCATACTAGTACTGGTCATCTGGTACTGGTCATCTGGTACTGGTCATACTAGTACTGGTCACCTGGTACTGGTCATACTAGTACTGGTCACCTGGTACTGGTCATACTAGTACTGGTCATCTGGTACTGGTCATACTAGTACTGATCATACTAGTAATGGTCATCTGGTACTGGTCATACTAGTAATGGTCATCTGGTACTGGTCATCTGGTACTGGTCATACTAGTACTGGTCACCTGGTACTGGTCATACTAGTACTGGTCATCTGGTACTGGTCATACTAGTACTGATCATACTAGTAATGGTCATCTGGTACTGGTCATCTGGTACTGGTCATACTAGTACTGGTCATACTAGTTCTGGTCATCTGGTACTGGTCATACTAGTACTGGTCATCTGGTACTGGTCATACTAGTACTGGTCATCTGGTACTGGTCATACTAGTACTGGTCATCTGGTACTGGTCATACTAGAACTGGTCATCTGGTACTGGTCATACTAGAACTGGTCATCTGGACAAAATGAATAAAAGAAATGTTATTGTGCAAAGAGCAGCACAAGATCATATAGAACCAAAGAGGCAGTTGTGGTATTCCTGTGGGCAGGAAATCATTTTGTAAGACTTTAGTATATTAAAGGGGTTGTCCAATGTTGTTTTTGGCATTCAGCATGAGGGATACCTTCACTGGTCTCTTGCTGCTCCTGTTCCATGTACTGGGTTCCCACTGGGCTCAATGGAAGTGCTGATGGTACAAGTCTCAAAAAAAATCCTGGCGATTATATTTCTTTAAAGGTAATCCCTTTAATCCATAGAACTCAGATTAACACTTGGTTTAAAGTATTTCTGCACTTTTACAAAATATTTTACATGTCTTAGAGTGGTGTCAGAAGCTTTGATTGGTGAGGGATCTGGGTCCTGAGACTTCTAAATCTTGCTAATATAAAGGAGCAAAAGTACATGACCAAGTATCGACCAAGTCTATGAAAAAGTCTATGAGCCCATCTTCAGCTAACAAGGAGAGAAATTGCTTGTCAGGGTGCTTTTGTCCATTCACTAGCAGTTGGTGGGGGTCTCAGCGACCAGACCCCCATCTGTTTGAGGATGGAAAAATAAAGTCATTTAAAATATTGTAAGGCACTTTTAATATTGATACAATGGGGCAATTTACTAAGAAAAAGAGCAAGAATTTTGGCATAACATCTGCCAAAAACACACCTGGAGACATATTTATCAAGTTTTTTTAGACACTTTTAGAACTTGTATGAACTTGTGTGTGGCTTCATAGGAAAGGTCATGGGTTAGTGATTTGTGGCACATTGTTCTGATGTAAACTTAGCCAACTAATTGGAGGTGAAAAGTTCGACTAGGCATTGTAGTTGATAAATCTGATGCCCTTTAAGGCTAGGTTCACACCTGCATTGGGTGACTATTCAGTGATTCCGTCCCCCATTCCGCTTGAAAAATGCAAGCAGGACTTTTCTCTCCGCATTTTTTTGGGCGGAAACACGGCGGATCCCATTATAGTCTACGGGTAACCGCTTTTTAAGCAGATTGGGTTTCCATTTCTCAGGTCCCCAAGCGGACCTGAAGAACAGAAACCCCAATGCAGGTGTGAATCTAGTGTTAGACTGTCTAAATTTTGGACAGTATTAGTAAATCGCCTCCAGTCTTTCTTTTAGATATTACCACTTTTGTTAAATCCACAGACAAACTGATTTTGTTGTAAACATAAGCACTTACTTAGCTTATACTGATCTTTTTGCCAGTTGACATAAATGGGACAGATTGGAGATTGAAAAAGGAAAAAAGTAATACCTAAGGCTAGGTTCACATCTGCGCACGCGGTGGACCCAAACTGCTAAAACAACGGTTACGGACACTCACGGATTTGTAAAACTAAAATGGGTTCCACCGGTTGTCCGCCATCTTTATAGTGAAACCAGCGGAAAGAAAAAAAGTCCTCTGTGCAGGACTTTTCTCTCCGACAATTTTTGGCGGTTTTTACAGTGGAGACTTCAAGGGAGACTCCGGTGCAGATGTGAATCTGGCCTAATACTTTTAGAATTACTCATTTTTTAACTTTTTTTTTATTTTTTTTTTTTAACAGAGTTGACAATCAGGTTGGGAGGTTATTTTGGAGAAAAGAGAGAAAAGGGCTGGAAACTGGACAATATGACAGCTAAACCGATAGATTTGCTAGTAAATGGCAACCTGCAGCTTGCTATGTAATAGAATACATGCAAGGTTTTGAAGCTGAATGGTACAAAATTTTTAATAAAAAAAAATGACAAACATTATTTAGCCCAAAATACAGGTAATGTAATAACACAGCATTTTTTCTGAACTGCTCAGAGGGGGATTTCTAGCTACTAGGTGACCCCCTAACTGTGTGGTAAGGCCGAGGCATTGACCCTTGGTACCATATTACAGTCTGGACCCTGCTATTTAAGTCTATATTTTTAAACAGTGTTAATTCTGTAATATCACTTTAATTGAATGTTAGGCTCGATATTGCTCTAGGCTTAGTGGTCCTGTGGTGTATTTGTTCTATGTACTTGACTTTACTCAGTAGCCCAGAAGTCACAAACCATTGTGTAAATTGTGCCTGGTGATTATAATACAATATATTTTTCCCTGGTATTGTATTTTTTAGGATATGGCAGGAAGAAAGGTTGAAACAATAACATAAGACCTGTATAATATACTGTATAGTAGCAGGATATGTAATTTGCAGGTATTGGTGTTTGAATTGTAAATCTCCATAATGCTCTGCATGTGTAAAAATATATGGGCTATGTAATTGTTTCCATGAAGAAAGAAGTTAAAGATGTGTAAAATGGAAAGCATTGTAATGCTCTGCATGTGAAGTGGAACGGCTATGTAATCCGGATAAGGACGAAATGGGGTTGTGTAATGCTCTGCAGCATGTGAAGTGGAAAGGCTCTGCAGTGCTCTGAATGTGGGTGAGGAGAGGTCATGCAAGGCTCTGCATGTAAAGAGGAAAGGCTATATAATGCTGTGAATGAGGGAAAGGAGAGCGTCATATAATGCTCTGCATATAAAGTGGAAAGTCAGTATAATGGTCTGAATGAGGCTGAGCCAAGCTATGGCTATGGAGGAGAAAGTCTGGAGGATATAACATGGAGGCTGGTTTAAGGCCTATAGTAAAAGAGTAAAAACAATCAAATAAGATCCTATAAAAAATGTTATAAGGCTGGGAAATTGGTCCAGATGCTATAAATACAGCTATTGGGGGAAATTTCTTAAGACATTTATAAGATTTCTTATAGTAATCCATTCCCCAACAAGCACTAGATGCTCCAGAATTATCAGGAGGCTCTTACACATGTCGGGAGGTTCTGTGCACCCGAACTCTACCCATGCCCCAGGAGATGAGATGCCATCATGGGCCTAAAATGCACCAAATCTTCTCACACCCCACCGTATAATAAGTGGAGTCCGGGGAAGGTGAGTAAAAATAACAAACAGTTATACTCACCTCACTGGAAGAGGCTTGTAGAGGATTCAGGGGAATGTCCGAATCTGCAAGGATAACCAGGACAGGTGAGTGTAAATCTTTGTTATTTTTACTCTCCTCCCCTGGGCCTCTTCTCATGAAGGATGGGCTAGGGTGATATTATGTATGATATAAAGGCGTTTTCAACAAATATGTGAATTGCTCATATAGATTCCTATTAAAATTGAGTACCTGGGTAGGGATGAGGAAGGGCTACTGTATGTAATGCTTTGGGTAGGGATGAGGAGAGGCTACTGTATGTAATGATTTGAGTAGGGGTGTGGAGAGGCTACTGTATGTAATGATTTGGGTAGGGGTGCGGAGAGGCTACTGTATGTAATGCTTTGGGTAGGGGTGAGGAGAGGCTACTGTATGTAATGATTTGGGTAGGGGTGAGGAGAGGCTACTGTATGTAATGATTTGGGTAGGGATGAGGAGAGGCTACTGTATGTAATGATTTGGGTAGGTGTGAGGAGAGACTACTTTATGTAATGATTTGGGTAGGGGTGAGGAAAGGCTACTGTATGTAATGCTTTGGGTAGGGATGAGGAGAGACTACTTTATGTAATGCTTTGGGTAGGGGTGTGGAGAGGCTACTGTATAATGCTTTGGGTAGGGATGAGGAGAGACTACTTTATGTAATGATTTGGGTAGGGGTGCGGAGAGGCTACTGTATGTAATGATTTGGGTAGGGGTGCGGAGAGGCTACTGTATGTAATGCTTTGGGTAGGTGTGAGGAGAGGCTACTGTATGTAATGATTTGGGTAGGGATGAGGAGAGACTACTTTATGTAATGATTTGGGTAGGGGTGCGGAGAGGCTACTGTATGTAATGATTTGGGTAGGGGTGCGGAGAGGCTACTGTATGTAATGATTTGGGTAGGGGTGCGGAGAGGCTACTGTATGTAATGATTTGGGTAGGGGTGAGGAGAGACTACTTTATGTAATGCTTTGGGTAGGGGTGTGGAGAGGCTACTGTATAATGCTTTGGGTAGGGATGAGGAGAGACTACTTTATGTAATGATTTGGGTAGGGGTGCGGAGAGGCTACTGTATGTAATGATTTGGGTAGGGGTGCGGAGAGGCTACTGTATGTAATGCTTTGGGTAGGTGTGAGGAGAGGCTACTGTATGTAATGATTTGGGTAGGGATGAGGAGAGACTACTTTATGTAATGATTTGGGTAGGGGTGCGGAGAGGCTACTGTATGTAATGATTTGGGTAGGGGTGCGGAGAGGCTACTGTATGTAATGATTTGGGTAGGGGTGCGGAGAGGCTACTGTATGTAATGATTTGGGTAGGGATGAGGAGAGACTACTTTATGTAATGCTTTGGGTAGGGGTGAGGAGAGGCTACTGTATGTAATGCTTTGGGTAGGGATGAGGAGAGACTACTTTATGTAATGCTTTGGGTAGGGATGAGGAGAGACTACTTTATGTAATGATTTGGGTAGGGGTGCGGAGAGGCTACTGTATGTAATGATTTGGGTAGGGGTGAGGAGAGGCTACTGTATGTAATGATTTGGGTAGGGATGAGGAGAGACTACTTTATGTAATGATTTGGGTAGGGGTGCGGAGAGGCTACTGTATGTAATGATTTGGGTAGGGGTGCGGAGAGGCTACTGTATGTAATGATTTGGGTAGGGGTGCGGAGAGGCTACTGTATGTAATGATTTGGGTAGGGATGAGGAGAGACTACTTTATGTAATGCTTTGGGTAGGGATGAGGAGAGACTACTTTATGTAATGATTTGGGTAGGGGTGAGGAGAGGCTACTGTATGTAATGCTTTGGGTAGGGATGAGGAGAGACTACTTTATGTAATGATTTGGGTAGGGGTGAGGAGAGGCTACTGTATGTAATGCTTTGGGTAGGGATGAGGAGAGACTACTTTATGTAATGATTTGGGTAGGGGTGTGGAGAGGCTACTGTATGTAATGATTTGGGTAGGGGTGTGGAGAGGCTACTGTATGTAATGATTTGGGTAGAGGTGAGGAGAGGCTACTGTATGTAATGATTTGGGTAGGGGTGAGGAGAGGCTACTGTATGTAATGATTTGGGTAGGGATGAGGAGAGACTACTTTATGTAATGATTTGGGTAGGGGTGCGGAGAGGCTGCTGTATGTAATGCTTTGGGTAGGGGTGCGGACAGGCTACTGTATGTAATGATCTGCATGACATGAGAGGTTACGAGATGCCGTTTTGGTTTCACACTCAGCACTTCCTGTTCCTACTTCTGTTAACACCTCAACAATTAACCAATCTCTAAGGACTCACCATGAATCAGCACCTAAGGGTCAAAAGTCTGCGCCTGTCATGTTCTGCTTCTTGATTTTCATTCTGATTTAACTTTTCTGACAATTTTTTCTGGGTTTTAAAAGGCTCATATACTGGAAAATCCAAAATAGCAAGGGTAAGGCTGGTGACGTTTGGCTCCATCCAAAGTGTACCAATTAGAACAAAATATTTTGCTTATTATTAGAGATGAGCAAATTTCTCAAAAGTTTGATTCGGCAGTTCGATTCGAAGTTCCAAAAAAATTTGCTTCGATTCGAATTACTTTGCGGCAAATAAACAGAGAGCAGGGGTGAGCGTCAAAATGGCGGAAGCCCTTGGATGCCACGGTCATGTTTCTCTCTTTCTCTCTCTTCAGCACGGACAACTTTTATTCATGTGGAAGGATCTGCTAACAAGCAAAGACACGCCTACCCAATCACATCAATAGAGAATATCTTGTGACCGTCTGATGTCACAAAGTTCCTTACTAAATATTCGTTACCGCGAAGCATCAGGAAATCCGGAATCGTGGAGAATCAAAGATTTCTTGAAATTCGGATCGAATTCCACTTGTGCAGAATCGATTCGCTCATCTCTACTTATTATACTCTTACCTGCCATATAAGAACAGCTTTTGCCTACTTCTAGTTGGCAGACTTCACTGGTAACCACCTTACATTCTGATGACTCAAGACAGTTATGGCATTGAAAACGTAAAATAAGATGGACATGTTAAAGATCTGTATAATGCTCAGGATATTTCTGTGAATAGTTTATGCAAAAGGAAATCATAACCTGTGCACTACATGGCGGTTTGTATTAGATGCTCTATTAAAGTATATTCACATGTAGCAGATCTGTTGCAATTTCTGATTTCTGATGACTTCTGCTATTAAGGTTAAGTAGAAGGCACTGAGGAAGACACTAGGGATGAATGACCACTAGAGATAAAACAACTGGATTCAATCAAAATTTTCCAAGAATTTCTGGATAATTGCAAACCCAAAACTTCTGTGGTTGATCATCCACACACCACTATTTTACTTTGGGATATTTTCAAACCCCGGAGTATAATAAATGGAGGCACAGAGAGATGGTGAAACATAATAATCCATCAAAGCCACATGGCGTTGGCATGCCCCATGTGAGCACGGAGGCCCAATTCCAGGCCTCAGTGGTCTTCTAGGGATGTGTAACATCAGACAGGAGGACACAAGAGGACCCAGAGGAATCGCCAGACACCAGGAGGAAGCCCAGGAGAGGTGAGGCAAGGTGACTATAAGTGTTTATTATGTTTCCGCACCTCCCCTGAGCCTCCACTTATTAAAGTCGTGGGTCTAAAGAGTCCCCAATGTATAATAATAGCACTTGCAGTTCGTGCCATACAAGTTCAGTCTGAATCTAAACAGGTGGCTGAACCCAGAAATAGTTGCTGAAATGAATCTTGTGAGGTTCCCCATCTCTAGATACCCCCAGCTGATATAAAGAAAGTCTTTACTACTGACTTCTCCTGAGAGAGGGTTCAGCTCAGAAAACAGTGACAAAACTTTAGAGACAGTTTTCGGCTACAGGTTACCGTGGCCATTTCCCATTCTGGCTGTATATTTCCAGCTATCTTGACTGTTATGCTCACTGGATAGGGCTAAACGGTTCCCACTCTCTGCAACCACTGCTATACTTGGTTAGGTTCATAGTTTCAGTAGATCTCAAGTCACTGCCAGGATCACACACACTCTATGACCAACTATGTCTGCTTCTATATCTGCCCTAACATCCATCAGTGAAGAGCTCTTTGTAGCCTGCTTCTGTTGGTGATGCAGGACTCTCTTACCTCCCAACACAAGTGCAGGAGCCTAACACTCCCCCTCCATCAACAATGTGGTGTCTTGAGCCCTTGTATTCCAATGGGAGTGTGGGAAGGAGCATATCCCTGGGTCCTAAAGTCAAGTACACTGCTAGACCTATAGTTAGACTTCATTATATATATATATACAGTATATACAGTATGTGTGAATGAAGCGGGGCCCAGTAATTCTTCACTGGCAATAGTAATTGCTGCTTTTTCTTTCACTACATAGTACATTTGCAGGTTCGCACCCAGTCCTCCCATGTGGAAGGCCACAGCATACTATGTGAAGCAGTATATGAGTCTTGTCCTGTGCTCGGAGTTGCAGATCCCCTCTATAAATTTATATATTTGGGTATACTCTATCTATCTATCTATCTATCTATCTATCTATCTATCTATCTATCTATCGGTCTTTTGTCTCATTATCTATCTGTCTACAGTAACATGCAAAAGTTTTAGGCAGGTGTGGAGAAAATGCTGCAAAGAATGCTGTCAGAAATAGAAGTATTAATAGTTTATTTTTGTCAATTAACTAAATGAAGTGAATGAACCAAAGAGATACCTATATCCCATGAATATATGATGTGACTGCACTTTGCATCTCATCAATTCTTCTAGGTTCACTTGCAGACAGGTTTTGAAGGACCTCGAATGGGAGAATCTTAATTTGGCAAAATTGTGAAATTGGGCACAATGTGAAAGCAAGGTTGCACTTTGACACTTAAAAGGGTATGCTAACTATGCCATTAACTGCCCTTACAACAACATTTAAGAGGTTTAGAAGAGATTTCGGTGGTGGCAAACTCCCTTACACAAGTGAAATAGGTGAAGTATAATAGGTATCAAAAGTCACATCATACCCATTTCACCCTTTAGCAAAGCTCTTGTGCGGAGGACTTTTCTCTTTTCTTTTTTTATAGTCAGTGGGGTCTGCCGATGGCCATGTATAACCCATGTTTTAGCAGTCTGGCTCTCCATCATTGGGGTCCCCTGGCAGACCTGAACAATGGAAATCACAATGCTTGTGTGAACCTACTGTTAGCTGGTCAACTGTAGTGGAATAAAGAATGTTTTACGTGCTCCATAAATAAGAAAATTGTTGACCAACAGAATGAAGATGGAAGAAGATTAAAACCAAGGTCCAAGGCATTAGTACTACAGGACCATGTGACACGGACCATGCAAAGTGAGCTGCACCAAAGTTTTCTCATTATATTTTTATATATGGCTGAGCGGCCCAGTCCCCATAATAGCGACATCTGCGACACCTGCTAACTTCTACATGTCTATTTTGTACATGACAATGTTGTTCCTTCCTATTACGAGAAAGTGTGTGAGGTCCACATCAGCTATAAGAGGTGGTCAGACCCAGGAACATACATATGATTCGTGAAAGAGCCTTCCACTGGAAATGGGTGCTGACAGGCACACTGAAACACAAACCTATGAGCAGAAGGTTTTCCCATCTTTGTGCTGACACAAAAAACACCTGGTGGTTAACAGTGGGATTTACTACTTCTCTCTCCAGACGATTCCATTCACTGCCCTCACCCTGTATCTAAATACCCTGGTTCAGGCAGAGTGGCTTTTTGGCACCCCCTGGAATCCATCACATGTGGCATAAGCTCTCACGCCACCACCTGACACCTCCAGCTACTCCCCTGTCTCAGTCTTAGGTCTTTCTGTAGATCATAGTCTACTCTTTGGTCACCACTGCTGTAGATTTTTGAAGCCAGGAACACAACTTTAAGATCCAAGATCACGAGCCCACATTGTCCGTTGGGACATTTGTAAGATGTAAGAGACCACTTGGACCTTAGCAATTATCTAGTTTCCTGACTTTTTGTGATAAGTGGCATATTTTTAAAGGGCCAGCTCTGTCCTGGGGAGCCCACTGGACCCTGTGCAGGTGGTGGGTGACAGAAGGATACTGTTCGTGGTGAGCTCCATGCAGAAGAAGGAGTCCCATCCCATGCATGAGACTGTGATCGCGCTGAGCAGTACTGTCAGTGACCGATTGCTCCACCCTAGGTGTGAGAAGGAGCGCTATCGGAAGTCTTTCCTCCCCACCGCGGTTAGGCTGTACAACCAACACCGACCTAAGCGGAGATCATTACACACAGAGAACTGAAATATCTCTCTACCTGTTAAATTCCCCCCCCCCCCGCTACTTCCTATCTGTCTGTCGGCTATCAATGTAATGCCTCTTAACTTGGAACATTCCTGTACATGTTGTATTTGTATCTGCTTATCTTTGCTGCTGTAACACACTGAATTTCCCCATTGTGGGACTATTAAAGGACTATTATTATTATTATTATTATTTTTTTTTTTTTTTTTTTTTTTTGGTGGTCTACCTGAAATCCTATAGATAGCATGATGAGTGCAGCTACACAAGTTAGTCTCTACATTAAGTGAAGGGAACAACAAGTTAAAAAGAGTGCAAAGTTTATTTCTGAAAATGTATAATTATTTTATGGAAATAAAAGTTCTTTGGCGTATATAACCAGGTTCTTTGTAATGCGATGATGCAGGAATCGGCTCGGTGTATAATAATGACTACAAAGCACAATAACTATAGCACATGAGTAATGAGAACAGGCCTCTGGGTTAAGCTCCCAGTATCTCATGCAACTGTTTTTGGACTCGTAGAATTGATGGAAACTCAACAATATTAAGACTTTGTTTCATGAGATTAAATTCCATCTTTTAAAGATATTTCTTCCTTGTACTTGGAAACCTTCTTCATATGTGAAGGGCTGTAAAAAATCAAATGTTAGCAAGTAGTCGCCAGAGCAAGGCTTAGAAAACTGTCACAAGACAACTGCATTTATAAAACATGGCCTGGTCATACCAAGGGATTTGTCGCAGCGGCAGAGCCATATTTCTGGGAAGACGTTGTATTACATTTTTTAGTAAATGTTCTATAGTGAACTGCTATTAGATTATATTCTTTTGGTTTTACCAACTGTGAATAGGGAAAAAATGCCACAAAAACATGACAGAAATCTACATCAATATGGTGTTAACTTGTTTTTCTTATCGTCAACAAAATTCACAAAAAAAATAGAAAAAGCTCCTGGATGCTGGATAATGTTCTTTTTGTGTAGGCCAGGCAATGCTACCTGGGAAATGTAGGTCTCTCCTCCACAAGCAGGAAATCTGTCTTTCTAGAGTCATCTATTGGAGTAGCTACCCTATAAGTCAGTGTGTGACCCTTACTACATGACTTAGGATATAAGCCAAACCAGAACATTTTCTATAAGGAAAACAGATCAACACACAGACAGCTCTTATCTGCAGAACAGGATTGTGGTTGGCTGGGTGAGAGGTCAATGTGGGTCTGGGGGCATAATGTTTCTCCTTTTAGGGACTTCCAAGTACATGTAAGGAGTCTTATAGCCAGCCAGTGTTTTCTGGAAAAAAGGAATGCAAAATAGCTTTCAAGAAGAAGAGAAACTGTTCTACTACCTATTGTAGGTATGTACTCTATAAGCCAATGTGTGACCCTTTAACAGGCCTTGCAAAAAGTACACACCTGACAAATAGAAAGCTACACTGGGTAAGGGGGGAATGATAGGTGAGAGGATACCTTTTGCTTACTGGTTACTACCTTATGGTAGTGAACCAGGGGGATGAATGAGGTAAGTGCAGGGTTTTTTTTGTTTAAAACATTGGCTTGCAGTGCTCATGGGGCACTCACTACTGTCACCAGTTGCTTACGGGGCCTTCATGAGGCACTCACACAATTCCTTGGGGCACACTCTAGATGTCACTCTTTAGTGTCCAAAAGGATTTTATTCTAGAGAATATACATTATGCCAAACTATTACAGATAGAGTGCAGGATCTCCACGCAGGGGGCCATCTCCAGATGTCACTCTTTAAGGGGCATTTTGGCTCTGTCTATGGGACATGCTCCAGAAGACTCTGTCCATGGGGCATTCTTCAGCTTGTACTATTTTTACTGTGAGGAGAACACTCTCTATCTGGTACTCTTTATGGCGGCACTCTCTAAAAGGCACAATTTATTGGACATTCTGGCTATGCTTGTTGGGCTTCGGTTTATGGCAATACTCTGGTTCCATTCATGGAACACTTTCATTGCATGTAGGAGTTACCTTGCTGCCTTTATAGTACTGGGGCCAGTATATGAAGTTTGGATACATCTGCCAAAACTGTCTCACTTACAGATAGCACAGACAACATTTCCAATGCCTTAAAGGGATTGTATACTAACATTAAGCTAAAAGTGTTATCACATGAAATATTTATCCTCCTTAAGAAACAATCTGGTTAAGTTCAGAGAGAAGAATCACATCTATGTGTACAGCTCTAAGGACAGAGTTTATTACATGAAAATCTATGTAAAGAGCTTTGTCTTGAGCGATACGAGCAAAGATGTCACTACAGCTCTGACTCTCCCCTGACTTTCCGCAGCAGGAGTTTAACATAATGCAAATTTAACTGTTTGCTGACCACATACATCCTGGTGGTCCGCAGTTAACTCTGCAAGAACGTACCTGTACACACTTGCAGAGTTTGCTGTTGAACAAGATCGTGCAGCTGCAGGAGCCGGGAGCCAGCTGTTAGTGACAGTCGGACATCCCAAACAGTAGGTAGGAGGTTTTACCGTCCCTGCCTTCCCGGTTGCTGTATATACAACACTCATTGAGCACTGTGTATACAGTAATACCTCGTACATTCGCGAGGTTAGGGTCCAGAGCGGGTCGCGGATCGCGAGGAATCGCGAATGTTTGGTACAAGCGCTTAGAAGCGCTTACAATGCCGGTTTCTAATGTTTAACCCCTAAATACCAACAAACTTTACCCTACAGTACTGTACAGTATACTAAAGTATACTAAAGTATACTGTACAGTACTGTATATTAATACATTCATTCATTTTTCTTATACACTCACAGTAAAATGAAACTAATTACCGGGTACGTAACGAACAGGACGCTACTACCCAATAGCGAAGGTGTTTTTTTTAATTAAATTTCACAGATCTGAAAAAAAAAGAGCAAAATCTATATATGTTAGTTGCCATCAAAATATTGCGAATCTGTGAATTCGCAAATTCGGAAACGCGAGTGTACGAGGTATTACTGTACAGCTATGGATGCTGCCATGGAGAGCGAGAACTATTTAAAAGTTTTACTAGCACTTTGTGTCATTGAAAAAAAAAGCATAAAAAGTGAAAAAAAAAATGTTTTTCTCTCTTTTTTATACATTTATCTGCATATTAAAATAAATAAATAAAATAACCTGCAAAAAAATAAAAATAATATAAAAAAATAAAGCCCTATGTATCACTGAAAAAAGATGCAAAAATTATTTGAATAACTAAAAAAAAAAGTTATAGTTAAAACCACATGTAGCAACAAAATCCAAAAATGTGCCTGGTTATGAACTAGGGAAATGGCCCCATCATGAAGTGGTTAAGATATAGGGGTTGTCCAGGACCTGAAGTTAATTGATATTGCTGACCTATCCACAGGATAAGTCATCAGTATCAGAGCGGTCAGGGTCCGACACCTGAATCGGAAGCCACATACTAGGTATACAGCCAGAAGTAGCTCTGTTCCTATTGAAGTAAACAGGAGTGGAGCTGCAGTTCCAGGCACAACCGCTACAGTGTACAGAGCTGGATGTTGTATACAGTGTACAGAGTTCCATATACTGTAGTGGTGGCGCCTTGAAAGGCATCCCTGATCCCATTCACTTGAATTGTAGCAGAGCTAATTCCAGCTGTATATCTCGTATAAGACTTCCAGACGGCTGAAACAGCTGATCAGCATGGGGTCCGGGTGTCAACTGAGCAGATACTGGTGACCTATTCTGTAGGTAGGTCATAAGTATCAATTATCTTCAGGACCTGGACAACCCCTTTAAATGTCTCACTTATATTACCATTTCCTTTATACTGCATGTATTGCTTTCTGACTTATAAAGCAAATGTCACCACAATTTTGGGGCATGTACAAATATATTAGATACTTCTATATGGTTCTTCTTGCTAATGTACATGGAGTAAGTTATCAAGAATTGATAAATGGAAGGGGGGATGACTGCGGGTCAATCCTGCCTCTGGCTTGGTTGCATTGTGAAACCATAGACATGTTTTGGCCTGCAGAGGCGCTTGAGACATTAAACAAAATTTTTCATGAAGACTATTTGCAAAGGGATGGATGTCAATCAATGGCTAGGACCGCCCACTTGACACCTAAGTGTAGAATTAGAAAATATTCAGTATAACTTGTATATATCAGTCTGCTCAGCTCCTTCTGCTCTATAACCTGCTGACACCCATAACTAACAACAAAATGTGTAAAGCAAGATAATATGACAATAAGGAAGTCTTCATATGATAAGATATAGTACTATAATACCAACCTCTCTACTTCTTGGATGGTCTCAGGTAGAGGCACACCAAGTGTCTCTGGAAGAAAACATGCAGCAATGCCAGAAAGTATAGGACAAAGGCTATAAATAATAAGTGGTAGGTGGAGATAATACTCGGCTGTCATCTGAATAAGTGGAGCGACTATTCCCCCAAGTCGAGCCATCATGGTGCCTATTCCCATACCAGACTGCCTGTAATAAAAATTATAGGTGATTGGTAATCACATTGGGTCTATAGATTTCTCAATTTCTCTTTCTTTCATTGACCGGTTGCTCACCTGATCACAGTTGGGTACAATTCACCTGTATATAGATACACGCAGTTGAAAGATGCTGCGAGACATCCCTTTCCAAAAACAATTATTGTGGTTCTGACAGTTTGAAACTCTAAAAAAAAAAAAATATTAAGCATTTTAGAAAAATTTCTGACCCTAATACGATATAATGTACAAGTAGTCACCCAAATAATTCCTAATGTAGACTCAAAGATGAAGTCGATGAACACTACAT
The DNA here is from genome assembly GCA_947044405.1 of Leptodactylus fallax. Lineage (NCBI taxonomy): Eukaryota > Metazoa > Chordata > Amphibia > Anura > Leptodactylidae > Leptodactylus > Leptodactylus fallax. The sequence goes on along the minus strand of CAMRHE010000138.1, from coordinate 2,438,854 downwards.
GCAGAGGATAAGTAGCATTGGGTCAAGTTAATGTAGAGGTCATGGCCAGCAATGATAGATAAAACACAGCTTGTATGTATGAAAAAATATATATAACATAGCATACGGTACTCACCCACATATGCTCCAGCCTCCAGGATGGGATTTGTAGTTATTAAGGGCAATGCATGCACCAGGACCAACAAAGTGAGATGTGGACCATAAAAGCAATGACAAAGTTGACTTAAATTACATTTATAGGTATTTTTGGAACTAGAACCTTGACTATTATTTTTGATTTTCGAGTTTACTGCATCTAGAGGTGGGAGAACTGTTTTGGAATGAACTGGATTCTTCCAGAATTTTCCATAAGTTTCAGGTTTGTCACGATCTTGAAACTTTTGGGGAGTTGCCACTCAAGAATCACTATTATAGTCTGGGGACTCTTTAGACTCCAGCATATAATAAATGGAGGACCATGCGGTGTGTGGAAACATAATAAAGACTTACACTCACCTTCCCTCATCTCTCCTGGGTTCTCTCGCGGCGCTCCATCAGGGTCCTGGGTGATATTACAGACCTAACAGGACCGCTAAAACCTATGATTGGGCCTTGGTGATTACATGGGGCACCATGAAATTGATGCGTCCCTTGTGACTGGGAAGACCCAACCTCAGGGCTCAGTGGTCCCTGAGGGAGCTGCGGATGATGTGAGGGAGCCCATGAGAGGGTGAGGGAAGGTGAGTATAAGTGTTTATTATGTTTCCACATCTCCCTGGGCCTCCATTTATTATATTCTTGGGTCTGAATAGCACTTCTGGTTGGGGCTGAACAAACCAAACATGAAACTCAAGAATATTTGCAAAACAAATCTCGCAAGGTTTGCCCTTTTCTAACTGCATTCTCATCCTGTTTGACCACTGCTCATTGATCCTCTTGGCTCATCCGATTAATCTGAAATCTGCTCCATGGACGATAGACCTGATCTTTCTTGACTAATGCCAATGACTCTTACATATCTTTCCTGGAACATATCTAGTAACTTGCCTGTTTTGTTGCATCTGTGTATTCCTATCTGAATTATTTGTTCCCCTGTCGTCACAGTGACCAGCTCCTTACTTATATGCAAACCCGCCTATAAAATGGTCAATGGCTCTTTCCTGTCCCTAGAGCCTTTCCCAAATTTTTTGAGAGCTCCTGGAGGGAGACGGAAAATGAGTGTTCATGGCCCACGGGATAGTTATTTTATTTATCCTCTGTGCCATGTATCATGACTGTGCTCATGTGATGGTGAAGTATACGGAAATTTACTAGTAAATTCTGCAGTTTGCTTTTTTTTTTTTTGTAGACACAAATAAATGTAATGCTTGTCATACTAACCCAGTACAAAAGACTCATCTGATATGTTTCATGCTTGGAGGAGATAACAAATGCAACCACTCAATATCACACAGAATATTAGAAAATGTCTATGTAATGGTATTTTGTAGAAGAAAACATGATGTTCTCCACTCTGTTTGATGATGGTGTATGGATGCGAGACACCGTCCTGTCTATAGGCAATTTAACAAACAGAAAAAGGATGAAAAGTGGATTACCTTCAGGAATAAAGATATTCACTAAAATTGCAATCCCAGCTAGAATCAAACTTGCAGCCTGCAAGACGCGACGTCCTAGGTATGTCATCACAAAATAGGAAAAAAACTTGGCGGGAATATCAACTGATCCAAAAATAATCTGAACAATATAGATGCTCAACCCAAACTTCTGAAGGTCCATGGCAAGACCATAATAGGCAAAGCTGGTGGAGAACCTAAAGGTGAAAGCAAACAAAAAAACATGATATATAAAATACTGAAGGGTCCTAAAGCTGGTCCTACACATGTGTTTAAAGTTGGATATGAGGCTGCAGATCATTCAATGGTGGAATCATTTGTATGAACAATGCCACCATAAAATGGGTTGTCTGTGCTTTTCTTTTATACGGCCTATCCTCAGGATGGGCCATAAATATATGATCAGTAGGGGCCCCCGAACTGATCCTCTGTACAGAGCCTGTAAACAATGTGGGGCCAGAAGCAGAAAGCTCCATCCATTGTATAGTGACTGGGCACCTTCACTGTTAATGGAAGCTGAGCTGCAGTGAAGCTGCCATTGTAAACTGAATGGGCGCTGGAAGCAGCTCCAGAGGATCGTCTCTAGAGGCTAGTTGTCGATCATAAAAAAAAGCCCAGATAACCTCTTTAACATAACCAACTAAACTTCCATATCAAGAGGGCAGTTTAGAAAAAAAAATGCTCTGTGTCTACCTAAATTAGCAAAGAATCCACTAAATTTGACCGATCATGATGTCCTCTTAAATTTTTGGCCAAAAATTGAAAACACAATAGGTTTCTTGGCAGACAGAAGACTGCCGTCAGCCATTGGCCATTGCAATCAAAGACCAAAATGGGCAAGATAAACCTCATTTTGGCCAACTTTTGTCTCATGTATGGCCAAATTAAATATAACACTGTGAAATAAAGTAACAGTAATTTCTATTACATTACATTTTTTTTTAGAATGATTCAATTCATCTTCATACCTACCAAGTACAACATATACATAAAGTTATCCGACGCACCACAGGTGTCTTTATCAGATCCAATACTGAATAATTACTTCCACGAGAAGCATTTATTTCTCTTTTCATGTCATATTTAATAGTCTAGAAGGAAGAGAGAGTCAATGAGAGAGTCAATGGAGTAACACACCGATCATATATTATTTTACAACATGCCCTTCGAGTATGGATATGGATATGAAGGATGTTTATATATACGCAGTACCTGTCTCATACATCATAGAAACAGTGAACTTGTTCAGGGTTAAGATACAGTAAAAAATATATATATTAAGAAAATAAGAAAAGTAAAGAAAATATATGAAGTTATTTCTACCATCAAGGCCTCAAAATAGGATTTAAGCTTTCTGAGAAAAGAATTAATTTTCGATATATACAGTACAATAAAAAATGTGAGAAGACTTGCCGCCTTAAGGTGTATTTTTAAATCTAAAGCAGTATTATTGGATCGAGCTACTTTTATATGACTTCTTTATTAAAAAACAAAAAAAATAGTCAAACAAGCGAACTCAATATCTCATTTCCAAGGGCATTTTTTTTTTAAAATAAAGTTTCCTTGACCACTTTACTGATAAATTCTAAAAAAAAAACTGCCATAAAGAAAGCCACACCATATAAAAGTAATGTGAGTGCACATCCCAGGGTTCTGTCCTCCAGGAAAGTGAAGACCAGGGAAAAAGTAGGGTACTTCATAGAGGGAATCTGTCAGGTCTAAAATGCATTTAATAGGAGCAGAAACATATCTTTTTGGCCACAAACTGATGAAGCAATGCAGAAAAAAAATCATAATTTTATGGATATGCAAATCAGTCTTCAATAGGAAGGGGGGCATTTTGGCAGATTTGCCTACAGATAGCTGCAAGTGCTTTTTCTTTCCTCTGGAATGGCAGCCCAAGCTTCGATTTTGTTTAATTTTCAACTTTTTCTTTTTAACTTTTATAGAAAAAAAAAAACTCGGTAGACAATTTCTATACATGCAATTACATGTACTTCAACCAGAGGCGTAGCTAGCGGGGGGGGGGGGGGGGGGGGAGGGGGGCGGCCCCGGGCCCACTGAATTTTTGGGGCCCACCTCGGGGCCGCCATTAATACATCCTTTATTTCTAACTAGATCGGTGTCTGCAGACACCGATCTAGTTAAAACGTGACCTGCAACTTAACAGTATTGTAAACCGCAAGCCAATACAGGCTTGCGGTTTACAAGACGCTGAGACCACAGACGGATGTCTGCTTCTCAGCACGGGCAGCGCGATGACGTCACAACAACGCGCCGCCCGCACTCAGACACAAACGTCCTGTGCGTGGACAGGGAGGAAGCGGCGGCGGCTCCATTCATCATCGCAGGTGAGTGTGACTTTTGTTTTTGTTTTTTTTTAGCTTAGTTGTGGGTATATTAATAGTATAAGGGGTGGTTAGGAGGGGGAAATATAACTATAAAGGGAGGATTCATTAGGGGGCATTATCATTATGACGATGGGGGGGTCATTTATATAAGGGTTATTAGGAGGTATTATTAATACAAGGGAGAGGTTATTTATATAAGGAGCCATTAGGGGGCATCATTTATATTAGGAGGCATTATGATCATAAGGGGGTGGTCATTAATATAAGGAGCCATTAGAGGTGCAGTATTTATGTCAGGGGGAATCAGGGGCATAATATGAGAGTCAATTAATTTAATTAAGGTGGCACTTGGGTTTTAATAAGACTAAGGCCCCAGATAGTGGGCTGCAGAAAAAAAAAGCGCTGCAGGAAAAATTGCAGGAGTAACATTGTGGTTTTTCTCGCATTGAGGTTGTAGTTACATTACATGGCCGCTATGAAAAGAATGACACTGTGTAAACAGAGAAGAGGTCACGGCGCTTACACAGGTACCATGGTTCATTCAAACAGCTGATCCTGGGGGTCCGGGGTATTGGAACCCCAATAATTGTTTTCCCTTTTTTTTTCCTTTTTAATTAGGAAACATTTGGGGCATTATTAATAAGGGGCACTATTTAAAGGGGTACACAGGGAAGTTATTAACTTAAAGATACACTTGGGGGTATTATTCATTATGGGGGGGTATATTATATATTTTATAATTGGGGGTAGCAGCAGGATGGGGGCTTTGTGCAGGTGAGGACAATGTGGGCCAGGTGCCTGGAAAAGTGAGGAGCCAAAGATGTCTGTGTTACAAACTTTACAGAGACTGGAAGAAGTGGTCATGGCCGTCCAGATGAAAGAGACGGGGAATGTGAAGGATTAGTCAGAGACGTCACCAGTAAGTCACTAAATGTTACTGCCCTGTATTCACCTAAATCGTCTGCAGAGCCCTGTGTAGAGCTGCTATATACCACTATACGCTCACCGTATACTCATAGTATCGGTATACGAACATGTCCAAGTTGGGGGCCCACTTAGACATGTTCGCCCCCACTGTGCTGAACCCCTAGCTACGCCTCTGCCCAGACCTAACCCTATCAAGCAGGTGGCAAAAATTATTTTAAGATCCCACAGCTCAACACACTAGAAGACATTCTTTGAACCTCAATGGACACCTTAGTAAAACCGATTCAAAGAAGAAAATGTCAATTCTCTTCATGCTGCTTCATTTTTGTATCCTTTTGGGCAATGGAGCAGAACCAAAAGAAGTTGCCATTTTCGTCTTTGGATTTACTTCCACAAGACACCTTTGGGACTTCCAGAATGATTTCCAATGTGACTTCAGCACTAGGATATTCACTAATATTACTTTAAAGTTTGAGACTATACCTATTTGTCTTTTGTCACCCAATTTATGTCAAGAGACTACACCAAAAAACACCTGTTTCTATTTTTTTTTTCTCTCCCCAGCCTAGACTGTATTGGCCCATTATAATGGTGTAGTATAACTTAAATTTAATGTAAGGGAATTGCTAGAAGAGCAATTCCCCAGTAGTTGCTGGTGAACCCTGAGGGGAGGGGCACAACAAGACAGTGAGCCCTATGCTGAACCCTCCCCTATCCCTGCCTACTTGCCGGAACTGCCCTACGTGACAGACGACAACTGGGCGACAGTCCCTTCTTAGTGTAAATGATGACACAGAACGCAGACAAGACAAACAACAACAAAAGGCAGGCCAGCTAGCCAGGGAGTCAATACCAATTGAGGAGCGCAGTACAGAATCAAAATCCGAGAGAATAGTCAAACGTAAAGCCAAAGCTCAGGAATACGTACAGCAAAGAGTAAATAGCCAGCATGCACAAGGCAATAGCAAGAAATAAGGTGACTGTGAGCAAACCATAAATAGGATGAAAGAACCCTCCCCAGACTTGATTGGAAGGAAAGATGTCAATTACACAAGCAAGGCTGAGATTAACTATTGAGGATCAGAGGGAAACAAAGGAGTAAGAGATGGGTGTGGTGGAAAATCAATTACAGAGGTGAGGGAATAGGGCAGTGTTTAGACAAGAAGCTAAAGCAAGGAATCATAGCCGGATACGTCTCCTGCACCGTAGCATGCGGCCGGAGAATGGCGCTGAAGTCCGAACGGGCAAGGATGTTACATTTAAACTACAAAAATTGGAACAATCTTTTCTCTTGATGTCAGATCATTGTGTATAAATTACCTCCTGTGTAAGTTTTTCACCCTCTTCCTTTTTCCCATTAATTCTGGCGACTTTCTTTAGATCTTTGATGGCTTGTTCATATTTCCCACTAAGCACAAGCCAGCGACTGGACTCAGGGAGCCACCTATGGTCCACAAACCATGAGAATATCAATTATATCTACAGCAGCGCCATGAAAAGTTACTATATAGTGTATAGTATGAGAATCACTCATAATTTTGCTGAAACTCTTACAAACTACATAAACTTTGGGCAAAGAAATGAGTTAAAAACATGGATTATACTCAGAGGTATAGTAATTCACTAGGAATGTTACATCAGTTTGTAGACACAAATGCCCTACAATACAATGTACAGTCCTGTGCAAAAGTTTTAGATGGGTGATGATATTGCTCCCATGCTATCTCATCATCCAGTCTGTTTGCAATTACATGAAGAGACAGAAGGATTGGAGCAAGCCTACATCCTCAGAAGATCTGTGCTTAGTTCTCCAAAAACTGTCTGCAAGTGTAACTGATGGAAGGCAAAGGGTGGTCACATCTAATAGTGATGGGACAAAATTAAACTCTTAACACTTCTGCAGTTGAAAGCATTCTTACTTTGTAGCATTCTTCCATAACTGCCTAAAACTTTTGCGCAACTCTGTATTTGCCATTTAGGGACTTCAGAAAAGCTGACAACCTCTGTTGGAGTGTCATGGTGATAATATTGAAATTTAAATTGAGTGTTAAACTTAAAAAAAATGTGTACATTACCATGAATATACAAAGTAGATGAAGAAGGGAAGGGATGCAGCCAGCTGCAACATACGCCAGTCTTGTATCAGATATGCCAGGAGCACCAGTACCAGCTGGCCTATTGTGTAACAGTACCCGGTGGCTGTACAGGTGAAAGCTCGCGTTTCAGTGGGAATCCATTCCACAACTATAGAGAAAGCAGATAATAATTATAGAAGGCATTTAATATCCTGCAATTCCTTCACCATGAAACTCTAGATATTATATCATGGAATTATCAGCAGTGTCCTCATATCATGTCATTATTGGAATCACAGTCTCTACAAGCAGAAATAATCCAGTTATAATACTTCAGGGCAGCACTTTACTATGGCATTTATGTCATGGAGGGATCCAGGACCTCAAGAGAGATCCACATGGGATTATAGTTTTAGCATTGCTTTCTCAGTACCCTGATTTCCACTTCAGAGGCCATGTGACGTCACATTCATTCCAAGTGAATGGGAATGAGCTGCAGAACCAAACACAGCTCCTATACTATGTGTGACACTATGCTTGGTTTTCAGTGCACTCATCTGAATGCTGCGGTGTCTTCAAAAAGCTGGTTATCAATGGAAGATCGGTGGGGTCCAAAAGCTGGAAACCTGGAAACTCCCTTTGAAGAGGGTCTGAGGATTAGATGTCAATTTTCATCTATGCCTCTATAGCCATAGGGGGTGCAGAGTTAGCAGTTGCTTCCCAGCCCTGGACCCCAAAGGTCCCTCTGCCACATAAAATATACTACTGTTCTAATAGCATAAAGAAGGTAGGCACCCCATTGCATTGGGACCCATCAAGTTATGCTTCTGGCTATGGCCATTTATCTCTGCCCCTAAATATGTCTCCACATCTTTTTATGTGTTTTTTTTTTTTTATATTCCAAGGTATGGTATAGATAATAGTTTGTCATGATTTGTAATCCAATATGTATTATTATTCCTTTAATGCTTTCATGAAATGACTATTATTTGTATGTAATTACAGACATTATATAACTGACTTATATATGTATACAGGTGAGTCCTCTTTTTTACCTTTCCTCTTGACTCAACACATCATGAGATGTGGTGTAAGATGACCAGCTTTTCAAAAAACATGTTTTTTTATATTCTGTCACAAGATGTCTGCCTTATATGTGTCTATGCGCGGCCACTCAATGCTTGGGTTGTGGATTGCATCATGTCAAGGGTTTGGCTAACCTCTTGGGATATTGCATTGAATTAGTTTCAGGAGAAATTGGAGTCCTTAACCAAAATCGAGCTAAGGTAAGGGTGAACACACCTATGTTCTAGGTATACATGCATTATATTGCCATACAATACTTGAGCAGTCACTTTTTTCATTCTTTCATTGAGCGATTCATAACTGATTTAATTATTAATTTCCTCATTTTCTTATTCATTGAATCTTGGAATATTGGATTTTATACTTGCTTAAAGAGTAGGAATTGAGAACAATCCCAGAGAGAGCCGCCCCAGTCAGGAAACGAAAGACACAGTACACAATGTAGTTAGGAGCAAAAGCTGCGCATATTCCAGCTATACACATCTGAAGGTTTGACCAAATATTCAACGGTCTGCGTCCAAACCTTGAATAATAAATAGGGATAATATTTCAGAATATCTGCATTTTGGTGATTATATTCTATTTTATGTAAATGATTTATATTCATATAGATATATTTCTTAGACTATCAGTTCTATACGCAGTCAACATTCAGAAATATAATGGTGGTACAGAATTATAAAAACATGCTTACTGACTTTCAAAAAACAGCGCCACAGCAGTCCAGCAGTCAGCCCTTTTTCGCTGTGGCCCGTTATGTGGGGCTTTAGCCTTATACTGGCCAAAAACTAACCAGTTATTGTGAATTACCGTTCCTAGGAATGGTTGTTCTTGATAATTGACCTCTGTAAAGGGACTGCAGATCACCTCACTAATTTATAAGGCGATTGTATCTTTTATGCATACTTGCCAAAATTTTGTAGCTGGCTCTTTTGGCCAAGGCCATTCCCTTTTTGTTTTGACCATATCCCCTTTTGGGTGAGACACTTCCCTTTTTGCTAAATAACACAGATTTTTTTCACCGGATATTAACATTTTGTGACATACATTGAAAAGTTTTTGGTATAAAAATTACATTTCATCTTTTTCAATCACAATTTTCTGTGCTGCAGATTATTAGACAAAGCTTGACTAAAAGATCTGTTATTTAGCTTTGTTTCTATTTCTGATAGTCCTCGGGATTATGTAGGCACTTTATGAATAAATAATCATAATGTTGAGAACGGCTCCAGCACCAGCTACGCGGCCTCTCCTGTCTTACAATCATCCGAAGGTGGAAGTATAGTTCTACAGAATAATAAAAATAAGAAAAAAAAATTCTGTATCTATAATTTAAGAATGTAATTTTGTTTTTTCATTAAAATTTCTTTGGCATAAATTCTTTCACATTATTGCAAAAGTAATCAGAAAATACATTGTTGAAGCTACATGTAATTGGAAATCTAAGGCTTGCTTCTTATTAACGTAAATCTTACTTGTCTGATAGACCGCCAAATATAACTGATCCAACCAGCACTCCTGCCATGTAGATGGATTGAGCGAGCTGCCTCAATCGCCTCCGATTACAGACCAAATCCCACTGCACGATAAAGAAGAATGTAATGGCATCAAACAGCTTCCAGCTCTAAGAAATACCCTCATAGCTTTCAATTTATTTTTATGTGCTAGTAAACCTAACAAGTTAGATACTGCAGAACATAATTACTTGAGATAACCACATAAATTTACTCATATGTATCCTATTAGTGGGCACACCCTATATCAAAAACACACTGTCTGTCCATGTCCTATTAGAGCAGAGATTGGGCTCTGGCATACTAAAAAAGAAAATTTGGAGAAAACAAAATAAATGTATTCCTTTCTTGAGCGCCTTGAGTCACATGGTCGGAACAGTGTTCATTCAAATAATACTACCAGACATGATGAGAAGACATGGCACATTCCAGATTTTATTTCAAATACACTTACATATTCTTTTTTCCTAGACATTCATGCTAGGTGATAATATAGGGAGGAAAAAGGGGGGAAGATGCCTCTCTTTAAGATGGTTCACAATTACAGAAATTACAAGTCCCTGAAAATTGCCTGAAAAAACTTTTGTTGTGGTAGAATTTGCTTATGATCTCCAAACTATGGAATTCACCTCATTGTCTATGAACTTCCAATTCTTAAGTTTGGAGGAAAGGGAAATGATGGCTGAACAAGGCAAAAGACACAGGACTCATAGCCTGTGCGGGAAGTTTTCTGAATAGTTTTCTGAAATGCCTTACAATTCAAAACTCAATTCCTTCCAATGGGAATGATGCCTTTTCAACATCGCTGCCAATCAGAATTGTCATGACATATGATGAATGCATACATTACATGTTTAGTGCCACTTATACAACATTTTTAGCAGACAAAGGGACTATTTCATGCCACGTGGAGACTGGGAGAAAGGGGGACATCTGGAATCTATTAGACAGTGCTCAGTAAAGTACCAAAAGGAATTGTTTTCTGAACATTTGATAACAATGTTAATTATGTATGTAGGCAGTGTATAGCAGTAGTATTGGGATACGGTATTACATTACCACATAGGCATTATATAACTTTGTTATATGTGCATTATAGTGACATTATCCTGTGCACTACATGTTGTTATTATGTGGATTCCCTATTGCTGTGTTACAGTATGTGTATATTTTATGTAGTTTTTGAAAGACCTTTATTGTGATGGTGCTACAGTTTGTAAAATGTAATATATTGTAGCTGCATTATTTGTAGTTTTTACCTATAGCCTGTTTTTGAGCTAGTTATTCTGAAGGGCCCCTCTTATTGTTTTATTGTTTTACCAAGGGCCCTCCACCAGCCTTGCATAGCCTCGTATGTGTGTGATGATAAATTAGTTTCTTTAACTTGTCATCATAATTCTTCTACAGTCTGGAAGATGTTAATATCCAGCAAGTTCCATAGCTAGCTGTTATGGAATTATGTTACTCTTTTTAAGTTTTGTGCCACAGCATGTTACACTATTTGTGTAAATTCTAATAATAAGTGTATAAAACATCATGCTATGCAGATAGAACTGTACATCATGCTGTGATATTCAGAGTTGCCCAACATCTGTACAGATGGCATTTGCTATATCTGCAGCTTTTCACCATTATTACACATTGTATTACATTGTTAGACCCAACTGTTTTTCGGCATGGCAAAGAAAGGTAAAAAAATATATAGTCTCTTGGGAAACTAAAGGTTTCCAATATCATGCGTTCTTCTGCAGACATGAATTCCGTTCAAGCATGCATAGAAGAATATAAAAATATAGCCTGCTTCATCTTTTTCTTGTCTCTATCTATTGGGTGTACTGTTGAACTCAGTTTTCTTGGGCACACCAGATAAAGTGATTGAGAAGGCCAACCCTCCAACAAGCCCTAAGAATAGACCATAGTAATCTTCAAATTTGGGTGCCTTCTGCTGAACCGTTAACATGTTAGAGCCTAGGTTCAATGGAGGACCCTCTGGTAATGGTTGGCCAGTCTGACAATGAATGGGTGTGAGTTTCAACCTCTTATGGTAGTTGTTGGTGGTGGGAAATATTAAGCATCCTCTTCAGTATCCTTTGTTCTCACAAGAGGTCAGACTATTGGATGGGTCTTGTTTTCTTCTCCCTATTGAGTACCCCTCACCTTATTGCTAAGGTGGTAAGTAAGGGGCCCATGAGAGGGTAAGGGTCTGTACCTGCTTATGGTTCACTAAACAGTTCAAAGAGTAATTTACTAGTAAGCATTCTTTCAAGGTGAAGTAGACAACTGCATCCTTCTTTTTTTTATAGAATATATATAAAGAATTAACTAAAAATGTTCTTACTTGGTTTATAATTGTTGAAGAATATTCAGTGTCATCGTACATGTAGCCATCAGTGCAGATCTCAGTCTCGAAGTCACTGGTATTGCTTGTAGAACTATAATTTAGTAAATTGAGTTGGGGGTTTGTATATCTTAAGCAGCTGGAGAATTTTCCATTAGACGCCACCGGAATATGAGCATGTAGCCAAAACCCGGTAAAATTACCTTCTTCCCAGGACTCATTGAGCTTACATCGATGCTTTGGGATAGCAGCAGTAAAGTTCTGCATGAGATTGTGACTAGCCAACATGAAAACTGGCAAGGACAGCAGAATGACATGAATTATCTGAAATCGTCCCATGCCACCTATTCTCTCCAAGATCTCTTGAAACGCCATGGTTGTTCACGTCGTTCACAATTTCCACATAAATGACTAGGAACATTGAAGTTTTGATGAAGATAACATGACAATGTACAAAGTCAGGGGATGGCACATTGAGAGAAACTAGGCTGCAGTCATATATAAGAGCGCACCACATTGTACTAAGTAGGCATAAAGTTTAATACCAACTAACTGTGTGTGTTAAACTTTTACTGGTATATAGAAGCATTAACTTGGGGAGAAAAGACAAAAAATTCCTCTGAATTTGAGATAAAGGGCAAGGCTTAATGACTATTATAGGGCAAGTTACAAAACATACAAATAACCTATTAACTTATGTTCTAGATATTTCACACTTTAGGAAAAACATGTTGAAAAGAGCCAATAAACAATACATATCACTTGGAATAAAAGCAAGGCTCATAAATTGTGAATTAATAATACACAATTACTTGTAATATCATTTGTTGATTTCATGGAAAACAATAAAATTGGATGTAGATTACTGACAGATCGGCAGGGAAGCCGCTGGGAATTTTAGTATCTCCACATCCATGTGTATAATAATTAGAACAGTACATCATATCTAAGCAATTTCCTAATATATTCTGAAATGCAGAGGTGTGAGTGCCGTGTTGTTCACAAACTTAACTTCAAAAAAAGTTCAGTAAATCTGTGAAGATAATATGTGGGTCATTAATCTGCCACCATCTTGTACAACATACAAATGAAAGGAATTGCTGTTTTAGGGACACTCCAGTTTTGACAGGGCATAGTTTATTGGCTGTAGGCAGTGCTTTTTGCCAAACCCATTTAATCCACATAAGACTCCCAAATTATTCCAGACTTTAGAATTGAGACTGCCAAAAAAACACCATATTCAGATTAAAATATTCTTGTCATAGGATGACAGCAACGGACATTAAACTGTCACAGAGTCCGTTCCCATAGACACTAATGTAAACAACATGACGGTCATGCATGCAGGACTTTATCTTCTGTTACAAAGGTAAACAAGCATGACGGAAAATAGCTTCCGTCAAGTTGTTTACATTAGTGTCAATGGGAACGGACACAGAATCAGTCTATGACAGTTCTCTGTGACAGTTTAATGTCCGTTGCTTGTATCCTATGATGGAAGACAGCAGCGGACATTACCAACGGTAGTGTGAACGCCCCCTAAGAGCAACTGCAATGATAACTACAATTGAAGCATTGGTTGAGCAGATCTTCTTGACTGTACAGTCGTATGGGACAGTCCAATGTGGTCAACGGAAGTGACATCAAGTCAGTCCTTCATGAAGGTTGCAACAATACGATTTGTTGAAAGATAACAAGAACATTAGCTGAACATGGCCATTTTAAAGCAAACTTCATAGTTGAAAATGTGATAGGGAATGGACAGGATGTAGATGGGATAGTTAAAGAAAAATTAGGGGATCAATGGGTGGACGCAGAATCCTCTCGTCTGTAGAGATCATAAGCCTGTAAGGGATTGAAAATAAGAGAGGATGGGTATAGTGGATCCATGTATTTTCAAATGTGATGTTGGATTCTAGAAGGATACTGGTGAGTTTTTCATTGATACAAAAGTTACCTAGTTAGTAACTTCCTGAAAGTTTCTCCAAGAATGTGCCATTGTCTGTTTGGTTGCTAGTTACACAATGTAAGTATCTAAAATTGTGTATGTGTCGCGGAAGGAGGCTTAATATGGCCACTTTAGAGTCTTTATGAATGATAAAGCCAAATAAACTGTGCAAGAGGTCAAACACTCAGCCCAAAAACTGGTCAGCCGAGGAAAGAACCACCATATATGTAAAGTGCCCCCCTCTAAAGGACATCCTCAGAAGCATGTTGTGGAGTAGTTCAACACTGTATGGGCTATACAGCTGGGGACTAAGTATCACCACATTAGGACTTTATACGCTGTTACCATGGCTGTAGTATTAATAGAGCAATGAGAGGCCAAGTCTCATATCTGCCATCAATCAGTTGTGTTTATGGTAATACTGAGATAGTCCAGATCCCAATATTCAAACCCAAACCAAACCAAATATTAAGATCCCAGTCCAGACCCATAATATTTAGACCCCAATGTTCAGACCTCAGACCCCATAATACAGATTACAGTATTTAGACCTAAGACTATATTTCATACTAGAACCTAATATTTATACTCCAGACGAAGACCTCAAAATTCAAACCCCAGATATCATAATTTAGACCTGACCCCACAATTCAGATCCCAGATTTCAAAATACAAACCCTAGACTAGACCCTTTTAAGTTCTCATCAATTCTCACTCCTGGCTCTTTTTCTGCAGGCCAGACAACTCTTTAACTCGAGGTGCCACTGCACATGATATCATAGGCAAGGTAAGGGGAGAATCATGGATCAGATAAAAGTATCTATTTTTTTCGAGAAACAGTGCCACGCTTGTCTTTTGGCTGTATCTTGTACAGCAGCTCAGTCCATTCACTGAGCTCCAATACCAGGCACAACTCAAGGACAAGATTAGTATTCTTTTTCTCAAAGACTAACAAAAATCCTTTAAGAGCCAATTCTTAAGAACAATTGGAAGTGTCTTCTACTTAAAAGGAGCCTGTGACAGTGAACATATTCTGTGATCTGCAGGGAGCATGTTATAGAGCAGGAGGAGCTGAGCAGATTAGTACAGATTCAGTATAACTAGTTTTTCATTCAATTAATTCACTGCTCTTTTTATGGTTAGTAGTCCAGTGGGTGGTCCTATATAGTTACTGTTAGCCTTCCATGTATAACTGTACAGACATAGCTGTCTATCATTGAGTAGGACCACCCACTGGACTCCTAAGCCCACAATGATCAATGGTTTAAATTATGAAAGCATGAACTTTTAAAAAACTTTTGATTTTCGGACAGCATTTGTGTCATTAAAATATTTTCTAGTTGCTATGGTTAGATGCAAGGCCTCACAAAAATCAACAGCAGGAGCTTGCTGATAACTGCGAGCAGTAGAGACAGCTATTTAAATTCAGCACAGTACTGTGAGCAAAGGCAGACCCCCAGACACGTTTACCAGAGCCTGCTGCGAGGCTGGATGGACTTTAGCTGAATCTGAGTCTGAATTGTCATCAATAATAAATGCACTGCAAGCTGATACCAACATAAAATCCACTATTGATTTACAGAGCAGGCCGGTAGGAGGTGAAAAGTCATACAGGTACGGGTCAGAACCAGGAGAGTACGTCAGAGGCAAAATCAGAAGACAGAAGCAATAAGCATGCCAAGAGTCAAAATCCGAGTGGGTATGTCACAGGCAGAATCAACAGGCAATAGAGTATCTGAAAACAAGCCAAAGGCCTATATAAAGCTAATGTGAACACAAACAGGAAGCAGAACCAAATTAGGAGTAGAAAAACAATTAGTTGGTGCTTGTGCCAAGAGGGAGGAGTCTTATATAGGCTTCCATAAAACTGCAGAAGCCTCCCAGGTTGACACAATAACCTTAAAGGTAAGGCAGCCAGATTGAGAATCCTGACAGTAATATATTTTATAATTATTATCTATTGAGAGCTGTATACTACTTTCACTAGGACTATGGAAAGCGGGCACTTATGTAATTGAGGGAAGTTGAGGCTGGGAGATCATGTCAAACAGCTCTGTCTCTATCTTATCAAACAATGTTTCCTTTGTCATATGAAAGATGAGAGTCTAACCTTTTGTATGACACCAAGATTGCTTTCCTAGTTGTATAATTTCCTGTGAAACTGTCAGTTATAAATGCAATGGGGATTGGAAAAATGTATATATATTGGGAGCAGTTGTGTATACTGTATATATATATACAGTATACAGCTGCTCCCAATCCTGACTATATTTTCACCTTGTGGAATCTCCTTGTTCACATGACACCAGAACCACTATTTTAGGTTTCATAGTGCCCTAGATTTAACAGTTTAAAGTTACCCCCTAAGCTTTAGCTTCCCTGCCTTATACCAGAGCTATACACCTGTTCTTCAGTGGGAAACATTGTATAGATCTCAGCTCTCAATAGACAAACAAGAGAAAGAATAAAGAAGCATAGGATTTCACAGAAAGGACTCAGAATTTGTTAAAGTTTAGTTACACATTAAATCACAAGTCATACTGGAACCTTTCCCAGTAAGCCATGTATCAATCTGCTCATCTCCTCCTGCTCTGTACCATGCTGTCTGCAAATTAAAGATCACGTTCAATTTGAACAATTCCATTTAATGCATTTTGACTTGAAAAATTATTTTTCAAAATCATTTCAATCTCTCAAAAATCTTGGGGAAAAAAATTGTTTTGCTTAAACTTTTTGTAATATCTATTATTATTGGACTGCCAGTACTATATTGTCATTCTCAAATGAAAATGGCAACCCCTGCTTGGCGAAGGAACTCATAAATATAGGTTGCAAATTTGTAGATGAAATTTGTATATCAAAACGACTGCGGAATAAATACAATTTAAAATGATAATTAAATTTAATGTATTCCTAGGATATGATTCCCCTTTAATGAATCAAAAATGCTTCCCATGAGGAAATATGCTAATGTGTAGCACTGTTTATTTTCAATAAATGAGTCATCCATCTGATTAGTCAGACCGTATTCTAATATGCTGTGTGGCCGCATACCTTGCTGTGCTGATATGTTGCTTCATTAAGAGATACGAGACGCTCATCCGCACCATCACAAAAAGATGCCAACATAGATTTGGAATATAAATAAGGAAATAACATCTTTATTTATAATGTGATGTTTAAAACATAAGTTACATTAAAAATAGCTACACTAATGTTACCCACTTACTCAAAAATTCCAGTGTCATAAAAACCGTACGACTCCTTGCACTGCAGTTGCATATAATTACTGTGTTTGACCCTTTGACTCCAATTTTCCTATCTTGACTAAATAAAAAAATTGTATTTTTTTGGTAATTTAGCGGAACATCAACCACAAATATGTTTTTGTACTTTAGAGTGATGTTAATTATATTCAAGGCAATAAAATGTTGCAAATGAAATATAAAATTCTACTGTATAATAAGAATATTTTTTCATTTTTAGCAAGAAAGCCCCATAGCTTGAAAAACTTTAGCTTGGTGACTTATCTAAAGTTTATTTCCAGGTTTTAGATTATGATTGCACTAAATTTGTGCCCCACATTTGATCTGACCTATGGACATTACCATAACTGGACCTGTTGTTAAAATGACCATTGTTATTGTGTTACTTCAGTACATTTGTTCAGATAAGGTAGCCAATGGTTTTATTATTTTTGAAGGAAAGAGTAGCTTAGTATGTGGTGGAAACCATGATGGAATCCTGACAATACCCTTTATAAGTAAGTGGGCCCCATTGGTCACAGTTTTCATCCACCATAAGCCACATCCAGGCCACATCCCTCATTCTGCACCTAACTCACCACTCTCTACGAATGTAGTCATAGCCGGGCAGGCTGGGCTTCAGCCCGACATATTTATTATAACTCACACCAGTTATATGGGAAATCCAATTCCTAACTAGTAAAGTTCACTAGGCTGGCCCATGGCTGGAGCCCCTTGATAAATCAGTCGGACCTTGTTCCTGATGGGTCCTTTATTAAGACCTAATAAAACTGCCCCATTGGGATCTTTTTTATTTTCTATACAGTCTAAAGCCTTCCTCCCGTATACACATTATCCCTGCTGACCCGTGTTGTAGGTACACATTCTGTATGTGATGTCCTATTTGCTATACTATCTGTAAAAAAAAAAACCAAAAAGTTCTAATAAAAATGTCAATTTAAAAAAAAGTAGTCATAACCTTTCCAGGCAAAATTCTACCCGCAAAGAAGGCTATGGACACTACGGTATATACATAATTTTTTTCTTTGAAAGTTCTCCTTTGTGTCTCAAAGTTCACCATTAACACCATGTTGCTTGTCTGTTAATATCTGTTAATAATCTGTGTAACATTTTCCTGCTTGTCCACAAGTTCACATTTTAAGTTCTATTCATATATATTATCTGTTTTGTACAGACCCAAGAGGACACTGATGGACCTCATTTGACACCAACAAAGTCCAACTGTAGACTGAACCCTTCTTCCCATCAAAAAAACCTAAAAAGCCCTAATGGGACCTCCAAACACAGATGTAACCAGTGAGTGGACTGATATGAAGGGCAGCAGGGGGATAGTAAATGGTTCCTCTATACTTGCCTGTATGCGGCTTGTGGATGGGAATGGATGACTAACAAAAATTTTACAGCTGCAAATGATTATGTTTGCAACATTCTGTTTCCAATTGCAGAAGTGGATCAGCTCCGGAGGACAAACTATTAGGCCTTATTCACACAATAGAAAGAATACTGTGAAGAAGAACCCCTAAAATGACCACACCTGAAAAGACCTTAATGACTAGACACGTTTTAGTGTTTTTGCACATGTCGTTTTGACAGAACTTACTGTTTTAATTGTTGGTGCACCAAAGAATTTTTTGCATTTCTTTTTTACAACCTCTAGGGTTATCCATTTACGCCCTTTTCCGAAAAAATCTTTTAGTTTTATTAAGGGTAAACTGTGCCAAAAGTTAAAAAAAAAAAATATATATATATTTTTTAATTTGCAAATGGACACTGAAATAGTATATTACAATGGGTACCCTATTGTATTAAGGATATTTTGATATATTATATGTATAGTCTTGGATGGATGGGGTGGTTATGGCAACAGCTTGGTTAGATGGGGGCTGTTTTGTCTTAATTTTTCATTTTTTTTTTCTTATTTGTGTGTGTATGTGTTTTTTTTTTTAACATATTATCTCCCCCCATCATAAAAGACTCTGGGGAACATTCACACTTGACTTTGGTAGCCAGAGACCTGACCTGTTCCTGCTAGATTGCAGGAGAGTTAACTGCAGTGACGCCAAAAGTGTTACCCTGCACCGCCTGACGTCTTAAGTCAGTGGGCAATACTAAACAGGTTAAGGCTAAGGCCCCACCTAGCGAAACAAAAACCACGACAGAAACGCATCACATTTTTTCCGCAGTGTTTTTCACAGAAAGTCCGCAGAGTTTTCCTCTGCGGACTTTCTGTCCCTATTATACCGACACACGCCAGTGTTTCTGTAGGTATAATTGCCATTCTGCGATTTTCAAAAACAGAAGCGTTTTGGAAAATACAGCTTTTCCACTGCAATGGTTTTTTGTAATGTGTGGATGGGATTAGCCAGAATCCTATCCACTTTGCAGGTACTGTAAAATGCTGCATTTTTGCAATGTGGGGCCCCTGGTCTAAAGGAGTTGTGCTATCAATATAAATTGTAATAAATAAGCCATATATTGTATTTTTAGAGTATAATAAAAGTTTCCTTGCAGAAATATCACAATTATTTGCTTGTCATAGTTCTTTGTGGCGTACAAAATGTATAGGTTTGTGTATGCCATTCTGGTGAGAGTATGTAGCTTAGTAATATATAGTCCCGGATGATTGTTCTTATCTTTGTCCCAGATAAGGAAGAGCTGTCTGGTCTACGTAAGGATGTCTCCTTTTTTGTTATAAATGCTGTGGCCCATGCTGGGTGTTCTCTCTGAGAAGCAGAACATAACTTGTATCCAGTAACTAAACAAATGACATGCTTCTTTCATTAAGGATACAGCAGAAGCTGTACTGTACTCCACTGAGCATATATGACTAGAAGAGCCTCACTGGAATGACATGCTTACACTAGGGCTGCTATTACAATTGCAAAGAAATTATATTATATTTATATCCTGAAAATAAGACACTGACACCTGATAAAAAATTATGTTATCAACTTTCATATTATCTTGTATGCCTTATAATATTTGTAAGCTTTGGGGATCATTGGGACCACAAACTCTACGGCTAGAACAGTCAGCTTGCATTCTAGAATTTAAGCCACAGGTCTTGTGGTACATCTGGTGCGCAACATATCCACTTGAGCCGTACAGGTATATAGGGATATTTGCATTTTTTAATAGGATTTGTAGCTGAACTCCGGAAATCAAACTCAGCAACTACATTTTAGGTTTAATTATCATTCGCGGGTTTTATTTCCATCAAACAGGATACGCAGAATCACGGCATAAAATACACTATAAAATCCCAAACCATCTGGCTGCCCACTACACATATAGTACAATGTTCCTATCAAGGTGAATGCCTCCTGCTCAGTTCATACAAGTCACTTTCCTTCTCACAATATTGTGGATCATTTAGTTATCCATTAACTTTTCCAATTTTCCGATCAACAATGAGTTGAATGTGTTTTTGCTCCGGCCTTGACATAATGTGGGTGGAGCCATCACCCATGCCATATTTATCATCATTTATGGCACAAATTTGGTGTAAATGATGGCAAAACCTATGCCGGTAAGGGGCTGCTGTAGCCATGTGCCTAGGTGCTTGGATGCTGGTGAGAAGTATCTAATTCACCTCATCATGAAATAAGCACTCCCTCAGCGGCTCCGGGTACATCAAAACCAGTGTACAATATGGGACTCATCAAGCCTGGCATATTGTATTCCAGTTTTAATGTTTTCTTGGATGTATCCTTCCAGCGATCTTGTGTCTAAGCACAAATTCACGCCATACCCTTGATGGTGTAGATTGTGTAGACACACCAACACCCTGCCCCACATGTGACTATTTTAGTCGATTTTCGACTATTTTACACCACAAAAGTGATGTAGCCACTATGGTGAATCCCCCTATATGTTTTAATAGACATTTCTAGGAAAGTTCTGTAAATTATATAATGTCTGATTGCTTAAAAATGGCATTTTTATAAGAAGTATATTTATAGGTCCCTTGGAATTCTACCCATATATACAGCACTATGCTTACATTGGTAACACCACTACCATACCACTTTGTAGGAAGTAGCAAAACATTTTCCACAACCCAGATCATGAATTCCTTGCCTGTCTTGCTCTTCTCCAGTCACAGGCTCAGTCTACATCCACCCAGGCCAATCATACAGAAAGGGTAGGAGACAAAGGAACCTGGCAAGGCAGGAAGCTGTGACCCTGTAGAACCTACAACAACCATCTAGCCACTTTGTAAATGTTATAGGACAGGCGTGAAACTTTGGAGAATGCCATTGCAATCCCAAAAATAACCAAATATCTGCTGCTTAAACATCAGCATATAAACTAACAGAACTGCAGATGAATGTTGGGTTATGTCACCATTCCTTAAAGCAAGGACTGGCTAGAGGGGTTTAAAAAACTGAGTAATTTAAAGGGAGTTTACCACAACCAAAATCACTTCTTAACCACTAATATGCTGTTGTAGGGCAGATTAGTGTACATTTTGCTTTCAAGAAAATCAAGTTTTAATCTGTATGCAAATTAGCTTTTCGGTGCACCTGGGGCATTGCCTTGTCAGAGCACCATTTTGTGCGTGTGGTTGCCCAACAAGAGTTTACCTTCAGTGAATAGAACACTTATCAGTTTTACACTAACAACATAATACATTGCACTATATAAGTAGTGCAATGTATTATGCACAGTAAATGATCAAATGATCGCATATTAATGTCCCGTAGAGGGGCCAAAAATAATGTAAAAACAGTAATTGTATAATACATACCCAACATGGTGGAAATGTCAGCTGCTCAGCTCTTGATTGGCCGCCATATTTAAATACCCAACATCCACTATAGTAGTATGGCAGATGTTAGTAAAGAGTTAAGCTGCACGACGAATGGCACAAAATTAATAGTGTTAAAAAAATTACATTAGGGAAATTGCTGTTTCTTTTCTATTCCCTCCCAGAAAGAGTTGATAAATGTTAATCAATAAGATGGTCCTACAAAAAATAAGAACTGCATTGATGGAAAATCAAAAAGATTTTTGCTCCCAGTCTGAGATGTGTGAAAAACAAAAAAAATCGCCTTGGTTGATTAAGGCCCAACACAGTCTGATCAGTAAGGGGTTAAGAGACGAGACACCATGGTCATGGGGAGAAGGTCATTTGATTGTTAGAGCATTCGGAGCAGACGTGGGGCGTCACACAATTAGACCTTATTCAGACGTCCATATTTTGAGGATGTGTGATGCCTGTGAACATAGCGGACTGCATGCGGAACCTTTCATTTTAATGGTGCGGTGCACGTAAATGTCCATTCCACATAAAAAGAACAGAGACATGCTCCATTTTGTGGACCACGGAGCTCCTTTAAAGTCTATGGTCTGTTAAAAAAAAAATCACAAATTATACATGGAATCCATCCGTGAGCTGTCCGTTTTTCGTGGATATACAGACAATACAATAGTATAAGAAATGACAAAAAAAGGTGATCCGTTTTTGACCGACGTGAAAAATGAACCAACCCTGGACAGCCCAAGACCTGAAAATCTCACAAAAGCAGACACAAAATCACAGTACTCTTTGGTTCAGACATAAAGACAGTTTAACCAAAGGGATTACATCTATTTTCTTCCTGTAAAGTAATTTTGGAGCTTTTTAATGATGGATTTCAGCCGACTTCTACTTTATTAATTAGCTGATAAACATCCTCATTGACTTCTCAGGACATAATTAGTTAATTAGTAATCAGCCAGACTTCATACTGCAAGTCTCGTGTGGGAAATGATACATAGCATGCGGAATCTATTATTTATTCCAATGATTCTGTACCAATGGTAAGAGTGATTATTCATTACCACTAATGAAGTGACTTGTTTATGTCACATTGGAGAAGGTGGAAAGATGGCTTCTGTATGGCTGGGCACCGATGCAGAGACAGAGGCGTAACTTGAATCTCCTGGGACCAAATACAAAATTTGTAATGGGGCCCCTACCTAACTTGTACTGTTTAGTATAGTGATATATTTTATGTGGCAGATGGTCCTTTAGGGCCCCCTCATGGTCCAGGGCATGGTAGGAACTGCTGTCGCTGAACCCTCATAGCTACAACCCTGTACCGAGGGCAACATTGTCAGAGGACGGGTGGGAAATGCAGTGGAGAGTAAGTTGTAGGGCCTATAGAGCTTATATACTTTACTGGAAAAATATATTCTGAAATCCATGCTGATATGCAAAGGAAAAGCTGTTTTAAGGGATCAATAAAGCTAGAAATGAATGCAAAAAGTAAACCAGAAATATAAGTTTCCTCGCTATTTGTCAGTCTACAGAATTTTCTGCACGATCCTAACACAGTCTTGTAGAAATTCTGCAGAGAACAAAGGGGTTAATCTCCATCTTTTGCTAGTGACTAGCGCAGGATTTATCAAAGCAACCTATGTCCTACTGCAGACAGGCCAGGAGAGGGAGGTGTCTACTCTAGCCAGTTGTCTTGCAGTCTATGATATGGAACAAAATAGGCACTGCTGGTAAACAGTGCTAGAATCTTATGACCTGAAGACATGAGTATGGTGATAAACTGTGGGGAACATCTTCAGAAGCAGATATACTATTGTAGTTATGACTAGACACTGGCGTAAATATGGTACATCTTTGGCGCATATTTGGCTCAGTGTGGCATGTTTTTGGCACAATATGGTGTGTTTGGTTGGGCTAAAAATTTTGAGCTTGCTAGATATGTGGTTGTGGATTCTCAGAAAAAGGGGACATGGCTTAAATGTACCGTGATGTTCCAAAATGGTGTCACAAAATTCTGGCTCAAAGTAAGCCAACTAAAAGGTGGTATAAATGTAGACTAGACAGTCTAAAGATATGCCACTATGGTAAATCTGGTATATTTTCTGACTGCCTGTCTAAGCTCACACCGTCTAACTATTAGTAAATCTGGGCCATTGTAGAAGTAATCCAACAAGGAGTAGGAACTGTCTGGCACAGCCAGTTCTTAGGGGTAGGAGACTGGAACAAGTCATAATACACCACTTGATCAATGTTTGGATTAACCACAATGTCAGGAAGCAAGATTGTTTCCATAAAACACAATATTGGCTGTCTTTGTTAAGGGCACGTTAAAGGGCAAACAAGCAGCCTCCAGTGGTAAGGAGTAAAAGTGCAACACAATTGTAACAGTGTAAAATAGCAACCACTAATGGTAAGGAGTAAAAGTGCAACACAATTGTAACAGTGTAAAACAGCAGCCACTAGTGGTAAGAAGTAAAAGTGCAACACAATTGTAACAGTGTAAAACAGCAGCCACTAGTGGTAAGGAGTAAAAGTGCAACACAATTGTAACAGTGTAAAACAGCAGCCACTAGTGGCCAATTCATAGAAAAGAACATAATATAGTGCAGCAATAGGGTATAATAATAAATTAAAACAAGGGCTTTATAATGGCCCAATCATAATAAGTAACTACTAATAGTAGCGCCCAGAATAAATGCCACATACACTACTAAAGTAATACCATATATCTAGGAAAAACTAAAGCCAAGCTGTCAATGGAAAGGAGTGATAAGCATCGAACACACCTCATTCAAAGGACTATACTGAACAGTAAGCCTACATTCACACAACCATGGTGCAAAACAGCCGAGAAAAACTTTTTAATGGCCATTTTTCAAACAGGGGTGACCAACTTCACAAATTTCTCATATACAGTCCCTGACAAAAGTTCTGTCGCTTATCCATGTTGTGGAATCAAAAGCTTATAACCTGACTTTAAATTCATCCATTGGTTTTAGAAATGACTCATATGAAAGCTGAAACCCTCCCAAATGATTTTTTGGTTAAGAAAATAAATTGGCTTCACTGCTGAAATATTCATCATTTAATGAATACAGAAAGGTCAGATTTTGGCAAGACAAAAGTTTTGTCGCACACATAAAGTAATGTGAAAATCAAACCAATAATTCTGTTCAAAAACAAAGATATGTTTCATAACATTGGTGAATGAAGTTGTGGTGCTATTAGAGCCATATTTAATATTTTGTGTGACTTCCATGAGCTTGAAGGACTGCATCCATGCGTTTCAACAATGATTCATCCAATTTATTGATGAAGTCATCAGGAATAGCAGAGAATGCAGTCTGACATGCCTCCCAGAGTTCATCAAGATTCTTTGGTTTTGTCTGCCAAGCTTCCTCTTTCATCCTACCCCAAACATGCTCAATGATGTTCATGTCTGGTGACTGGGCTGGCCAGTCCTGGAGCACCTTGATCTTCTTTGCCTTGAGGAACTTTAATGTAGAGATGGATGTATGAGATGGAGCACCATCCTGCTGCAAAATTTGACCCCCTTTATGATTGGGAATGTAAGAGGAAGCTAATACTTCTTGATATTTTAGGCTATTGATATTGCCTTCCACCTTGCAAATGTTTTGCACACCCCTATACTGAATGTAACCCCAGACCATGATCTTTCCACCACCAAACTTAACTGTTTTCTGGGTGTATCTTGGATCCATACGGGCTCCAGTAGGTCTCCTGCAGTATTTGCGGAGGCTGTGGTGTAATTCAACTGAAGATTCATCTGAGAAATCCACCTTCTGCCACTTTTCCAGCGTCCATCCGTTTAGCAGGCTGTGGGCCTTGGCATATGCCAAACGTTTTTTTAATTGCCTTTTGTTTAGTGCTGGCTTCTGGGCACTGATTCGACCATGGAGGCCATTTCGAGACAGAATCCTACAAACTGTTCTAGTTGACACAGGGACTTGAGGTGACCAGGCCTGTTGGAGCTCTGCTGCAGAGGAAGAGGGGCTGGCTTTTGATTTTCTAACCAACAAACGTTCCTCCTGAGCAATTGTCTTGCGGGGTCTGCCGGACCTGGGCTTGTCAAAAACATCTCCAGTCTGTTCAAATCTTTTTTTTTAATTCTTTGTACTTGACGCAGAGACACATTAAAGGTGCCAGCCACCTCTGCAGTGGATCTGGTCTTCAGCCTCTTATAATCAAGGCTTTGGTCGCAGGGTTGATTTTTGGCATGTTGTCAGAGGTGAAGTTGCAGTTCAAGTGAAGGTCTTGGGTGCTGGAGTTCTTTTTATACACACCCACTAATTAACCGATCAATTAGTGAGCACAGGTGAGGCTTTAAGCTAGGATTGGGTGCATTATATGACAAGGCGACAAAACTTTTGTCTTGCCAAAATCTGACCTTTCTGTGTTCATTAAATGATCAACATTTCATCAGTGAAGCCAATTTATTTTCTTAACCAAAAAATCATTTGGGAGGGTTTCAGCTTTCATATGAGTCATTTCTAAAACCAATGGATGAATTTAAAGTCAGGTTATAAGCTTTTGATTCCACAACATGGATAAGCGACAGAACTTTTGTCAGGGACTGTATTACAATGTATGGGGGGATCCATGAAAACGGACAAAAATGGAGCAAATTTATTAAGACTGTCATATTGTATGCCAGTCTTAACAATCTATCGGACTGGAACTGGTGTAGATTTCCATTGTAACTCATAAAACTGGCATAAATTATAATAAATCCGTCTGGCTGAGTCGCGGATGCCTTGGTCTGTCCTGATCCCTGTCCCATACTGCCCACATTCACACAATGTGAGGGGGAGGCGTGGATCATGGCAATTTTCTGATGTAAAGGAAATTATGAATTTACCCTAATGTTGATTTTTTTTTCCCCAGAGTGTTCCTTGAAAATACTTTTCAAACACCTTTTAAAGTGTAAAAAAAGTAAAACTATGCGACAAATGCGCACACAGCAAGCTGAATATAGAGACATCTATCACAATGCCAGTGTGCACCAAAGTGTCAATGGCAGAGCGGTGCCGGCTGGCATTAGGATTGATAACTTTATTGGCTTTGACTATGATGCTTTGCCCAGGGCACTATTTTATTTAAAATAAGACCTACCTTTTATAGGTGAGTAGCTTCACTATCAAACCTAAGAAAATTGAGGCACTGAGAAGGAAACTCCCCAAAGTATGCCTACACCTAAGCTCTAGTCTTTCTATGGACATATAGGGATATGTAAAGTAAACTAGGCACAAAATATATAAGTTCTTCAGGATAAAAGTAAAATGAAATGAACAATTTAGTGAGATGTCTTGCAAGTCATATTCATCTCTGATGCCACATTTCCATAAATTGTATCGTAAATCGTGATTTCACAATATGAAAATGAAGGAAAATTGCTGTGGGGACGTTTTTTTAGCTTTCCTGAGCTTCAGTCTCTGCTCTACTATCCCTCTCATATACTCCACCCAGCTCCACCCTCCAGTACTTGATTGACAGCCTCATCCTGGCTCTCAGCATTAACAGCGTTCCTGGCTTCAATACTCTGCATCTACTGCACATACCTGATGACATCAGACTACTACAATACAGAGCTGATCCGCATGGGTCCCGGGTGTTGAACCTCAACAGATCTTCAATTTAATGATAGGCCATCAATTAATAAGTCCTGGAAAATCCCTTTAACATATTTACTATTCCAGACCACCTAAAATATGAACCATAAATACCTATACCAACCTAATCCACCAGGAATCTTTCCATTGATCCATTTACCACTCTCGATCTAAATAAACCATTTAACCACCCAATATTATGCAGTTATGTATGATGGTATTGTATTTGTGCTTTATAGGAATATTATTTGGATACTGCGTATTATTTCAGTACTACAGTATATGGACCTATTATACCGGCATTATATGGCAGTATGAGGGTCAGATCACGTGGTGAATTTTGAGGCAGCACCCACTATACAAAATCCACTGCTGAAATCTTTCTATCAGTGGTAGAAAGATTTCCTATTTCCTATTCCCACTCACTTCAATGGATGGTGTGGGTGGAAATTAATTTCAATGGGAGGTGGAATTTTTGAAGAGCATTGAATGGTGGTATGATTTGGGCACTATTGGCAGTATTTTGTAAGTACTGCACTGAACTTGATGCTTTTGTATATTTATCTAAATATTCTGGCTTCATAAATATACTGTATATAGTATAGGTAATAAGTGCCCGATTGCTTTGAATCCCACCACTGGGACCCCTACCAATTACAATCATGCATGCCTTAGCTCCATTCAGTCTTTATAGGACTAATAGAGATAGCTGAGCACTATACTTGGCTATCTTTTTCAGTCCAACAACCTTTGATTGGTGGGTTCTCTTTGTTGTCCCAGCAGTCAGCCCCCCAGCAATCGGACACTTGTCACCTATCCAAGTTGTTATTGTGTTATAACCCATTTAACCCAACCAGGTTCGGAAACATTGGTCATGGTCACACATGTTCATGTTCTTTGCTCAATGAAGTTTAGATTCATTGGCAGTTTTGTAAATACCCAGGTTATTTAGTAACCAGATCCATGATGATTATGACAGTGATTCTAACTTTGCCCTTTAATGTGCCATCTGCTGGTTTTTAGTGTGATGTGAGTACATAACCAATATACTAAGACTCCACTACATAGTATTCGCCTTGGATTGCTGCAAGTCAGCTATATTAGGTGTGTCGATAGTAGCAAAGTGTTTTGTTGCAGATACAAACATTTGGAGAATTGCACTTGTGTAGTCTGTAGTCTGCAGGCTAGTGTATGCTATTCGAATGGAACTGAATAGTACAGAACTAATGCATTGTATGTTTCAGTTATGAATTCTGTCCTCCATATGGTCTAATGGTAAAATAAGTGGAATATGGCATGGTAAGGGGAAAGAAGAATACTTGTTATCATTCCAGTAGATTTCCACTGGTCCCTATCGGGGGTAGAATGCATTACTGATTGATAAAATGACTTCCGCAATGCTATCCTGTATTACATTTAATGTGTTAATGTGTTTCTTTATTAAAAGTATTAAACATAACAGACAGAGACAGAACATTGAGAGCAAACACAGTCTTGCCACCCACTTGGCTAGTGGCTTATATCTTTGGAATAGCTGAATGGATTTGGAGGACCAAAACAAATGACACAGGGTAACAGCGGCTATCAGATCATGTATGTCCTTCGGCTTTTGAGACATGGTGACAGGTCCTCTTACAGTGTTGTGAAGTATATACAGACAAAAACAATGACATCATAATACAGGTGAAATAATGACAATGGAACCTACAGTTATTTCATTTCACAATAACCATGTACACAGGACTGCTCTTATAAGAACCTTTTGACAAAAACCACACTCGAAAATTCCAGATCATTTATTTATTCACTTATTCTATTAGTTACATTATACGTACATCTGTTTTCAAGTGAACTAAAAAAATAAAATAAAAAGCAGAACTGTAGTTTTATTTTACAAGATTATATTCTGTTTTTCTAAGTAAATAGTTGCTTAGTATTCTATGTGCATGCAAAACATACTGGGGCAGATAAACTAATGCTGAGTAACTTTTAGACAGTGCAAAGTTAGACTAGACCAGTGATGGCAAATGTATGACACACGTGTCAAAGGTGAAATGCCAAGACATTTTGGTCCGAACCAAGTGGCAGCTGCAGGAGTGCACCTTCCCTGAGGTGACCTGAGGCAGCGCCTCATGGAATAAATGGGGGGGGGGGGGGCGGCATTTTTTTTTAATCGGCAGTTACTTTTTGTGTTTGCAATAAGCAGCTGCCGATAATTTTTACTCATCTGTCCATGCTCCTGTCCTGGCCGCTGCCTCCTCTAGGCAGTGCTGCACTTACGTCACGCCGGTGAAGAATGCCGGGACGCTACGCACAGCGTCCCAACGTTCTTCAGTGTCGGCTACAGCGCACCTTGGAGGTGGTAGCGGAGGGCGGCCAGGACTGGAGCATGGACAAATGGACTGCTACTCTGCGTGGGAGTGGAGGAAAAAAAAAAAAAAGAGAGTCATATACTGTGTGGGAGGGATATAAAAAGGGGGTTATAAACTGTGTGGGGGCCATAAATAGTGGGATCATATGCTGTGTGGGGGGGGGGGGGTAAAAAAAGGGATCATATACAGTACAGACCAAAAGTTTGGACACACCTTCTCATTCCAAGAGTTTTCTGTGTTTTCATTACTATAAAAATTGTAGATTCACACTGAAGGCATCAAAACTATGAATTAAAACATGTGGAATTATATACTTAACAAAAAAGTGTGAAACAACTGAAAATATGTCTTATATTCTAGGTTCTTCAAAGTAGCCACCTTTTGCTTTGATTACTGCTTTGCATATTCTTGGCATTCTCTTGATGAGCTTCAAGAGGTAGTCACCTGAAATGGTCTTCCAACAGTCTTGAAGGAGTTCCCAGAGATGCTTCGCACTTGTTGGCCCTTTTGCCTTCACTCTGCGGTCCAGCTCACCCCAAACCATCTCGATTGGGTTCAGGTCTGGTGACTGTGGAGGCCAGGTCATCTGGCGTAGCACCCCATCACTCTCCTTCTTGGTCAAATAGCCCTTACACAGTCTGGAGGTGTGTTTGGGGTCATTGTCCTGTTGAAAAATAAATGATGGTCCAACTAAACGCAAACCGGATGGAATAGCATGCCGCTGCAAGATGCTGTGGTAACCATGCTGGTTCAGTATTCCTTCAATTTTGAATAAATCCCCAACAGTGTCACCAGCAAAGCACCCCCACACCATCACACCTCCTCCTCCATGCTTCACGGTGGGAACCAGGCATGTAGAGTCCATTCCTTCACCTTTTCTGCATCGCACAAAGACACAGTGGTTGGAACCAAAGATCTCAAATTTGGACTCATCAGACCAAAGCACAGATTTCCACAGGTCTAATGTCCATTCCTTGTGTTCTTTAGCCCAAACAAGTCTCTTGTGCTTGTTGCCTGTCCTTAGCAGTGGTTTCCTAGCAGCTATTTTACCATGAAGGCCTGCTGCACACAGTCTCCTCTTAACAGTTGTTGTAGAGATGTGTCTGCTGCTAGAACTCTGTGTGGCATTGACCTGGTCTCTAATCTGAGCTGCTGTTAACCTGCGATTGGTCTTCCTTTCCTGGGGCGGTCCTCATGTGAGCCAGTTTCTTTGTAGCGCTTGATGGTTTTGGCCACTGCACTTGGGGACACTTTCAAAGTTTTCCCAATTTTTCAGACTGACTGACCTTCATTTCTTAAAGCAATGATGGGCACTCGTTTTTCTTTACTTAGCTGCTTTTTTCTTGCCATAATACAAATTCTAACACTCCATTCAGTAGGACTATCAGCTGTGTATCCACCTGACTTCTGAACAACATAACTGATGGTCCCAACCCCATTTATAAGGCAAGAAATCCCACTTATTAAACCTGACAGGGCACACCTGTGAAGTGAAAACCATTTCAGGTGACTACCTCTTGAAGCTCATCAAGAGAATGCCAAGAGTGTGCAAAGCAGTAATAAAAGCAAAAGGTGGCTACTTAGAAGAACCTAGAATATAAGACATATTTTCAGTTGTTTCACACTTTTTTGTTAAGTATATAATTCCACATGTGTTAATTCATAGTTTTGATGCCTTCAGTGTGAATCTACAATTTTTATAGTCATGAAAATACAGAAAACTCTTGGAATGAGAAGGTGTGTCCAAACTTTTGGTCTGTACTGTGCATAAATAGCTCCTGGCCGACAGCTGTTCCTCCCGACTTCCCCAAATACATGCATGCTCAGCTATTAGGGGCCATAAAAAGGGTTGATACTGTGTGAGGGCCATAAAAATGGGTCAAATACTGTGCGGGGGCCATAAAAATGAGTCAAATACTGTGTGGGGGCCATAGAAAATGTGACACAACACCTGAGTTAAGCTAGGTGGTTTTTTTTTTTTACAAATTATAACACACAAAAGGTTAGTCATCACTGGACTAGACAGTCGTAAACTGCACCAGATTTCCCAAAGTGTCTAATACTGTTTGAAAATCTGCCTTCCTTTTAGACTGTCTAGTTTAACTTTACACCACTTATTAGTTGGCTTAGTTTTATTTTTGCACAAATTTGGTGCATTGGCTTGACTTTTGGCATATTGTATGATGCAAAGTTTTGCATATTAAGATTACAAAGTGTCTAAAACACATAGAAAGTGAGGTGTAAAGCATATATGCCAATTTTGTTGCACAAATTACGCCAGAATTCTGATGCCTTTTTATTAGTTTACCTGCCCCAGTGTACATTAGAAAAGCATATGTACAACTACAACCTCTTTTTACATACAATAGGACTGTGGATATAATGCAGTCTTTGTTCTGAGATATATGTATAGTTCTCTGCACAATTCTGAATATCCAAAATATACAGAACAGACCTTTTAGTACATGGCTACCTCATTTGCCACCATTTTGTTGCTTATTGTGAACCTAGCACAAAAACTGGCCATATACTTTTAGCAGCTATTGGCTGTAAGGTTTTATGGCTTACAGCTATTACTAACAAACTCCCCATATATATGCATGCTCAGTTCGGCCAAGCATGCAAGTGTTTTCAATTGGGAGACTGGAATAAGCTGATGCCAGGCACCTCTGGCAGCTTATCTCCCCTGAAAATAAAGGATCAGGCATGTTGAAATACAACATACCTGATCCTGTTTTCCTCCTAACATCTCATATGCATTACATGATCAGTTGGTCCCGCTGAGACTGGCAGGGAAGGCTAACCTAAGCCTAACATGGATGAACACATTCATCTACTCCTTCGTGCCATTTGGCAGATATTTGCCACTTTATCTTTTAGCTTCACACTTTCACTCTTTTGTAGTTTTAACTTTAAGAGGACTTATAGTTTCTTACAGATCAAATATGGATGTGCAATATGGATTTTATTTTCACCATTTGTTTCATTTTTGTCTCTATTTTATCCATTTTTGCTCAATATTATGTTCTGGGTTGTTGTTTTGTTTAATTTGTGCTTTTCAACTTTTTCTTATAGAATTAATGATTTTTTTTTTTGTAATGTTGCAGAAATATAGAAGTTAATATGGATGCTAAAACAAGGAACTACACAGAATTATGCAAACATGGAACATGCACACTTAGTTCATCCCATTGGGGCAGATTTACTTCTCCTGTTTAGGTAATGTATACTTAGGGTATGAGTTAGGTCATTTGTATCAGAAAACTGGATTTATATGCAACTTTTAGATGCTTTATTGCTGTTAGACACTTTTATCATGTATTTCCTCCATTTTTGCCTTAATTTGCACCAGATCTGGCACTTGGGTTTAGTGGACATGACTTTGGTGTCAGGATTATGTTAAACACATTTATGGCTTGTGACTATATTAAAAAGATGATAAAGTCATTCCTTGAGAATTTTGCCCCAAACAGTACAAGCAGCGGTAGCCTTACAGACATCAGGCACAAGCAGAACACACGGATGGTAAGGAAGAAGCTAGACATCTCTGGGTGAATAGAAAAATGGTTTTTAACCCTGCTATTAATTATTTTTTTTGTGTGTTTTTTTCTCTGCAGGTTTCCAGTATCCTGTTGACTATGTCGGATTTGGTGAACTATGTCGGAACTCTGTCCGCAATTATATTTTTATTAAAATAGTCAAAGAGAGTTGTGTGGGGGAATGTTTATTTTAATATACTTTTGTGGTATGCGTATGTTTAACCGTTTACCCACCTTACTATTGGAGCTTTCCATTAGTAAGGCTATGACTTATTGTTAGCCAGACATAAGGCTAACGCTACAACCCCTTCACTAGTACTTTGGTAACCAACAATCCAGGGGTACTGAGAAGAGCTGGGCACCATCAGACCCAGACCATGTAAATTGATTGTAACCCCCTGGTAGACTGGCAAGAACCAATAACCATGGACCTTCCCAAACTGATAATACTACAGGTTTTTACCTTTATAAAATGAGTCATCCCAAATTATTTATTTGAATAAATAAAATAAAAATTAAAAAAAAAGTATGTGACATACTTCACTAGTGTATTTAATTTAGTAAATCTTGCCATAAATTGTTTTGGCTGACAGCTATCATATGCAGACACTCTATATACATGCATGCTCAGCTCACCTGAGCTTCCATGTGTCCTAGGTTGAGAGAGGAGCATTAGAAGCTGCCATGTTAAACTATTAATTTATCTACAGTCCATCCTAGTCCCAATCTCGATTCATGTCTGTTACAATGTTCATGGCTCACCCGATCTGTGTGGCTGTAAGGAAAATATTTTTGGGTTTTGGACTTTTTTCCTTTTTTAATCTGAGTAAATCACAATGTATTTTCCTAGGAACTGTAACCTTGTTACTTGATTAATAAATAAAGGATGGTATTGTACTTAGGATGAAAAAATACTGGAGGTTGGTCTTTCAGTTGTCTTCATTTACTTGGACAGGTCATTTGGCCAATGCTGCATTGGCACTGTACCACCAGTATGGAAGCC
The DNA here is from genome assembly GCA_947044405.1 of Leptodactylus fallax. Classification (NCBI taxonomy): domain Eukaryota; kingdom Metazoa; phylum Chordata; class Amphibia; order Anura; family Leptodactylidae; genus Leptodactylus; species Leptodactylus fallax. The sequence goes on along the minus strand of CAMRHE010000138.1, from coordinate 2,404,445 downwards.
TTGGCACATTTTGGAATTTTAAAGGAGACCCAGTCCCTTCTCAGAGTATTCACTCTGGTTCTCCATAGCATCCTTTAATGAGCATGTCTCAGAAGCACCCATATGTATGCCAAGGAAAACATTTTGGCAAAATTAGTGATCTTTTTTTCAAGCTTCATTGGCACCACCAATGTTACAAGGCCACACGTACAGGGTTTGTGGTTACGGTCTGTAGAGGTACAATTTCTTTCTTCTGTTCTTTTTCTGGTGCCTTGTTTTTCCTTTTGAAGAAAAATTAAAGGATCTATTATTTATTGGTCATTTAGGCTTTATTTCACTATAATATACAGAATTGCTAATACATAGTCAGGATACAATTTATGCCTCACAAGTACAATATATTTAATTTTACTGTACGTTTAAGCCAACACAACAGTTAGTTAAAAGGGTTTTTGGGAATTCAATATTGTTGGCCTATCCAAGGGATTGGTGGTAGTCCAACACCAGGCACCCCCACAGATAAGTTGTTCGAAACAGCAATAGTAATCAGATTATTACTGCCTCCGCATCGCCAGCCATCTGACGTCACAATCATCGGTTTAGTGAATGGGACTCTGCAATACCAAGCATGTCTATATACTGAAAAAGCTTAGTAAACAGTTAACACTATGGCCTCTTCACACTGCTGATCAGTGAGGGTACTGTGTGTTGGACCCCCGCCCATCTAATATTGTTGACCTATCTTCTGGATAAGTCATCAAAAAGTAGTGGTGGAGAGGCTCATGAGGGATCTTTGAACCAGGACATAACATGTGGACATAACCTAAGGAGCCATTCACACCTCAGATTCCTCTCCACTTTTCAGTGCTCTGCAGGAGCATTAACCCGAACCCATGGGTTTACTCACTGATTAATCTCAGACACAACAGATCTAATCTGCCTGAGCCTCACTCCATTGACCCTTGGACTGAATCAGCCGTGAAATCCATGGAAAGATCGAATAGGATGTTTCTTTTCAAAGCACTTAGCAAAGAAACATAGATAGAAGACCTTGCTGTGTTTCTACCTTATTATCTGAAATGTTAAAACCTACAGAGTTGCATCATTTAACTTACCCAATTTCCACCTCTTCTATGGTGTCAGGCAGTGGTTTATTCACAGTCTCAGGCAAAAAGTAGACAAGTAGCCCCGATAATATTGGTGAACCTCCATATATGAGCAGAGGCAAGAAAGGATAAAATTCACCTAACATTTTTACCAGAGGAGCCACAATGCCACCTAAACGCGCCATGGTGCTACCCAAACCAAGACCACTCTGTCTGGAAATAGAAGAGGACATTAGAGTCACACACAAGGTATTATGTTCTCCTTGTGAGCTAGATTGAGAACTTTCATCTTAAAATACAATCTAAATGACTTGTAAGTAACTGCATGTGTGTCATAACAGGACTGCCTAGTGCACACAATACGTCCAGATCTGAGCTAAATACATGACATTCCAGATCCAAATCTAATTTTTACCAGAAGACATCTGAACAGGAGAGCCATTTTTAACCCTTATATGGAGAAAGAACCGGACAGTTTGGTCAAACTGAGTGCTGTGCCACAAAATCTGTTTCTACATGGCTCTAAGCCATAGGAAATGTTTATATTTCTCTGTTATCTAATATCAGGACTGAATGAAAGATTGAAGAAGTGATTTTACGCTTCTTACTGATCATAAGATCATTATGTATTAAAGGGAACCGGTCACTAAGAAAATACTATATAATCTACCAGCAGCCAGAGGAGGGGAGCAGATTCATATATAGTTTTCTTACAAAAGAAGCTCCCCTTATTAATATTGCATTGGATTTTACAGATGTGCTCTTCCTTAGCTATCCTATTGATCGGATATGTCATGACAGGTGAGATGTGCGTCACAAGATGACCATCTTTTCAAGACATTGGGGGAACATTATTATTCCATCTATGCCAGATGAGTGGTAATATGGAAAAAGCGTGCATGAAATCATGTGTTAACAGTGGAAAATTCTGGAATTACATGTGTATCCCATTGTAAATTTATAGCGGTTGTTTGATCATTGACAATATAGCTTGTCAGAAGTGTGAGATGCTTATTTAATGTATTCTAAATGTACAATGTGTATATGCCAAGATATAACTACACTCAAAGCTCGTAAATAAGTTATAATACTTTATTAATAAACTGTTAATAAAGCATCACATGATCATTTCTTCAGAAGCCACAGTTCCTCCAGTGCTCACTGTACTCCTCTGTTATCCAGGCTCTGAATACTATATTGGAGACTCTGCCACAGAAACCGCCAAAAATCGGTAGAGAGATTAGTCCTGCATGGAGGACTTTTCTCTCCGCTGTTTTCAATTCTGAAATGGTGGACACCCGGGGGACCCCCATTATAGTCAAAGGGGTCCTCGCGGTGTCCGTGTGTAACTGCTAAAACAGTGGTACAGTCTCTTCATCGTTCAGGTCCCCCAGTGCACCTGAACAATAGGGAGACTGGTGCAGATGTGAACCTAGCTCAGTGGGTTTGCAACACTAGGTCATAAGTTTAAAACTGGCCAGACTTTCTGTCTACTGGGGACTGCAGATACCTGATGGAATGGAACCAGGATGTCAGTGTGAACAGAGCCTGAACTGCTTTCTTTGTATATGGTTGTACTTTTATTATGCAATAACATTTCCCTTCTTCCAAAAGATAATACATAGGATATATATAGGAAGGATATCTATAGGAATAATTTCTCTAAATCATTAGGTATACATTTTTTGCTTGAAAGAAACTTCATTTTAAAATCAATTTATGATGCCCATTTAAGAAGCCAAAAGCCTGAAATCATTTTGGGGTTATGAAAATGCAGCATGTCAATTTTATCTGCGGAAACGCTTGTGTTTTCCCTATAGATTTAGGCTAAGGCTCTACGTTTTTGAAACGCAGTGTTTTTTTGTTGCAGATTTTGCTACGGTTTTGTGAGCCAAAGTCAGGAGCAGCTATAAAAGGAATGGAAAATATGCACTTAGATGTTTCCCTTCTGTTAAATCCACCACTGACTTTGGCTCAAATCTATAGGGCGTTTTCCCTATAGAAACTCCAAAAAGATAAGTGAAAACAATTGTGGGTTCTTTATTAACCAAAAGTGATGTTTTCAGCCCATATAGAGTATAGAAGTCATTCTCAAGCAATTCAGTGGTACATAAACAAGATATATATAGCATTGCCAATTATATACCAAAGTGCCAATTATATAATTAAAGGGGTTGTCCAGGAACAACAGATTTTTTTTTTCCAGGAGGCTCGTGCAGATAAAAAAAACACAAAATACCTGTCTGCGGTCACGTGCTGTGAGGACTTCCACCGGAACAGCAGCCTGGGACACCTGAGTGCCAAGGACAGGAGAGTATGTTTTTTGTTTTCACTCTCCCTGTCCTCCTGGAAAAAAAATTCTGTAATTCCTGGAAAACCCCTTTTAAAAAACATTAATATTGTATAGTTTCATGTGCATACGTATTATATATACAGTATGTGCACATTTGTTAAACTATACTATATACACTTATCTTTTTGGAGTGCTGCCTGGTTCATACATTAAATATATATAATTAAATGTATATATTTAATTAATCCTATTTTCAGCCATACTGAAGATAGCATCTAATATAACGCATTATTTCACAAAACCTAGAATACAGGGGCTCTGGGACTGTCACAGGGCTAGCTGTTACTGCACAGATGTCTGGGGAACCCTCCGGGGTAGAGATTGCCATCGCTAGGGATGTAGTTGCTGGAGGTCTGCTGACTTATAAACACATGGTTCATGTGCGCTCAGTGGCAGAATAGAGAACGGATCCTATAATATATGGAGTGAGTGGCGACTTGTTAAAAAAAAAATCTATGCAAATGTTTCATAATGTATTAGCCGCATCTATTTGCATTATGCATCTCTAGATTATTATTAACCCTGTAAGTCATGAAAGGTAAATGATAATACTAAGCCCTGTCTTCTGCTATGTCTGCACCTTCCAGACAGTCCTATAGAGGAATGCTGCACCTGTTCACTCTTCTCGTGGGAATTATCATGTGTATGTTTTCAGTCACTTGTAAGAGAAATCTGTTGTGTATCTATAATTATTAAAAAGCAATAAGCTATGGACATATTTAAGAAGAGGGGCAATGCATTTACCTATTATTCAGATTATTATTTCCAGATATTAATATTTTGTTATATATATATATATATATATATATATATATATATATATATTTTGTTTTTTTAGATGTACCTAACCTTTCAACCAACTTTACATAATTCAATATATTTAGACTTTATGACTTCTGCATTTTTAGCAGTTTTCTCCTCTAACTGCTCCATCTATAATTCTCTATAAACTGTAAACCTTACATGCTAAAAGTCATGCTAGACTTGGCTATATCATTATGTCTCTTTGATAAATGCTGTGCAAGTAGATGGAGCAATGTAGAGGCTGTAACATTCAGCTAATTGCCAGGACCCCCTGAAACAGAAGATCAGTAAGGGTGCTGGGAATTGGACCCCAACTGATCTGATATTGATAACTTGTCAATATTCTGATCCTGTAAAATCATTTAGGCTAGGGCCAAACGTGGCGGAAACGCCGTGGAAAAACGTCCCACTTTGCGGAAAAATATGCACAGCAGAGACACAGCATGTAAATTATACCTACAGAAACACTGTCAGTTTCCCTATAGGTATAATTGAAGCAGAAAGTGCAGCGGGAAAAAGAGTTATGCATCATCACCATGGTTTTTCCCACGGCGCTTTTTTCCTGCGGGATGCTACGTGGAACTTTAGCCTCAGGTTGAGGCCCCACATTGCGGAAAAGCTGCTTTTTTGTTGCAGATTTTGTTGCCTTTTTTTGAGCCAATGCCAAGAATGGCTACACAAGGAGTGGGAAATATATAGGAAGCTTTTATACTTCTAACTTCAGCTCAATCCACTCCTGGCTTTGTCTCAAAAACAGCAACAAAATAAAGCTGTGTTTCTGCAACGTGGGGCCTAAGACTTAGGGTAAGTTCACACTAGTGCTGAAACTATGTCAAGGTATGTATGGTGTATTGCTTGTTGCCTTTTTTATGAACGGAAGGCAGATTTGATGAGTTTTCTATGAGGCGTTTTAGGTGTCGGAATCATCGTGCAAAAAACTTGTGAACATAACCCATAAGTCCAGCACATGAGGTCCTGTCACTGGCTAGGGTCAATATGTTATGTTCCAGCGCATGCAAAGTTCTGATGCTAAGCAGTGTCAGCTAGCTCCCCACTGCCTATGACTGTTCAATTATTCCATAATAGGTGATGTTTTTGCTATCTATATCATACGTACATGACTTATAGAGTGATATTTATTACCATATTTGTGCCCATTGCACAGTATTGGGATTGGTTGTGGTTATTTTTGATTATTATTGAATATTATTTGGTATCTATGTATTTTCATGCACATTCATTTTTTATCGACTAGTCTACTTAGACTACTTGTAATCTATTTTTAAACTCTATGTTATTCTATGGGGGTGGGTCCCATTCAAAATGTTGGCATTGGGCCCATCACTTCTAGTTACACCCTTACATAGAACATACAATTAAACCTTTAAGAAACTAGATGCATTCTCTGTGTAAATGTAATGAGGTTTCCATTTAGATCGTATTCCATTTAGTTTGCTTTTATGTAGATTTTATGCAGGACTATAATTTTTCTAGCAGTCTGAATGTCTTTTTAATTTGTACCAAACACATGCACCGCTGTTACTGTATGGTATGTGGGAGAAATTCTTAATGTATATAGTAGTGAAAATCCCATACATCAGCAAAAACTATTGTTTTATTAGATTATATATTGTTTTATTATAATAATAATAATAATTATTATTATTATTATTATTATGTGCCATCAAATTGATATCAACTCCTGGCAACCATATTATCTAATCTTTGGGTACATATACTCTATATGTGTACAAATAATATATGTATAGCATAAACATATATTTCCTAGACAATACACATACACCCTCATATACAAAATATATAAATATTTGCCAAAAATTAATATACACATAAATAAATTAATTTTGTAGATATGAAATATTAGATAGATAATATAGTTTGATAAATATGAGAAACAGTCAAATAGGGGAGATATAGACAAATAGATAGACAATGGATATATATGAAAGATAGAAAGACTATATATATATATATATATATATATATATATATATGTACAGTCATATGAAAAAGTTTGGGCACCCCTATTAATCTTAATCATTTTTAGTTCTAAATATTTGGGTGTTTGCAACAGCCATTTCAATTTGATATATCTAATAACTGATGGACACAGTAATATTTCAGGATTGAAATGAGGTTTATTGTACTAACAGAAAATGTGCAATATGCATTAAACCAAAATTTGACCGGTGCAAAAGTATGGGCACCTCAACAGAAAAGTGACATTAATATTTAGTAGATCCTCCTTTTGCAAAAATAACAGCCTCTAGTCGCTTCCTGTAGCTTTTAATCAGTTCCTGGATCCTGGATGAAGGTATTTTTGACCATTCCTCTTTACAAAACAATTCCAGTTCAGTTAAGTTTGATGGTCGCCGAGCATGGACAGCCCGCTTCAAATTATCCCACACATGTTCAATGATATTCAGGTCTGGGGACTGGGATGGCCATTCCAGAACATTGTAATTGTTCCTCTGCATGAATGCCTGAGTAGATTTGGAGCTGTGTTTTGGATCATTGTCTTGCTGAAATATCCATCCCCGGCGTAACTTCAAATTCGTCACTGATTCTTGTACATTATTCTCAAGAATCTGCTGATACTCAGTTGAATCCATGCGATCCTCAACTTTAACAAGATTTCCGGTGCTGGCATTGGCCACACAGCCCCAAAGCATGATGGAACCTCCACCAAATTTTACAGTGGGTAGCAAGTGTTTTTCTTGGAATGCTGTGTTTTTTTGACGCCATGCATAACGCCTTTTTGTATGACCAAACAACTCAATCTTTGTTTCATCAGTCCACAGGACCTTCTTCCAAAATGAAGCTGGCTTGTCCAAATGTGCTTTTGCATACCTCAGGCGACTCTGTTTGTGGCGTGCTTTCAGAAACGGCTTCTTTCACATCACTCTCCCATACAGCTTCTCCTTGTGCAAAGTGTGCTGTATTGTTGACCGATTCACAGTGACACCATCTGCAGCAAGATGATGCTGCAGCTCTTTGGAGGTGGTCTGTGGATTGTCCTTGACTGTTCTCACCATTCTTCTTCTCTGCCTTTCTGATATTTTTCTTGGCCTGCCACTTCTGGGCTTAACAAGAACTGTCCCTGTGGTCTTCCATTTCCTTACTATGTTCCTCACAGTGGAAACTGACAGGTTAAATCTCTGAGACAACTTTTTGTATCCTTCCCCTGAACAACTATGTTGAACAATCTTTGTTTTCAGATCATTTGAGAGTTGTTTTGAGGAGCCCATGATGCCACTCTTCAGAGGAGATTCAAATAGAATAACAACTTGCAATTGGCCACCTTAAATACCTTTTCTCATGATTGGATACACCTGGCTATGAAGTTCAAAGCTCAGTGAGGTTACAAAACCAATTTTGTGCTTCAGTAAGTCAGTAAAAAGTAGTTAGGAGTATTCAAATCAATAAAATGATAAGGGTACCCAAATTTTTGCACCCGTCAAATTTTGGTTTAATGCATATTGCACATTTTCTGTTAGTACAATAAACCTCATTTCAATCCTGAAATATTACTGTGTCCATCAGATATTAGATATATCAAATTGAAATGGCTGTTGCAAACACTCAAATATTTAGAACTAAAAATGATTAAGATTAATAGGGGTGCCCAAACTTTTTCATATGACTGTATATGTGTGTGTTATGTATCATGTGTGGAGAGTGTTAATGGGTTAAAAATGCAATGCTTTTTGTTATCTTGCCCAAAACAAAAATAGGAATGAAAAAAAAAAAAAATATAAAAAATTTGTATGTATCACATAATAAACAAAACCATATGTGTGATCCATATATGTGCCATCTAAAAATACAACTTGTGACACACAAAAAAGGCCTCATATGGCTATGTTGAAAAAAAATTAATGACTTGAGGTGGAAAAGTTAAATCAGTTCACCAATTCCTTAATGTCCAAACTATAGTGCATCCTTTAAGCTAAGATCCCACGTAGCGAAACGCAGCAAAAAATGCTGCGGAACAAAAACGCAGCAGAAACGGTTTTGAAAACCCAGATTTTCTGCTGCAGATTCTTCTGGTCTGTTTTAGGAAAAGAACAACGGATTAAACAATAAGGATGCTCACAAATGACAAAAATACAAACACCGAGCGACAGAGGATATTACGGACCTATTGGTATCGAGGTCAAATGTACTGTAGAGAAGAAAAAGTGATCAATTTGGTCTCTCACATTAATGTGCTCGGATTGGCCCGAATATACACAAAGGATTACTGTGGGAGTCAGGTGAGAGTGGCTGCAGAGTGGCTCAGTGTCATCAGTTAACCGGACGTCAAAATTACTGTAACAAGAGACTGGCCCAAGGCCCAAAAAAGTGTGCCTTCTGCGCCTTTAGGAAATAATTCCCTTGATCACGTGTAGGTAAAATAAGTCCCTTTATTGATGAGGACGACACGTTTCCGGGTCCAACGCCCCTTTCTCAAGTGCTAAATAAACAATAAGGATGGATCCCTTCTATGACAGACAGCAACAGATCCTGAGGGACCCCTTTGACTATAATTGGGTATATTGGGTATCCGATTTCTCTCTGACATCGCTGAATGAAAAAAAATGAGCTTATAAGACCTTATCAGCTGTGATTTTAATCGGACTCTGTACTAGAGGCTCCAAATGGAGACTCCGACACAGAAGTGAACAAGAACAGGTGTCTTAGGGGTTAAGGATGTGTTTCTGCAATGAACACGAAGCTCTTCAATCACAAGGCGCTGAGAATGAAGTTGATCTGATTTTGATGAAGACGTTGCTTTGATTGCTTACATAACTATATCACTTATAATTCTATAAAATTACACAGTAATATCTAAAGCAACTTTCCAAAATCTGTGTTTTGCTCTGTGTATGCAAACTAGCATACTGTAAACTACTGCATACACATGAGCACCTATAGAATCCACACACAAGAAGCCTTTAAAAGGGATGTCCTATGAACATAACTATATTTAAATTTGTAGACAATTAAAAGAGAAACATTTTTTGCAAATTGACAATAGATACAACCATGAATGCAGGAACTTTCTATGGTCTGGCACTTGCTCGAAACGCAGCCATGATTTCCATATGGTGAGCAGGTTATCAGGCAGGGACACAACATACAGAAGAAGAAAACCCACTGTGAAGTGGCTAGTGGGCTTATACACCTTGATCAATATGTATACTAAGAACTCTGTGCTCATTTTTGTAGATTTAGCATAGATCAATGTATAATATTGGGATGTCTTTCTTTTTTTTTTCTCTAAACTGTTTAAATATGTTATGCTCATGGGAAAACCCCTTTGAATTAAAATCCAGGACTGTGTGAGGGAAACCCCAGGGTCCCCATTATAGTCAATGGGGTCTATCGAGTGCCATTCAAGTTTCTCTTATTTAAGAGCACCCAGTATCTGCACACATACAGTCCGATGGTTACATTAGGACAAACACTTGTGCACTGCACATACTCATTTTGGACTGCATGTACTAAAATATAGTATTAAAAACAAGCAAAAATGCTTGGTTCACACTGGCATACAGATTTCAAGCAGAATTCTGCTGCACTATTGTACCGGGTAAAAAAAAAAAAAAAGTTATATTCTGAATGAGCCATTATAAAGGAATCCATCAAAAATCCAATGCATCTTGACTGTCATGAAACCTTTAAAAACAAAACCATTGTAGACAGAGCCTTCACTCCATGTAATGATCCCAGTTCATAATAGCATGACCTTTATATCTTACTTTATTATATGACCTTTATATTATTATTATATTTTTTTACATTATTATTAAGTGTGATTGTATATGTTCTAACAGTAGTACCAGGTTTGCAGTGCATGAATAAAAAAAAAAAAATAGTTGTACTGGGTCACTAAAACGTGTTATAGAAACCAATATTCTGCTGTTGTAGTCTCTGGAATTAAAGGATGAATAATCAATAGTCAAAAACAGTGTGATATAAGTGACCAAACCTTGTCCTGTACTTTTTGTGATTGCAGATGTAGCAGCAACACCCCCTAGTGGAGTAGCACAATCTGTGATGTAGATATGGGATAGACATACAGATAGATAGATTTTGTATAGATAGATATGGGATGGATAGATAGATAGATAGATAGATAGATAGATAGATAGATAGATAGATAGTATAGTTTGATAGCTGGATAGATACCTAGACAGACAGACAGAAAGACTGATCAATAGATGGCTATGGGATAGTCAGATAAATAGACATGGTATTGATAGACATGGTATTGATAGATATGGGACGGATAGATAGATAGATAGATAGATAGATAGATAGATAGATAGATAGATAGATAGACATATAGACAGTATAGTTCGATAGCTGGATAGATACCTAGACAGACAAAGACTGATCAATAGATGGCTATGGGATAGTCAGATAAATAGACATGGTATTGATAGATATGGGATGGATGGATGGATGTATAGATAGATAGATAGATAGATAGATAGATAGGATACATTGATATATATGGGATAGGCAGATAGATAGACATGGTATGAGAAAGGTCCTCCATTCCTAAGGACCCAAACTCTTGGAATAAACCCACATCTTTATATTTTTCCACAATTTTGGAGTGCTGCCTGTTTTGTACAGTTCTAGACATGGGATACATAGATAGATAGATAGATAGATAGATAGATAGATAGATAGATATTGGAAACACCTACCTGATCACTGTAGGGTACAATTCTGTAGTGTAAAGAAAAACACAACTAAATGATGCGGCCAGACATCCCTTTCCAAACACTGCCAAGCTGGTCCTCACTACCTGAAGCTCTGAAAAGACATCATCATTAGAGAAATCCATACACATCAGACTGAAGTGGACGAAAATGAATGATTTCAACCATAGAAAATGCTCATTTGAAAAATTTTACAGCAATCTTTTACTCTGACCAATGACAGACCATCATCACCTGAACAGAAGTAGACAGGAGAAAGCTCTTTCACCAACAATCGTTCTTTAAAGGAATGTTCCCAAAAATGTAGATCATCCTACTCCATGTCATTGAACAGGCATAGCAATATGGACTAAAATGTATATAGGTCCGTCTGTGAACTGATCATCCACCAAACTACTGTTTGCTTGTATAGACAGATTAGTTCTGAGGAGATAGTTCGATGATTTTCTTACCATTTGGTACAAAAATGTTTGCTATTATTGCCACACCACCGAGGACAAGGGAAAAGAACTGGGTGACTCTTCGTCCAATGTAGATCATGGCTGTGGTGGAAATTAGTTTGGCTGGAAAATCCACAGCTCCAAAGATGACCTGAATGAGATATATGCTGACTCCAAATTTTTGAAGGTCCATAGCCAAACCATAATAGGCAAAACTTGTGGAGAACCTGGATAAAAGCAGAACATCAAGTAAAGATAATGTTGTATTATACTGTATAAGCTGTATTAAGCTGATTAAAGTTTTGTAGAAAAACTTGACCATTCTCACCAGTTCTGGTTCAAGATTTGTTTTGGGTCAAACAAATTTGGTATGAACCACACCTTAAAATGTCTTAAAACATAGTGTATAACACTGTCAGGGCTCCTAGGAACCCATCTATAAAACATAGTGTAGAACACTGTCAGGGCTCCTAGGAACCCATCTATAAAACATAGTGTAGAACACTGTCAGGGCTCCTAGGAACCCATCTATAAAACATAGTGTAGAACACTGTCAGGGCTCCGAGGAACCTATCTATAAAACATAGTGTAGAATACTCTTAGGGCTCCTGGGAACCTATCTATAAAACATAGTGTAGAACACTGTCAGGGCTCCTAGGAACCTAGCTATAAAACATAATGTAGAATACTCTTAGGGCTCCTAGGAATCTATCTATCCAATTTCTAGCTCTCTAAGCAAACAAAACCCAAGTTATGTCATAGTGAAAAGTGACATTATTATACAGTATTAGGGGGCTCTTCAGACCCCATCATACACTTTAGATGGTTGGCCATTCCTGCTGAAATAGGTGGGTTTGGCCAACAATAATATAATGTGCATGGCCAAAGCCAACTTTACTTTCTTTTACCAGTTCCTTCCTTCTACTGATACGTGATAAATTATGTCTGGTCACCTGACACCCGACACAAGCTTATTACTTTGTGACAGGCCCATTTTGGCATCAATAATCACTTTGCTTTAATGCAGGGGATGCACCAATTGGATCCAGTACCTACAGTCATAGCAGACACAGTGTGATGAACGATATGAAGAAATGTAAAGGCATTTTTCAGTTCTATGATTTGTGCCCCTCTTTCATTGCCAGTTTTATCCTCCATGCGTAAAGGGAACGTTTTGCCAGGAAAACCTTTATTTTTAGGTTAAACATATTTTTTTTAAAAATGTTAGTGAAGTCTTTCAGTTTCCATATTATTATCTATATTATCTATATTGAAAAAGAATCCTAAAAATCTGACAATTCCAACACCTGCCACTAAGCCTAAAATAGTTTGTCACTTCCTGTTTCCTGGAGATGGACACAAAGGTCTGGAGCAGACCCTATTGACTTCTATGTGAGACTTTTCTAGGCATGCTCTGTGACCTGTGCAGAGAGAGTAGTAGGTCATCAGTGTGCTGAGAAGTGAGATGGCTGCTGCAAAGATTTTTTTTTTTTAAATATAGATGATAACATGGAAAAATTTTAAAAATTAAAAAAAAAAAAATCATGTTTAACATAAAACTTTATTTTTAAAGATATTGCTACACATTATTAGAACTTCTCTTCATTTAATCAGCACACATGATTGATAAACCAAGTAGAATTTCTATAGTCGTTCATCATGATACGGGTAATCTCTGCTTACCATACAAGGCTCACAGCAAAAGAAATTCTCCGCACAGTGCTTGTTCGAACCAAATCGAAAACTGTATAGGTTGAGTTGCCGCAAGCTACCTCTTTTGTCATGTCAGCCTTCAGCGACTATTGTGAGAATGAATAAGACTATTAGGAGACATAAAAATGCTGAAGATTACATCTGTAAGAAGAGCTGTAATACTGTACACTTATAATAATAAGACAAATGGATCCGGGACTGCAGTCTGGACTTACTGATCCTTTGCCCTTATTACCTGCTCTTGGATTTCCTATGAACATGAAAACCGTGTACACTTCTTTTTTTATAGGTAGAGAATATCAGTGTTCTACAATACTCTTCATAAGCCTCTTATATGGTATATGTATAAATATACAGGTCCATCATCCCAGATCAGAATACAACATTCCGAGCAGTGTGGTATAATACTAAAGATGTATGGTAGACAATAAACATGGTGTAGCTGTTCATATGGCCATGGTAAAAAGGTTATGCAAGCTACAATACACTCTCATATGTCATAAGTCTATGTAAATACTTGTATTCCACATTAAAAAGGACCTTTCACCATCTCAAACAAGTCCAGCTCTTTACATAATTTGATTCTAGCACAGTTGGAATTTTTTCTCTAGCCCCACCATTCCCGAGCAAGCAATGCTGTTAGTTTTGGTGCCTGATATACTATTTAGGCTCTGTACTGTCAAGAGGGCAGTGTCAGGCAGGAGCAGGTGAGGGGTGTGATTCTGAGCTCTGACACTGGCTGTCTCTGATTGGAGCTCTGAATCATGCCACCCTGCCTGACACCGCTCTTCTGACATTACAGATCTTAAAGAGGACCTTTCAAGTCTTCAAAGGTGTACAGTATTACATACTGTTAGAAAGCAGACAATGTATTGAATTCCGCACACTGTCAGCTTTCCCAGTATGCTCTCCAGTGCAGTTAGTTTCGGCACCAATATCTCTCCACTGTCATAAAGATGGGCCTTACAACCTAGCATCATTGCTGGACTGAGGAACACCCTTTCCCCCTCAACAATACAAGGCTATGGAGAGTACTGTCAGGAATTCAGCGCACTGTTGGCTTTCTAGCGGTATGTAATACCGCACATCTCTAAGGACATGAAATATTCTCTTTAAATAGTATATCAGGAACCAAAACTAACTGCGCTTGTTACTCAGGAATGGTGAGGGCTAGAGAGAAAATTCCAACCATGCTGGAATCAGTGGAGCAGCAACTATTAACAGATGCTAAGAACTGGAATTGAAAGAGCTGATGAAACGCTAGCGGTTTCCCTATAGGTATAATGGACGCAGAAAAGTCCGCAGAGCTTTCCTCTGAAAAGTGCGATGCGTTGCTGCCACGGTTTTTCTGCAGCGCTTTTTTGTTGCAACCCACTACATGGGGCCTTAGCTTTAAAGAGGACCCATCATCAAATCTAAAAAGCCCAATGACATCCATCCTCTGATGGGCACTATCACCCTTAGCACTTTTATACTTTGTTTTTCAAATCTGTTCAACTATTCCAAAGATATAAATCTTAGTTAGTGTTTATGCAAATTAGGGTCTAGTAGCCAAGTGGGCAGAAACACTGAATGACAGAGCACCACAGAGACCATGTCCCCCAGAGGAACGGCATTGTTACCACCCACTTGGCTAGTATTTGTATCAACACTAACAAGGCTTATCTTTGGAATGGCTGATTGGATAAACATAACAATGAAAATGCTCAGGGTGACAGCGCCTATAAAATAATTTATATCAGTGGGATTTTCAGACCTGGTTAGAGGCCCTCTTTAAGTAAATCATGTTCAGGGCAGGCTACAGTTATGGGGTGACATGGCCACCTCAGAGAGAACAAAGGCTATATACTATACAGTATGGAGTCTCTAGGTCAGTGACCTGGTCACCCACACAGGGCACTTTAAAGGACAATGGTGGTAAATTTAAAAGGCAAGTTAAAAGCGTCAGAAAGCAAAATACAAATTTAATACCAAATAGAAAATTTTCTTCTTCAAGTGCATCCTGGATAAGTAACTCACTGACTGTCAATCTAACTATAATGGAGCAGCAGGTGACTATAGAAGCGCAACATGCGTAGAAGTATTTGTCACAAACCTCTAGTGTTATCTTGTCGGCCTCCTCCAACTTCCCATTAAACTTGGCTACTCTCTTCATTTCACTAACAGCCTTTGATGGTCTACCTGAGAGAACAAGCCACCTGGCAGATTCTGGGAACCACCTACGAATAAGAAGATCAGCCATGATGTCCATCAAAAGTAATGATGCACATATTGTTTATACAGTATCACAATCTTTGTCTCAACGTCATTTGCAGGGTTTTGCTTTGTTCTCGGGCCTTGACTGTGGTTTATACGTGGTTGGAAGAGAAAAACAAAAAAGAACCCAAGAACAAATGCTACATTATGTGATCATGGTGTGAGCGGGCCCAGAGCCGAATTCCTTCTTCTTTCGCCAGAAGGCTAGCTGAAGTTTCTATGTAGGAGAGGTTCATAACATATAGATTTGAACAATTCCCATTGAATTCAATTATGTTAGATGTAGATGTAGATATATTATGAAATAATTCAGCACAGAATGTTGGACCTATGGAGATCTGTATCAAAGTTTAAAGAGGACCTTTCGCCACCTCCACCAATTCCAGCTCTTTGCATCCTTCAATAGGTGCCACTCCATTGATTCCGATGCAGAATGTGCAATTATTTATCTAACACTACAGTTCCGGAGCAATTGGTGCAGTTATTTTCAAAAAAACAATATACCAACTAGTCTCTCTACTGACATTTGGGTGGCCCCAAAACTGTCTGCTTCAGCCCAGGACCACCAACGTGACAGTAGAGAGCCTAGCAAGCATTTCGGGTGCTGAAATTAAGAGAACCAATTGCTCAGGAACAGTAACGGCAAGAGAAAACAAAATTCCAACTGCATCAGAATCAGTGGATCGGCATCTATTTAAGGGGGCAAAAAGTTGGAGTTGTTGGAGGTGGTGAAAGGTCCTCTCTAAGTCTGAACACATATACATTACACACAAAACAACAAAGGTTACTGCTAAGACAACTGGTTGACCGCACTGGTCATAGGATTGATGTTTGTGACACAGTCAGTAAAGGTCTTTACAGTTGCAGGGTCAAGTCATTCTGGGATATATCATGCTGAGGTGTTCCTGATCTGGCCTATCCTACCCCCCTCTACCTACATTCACACTATGTGGTGAGCCATGCACAGAAATGGGGTTGTGGCACACATATGGCACAAGAAAGGGCCTTTCCCCAAATGTGCACCACAGTATCATCCCTCTACGTTAGTTTTCTGGCTTGACAAATCTCCAATTTTTTTTTTTTATATTAAAATGGAGAGAAAGGGGCGGAATATTTGAATATTTATATTTTAAATTTTTTTTTTTCTATTTTTAAAACAGCTAGGGAACTTGAACCCTAGGGGAGCTGATCATGCATTGCTACAGTATTGCAGTATATTGTAATATTCCTTCCCTTCTATTTCACACGGGATGTAGTATAGACACAGTAGAATAGTAGACAGAAATAATTTCTTGCTTCTTTTTTGCTCGGGGGCATGACTATAGGAGGTACACAGGTTGCAATTGCTTTTTTGTTTTGATGTCCAAGGAGGCCGAGTGGTGCAAATATTGTGAGGCCCTGATATAACTTTTGCATGAGTAGCTTCACCTAATGCACAGCACAGGTTAATATTCTCATGTGATATTAGATGATAATGAAAGATGTACGAGCTGTAATGAACTTAGCCTGCGTTGAGCAATATATGCGTAAACCAGTAAACACTCATATTATGTGACATTGCATTGGACTATATTACCGTTTAATCATCAAATAGAGAGTGACATTTATGTCTTTTTGCATCCAGAGTTTCTTTCTGCATTATCTGTATGGTGGCGATAAAACACGTTAAGGTGATAACATTTCACATCAAGGTTTTCATTTTGCCTGAAGAGAAACAATGCACATTCATTGGAACAGATTTCCTTTGATGTGCAAAGAGCAAGCAGAGCAGAATCCAGCTGGGCCCTTTGTAGAGAAGGCCTCATTTGCGTGAGCTCTTTCTCTTAGGCGGCACAAAGCCTCTATAAAGTGATGTGTTTGCGTAATTTTAGGATAACAGTTTTGCCTATTGCCACATCTATCCTTTTTACTTAAAATGATTAGCAGGTTTTGTTTTTTTTTTTTTATGTTTTTTGCTGGCTTCAATGGTCATGATGATTTTTTCGCTACTACACGGAATTCAGCTCATGCAAATAATGGAACATTAAAGGCATCTCAATGCTGATAAAACAATTTATGTATTAATATTGACATCAATTTTCCTCAAAAACATACATATTGTAATATGGGTGTAGTTAACCCTAATATTCTACTCCCTCTGAGAGATCCAGGAAGGTTAGGTATATGGAGTTCATTGATGGGGTCTTTAATTCGAGAGTCTAGTGATTTTCTCTGCCTGAGAAAATCTAAAGTATATTGTTGATTTAGGGTGGGGCCCCATGTTGCGAAGACGCACCGTTTTGGCCACGGTTGATATGCTGCTGCAAAAATGCTGCGTATTACAGTACTTGCAAAATGGATGGGATTCTGACTAATCCCATCCACACATTGCAGAAAAACAATACTGGTTTCAAAAACCATTGTTTTTTTGTAAATCGCTTATACCTATGGACACGCTGTGAAAAACGTTTTTTAGCCTCAAAGGGGTTGGCCACTTTTTGAGTAAAGTAAGTGGACAGGCTCTGTCTTTCTTTCCCTATGTGGACCAGATCGACAGACTAGAACGCTAGTGTGAGCATAGCGTTAGTCTTCTGTTTTTTTTTGGTTTCCTTTTTTACTAGTGTAAGTGTAAGGCTGAGGCCCCATGTTGTAGAAAAACAGCTTTTTTTGTTGCAGATTTTGCGTTTTTCTGAGCCAAACCCAGGAGTGGCTACAAAAGGAATGGGAAATATATAGGAAGTTCTTATACTTCTACCTTCTGCTCAGTCCACTTCTGCTTTGGCTCATAAAACTGCAACAAAATCTGCAACTAAAATAGCAGCTTCTCCGCAACGTGGGGCCTCAGCCTTATGCTGGTTTCACACAGTCTTGAACATGAGAATTAGTCCATGTGTGAGCCAGATTTACTGGCCTTAACTTTATCCCGGGAAACCGACTTTAGCATTATAGTTATCTATAATGTCTGGTACATACTGTCCCATAGGGATTATAGTATATGGACAGCATGTTCCAGAGAGACAAGGACTCCTAAAGTCATAGATAACTATAATACTAGGAGTCGGTTTCCTTGTCATAGTGCACACACAAGAAAATCTGACTCGTACACCGATCACGTCTCATCCGAGACTTGGCTAGTGTGTAACCAGCCCAAGACCTAAAACATTTGAGTTATTAAGGAGGTGCTCCAAAATACAGAGCTGTAGATGCAGGAGAAATTTATTAGGACTGAAGTTTCATATGTTAGTCTTGGTTTGGCTTACATCCCAGTCATGCTCCAAGTCCCATTTACAGGGTCGGTCACGGATGGTGCTAGAGGAACAGTTTTCTTTTTTTTTTTTTTTTTTAAAAGTGCTCATTTGCATACCTTTTAAGACCTGATTTTTAGACCATGTATCTAAATTTGGGTTTGGTCTTTTCTTTTCTTTGAACTTTCATTTTCTTAATATTGTAATATAGAATATGCAACTATCCTTATAACCTACTCACTACACATACTACTCACCAGGAATAAAGAAAGAATATCAAAAACGGAAGGGAGACAGAGAGTTGTAGCCATCGCCAATCTCGTATGCCATATGCTAAACCTGCCAAGATAAGCTGCCCAACCGTGTAGGAATATCCTGCCAAAGTGCCAGCGATGGTGCGAACTTTGGTTGGAACCCATTCTACGACTGTTAAGACAAAATATTACAAGCAAGATGTAAATAACATAATAAGCAAAATGTTACTCATGTATTTTCAACAGTTTTATTTGTGAAAGTTTGGGAAAAAGTGGACAGGGCTTTAGAGTTGTGCCGAGTGTTCAATTTAGCCTAAAGGTGGATATATAAATAAGATTAAAGTCAGGCAAACCCACTCATTTAGGCAGTACCAACTGACCATCTAATGTGAATGGGGTCCTGCTGACTGTCTCCAATGACAGATGTCTAGGGACAGAAGGATTGGACAGTTGGATTTCAACATTCCCGATTCTGTGTACTCAGAATTAATATCCGCCGCCATAGCTGCGTGGGAGCGGTTTATTTCTCTCCCATTCACAACACATGCACACTTGACCAAGCAGAACACACAAGTATCAAGAGCCAAAGGAGTGTTCATTCGACGGCTATCTGAACTGTGTGACCAGCATTAGCAAAATTTATCAACTGGCTGTTGAAAAATCTCATGCATGCTAAGGGAAAGTTAAAGGGGTGATCTGGTTCCTAATAATGATAGCCTATCCATAGGATAGGCCATAAATATTAGCTATGCGGGAGTCCCTGGCATCAGATCACCGGTACCAAGGCAGCACGGGAGAGCCACACTGCTCACTCACCGTACAAACTGTAGAAGCGAGTGTAGGTACTGCAGTGCTATCTTATAGACTTCAATCCTATAGTTAGTCCACCAATCTTAGAAACCCCTTTAGGCTGGGGCCCCACGTGACCTAAATGCTGCGGTTTGCCTGCAGCATTTTACAGTCACTGTGTAGTGGATAGGTTTCTAGTGAATCACATCCCCACATTGCGGTAAAATACGCGCAGCGGACATGCTGCAATTTCCAAAGCAATTTCGGTTTTAGTAATCTCAGCATTTCAACTATACCTACGGAAACATCTATAGGTATAACTGAAGCAGAATGTGCGCAGAGGAAACTGAACTTTCTGTGAAAAGCGCTGTGGGAAAAATCGCAATATGTGGGGCCTTTGCCTTAAAGTACTAATATAGAAACATAGAAGATTGACAGCAGAAAAAGGTCCCATGGTCCATCTAGTCTGCCATTTTTTCTTAGGATAGTCTTATCTAGACCACATTTTATCTTAGGATAGACTTGTGTTTATCCCAGACATGTTCACATTCATTTACTGTAGATTTTCCAAACACATCTGTTGGAGTTTTGTTCCAAGCCTCAACTACTCTTCTCCCTGTCCTCTCATTTCATACATTCTGTATATATTCAATTATACAATCGGAGATATTATAGCTTCATATACTGTGGGGCTACATCAAGAGCGCACTGTATCTGCCACAGGATCTGAACGACCTGAGACACCATATCACTGAAATAGAGGAATCCATATCCGAGGACATATTGACTTGTGTCTGGACAGAGCTGGACGCCCACCTAGACATCTGTTGTGTCACCAATGGAAATCATATTGAACATTTGTAGGGTATAGATAAAACATGGATAGATAGTGTGAGTTTTAGGTTAATATATTTGTGTTGTATTCTTTTGGTTAAGAACACCGAGGCTACAATTTTGCGTCGTTCTTTTTTAATTTCTGTATTATAAAACTACAAATTTCCTGAAATTGATAATAATAATCATTTCTATGTGAGAATGCTTGATCATATAGATCGGCTACAAAGCTATAGCTGCAGGCAGAAGGTTGGTGAAATGCTAACTTTTCTATTGCTTATACAGTTAGATCTACATTATTAACATTGAACCACTGGTTCAATAAAAAAGAATCAATGCTATAAATCATGTATTCGCTCCTTTTGTGTTCTAAGCTGGCTTCTAACAACCTTCCACTTCACAATAGAAATTTCACAGCAAATATACAATGAATAGTTAAAATACCTGGTGCCCTCCTTTTTAATAATTCTGTGCAGTTCCCCTGATGTCCCATATCCTTCACTTCTATAACATAGTCGCCAGCTTCTCAGACTACTGTATGCACACTATGCAGTGGCAGTCTCAGACATTAACCCTTGGATTTAGACGGACTAGTCGAGAGAGGGGGCTTCAAATTACCAAAGCACAATATTCATAGGGTAGACCAAGACATTCACCCCTGCTCTGAGATGGACCAGCTGAGAACAGGGGAAGTGTCTCAGATTACTAAAGCACAATATTCATAGGGTAATCTAAGATGCTCCCCCTTGCTCTTAGATGGAGAAAAGGGGTTGTGTCTCAGATTACCAAAGCACAGTATTCATAGGGAAGTCTAAGACACACCCCCGGCTTTTAGACACACCAGCCGAAAGCAGGGGGGCAGTATCTAAGACTACCAAAGCCCAGTGTTCATAGAGTAGACTGGCAAGCTGAAGTCGTTTTATAGAAATGAAGAGGGGTGTGAGAATCGGAAGAAAGATGATTAAAAAAGAGATCAGGTATTTTAACTATGCATTATGAATTTATTGTGAAATTTTTATTATTAATTGGACATATAATTAGTTCCCTAGAAGTAGAAACTTCAGTAAAACTAGCATTACACTACCCTGTTTCCCCAAAAAATAAGACAGCGTCTTATATTAATTTTTGCTCCCAAAGATGTGCTGTGTCTTATTTTCAGGGGATGTCTTATTTTTTTTTCAATGAAGAAGAATTCACATTTATTGCTGAACAAAAAAATGAACATTTATTATATACGGTACTGTACAGTAGTTGTCATCACAAACCAGCATAACCAGACAAACTGTGAATCCTATCAAGAATTGCTAACTACCGTACCATTATTTCCATGAACAATTAACAGTATGGTACATTTACCAATATTTACAGTATGCATAGAAAGTAAAATTTATTCAATGACAGTTATGTCATCATCTTCTAGGACATCATCATAACAATCCAAACCATTAATTTCCCTGCACACAGTATCATGCCCCATAGTGGCCCCTGCACACAGTATCATGCCCCATAGTGGCCCCTGCACACAGTATCATGTCCCATAGTGGCCCCTGCACACAGTATCATTCCCCATAGTGGCCCCTGCACACAGTATAATGTCCCATAGTGGCCCCTGCACACACTATTATTCCCCATAGTGGCCCCTGCACACAGTATCATTCCCCATAGTGGCCCCTGCACACAGTATCATCTCCCATAGTGGCCCCTGCACACAGTATCATCTCCCATAGTGGCCCCTGCACACAGTATCATGTCCCATAGTGGCCCCTGCACAAAGTATCATTCCCCATAGTGGCCCCTGCACACAGTATCATTCCCCATAGTGGCCCCTGCACACAGTATCATTCCCCATAGTGGCCCCTGCACACAGTATCATTCCCCATAGTGGTCCCTGCACACAGTATCATTCCCCATAGTGGCCCCTGCACACAGTATTATATCCCATAGTGGCCCCTGCACACAGTATCATATCCCATAGTGGCCCCTGCACACAGTATTATACCGGTATGTCCCATTGTGGACCACCCATGAACAATTATTATACTCTGGGGTCTTTTCAGACACCAGAGTATAATGATCGGAGACCCAGGGGAGGATACAAACATAAAAAAACAACGTTGCTTACCTGTTCCTCGATCCGGTCCACTCTCTGATGCTTCGGCCTCCTTCAATGCTGGACCAGGCCGGCGTCATGTGATGCGGGCCGGTGTCGCGACGCAAAGTGACGTCCCCAGCAGAATCATTACAGCAGAATCGCGCAGCAAGGACAGGCTCTGCTTCCCGACACCAGGAGAACGCTCACCACTGCACACTCATGCGGTACAACGCAGCAGGGACATCGTACCGTACAGGATAACGGCAGCGGGACAAAGGGGGACAACAAGGAAAGCAACAGGCTCAGGATGCTGAATGGTGAAGGTAGGGGACGACAGCAGTGTTATGGTATACCATATACCGTACCGGTATGTTCTGTTCGGGAATGCTGCGAAACGAAACGTCTCCTACGGTACGTCTTACTTTCGGGGAATGCCTTATATTGGGCAATTCTACAAAACCTCTCCTATGTCTTACTTTCGGGGGTGTCTTATTTTCGGGGAAACACGGTATATTATATTATTACTATGACAAGCATAAGGCGTGGCAACATGATCACAAAGAAGAATAGCTGTGTAGTATAAGATGTGTGGGTGTCATTTACAATAGTGTACTGATAAAACAAGCTACAAAATAACAAATATCAGCAAAGATAAAGCAATAACATGACACATGTGGATAGTTACTGATAATTACCAGGTTAACATATCACAACGTGTTTGCTCTCTCTATTCTGATGTAATGCTACGCTACAGAGAGATGACATAAGTGCTCATAATACCAATTCTTGAGCTTTTTATGATAGGGTGAATGGCAATACCCAAATATCAATTTATTCATACATTTCCATGAGGCATAACAGAGAATTGCAACAGTCCAGTTCACTAAGAATAGTTATTTCATAAGAATATAAGTGTCTAGTAGAAGATCAGTACTACAAGCAGCAGTTTGAGACATAATACCCAATCTCAGAAGGTGAACTTGGGAATCTCACTTCCCACTTTCCCCAGAGAAGTACTTACTATGAAATGTTTGGTGAACAGTAAGGCCCCTTGCAGACGACCGTGCCCGTGATCAGTGTTCTATCCATGTATTTCACAGATAGCACACTGACCCATTCATTTCTACTGTGAATTTCATGGTCCAGTGTGCGGGCTGCAAAATATAGAACAGGTCCTTTTCCTGTCCTATTTTGTGGCCATTGCTTCCGTGGCTCCTATTAATTTATGAAAGGAGCTGCGGAAGCATGGCCTGTGCATGGGTGGCACATGGGGGACATCCTTTAATTCAGGGCCGGCCGGTTGCAGCATGGTCATCTGCAACCAGCCCAAAGGACAGTTCACACTAGCATTCAGGGACTCCATCCCCCATTCTGTTTAAAATAGGCAGGACTTTTCTCTCCACCGATTTCAGGTGGAAACCTTGAGGACCCCATTATAGTCTATGGTGTCTGTAGGTTTCCGCAGGTAACTTTCTAAGTGGATAGGGTTTCCAAAGAAGAGAAACTCAATTTCTAGTGTGAACCTAGTGTTAAAGGGGTTTTCTAGGATTATCAATTGATGACTTATCCTTAGTGTAGGTCGTCGTCTAAAGGCTATAGAGACATTTGTGCATAAAAAAATAATTAAAACTTATGTTTTACTAAAAAAAAAGTTGCACTTATCTGTTTACCTTCAGCATTTCTTCTCATGCATTCAGCAACTCTCATTTCCAATTTACAACTTCTTCAGACTTTTGGCTCAGTGGTGTTCCCTAGCACTGGTACATGATCTCTTCTCTGCTTTCATTTCACCTGCACAGCTCCAGCTCAGCTCTCCTCCTCCCTTCTTCCTCTTTTACTGTCTAGTTTGCATAAGCATGTGCACACAGCTTTCTGTGACAGCACACAGCTCTATGCACACTCTCAATGGCATTTCTGAACCTTCTTCCCTTGCCCTTTCTTTCTAAGATCCTTGTGTGTGAATTAACAATCACAGGACTGTATCTCCAGTAAGAAGAACTGTCTGTTTCTGAACAGTTTCAATGAATGGACTGAGTTGTGATACCAAGCACAGCCACTAAACAAATGTATGACGAGGCCACAGTTGAATGGCAAGGGTTCCGGGTGTTGGATCTCCGCTGATCTTCAATTGATGACCTATCTTAAAAATAGGTCATCAATTAATAAGCCTGGAAACCCAACAACTGTGAATTTATATAACAGTCAATTGATACCTTGATTCTTAAATATATTACATAGAAAACGTCAGAAGGCAGAGATGTAGTATGTTTCTTTATAGCACAGGTCATGTAGTCCTCTCTTACTTCTTGCATTCTTTTTTAGCATTTTTATTTGATTCTGTTATATCTAAATACATCATGTAGGAAACAGAAAATGGCCATCTATTTAACACGAAGCCTGTGCAGACTCCTCCGTCAATAAAGGCCACTACTTAATTTCTCTTGGGTGCCAGATGCAGTAAAGTGGTTAAACGGATCATTTTCCTATTATTTCACGTTATCTGTGTGCATCAAGAGTCTGAGTTCTCGGAAATAGTCACTTGAAGCTGCAGATTTCCAGTGCTAGTATCCAGGACTGCTTCAGGGAAACTGCACCAGATATTTGCATCTTGTTGGTTATTTCTTTGCAGAGTCCCAGAAGCATGGTGACATTGATGGGGTCGGTCACTGCAGTGTTTTATGTTGGCCACCAGAATCCTTGCTCATAAAATTCATGTGAATTGCATTTACAGTCATGGCCAAAAGTTTTGAGAATGATACAAATATAAATTTTTACAAAGTCTACTGCTTCAGTTTTTCTAATGGCAATTTGCATATACTCCAGAATGTTATAAAGAGTGATCAGCTTAACAGCAATTACTTGCAAAGTCAATATTTGCCTAGAAAATGAACTTTATCCCCCAAAACACATTTCAACATCATTGCAGCCCTGCCTTAAAAGGACCACCTAACATCGTTTCAGTGATTGCTCCATTAACACAGGTGTGGGTGTTGATGAGGACAGGGCTGGAGATCAATCTGTCATGATTAAGTAAGAATGAC
The DNA here is from genome assembly GCA_947044405.1 of Leptodactylus fallax. NCBI lineage: Eukaryota > Metazoa > Chordata > Amphibia > Anura > Leptodactylidae > Leptodactylus > Leptodactylus fallax. The sequence goes on along the minus strand of CAMRHE010000138.1, from coordinate 2,378,823 downwards.
ACCACTGGACACTTTAAAAGGAGGCTGGTGCTTGCCATCATTGTTTCTCTTCTGTTAACCATGGTTATCTCTAAAGAAACACGTGCAGTCATCATTGCACTGCACAAAAATGGCCTAACTGGGAAGAGTATTGCAGCTAGAAAGATTGCACCTCAGTCAACAATCTATCGCATCATCAAGAACTTCAAGGAGAGAGGTTCCATTGGTGCCAAAAAGGCTCCAGGGCGCCCAAGAAAGACCAGCAAGCGGAAGGACCGTCTCTTAAAAGTGTTTCAGCTGCGGGATCGGGCTACCAGCAGTGCAGAGCTTGCTGAGGAATGGCAGCAGGCAGGTGTGAGTGCATCTGCACACACTGTGAGGCGGAGACTCTTGGAGCAAGGCCTGGTCTCAAGGAGGGCAGCAAAGAAGCCACTTCTCTCCAGAAAAAACATCAGGGACAGACTGATATTCTGCAAAAGGTACAGGGAGTGGACTGCTGAGGACTGGGGTAAAGTCATTTTCTCTGATGAATCCCCTTTTCGATTGTTTGGAACATCTGGAAAACAGCTTATTCGGAGAAGAAGAGGTGAGCGCTACCACCAGTCTTGTCTCATGCCAACTGTAAAGCATCCTGAAACCATTCATGTGTGGGGTTGCTTCTCAGCCAAGGGAATCGGCTCTCTCACAGTCTTGCCTAAAAACACAGCCATGAATAAAGAATGGTACCAGAATGTCCTCCAAGAGCAACTTCTCCCAACCGTCCAAGAGCAGTTTGGCGCTCAACAATGCCTTTTCCAGCATGATGGAGCACCTTGCCATAAAGCAAAGGTGATAACTAAATGGCTCAGGGAACAAAACAGAGAGATTTTGGGTCCATGGCCTAGAAACTCCCCAGATCTTAATCCCATTGAGAACTTGTGGTCAATCATCAAGAGACGGGTGGACAAACAAAAACCAACAAATTCAGACAAAATTAAAGCATTGATTCTGCAAGAATGGACTGCTATCAGTCAGGATTTGGTCCAGAAGTTGATTGAGAGCATGCCAGGGAGAATTGCAGAGGTCCTGAAGAAGAAGGGTCAACACTGCAAATATTGACTTGCTGCATTAACTCATTCTAACTGTCAATATAAGCTTCTGTTACTCATAATATGAATGCAATTATATTTCTGTATGTGATAAAAACATCTGACAAACACACATAAAAACCAGAGGGCAGCAGATCATGTGAAAATATAATATTTGTGTCATTCTCAAAACTTTTGGCCATGACTGTACTATCACCACTAGAAATGTACACATTTTAGCAGATAATAATTAACCACCTAATAGTCACATTAAGGCCGGGGCCCCACGTGGAAAAAAAAAAATGCGGCAATTTACTGTCACAGCAAGGTGGATGAGATTCTAGCGAAAAAATACGTGCTGCAGACATACTGCGATTTCCAAAACCGTTGTGTTTTTGGAAATTGCAACATGTCAATTATACCTATGGAAACGCCGGCGGTTTCCCTATATATTATAGGTATAATTAAAACAGAAAGTCCGCAGTGGAATCACTTTTGCCTCACAGGGGTGTGACTATAAGAGGTGGAGACTGAGGAGAGGTAGGACTTGCCCCCGAACACTTTCAATTTTGTCTGCCTCTGAGGAATGTAACCAGAGCGGATCTAGAAGTAGGAGATGCCAGATGTCTGAGAGGGTTCAAAGACTCCTCTGCCACAAAAGACAGACGTAGAAAGGCCATATACTGTATGGGCACAATGCTAGAGTAAAGCAAGGTAGGCAGCTGAACAGGGCAACATTGATGAGGTGGTGTCATAACGTAGGAATTAAGGACATTAACAAAGCTTTGACTTTTTTTGTAAGTAAATGCTATGTCCAGGCAACATCTGATAATGTAGATGTTAAAGGCCATTTTAAAGAACCTGCCATGGGCTCTGGGATAGCTTGTCCTGTCCCTGCCCAATGCGTCCTAACGCACTCACAACCATATACTCTTATTCTAGTCCTATCTAGGACAGTTGTTGATTCAAGGAGTAACTATGTACATTATAATTTTCTTCTATATCTTAAAATTCTTACAAACTAACTTTACTGTACGTACTTAATGCTGTAGTGTTGAGTCCTATACCAGACAGAGCCATTCCTCCAAGGAAGCGGAACACACAATAGGCGAGATAATTTGGGGAAAAGGCAGTACAGATTCCACTGACAGCCATCTGTAAGTAAGACCAGATCAGCAATGCTCTTCGTCCATACCTAGGAATATGTCGATTTTTTTCTATTATTACAGTTACTTGTGGAACATGACAATACAATATAGTATAAATGGTAAAGATTCCACTCCAGGGAGTGTTTCTTACTTGTCTGAAAGTCCTCCGAGGATGATGGCTCCTACGAGGACACCAGCCATGTATAGTGACTGAGCCAGCTGTCTTCTGCTCTTCAGTCCACATACCAAATCCCACTATAAGAGAAATCTATATGTTAACTGAACTCTATAGTAGGGTTCTGGGCCCAGTTGCAGCTACAACCACTGCAACCCCTCTAGTTACGCCAGAGAGTAGGAGCCATCTTGACCATTTTATCATTTCAAAGAGTGTGTACAGCAAAGGATTCTTCCAACCTACAGAACAAGGAGTCATGGGGGTAGGAAAACATACTACTGTATACGCTGTAGTATAAGCCCTTTCAACCAGACCTAGAAATAATAAGCATAGTTATGCCATTTAAAGGGGTTTCCTAGTAGTATGATACTGCTGACCTATCCTTAGAATAGGTATTTAATATCAGATCGGTGGGTGTCCCCCACGATCAGTTGTTTGAAGAGACTGCAGCATTTGGGTGAGCAGGGTGACCTCTTCATTGCATACCAAGCACAGCGCCATGCATTGTGTATAGGCTGTGTTTGCTATTGCAGCTCAGTCCCATTGAGTCATCAATGCCTATGAAGTATAAGCGATCCTCATTGAAGGACTCATCACTTTTAACAGCTGATCTATGGAGGTTGCAGGTATCAGACCTCTGCCTATCTGATATTGATGATCCGTCTTAAAGATAGATCATCAATATTATAGTCCCATAAAATCCAAGTAAAAGGAGTCTACCATCAGATTTGTCCATGCAGTGACTAGTTACTTACTGTCAGACTAAGATTTCTTGGGCCCAACAGATAAAATGATTCTGGGAGCTTACATTCCAACAACCTCTAGGGAATAGACCATAGTACCTTTCAAATTTGGGATTTGTGATGGACTATTATTTTGATAGAGCCTGGGCCACTGGAGGATTCTCTGGTACTCTGGTAGGCCACTGAGCTGTGGTGCACTAGGAGACTGTCACACCCCTGGTACCACATATAGCTAATGTACAGAAAGCATAATAGCTTTATTTCTGCAAACTGATATACTGGTGAAGCACCAGAAGGGTAAGATTAAAACACCTTCTACATTGCCATATATACCACTGCGAATAGCTATATATGGCCAAATCTGTAGATACCTTATAACTTTGCTTCGCACCCCAGTCTATAGATCACATATTTGGGAGGGTTATCTGTAGCATTTACAACAATATACTGTAGGTTTGACTTTTCATAGTTTACTTTAAAGTAATCAGTTATTAAAATATAACTCATATCCTCTGGAGCTTGTTGTAACTCTATGTTGTTTGATAAAGTCTCAAACCTTAGGGAGACCTACATTATTAACACCCGTACCAGAACTGATATGGTAAAAGTAAGTTGATCACTGGCGATTTTCTTTCCCTGGTTAACAGATCATTACCCTGCCGCGCTAAAACGCTGAAGATATTTTTCTGCTTTGCACATCTATTTTGTTTAGGTAGGCCTAAGAATAGCAATGGACTCGTGAGTGCATTGCATTCAGTAGATATGATCTTTAGACACAGTCATTTATTCCAACTTCTTGGATAAGAGAAGATAAGATAAGAGAAGGGAACTACAGATGCAGCACTCTTTTATCTTGAATCTGATAATACTCTACAGTGTGAACTCACAGCAAAAGCCATTGAAATAGTCAAGTTTAATGGGGTTTTTCAGGACTTTTTAATTGATGGCTTATCCTTAGGGTACAACCCAGGACCCCAGTGGATCTGCGGTTTGAAGTGCAGTGGGGCTCCTTGAAAACCACTTGTGCTTCACAGACCATGTGACGTCACTTTCATTGGTCATATGGCCTGATCCTTTTCAAGTGAATGGGCTGAGCTGCGATACCTAGCACAGCCAGTGTACAAATGTACTGTAAGTAGTGAATAGACTGCTAGACTGCCACCCCTTCAAACAGCCGATTGGTCAGGTGTCAGACTCCTGCCGACTTTTAATTAGGATAGGTCATCAATTATGTAGCCTGGAAAATCCATTTAAGTGTTGACTTAACTCATTAACTGTAATGTTAAACTTTGCTACTGTGACTCTATGGAGTAAATGTCTCTACTATTTTGCTCCCTCCATGTACCATTGTCAGAACATGTCTCCTTTAATTGAATTTCTGCAAACAGCACCCAGGATCTTAGCTTCCTGAATCCCTGTAAGTATAAAGCTGGCAATAGACATTAGATTAATCTCAGGCAAACATGGCGATTTTGATATACGTAGGTGTGGGGTATTTATCATATTTAGTATTATATTACGTACAGACTTACCTCAGTGATAATCGTAGAAGTGAAATCTTCTTTATCATATTCCCAACCCATTGTACAGGATCTCGTCTCAGCATCAGAACTATTATGGGAGGTCATATTGGAATCTACTGGTCTCCACTGTATTTCAACAAATTCAAGACATGACTCTGGACTCCCTTTTTCATCCAACGGGCTGTACAAGCTCACCCAACCCTCCTCACTGCTGTTCCCTGTATCATTTATTTTGCACCAGTGGCCTGGGATTGCAGCGGTGAAATTCTGCAGAAGGTTATGACTTGCCATCAGTAATATAGGAAAACACAGCAACATAACATGTGTGACCTGAAACTTCCCCATTCCGCCAGTTCTCTCCAACAGTTCAGCGAACCCCATGATGGATAACTCAACTTGACCTTCCTATGCACATTCACCTGCCAAATATGGAAGCAGATGGAGTTCTTAAAGTAGATAAGTTGTTTTGCTTTGGAAATTTAGATTCAATAAAAACTTTTCCACAACATGACATAAAACAATTCCACAAGAAATTTCTGTGTTCTGTATTCGGTTTTGTGAACGGCTCATGCCAACCCTTCCAAAGGCATTCTTAAACAGGATTAGAATACAATCCCCTGTTCTTGCTTGGAATTATGTTCCTTAGTCTTTCAGTATTGAAAACCTCAAATAATTAAAGCTGGTTCATTAACAATCCTCCTCTTTCCTTTAGATTTTAATGGAAATATCCACAATGTCCACACCAAATTTACAGATAGCTTCGGACTCGCTTTTTCTGATTCCTAGAAAAGTACATATCGCTGTTAACTTCAGATAAAGTGATGCAGCTTGAATATTCTTTTTCTATTACAAAGTATAATTTAAAGGGAACCTGTCACACTGAAAATGGTGTCTAATATGAAGATGGCATGTTATAGAGCAGGAGGAGCAGAGCAGATTGATGTTTACTTTACAAATTCTACTACAGCTTTTCTTACAAAACTATTCAGTGAAATGCTGGCGTAGTCTGTGTTTAGGAGTCCAGTGGGTGGTCCTACTAATATCCTTCCCTGTATAACTGTGCACTGGACCACCCACTGGACTTTACTCACAAAAATATATATCAACCTGCTCAGCTCCTCCTGCTCTATAACATGCTGCCGCAGATTGGACTGCATTTTAATGATAAGTTCCCTTTAAGATTCTTGAACACATCATAACACCTTGATACAACAAATGACATAAAATAACCTTAACAGTAAAATGTAATTTTTTTTTAAAGGGAACCTGTCATGTTTAACATGGCATAGGATCTGCTGCAACGATCTGCAGAACTTTATCCATTGAAAACCCTGCTTTTCCTATACTCAGGAGTCATGTGGATGGTCCTACATAGCGACTGACAGCTATTTCTGCATGTAGGTCCACCCACTAGATTCCTAAGCCCAGAAAAAGTAGGGATATAAATGGGTAAATGACAAGTTATACTGAATCTTTTTCTGCAAACCTATATATCGATCTGCTCAGCTCCTCCTGCTCTATAACATGCTGCTCAAAGATAACAGGTCATTATAACATGACAGGTTCCCTTTAATTTCATCCCATTTAAACTATGGTAGAACAATGAAATAATGAAGACCATTTTCACCTAAATTGTTGTCATTGTGCCAAATTTATTAGTGTTTTGCACCCATTGAGCATTTTTCAAACCTATCTTGCACTGTGGGCATGGTTTACATGGTGCATAGGTTTAAGCCTAATTTATTACTAGCGAAAAGTTGCAAAATTTTTGTGCAGGCACACTCCACTTCTAACTTGGCTTAGAAAATGCACCACAAAAATATTACGGACTACTAATGCCCTCTCCCTAAAGAATTGCAACAAATTGATGAACCAGCAGGATACATTTTCATAACTTTGTTGCAAAAAAACACATTAGTATAAAATAAGTCAAGTCAGAAAAGTGACATTAAAAATCCCCTCATGATAAATCGGCCCCACTGTGAGGACATTTTCAATTTACGGTATGTAATCCATAGAACTTTAGAATCAAAGTGGCAGTATTATGCAAAAAAGGCATAAATGAACAAAATGTACATCTAGTCCTCTACAAGTATTAACATAGGATGTATATATATGGCTATATTGCTCTAGAGTAAGGGTACTCAACTGGAGGACTGCAATCCTAACACAGACTAACAGCGGACACCAGGTGTCTGGACCCTCCTGCAGTGATGGATAACACTAGCTGCAGCAGAGATTGGCACTTGTACCTGCTGACTACATACACTTTTGTATGTGCTACCCCTGCGTAGATAGCGGTGACGAATGCCAATCCCTGCTGCCACTACTGTTCATCCATTGCTGCAAGAGGGACAGTGGTCTGAATATCCGTCTCTCTCCTTATGACAGTCATTATACTGGATCAAGGAGGAAAGTTTCCTGTGTGCCTTCTACCCATCCCCTATGAGCACATGCTTGGGAGAAGGGATCACAATCATACTGTGTGGAGGCAACAATGGGGTATTATACCTTGTGGAGTCCACTAAGGGGGAATTCTACTGTGTGGTGGAACTCATGTAGAATTGTTGTGTGTGCGGGCACTGAGGGGGCATTATACTGTATGTGGGGGCACTAAGGAGACTCCTTCACTATGCTACACAGATTAGGACACTGATACTGTATGGGAGTACTGGGTAGGATTGTGTAGGGTCATGGGGGACATGAACAGGATTGTGAGGGGCTACTGACATCTCTGCTATGGCCACCATTACGGAAATACAGATCATTATAGTCAGGGCAGGCACAGATTAATAAGGCCAAAAAAGGGTTTTCTGACACTAACAGAACAAATATGTTGACGGAGTTGTGAACATTGCCTAATATTGGCTGTAGGTTATCTTTTATCTGTGCACTTTATCTTTATTACCTTTTTGTTGCTGATCTTTTCAATTGCAGTATATGAATATGTAATAGATTTATTGGGTCTACCCAAGAACATAACCATATTCACATTTTTAGACAATTAGAAGGTAAACATTTTTGCAAATATGAATTACAAATTTTGCAGAGTTTTTTTTAAAGATTTTCTCTAACCGTCTTAGTGGTGACAATTGATGTCTTGATCGGTTACTAATGTATATGACCATGAATGCAGGAACTTTCTATGGTCTAGGACCTGGCAAAAACCCAGCCATGATGTCCTTATTGTTTTACTATTAATTGGTTATTTTCAAAGGAAAACCCCTTTAAGTCCCTATTCACACACCCGCATATCATGTATGTTTTGGCACATGCATTAATTTCATTGAGTTTATTTAGATGTTTGTGATGTTCATATGCTGGTGTCCTATGGAGCCAAACTGCATTGCGATTTATCCATACTAAGGTTATCGATTGTATCCAGTAGCAACAGATTTTCTTACATCATATACAGTGGAAACAATTAAAAAAAAAAAAAAAAAAACTAAAGCAAAATTTAATGTAGTGAAGATATAATAAAAATATATAGATTAGATTTGATTTTTGCATTCTATATAGCCAGTGTTAGGCAAAGGTGGGAATTTATTTATAATTCTATGCATTGCAAGGATAAGCTATAGAAGAGATGCATAAAATATACAATAGTAAGTGCATCAGAATACAATACTATACACTATACTGAGCTGAAAGTTCTCGTGAGAAATGGTGAGAACAGAACAAAAGAAAGTCTTTATTCCCGGCTTAAAAGACAATGAAAAAAATCTTACTTGTAATGTGCAATCAGAAGTCCAAAGAAAATCATGGAGTCCCCACAAGGTGACAGATTCTTAGGAGTAGGAGAGGGACGTATTGAATCAAGCTCAATTGAAGAACTTCTGCACATTTGTTCTACAGCCCATTCAGTTCAGTTGAGCACTTGCAAAGCTCTGGCAAGTCACAGCCAACACAGGTATTTGTGTCTCAAGGTCCTGGATTATATAGAGTCAGAGTCCAGCAGAGTTAAAGTATCACTGTGATCAGTGGGGGATTAATGAGAGGAAGCCGAAAATGTGGGGAATGTACGGTACACTGGGCAAAGTGCATGGGGTACAGAGTATAACCATACTGTATATGATAAAAGCCGATGCTCTCTATGCTCAGAGGTCAGTATTTCGTTACATAATGTGTTATGTAGGTGCTCCTAATGCATGCTCAGATATTGTGGTCTATGAGCTTTATACATTTGTTGCAGGGCATAGTTGCTGGTGTGACCAGAGAAAGTTACTGACTAGTGTAAAATATAGCACCAGAACACCATAGATATAAAGATACAAAGGCTGGGACCAATGTTGGCCAATTGTTGGGGCCTACACCAATAGATTAAAGCATACCAATTGATGATGGTGGCCACTTGAGTCCTACCAGAAAGGTAGGCCCCCTCAGCTGACCTGGATCAAGTGGGACACTCCTACATGTTTGGTGCTGTCCAGGGGCGTAACTACCGAGGTAGCAGTGGTAGCGACTGCCACAGGGCCCGGAACATTACGGGGCCCGGAGCCCTGTGGCAGTCGCTACCGCAAACCCCACAATCACTGCTATCGTTATACTCCGGGGTATACTGATCGGGGGCCCAGGGGAGGTGAGCGAACGTAAAAAACACTGTAACTCACCTCTCCGCCGCTCCGCAGGCTTCGGGCCTGTTTGGTGACGTCCCAGACGTCAGCCGACGTCATTATGCGTCGCGACGCCGACCTGGATCGCGCGAGATCCGACAAGATGGCCGAAGTAGTGCACGGGAGTGCACCGGAGCGAGGAAGAGGTAAGTTGCAGTGTTTTCTATGTTTCTATCCTCCCCTGGGTCTCCGATCATTATACTCTGGGGTCTGAAAAGACCCCAGAGTATAATAATCGTTCATGGGTGGTCCACTATGGGGCATAATACTGTGTGCAGGGGCCACTATGGGGCAAACTACTGTGTGCAGGGGCTACTATGGGGCAAACTACTGTGTGCTGGGGCCACTATGGGGCAAACTACTGTGTGCAGGGGCCACTATGGGGCATAATACCGTGTCCAGGGGCCACTATGCTGCATAATACCGTGTCCAGGGGCCACTATGGGGCATAATACCGTGTGCAGGGGCCACTATGGGACATAATACCGTGTGCAGGGGCCACTATGGGGCAAAATAGTGTGTGCAGGAATGCGGTTTGTGTGTGGGGGGGGTTGGGGGCGGCGGCTTGGGGGGGTTGGGGGCGGCGACATGGAAGGGTTGGGGGCGGCGGGTTGGGGGGGGGCCCCATGTCAAATGTTCGCCTTGGGGCCCAGCCATTCCTAGTTACGCCACTGGTGCTGTCCTGCTGTTCCAAGGAGCAGGTCACGATTTCAATTCTGAGTCAATGTGAATACAATGGTTGAGCACAGAGTCATGAGCTCCATAAGCCACCATTCTGGCTCTGGCTAATGATGTCTGCGGCAGGGAGGCGTGATGAGTGCCCGGCCAGTGACTTCAGAGGATGGATGCCTAGATGCCCAATTGATACTCCTGTCCTTGGTGTGTATCTTTCAATAAAGCTTTGGGCCTGTAATTCACCACCCTTACCCCTCTTCTAGCCCCTGCCTTTAACCCATAACTTACCTATTGTTTTGTTGATTGAAACAATATTATGGCATTGGTGCAGGGTAGAGTGTAATACAGTGCTGGCCAAAAGTATTGGCACCCCTGCAATTCTGTCAGATAATACTGAATTTCTTCCAGAAAATGATTGGAATCACAAATGCTTTGGTAATAATATCTTCATTTATTTTGCTTGCAATGAAAAAACACAAAAGAGAATGAAAAAAAAAGTCAAATCATTGATCATTTTACACAAAACTCCAAAAATGGGCCGGACAAAAGTATTGGCACCCTCAGCCTAATACTTGGTAGCACAACCTTTAGACAAAATAACTGCGAACAACCGCTTCCGGTAACCATCAATGAGTTTCTTACAATGCTCTGCTGGAATTTTAGACCATTCTTCTTTGGCCAATTTCTCCAGGTCCCTGAGATTTGAAGGGTGCCTTCTCCAAACTGCCATTGTGAGATCTCTCCACAGGTGTTCTATGGGATTCAGGTCTGGACTCATTGCTGGCCACTTTAGAAGTCTCCAGTGCTTTCTCTCAAACCATTTTCTAGTGCTTTTTGAAGTGTGTTTTGGGTCATTGTCCTGCTGGAAGACCCATGACCTCTGAGGGAGACCCAGCTTTCTCACACTAGGCCCTACATTATGCTGCAAAATTTGTTGGTAGTCTTCAGACTTCATAATGCCATGCACACGGTCAAGCAGTCCAGTGCCAGAGGCAGCAAAGCAACCCCAAAACATCAGGGAACCTCCGCCATGTTTGACTGTAGGAACCGTGTTCTTTTCTTTGAAGGCCTCTTTTTTTTTCCTGCAAACTCTATGTTGATGCCTTTTCCCAAAAAGCTCTACTTTTGTCTCATCTGATCAGAGAACATTCTTCCAAAAAGTTTTTGGTTTTCTCAGGTAAGTTTTGGCAAACTCCAGCCTGGCTTTTTTATGTCTCTGGGTCAGAAGTGGGGTCTTCCTGGGTATCCTACCATAGAGTCCCTTTTCATTCAGACGCCGACGGATAGTACGGGTTGACACTGTTGTACCCTCGGACTGCAGGGCAGCTAAAACTTGTTTGGATATTAGTCGAGGTTCTTTAGCCACCATCCGCACAATCTTGTGTTGAAATCTCTCGTCAATTTTTCTTTTCCGTCCACATCTAGGGAGGTTAGCCACAGTGCCATGGGCTTGATGACACTGCACACGGTAGACACAGGAACATTCAGGTCTTTGGAGATGGACTTGTAGCCTTGAGATTGCTCATGCTTCCTCACAATTTTGCTTCTCAAGTCCTCAGACAGTTCTTTGGTCTTCTTTCTTTTCTCTATGCTCAATGTGGTACACACAAGGACACAGGACAGAGGTTGAGTCAACTTTAATCCATTTCAACTGGCTGCAAGTGTGATTTAGTTATTGCCACCACCTGTTATGTGCCACAGGTAAGTAACAGGTGCTGTTAATTACACAAATTAGAGAAGCATCATATGATGTTTCAAAGGGTGCCAATACTTTTGTCCACCCCCTTTTTATGTTTGGTGTGGAATTATATCCAATTTGGCTTTTTGACAATTCTTTTTGTGGTTTTCCATTGAAGACAAATTAAATGAAGATATTATTACCAAAGCATTTGTGATTGCAATCATTTTCTGGAAGAAATTGAGTATTATCTGACAGAATTTCAGGGGTGCCAATACTTTTGGCCAGCACTGTATATAGCGTTGGATCTGTGCCTTTACTGTATGCTGTACTAGTCACAGTCCTGTTTCCAGTCAAAAAAGCTGATATGAGCTACTTTACATGCTTTTTTTCCCCCCATGAGCACTGCCTGCGTCTCTTCAATAAATGCAGGTCCCCCTCAAGCATAGGCTATATTGTAAAAAAGAAACAAACTTGAGAAAATACAAAATGTGCACTGGTGTAATAAGAAAAGACTACATTGCCAGGAGCAAGTTGGGTCTCTCTTGCTTTGGCGTGGGGGGACTATAGTCCCCAACCAGTTTAGGGCCTTCTGGTTTGTAGGGTTGGGGAGGTTGGGGGCCCTTCGCTTTTAAGAGAGAACTTGTGATAGACGGTACCCTTGTGCAAAATTTTTTATTAGGGTGAAACAAAGGAAAAACATAAAAAAGTACCAGAGACCACGAAGGACCAGTCCAGAATTAGCTGATACTTCTACACCCGTCCTGTAAAATATGAAGATACTCCATATAGATTTAGGACCCTATGAGCATAAAGTGCAATGCACAGACCATCTATGAATGACCACATCACAAGACACCGTACAATGTCCTAATTCATATTGGTGTACTTATTATATTATTTATTGTGTTATGGTCATTCTGCTGTGTCTGGACACAGCACTTTATTGTATACTATATGTACAGTACAAGCAATTCTGCTTATAGGGGTCCAACCAATTCACTGTCAAGGGGCTCACGCTCTGGTAACTAAAATTATGCTTTTTCAGCACACGTCCTAAGAATCATCACCTGTATAGTTATACTGGTTGTTATAGTTATACTCTATGAGGCTGGCATTGCTTTTACGACAATTGTGGACGACATCAGTGGGAACTTAGGATGAGCTCCACCAACCAGTGCTTGATCAAGCATGCATATGTTCTGAAGTGAGAGAGGAGTGTGGTACTAACACTTAAGTGTCTAGTCGGAGATGACAAAGCAGCTTATTCAGAGTCAAATGTGTTCAATATTGGATGGATGAATACTGGGCTAAGGGTTACGGCTTTCTGACATAGGTTGTTGACATGACATGTTCTTATCGATAGTATATTAACTGTGTGTACACTTTTATGCACTGTGCGCAATGGCTCATGTCAGGTCAAGCTTGAGATGACATAAAAGTTATTAAAGTTTAACACATAGCAAATAGAATTAGTGTCTACAACTCATTCACCTTCAGTAAAGTGCCAGTCTTATGTACAAATGTCAACTAATCATGATAAAGCACTTTTTATAGTAAAACCTGTTAAAATCTAAATGCAAGTGTTTTCATGGTGCAAGTACTGCATAGAAATAAATCAACATGGCTTTCCAATTGTGGAGGAAAGAAAACTGGAGATACAAAGACCAGTCAAAATATGATATTGTGTACTAAGTGGCTACACATAGTCTGCATGCATTCAATGTCCCTCTGATATTGGCGGTGTTTATGTGGATATGTATATAGCACGTGTAGCCCTATTTGGGGGGGGTATGAGTATTATCCCTCCCGCAACAGACTCTGGCGCTGACCTGTGTGTATAATGGGACCTGAAGCCTTCGCTGAAGGGAAGAGTGGGAACATATATGAAATATATCAGTGCCTCCACCCAGGATAGAGCCTCTGTATTACAGGGAGGATCTCTTCCTGGGACTTACCCATGAAGTACAGTTAGTAGCCTTAACAAGGATCACTGTACTAATCTCACAGTCTGAAGAATACATACAGATACCACATAAGGTTATAACAGTAGCTTTATAAGTATCAACAGGGTAATAATACATACATAAAATATACTCAGAACACAGCAATACTACAACAACCAGCAAGTCCTCAACCGTCTTAGGTTATATACCCGGGTATATATATATATATAGATATATAGCAAGAGTCCAGTGCACAATACCTCCAGGCAACAGAAGAGATGCAGGGGCCCCTGTGGATGACTGTGGATCCTCGGATTCTTCCAGGAGATGACAGACAGCCGATCAGGAGATGATGATGATGATGATGATGAGATTCTTCACAGGCAGCAAACAGGGCGACGGTGACGGCAGTAGATGCAGGCCTGACTACCCTAACACTGAGTCCTTAACCTGCCAGCTAAACTACTAGTGCCACCGGGCCTCTAACTAGCTAGTTGGCCTTCGGAAGCCTAACCTATCACTGCCCTGAACTATATATATATTGATCCCTAACTATAGTTACTAGCTAGGTCCTGTGAGTATATAGGGGGTAACACATACCTAACTATATACTGTGAAGTAAAGAGGAACAAGTGGCTCTTAGACTCCCCCAGACATAACATGTCTGTCTCAGCAGCTCTGCTCACATCTCTCCCCCCAGCAGCTCTGCCTCACATGTGTCTGACTCACTGTATTTACAAAACAAAACTTGCACTAAATGCCTGGGGTCTCTGAAGCCAAACTGCAGGGGCAAAGAAGCCAGATACATTATATACTAGTAGAAATGGCAGTTCCCTACACTCTCCCTCTGGTGAAATCTTTACGTCACGTCAAAGACATACAAAGTCATAGTATACAGTCAACATTACCAATGACAATATCAATATGGTTGCTTTTGCATTTACAGAGTCACAACAGGTTAATAGGTATACATGCCAGCAGGAGCGAAAATTGGTAACATATTGACCAAAGTGGACACTGCACCCACCCAAGCATGGTATAAATGAGGCTGAGTAGTAAATCTGGGGTCCCCCAAACTATCATATGTCAGCATAGGTGGAGGGTGTCTAATTCTCTCTCCTCTCCGTACCTCTCTCTGAGGTAAACTAGCATGTCCAGGCCCTAAACTAGGGTTGTCTGCCATGGGAGGGGATGGTGCTGGTGGCGTAGGAGAGCTAGATCCCTGCTCATCTGTAGACACAGATCTAGGTACGAATTCTGGAGTTTGAGGGTTCATAGGTCTCCCTGAAGGAGAAGATACTGGTGATCTAGGAACTTCAGGAGCCACAGTCCAATCACTCTCAGGAGTTTCAGGAAGGTCAGGTGGAATATCGGCTAAGGACTGTGGAGAATCGCAGGCCGAGCCATCATTGGAGATATCCATACCATCAATCTGAGGTACAGGCAACAAATGATTTCTATGCCAAGTCCTGATCCTCCCGTCCCGTCCTTTTATCTTGTAGACTGGTATTCCAGGCAACCGATCTACCACTGTAAAGAGTTCACTCCGCCATCGATCAGCCAGCTTATGTTTTGCAGATGCTCCCAAATTCCGTAGCAGAACATGGTCCCCAGGGTTCAATTCTCGGTATCTTACTCGAAGATCAAATCTCCTTTTATTTCCTTCATTCACTTTGGCCGCATTTTCCTCAGCCAGCTGATAAGCACTCTTAAGCGTTTCTTTCAAACGTGCCACGTATCGGTAATGATCTCGATGACTGATACCATCGGTAGAGACTCCCAACAAGATGTCAATAGGTAGCCTAGGCTCTCTTCCAAACATCAGAAAGTATGGTGAATATCCTGTGCTCTCGTGCCTTGTACTATTATAGGCATGCACCATAGCCTCCACTTTTCGACTCCAGGATCGCTTATCCTCAATTCGTAAGGTACCAAGCATATCAAGTAAAGTCCTGTTAAATCTTTCAGGAAGGGCATCTCCCTCTGGATGGTAAGGCGTCGTCCGACTTTTGCGGATGTTCAACAACTGAAGTAACTCTTTGATCAGGTTACTCTCAAAATCCCGGCCTTGATCAGAATGCAACCGGTGTGGTAAGCCATAATGGATAAAATACTTTTCCCAAAGCACTCTTGCAACAGTGACTGCTTTTTGATCCTTAGTCGGAAAGGCTTGAGCATATCGTGTGAAGTGATCAGTCACCACCAATACATTTCCAAATCCTCTGGAGTCGTTGTCAATACAAAGGAAGTCTATGCAGACAAGATCCATGGGGCCCGAACTCTTCAAGTGTCCCATGAAGGCCGCTCGAACCGGGACAGTCTTCCTCTGCAAACATCTGCGACAGCACCTACACAGACGAGTCACGGTATCTCTCATTTTGGGCCAGTAGAATCGGTCTTGTATTAGGCCATAAGTCTTCTCAGGTCCCAAATGACCATGATAATCATGCAGACTTCGGAAAATCATCTTCTGAAAGCAGCTTGGAATAACTAGTTGGCGCCTTCCAGGGTGATCATGATACAGCACCACACGATAAAGTAGGCCATTGTCTATTTCAAACTTCTCCCAATCTCGTAGAAGTTGACTGCATTCAGAGGGTAGGGATGTCTTTAACATTTCTCTGTCTTGAGAACTCACTGCTTGATAAAGAGGTCCAATTAAAGGATCAGTCTTTTGACTCCAGATCATTCGCTTTGAAGATATAGAACAACTCTCAAAGGATCCTAAAGCGGCAGGGTAGGCAAACATGTCTGGTACAGCTTCGGGACCTCCCCCAATAGAGTCAATAAGCCGAGTTTCAGAAAAGGCTACTCGGTCTTCAACTACAGCAGCCATGGCACACAAAGCTCCTACTCCAGGACTTGGCACTTCTTCCCATTCATCCACTACTTCCGGACTAGGTAATCCAGGCCGTCTTGATAGAGCATCTGCCCCAATGTTCTTAGGCCCCGATTTATACTTGAGTGTGAATTGGTAGTTGGATAAAGCTGCCAACCAGCGATGTCCTGTAGCATCGAGTTTAGCGGTTGACAAAACGTATGTCAGTGGATTGTTGTCTGTTCTTACTTCAAACGTGGCTCCGTATAAATAGTCATGTAATTTATCAACAATGGCCCACTTGAGCGCCAAAAACTCCAATTTATGTACTGGATAATTTTTCTCGCTGGGAGAAAGACTTCGACTTATGAAAGCTATGGGCCGTAACCCGGCCGGGTATTCTTGGTGCAGCACGCCACCTAATCCTTCAAAGCTGGCATCTACATGTAGCACATATGGCTTCTGTGCATCAGCATAAGCCAGAACGGGAGCTTCTGTCAATTTCTTCTTCAACAACTTAAATGCTTCTTCACAATCCGCAGTCCACCTATCGCCAAAAAGGCTTTTGGAAGACCCTTTCTTCTTTCCCGGATCTCCTGCATCACTCTTCAACAGGTCGAGGAGGGCTCGAGCAATTTTTGAATATCCTTCCACAAATCGTCGATAGAATCCACAAAACCCCAAGAAAGATTGCAACTCCGTAATATTTTGCTGTCGGGGCCAATTCACCACAGCTTCAATCTTACCAGGATCGGTAGCAACTCCTTCAGCAGAAACAATATGACCTACATAAGTGACCGAAGATCTACAAAATTTGCATTTGTCAGCCGACAACTTCAGCCCCTCTTCTTTTAAGCGTTGGAGTACTCTCATGAGTCGTTCTTCATGTTCTTCCAGCGTCTTTCCAAACACAATAATGTCATCAAGATATACAAGGCATTCCCGGGGCACTAAATCACCTAACACTCTTTCCATCAACCTTTGGAACGTTGCTGGCGCACCTTTTGTACCTTGCGGCATACGAGTGAACTGAAAGAAACCCAAGGGGCATATGAAAGCTGTCTTTTCCTGATCCTCAGGTGCCATTGGGACTTGATAGTATCCCGATCTTAGGTCCAGCACTGTGAACCAACAGTTTCCATTCAGAGCTTCCAGAGCTTCTTCAATTCTCGGCAGTGTATACTGATCAGGTAAGGTTCTCCGGTTCAGAGTTCTGTAATCCACACATAGGCGAATTGCTCCAGATTTTTTTTCTTACCACCACAATAGGTGAGGCATAGGGGCTCTTACTGTCCACAATGATCCCCTGACCTTTCATTTGCTGTAGAGTCTGTCTTAACTCATCAACATCCTTTGGAGCAACTCTCCGTGGTCGCTCCCGGAAGGGAGTAGAATCGGTCAATCGGAAAGTGTGTTGAGCACTTTTAGCACAACCTACATCCATATCATCCATGGAGAACACTTCCGATAATTCAGACAACTTCTGTGTCAGTCGCTGATTCCAGGCCTCTGGTAAATGTGGATCACTCAAGTCAAGATTGAGATTAGGGATTGCATCTCGGATTTGAATCCTGCACACTTCAGCGTATGGATTTACTCCAAGCACAGGGTAGCAGTGGGCCACATTCTGGTATGGTCCAATTACAATCGGATGCGGTGAACAGTTCCTCACTGTCACACAGGTAGATAACTCCACTTTATTTCTCCAGTCCTTTCTCTCTGGGATCACCATCCAGCCATTCTGGTTAATCATTTCTTCAGGGGTTTCCATAAGGACATAACTCCCCCCTTCAAGCAAATCGGGAGCAATGCTGGAGGCTACTCTCAGAACTCTCTCCCCGCCGGCAGGAACTTCCACGGTTCTCTCACCGATATGATATACCATTCCATGTCGATAGCCAGTAGACAGGGCATCACAGAGTTCTCTAAGATCAGAAGATATATTCACCGGCTGAGCTGCAGGGTTCCAATCTCTTCCAAGAAACTTCTGAAAAGCATAATGCACTGCGGGACAATTAGTGCCAAGTATCACAGGAGCTGCACAAGAATCCCCTGTATCAGGGCAGACAAGAGCCGTAATCTTCATGGGAGCGACACTCTGATCTTCTAATTCAGGGACAGCTATAACTACTTGTAGGCTGCCATCTACAGGATATGATCCTGAATTAAGCCCCCACAATTTCATTTGTCCTGTAGACTGAAGAGGTATATCCCTCAGATACTTTTGGTAGAACGAGCGATAAATCAGGGTCACTTGAGATCCTGTATCAAACAGGGCAGGAGCGGCATGACCATTGACAGTGACTTTGACAACGGACCTGGAGCCCGCGATAGCGCCTCTGGTCTTTACTCGGCCCGCCTTCCTTCTGTGTCTTTGATTCTGAATAGAGAAGACAGCACTGTGTCCCAATCCCTCACTGTCCTCCGTACACTGTCTGGCAGTATGGCCCGTCTGACCACATTTATAACAGGTTCTAGCATCCTTCCTCCATTGAGTGGCAGTGGGTGGAGTGGCGGACTGTCTAAGTTCTGACCGCTCCGCTGGTTTGTCCTTGTTTGAATTAGGAACAACATCTTCTTTAGAGATGCTTTTCGCTTTCTTAGGGGTACTAAAACTAATGTCAGCTTCTTGTTTCTTCACTAACTTCATTAAGTCGGGAAATGGAAGGACTCTATCAGATAGTAAGACCTTGAGTACTGGAGCAAGAGGATGATGAGGTTGTAACCCTCTCACCAACTGACTGGTTCTCATAGCGTCTACCTCTGAAGTAGATATAGCTGCGTGGTACACCAGACGTGAAAGAAGTAGCTGTAAACGGTTAATAAAAGTAGAGACATTTTCCCCTTCTTTTTGACGAACCATTCGGTAATCAGCAACCATCTGGGCAAGGTCATAGTATGGCTCAAAGTGATAAGACAGTACTTGTATATAGTCCAATGCACTCACTCCTTCATGAGAGTCTCTGTACAAGCGGATCAATTCTGCAGCAGGAGACCGCAAACTTTCACTGATACGCTGCCGCTTGCCTTCTTCAGAGCAAGACCTGACTGGGCATTGCTGATAACGGGGTCCCCCTATGAACCCCCCACCACCTTTGATACCCAAACTGCTGGGCCTAAATGCCTTCCCCCTCTTTTCCAGCCTCGACCCCTGCCCCCCAGCTCTCAAACCCCCCACCCCCTTAGAAATAAACCAAGACCAAAGGGTTGGATTAAATCGGCCACAGCAGCCGTATTTATTAACAAACAACAAATAAATAACAACAAGTATAACTTATTATAATTTGCATAACTTAAAATAATTTAACAATAAACGCTTAACCTGGGTAAGAGTCCTTGGAGCTACAAAAAACTATCAATCCCCCCGGCCTGGCGCTAACATAACCACACCATAAATTTACCACCAGCCGCGACCACCGGCTCGGCGGCACCATGAATAAAGACGAACTCCTTCTTCCATGTACCAGCTCCCAGGGCCAATTTACCCTGTAACCGTTCACCGTGCGCCAGGCCATCCACCAAAATGTGCAATTACCACCAAATGTATAGGTGGAGCCTACCTTTGACTCCACCCTTTTAGCCAATTGACCACCAACTCCAAGGACCCCACCCGCCAAGGCCACCGTGACACCACCTGCAAAAAGATAAACAAGTTAAAATAGCCCAAGAAAGAGACAAAAAAAAAAAAAAAAAAAAAACGGGAGGGAGGGAGGGACCGCTCGTTAGCATGCCGCGCAGCTCCGGAATGGCCGCTTCCCGGGCTGCGCGGCATAGTCAATTCGAACGGGGTTAAGCCCCGCCCCCAATTCTTCGCGCCCTAGCGCGTTATTGGTCCCCCTACAGCCCGCCCCCAGTCAAGATCCCTGCGCTTTACTGCGCAGCGCTCCGGTCTCCCCTGACTGGGCATTGCTGATAACGGGGTCCCCCTATGAACCCCCCACCACCTTTGATACCCAAACTGCTGGGCCTAAATGCCTTCCCCCTCTTTTCCAGCCTCGACCCCTGCCCCCCAGCTCTCAAACCCCCCACCCCCTTAGAAATAAACCAAGACCAAAGGGTTGGATTAAATCGGCCACAGCAGCCGTATTTATTAACAAACAACAAATAAATAACAACAAGTATAACTTATTATAATTTGCATAACTTAAAATAATTTAACAATAAACGCTTAACCTGGGTAAGAGTCCTTGGAGCTACAAAAAACTATCAATCCCCCGGCCTGGCGCTAACATAACCACACCATAAATTTACCACCAGCCGCGACCACCGGCTCGGCGGCACCATGAATAAAGACGAACTCCTTCTTCCATGTACCAGCTCCCAGGGCCAATTTACCCTGTAACCGTTCACCGTGCGCCAGGCCATCCACCAAAATGTGCAATTACCACCAAATGTATAGGTGGAGCCTACCTTTGACTCCACCCTTTTAGCCAATTGACCACCAACTCCAAGGACCCCACCCGCCACTGCGAGCACGCCTTAATCCCTTAAGCGTGAGAGACCCGCCACACTTCCAGGGCCCTCTCAACACCCTCCTGGATACCTAGTGTCCACAAATCTATACCCACCGCATTCAGATGGACCCCGTCCCGCAACCAAAACTCCCCCTCCCCAGACTCCAACTCCTTGTGCCGCACGCACACACCGCCGTTCCTGGACACAAACCCCGCAACAGCCCGGTTAACCTTAATCCTGGCCTTGTTGAGCCTTTCAACAGACCTAGCCTCCCGCCATGTTTTTCTCGGTACAATATCGGACCACACGGTAACAATCCCCGGAAACATGGACCACAACCTCAACAGGTCATACTTTATGTCCCTCACTAAATCGCGAAAGGGACGAACCCCCAGGTCATTGCCACCAGCATGTATCACGATAATGTCCGGAGACCGATCCAACCTCGTGCACCTGTGGATTTCGGGCATGACCCGACTCCACACCATACCTCGGACTCCAATCCAACGTACAACGACCGCAGCCCTGTCGAACCCCAGCTGCCGACCATTCCGCCGCACGCCGGCCCTCTCCGCGCCCCAGAACACAAAAGAATGGCCGAAGATCCAGACTAACCGAGCAGAAGGGCCTACGAAAGAAGAAATAAAGTAGGGGGAGGGCGGAGAAAATACCCAACAACACAATGATTCACATTTGGGCAAGGTGTGGACGTATGTATGATCTATACCTCTGCGATTCCCACCTACCGATACGTCGGACCACCTCCGAGCTCAACCCCCAACTAGCTGCTTCTGTCGCTGCGCCAATGCGAAAAGAGTGTGGAGCATATCGAGAGGCGTCAAGGCCCAGCGAGTCCAAACAACCCCTAAAAACAGCCGAGAACTGATAACGGGAAAGGAACGAACCATCCTCATGACGCAGGAGGGGACCGCCCGCAGAAGCTGGAACCAACCCCCCGAAAAACAAGCAAACAACGCACCGGGCACATATCTGACCCTACAACCGCACCCAGGCGCAGATACTTCCCTGCCCCCGCCTGATCCGTCTTAGACCTGCGAACCCTGACCACTAGGACCCCTTCCTCCATGTACACATCATCCACCTGTAAACCACCCGGCCGCTTAGTCGACACGGACACCAACTCACCCACCCTGAGAGCCCCGAAAAAGGCTAGAGAAAAAGCCAGGTGAAACAAAACGCATTCATAGTGCGAAGAACAAAAACGGCCCAGTTCCAACCCCAAACGCTCCAAAAGCTGAAATGTAACCGGGCGCCGTGTGTCACTACTTCCCCTGCCCCTGCGGAACCCCTTAAGCGCACGTTGAACCAAGAAATGTTTGGTAAAGTCCGCCAAACCCCTCAACTTGAAACCAAATGCCAACGCCGCTACCGCACCATTAACTTTCGCCACGGACCATCCATCTGAAGACCAACGGCTTAACAAGAACAATAAAGCCCCAACCCTATCCTCATCAGTATGTACCTGACCTAAATCTCCCACCCAATCCTCCCAAAGCTGCCAAGCCCTTGAATACTTATCCCAGGTGCCGGGGGCCAACGATGCCTGAATCAATGTCCCTGCTTTTCGCAAACCAAGTCCCATAATTCTGGAGGACATGGAATCCCTTCCACTTCCGCCCCCGGAGCCAGGGCACGAAACCGCTCCCACTGGAAACGAGACAAAGAATCAGCAACGTCATTTTTAACCCCCGGAACATGCACTGCCACCACCCATGCATTCAGGCACAAGCAACGCAATACTAAACGCTGAAGCAACTTGATAACTGGAGGAGAAGACGCAGTCACATTATTAATGGCCGACACAACTGACATGTTATCACAATGAAACCTAACTTTTTTATCCTGGAACGCCCCACCCCATATGGACACCGCAACTAAAATCGGGAATAACTCAAGTACAGTCAAATTCCGCGTCAGACCTTGTTCACGCCACGACGCAGGCCAAGGAGCGGCGCACCACTGCCCCCTGTAATAGGCCCCAAAACCGTGGCCCCCTGCCGCATCCGTAAAGAGGTCACAATCGAACACATCGATCACTGCTGACTGGACCAGTGATCTACCATTGAACTGGTCTAAAAAAGTGTCCCATACTGCCAGGTCCTCCCGATGTATCACCCCCAGCCGAATAAAGTGTCGTGGATTTGACACCCCTTTCATGGCCCCTGCCAGCCGGCGACAAAAAATCCTACCCATGGGGATAATGCGGCAGGCAAAATTTAAACTGCCTAACAATGACTGGAGGTCGCGCAACGTAATTTTTCGCATGTGACGAGCACGCCTCACCCTCTCTCTAAGATCAACCAGCTTGTCACCAGGCAACCGGAACTCCATTGCCACAGTGTCAAGCTCTATGCCCAAGAAACTCAATCTAGTGCACGGACCCTCAGTCTTTTCCGGTGACAACGGTACCCCAAACTTACTGGCGACCCACCGCGCGGTTGCCAGCAAAACCGCGCATACATCGGAGCCCGCCGGACCTATACAGAGGAAATCATCGAGGTAGTGTATCACTGATTCAACCCCCGCCACATCCCGAATTACCGACTCTAAAAAGGTGCTGAACGCCTCAAAGTATGCGCACGATATTGAGCAACCCATAGGGAGGCAACGATCCACGTAATACCCGCCGTCCCAGTAGCAGCCCAGTAACCTAACGCTGTCAGGGTGTACCGGCAGTAACCTGAACGCCGCCTCCACATCCGTCTTAGCTAAGAGGGCCCCTGGACCGCAACGCCGTACCCAATGCACAGCTGCATCAAACGAGGTATATACTACCGAACAAAGCTCGGGTGCAATACCATCGTTGACCGACGCTCCTTTGGGATAAGACAAATGATGTATGAGCCGAAACTGATTCGGCTCCTTCTTCGGCACCACCCCCAAAGGAGATACAATTAAACCTTCCAAAGGGGGTGATGCGAAGGGGCCCGCCATGCGCCCCAAGGCCACCTCCTTCCTCAGTTTTTTGGACACCACCCCCGAGTGTTCCGCTGCCGACCTCAAGTTAGTTATACAAAAGGGGACTGTGTGCGTCGGCAGGGGAATCCTAAAACCCTCCCTAAAACCTTCTACCAGAAACTTTGCACTCTCCCTGTTAACATAACTATTTAGGTACGGAAGCATGGCTTCCAGCTTCACCGGCGTCTGCCCCTTGTCCACTATTAGGCAAGGCCTTGGTCCTTTGTTTGCGCAAGCAACGTGCCGCACCATGGGACACCCCTCCGCAGAATGAACAGGCATGTTTGAATCTACAGTTGAAGCCGAATTTACATTGGGCTTCATTGAACTGCCAACACAGCCCGTAACGTTGCTGGGCCTGTGCACCTGCCCCCCCTGAGCCGTAACTGAGACCACCATGGCCGGTTCCACCGGCCGCCCCAGGAAAGGGCTGGCCAAAGCGAGCTGGCGCCATAACCCGAAGCCACAAACCTATATCTTTCTGGTCCCACCGTATGCTGGGCCGAACCGCCTTACGCTGACGGAACTGCTCATCATACCGCAGCCATGTCTGACCCCCATACACCCGATACGCCTCACCTATAGAGTCCTGATAGCAAAAAAGCCCCGAACAGTTGTCAGGAGCCTTTTCACCAATGACACTCGCTAAAATGGCAAAGGCCTGAAGCCAATTAGCAAAAGTCTGTGGAATCAGGCGCCACCTACGTTTTTCTTCCTCCTCTTTTTTGCTATCCTCCTTCTTACTCTTGTCTAAGTTAAATTTAGCTAAAGGGAGCAAGGAAAAGATTTCGACGTACTCGTCCTTCCAAATCTTCTCCCTCACTTCCTTTTTTAAATGCGCCCCTAGAGGACCCTCAAAACACACATAAACCTCCCCCCGAGCCCTGTCGTCTAGCCTCACCGAATCAACCTTCTCTTTATCTGTCTGGACAGACACTGTGACACCCGCCGGAGCCCCTACCACCGGCGCACTCTGTGACGCTACTGACTGAACCGCAGGAGGGACCCACGCCGCCACCGGGGAACCGCTAACACTCTGTTCGCAGCGCGACAGTAGCTCCCTCACGCTACCCAATAGCTCCCTAATCCCCTCAGAAGCTACACCACCACCCACTGGGGACTCCGGCCTATCTATCCCTAACCCCTGGGACATTAGAATAGGAGGAAACGGACACGACAATGAATGGTACTCACCAGACTGCGTAGGTGCTGTGGGCCCACCAGTCGACGGTCCTGCATCCTGCTGACCTGGGTCGCTGTACAGGAGAACGCTGGCGCCTGTTGATTGTTGAGAACCATCCCGCTGACAGCTGCAGCACGACCGACATCCCTGGGAAGGTTGACCTGCACCCGCGTATGCACTTGAAACCACTGGATGCACCTCGGACCGGGGCTGTGGTGCCGTGAAGGAGGGGCCAGCGCCGTGCTGCTCGTCGTTCAGAATTTCCCGCTGCTGTACCAAAGGCACTTGGAAAGCCGGAACCGATGGGACTTGAAGACACAGTCCCCCTCCCGCTGGAGCATCACAGGAGGGGACCGCTGCACCACGTGCTGTAGCCATATGGAGACTGGATGTGGAGGTCCCCCCACTAAGGCCAGTGGCAGGGATCTCCACCTCCGCAGGGGCCAGGCGACTGGCAGGATTCCTCCCAGACCGGGACCTCCGCGCCTGAGCAGTGGAGCGGGGTGCCCGGCCTGGAGGGGCCCGAGAGGGACTCCTATGTTGCCGGGCCCTAGGGGGCTCATCAGGGCTCAAACGTGCCGGCGGGCGAGTCCTGCGCGGCCGCCGCCGCTCAGACGCCTCCGGGGGTAGTGAAGGGTTAATGGGGGGGGGCGGCAGGCTGCATAATGTCAGCGAGCCGCTCCTGCAGCCAGGCCTCACCATGGACGCCGGCAGCAGCTCTGATCTGCTCCAGGATGGTATTGAGGGATGCCATTACAGTGAAAAGGTGGGGGGGGGGGAGCTGACCGCTCGTTAGCATGCCGCGCAGCTCCGGAATGGCCGCTTCCCGGGCTGCGCGGCATAGTCAATTCGAACGGGGTTAAGCCCCGCCCCCCAATTCTTCGCGCCCTAGCGCGTTATTGGTCCCCCTACAGCCCGCCCCCAGTCAAGATCCCTGCGCTTTACTGCGCAGCGCTCCGGTCTCCCCATTCCTTCAGGCATTGGAGAGTATGTTCTTTCCATATCTCAAAGTTTTCCTCCCCTTGTGGTACTGGGACATTACCAGAGAATACGTTTAGTTTCTTGTAGTGAGTGGCCTGCAGGCCCTGAGCTAACATTTCAGTCAGCCTGGCTAAAGTACTAATAGCACTGTCACTAGAGGAACTGCTAGCGACGGCCATACTGGGGGGGGGTAACTGGCTGAGCGGGGTTCTTCCTTTACCTGAACCAGGGGAGGAACAGGAGGTCGGTAATCCCATGTAGTAGCTCGTGGGAGGTTCCCCTCTGAGCTATATCGCTTCTCCATATCAATGACTATTCCCACTTCTAAATCTCAGCAGTGCCTCCAAATGTAGCCCTATTTGGGGGGGGTATGAGTATTATCCCTCCCGCAACAGACTCTGGCGCTGACCTGTGTGTATAATGGGACCTGAAGCCTTCGCTGAAGGGAAGAGTGGGAACATATATGAAATATATCAGTGCCTCCACCCAGGATAGAGCCTCTGTATTACAGGGAGGATCTCTTCCTGGGACTTACCCATGAAATACAGTTAGTAGCCTTAACAAGGATCACTGTACTAATCTCACAGTCTGAAGAATACATACAGATACCACATAAGGTTATAACAGTAGCTTTATAAGAATCAACAGGGTAATAATACATACATAAAATATACTCAGAACACAGCAATACTACAACAACCAGCAAGTCCTCAACCGTCTTAGGTTATATACCCGGGTATATATATAGATATATAGCAAGAGTCCAGTGCACAATACCTCCAGGCAACAGAAGAGCTGCAGGGGCCCCTGTGGATGACTGTGGATCCTCGGATTCTTCCAGGAGATGACAGACAGACGATCAGGAGATGATGATGATGGTGAGATTCTTCACAGGCAGCAAACAGGGCGACGGTGACGGCAGTAGATGCAGGCCTGACTACCCTAACACTGAGTCCTTAACCTGCCAGCTAAACTACTAGTGCCACCGGGCCTCTAACTAGCTAGTTGGCCTTCGGAAGCCTAACCTATCACTGCCCTGAACTGTATATATATATGGATCCCTAACTACGGTTACTAGCTAGGTCCTGTGAGTATATAGGGGGTAACACATACCTAACTATATACTGTGAAGTAAAGAGGAACAAGTGGCTCTTAGACTCCCCCAGACATAACATGTCTGTCTCAGCAGCTCTGCTCACATCTCTCCCCCCAGCAGCTCTGCCTCACATGTGTCTGACTCACTGTATTTACAAAACAAAACTTGCACTAAATGCCTGGGGTCTCTGAAGCCAAACTGCAGGGGCAAAGAAGCCAGATACATTATATACTAGTAGAAATGGCAGTTCCCTACACAGACGAGTCACGGTATCTCTCATTTTGGGCCAGTAGAATCGGTCTTGTATTAGGCCATAAGTCTTCTCAGGTCCCAAATGACCATGATAATCATGCAGACTTCGGAAAATCATCTTCTGAAAGCAGCTTGGAATAACTAGTTGGCGCCTTCCAGGGTGATCATGATACAGCACCACACGATAAAGTAGGCCATTGTCTATTTCAAACTTCTCCCAATCTCGTAGAAGTTGACTGCATTCAGAGGGTAGGGATGTCTTTAACATTTCTCTGTCTTGAGAACTCACTGCTTGATAAAGAGGTCCAATTAAAGGATCAGTCTTTTGACTCCAGATCATTCGCTTTGAAGATATAGAACAACTCTCAAAGGATCCTAAAGCGGCAGGGTAGGCAAACATGTCTGGTACAGCTTCGGGACCTCCCCCAATAGAGTCAATAAGCCGAGTTTCAGAAAAGGCTACTCGGTCTTCAACTACAGCAGCCATGGCGCACAAAGCTCCTACTCCAGGACTTGGCACTTCTTCCCATTCATCCACTACTTCCGGACTAGGTAATCCAGGCCGTCTTGATAGAGCATCTGCCCCAATGTTCTTAGGCCCCGATTTATACTTGAGTGTGAATTGGTAGTTGGATAAAGCTGCCAACCAGCGATGTCCTGTAGCATCGAGCTTAGCGGTTGACAAAACGTATGTCAGTGGATTGTTGTCTGTTCTTACTTCAAACGTGGCTCCGTATAAATAGTCATGTAATTTATCAACAATGGCCCACTTGAGCGCCAAAAACTCCAATTTATGTACTGGATAATTTTTCTCGCTGGGAGAAAGACTTCGACTTATGAAAGCTATGGGCCGTAACCCGGCCGGGTATTCTTGGTGCAGCACGCCACCTAATCCTTCAAAGCTGGCATCTACATGTAGCACATATGGCTTCTGTGCATCAGCATAAGCCAGAACGGGAGCTTCTGTCAATTTCTTCTTCAACAACTTAAATGCTTCTTCACAATCCGCAGTCCACCTATCGCCAAAAAGGCTTTTGGAAGACCCTTTCTTCTTTCCCGGATCTCCTGCATCACTCTTCAACAGGTCGAGGAGGGCTCGAGCAATTTTTGAATATCCTTCCACAAATCGTCGATAGAATCCACAAAACCCCAAGAAAGATTGCAACTCCGTAATATTTTGCGGTCGGGGCCAATTCACCACAGCTTCAATCTTACCAGGATCGGTAGCAACTCCTTCAGCAGAAACAATATGACCTACATAAGTGACCGAAGATCTACAAAATTTGCATTTGTCAGCCGACAACTTCAGCCCCTCTTCTTTTAAGCGATGGAGTACTCTCATGAGTCGTTCTTCATGTTCTTCCAGCGTCTTTCCAAACACAATAATGTCATCAAGATATACAAGGCATTCCCGGGGCACTAAATCACCTAACACTCTTTCCATCAACCTTTGGAACGTTGCTGGCGCACCTTTTGTACCTTGCGGCATACGAGTGAACTGAAAGAAACCCAAGGGGCATATGAAGGCTGTCTTTTCCTGATCCTCAGGTGCCATTGGGACTTGATAGTATCCCGATCTTAGGTCCAGCACTGTGAACCAACAGTTTCCATTCAGAGCTTCCAGAGCTTCTTCAATTCTCGGCAGTGTATACTGATCAGGTAAGGTTCTCCGGTTCAGAGTTCTGTAATCCACACATAGGCGAATTGCTCCAGATTTTTTTCTTACCACCACAATAGGTGAGGCATAGGGGCTCTTACTGTCCACAATGATCCCTTGACCTTTCATTTGCTGTAGAGTCTGTCTTAACTCATCAACATCCTTTGGAGCAACTCTCCGTGGTCGCTCCCGGAAGGGAGTAGAATCGGTCAATCGGAAAGTGTGTTGAGCACTTTTAGCACAACCTACATCCATATCATCCATGGAGAACACTTCCGATAATTCAGACAACTTCTGTGTCAGTCGCTGATTCCAGGCCTCTGGTAAATGTGGATCACTCAAGTCAAGATTGAGATTAGGGATTGCATCTCGGATTTGAATCCTGCACACTTCAGCGTATGGATTTACTCCAAGCACAGGGTAGCAGTGGGCCACATTCTGGTATGGTCCAATTACAATCGGATGCGGTGAACAGTTCCTCACTGTCACACAGGTAGATAACTCCACTTTATTTCTCCAGTCCTTTCTCTCTGGGATCACCATCCAGCCATTCTGGTTAATCATTTCTTCAGGGGTTTCCATAAGGACATAACTCCCCCCTTCAAGCAAATCGGGAGCAATGCTGGAGGCTACTCTCAGAACTCTCTCCCCGCCGGCAGGAACTTCCACGGTTCTCTCACCGATATGATATACCATTCCATGTCGATAGCCAGTAGACAGGGCATCACAGAGTTCTCTAAGATCAGAAGATATATTCACCGGCTGAGCTGCAGGGTTCCAATCTCTTCCAAGAAACTTCTGAAAAGCATAATGCACTGCGGGACAATTAGTGCCAAGTATCACAGGAGCTGCACAAGAATCCCCTGTATCAGGACAGACAAGAGCCGTAATCTTCATGGGAGCGACACTCTGATCTTCTAATTCAGGGACAGCTATAACTACTTGTAGGCTGCCATCTACAGGATATGATCCTGAATTAAGCCCCCACAATTTCATTTGTCCTGTAGACTGAAGAGGTATATCCCTCAGATACTTTTGGTAGAACGAGCAATAAATCAGGGTCACTTGAGATCCTGTATCAAACAGGGCAGGAGCGGCATGACCATTGACAGTGACTTTGACAACGGACCTGGAGCCCGCGATAGCGCCTCTGGTATTTACTCGGCCCGCCTTCCTTTGGTGTCTTTGATTCTGAATAGAGAAGACAGCACTGTGTCCCAATCCCTCACTGTCCTCCGTACACTGTCTGGCAGTATGGCCCATCTGACCACATTTATAACAGGTTCTAGCATCCTTCCTCCGTTGAGTGGCAGTGGGTGGAGTGGCGGACTGTCTAAGTTCTGACCGCTCCGCTGGTTTGTCCTTGTTTGAATTAGGAACAACATCTTCTTTAGAGATGCTTTTCGCTTTCTTAGGGGTACTAAAACTAATGTCAGCTTCTTGTTTCTTCACTAACTTCATTAAGTCAGGAAATGGAAGGACTCTATCAGATAGTAAGACCTTGAGTACTTGAGCAAGAGGATGATGAGGTTGTAACCCTCTCACCAACTGACTGGTTCTCATAGCGTCTACCTCTGAAGTAGATATAGCTGCGTGGTACACCAGACGTGAAAGAAGTAGCTGTAAACGGTTAATAAAAGTAGAGACATTTTCCCCTTCTTTTTGACGAACCATTCGGTAATCAGCAACCATCTGGGCAAGGTCATAGTATGGCTCAAAGTGATCAGACAGTACTTGTATATAGTCCAATGCACTCACTCCTTCATGAGAGTCTCTGTACAAGCGGATCAATTCTGCAGCAGGAGACCGCAAACTTTCACTGATACGCTGCCGCTTGCCTTCTTCAGAGCAAGACCATTCCTTCAGGCATTGGAGAGTATGTTCTTTCCATATCTCAAAGTTTTCCTCCCCTTGTGGTACTGGGACATTACCAGAGAATACTTTTAGTTTCTTGTAGTGAGTGGCCTGCAGGCCCTGAGCTAACATTTCAGTCAGCCTGGCTAAAGTGCTAATAGCACTGTCACTAGAGGAACTGCTAGCGACGGCCATACTGGGGGGGTAACTGGCTGAGCGGGGTTCTTCCTTTACCTGAACCAGGGGAGGAACAGGCGGTCGGTAATCCCATGTAGTAGCTAGTGGGAGGTTCCCCTCTGAGCTATATCGCTTCTCCATATCAATGACTATTCCCACTTCTAAATCTCAGCAGTGCCTCCAAAGTATTTAAGTTTTTATTTTTTTTTAAATATAGTAAAAGCTTCCAAATGATCGCTCCCTAATCTAGGTGACATTTTCTGTCTGGTTCCACTTGTTATATGTTAAGACAACTACTGAACTAGAAAACCTCTGGATTTTTAAACCAATAACTTGCTATATTGAAAGCACTTCATTGACCCACCCTATAGACTGAAATTTTCAGCAGCCATAGATGATTTATTTTTCATTGGATAGTAGTACATTTTTAGACGTAGAACTAACCAAGAATGAAATCTCAAATCTCAGGTATACCCTCTAAACCTTGAATATTGAGCGTAAGTCAGCTGAGACAGAAGGCCTCATTCAGATGAGTGCATTGCACCTGTGTTTAATACCAAAATTCCCAGCAGCTCTGCTAAAGCAAACTTAAAGTAGCATAGACCTAATGCTCACCTTGGCTGAAACAGAAGACTGCTATGGACACAGCTGCAGCAGCTCCAGGTTGCTATCCATGGAAATGAGGAGCAGCTGCAGCAGATCAGATCGTACAGAAAAAGTACAGTTTTTTAATACCAAAATAGGGCCTTATTCAAGCATCTGTGTTGCCAAATACCTTATTTTGCTGACTATAAGAAGTACTTTTTAGCAGGGAGAAAACCTTGCTAAAAAGTGCCTGAACCTTAGTGTGAAAACATGGGCAGGCACCAGAGTCTGTTGCGGGAGGGATAATACTCATACCCCCCCCCAAATAGGGCTACATTTGGAGGCACTGCTGAGATTTAGAAGTGGGGGGAGTATGAGTATTATCCCTCCCGCAACAGACTCTGGCGCTGACCTGTGTGTATAATGGGACCTGAAGCCTTCGCTGAAGGGAAGAGTGGGAACATATATGAAATATATCAGTGCCTCCACCCAGGATAGAGCCTCTGTATTACAGGGAGGATCTCTTCCTGGGACTTACCCATGAAGTACAGTTAGTAGCCTTAACAAGGATCACTGTACTAATCTCACAGTCTGAAGAATACATACAGATACCACATAAGGTTATAACAGTAGCTTTATAAGAATCAACAGGGTAATAATACATACATAAAATATACTCAGAACACAGCAATACTACAACAACCAGCAAGTCCTCAACCGTCTTAGGTTATATACCCGGGTATATATATAGATATATAGCAAGAGTCCAGTGCACAATACCTCCAGGCAACAGAAGAGATGCAGGGGCCCCTGTGGATGACTGTGGATCCTCGGATTCTTCCAGGAGATGACAGACAGCCGATCAGGAGATGATGATGATGATGGTGAGATTCTTCACAGGCAGCAAACAGGGCGACGGTGACGGCAGTAGATGCAGGCCTGACTACCCTAACACTGAGTCCTTAACCTGCCAGCTAAACTACTAGTGCCACCGGGCCTCTAACTAGCTAGTTGGCCTTCGGAAGCCTAACCTATCACTGCCCTGAACTATATATATATTGATCCCTAACTACGGTTACTAGCTAGGTCCTGTGAGTATATAGGGGGTAACACATACCTAACTATATACTGTGAAGTAAAGAGGAACAAGTGGCTCTTAGACTCCCCCAGACATAACATGTCTGGCTCAGCAGCTCTGCTCACATCTCTCCCCCCAGCAGCTCTGCCTCACATGTGTCTGACTCACTGTATTTACAAAACAAAACTTGCACTAAATGCCTGGGGTCTCTGAAGCCAAACTGCAGGGGCAAAGAAGCCAGATACATTATATACTAGTAGAAATGGCAGTTCCCTACACTCTCCCTCTGGTGAAATCTTTACGTCACGTCAAAGACATACAAAGTCATAGTATACAGTCAACATTACCAATGACAATATCAATATGGTTGCTTTTGCATTTACAGAGTCACAACAGGTTAATAGGTATACATGCCAGCAGGAGCGAAAATTGGTAACATATTGACCAAAGTGGACACTGCACCCACCCAAGCATGGTATAAATGAGGCTGAGTAGTAAATCTGGGGTCCCCCAAACTATCATATGTCAGCATAGGTGGAGGGTGTCTAATTCTCTCTCCTCTCCGTACCTCTCTCTGAGGTAAACTAGCATGTCCAGGCCCTAAACTAGGGTTGTCTGCCATGGGAGGGGATGGTGCTGGTGGCGTAGGAGAGCTAGATCCCTGCTCATCTGTAGACACAGATCTAGGTACGAATTCTGGAGTTTGAGGGTTCATAGGTCTCCCTGAAGGAGAAGATACTGGTGATCTAGGAACTTCAGGAGCCACAGTCCAATCACTCTCAGGAGTTTCAGGAAGGTCAGGTGGAATATCGGCTAAGGACTGTGGAGAATCGCA
The DNA here is from genome assembly GCA_947044405.1 of Leptodactylus fallax. Classification (NCBI taxonomy): domain Eukaryota; kingdom Metazoa; phylum Chordata; class Amphibia; order Anura; family Leptodactylidae; genus Leptodactylus; species Leptodactylus fallax. The sequence continues at coordinate 2,345,326 of CAMRHE010000138.1, read as the reverse complement.
GGCCGAGCCATCATTGGAGATATCCATACCATCAATCTGAGGTACAGGCAACAAATGATTTCTATGCCAAGTCCTGATCCTCCCGTCCCGTCCTTTTATCTTGTAGACTGGTATTCCAGGCAACCGACCTACCACTGTAAAGAGTTCACTCCGCCATCGATCAGCCAGCTTATGTTTTGCAGATGCTCCCAAATTCCGTAGCAGAACATGGTCCCCAGGGTTCAATTCTCGGTATCTTACTCGAAGATCAAATCTCCTTTTATTTCCTTCATTCACTTTGGCCGCATTTTCCTCAGCCAGCTGATAAGCACTCTTAAGCGTTTCTTTCAAACGTGCCACGTATCGGTAATGATCTCGATGACTGATACCATCGGTAGAGACTCCCAACAAGATGTCAATAGGTAGCCTAGGCTCTCTTCCAAACATCAGAAAGTATGGTGAATATCCTGTGCTCTCGTGCCTTGTACTATTATAGGCATGCACCATAGCCTCCACTTTTCTACTCCAGGATCGCTTATCCTCAATTCGTAAGGTACCAAGCATATCAAGTAAAGTCCTGTTAAATCTTTCAGGAAGGGCATCTCCCTCTGGATGGTAAGGCGTCGTCCGACTTTTGCGGATGTTCAACAACTGAAGTAACTCTTTGATCAGGTTACTCTCAAAATCCCGGCCTTGATCAGAATGCAACCGGTGTGGTAAGCCATAATGGATAAAATACTTTTCCCAAAGCACTCTTGCAACAGTGACTGCTTTTTGATCCTTAGTCGGAAAGGCTTGAGCATATCGTGTGAAGTGATCAGTCACCACCAATACATTTCCAAATCCTCTGGAGTCGTTGTCAATACAAAGGAAGTCTATGCAGACAAGATCCATGGGGCCCGAACTCTTCAAGTGTCCCATGAAGGCCGCTCGAACCGGGACAGTCTTCCTCTGCAAACATCTGCGACAGCACCTACACAGACGAGTCACGGTATCTCTCATTTTGGGCCAGTAGAATCGGTCTTGTATTAGGCCATAAGTCTTCTCAGGTCCCAAATGACCATGATAATCATGCAGACTTCGGAAAATCATCTTCTGAAAGCAGCTTGGAATAACTAGTTGGCGCCTTCCAGGGTGATCATGATACAGCACCACACGATAAAGTAGGCCATTGTCTATTTCAAACTTCTCCCAATCTCGTAGAAGTTGACTGCATTCAGAGGGTAGGGATGTCTTTAACATTTCTCTGTCTTGAGAACTCACTGCTTGATAAAGAGGTCCAATTAAAGGATCAGTCTTTTGACTCCAGATCATTCGCTTTGAAGATATAGAACAACTCTCAAAGGATCCTAAAGCGGCAGGGTAGGCAAACATGTCTGGTACAGCTTCGGGACCTCCCCCAATAGAGTCAATAAGCCGAGTTTCAGAAAAGGCTACTCGGTCTTCAACTACAGCAGCCATGGCACACAAAGCTCCTACTCCAGGACTTGGCACTTCTTCCCATTCATCCACTACTTCCGGACTAGGTAATCCAGGCCGTCTTGATAGAGCATCTGCCCCAATGTTCTTAGGCCCCGATTTATACTTGAGTGTGAATTGGTAGTTGGATAAAGCTGCCAACCAGCGATGTCCTGTAGCATCGAGTTTAGCGGTTGACAAAACGTATGTCAGTGGATTGTTGTCTGTTCTTACTTCAAACGTGGCTCCGTATAAATAGTCATGTAATTTATCAACAATGGCCCACTTGAGCGCCAAAAACTCCAATTTATGTACTGGATAATTTTTCTCGCTGGGAGAAAGACTTCGACTTATGAAAGCTATGGGCCGTAACCCGGCCGGGTATTCTTGGTGCAGCACGCCACCTAATCCTTCAAAGCTGGCATCTACATGTAGCACATATGGCTTATGTGCATCAGCATAAGCCAGAACGGGAGCTTCTGTCAATTTCTTCTTCAACAACTTAAATGCTTCTTCACAATCCGCAGTCCACCTATCGCCAAAAAGGCTTTTGGAAGACCCTTTCTTCTTTCCCAGATCTCCTGCATCACTCTTCAACAGGTCGAGGAGGGCTCGAGCAATTTTTGAATATCCTTCCACAAATCGTCGATAGAATCCACAAAACCCCAAGAAAGATTGCAACTCCGTAATATTTTGCGGTCGGGGCCAATGCACCACAGCTTCAATCTTACCAGGATCGGTAGCAACTCCTTCAGCAGAAACAATATGACCTACATAAGTGACCGAAGATCTACAAAATTTGCATTTGTCAGCCGACAACTTCAGCCCCTCTTCTTTTAAGCGATGGAGTACTCTCATGAGTCGTTCTTCATGTTCTTCCAGCGTCTTTCCAAACACAATAATGTCATCAAGATATACAAGGCATTCCCGGGGCACTAAATCACCTAACACTCTTTCCATCAACCTTTGGAACGTTGCTGGCGCACCTTTTGTACCTTGCGGCATACGAGTGAACTGAAAGAAACCCAAGGGGCATATGAAGGCTGTCTTTTCCTGATCCTCAGGTGCCATTGGGACTTGATAGTATCCCGATCTTAGGTCCAGCACTGTGAACCAACAGTTTCCATTCAGAGCTTCCAGAGCTTCTTCAATTCTCGGCAGTGTATACTGATCAGGTAAGGTTCTCCGGTTCAGAGTTCTGTAATCCACACATAGGCGAATTGCTCCAGATTTTTTTCTTACCACCACAATAGGTGAGGCATAGGGGCTCTTACTGTCCACAATGATCCCCTGACCTTTCATTTGCTGTAGAGTCTGTCTTAACTCATCAACATCCTTTGGAGCAACTCTCCGTGGTCGCTCCCGGAAGGGAGTAGAATCGGTCAATCGGAAAGTGTGTTGAGCACTTTTAGCACAACCTACATCCATATCATCCATGGAGAACACTTCCGATAATTCAGACAACTTCTGTGTCAGTCGCTGATTCCAGGCCTCTGGTAAATGTGGATCACTCAAGTCAAGATTGAGATTAGGGATTGCATCTCGGATTTGAATCCTGCACACTTCAGCGTATGGATTTACTCCAAGCACAGGGTAGCAGTGGGCCACATTCTGGTATGGTCCAATTACAATCGGATGCGGTGAACAGTTCCTCACTGTCACACAGGTAGATAACTCCACTTTATTTCTCCAGTCCTTTCTCTCTGGGATCACCATCCAGCCATTCTGGTTAATCATTTCTTCAGGGGTTTCCATAAGGACATAACTCCCCCCTTCAAGCAAATCGGGAGCAATGCTGGAGGCTACTCTCAGAATTCTCTCCCCGCCGGCAGGAACTTCCACGGTTCTCTCACCGATATGATATACCATTCCATGTCGATAGCCAGTAGACAGGGCATCACAGAGTTCTCTAAGATCAGAAGATATATTCACCGGCTGAGCTGCAGGGTTCCAATCTCTTCCAAGAAACTTCTGAAAAGCATAATGCACTGGGGGACAATTAGTGCCAAGTATCACAGGAGCTGCACAAGAATCCCCTGTATCAGGACAGACAAGAGCCGTAATCTTCATGGGAGCGACACTCTGATCTTCTAATTCAGGGACAGCTATAACTACTTGTAGGCTGCCATCTACAGGATATGATCCTGAATTAAGCCCCCACAATTTCATTTGTCCTGTAGACTGAAGAGGTATATCCCTCAGATACTTTTGGTAGAACGAGCGATAAATCAGGGTCACTTGAGATCCTGTATCAAACAGGGCAGGAGCGGCATGACCATTGACAGTGACTTTGACAACGGACCTGGAGCCCGCGATAGTGCCTCTGGTCTTTACTCGGCCCGCCTTCCTTCGGTGTCTTTGATTCTGAATAGAGAAGACAGCACTGTGTCTCAATCCCTCACTGTCCTCCGTACACTGTCTGGCACTATGGCCCGTCTGACCACATTTATAACAGGTTCTAGCATCCTTCCTCCATTGAGTGGCAGTGGGTGGAGTGGCGGACTGTCTAAGTTCTGACCGCTCCGCTGGTTTGTCCTTGTTTGAATTAGGAACAACATCTTCTTTAGAGATGCTTTTCGCTTTCTTAGGGGTACTAAAACTAATGTCAGCTTCTTGTTTCTTCACTAACTTCATTAAGTCAGGAAATGGAAGGACTCTATCAGATAGTAAGACCTTGAGTACTTGAGCAAGAGGATGATGAGGTTGTAACCCTCTCACCAACTGACTGGTTCTCATAGCGTCTACCTCTGAAGTAGATATAGCTGCGTGGTACACCAGACGTGAAAGAAGTAGCTGTAAACGGTTAATAAAAGTAGAGACATTTTCCCCTTCTTTTTGACGAACCATTCGGTAATCAGCAACCATCTGGGCAAGGTCATAGTATGGCTCAAAGTGATCAGACAGTACTTGTATATAGTCCAATGCACTCACTCCTTCATGAGAGTCTCTGTACAAGCGGATCAATTCTGCAGCAGGAGACCGCAAACTTTCACTGATACGCTGCCGCTTGCCTTCTTCAGAGCAAGACCATTCCTTCAGGCATTGGAGAGTATGTTCTTTCCATATCTCAAAGTTTTCCTCCCCTTGTGGTAGTGGGACATTACCAGAGAATACTTTTAGTTTCTTGTAGTGAGTGGCCTGCAGGCCCTGAGCTAACATTTCAGTCAGCCTGGCTAAAGTGCTAATAGCACTGTCACTAGAGGAACTGCTAGCGACGGCCATACTGGGGGGGTAACTGGCTGAGCGGGGTTCTTCCTTTACCTGAACCAGGGGAGGAACAGGAGGTCGGTAATCCCATGTAGTAGCTAGTGGGAGGTTCCCCTCTGAGCTATATCGCTTCTCCATATCAATGACTATTCCCACTTCTAAATCTCAGCAGTGCCTCCAAATGTAGCCCTATTTGGGGGGGGGGTATGAGTATTATCCCTCCCGCAACAGACTCTGGCGCTGACCTGTGTGTATAATGGGACCTGAAGCCTTCGCTGAAGGGAAGAGTGGGAACATATATGAAATATATCAGTGCCTCCACCCAGGATAGAGCCTCTGTATTACAGGGAGGATCTCTTCCTGGGACTTACCCATGAAATACAGTTAGTAGCCTTAACAAGGATCACTGTACTAATCTCACAGTCTGAAGAATACATACAGATACCACATAAGGTTATAACAGTAGCTTTATAAGAATCAACAGGGTAATAATACATACATAAAATATACTCAGAACACAGCAATACTACAACAACCAGCAAGTCCTCAACCGTCTTAGGTTATATACCCGGGTATATATATAGATATATAGCAAGAGTCCAGTGCACAATACCTCCAGGCAACAGAAGAGCTGCAGGGGCCCCTGTGGATGACTGTGGATCCTCGGATTCTTCCAGGAGATGACAGACAGACGATCAGGAGATGATGATGATGGTGAGATTCTTCACAGGCAGCAAACAGGGCGACGGTGACGGCAGTAGATGCAGGCCTGACTACCCTAACACTGAGTCCTTAACCTGCCAGCTAAACTACTAGTGCCACCGGGCCTCTAACTAGCTAGTTGGCCTTCGGAAGCCTAACCTATCACTGCCCTGAACTATATATATATATATGGATCCCTAACTACGGTTACTAGCTAGGTCCTGTGAGTATATAGGGGGTAACACATACCTAACTATATACTGTGAAGTAAAGAGGAACAAGTGGCTCTTAGACTCCCCCAGACATAACATGTCTATCTCAGCAGCTCTGCTCACATCTCTCCCCCCAGCAGCTCTGCCTCACATGTGTCTGACTCACTGTATTTACAAAACAAAACTTGCACTAAATGCCTGGGGTCTCTGAAGCCAAACTGCAGGGGCAAAGAAGCCAGATACATTATATACTAGTAGAAATGGCAGTTCCCTACACTCGGATTCTTCCAGGAGATGACAGACAGCCGATCAGGAGATGATGATGATGATGATGATGAGATTCTTCACAGGCAGCAAACAGGGCGACGGTGACGGCAGTAGATGCAGGCCTGACTACCCTAACACTGAGTCCTTAACCTGTCAGCTAAACTACTAGTGCCACCGGGCCTCTAACTAGCTAGTTGGCCTTCGGAAGCCTAACCTATCACTGCCCTGAACTATATATATATTGATCCCTAACTATAGTTACTAGCTAGGTCCTGTGAGTATATAGGGGGTAACACATACCTAACTATATACTGTGAAGTAAAGAGGAACAAGTGGCTCTTAGACTCCCCCAGACATAACATGTCTGTCTCAGCAGCTCTGCTCACATCTCTCCCCCCAGCAGCTCTGCCTCACATGTGTCTGACTCACTGTATTTACAAAACAAAACTTGCACTAAATGCCTGGGGTCTCTGAAGCCAAACTGCAGGGGCAAAGAAGCCAGATACATTATATACTAGTAGAAATGGCAGTTCCCTACACACGTATGTGTATTTAGAGAATGTATCACAATTTGTGCACAAGCGAACCAGCTACAATCTATTAGTATCATACAAATACAATAAATCCTATAGTCCATTATTGATATGTGCACGAGCAAGATAGAAGTTGGAAAGAACTGACATCTTAAAAGGCTTATTCATGGGAAAAAGGGGTTCTCTCATGAACTTAGGAAAGGGGACCGCTGGGACATCCCCCAAACATGGGAATGGGGATTTCTGAGTCTCCAGTGTGAATGGAGCAGTAGTATACCGCACATGATTTACCAATGCTCTGTACACTTCTGTGGGACTACCTGAGTCCGTCAGTCCCCTAGAAGTGAATGGAGTGGTACACATGCATGTGCAATAGCACTACATTCACACAGAGAAGTCATAGACCCCCACTCTTGAAATCTTTTTAGGTCTCAACAGAGGGATCAACACCAATTAGACACTTATCCCGCTATCCTCTTTAATGGCTACTTTAGGCTAAGGCCCCACATGGCATCCTGCAGCAATAAAGCGCTTCGGGAAAAACCGTGGTGGCTATGCATCGCGGTTCTTCCCACAGTGCTTTGGACAGAAAGTTTGCAGATAGATAGATTAGGGTCACCTGAATCAAACAGTGTTTTACCTTTTGTGAATCAAAGACTGTGTTGGTGAGAAATCACTGTTCTTGCTAATATGCAAATGAGCTCTTTGGAGCAACAAGGGCGTGGTCATTGCTCCAATGAGGTAAGCAAAAACGCCATCATTGCTCAAAGGAGCTCATTTGCATATTGACAAAATCAGCGATATGTCAGCCTATCAATCCATGGGGCTGGGTTGGTATGTTGTGTTCTGGTGACAGATTCCCTTTAATACCATGTGAAATATAGCACCATGCAGAAGTTTTATCCCTCTTTGGCTTAGCTTTGCTGGAGTCTGCGTTGGTGTAATGAACATCAAGAGACCCCGGTTTGTCCACTCGATGGACACTATACAACCTTGGAATTTGGTCCATGTACTGTGTTTATTGTGTAGTCTTATCTGTAAAATGATATAAAAGGTTGGACTTTGTTAAAATAAATTAGGACATTTATGCATACCATAAGGCTGGGGCCCCACATGGCGTAAACGCCAGAAAAAAAAAAACAGCCATTTTACAATCACAGCAAAGTGGATGCCATCGCATCCCATCCCCACTTTACGGTAAAATACGTGCAGAGGAAACGCTGCGATTTGCAAAATCGTCGCGGCTTTGGAAATCGCAGCATGTCAAATATACCTATGGAAACACCGACAGTTTCCCTATAGGTATAATGAAAGCAGAAAGTCCACTGCAAACTTTCTGTGCAAAGTGCTGCAGGAACAACCGGTGTTTACCGCAGTGCTTTTTTGCTGCGGGACGCTATGTGGGGCCTCAACCTGAGACTGTAATATATCTGTGTCCCCCGAGCTCGCAATCAATATTCGTTTTATTAATTAGGTTTTCCTAGAAGGTAGAGTTTTAGCCCCATATGGTTGCTGTCTGCAAAGCACAGAAGACTATTAAATAGGGAGCCAAAAGAGTCGGCTCTTTTCAATGATTTTAGCCTAATGATCCAGCTGAAAAGAGTCAAAAGTCTCATCCCGAATGGTGTGCTGATCACACGGCAGCACGCTTTATCCAGGGGGCAAGGGGGGTGCTGGAGCACACCATCTACTGGAGGGTGGAGGGGACATAAATGAAAGTTGATGATGGCATTCCATCTAAAAGGAGAGTGGCTACAAAATGTCCAGGTCACATGATCATCAGATGGGGGTTCATGCCAAATATCCAGAGCTGCAAAGGTATGGTCATGTAACCACAGCGAAAGATGGGATTTGGGGGCTATATTAAAAAAGGATTGCTTTGGGTAAGTTTTTCATTCTGATAAGAATAAAATAATGATGCCAAACGTTCAATTGCTGAACAACCCCTTTAAATGTGAAGGCATTGGGGGAATTTATTATTCCATCTTGGTGGATGATATGGAGCATCTTTGGTGCAGGAAATCTATCCCAGTTCCTGACTGGTGTAGATTTCTATTCTGGCGTATGAGAGTGAGCCCGATAATAAATTGATGGGATTTAGACTTTTTTTGTGTTCATTCCCTTCATTTTGTTAAGTGACAAAAATAAACTGGCTTCACCACTGAGGACATGATGCAGTTCTTCTGGAAAGAATCTTACAGAGATTCCTGCTACCAAGAAGTAAACCAGGGCTGGGCTCCATCTCTCCAAGGGCTCCACTGCAACTATATGGTTCATCCTTTGTTAGACCTAGCTATTTGGAGCAAGAAAACAATGGATGGTTGGATAACTGGGTCAGTTTTGCCTCATAGCACTAGAAATACATTTTGTAGATAAAAATGTCTGCTTTTAAATTAACTTTTTTTCTCTCTCAAATAATGTCTCGTAGTTCATTGTACATTTCTTGAAATTAATATTTGTTGTGCTACTTCCTAAGGCCCCATGAATACGGGTCAATCCGGAGCAGAAAATCTGTTTGGTACATCGTCCAAATTTCGTGGCCAGAACCTAATTAGTGCCCTATGATGGCAGGACTCCTTATCATAGATCACTATCATGCAAGGAGTCCTGTCTGTTTGCACTAGGAAATCCAGCCAATGTAGGGACCGGATTTATGGTCCAGATTGACTTGTGTGCGTAGACTTTGTATTGACTATGCCTATTTAAGATCACTGCTAAGGCATCTCTTTTCCCAAGACACATTTTTTTTATGGTTAGTTAGGTTTTTATTGAAATGATTTGCAAGAAACATTGCCAATACACTGATGGCAGCATAACATTGCATGATAAAAAGATTAGGGGTGTTTCTATTTTATAACACTGGGATATAGTTTCATTTTATGTTTTGCAGGGGTCTGATCATTGGGACCCCCATCAATTTAGTTCTCCATCCCCTTCACTGACTTTCCTGCACAGTGGCACATTGGCTACCTGCAGCATAGCGCTATTCAAATGAATGGGCCCATAATGCAGTTATGTACACAGTTATGTACACAGGTGCTCTAGCTGAATAGCTCAGGCTTTAAAGGGAGTCTATCATTCGCAAAAACACTTTTAAGCTAATGGCACATTGGAATGGCCTTTAAAAAGGCCATTCTTCTCCTACTTTTCCTTGTTTTCTTCTCCCAGCAGATTCCAAGATAATTCGTTTCTTCATGTTTGTAAATGAGCACCACGGAGCCCCCGGGGCGTACCTTCTCTTCTGCGAGCACCCATCGCATCATCACTTATCACCACCCCTTTGTCCGTTGTGGTGACTCCCCTCTTGGTCTTCTTTCTTCTCAGTTCTCGCCGGCAGCGAATTCTCGCGACTGCGCATGTGCAATCGGGCCGCCATTTTCCGGTGGTCTGTCACAAGAGCGTAGGAACAAGGAACGGTAGGAGAAGAATGGCCTTTTTAAAGGCCATTTCAATGTGCCATTAGCTTAAAAGTGTTTTTAGTAATGACAGACTCCCTTTAACCTCTGGGCCAGTTTTTTAATCTAACCTGGTTCTGATTTGGACTTGTTTTTCATTGTTGACCCAACTTATCCCTGACTGTTCTCCTGGGATTTCACTTCAGATGTTTGTCTATACATCCTTAAATCTTGGATTGCCTGACCTTTCATTTGCTGACCATTATTGGACTTGTAGGACTTCTGCTGGTTTCACCGGGATTTGACTCTGTTTCCAACTCACCCTGTGGCTTGACTTTTCCTTGATTGATTCCCAGTGATGAACTTTGGCTCTGAATACAATGTTGCTAACCCATCACTTGTGGTTCCTTTGGCAGTCTGCGACTATTCTGGAGCTACAACCTGTGGATCTTCAATGAAGTCCACATTTCCATATGAAGGGAAAAGGGAAAAACCTATGGATCCCTTAGACTCCGAGTCTAGCCAGCATCAAGTCCTGCAATAACTGCCAGTGAACAAAACATTACAGCTTTGTGGTATAAGTAAATCTCTCCTTCACTGGGTTACCTTGATCCAATGAAGCATATTATTATTTATTATTATTATTGTTTATTTATATAGCATCATTAATTCCATGGTGCTTTACATTTGAGGGTTTACATACAGTACACCAGATATACAAAACAGATAATACAAACAGTGACCAACTGGCACAGCGGGATAGAGGGCCCTGCCCGCCAGGGCTTACAGTCTATGAGGGAAGAGGGATAGAGACAGAAGGTGAGGGGAGAGGCTGTACATATGGTGGTGTGGTGACAGTAGTGTTATTGGAGGTTGTAGGCCTTCCTGAATAGGTGAGTCTTCAGGGCCTTCTTGAAGCTCGTGATTGTGGGGGTCAGTCTTATGTGTCTTGGTAGTGAGTTCCAGAGTATGGGGGATGCACGGGAGAAGTCTTGGAGACGATTGTGTGAGGAGCGGATGAGAGCAGAGCGGAGTAGGAGGTCTTTGGAGGATCGGAGGTTACGTGCGGGTAGGTAGCCGGAGATTAGGTCGGAGATATTAGGTGCCATATATGAAGGAAGGTTTGCCGCCTTCATAACCATACTCTATTGTCTAAAATTAAAAGGGTATTCTGGTTCATCGATATCAGATGAGCAGGAGCCAGCTCCTGGCACCCCCACCAGCCAGCTCTATGAATGGGCTACTGCACTCAAAAACAGGCACAAATTGTACATGGAGTAGTGGCTTGGACTGATAGTGTAGCATTGCTCCCATTCAAGTTAAAAGGAGCAGTGCTGAAGTATCATTCAAAGCCTCTACCTAGTTTAGGAGATATGCTGTTAAAACGTAGGGGACACACAGAAGACAAGATGATTGTGGTATCAGACTACACATGATTTCTTTGTAGTCTGTTACCATGGAGACAGATATGTCTCCATAGAAAATAGAAGACTACAATAAGATATTTTAGATACAGACTGTTTTTAAAGTTGTCATAATATACTATACACATTAAGAAATCCCTGGATGACATTTCTGTACAGATACTGTTGATAAATAGGTCTTAAATTTGGAAATTATGTTGTAACGCTGGCAACTAAAAAAAAACAAAAAAACTTGTTACAGTCGCTATATACGAACATGCCTTGTGTGATTTTTCTTTCCTATAAGCCTCTCCAGCTCATTGCTTGTCTTCCTCACCGTTTGTGCACCAAACACTGCACCCAAAATCTCCTCAGTTGGCTTCGCCTCCAGCATCGGTGATACGACTGGCACCTCATAGCAGGCTGGGAGTCAGCTACAGTGTTATCTGTTGTGTTGCAATAAACACCATACTGTTTGCCGCACTACCTGCCTCATATTTCCTTTTGGTGTATTATATTATATTTAAACGATTGCCAACCTTCCAGACAGTAGTACAGACTTGCTTGAAGAAGAATTCTAGAAATGCAGAGTCATAATCTCAATAAAATAATAAAGAAATTAAAATTAAATTGTGTTTTGTGCTCAGTCAGCTGCAGTCAAGCAGAACTGCTTCTCCCTCCCTTTACAATGTGATACAAAATATTACTCCCCTATTACACATTTACTGGTTACTTATGCATGTGTACTGGTGTAAAATGTGTTAAAGAATTACTAGGAGTAGATTACTGAATTGTATTTGATGGCAATGAATTCAGTTTAAGGTATTAAACTCCGTTGACTTAGTTCCTGTAAATTTTACTGTTTGTTAATATACATGAGATGTTGTTCAGGTTATGTGTGAGGCTATATCATAAGTACGTGCTTGTATAGTGCAAGTTCTCACAGGCAGGGTTCTCGCCTTTATTAAATGAGTTGTCTGGGATGAAATAAAAATTAATCCCTAAACTAAACCCCCTCCCCCCCCGCCTAACTTCTAATTTACTAACATTAAAAAAAATATATAATTACACACTTTCTGATAATCCGGTGAAGTTCCGTTTCCCCTTTTCCGAAACAGAACGTCACCATTACTCCCCCTCAACATACTTACCTGTCTTATTCTCTGGGATCGGCTCCTCCTCTCTGCGCAGGTATCAGAGGCACTTCTGGTCTCTGCACGCACCGTCAGAGGTGCTGTCTCTACTGCGCAGGCATCTCCAGCCTGCGCACAGCCAGGACAGTGAAAGAAAAGGAGGAGCCATCCTAGAAGGGAAGTCTGAAGAGGAAGACAGGTAAGTATGATGTGGTGGGGGGTGGGCTGAGTTAGTTAGTTGGAAAGTGCTAGTAGTGGGCGGGATAGCTAGGGAGACAAGGAGGGGGTATAAGGGAGTGAGAGAGGAAGGTGGGGATTGAGAGGGAGGTAGTGTGGAAGCTACACAGCAGGAAGCTACACCATGTAAACAAATGCAGAGGATGCCAGGAGCTCCCAGAGAAACCCAGAAATCACTCAAAACACTGCTAAAGGTATTTGGGTGCACTTATTAACCCATTAATAGCACTCAGACCTTTTTAAAAAAACATTTTTTTGCCTGGAAAACCCCTTTAAACTCATGCTTATTGTAATATCGCCAAGTATGTACTTACACCTATCATGGTTATTTTATTTGTAGACAGTCCACAACAGAACAAAGGAAGGCACCAGGTTTGAAGTCAGTGAAAATAAAAGGTAACATGGAACGTTTTGGCTAGTAGTTAGCTAACTGGTGCTACAGCGATAACTGGGAAGTCCAAGTATGGAGTGGAGAACAGGGAGTATGGAAACAGCAGACTAAGTAGCGGGACAGAGGCTGGAAAGCAGAACCAGACTTGAAAGCACAGGAGAAGCAAAGCCGAACTTGGCAAAACAGGAGTAACATGCGACAAAGTAGTAGTAAACCAGGACAGACACACTGGCAGGGTTGGACTGGCCTGTCAGAGTACCAGAGGATCCACTGGTTGGCCCAGGCTCTAATACACATCCCACCAGAAGACAACCCAGTTTGGAGGCTGATAAGGTCTATTTCCTTGGGGTTATTGAAAGGTGGGCCCCAGATTCATTGTCTAGAATTAGAGCAACTTGTGGAATGCCCGGGAGAGGTGTAAAAAAAAAAAAAAAAAAAAAAAGCCGATGCTCTTTCCATCTTGTACCACGTCCTTAGTGGTGCTGGAGAAGGACTAGTGATGTCACTCACATATGTCACCGATTCCTTACCAGTAACTGCTGAGGCCACTACTCAATGTGGCCCCAGCAGGAGACGGAAAAAGCACCAATGGAGTGCTGTGGATAGGCAAGTAGGTTTTTTTCTTTACTTTACGCCTCCCCCGTCCATCCCATGGGTTGCTTCAATGCCTGTACAACCCTTTTAACTCCCTAAAAATGAAATGAAAAAAAAAGTTGGATGTATACCATACAACGGTCAATGGAAAATTTAAAACTTATGCAAAAGTAGTAAAAAAATAAAACTACAGTGAAACCTCTGACATGACCACCCAAAATTGCATTAAAAGTGGTCTTTTATGGGGGTGGTTTCAAAGATGGCTAATATGAAAAATGAAAATCTGTGACAGAACAAGAGGTCTGACTAAGAGTGTGTGGTCTTCTCCAATGTTTTTCCAATGACTTTTCATTGGTTTGTGTCTTCTGTGATAAGATATCATGCTGCAATAGTTTAACCAATTGAAGTTCGGGTTAACTCTGCTACATCTGTATATCAGTTATGACCCCAATGACTATATATTCACATAAAGCACATGCATAAGCTGTAGCCACATTTATTTTTCTGTTACGTGTGCTCAGGTGGATTTACCAGCAGGTGTGAAGCAGCATGAAAACTTATTAAAATTCCTTACAGAGTGAAGCGGAAAAAACAGAGACTCCAGTCAGACAGAATGGGCTTCTAAGAGGCATATATACCATAGGCATGTTCAAGCGACTATTTTAAGACTGCCCTGGTAGAGAAAATCAGCAGAAAGCAGAATAAATACCAAAATGACAATGGAAGGTAGGAAAGATTAGGAGATGCAGGAGAGAGGAGGAGATGCAGTTCATGGTTGGGACACATTTGCATTGTTACAAAGAAACTTAACATGAAGTATCTAAATACTGTACTAAAACAGGAAATTCTCTTGCTGGAGGGTTATCTGGGAATAAATAGGGTGGGCCACCAATGTTTGACTAGCAGAATCCCTACGTGCAGCCCTGTCAAGTTTTTTTTTTTGCAAACACAGCAGACATCCAAATTTTGTGCCTTAGAACCAAGCTTGACCTTGCCCTGCAGGACCTGAACATCCACTGTATCAGACTGTACTGTTTTCTACCCACCAATACAGACTGGATGTTCTCAGTCGTCAGGGGTTGGTCTGCTGCTATGAAGTGGGATAGATGTTCCTGACACTTACCTCCAAAGACTGAGTAGGTCCAGGACTAGAAGTAGGCCACTTCCAAGTATGCAATGTGGAGGAGGTGGCGCCACATTTTATTGGATTAAAATCAATGCCTTGCCAAGAAATCTTGTTCAACCACAGGAGATGATGGGGAAAGGGAAAATGAAGGGTAACGCATCGCAGTTTTTCCCGCAGCACTTTTCACAGAAAGTCTGCAGACTTTCTGCCTCAATTATACCTATACGGAAACTGCCAGCATTTCCGTGGGTATAATTGACATACTGCGATTTCCCAAAAATGCAGTAGTTTTGGAAATTGCAGCATTTTCGCTGTGGGTATTTCTCTGCAATGTGTGGATGCGATTCACTAGAAAACAGCACAGCCAAACCATGACGTTTACGCCACGTTGGGCTTCAGCCTAAAGATAGAATCCATATTGGTAACATACTTGCACCGTGTGTATTTCTCTGAGCCGGCTCATATACCAGTTGTACTAATTTGGACTTCAATACGGATAGCGCTCACGGGGGTAACAGCGGGAATTCATCTGACAGCTCTTGTACTTTACTTTAGGGACAAAGGGCGGTGGGATGTATTCTGAAGCAACTTCCTTTGGCATCCAGAGGGTTTGTTTGACCCCTTGTGACAAATATGATTGCTCAAATTTACAGACCCATAGTGTGTGACTGTTCTACTGAGAGAGTCTAATGGTTACATTTCCAGTGCAAAAATATGGACTCCATGTTTTTTTTAATGAGTTCTACCCCTGAGCTTTGCAGACCGTTTTATCCATAGGTGACACCTAACCAAAAGTACATTGTCCATGCCATAGGTAACACCAAGTGGCCAGTATTAATTTTCCATCGCCAATAGAACTTGCCAATTGTGTGGATGGACTCCTCCACTTCCTTCTCCAGCTTTGGTCTTCTCCTGCCCGACTCCTGTAGCTACCTCCTCCCTCTGACCGGTCAGCACGAGATAGTAGTGTCTGTACCTGTAGAGAGGAGAGAAAAGATGGCCACTCATTTGCAGCAGACTGAAACTTTGCTGTGTAATTTATTTATTTTTAGGTTATACTCGGCCTTTATTTATCACTTTGTTATTCTGGGACTTGTAGTACATCCCGCTATATAATCGTTCACTTCTAGGTTATAAGGTTGAAATATCTTATATACAATATATAAATATTTTATATTAGAATTTATAGCGATGGATTAATTAAAAAAAAAAGTTCCAACTTCACTCATTTAGACTGTGCTGATGTCAATGTATAGGCATGAGCAGGGTGTACAGTACATCTAAGGCTACCAATTCCTCCATGCATGCTGCCAACATGGGAAAACAGTGGTCTGAGACTAATGGCGGTATTAGTTGCCAAGACTACCACAGGGATCAAGATTAAAGATAGTAATCTCTTTATCCCTGACATCATATGTGACAGCTTGGTTAAATAGTCATCTGAATGGTACATGTTGTGATGTCACAGCAAATGACTTGTTGGAAACTTACCTGTTATCATAGAATTTGATAAATATATATTTTATATACAAAAAAAAATTCAGACAGCACATCCCAATGTGAACAGGTGCTAGCTACTGTGGCAATATTACAAATACAAAAATGCAGCAGCACTCTACACACAGCACAAGCAAATATAAAGAACAGAGATGGAAACTGCATTACTGCCGTCATTGGCACATATAGATAAACTAATATTGTCTATAGACTAAATATATCAATTTGAGGTTTTTTGTTATACATAGTTGATCAAACAGTAAGAAGCCCTGTACCTGCCCTTACAAGGCAACCTCATTCAGGCGGGACACTACACTAAATAAACATACCTCTCTTGGACGCAGAACCGGTCTACAGTGTGAACACAGGGCGAGCAGCATCCAAAGCCTTACTCTACTGTACTTAAAATAGCCTTGGGCAGATGGGAAACTGAAGGGCATCCACTATTCCAATTTAATAGACCTGTGCAATTGAAGGGAGTGCAAGTCCAATTGGAAGGAGCCACACTCCTCTGACAGTAATGCAGTTTACAGCAAGGAAGCTACAGCTGTAGTGGAGGAACAGAATTTGATATTTAATATGATATAACGGTAGCTAACCTGACAGAATACACTTATCATGCATACATTATAGAAATGTAATGTGATGTCACCTGGCAGAAAAACTGGATGCCACAGTAACTTACCTGTTGGAAACTCACATGTGAAGACCCAGAAGCATGCCCAATAGTCACATACTTGTTATATTTCGGCAATGCCAGAAACACGTGTGGGTTTTCTTGGCAGATAGGCTGCTGTAACATCATAAATACATTTCTATCAGGTAAGTTAGGACTTATTCACACACCATTGTTTTGGTAAGTGTTTTCCATCAAGACAAAAAATAATGGAAATTTTTGCACCTGACTAATGTGTGAATAAAGCTTTAGTGTCCAAGTACATCCAACTCTATTGGGTGAAGCATTCATGTCTATGGGGCTTCTGTATCTATTCCATTCCGATAACACAGATGATTATAGAGCAGGTCCTATTCTGCTCCGTGTTATCGAAAAGGAGTGGATCCAGAAGCCCCATAAACGTGGATGTATCACGGAATGCAATTGGATGACACTCGGATGTCACACCGAGTGTCATCCGACTTCTTTCCGTAATAAACTCGGCCCCCAACTCATGCGCATGCACCCTGACTGTGACATCACAACAGATCTAATTCCTTCACGTATGACATCACAGGTGGGTTTTACTGACTAAAGCAGCTATGACATCACTAATTATTTCAGCAGCTGTGACATCACACATGCTAATGCCTTAATTAGTTACACAACTAACATAACACAGTTCTAGGTGTTAGCGTGGTTATCCAAGACTATAGATGAATGACATACAGTATCCTTAGGGTACTTCATTAACTGGAGATTGCTGGGGATTTGACACCTTGTCCTAACACCGATCAGCTGTTCTCTGCAAAGTGCACAGAGGCGGAAGCACACAGCTCTGTACACTGTGTAGTGGTGTAGCTGTGCTATTGTAGCTTAGCTCTCATTCACATGAATTGTAGCTGAGCTCCATACACTGTGAGGAGAATAGCTGATCAGTACAAGGGCTGGGTGTTGGACTCCAACCAATCTCAATATTAAGGTTAGCTTGTTAATTTTTATTCTTGGTGAGCTCCTTGGATTTTTCTTTTATGGCCTATCCTTAGGATAGGTCATATATCTGATGGGTGGGGGGATGACAGCCGGCCCCCGCATGGATCAGCTGTTTTGAAGTGCGTCTGGTCTGTGTACTATACAGTGTCAATGGGAGCTGACCTGCAGTTACTGGTGCCCAGCCACTATACAGTGTACAGAGCCAACTGCTTCTGGCTCCATGTACTCTATGGTGAATAATTGCATGCACTGTATAATTGTACACTGTATGTCAAATGGGCAGTCCCTGTCTGTCTGCACTTGCATGACTCCGCCCACCTGACAGTAGAGAGCATAATTGTGCTGAAACTAACAGCACTGCTTGCTCCGGAATGGTGAAAGACAACATTCCAACTACTCCAGAATCAGTAGAGAGGACATTATTGATGGATACAAAGAACTGGAGTTGATGGAAGTGGTGAAAGATCCTCTATAACGGCTAGCTATAATGGTTAGCTTACAGGTGAAATTAAAAACCATAATTAAAAATCGCATGCAGTTCTTCAGTAAAAAAGCACAATGTGAACTCAGCCTCATGACCAGTTTTCTACACAATTCATTTGCTAGATGCCATAAGGAGTTGGGTGGTGAATATGTCCCGATCACCAATCCTGGACTACTGTACACGTATAGCCCTCTATGACTTACGCTGCTGCAGTCTTTTATGATGGTTTACAGTAAGGCAGCCCAATAGCTTGCCTCTCATAATAGGATTATTAAACATTGCAGCTGCCAAGAACTATATGACTAAAGGAGATTACCCCTGCATGGTTCCAGTATCACTAAAACATGATCTAAGAGAATCCAAATAACTTTGCTAATGGGTATCTTATGCAGTAATCTCTCATAACCGAGTAGCTATGCTTTTGTCATGTCTGCCCAAGGTGAGAAGGTTTTGTGCATTGTTTATCTACAGAAAGACATTGTCTAGCGCAGATAAAACCAATGGTGTTTGCTGCTCGTAGCAACCAGTTGGCTTGGGGAGCAGACGTCGCCTGCTTTATTCCATTGTATTTCATGCTGTTAATATTTCTATTTCTTGATTCTTTGGCGTGAATATGATGTTCTGCTCTTGTTGGGGATACATGCTCCCAGCTGTATTACAAATCTAGTTTTACTAAAGCCGGGGCGTTAGATGGTGAAAACTCCGTGGAAAAAAACGCAGTGTTTTACGGTCACAGCAAAGTGGTTTGGATTCTAGAAAATCCTATCCCCATTTTGCAGAAAAATACGTGCAGCGGACATATGGCGATTTCCAAAACCACCTTGGTTTTGGAAATCGCAGCATGTCAATTATATCTTCCAAAACGCCGGCGGTTTCCCTTTAGGTATAATGGAAGCATAAAGGGTCATGGGTTGTACTAATATAGGATATGCCCATTGTTAGAGGCAAAAATGTGATCAGAAAAAAAAAAAAATGGATTTGTGATTGTGTATAAAGGACTCATTGTCTGTTTCTACCATTAAAGATTAGCTTACATTGCTGCAAGCTTTGGAAACAAGTCTGACTTGTAAGGAGAAGTAGTCATACCCAAATATGAAGTGTTGTTCTTAGCAGAAACCTAAGGAACCGGAAGAAATGTATAAAAGGCTTGGAATATAAGATAACAGTGTGGAAGAATTTGTGAATGAGAAACCAAAGTATTAACAGGGTATACAATGTTACAATACATTGAGAATATATTTTACTGTAGAGATTGTAATATTGTCTATGTCCATATACATCTTCAGACAGCAACCTATATTTTATTCTTTCATGCAGCGCCACAGTTTATTGGCTGAAATTCTATATTATGTCTAAGTATACCGTGTACAGCGTCTTGGGGGATTTTCATCACATACAGTATTGAGCAAATGGTTATATGCAAGAAATTGCTGCACAGTAAATTTCTGAAATAGAAGGGTTAAGGGGCGTTCACACTACCGTTGGTGACCGTCAGTAGTGTCCGTTGCTATTGTCCGTTAAAAGATTTTAGCATCGGACACTAGCTGAACCGTCAGAAATCCGTTAAAATTTCAATGGGTTTTTATATTGTGTCCGTTTGTGTCCGTTTACACCCAATCCGTCAGAAGTCGTTTTTTTTTCCACGGACAAAAAAATCCTACATGCAGGACTTTTTTGTCCGTTTGGAAAAACGGATTCTTGATGGACAGCCGTTATTTTTTTGACATTGAAGTCTATGGATAACGGACTTATAACGGACAGTAACTGATAGCCATCAGTTACTGTCCGTTATTTTATGTCCGTTTTTTTCTGCGCATGCTCAGAAAGCAGAAAAAAAAAAAGCGGACAGTGTTAAAAAATGGACACTAACTGATGGTAATGTGTCTGTTTTTTTAACTGATCCAAATAAGGGATCAGTTAAAAAAACGGACACAATAACATCAGTTAGTGTCCGTTAATGTCTGTTATGATAGGTGTCCGTTTTATTTCTTTTTTAACGGACACCTTCATAACGGAATCCAACGGTAGTGTGAACCCTGTTTAATAATTTTTTTTTCAATTAACAAAATGAAGTGAATGAAGAAAAGAGAAATGTAAATCCCATCAATATTTGGTATGATCTTTGCTCTTTGGAGGAGGAGTCCTGGAAGTGATGATATGGCCCCCACAGATATAGCCCTGATCTCACCATCATCCAGTCTGTCTGGGATGACACGAAGTGACAGAAGGATTGGAGCAAGCCTACATCACAGAAGATCTGTGCTTAGTTCTCCAAGATGGCGGGAACAACCTCCCAGTCGAGTTCCTTTAAAGAGAGTCTATCACCTACCCCAAGCATATTAAACTATCTACACCATGTTACAGAGCACATTAAGGTGATATATAATATACTTCTGTATGTTGTCAGCTGGAGGTGGCAGGAGGTGGTGTATGGCTTGGATGTGTGATATGAAGAACAGGGCAGAATTCATTGCAAGAACCGAAATAAAAAGACAACATTGAGCAAACTAGTGATGCCCAGCATTTACATTATGTTCTACTGCCCGCTGCTCCTCACTTATCCTTAGGCTGTCAATATCAGATCAGCGGGG
Organism: Leptodactylus fallax; assembly: GCA_947044405.1. NCBI lineage: Eukaryota > Metazoa > Chordata > Amphibia > Anura > Leptodactylidae > Leptodactylus > Leptodactylus fallax. The sequence goes on along the minus strand of CAMRHE010000138.1, from coordinate 2,324,469 downwards.
ATCCAGCTCTCAGAACCTGCAGATCAGTTGTTTAAAGGCTGCAGCACTTGTATTGTTTACACCTATCCATACACCAGAACATAGCACAGTATGGGTAACAGTAACTGTTCTGTGTTCTGCACCATCATCGCACTCAAGTCAAGTTAAAAAATCTGAGCAAAGGCAACAGAGTTTGTTATAACACTGTCAGCCGCTCTAAGCGGAACTCACTGCATTCATATGTATATACTGTATATACCCATCTAAATTGTATACTAGATGGACTAATTCCTATGTAGCTAGCTCCCCCTGGTGGTGTCTCCATTACACCAGAATGATATTATTTATTTGTTCAGAATCAGGTCTCTACATTGGAATCTCTTATCTTCCTACATCTGAATTCTCATTCGCAGAGAACTTTAAAGCGGTTTTTCAACTTCTTAGCAAATCAGATATGGAGCAGATAGGAGTATAGAATAACAAAAAATCTAACTTACTTTCTAAAGGTCCTTCTGTTTCAAAGCTGCACATCTGGTGAATGTCAGACTAGACGTGATGATGTCAGTCCATCTTTCAGATAAACGTCAGTTGTGATGCTTCACCTCTGGTCGGATAGGGGACCAGAAGCTCCGGGACTGGACCCACAGCACTGAAATGGAGGGACCTTTACAATACAATTAGATTTTTTTTTTCTTTTAGACTTCTATTTGCTTCCTGGACGATTTTTTAAGTCAGTATGCCTCAAAATGCCTACAAAACCTCACACAAAAATGCTCCCTTTCGGGCACATTTGCATAGTTTATGTACCCTTTTCGCACAAAAATAAGGACAGGTGTATACAAATGTGTAATAAAATTTGTCAAAACCTGTAAAATTTGTGAACCACAAATTAAACTGGGGACATGTCTAGTGCATGTAAAGGAGTCTCAAGTGGGAAATGGGGCCCATTCAGAATTTTGATATTGGTCCCCATAATTTCTATGCAGAGGTAGTTCCTCCATCATTCCTTCACCTTCCTCTTCTGTTCTAACATGTGCTAAGATGTTTTCAATGAATAAAATATCAGCATCTCCTGTTATCAGCTCCTCTCCTGTCTGCTAAACTGTGTTATTCACTGAGAGATCTGGTTATACAGAAAACAAGGTGAAGTTCATAGAAGTCTATGGAGAGGGAAGGGTGGAGGAGTGAGTGAGCAGAAAGAAATGGAATATGTGCAGATTATAGAAAAATATCTCTCTCACCAGAGCTTTATTCACATCTATAATGCTCATTTCTGTGAAGACCTGCTGAAGAACTGTTATAAAAAGTGCTAGAAATCTGATTGTTTCCTGCAGCAGCTTGTGTTTGGGCTTGTATCTCACTCACTTGCCTCCTCCTCTTCCCCCTCCCCATCCATGGACTTCTATGTATCCTGATCTGTCTGCAAGTTCTAAAAACAGATCACTCAGTGAATTGCGCAGTTTAGCAGACAGGAGAAAAGCTGATACCAGGAGACAGAAGCATTTTCCTCTGACAAGTTTCTTATATTCTCCTGAACTATTCATTTATAAAGTAAATTTGAAACTCTTTAAACTGTCTGACCTATAGATGCTTCTGGCCCTCCAAAAAGTTTATCAGGAAGGTTAAACAGACTTAGATAAGGATTTTGTAGGGATGTAAGGGTCCCGTGGTCACTGTAACCCCACTCTTTGCAATACACTAGTATATGTAGTTGGGCCATTATGACCCTGAAAATTGGAATTTGGAAATTGCAGTTGGAATTTTCTCTCTAGCCCCTATCATTCCTGAGCAACAAGTGCAGTTAGTTTTGATGCCTGATGTGCTATTTAAGCTCTGTAATGTCAGAAGGGCGGTGGCAGGCAGGGGGCGTGATTCAGAGCTCCAATCAGAGACAGCTAGTGTCAGAGCTCAGAATCACACCCCTTGTCTGCTCCTGCCTGACACCGCCCCCTGACAGTACAGAGAGTAGATAGTATATCAGGCACCAAAACTAACAGCACTGACTGCTCAGGAAAGGTGGGTGCTTGAGAGAAAATTCCAACTGTGCCAGAATCAGCGGAGTAGCGGCTATTAACAGATGCTAAGAACTGGAGCTGGTAGAGTTGGTGAAAAGTCCTCTTTAAACGGGAATGGAGAACGTGTCAACCACCGCAAAGAGAACATAATATTAACCATCTGTATACACATCAATAACACTAAAAGCACGTGTAACTGCAGTAAAATACAGGTAGACATATACCTAATGCAAGACATAACATTATAATGAAGTGTCACACGGAATAGGAACCCTCCTAGCCAGGTTACCCAGATAAGCATCTGGCTAAGTAATTAAAGAGGAAATTCCTCTCTTCAAGGTTGGTCTCACCACCTTACAGGGGGCGCCATAATATGCATGTCATGGCCCACCCTTTGAATGGGGCAAAGCTAATCTCCTTCCTAAATCCAGTTGCATTTACTTTGGAAGGTATCTGAGACTGTACTGTCTGCAAGTCATGCTCGCACTCTGGCCTGTCTCCTACTTCAAAGGGCTGCAATATAAATAGAAAATTATATAGATCTATATAAGCAGATGTGGGTCCAGCTGTGGCGTTGGTGTTCCAAGTTCCTCAGTCTCCCACAGTCCTGCCCTTTAGTCATCAAATGTCACGTTCCTAGTTGACAGTGGGAGCTGTCACCGCCAGACTGACCCATGAGACTGTCATATCACTGAGTGCCGAAAATGAGGACAGGAGGGGGGGTGAGTGCTAGACATGAAATCCAAGGATGTAATGTAGGGTAATAGTAAACCAGCAGTTAAAGTGTGAATTAAATGTCTGCTAGATGTCGCATGGCCGAGGATTATTCTGACGCTGTACTGGTTTTAACAAGTTAGTGGCCGAGCCGTACTGGGTATGTCAGTCCCTGAGGTTGTTACTCTGGGAAATGAAGTAGGACATAGGAGAATAATATTGAGGAGCAGATGAGTGACCCAGAGACTCTTCCATGGATGATTATCGGTAAGGAAAGCTCAGAGATGATTCCTCATGGCATGGCTGACCCCATAGCTGTAAATACAATGACGCGCAGCGCCATGAACACAAAACCTCACATAACCTTACTTCCAGCTGGACGTGTCAAGGGAGAGGAAATGGGATTATCTAACCACTATCATGCAGCAGGACTGAATTTGTCAGACATAACTGAGTTGAATATGTCATTTGGCACAACTCATTGAGATATAATAATGTGTCGTCTATGGATTTAGATAGGACTTCAAACAAGTCTCTGCATAGTGTTAAAGGGCAAATGTTAGCTATGTATTGTATGACTGGTATGGCTGGAATTATACTAGGATTTGTCTTTACATTGACATCTAAGGCGAACATAGGAACAGATTAATGGTTGGATCCCATTCTGCCATCAAGCGTCACTTATCATCATTGGGTATCCATTCAGACACCAGGGTCCAGACATGTAGCGTAAAATAGGAATAGCATATAACAAAACTAAAGGAAAATGTAATGCAAGTGTATTTTTGTGCATCTGTTAATGTCTATCCCAGATTAATCCGCTAATCCCAGCCTAAGGTATAGGCTACATATTACAGAAAAGCTGCATTGTTTTGTGGCAGCCTAAAGTGGCTACAAAAGAAGTGGGAAATATAAAGGAAGTTCTCATACTTCTCCCTTTTGCCCAATTCACTCCTGACTTTGACTCCAAAAACTGCAGCAAAATCTGCAACAAAAAATGTAGCTTTTCTGCAATGTACGACGTAAAACTATAGTGGATCTAATACTGTAAGAACTTTGGCCTAAAGATAGCTATACACCTTAGACAGCTGTCAACCGAGGATGCATGTGTTCTCAGGAAGGCGAGAAAAAAGTATTTGTCATGTTAAAATCCAACATGCCCAATCCTTCTTCAGATAGAGTCAGGAAGCCTTCAGGTTTTATAATGTCTATGACCAGCTTTATGTTTGGGCTTTAATTCTTCGCAATAGCATTTGGTATGTAATGCTAACTCACAGCACCATCTACTGGCACAAACAAGTATTACGGCCGCTCTGCTCTATGGCTCAAAGAACAAGAGGAATCTGTGAATCAGATAATATGCGTGTATGGTGGATGTATATGTATATTGTTGTTTTGTGGGATATTTTGGAAAAGGTAATGGCGGCCTCCAATTGCTGGTCAGGGCCACAAAGAATCAGAACCAAACACTGTAATGGTTAAAGTTATAGAACAAGCCTTCACTTCTGTGGGAACATGGTGCTGTATATAGGCCATATTGGTGGTTTTGGCCTATTGAAATGATGTGGTTGAACATTAGATGCTGTAGTTATATTCATACATACCGCAAAATGGTCTTATTGAAAGATATGAGACACCCAGTAAAAGGAATTGACGAAAAATTAAAAAAGGCTATGTCTCTTGGAATGCCGCAACATATTGTAACTATGTTTTTCCATGACATATACCCTATGGACCGTCATATTCACAAAAAAACCAGTTGAATGTTCACAGCCACCACTAGGGGGAGATTACTGCATGTGCAACTCAATAATAGCACAATATAGAAGTAAAATCCTAAACTTTTCCAAAGTGTTACTCTGCGTCTATGCCCCGAAAAAGATATATTAATACAATAATTAGCACAATATTTTGGGCCTAACAGCAACATGGAGGATCCAATGGAGGTTTTCCGGTGTAGAAAAGTTGCACATTTTGTGCAAGCCGTTTTTTGAGCAAAAATTTGTAACCTTTTGCCTATTTACTCTGCACTCTCCAGTCTGGTAAACAACAGCTGAAATCTGTGACAGCTCCGAGCACAAGGATCCCAAAGATACCCCAAAAGTACTAAGAGCTGTACACCCCTTAATAAATCATTGTAACAATTTTTGCTACATTTGCTATATAATTTTGTATATTAGTCTGATGAAGGACCTACAGTCAAAACGTTGTCCTTTGACAACAGAGCACTGTAATAGAAAAAAATTCACTGTGTTTCGCAACAGATCTACTTGTTGGTTAACTTTCTTTACTCCTTAGTTATAGGGGTTGTTTAGGGTCTTTAATATATTTTACTTCCTCTGGATCTTGCGGATTCAGGCTGGTTGCAACCCCAGGTTACGTGAATGGAAATAGCCCCTGACCCCATTTTCGATTCACCCCCACCCTCCTCTCCCATTTTCACAGGTAGTTATCTGTGGTATGGGGGATGGTAGATGATAGTAAAGTTATAGCACAAGTAAACTACCTATGAAAATGGGAGAGGAGGGAGGGGGGTGGCTCGACCTTGGGGTCAGGGGCTGTTTCAATCATGTGACCTGGGTTAAGAACCAGCCTGATCGCGATCATGTGATCAGCTCGGAAACTCAAGTGCAGCCTGAATATATTTCTGGAGGGAGCAAATTAAATGAAAGTCCTGGACAACCCCTTTAATAACCTCTTATTGTTGAGTTTAATTTTTCTTTCTTTCTATCTATCTATCTATCTATCTATCTATCTATCTATCTATCTATCCTATTCTATTATATACGCACATAACAGTGGAAGGTATAGGTTGGTAAATTCCACTATATCCTAGATAAGCAGCTTTGATATCCATGATAGAGTTAAATGCACATATCCATTATTCTACTGTTTTTCCCAGGATAATGCCAGCGGCAATCTCTAGCATGAGACGGATGGTTACAAATTCATCACAGACTATGCAGACTGAAGTGGAGACAGCTTCTTGTATTCTACAAGGGATGAACGCTGCATAGTATATGTATGTGTGGGTGACTACTGCACTTTAATGCTTCTAGAAACGCGTAGATATCAATGGCTGTGTTTTAGCCTTAGGAATATTGCAAGTGTTAAAATTCTTTGTTCAAGAGCAAAGCTGCCAATATGTGTCTGTAGGCAAGAAAAAGTGAAAACCTCACAAGATCACAGCTACAATACAAAGGTGTATACAAAAACAAGACGCTTCTGTTCCAAACTCTTCTGAAGATTCCAATGACTAATATTCAGTATGAATATCCTACCGTATTGCAGTATAATAATGTACAGTTCACACAAGTGACTGGAGACTCCTTAATGATGTACATGGATTGAAGGGAGTCTGTCACCAGAACTCAGCCCCGCAGATAGATAGGCAACAAGACAAGATAATGCTGGATGTCTACATCTTCCAGCCCAAAGTTAATGAAGGTTAAAGAAATTGATTTATTGTCATACTTATGTATTCATCACAAATTCATCATCATACTGGTTGTATGAAGGAAACTAGCCCAAAAATAGACCGCAGCTCACAACTTACGATTATACATTATGGATCATCACTCTACTGTTACAGACAGTAGCGCCAGCATAATAATAACTGTTCTAGAAATACGTAAAATAGGCAAATAACATAACAATGCAGCACACAGATAATACCGCATAATAATACATAAGATAAAGTCACTACAATGCACAGAAATATATAGTGCTTAAAGGGAGTCGGTCACCAGAACCAGCATATCAACCCAGCCCTACAGATACAGTACAGACCAAAAGTTTGGACACACCTTCTCATTCCAAGAGTTTTCTGTATTTTCATGACTATAAAAATTGTAGATTCACACTGAAGGCATCAAAACTATGAATTAACACATGTGGAATTATATTCTTAACAAAAAAGTGTAAGACAACTGAAAATATGTCTTATATTCTAGGTTCTTCAAAGTAGCCACCTTTTGCTTTGATTACTGCTTTGCACACTCTTGGCATTCTCTTGATGAGCTTCAAGAGGTAGTCACCTGAAATGGTCTTCCAACAGTCTTGAAGGAGTTCCCAGAGAAGCTTAGCACTTGTTGGCACTTTTGCCTTCACTCTGCGGTCCAGCTCACCCCAAACCATCTCAATTGGGTTCAGGTCGCGATTTACAAGGGGCAAACTCCATTTGATTCAGGTGACCCTAACCCATCTATCTGCAGGGCTGGGCTGATATGCTGGTTCTGGTGAGAGTCTCCCTTTATTGTACCTTAATAATGGAGATATGGTGCTTAGATCCCACGTTTTAAAGCAATGCTTCCAAGGCTTATAGTTGCTGTGAATCATCTGGGGAAGAATGGTAGACATCTCTAAATGGGGACGTGCTAAGGCATTTGCTCCTTTTCCTTCCCTCTAATGTGTCTCTGATGTATAGTAGGAAAAAATATGTAAATGAAACACTGGAGTACTGGAATAAAAATCTAGAAAATGAAATGTGCCAGGTTTTCCTCTTATGTTTGACAGCATGTTATATAAGGAACCAACATTTTATGCCATTTCTTCTATTTCTTACAGTGGGATTTGGTCTGTAGTCGGAGGAAAATAAAGCAGCTCGCTCAATCCATCTACATGGCAAGGAGTGCTGGCGGATCCAATATATTTAGCGGTCTATCAGACAAGTAAGAATTACTTGACCTAAATTCTAGCTTTTCATGTCCAGTTGTCTGATCGTACATGCGGCTTCAGCTATGTATTTTTAAATAGAGATGACTTTTCTAAAATGGAAGATATTACACCAAGGGAACAAAGCTTTTTACATCTTTAAATTATAGATATAAGTTTTTGCGATCATTTTTATTATTCTGTAGAACTATACATCCACCCATTGATGGCTGTAAGACAGGAGAGGCCGCATAGCTGGCGCTGGAACATTTCTCAACATTAACATTATTTATTCATAAAGTGTCTACATAATCCCGAGAACTATCAGGAAATAGAAAAGTTGAAATTAAATAGATATTTTAGACAAGATTTGTGTAATACTTTTCAGCACAGAAATTTGTAAATGAAAAACAGATGAAATCTCATTTTCATACAGAAAACTTTTCAGTGTTTAGTGGATTATAAATGTTAAAGAGGACCTTTCACCACCTCCAACAAGTCCAGCTCTTTACAGCTCTTTAATAGGCACAACTCCACTGATTCTGGCGCAGCTAGAATTTTTTCTATAGTCCCCGCCATTCCTGAGTAATCACTGCTGTTATTTCTGGTGCCTGATATGCTATTTAGTCTCTGTACTGTCAGGTGGGCGGTGTCAGGCAGGAGCAGACAAGGGGTGTGACTCTGAGCTCTGACACCGGCTACCTCTGATTGGAGCTCTGAATCACAATCCCCCCCGCCTGACACTGCCTACTTGACAAGTATACAACATAAATAGCACAACTATAGGCACCAAAACTACTTGCACTAATTGCTCAGGAACAGTGAGGGCTAGAGAAAAAATTCCAACTGTACTGGAATCAGTGGAGTGGCACCTATTAACAGATGCTAAGCAATGAAATTGTTGCAGGTGGTGAAAGGTCCTCTTTAACCCCTTCCTATCTCAGCCATTTTTCAATTTTCGTTTTCGATTCCCGACCTTCCAAAACCCATAATTTAATTAAATTTTTCAGCTCATAGAGGTATATGAGGGCTTAATATTTGTATAACAAATTGTATTTTGCAATGGTAACATTTAATGTTCTGTATGATGTACTGAGGAGCTGGGGAAAAAATCGTAGTGGAGTGGAATTGGAGAAAAACTGTGCAACTTTCTTACTGGGTTTGTTTTTACGGCATTCACTGTGCAGCCTAAATGACATGTCACCTGTATTCTATGGGTTGGCACGATTCTAAGGATTCCAAATTATATATTATATAGTTTTATTTACATTTTAGCCCCTAAAAAAATCCAAAACGTAGCAAAAAAACAGTTGCCATATTCTGACATCCTTACCTTTTTTTTTTTTTTTGCAGGGCCAGATGTACTTTTACGATATACTATTTTGGGGAATTTTGGGGGAATGTCTATCCCTTTTTATTCTAATTTTTCAGAGGCAAAAAAAACAGTGGAAAAACAGTGGTTCGGCTCTTTTGGGTTTTTTTCCACTACAATGTTCACTGTATGGGAAAAATATTTTTATAGGTTTGTAGACCAGGTGTTTTTGGACATAAGTCAAAGCTGATTGTTTGCCTTGGGCTCTGATCGCGGGCATTATTCCAGGGTTTCTGCTGTATAATACAGTGGAGACCCAGCAGCTATGGTCTATCAGTGCCGAAACTAATGGCACTGATAGCTCCGGCACCTGGATGTGTACCGTCAATGAAAAACTGCCATAAAAGAGAGAACGTATTAAGGTGTATTGATATGACAGTTTCAGCCATGAAACTCAGTCTGTGTGTCAGCTGGATTTACCGGCCTGTACCTTATGACGGGAGAGGAACTCCTAGCAGTATAGTTATCTATGATATTAGGTGTCCCTGCCTCCCATACTGTGCCTTCCGAGTACAGTGCCATAGATAACTATAGTATTATAGATAACTATACAGCTAGGAGTCTGTCTCCTGGCATAAGGTGCAAGCCGGTAAATCCTTCCAACACATGGCTGAAACTCAGTTGTGTGAATACAATCTTAAGCGTATAGTCACTTTTTTGATTCCTTGCTATGAGAGCAAAAATGTTATCTGGGTTTCTTATAGTGACTACCAGCTTATGCTAGGTTCACACTAGAATCGGGTTTCTGTCCTTTGGGTCCACTTGGGGACCCAAAAAACGCAAACCCTATCCGCTTAAAAAGCGGTTACACGCGGAAATCCGCAGACACCCTAGACTATAATGGGGTCCACGGGTTTCCGGACAGTTTCTGCCAAAAACGGCGGAGAGAAAATTCCTCCTAACAGGAATGGGGGACGGAGTCTTGTACTGAGACTTAAATGCTAGTGTGAACCTAGCATTATCTGGAAGAAGATTACCCAGAATTTTAAGGTAATTTTCATACCTGGCATGTTTGTTGCAGAAATTTCTGCAGCCACTGTATCCCACTCATCTGACTGAGGTTTTTAGAAATCCATATACATGCTGCAGAAACAATCCTATTCTGCTGTACAGATGTTTAGTTCTACATTGCATCTGCTAAATATGAATATACCCTAATACACACAGCCCTGTATTGCCATTAACTATTTATAGAAATGGCCTGAGCATTATAAAGGTTCCTAAAGACTCTCCATACTATTTTGGGTTTCCATTACTATAAATGTCTTGAGTTATCAGAATGTAGGATCTACCAACTAAAAGTAGACAAAAGTTGAATTTGTATGACGTAGGTAGAGTATAATATGCAACATTTTTTCTGCTGTCCTGTTCTTTTTAAGCCTTTGTCCAGTGGACAGAGTTAAACATTGCTAGCCTTGTGCTTGCTATTTTGGGATTTATGGTGTATGATTCCTTCAAGACCTGTTGAAAAGGTGAAAAGTCGTAAAATTTATATTAGAGTGAAAATCAAGAAGCAGAACGTGACAAGTGTAGACTTTTGACCCCTCAGTGCTCACCCCTATTCAGACTTTTGACCCTTTGATGCTGAGTCATGGTGAGTCCTTAGAGGATGGTTAATTGTTCAGGTCTTAACAGAAGTAGGAAAAGGAATCTTGTAGGAGGAAGTGTCAGCATCAGCGTAGGAAGATCCTGGAGCCGACATATAGCAGGTGTCTACATTCAGGAGCAGATTTGGCATTTCCGGGGCCCCAAGCAGGGGAATGTCTAGGAGCCTCCTACTAATGCCATACACTCAATATAATGCTCCATTAGGCTAAGGCTCCACGTTGCGGAAACCAGCTTTTTTTTGTTGCAGATTTTGTTGCGGTTTTTTGAGCCAAAGCCAACAATGGTTACAAAATGAATGGGAAATATAAAGGAAGTTCTTATACTTCTACCATATGCTCAATCCACTCCTGGCTTTGGCTCAAAAATCTGCAATGAAAAAAGCTGCTTTTCCACAACGTGGGTTCTTAGCCTTAGGGTAAGTTCATACAGAATCTTTTGCAGGTGCCTCAAAAAACACCTCCCAACTCTCCTATTCATTTCAGTAGGAGTCAGGAGTAGCTAAAGGAAAAATGAAAGTTCATGATCTATCTTCCAGCGAAATCTGCCCTGCAAAACCCATTGAAATAAACGGGAAGTGAAAAAAACTCTGCAAAAAATGGTAGTGTTTTTTTTTTTTCGTCGCCCATTTATTTCAACATGCTTTTCAGGGTGGAATCCACCTGAAGATATATCTTGAAGTTTCTTCTTTCCTCTAGTTAAAAAAAATCTGCAACAAAAAAGCAGCTTTTCCGCAACGTGGGGCCTCAGCCTAAAATAGGAAAAAACAAGGTGTTTAAAGAGTCTTATTTAGTTACTTATTTACAGTAGTTTACATAGAGCCAGGAGCCACGATGTAAGTGTCAACAGCTGAGTTCATAGTCACATCATGACAAGGAATGACAGATGGGAATTTCAGAGTAGAAAGTCAGGTGCAGGTCACAGAGTTGCAAAATGTATTCTGGTGCAAGGGAAGGATACTTGGATAGTCTAACATGAGCCGATCCTGGGGTTACATTTACAGTAATTATTGTGTTGTTACATTTTTGTATAAACTTCAACAGTTTTATTGCAATTTTGAAGATCTCAGGAAAAAACATGACAACAAAGCAAAGACGTCCTGATCCTCACAGACAGTGGAAGGAATGGTTTTTGATCAAACCAACTCATCTCAGTATAAACTGTAGATCAAAATGAATCATTAATAAAATCTATTATCTAAGGCGTACCTATAATTTTGCTGTAAAAAAAAAATGCATGGCTACCATTTGCACTTATAAAAATTTGTTTTGCCCATACTTTCCCCCTCCACCCACAGAGTCCAAATCCTGTTGCACTTCTACTAGCTGTCATCTCTATTTTGGAGGGTATATCCGTAATGAGAGAAGTCTGGTATCAGTGTAGGTCCCTGACCACCCATCATACATTACACATGTACCGTCCAATGGAAAACAAAGTATTGCCTCTAATATTAACCCTTTCCTCCCCAACCCCCTTCACATTCAAAGTCAGCTACAGTATTGTGGCTGTATCTGCAGAGAAATTCGGTCATGTGGATAAACGCTTAGTCTTATACTTCCTGTTCTATAGAGATCACTTCTCAGCAGTCACCTTATTACTATGTCAAACAGGATTACAGTAGAAGATAGATAGACACAACTCATCTACTTCCCCTCTCTCATGATCTCTGTGAGAGACACAAAGCATGCCAGGTATACTCTTCCATAGGAGTTATCTCCAGAAACCAGTTTCCTAAATATTCTCTGCTGTAAAAATACTTCTGAATTGTTGTTAACAGAGCAGAGCAGCGGCTTAGTCAGCCTATACTAATGTATAGAAAAAAGAATAAAAAAAATACAAGCAGGAAATCAATTTTCATCACTGTAATTATATTTATTCTCGCACAAAATGTAATTTTTACACAGTCTGCGAAACAAGTCTGAATAATTTCACACATTAATTTCTCACAAAGTTCTATGTATAATATGACTGGTGATGGTGTGTGGCAGTGCTTGTCATATGATATTTATGGAGGAAATGGTTAATTATTGCTTACTGATTCCCTACTGACTGCCGCTAGGGGTCAATGAATCTAATTTGGTAATGAGAGAAAGGGGCAGATGTGTCCATATTTACTGGGTAGAGGCAGAGGCATGTAGCCTGTACTGGGGAACACATCCCTGTGCGTGTCATCGTATGATCTTGTTCAGTATTCATACATAGTCCTATAGAAAATCACCATATACCTCAGTATGAAATTAAAGACATAAGGGTGATTTTATTAAGACTTAAAGCGGTATTTCTGCCTCAAGAATCCTATTCAGACTTTTCACTTAAGCTAACTGTAGTGTTTCACCCAATACATTGCTTTATCTAGCTTTCTCCGTTTGTTAGATACAGCTAGATCTCTCCCTTAGGTGTTTACAGCTGGTTGCCTAGGTTACAGACCTCTTCTCAATTCAGACCTCTCTTGCTTTCAGTTTTTGAGGCCTGATAAGTGCTAGATAAGTTTCTTTAGCAGTGCCTTTGTTATCTGTGTATGTGAATTCAGATATAACTATGCCGTTTACAACAAGCAGGAGATCCATGCTGGACTGAGCTGGAATCCAGGAAGTGGAGGGGAGAGGAGACAGGAGGGCAGCTGAAATCCTGAGAAGAGGAAATCCTTTTAAGACTAAGTCCCCAGTATTAATAAAGTCTCTGACTGGTGCGAGGCGTGCCATGCGCCAGATATGAAATCAAACCAGTTAGGAAGTTATAATAAACTTGTGGAGCTGAAGCACCTTTGGTCTGCTCTGCCCACCTTCACATAAAGTGGTGAGTAAGGAATAGAGCGAACAATGTGGCGCAGCTTCAGCACAAGAAAGGGCCATGTGCCAAAGGTGCGTCACAATTACAACCATAAACTCCAGAAAACTGTCATAGCTGGTCCTTGTAAGAGGGTTGAAACCTGATGTGAGCTGTCAGCAATCCCCTCCACTGCATGTATTGTATCCTTAGCCTGTTGTTATGGCCTGTTTATTGTGTTAATGTCACCCATGTTACGCTATTGCTGTATAATATTTATTTATACTGTTGTGTTGTTTGTACCACCCAATGCTATGTATGTCACAGTGATGTTGTACCCAAATACATATATATGGCCTTGTGCAGGTAGTTGATGGGACAGACCTACAAGTATATTGGAGCAATTTTATGAAAACTGTATTTGTTGCCCATAACAACCAAACACGTAGCAGCTTTAATTTTTACAATGCTCTTGAAAAATGTGAAAAACCGCGCCTTGGCATATTTACTTATAAGTCATTCCTCTGATCCCACCCATTCCCCGGTTACCTCACCCAATATCACCCAGTCCCATACCATAACAGTGTCCTTGAATAATTTACACTTATGAAACCTACTAAGTGCCCCTGACAGTATAATGCCCCCTTAGTGGTCTCACACAGTATAATGCCCCCTTATTGCTCCCACACAGTATAATGCTCCCTTATTGCTCCCACACAGTATAATGCTACCCTTAGTGTTCTCACACAGTATAATGCCCCCTTATTGCTCCCACACAGTATAATGCTCCCTTATTGCTCCCACACAGTATAATGCTACCCTTAGTGCTCTCACACAGTATAATGCTCCCTTATTGCTCCCACACAGTATAATGCTACCCTTAGTGTTCTCACACAGTTTAATGCCCACCTTGCTGCCAACAAACAGTATAATGCCCCCCTTAGTGCATCCACACAGTATAATACCTCCTATTGGCCCCTACACTGTATAACTTCCCCCTTGTGACCCCCACACTGTACAAAATCCATAAAACTGCACCAGAAAAAAAATCTTTTGGCAGTTTTGTATTTGACAGGTGAAATGTTAAATAAATGTGTATCATCTGTAAAATTAAGCAACTGCACAAAAAAACTGCATCAAAACTGCACAGTTTTTTTCCTATGCAGTTTTTATTGTGCCCCACTGCACTGTGTGACTTGAAGGTCCTGGGCCCCAATGCAAAATATGTAATGGGGCCCCCACTTACCATGTGCTATCTATAATACTGGTATCTTCTTATGTTGTAGAGAGGTCTTTGGGCCACCTGACCACGGCTTGGTAGTGATTGCTACTTCTGCACCCCTATAGCTGCACCCTCATTAAAAAAGGGGCACATGTATGATCAGTCGAGTCTGGTGCATGGTTTGTTTCTCTTTAAGCTGTAGATACAAACATATAATAACATCTCAACTTAGCCCTGCAACACTGTATCTAAATCTGCCACCGAATGGGAGAGATGTACAAGTGTCCAGCAGGAGAAGGGTTAAGTAAAAAGAAAGGAGTGGTCTGTGAGTACTTCCCCGGAGTGTGACTCAACCATTGCTTGATACATACAGCTATGGATACCCTCTCCCTGCTGTTACAGCCGCCTGTCTTCTATCCGGTGTGTACAGTGAGATAAGAAGCCGCATGTCATGTGTGTGTATAAATGTAGAGGTGTGCAACAAGTAACCGGTGGGAAAGTCTCAGAGTCTATAGTCCGAAATGCATTGCTCTACATTTGCAATTGATGAGAGGGGTAGACAGGCCTATTTACATACAGTGGGGGTAGAAACTAAGCATAACTGTATATACGCCCGGGATATGGCGGTGATTGTAGTCTTTTCACATAAGCATCCTGTGATCATTTAGGTCCTGGAAGGAGAACCACAAGAAATCTGCCATAATGTTGACATCAAACTATATCCATGTTTTGACCGTCTAAGACAAAACCTTACATGTGTGCATTGACATAAAGCAGATTAACTTTGTGGTTGCTATTTCTTAGTCATGCCAATAGGCTGGGGAGGATGGGCGCTTATACAACATGTTGTGTGCTAATTCTGAGCCCTGAGTAACCGAGCACTGTCCTACACAATATTCACGCCATATGGGCTCTGTACAGAGCTGCCAATGTGCACCCAGACCTGCCACCATCCAAACTGAAATTTCCTTCCAAGGTTTAGCAGATGGATCTTTGTATACAGTGTATCTTTATGCAGCAGATGTTGAACCGTCCATAAAGTATAGCCTGGAGTCTTACGTCCGGATCCACCCAGCATAGCTGGCAACCTTTCACCCAGATAACGGATGGAAGATGCACCGAAGTTCTTATATTGTGGCATTAATCCAGATAACTAAATGGGATTATGCAAAAAAAAAAAAAAAAAGTGTGTGTTTTAGGAAGTGCATTAGGAAACATGTCGTTTCTCATCCATTAACTCAAAAAGAGCAAAAACAAAAAGCAGTATATTTGTTGGGGTTTTTGTAACACATTGCAGAAGGAAACCTTGCACAGAAAATGTACGTCCGAATTTACATATAAAACCATGCAGATTTAAATAGTAGTTTGTAGTGCTGATGTGGGCAGGGCAGGGGTTAAAAAAAAAAAAAAAGTGATACTTTCCTCTTCCTCGCCCCTCCATTCCCAGTCCTCTGCATCAGTCTCCAGTTCCAGTGCGGTCCATAAGTGACCTCTGCAACCAGTCATTGGACTGTCAGTGCATGCGGTAGTCAGGTACAGATGTAGCGTGGTTTAACTTGACTTTCTGAAGCATGATAACTTGTTGCATCAAAAAAGATGACAAAAGCCATTGTCAGACTCTTGTTATCTTCCAGTGCCACAGTGTTAAGGGTCAATTAATACTATCTATTGACATAAAATAGTACCGTAGGGCTGTAACTGAAGACCAACCCAGAGGATTGAGATGGCAGAGCAAGGATAAAGTATTACTTTTTTTTTTTTTGTTTACTTTAACCACTTCCCTGCCACCAAATTTTATTCTAACCCATTGGTGTGGGTTAGCATGAAGGCAATGAGCTTGCCTCTAAAGTATCCCCATTTAAAGGAACAGAACCGATATTCGGTAGCAGAAGTTTCTTTGACAAATCTGCTGTTGTCTGTAAATATACCCTTACAGTATGTCCCCATGGGATGAAAACACAATGGGGCAGATTTATTAAGACTGGTGTTTCCTACCAGAAAACTGTCATGAGTTATAATAAATATATTTGTCCTGTCACGGTCTGCCCCTCTCCACCCAAATTTGCACAATGTAGCGAGCAACGTGGGTTGTGGCCCATGTTTCTTGTGCCAAATGTGAGCCACAATATCATTCTGGTATAAAGAGATTGAAATTCCCCCACACCCCACACACACCTTCGCCACCTTTTTAGCATTTCTGCTGAAGATCTGGAGCAGAAAAATAATTGCGGGATTTTTGTTGTGAAGGTGTACATGACCTTCAATGGGTGGGGCATAAGGCCATAATTCTGATCATGAGGTGGTTGCCTTATGTAGATCATGTATCATGTATGCTGTGATTTCTGTTTGTAAGAAAATCCCTTAAATATGTGTTTGTTTTTTAAAGTAAGCCTGAATAGAAGTTTTCTCGTACGTCATTGGACACTTTACTATATAGTACTTTATATGCATTTGTGTTTCCTATTGTGTCACTATCCTATGTGGTTACACAGGTCGTGCCTTATGTATGTACAATATTTGGTGGTCTACAACATGGACGAATGATCCTCATACAAGGAAGTGTTGGCAGCAGTGCGGATAGGTAGGTGCGTGACCTGGTGCACTTGTCTTTTGATCTGTAAGCAGATCCTGTTGATTTGTCTTCTTTGTATACCTGGCATGTCGGTGTATAGCTCTCTCTCTCTCTCTCTGGTCTGAGTACAATGCTTCTAACCAGGGTAGAAGGTCATATACTCGATCCTGGGCAGCCTGACCCTGCAGCTCTCCGTAGTGGCTGAAACTGAATGCCCAAGAAGTAAGTGAATACAGTATGTGAAAGACTTGGGCCTAAATCAGACAACCATGATGTGGCTGCATCTTAGCATCTGAATTACAACTACAATTTCTTTCTCGACTTTGGGTCACATGACTTAAACGTATAGCTTCATAGGCATATATAATGCTGCAAGTTCAAGTCATAACACCCGCAGTAAGGGCCGGTTCACATCTGCGTTCGGTTTCCGTTCAGGGAGTCCGCTTGGGGACCCCCCCGAACGGAAACCTATACGCATAGAAAAGCGGTTTACCTAAGGAAACCTGCAGACCCCATAGACTATAATTGGGTCTGTGTGGTTTCCGCTCGGTTTCCGCACAAAACATGCGGAGAGGAAAGTGCTGTTTGCAGTATTTTTCTCTCCGCTTGCTTCGTACGGAAACTGAGTGGAAACCACACGGACCCCAATATATTCCTTAGGTAAACCGCTTTTCTATGCATATAGGTTTCCATTTGGTGGGTCCCCAAGCAGACTGCCCAAACGGAAACCGAACGCAGATGCGAACCGGATCTAAGGCCATAAAACTGATGCTAAAGTGATACATTGCATTCAGTTATCTGACACCCAATGATACATTGTTTGCTTTGTGCCTGGGGCTTAAAGGGAGTCTGTCAGGTCTAAATTGGCTCCCAAACCAATAATAAAGCTGTGAAGGGGCTTTTAATAGGAGTAGAAGCTTACCTACACAGCCACAAACCAATGAAGCAATGCGGAGATAATCATCTTTATATGGATATGCAAATCAGCCTCAAGTGCTTTAGGGGCGGGCACAGGTTGCTAAGTTTACCTACAGACAGTTGTGACATAGGCAGAGGCTCAACATGTTGTTCACTGCTAAAAGTGTGACCCATTTAGCAGAAGTTTTAGAGGACATTCAGAGCACTTGTGGTGAGTTGTAGGCAAATCAGGCCCCACCCCTGGTGCACTTGCAGGTAGCTTTGCATATCTATAAAAAGATGAACATCTCTGCATTGCTTCATTGTTTTTTGACCACAAAGGAATGCTTGTGCTCCTATGAAAGGCCCCTACAAGGCAATATATTTGGTGTGGGGGGGGCATTTTGGGCCTAACAAACTCTCTCTAAACCCCAAATATAAAAAAGTGTAGGGGCTTTTCATAGTACCTGAAACATTCCTTTTGGTCAAATAGCAATGAAGCAATCAAGTGGATGGGGGGCAGACCAGATTAGCCATATTTTACATATAGCCACAAGTGCTGCGACTGTCCTCTAATATTGCTCCCAGTCTCCCCTTTAGCAGTGAATGACATTTCAGTCTCTGCCTGTCTCAGAGTTGTCTGTAGGTAATCAGGCCCCATTCCCGTCAAAGGACCAGAACAACAGACTGGCGGACTGCTGCAGTAGCGGTTACTAATGGAGCCCCGCATACCCCATTGACTATAATGGGGTCCATTGGGCGTCCATTGTTTTAAAACTGAAACTGGTGTAGAAAAAAGTCCTCCATGCAGGACTTTTTCATGCACCAATTTCAGGCAGACATTGATTCCAGTGGAGACTCCGGCGCAGATGTGAACTAAGTCTTAGTTACTCTAGGTATAGAGCTAAATACGGTATACCGGCTGTATACAGCTCTTAGAAACAAAGTATCATTTTGGAGTCCAGGCTGCTTAGCTTAATGAACATTAACTATACAAAATACAACTGTATTCAATAAAAGCAAAAATCATCCGAGTGACAGTCTTTCCAAGGTTATAATGTTCCCCACGTCCCCAGTGGTCAGGTTTTGGTCCAGCATATGCTGAGACCCCACCATTTCTGACAGTAGTATGACTGTGACTCTAGTAACATCTGATTCTGATTCTCAGGTTCCAGATTGACTTCCAGTGTGGTTGTAGCACTCGCCCTCGCTCCGATGTAGCCTTTCATTTCAATCCACGCTTTTCTTCTTCGAGTACACAAGTAGTCTGCAATACCCTGCGCAAGAACCAATGGCTAGATGAGCTTAAGTTCTCAGGATTCCCACTTCGAAAAGCTGAGTCTTTTGTGCTCCTTTTCCTTTTCCTTGCTGACAAAGTAAAGGTAAGAGGCTTATGGGGTGTGATGAGGTAACATTTTAGGGTACAAGGAAAGAGAAATGGCAACCCACATTAGATGAATAGTTTCTTCAAGCTTTATGGCTTCATTTGTTTAAACATATATTACTACTCATACTATCTTTTTTCTTTCTCCTTCTCCACCCCAGTGCAAAATAGTTTGTGTAGATATAGGGGATGCTAAAGTAACTGACCCAACTATGGCCAGCACTTTGATTCCCCTTAGGTTCATCTGCCACACAAGACAAGTGGTACCATTGATAAAGAGGGAGTTGGTCATAAACATTAGATGTGCACACGTGGACAAATTTGTTGGTACCCCTCGTTTAATCAAAGAAAAACCCACAATGGTCAAAGAAATAACTTGAATCTGACAAAACTGGAATTTGCCAAACTACATGTTGACAAGCCACAAAGCTTCTGGGATAATGTCTTATGGACAGATGAGACAAAAATCAAAATTTTTGGCAAGGCACATCAGCTCTATGTTCACAGACGGAAACATGAAGCATATCTTGAAAAGAACACTGTCCCTACTGTGAAACATGGAGGAGGCTCTGTTATGTTCTGGGGCTGCTTTGCTGCATCTGGCACAGGGTGTCTTGAATCTGTGCAGGGTACAATGAAATCTCATGATTATCAAGAGATTCTAGAGAGAAATGTGCTGCCTAGTGTCAGAAAGCTTGGTCTCAGTCGCAGGTCATGGGTCTTGCATCAGGATAATGATCCAAAACACACAGCTAAAAACACCCAAGAATGGCTAAGAGGAAAACATTGGACTATTCTGAAGTGGCCTTCTATGAGCCCTGACCTAAATCCTATTGAGCATCTTTGGAAGGAGCTGAAACATGCCGTCTGGAAAAGGCACCCTTCACACCCGAGACAACTGGAGCAGTTTGCTCATGAGGAGTGGCCGAAATACCTGCTGAGAGGTGCAGAAGTCTCATTGACAGTTACAGGAATCGTTTGATTGCAGGGATTGCCTCAAAAGGTTGTGCAACAAAATATTAAGTTAAGGGAACCATCATTTCTGTCCAGGCCTGTTTCATGAGTTTTTTTCTTTTTTAAAAAATTCTGTTGAAGCATGGTTGGAAAGCAATGTCTGACTTTCATTTGTTCATTTTCATAGAATTTTTATATATTATTACGGTGTCAGATTCAAGTTATTTCTGTGACCATTGTGGGTTTTTCTTTCATTAAACGAGGGGTACCAACAATTTTGTCCACGTGTGTATGTTAACCCAACCCGTTGACCTTGGTGGGGCATCCTGACTCTTTTCCTAACAGCAGATGTCAGGGCAGAGAAGACATGTTGGATTTTTTAACATGCCCAATCCTTTGCTCTCATGGAGATAAGCCAAGACCAGACTCCTTACTCCGCTGCCCTAATGAGAACACATGCAAGCTTGGATGAGCCAAGTGTCTGACGGGTATCTCGTGTATGGACTAACAAAGGAATCCTAAGAATTTTGATAAATACAGTATGACATGTATTCACTGATATCACATGTACATGTTAAATTCCGTCTGTTAGATTCTATTCACATGTCCATCACTAAAAATGGATGAAACTGTCAGGGCTGTGGAGTCAGAGTTGGGACCAATTTTGGGTGGAGTCAGAAACAAGTTACCGGCTCTGACTTTTAATTATATTATAATATAAAATGATTAATATTGTATCATTAAATAGATGTTTAGCTTGTTACATATTTACTTTCATAGGAATTCTGTCAATAGCTTTTTAATGAATTAGAATCTTTACTGCTTCTGACAACCATTTATTAAGGAGTCGGAGTCAGGCTGTGGAAAAGTGGAGGAGTCAGTCAGTGGTTTGGCCTACCGACTCCACAAACCTGAAAATGATCCATTTTTCACAGCCAATGGATATGTGAATAGCCCCATAGACGCTCATTGTTTTGAAAACTGTCATTCAAAAAATGTCACACAGCCATGTTTCACTGTCATGTGAATAGAGCCTTAGTTTACAAATGGTTGTATATACGGCTGGGCCCTCCATATCACTTATGTGTACGTGGAAGAGTGTATCAGGAGAGCATGTAAGTAACTGGTCTTTTCTGATGTGTAGTCATTTTCTTTTTGTGTATAGGTCAGCATTGCAGGACAACATTTCCTGGACTATCCTTATCGTCTTCCTCTTTGGGATGTGGACACTTTAGGGATTTATGGAGATGTCACTGTAAAGGAGATTTCATTTCTGAGCAGTAATGCAAGTTGGAATATTTCAATATACCGCTGTGTTTTTTTGTTTTTTTTAACATTGCCTTCTATTTTTTTATTTTTTACTTAGTTACCTTTTATACCACTTATAACCATGCTGTTGTCCTGTTGACTTATGTTTTATATGTGAATGATGTAAAATCTGTTTCTGATAAAACTATAACAACTGCTTTTATCACTACAATAGCCCTATCATGATGAAATGACAGAATATCCACTATGTCAGGTAACCTATAGAACTCTGACTATATAATGAAATACTATATGTGCTGCAATTGTTGGTTTATACACTAGATCAGCCTTAGGGTGTTTGATATATTGTTCTCGATTTTCAGGGTTCAAAAACTAGTTCCATCTTGAATTTAATTTCAAAAATATTAAGAAAAAGAAAATAAGTTTATATAGAATTAAAATAACAATAAGTGTAGATTAAAACTTCACTCTCGTCTCGATTCAACACTCAAAATGACAGGATGAGATTATATATTCAATATCGAAATGGGATGTTCTTTAATGCTTTTGGTATGTGTAAGTAATGGAAGAAATTTTTGTTTGGACCCTCCCTTCTTCTATGTTGTTTATACAGTCTAGATTGGACTAGAAGCCTCCCGACATGTAATGTCAGCTGAACCTTCTGATTTTGGATGGGAAAATGCCTTAAGACTTGTGCCCCAATCTACCCTATCAACGCCCCTGATATACTTTGTAGTGTGCGCTGGGCCCCATATTGTTGTCACACAAGTGCCCTCTACTGTCCACCTGTGCACAATAATAGTGGGTTAGTTGCTAAAATCAACACAAAACTGAATATCAAACTTTTTAAAATTAATATTTGTTACTTTTTTCTTATTCCATTCTCTTTTAGCCTTTAAAACTTGGGCATTCAGATCTGGTGAGTACTTTATGTACATTTTTTTTTTTTTTTTTTAATAGGACATTTGTTCATTAGGAACATTGCCCTATGTATGTGTATCTACAGAAGTCCCAGCCTTACTTGTATTTATGTGTTTGCCTATACATGGACCATATTGGTATAAGATATAATTCTTAGAATGACCTTTTTTTTTCGCAGAATACTCCTCTGTGCAAGTCGTTGCCCATGGGCTTATCAGAAGGTCATCTGATCCTGGCTCGCGGTTTGGTGACTGAAAACCCAGAGGAGTCAGTTGACTATAATTTTATTATTGTGTTTCCCTTTATGTTGTATGGGTTTATGTAATATTGTGTGATACATTCAGTACCCAAGCAGAGACGTAACTTAAGGGGGTTTTCTAGGAGTTAAATATTGATTAACTATTTTTAGGATAGGCCATAAATATCTCATCTGTGAGGGATTGATACCCAGGACCCCCCACAGATTAGCTGTTGTAAATAATGTCAGTGGCCAGTGACATCACGTTTATTTGTCACGTGTCCTGTGTGGAACTAAGTCCCATTAAAGTGAATAGGTGTGAGCTGTGATTCCAAGCACCACTGCTATGCAATGTATGGCACAGTACTTGGTATTCAGTGAAAAGGGTGCAACTCTCACCCAATTTGTATGTTCATAATTATAAGATTTTTGCTACTTATTAGGTCTAAGAGATAATGGGTGGTAATAAAGTTCTTATGGGTCAAAATTCCATGTTGCACCTCCATGAGACACTGTATTTTAAACAAACTATTCTGCTCCATATGTGTAGATTTAATAATGAAGACCCTACAGTTTTAACTCTGACCACTAATCCTAATAACAGGATAACAATTCCTGTTCTGTAGAGATCACTTATCAGCAGTCCCCTCGTTATCTGCACAGGCAGGATTACAATTCCAGATATCTATATATACAAATGTGGAACACAACATAGCTCTATACTAAGGCTACACCTACCTACAGGCAGACCTAACTACACTAGTTTTTGACAGAAGTTGGAATGAGATCAGTCAACAGCTACAAAGACCCCATTACCAGATGTAACAGATATTACTATATTCTGTACTACACATAGTAAAATAAACTGAAAAGTGGAACCAGCAGGAATATAATGAGGATATATTACATGTAAAAAATATTATTTGCTTTGTTAATGCTATTCAGAGGTGAAGCTTGACTTTAATAACAAATATGGCATGTTTTATATTTTTGCAATAAAATTTTTTTCAGCTCAATTTTGTTAAATTTTAAGCACAAATTCAATGAAATTGACTTAAAGGAAACCTGTGATTTGGGACGCTAAACCACCTACAGGTCCTTATGGGCCTGAAGTTTTGTGTCCCAGATAGCCCTGTTATAACACAATCCACGTTCCACATTAATAATAAAAAGTATATCCACCAGTATCTGACATGTTATATACTGTCTTATAGGTTGACTCTCTCTCTGAAATCTAAAGATGTCACTCCTTTTAAACTGACCGTAAGCTTCAAAGACGAATCTCTGTATTACAACTATTCCATGGGACAGTCATGGAAAGACCCACAAAAAATCCAGACTCCGTTTTTTGTATTCCATGCAGAGAGATATTTTGAGGTAAGAGATGTAGGATAGAGGTGAAGGGACATACTTCACAACTCTCCTTGATAAAAAGTTATATTTGCCCTCCCCAATCCGGTGACGATGCCGCCCAGCTCCCTGCTGGTCTTTACTGCCTGGTGTCTCAAGACACAAACAGGAAATACTTGGAAATGCCTGCTCAGCCAATCCGTGGCTAAGGTGGGTCACTGCGGTCAGTGATTTACTAAGCGGGCATTTCTAGGCCTGTCCTGTGTGTTGTGGGACACCAGAAAGTAGAACCTTGCAGGGAACTGGGTAGCATTGGATTAGAGTGGTGTGGGATTGATGAGCGACATTTTATCTTTGTTAGAAACCCCATACTGAATCCTCATAAATAAATTTTGTATTTTTCAAAAAGCACTTTATGGGGCAGAGGGGAGGTACCCTCAAGATGTCTTCCCATATCAAGCAATTGTGGTATATTCACAGGATATGCCATAAATGTAAGGGCCGGTTCACATCTGTGTTCGGGTTTCCGTTCGGGAAGTCTGCTTGGGTACCCCCCGAACGGAAACGGAAACCCCCGAACGGAAAAAGTGCTGCAAGCAGCACTTTCCTCTCTGCATGTTTCATGCGGAAACCGAGAGGAAACCACACGGACCTCATTATAGTCTATGGGGTCCGTGTGGTTTCCCAGGTAAACCGCTTTTTATACATATAGGTTTCCGTTCAGAGGGTCCCTGAACGGAAACCCGAATGCAGATGTGAACCGGCTATAAGATAGATGTGGATTGGGTGTAGACATCTTTACAGTCGCCACAACCATGAAATCATGGTTTAGCGAAACATGTTTTTGCAAAGGCAATACCCCTTTAAGTCATGCAAAGACCATTTTCATTTGTACAGAATTTGGTACTGATTTTGAGTTGTTTTCCTCCCTGAATCTGCCTCCCGTTGTATTCAATGGGAAACAGAGATTGAAGCAGGATGCTGAACAAATCTAAGCACCCTGCACAGGGTTGCTGCAGATTCCGCTTTGCTGATATCCCCATTCATCTGAGCCTAAACAGTGAATGAAAGCCGAGGCAAAAATCCAGAGGGGCAAAAAGTGAAGAGGAATTCTAAGCAGAGGTCTGCCTCAAATTCCTCTTCCATTCTACCCGACAGGCGTGCATGGTGCCTTTACTGTACCACTCTATGAAGTATACAGGTTTTATACGTACAATTCTGAGTAAATCTGACAGACAAAAACCTTGCATGACGTATTGGATGCCATATATATGGAGTAATGCATCTGGGTGAGAGTTCCATCATACAATTTTTAAAACCTGTTGAATTCATACAGAGCACACAAGTAGGCTCTGTGCTGTGTGTGCACTAGGTCCTACAGCTGGGACACACTGATATATCTGACCATTGTGTTTTCTGAATGTGTAATAAACAGGTTAGAAGATAATATAGTGCTACAGCTGTATGTGTGTGTGAAGAAGATCCTGTTCTGTATGAAGTTTTTTGTTTTATTTCCTAGTTTTTAGTGCAAGTGATGCCCAATGATGAATTGTGGTAGTGGTGACACCTATGTTGTATGTTTAGATGCTAGAAGTACAAAGTAAAATATCTTCTTCTTTTTTTTCCTCCATTCAGATTCTAGTCCTCCTTGAGTCGGGGAAGTTCAGACTCGCCATCAATGGGACTCCACTTGGCGACTTCTTTCCTCCTGCACTAGATCTGAAATCCATTGATGAGCTTGAGATAAATGGTAGTGCCCTGATATATTCTGTAAAATGCTGAGCCAAGGAATATAGGGCTTGATCGATGAAATCCTGTATTTCAGGTCTGAAGACCTACATGACCTGCCTTGATGGGTAGACCCTGGTTTACTACTTTGACCAGCTGTTAACTCAAAACCAGCTTGGAATATCTCGATTGTTCTCTTGACCCTAACACTGTGCTATATATGCAACTAAACTAAGTATTACTAAAGGACAACCCTGTGCTATAGGTCAATGGACACAGTGCAATAACTCTTATTGGAAATATCGGAGCAAAATTGGGCAATAATTTTTGTACATTTTTTTTCATAAGCGGACTACTTACCATTTTAAGAATGCACGTAAAGATACATGTGCCAAATAGCATGGGACAGTCATCTCATAAACCTCTGTGCCTAGGACGCAATGAAACGGAAAGCTTGAAAGAAGTGGCCTCAACTCTTCCATTGTTCCTTTGGGCCAATGTGGCAAAAATTTATCACCGTCATGTCGATAGTGACCACTCGGTTCTTTGCATTTCTTAGACATTCAATGGAGAAATGACAAGTAAAATGGATCGTTCCTGGCTCTAATTTTTATAAATAGGGCCCAGAATCCACTGCACACTTAATCCTATAAGTATGAAAGATAGATCTTTTCTTTTACAATCTATAATGCAATGGGTAGAGGCAATAAATCCAACATTTTGTGGATAGATTTTCCCTTATGCATCAGCTAAGAAGCGGTTAAGTATTTTTTCTGCTTTGTCACCCTGTCCCCAATTCCCAGTTAATCATCTCTAATCCGCTCAGTACTCCTCACAAGACAGAGCACGCTACTTAACCCTTGCATGATCGAAGCTGCTATGCGATGATGGTGTAGCAGTGCTGGATTGCTGCATTTCTACATACCAGTCTTTACCTACATGACCCTATTCTAGGTTATTGCCTATTTTACATTATGTTTGCCTACCTGACTGAACTACTGTATAACCTATATGAAACACAGTATTGCTGCCATTGATTTGTGTTACATTGGTCATTTGATGTATTTTATACCTATAGCTGGAATTTGTCAGCTGATGAAAAGAAATTTGGTGCTTGGTAACGAATGAGTTAAAATAAATGTCACTTGGATTATGGTTGTGTTTAATCTCCTAACAAAACAGAACAAATCTGTCGTCATGCATACACATCTCCAGCAGTCTTGTTCTGTATGCGTCCATCTTCCATAAGCCACATGGGGACGTTCCATTAATATTGTACTGAAACTTAAAGGGGTATTCCAGTAATACCAACTTATTCCCTATCCAATGATCTGACTACAGGGACCACCATGGGTCACAAGAATGGGAGTCCTGTAGCTTAAATAGAGCAGGGGTTGCTCGTGCACACTGTTGCCCCATTAAGTTTTTTGTGATGTGACTGGAGATACAGTAGATAAGTGCTCTATCCAGGGGTTAGGGGATTTTTAGGAGAATACTTCTTTGAAGGGAACCTGTCAGTCTGTTTGGGATTAGAGTTGGCCGTCGCCATTTGTAACAAGCCAGGTTCGACCTGAGTATTCCAAAAGTTTCAGGTTCATCCTCAAACCCGAAACTTTGGGGGTTTGCTACCTGCGAACTGGAAGTGAAATTATTATACTCTGGGTTCTCTTTAGACCCCAGACTATAATAGGTGGAGGCCCAGGGGAGGGCCTCCACCTATTATACTGTGGGATCTGAAGAGACCCCAGAATATAATAATTTCACTTTTTGGTTCTATCCGACTTGTTAAACCCAAAACGAATCTTTGGGCCAAACCCAAAATGAAACAAATCTTCAGAGGTTCACCCATCACTGTTTGGGGCCACTAAACTGCAGCATGCTGTTAAGCAACTGGGATTTAGGGTCCCAAACCTCTGTATCTTACCGCAGCGGGACTCTGAAGCATGCAAATTGTGTGTATTGAAGCCTAGGTCAGTAGTACGTACACCTCAATTACAGATTGCACCTCAATTGCAGAGAAGCAGTGTGCATGTCCACAGTGGACTCATCTCAGTTGGAAGCGGGGATCTTCAACCTTTTGATAACTAAGGATATCAGTGGCAGCAGATGGAGATTTAGTAGTCCCAAACAATCTATCTGGTCCCTTTAATGTTTTAAACTTTCTATAGTAGTCCATATACTTATATATGAATAAAAATCTTGTCCCAAGTAGGACTCATACTCTAAATTCAGTATGAGAGGAAACCCATATAGACACAGGAAGAACATACAAACATCTTGAAGATGTTACCCCTGGATGGATTCAAACCCAGGACCCTGGTGCAGCAAGCCATCAGTGCTAACCACTGAGCCACCATGCTCCCCACATACCTTACCAGGGCACATGGTAGCAAATAAGGTTGTTTCTATAAATAAGAATTTGGACCGCTTGCCTAAATACAACAATTAAATAATTTTCATTCTTTTGGGATTTGTATTATGTAAGTTATAAGAAATACCTATATTGGGAAAGAGTGACTGACACTGTCTGTAAAAGCACTGTGGAATATGATGGCGCTATACAAGTAAGCATAAAATAAAAATAAATAAAATAAAAGGGGAAACAAATGAATATAGGGTGTTCTCTACATCTGAGGTCCTGTCGTAGCTGAATGAACATAGACTAGTGCATGTATACTAAGAATATTATGTGCACGCTGTCTATCAATGTCCATATAACAAATGATACATATCCATTTTGTTACTCATTACAGTACATTACTCCAATATGCTACATGTCGTATGAGAGAGCCCTAAGTAACCATAAAATCTCATACAACATTCTGATATTATATCTGAGGATCTGATGTTTGTCTGGTATTGGATTTGCTGAGTTGATGTGGACAATAGATCCTTACAAGCTGTTAGTCAACTATATACTCTGGTGTCTAGCCAATAGACAGGACTCAGTTCAAGAACTTCGGAATCCATGTCTGTTAGAGTTCTTTCTTTACAGTTGCTTGCTCAGTTTTCGCACCTGCCTTTCTCTGGCTTCGAATGCGATTTTGGTGTCCATTAACTCATTGACTGAGCGTTTCACCTCCACCAGGTCTCGTTCTGCCTGGGAGAATCTTTCTACGAGGTCTCGGTTCTCGTTCCTCAGGTCCTCGCAGAGCTGTTTCACTTCATCGCTTTGTTTTTGGCACCGTGCTCTCAGTGCCTCTGCCTCACTTAAAAGGGTCTCAACTGTGCGGACCACTCCTTCCAATTGTTCCCGAGACATATCTGCAAAGACAGATGCAATAGTCTAAAACATAAAAAAACCTCTAGTTTACAAAGTAAACACATTAAAGGAATAAGAAAAAAACATGTCTCCCAGAAACAGTGCCACCCCTATCCATGGACTGTGTCTGGTATTGCAGCTCAGATCAATTGAAGTGATTGGAATGGAGATGCAATATCAGACACAACCCATAGAAAGGTGTGACACTGTTTGGGGAGAAAGCAAGTACAACCCCTATGCATTGTGGACCTTTCACACAATTGTAGGACATACTGCAACTGGCAAAGACGTAACAAAGGCCCCAATATTCAGTCTGTGATGGGGCCCCCGCTTACCATGTGCTATGTATAATTCAGGAGTCGTCTTGTGTTGTTGAGACACCTTTGGACCACCTAATCTGTCCCCACATATACTGGTAGCTGGTCATTTCCCAATATGACTTAATGGCTCAGCATGATTCCGTGTATTTGTCTTGAGAAAGTATAACTAATCTAGTAGTAATAGATGGAGAAATTAGTATGTTAAGCCCTGGAAAGAATCCTTGAGCTGAAAACCTTAAGAATTTGAGACTGGTTGCTAGAAAGGAGATGCGTAACAACCTTATTGGAAACCATACAGTTGATACCTGGTGAACCCATGGTAACCCGACCGTCATCCGATCAGATCATAGCTGGATTGACACTGTGCTGACTACAGAGAAGGGGTAAAGCTGCTTGGCGGCAATCGCGTCATTCCATTCTCCATCTCACGCTATGATATTAATAAGATTTTTCTCGACAAGCTCTTTCTGTTACCAGAACCCAAAATATCAACTCAGTTGCTGAGAGATCACCGTTTCTGCCATATGTAAATGAGTGTAGGATAAAAAGTTCAGTAAATAAAGGAAATTCATTGAAAAGTTCGGACTGTAAAAAGATTATTTGATTTTAAGGTCGATTGGTAGAGTTTGCACGTCTTTCTGGAATTTCTTGCTTGCCCTGTAGTTACATGAAGAAGTTACAGACATACTTTGGCTAGGTTCACATTGCTGTCATTGAAGTCCATTGCTCTCATCTATCATAGGGTACAAGCAACATACTAAAACGCCAATAGGATGGCCCCCTCTTCATCATTCACTGTCATGTAAAAAACATTGTTTACTCTTCGAATGGAAGAAAAATTCCTGCAGGTACGACTTTATTTTCTGTTAGGAAAGTAAACAGCCATGACAGGAGAAAGCGTCCGTCATGTTTTTTACATTATAGTGAATGCCGTCTCCCCTATCCCTTCTTTCCTCAAGGCTATAAAGATTAAGTTCATAGGGGTGCAGGAACGTCGCCTATTATTACCTCTGGATCGTTTTCAATGTATCTTAAAATAGTTGTAGATTTAGAACCAGTTGGCAATAATTTGATGAATTATTCGATTAGGATTGTTCAAGGTACAAGAGTAATGCAACACCGCACATATGGTAATAAAGATAGGTAAAACTTTGATAGGCTGAATATAGAGGCACAATATAACCAGCCACGTGGCAAGATATCAATACTGCTATATAACAATAATATGACTTAATGTAAAAGCAGTAACTCTGGCCATCAATGATAAGAACAAAAAAAAAATTAAAAGCTGCAAGTAAAAACAGTGGTGTTCCCTATGACAACCAATGCTTTATTGTTAATGTTGATAACTGACTGATAACCTAGTAAGCTTTCTTTACAATGGTATTCCAGTAATATTCATTGCATTGCAAGGGATAACTGCTAAATCAATGGGGGTTTGACCATTAGGACCCCAAGCAATTATGAAAACCGGGGTCCTAAATCCCCCTGTATGAATAGAGCTGTGGTCGAGCATGCTCACTACCGCTCCAGTCACTGCCTATGGGACTAATGGAGCTAGCCGAGTATAGTGCTCTAATAGTCAGTCCCCTTGACTCAGAATGAAGTGGTAGATTGCATGCTCGATAGCTGCTTTATCCACACGGGAAACTTGTGATCCCCATTCTTTAGTATCTGTAATTTAGTGTGTAGATCATGAAATACTACTTACAATAGTGATGGCAGTTCAGTCATTTATAGAAAAGTTGATATACCTGACATAGCTGCAGTTGTTTCAGTGCAATACAAGATTACATTAATGGTATGCGGGTTATGAAGGTTAGAGAGGCCCTGCTGGACCTGACTATAGCAATAAAGGCTAAAGGTATAAAGGAGGGCACTATAGGAACATATCCTGCAGGTGGAGGACGGGTTACTGGGAGCTAGGAGATGGTTGCTAGTAGATGATATTGGAAGAAATAAAAAAACAAGTTGAATCTCACCGTAGAAGCGACTGCTCTGCTTCAGGTAGGTGTTGAGTTGAGTTAAAGCGTCCAGTGTTACTGCAGTTTGTGGTCACCTTAAATTTCTCGCCTACCGGCCTACTGATCTATTTTTCTTGTAATTTGTAGCTTCCGCAACCCTACTGCCGAGCCTGTGGTGATGTCACTCCTCTCACATCATCCAGTTACTTGTGACCTCTTTGTCTGCCAGGTCTCTGTCACTTTGACCATTACTCTATTCTTCTCCTGTCTCTTCCTTTGTCTCTCTGCCCTTTGTCACACTCTCATTCTCTCTCCTTTTGTCATAATCTTTCCGTTAATCCCTTTCTTCTCATCCCCCAATCCTTGTAGATCCCCAGCTGTTTCTTGCGTGCAGATGATCGTCATACTGATCCTGCTCACGCCATCTTGCGCTTGCTACTTGGTTTTCTATCTCCTTATGTGTTCAGAGGTTTATGGTATAGCTTTTTCCCTGCCATACATAACTGTGTCACCAGGTTGATATTAAATATATAGAGGTCAAAATATAATGGCTGTGCAAAATACGTTATTAATATGGGATTGTTGTAAGTGTACCATATAAAGTAAACTAGACTAGTGTTAGGCAACAGTACAGAATCACTGAGCCTCCTTCCATAAACCGGTATGAAGTCACTGGATGGTTTGTTGTGTTTTCTGAATAGGTCATGCACCTATTTTGCAGGCAAGGTGAGGTGCCATTTTCAGTTGGCAACCACCAAACCTCAGGCGTATTATTGTCCGGAGTGCCCTGAAGGCCCCAACTGAAAATGGCACCTCACCTTGCCTGCAAAATAGGTGCATGACCTGCAAGCACATCCACACCGCTGACAGTGTACCTATACCACAGTCACAACAGGTGCACAGAATTAGGGGAATATTTTCCTGCAGGTCTTCCAATGTGGTGTACCTCATAATGTGTGTGCAATGTCCCACCACAGGCCTCTATGTGGGGGAAACGGGGCAGAGACTTAGTCAGTGAATGAACTCACACAGATCCACCATTAATAACAGCAGAACCGATCTCCCAGTGGCCGCACATTTCTCCAGAGAAGACCACTCTATTGAAGATTTGCGGGTTGTGGTTTTAAAGGGACATTTTAAGATGCAGAGGGAGAGAAAGGAATGGGAATACAAGTTAATGCAAAAATTTCAAACTCTGCAATTTGGATTTAAAATTCATGTCAGTTTCATGTCACACTATGTATGAACTGTGAGGGTCACAAATCACCTCCTGATAGCAAACAGATAGCAAGAATTACTGATCCCTCCATCACGTACCACAACTTTCCAGATTGTTTATTTTTTGACCTGTTGTAAATAACTTCTCTACTTAGATTGCATTTTGTTTTATTTAAGGATTCTAAGATCCTTTGAAGGTCCATGTCTTTAGGGTATAAAATATCTGTGAATTTTCAGTTTCTTGTATAACACCATGTCTGATGAAGGGAGCTAGTACTCCCAAAAGCTTACCATCAAATATACTCAGCCTCTAAAAGGTATTGCCTGATTTCTCCACTCTTCCACTACGTTCAATGGCTAACACGGTACAACATTATACTACTATCAACTCTCCTAGGCATCCTTGTGGCTTCTGGCAGTCCCCTGGCATCCTCTTCAGGCCCCTGCCAGCCTCTGACTGATGTCATGCTGTGACGTCGAACCATCTCATTTGAGTATTGGGGCCCAATCACAGGCCTCGGTGTAACCCGGGGCGCATGACATCAGCTGGAGCCCATAAAAGGCCTGAATTGAACACTGAGAGACCGCCAGATATCAGGAGAGGTGAGGCATTTTGAGTATGTGTGTGCTATTTTCCCTCACCTCCCCTGGGCCTTCAATTACTATACTTGGGGTCTGTGGAGACCCCAGATTATAATAGTGATTTGTGGATGACAAAGCCCAAAAGTTTTGGAATGTCCATGGTAAATCTAAACAAATTGGTTTTCGCATCCCTAGGTCCAACCTACAACCTTACAGTTTTGAGCAAGACTAAAACAAAATTCCCTGAGTCAGATACCATTTGCCCTATATTAGGGGAAAATTAATTCCCAAAGAATCTGGGAATTAGATAAAATCCTTGGATAAATGACACATCTGAAGAAATCTAGTAACTATTACTTGTAATATGACATTTTTCGAGAAGGGCATCCAGGTGCAGCTTCAACTTGTACAATGAACCAAGTATCACAAGAACTTGTGGCAGAGACTTCCATAGTCCCACCGCTCATACAGTAAAGAATCCCTGTCTTTCTTCTTCTAGATGTAGAGTATTTTCCCTTGTCATGGTTACAGGCCTAGACAGATCTCTGAGTATCATTTCATTTATATGTGCATTGTAGCTAGAGTTGAGCAAACCGGTTTTGATCTGAATATTCTTAAAGTTTCAGGCTCAGCCAAACCTGAAGCTTTAGGGGTTCATCCAGTATACTGCTAGAAAGCATGCAGGAGGATGCCAATATAGATGGACGGCGGTATACTGTTTTATTTTGGTTGTAATGGAAGTCAGTGCTACCAGGATCCAACTGTATAGACATCCTGTTTCATCCTTCCTAGCAGCATGTATTTTTTTCTTTTTTGCACCATGCAGAAAAAAAATGTTTGTCTCAAGTTTCTGGCAATAACATGGTGTGAACCATGCCTAATACGTGGGAGAGCTATCTGTATATGGATTTATTAGACTCAATGGGAGCTGTAAAAATCAAATCTGTATTTAATGAGCTCCCTCTAGTGGAATCTGCACAAAATAGCTGTAAATCAGTTCAGTGATCACTGACACTCTCTATCGCACATGGCCATTCCGTGTCCTGCCTCTATTGTAGGTCCAACACTGCCATCAGAGAAATCTCCTGGTCTTTTAAAGAGACCACTCAATTTGGATGCATGCCCACCACCATAATAACAATGTCCTGCTGTCTCGGATGACTTGTGAGAATCAAAGTGATGTCAAACAATCATAGAAAAAAAAAATTATTTTAGGAATACTGCCTTTTTTCGGGGGAAGGGGGGTGCAGGGAAAGATGGGGGTCTAATATTTCTGCTACGTGTGCTATGGTGCCTACTAGGTCTTCTGTACACTATCAACAGGGTGACATTTCTGAGCAAGAAGCAGATGAGCCCTGCACAACGTCTCCTCACAGTTGTCTGCCTCCTATCCGTAGATTTACATTTCCTTTTCTCTATCTGGGCCCAGACCACCATGAAGACTTGTTCACACCATCTGTGCAAACAAGCCTCCCATCATTCCCATCCCCTGTGTATCATAAATCTTCTCACTCCAGCTCACCAGAGACCAGGGGTCAGCTATCAAAGGAAATCAGAAAGGAGATCAAAGAGGTTTAACCAGCCCTAGTGGTGAGAGTGACCCGTGGGCCCCCCTGATTTCTGGGCCCAGTAACAGCTACGACCCCAATAGTTACACCAGTGTGTATAACATAAAAATATAAAATACTTGTTTGTTAAGATATCAAGTTTATTTTTATTGTTTATATGATATTTTGCATGACAGTCTTGTATATTCTTTTATTAAAAATAATAATAATATGCTGCCATCTGCTGGAAGAATTATAAAATGTAAGATAATCTTAAAATCTCAAAGCCTTTCACTGCTTACTGTACTCATTGAAGCTTACCAGTATACAGAGACTTCTGAGTGACAGGTATAGTCCACAAGATTATATACAATTTAATATATTCCTTTGGACTGCAGCTGTAACTTAATTCACTTGTGGCATATTCTGTTACATGCCACAAACTTGCTGCATTCTTCACCGTTTCGTTTGCAAACCAATGGCACCACATGGAAGAAAAAGTTCACAAGACCTGAGACAGAAGATAATTTTTTTATACAAGAAAGGTGAAAGTTACAAGAAGTTGAGCAAAGCTTTACTTATCAGTCAGAATACTGTAGCAAAAGTGATACAAATATGTAACAAAGAGGGAACTGACACTATCTCATCGAGACGTCCAGGTCATACATCTAAAAAGGAGAGTCTTCCAATGAGAAGGCTTGAAGAAAATCGCCATGCAAGTTCACTGCGGTTAGCTAAATAAGTAAAAACCTAAACTGGGGTTAGCATTTCCCGTGACAGAATACGGGATACACTGCAGCAGAATGGTATATATGGGTGTCATTGATGAAGGGAGCCTCTAAAGCCCAATGCACAAAAGACTGCCTCCAATTTGCTAGGACCCATGCTGAGAAAGGTGGAGACTACTGGGACTCTATAATCTGGAGTGATGAGACCAAAATAAATGTATTTGGAACTGATGGCTTCAAAACTGTATGGTGTCACAAAGGTGCGGAATACAAAGAAATATGCATGGCGTACGTGTCCTTACAAGAAGCTGCTTGAATATCATGGTATCATGAATTCACAGATCTATATTGAAAGAGATGATGCGACCATTACTCCGTGCCTTTGGTTGTCTTCTACTTCTCCATCGTGACAATGGTCCAAAACACATATCTAAGGCCACTATTGAATTTCTGAAGAACAAGAAGGTAAAAGTGATTTAGTGGCCAGGATGTCTCCTCATCTGAACGCAATCGAATAACTATGGGAATTCCTGAAGAGACAAGTTGAGCATCGCTTTTCATCCGGGTTCCAAAAGAAGTCGTTCTTGAAGAATGTAAAAAGAAAGATGTTGCTCCATGTCGCTACTTTGTTCATTCTCTGCCTAGAAGACCTATGTTGCCATTAGATATGGTGGAGATCGTACAAAATACTAAATGTAGTAGTCTTTAATGTGAGGTGTATTCATTTTTGCATCTTTACAAAGATTTGAGCAAAACTGAAGATTTTGTCATCTAAATGATAAACTATGGGTTAAACAAACGTTCTATGAAACTCAGTCTTGTCAAAATTTTGGAGATTGTTATTGTGTTCATTGAGGTATTGAGTAAAATCTTGTTTTTCAAAGGCGGTGTACTCATTTATAACGAGTACTGTATATATATATTTCCATAGTGTGGAAGTACTAACACACTACACTGGGGTATGGATACAAAACCAAAAAAATAACAACTCTGCAAAAGTATCAACCGCAGGGGTCTTTCTCAAGTGCAGGTCATATAATATATTTTCTGCAGCGGTTTAGACAGGTTATATCAAGATTAGATGTATATTAATAATGGTACCCATGTGAATGGTGCATCAATCTTTTCCTGCTGAGGAAACTACCATGGTGGCACTGGAAGCAGGATATTGAGTTTAGCTTCAGTTTAGTACAACTGTTCACACTCAACAATCTGTGCATGCAGAGACATAACTTGAAGCCCATGGGCCTAAATGCAAAATCTGTAATGTCAGAGGGACATTTGGGGACACCCTATAGCTATGCCCCTGCATGTAACCTATTAAAAGCAGACCTGTCAACACATAACAGTGGCACTCCACAACTAGCCGGAAATGGACGTTGAGGCTTTATTCTATCTGGTCCAAGAATAACCTGAACTGTGAGACTCCAGAAATGCGAGGCCTATGGATAGTCAGTAATGTTGTATAATTCCATGTTGGTAACTACATTATATGCCTTTTAGTTTGTAAAGGGCTTTTAGTGACATAATACTCTCTGGAAAATAAGAAAGAAAATCCTGGGCAAAAAACTAAGCCAAAAAGCAACCTGAAACAAAACTGATAGTATATGGAGAATGGAATGAATAAGTACTGAAGCAATGCTGACTAGAAAGGACCACAAAATACACAAAAATACCATCTGCAATACTGATCAGGAAGATGATGGCATTCCTCTACTTTAACTATAGTGAAGTGTGAATAAGGTCTTAGTAAAGTAATGGGAGACTTTAAATTAAGTCCAACCCTTGTTTTGTAGGTTGTAAAAAGTGCTATATTTGTTAAAATATTTACACAAGAAAACTGGTGAGAGTTTGGGACCAGAAAACAGTCTATCAACCTAATACCACAAATAGGTTAGGGTGAATCAGTCTAAGGCTAGGTTCACATCTGTGTTGTGGTTTCCGTTCTTCGGGTTCACTTGGGGACCCGAAAAATGGAAACCCAATTCGGTTAAAAAGCAGTTACCAGCGGAAACCCTCGGACCTCATAGACTATAATGGAGTCCACCAGGTTTCCACCCAAAAAATGCATAGAGAAAAGTCTGCATTTTTCAAGCGGAATGGGGACCGAATCCCCAAACGGTCACACAACGCAAGTGTGAACCTAGCCTCCCTTTAAAACCATAAATTAAGCGAATAAATGGTTATCTTGTTACAAAGTCACTTGTGATCGGGTGAGATATGTTTAGGCAGTCAATGGACAGTCAGTTCCTGAAGATGATTGTTGGAAGCATGAAGAATGGGCAAGCGTAAGGATCTGATACCAAATTGCGAAGGTAGATGACTAGATTAGAGCATTTCCAAAAGTCTCTTGTATGGTGTTGCCAGTATGTAGTGGTTAGTTTCAATGCCGGATAGGTATCCGTTGGGCCACTTCTATGGGTTAGGTACGTATTAACAGGGCACCTCTGTTAAAATCTTCACTATACATCAAAAAGGCACTTAAAAGACCTAAAGTCTTTGCTACTAAAGTCTTTGCACCAGATACCATAGGAATCCTTGAGGTGCCCATGTTTTGATGAATCAGAGCTGTTTTGGTGGTACATGGGGGACCTACATAATATTAGGTGGGTGGTTTTTACACTATATTAATCTTCAAAAATATTTTTTTACAAAGCACTCCATTGCACAAGTGTGTCCTTTCTCATTTATGTTGTATTCATTGATTCTGCCTTCTGCTTCTTGCAACAACAGCTAGGGTGGCCAGTGCCGCCGCAAAGATCCCTCCTCCTACAGCTGAGTACATTGCAACATTGGCAACCTGAAATGTAGAGCAGTCAATTAGTTTATACAATGCAGATTATATTATGTTATATACAGAATTGTAATAACTTATATACTTAGGTCTGGGACTAGCAAATAAAGACACAGATTTAGGGGTTTTCTGGTGGAAATAAAATGGTGGCATCAAACTCAGACTGGAATAAAAAAAATAATAGAAGCGATACTCTTCTGACAGAACCCATGTTGCTCCCTTTCCAATGCTGCCTAGGTCTCCCTTGGCCTCTTCTTCTTGGTCCCATCTTGACATACGGGAAACCACCAAAAATGTTCACTCATGGTGCTGACCTACTCCAACCATTGGCTGACTATGCAAGCATATCCTATGTCAAAGCAATATCTGGAAACAGACACCAGCAGGGACTCAGTCAGCATCAGAATGTGTGCAGCAGTTGTTAAGGTGAGGATAGCTTTATTTCCTTTTTCTTTTAACCCATTTAAAGCAAACCGGCACCAACCTTTTCTTCCTGGAAAATCCCTTATACTATGAACCCCCTTCATAGTACAAGACTATAGAAGTGTACCATTGGGGGGCGTTCCCCACCACTCAGTGATGTTGCTCCCTGACACTACAGTGATATCAGTCGCTGAAAATGATGGTACCGATATCTCTGCAATGGTGGAAGATACTGACAAAACTGAAAGCAGTGTGCATGCCCTGTCCTATTTATCCTTTGAAAGTACAGTGGAAAATGGATATTCCTATTCTACTCATTTATGGCATATCCACAGGATCTCATAGATGGGGATGCCAGACCAACCTTTAGAACTGGGTTCCCCCAATCCCCTCCCAGGCTGTTGACCACCACGTGAATCAGTAGAGAGGTTCGTTGGATTACCAAACCAGGCGAGCTCGCTGTGCTATACTATATAGTTCTATGTAACTCCCAACCTAAGTTTACCTAGGTCATTAGGTGACAACAACATATGATATGCCTATATAGGAGTATACCAAATGTAGGATCTGTAATAAATTTTGATTAAGTTGCTTTTCTACTTTTGCACCTGTAAAACAACATTCAGTCTGGTATTGTATTCAGATAATATACCCTACCTGATCAGAGAAGCCTTTTCCATACCGCAGTTCTGTTGCAAAGTGCTCACAATTGGCACTGGTGACGCTATATGGCATTGTCTGATCCACCAGCTCTAGGGCTGCCCACACCACCTTTTCGGGAGGGTATGGTTTGATTTTCTCATCATATTTGTTATTAACCCTGTAATTGCATCCATTTGCTACATTCTCCAGACGCTCTTTTCTGACTACTGCAGAGCCCCCAAACGCAGATGACAGGCTAGACATACCTTCTTGGTCTGAGAAGAGAAAAGACAGAGGACAGTAATCAGTAACCATATAAGAAGTTGTCAACATCTTTCCATAAGCCCTTTTAGGGCATATGGATATTATAGAGGTGGTCCTCTATATGTACTCGAGTAAAGAGCTGATAGTGGCTCTCACGTTGACAGATTTAGCTCCTTCATGTACAAAATCGCAGCTGAATGTGATATTTGATCATAAAGTATTCCAGTAAATACAGGTTAGCCCCTATTAATTTCTATAGCACCAACATATTCTGCAGCGCTTTACAGACATTGTCAGTCACTTTCCCATATAGGGCTCACAGTCTACATTCCCTATCAGTATGTCTTTGAAGTTTGGGAGGAAACTGGAGTACTCAGAGGAAACCCACGCAAACACGGGGAGAACATACAAACTCCTTGCAGATGTTGTCCTTGGTTGGAATCGAACATAGGATTCCAGCACTGTAAGGCCACAGTGCTAAGGGGATAATTGTCTGATTGGTGGGGTCAGACCACCAGGATCCTCATCGATCAAATGAAAAGGAGTCCCGTGCACTCCATATGAATGTAGTGGCAGGTCACACATATATGCTGCCACTACATTCAATTCGGTATGACTGCCAAAGAGATGCCAAGCTCTCTCCAACAGTCCCATAAAATTGAGTAGGGTCACAACTTGCATTTACGACCTGGTACTTCATTCATAATGGGCACAGGGGACTTCTATTCTTGTGATTAGTGGTGTTAATCCCAGTGGCTGGGCCAAATGATCAGACAGTTATCGCATATTAACAGCTTCTAAATACCGGAATACTCCTTTAAATAGAAGATAGCATACCTGTGAGATGTACAACATAGCCACCCCCTACATATATGCCCCAGTGTTGATAAAATGGGCGGATAAATTCAATTAGGTCACCAGGTTGTGGAGGAGGACCCTGAAAAATAGATAAAATTAATAAGACATTAGTCAGTATTTTACATATATATTTTACTGGTAATTATACTCTAACAAAAGCTGATGTGACTATCACAAGCAGAAGGCTCCAGGGTGACTCAGATGATGAATACTTTAGATGGATTCCTGCCAATGTCATTGAATGCAATGGAAATTGTTGGTCTAGTGACAGCATTCACTGTTGCACAACAGAAGCAGTCAACAGAAAATCAGAAAGCATGCATCCTAGAGACAAGGATTATCAGGCATATGGCCAAGACCTCAGTCAGACTTAAAGGGAATCTGGCACCTGATTTACTCTGCCCCACTCACTGATAGAGACTATGCTTCCAGCTTTGAGTCACTTCTTTTTTTCTTGCAGTAGTTTTTATAAAATCACTATTTATCAGCTACAACTGAGTCAGGTACAGGTTCTTTCCCTGCCTTGCCACCCCCTATTGACAGCTTTCTCCTTATAGTGTACACAGGGAGAAATCTGTCAATCTGTGGCAGATGGGAGGGGGAAGCTGGGAGCTTATAAATATTGAGGACTCCTCAGCACACGCCTCCAGAGGACTCTAGCCAGTGGCGTAACTAGGAATGGCTGGGCCCCAAGGCGAACATTTGACATGGGGCCCCCCCCCAAGCCGCCGCCCCCAACCCCCCAAGCCGCCGCCCCCAACCCCCCAAGCCGCCGCCCCCAACCCCCCCAAACCGCCGCCCCAAACCCCCCCACACACAAACCGCATTCCTGCGCACACTATTATGCTCCATAGTGGCCCCTGCACACAGTATTATGTCCCATAGTGGCCCCTGCACACGGTATTATGCCCCATAATGGCCCCTGCACACGGTATTATGCCCCATAGTGGCCCCTGGACACGGTATTATGCAGCATAGTGGCCCCTGTACACAATATTATGCCCCATAGTGGCCCCTGCACACAGTAGTTTGCCCCATAGTGGCCCCAGCACACAGTAGTTTGCCCCATAGTGGCCCCGACACACAGTAGTTTGCCCCATAGTGGCCCCTGCACACAGTAGTTTGCCCCATAGTGGCCCCGACACACAGTAGTTTGCCCCACAGTAGCCCCTGCACACAGTAGTTTGCCCCATAGTAGCCCCTGCACACAGTAGTTTGCCCCATAGTGGCCCCTGCACACAGTAGTTTGCCCCATAGTAGCCCCTGCACACAGTAGTTTGCCCCATAGTAGCCCCTGCACACAGTAGTTTGCCCCATAGTGGCCCCTGCACACAGTAGTTTGCCCCATAGTAGCCCCTGCACACAGTAGTTTGCCCCATAATGGCCCCTGCACACAGTAGTTTGCCCCATAGTAGCCCCTGCACACAGTAGTTTGCCCCATAGTGGCCCCTGCACACAGTAGTTTGCCCCATAGTGGCCCCTGCACACAGTAGTTTGCCCCACAGTAGCCCCTGCACACAGTAGTTTGCCCCATAGTAGCCCCTGCACACAGTAGTATTCCCCATAGTGGCCCCTGCACACAGTAGTATTCCCCATAGTGTCCCCTGCACACACTATTATATATCCCATTGTGGACCACCCATGAACAATTATTATACTCTGGGGTCTTTTCAGACCCCAGAGTATAATGATCGGAGACCCAGGGGAGGATAGAAACATAGAAAACACTGCAACTTACCTCTTCCTCGCTCCGGTGTACTCCCGTGCACTACTTCGGCCATCTTCAATGTCGGACCAGATCTCGCGCGATCCAGGCCGGCGTCGCGACGCATAATGACGTCGGCTGACGTCTGGGACGTCACCAAACAGGCCTGCGGAGCGGCGGAGAGGTGAGTTCCAGTGTTTTTTATGTTCGCTGACCTCCCCTGGGCCCCCGATCGTTATACTCCGGGGTCTCAAAAGACCCCGGAGTATAACGATAGCAGTGATTGTGGGGTTCGCGATAGCGACTGCCACAGGGCTGCGGGCCCCGTAATGTTCCGGGCCCTGTGGCAGTCGCTACCACTGCTACCCCGGTAGTACGCCCCTGACTCTAGCGCTAGACTCACCTTCAGCTGGTGACCAGTGATTTTATGAAAACTACTGCAAGACATTTTTTCATTCCGGGTAGAGACTCCCTTCATCAGCAGCATTTAAAGGGTTAAACAGTTCAGATCATGCCAGAGCACAGAAGCATTTGGATATGCAAAAACTGGGTTATCCGCCTCATAGCAATTTATCCTAGATGCCCCTAAACTGCATGCTATGGCACACTAAGGCATCTGTGCCAGAGTCTCCATTGCAGTGTCCTCCGAAAAGAAAAAAATTCTGCCAGTTCCAGTTTTAAAATGATGGATCCCATTATGGTCAAAGTGGTCCCCCAGGCTTCACGTGTAAACGCTATTTTAGCAGTCCGCCTCTGATGGACGAAAACAATCCAGAGCCAGCGCTAATGTGAACCTAGCGTAAGCTGTAAACATGCTCTTGTGTTAAAGGAGTTTTCCAGGGCTTATAATCTATCTTTAGAATTGGTTTTCAGTATAAGGTCAGCGGGCAGGGGTGTAACTTGTCTCACAGGCCCTGGTGCAAAAGCTCAGCTTGGGTCCCCCTGCACAACTTCTTCTCACAACCAGCAGCCGTGTCCCTTCTGTACATTTCTGCAGCATTTCCATTTGCCTTTCCTTCTCTATCTGGGCCCAGTCTGTCATGAAGTCTTATTCGCAACATGCCTGTACACACAAGCTTTCCTTCATTCCCATCCCCAATTCAAAGCAGCTGCACTCGCATGAATTCCTTCTTTCCTTTTCACAGGCCATTAATGTCATGTTCTTTGGTCACATGACCTGTTTGAATCTCACTCCCATTCAAGTGAAAGGGGCTGAGTTGCAATACCAAGCACAACCACTACATGATGTATGGTGCTGTACTTGGTAAGCAGTGACAAGACCACAGCAGTCATCTGCACATTGTGGCCTCTTCAAACAGTAGTGAGGGGGTTCAGGTGCTGGACCAATGTGAAATTGATGACCTATCCTAAGGATAAGTCATCAATATCTTAATCCTGGAATAACCCTTTAACCACAGATTTTGGTCAGGAGTTCCAAATTTCGTGTCTATGGGCTATGTAAACAGAGTTAAGCCATAGATGCCGTGTCCTTAGGAAGCAAGTTGGCAGTGGTCACATGATTTACTTGTGGCTTTATTGGCTTTTCCTTAGGATAGGTCATCACTAAATGATCAGTAGCGGTTTGACACCAGGGACCTACGCCTATCAGCTTTTTGATAGGCATGCGAGTGCCCTGACCCCTTCACTATCTACGTCACATGATGTTTGTTTCATAGTGGTCAGGCAATGTCATTACAGCTTCGTCCCATTAGGATAAAATATCTTTTTCCTTGCAGGTGTAGGCATCACTAAGACTAGGTTGATGTTTGTGCCGGGTTTCTGTTCTTCTGGTACTATGCAATCCTCAATGTCGTCCATCGGGTGTCCATCGGATGTCTGTTATTTTTAACTGAAGTCGACTTGCAGGGCT
Source organism: Leptodactylus fallax (assembly GCA_947044405.1). NCBI lineage: Eukaryota > Metazoa > Chordata > Amphibia > Anura > Leptodactylidae > Leptodactylus > Leptodactylus fallax. Next base: position 2,280,653 of record CAMRHE010000138.1, on the reverse strand, counting down.
TTTTTCATCTGCCAATTTTAGACAGTTCTGCGCAGTGTGTCCTAGTGTCAGATGTCAACTCAGCATCAGATGTATGTTAAAGTAGAAAACGGGATATACTGCTCACTAAAGAAACAGGAAATACTGTAAAATGTTCTGTGCAAAATAAATATGACTGCTAGTTGAAAGCAATAAGACATAGATGGGCTTTGTCTGCTCAACTCGCCTGGCACCTGTGTTAAAGGGGGATTCCGGAAACTACAAGTTATCCCCTATCCACTTTTTTAGCAGGCAGAATATTGTAGCCAGTTATGCTATCAGCTAAAAGGAAACTGGAATGTGACGTTCATCTGTTCTCCATTAGACTTTCTGTTTCAATCCGTAAACTGGAAGTCAAACATCATTGTGAACAGAGCCTAAGGCTGTGTAAAAACCACAAACACAACCAAACCAGTCAGTCGGATTAAACGCTTATGACATGTTATAGTAAATTTCATTTAGACTATAGAATGATTTTAGGCTTTTTGGATTTTTGCTTTATGAAGTTGTCACAACAGGAGATTGTTTCACTCACCGACACCAGGGGCATGTCTCTACGTGGCTGTGATCTTTCGACGTCTGCTCTTTAGTTGTCCGTCATCTAGTCAGCAGGACATAAGAAGGACGGCTGTGCATATAAATAAAAATGAGGACAGAAAACAGATACGTCACTGACCACACCTATCCACAGACCTAGAAAAGGCCACATACAGTAAACTGAGAGCACTGGACAGAAAACTGGAAACACTAGCCGTCACAGATTATGAGGGGGTGGGATCTGCCTGGGATCACAGTCTATTGCGATTTGCACATTTCTAACATTCCAGCAGTCAAGGCCGTCTGTATTAGGACGAATATATTCTAAGCATTCCACAAGTTCTGAATAATCGGTATAAAGTGGATATAAATACCTTCTAGAGAGATAGCCGTCTGTGTTTTCTGCTGAGAATCAGAGGGCAGGATGACAGACAGATCCTGGCACCGAGCACATGACTCCGCTCTGTATACTCGCAGATACACACAGATAATCTGGCATCAAAAATGTGAATGGTAGAAAAGTCACAATACACACAAATTATGCAAAAAAAGGCAGAACAGGAACAATTAAAGGATTAAGTCATTTACATAATCTTCGGATTTACCAGATTAGAAAATCGACCATCACTGACATGTCATGGCTGGAACAATTGGTATAAAGAGGATAAAAAAAATGAGTAAACTGGTTTATAGGTGGGAGGGGGTAGTAAGGTGGAATATGACTGTGTTTCATGTTCCGTATTTATTAGGTATGTAAACCAAGTCTGAGTGTTGTATATAAAAATCAAAGGATTTAGAACTAGTACAAGGACATTATATTATGTATAATGACTCACGGGGACTCATGAAGTTTTTCATGTAGCATTTATATAGTTCTGTCTTTTTGGCACAAGGAAAACTATGTAGAAAATTGGATAAACACATCAGACTGGACTACTTGATTAATTCTTATCATTATCACGTTTTGTTCCAATAAAACATCCTTTGACATGGACTGGTTATTTGGAGTAAAGCCGGTTGCACATGACCATGTGCTAACTGGCTATCATGACGGAACGGCACGGGCGGCGCACGGGAGACACGTGGATGTCAGCCGTGTGCCACCCGTGCACCGGCCGTGCTTCCGCGGCCCCTTTCATTAAATGAATAGGAGCCACGGAAGCAGGGCCGCAAAATCGGACAGGAATAGGACTTGTTCCATATTTTGTGGCCCGGACTGTAATTCACGGACATGTGTACGGGCCCATAGAAATGAATGGGTCAGTGTGCTATCCGGGAAAAACCTGGATAGCACACTGACCAGACATATGGTCGTGTGCATAGGGGGCTAAGTCATACACAATACTCTGTATAGTCTTTGCCTGCAAAGTCATGAGATACCATTGCTCTTCTGGAAGTGGTAAGCTTTGGACCTAGTGTACTCTTTCACAGTGCTTCTCAAATTGTGAAACTGGCCTCACTGGTGAGACATAGCTCGCAGGCTGGTGAGGCGTAGGATACTTAGCATAAAGCAGAACTCTATAGCAGTCACTGAACAAATAATTATAGCCTTGCAATATCAAAACAGTCTATATAACTAGAAAGGCTGAAGGACCAGACATGACATAATCACGTCTGGTTCCTTCACCAAAGAACTTAGCCAGAGTCTTTTGTGATCCACAGTGGTATTGGTTTGGTTATGCGGTGGTGAGATGTATTTTGTGCTGCACTGTGGTGTTTGGCGCTTCTGCTAAGGCAGAGTTAGATTGGGATGTCTATGGCCCATCAGGGGCCAAACTACTGCTACGGGTATCACACCACTTTCCTGGTCCCCTTAGATGTATCATCATTTACACCAGTTTTCTAGCATAAATGATGCAAGGACCTGGTGTGGAGTTCTGTTTATGCGCACAGACCTCGGAGGATGTGCCTTATCTATGACAAGAACATTATCAATGGCTCTAATCCAGCAGGTGGAAAACATTGCTCTTGATAAGTCAGTGCCTTATATTTTCTATATTATTCAGAGGTGTCTCAGTCTGTATTGGCAGCAACATCTGCGGGGTTGAATAACTGAGATTATCGTCTCCACCATCAGAGCTGACAATATCACTTAAGCATAATAGTACAGTGGTTGGCAAGAATAAAACTACAACTTGAGGAGGTCTTGAGGATTTGTGACTGTTGGGTGTTGTAGCTCTCAGAGGGTCAGGGAAAACTAAGGGATTATTCAGATGGTGGAAAATGATCATTTTCTGTCCCTCTAGTTTCCACCGGCAGAAGGCTGAAGCAGAGCTTTACCTGCTGATCAGCTCTTTACTGGCTCCCACACGGTATAAAGCCCCCTTTCCTGGCTCCTACATGGTATAATGCCACGTTTGCTGGCCCCCCAAATAGTATAATGCACCTTTTTCTGGAACCACATGGTATAATGCACCCTTTCTTTGCCCCACACAGTATAACGCACCCTTTACTGGCCCCCACACAGTATAACGCACCTTTTCCTGGCCTAACATAGTATAGAACTCCCTTTTCTGGCCCCCACACAGTATAATGCACCTTTTCCGTGCCCCATACAGTACAATGCCATCTTTCCTGACCCCCACATGGTATAACGCCCCCTTTCCTGACTCCCACAGAGTATAAAGCTGTCTTTCCTGGCCCCCACACAATATAACATCCCCTTTGCTAGCCTCCCTCATGGTATAACATCCCTTTTTCTAGCCTCCCACACAACATAATGTCCCCTTACTGACCCCCCACATGGTATATCATTCCTCTTATAGGTTCCCTTACAGTAATTCTCCCTTTATTGGGCCCCCACACTATTCTGCATCTTTGCAGGCCTCCATACAGTAAGTGTTAGTGTAATACTCATTACTGTGGTTAATGCAACAACTACTTCTCTATGCATTATATGTAGGAGCCTGTCTCTAGAGATATTGTCATGTTAATAAAGTTAAGTGTTAGAAAAAAAAAAAGCACACACTCACTCTCTCTCAGAGACAGAACACAGCCAGACATGTTTCTGTGCAGGGACTGGTAGCCAGGCGGACATCTTGTACTATATATGACCATTACTACTAGTTGTTCTGTTCCTAAATAAACTTCCCTTCACTGTTGCTCTCCTGGAAAGTGTTGTGAATGATCTGCTGGTAACAGTAAGGACCCCTATACAAGCCCCCCATACAGTAAGTGCCCCCCATACAGTGACAAGGCCACTACCTGCTGGAGTAACGGCCGCTATTGACTTACCTATCCCCGCTCCTGCCCACAGAAGCCGCCTCCGCTATAACTATTATACCAAAGACAGTGCTAAAGTAGGTGTAACTCACAAGATTTGGGATGAAAGAGTCTGTTCTTGAGTTATGAAGAGCACTGGTAGCAAGTAACACCATCAGCCACACAACACCAGGCAACTGTCTATACTGCTGAATACCAGAGGCAGCGTCAGCACCTGAGATCAACTTAAAGAAGTATCAGCCACCTGTAACATGACCAGCATAGAAATGACTGTGGGCAGGAGAAAAGACTAGAGATGAGCAAATCAAACCAGGTTCATTATGAGTTTTCCAAAAATTTTAGACTTGGCTGAACCCAAAATTTTCTTCAGAACACCGAATATAATAATCAGAGACCCAGGGGGAAATAAAATACAACTCGCTCGACTTTCCTCACCTCTCCTGGGTCACTGCTGAGGCCTGTGCTTGTATCTTATCAGCCACATGGAGGACATCAACACCATCCTGCTTTGACATTGATGCCCCCCGTGCGACCGCTGAGGTCCAACCATAGGCCTCAGCAGTGATTCAGGACCCTCATCAGCTACTATACACACACTTGATGCTGCTAATGCTCGTTTCTTAAGAAAGATGTGGCCATTCAACCAACTAGCGCCTTCTGTGGTTATTGATCTCATAAATATGATCTCTTATACAGTATATATAAAAATGAGTTTCTGTCTGTCTGTTCTTTATGCGCAACCAAATGACTGGACCGATCTTCACCAAATTTGGCACACAGGTACATCAGGTGTCCGGGAAGGTTTTAGACTGGGTCTCAGCTCTCTAGGATGTACAGTTCCTGATATACAGTATTCCCAAAAAATGACCTGCATTAGCCAATAGAAGCTTGCAAGTCTTTAACTCATATTCCAACTGACATACACACGGTCACAGTCTCCACATGCACACAACTTTACTCCATGTTTCCATAACAACCCAGCCATTTGTCCTCACTGCTGTAGGTTAGCTTTAAAGGCGCAGGGCGCTGTGGATGACACTGTTAAACAAGATCAAATACACAAAGTTTTACTCCAGGTTTCCGAAACAACCCAGCCATTTTTATTCACTGCTGTAGCTCAGCTTGAAAGGGGCAGAGCTCTGTGGATGACACTGTTACACAAGGTCACATACACACAGTTTTACTCCAGGTTTCATTAATAATCCAGTCATTTTTCTTCACTGCTATAGGTCAGCTTTAATGGGGCAGGGAGCTGTGGATGACACTGTTACACAAGGTCACATACACACAGCTTTACTCCAGGTTTCCATAACAACCGATAGCAGGTTTTTCACTGATATGCAAACTGAGATACTCATGATCACATGATGCTTATGGACCAATGGAAACTCACAGGTTCTTCAGTCTTGACATACACACAGCTTTACACCAGGTTTCCATAGCAACCAAGCTATTTATGACCTGTATTAGTCAATAGCAGTTCGCAGGTCCTTAAATATTCAGTTGCATGACGTGTATCAGCCAGTATAAGTTCACTTTTCATTTACCAGGTTTACATAACAGCACAGCCATAAATAGACTGTACCTATACTGGACTGCCATACTGGATGTCAGCATTCTCTACCTTTTGTTTTCCACTCTTACACACTTATCGACATTGTTGAAATGTTTTATTTCTTTCCTGTATGAGTAAATAAATATATAATCTTTAAGAGTACAATTACTTCTATTTTGTAGGTTTACTTTAAGGGAAATGATGTCCTCAAACCAGTAGAAATTTTTTAAACACACACACAAACGATATACAAAATAGACCAGTGCCAATTCTTATGGGGCCACTACACAAAAAAAAAATGAAATATACCTGTGTGTGTGTGTGTGTGTGTGTGTATATATATATATATATATATACACACACACACACACACACGGACAAAATTGTTGGTACCCCTCGTTTAATGAAAGAAAAACCCACAATGGTCACAGAAATAACTTGAATCTAACAAAAGTAATAATAGATAAAAATTCTATGAAAATGAACAAATGAAAGTCAGACATTGCTTTTCAACCATGCTTCAACAGAATTTTTTTTAAAAAGAGAACTCAAGAAACAGGCCTGGACAGAAATGATGGTACCCCTGAAAATAATGTGACCAAAGGGACATGTTAAATCAAGGTGTGTCCACTAATTAGCATCACAGGTGTCTACAATCTTGTAATCATTCAGTGGGCCTGTATATAGGGCTACACTCACTATGCTGTTTGGTGACACGGTGACTACCAGAGGAAGAGAAGGAAAGAGTTGTCTCAGGAGCTTAGAAAGAAAATTACAGACAAGCATGTTAAAGGTAAAGGTTATAAGACCATCTCCAAGCAGCTTGATGTTCCTGTGACTACAGTTGTACATATTATTCAGAAATTGAATACTGTAGCCAACCTCCCTGGACGTGGCCGCAGGAGGAAAATTGATGACAAATCAAAGAGAGGGAAAATACGAATGGTAACAAAAGAGCCAAGAAAAACTTCTAAAGAGATTAAAGGTGAACTTCAAGCTCAAGGAACATCAGTGTCAGATCGCACCATCCGTCGTTGTTTGAGCCAAAGTGGACTTCATGGGAGGCGACCAAGGAGGACACTATTGTTGAAAACAAATCATAAAAAAGTCAGAGTGGAATTTGCCAAACTACCTGTTGACAAGCCACAAACCTTCTGGGAGAATGTCCTATAGACAGATGAGACAAAAATCAAAATTTTTGGCTAGGAACATCAGCTCTATGTTCACAGACGGAAAAATGAATCATATCTTGAAAAGAACACTGCCCCTACTGTGAAACATGGAGGAGGCTCTGTTATGTTCTGGGGCTGCTTTGCAGCATCTGGCACAGGGTGTATTGAATCTGTGCAGGGTACAATGAAATCTCAAGATTATCAAGGGATTCTAGAGAGAAATGTGCTGCCCAGTGTCAGAAAGCTTGGTCTCAGTCGCAGGTCATGGGTCTTGCAACAGGATAATGACCCAAAACACACATCTAAAAACACCCAAGAATGGCTAAGAGGAAAACATTGTTTCATGAGTTTTCTTTTTTAAAAAATTCTGTTGAAGCATGGTTGAAAAGCAATGTCTGACTTTCATTTGTTCATTTTCATAGAATTTTGATATATTATTACTTTTGTCAGATTTAAGTTATTTCTGTGACCATTGTGGGTTTTTCTTTCATTAAATAAAGGGTACCAACAATTTTGTCCACGTGTATATATATATATATATATATATATATATATATATATATATAAAATGAAGTCTGGGGAGATATGAACTTGGCTGGTAAAAGGTGTTGAAAGAGAGCCGCCCTTCCTCATAAAGGTTTAATAGGACAATCTATGCAATCAATTTTTTATTCATTATGCTTCATTTTTATTATACTATAAAAGGTGCATATACCAGTTTCCCTCTAAATCTTCCTACCATAATAAGCTAATTGGAGAAAGTGACATTGATGACTAGCGTTGGGTGAACCCGCGAGATTCATCTCACAAATATTTGCAAGGTTCATACAGCAGTTTAATTTTGGCTCTGGAACTGACTAGTAAGTGGAGACCCAGAGCGGACCAGAGACTTTCATAATAACCAGAGACAAACAGTCTTATACATCTGTCACGGTGTCCAGTGCAGTTTCAGCTGCGTTTCCCTTTCCTCTTCTTGTCTCCTGAATGACATCAGCAACCCCAGGTGGACTGCTAAGGTGTGTGATTGTGGTATGGCAACGTGATTGCTGAGGCCCAATAACAGGCCTCAGAGGCTCCATTCCTATCCCAGGGCATTCAGGTGGCCTGAAGAGAATAGGAAACCCACACTGGATGCTGTAACAGAGTCCAAGAGAAAAGTGTAAGACTTTGTAATGTTTACTTACCTCCCCTGGACCCCAAATTATACTAGTGGTTCATAGGTGGTGAACCCCAAAAACTCATATTGAACTTATCTTTTTACAAACCTGTTTGTTCATCCCTAGTGATAACCTTCTGTCTCTTGCGATACCCTTCCATATTGTCTTCACACTCAATAGAATATCACAAATCGAATCTATAGTGCATTATTTTGCTTAATTTTTGTACAGAATAAAATAGTGTTGAGCTGATCAATGAGAAAATCAACTTAAAAATATTATTTACCCATACCTACAGTACCTACTGTCCCTGGCTATCTGGAAGGTAACTGTCTCCGTCTTGGTCATGCTTTTCTTCCACCTATCCATGACTCACATGTATCCTATGCTTAGACCAATGGAGAGAGAAATCACTTTTTTATTTGACTTCCATACTACATTTTAGCAGTTTTCGCCTCTGCAGTCTCTGCCTCCAGTTTGCAGTTCTCCCTGAGCCGATGGGTGGTCACTAGTCACAAAACACTACACACAGTAAGTAAAGGAGAATCTGCTCCATAACTTTCCTCTGAGACTTCTATAGATATAGTGATAAAAAATAGAATTGAAAATCAGAAAAAATTAAACAAATAAGTATAATATAGAGAAAGAGCTACCTTATATAATATATAATCTAGATAAATTAAGAATAAGATAGGAATACTATAGGTATAGTGCTAAAAATAGTATTAAAAAAATCTAAAAAATTATGTAAATAATGTAGGATGTGTAGAGTGTGAAAGATATGATAGGTATAGTGCAAATAAAGTTGTAACGTCTCTGCCGTTTCGGGTCTCGGCGCCACCCTCCGCTCGCACGCTGTGGCGAAGGAGGCGTGTTCAGTTTGATTCTTTGTGTAAGTTTCTTGCTGCTCAGTCTGAACATGGTCCTAGTCAGTGTAATTGATTTCCGGCCCCACCCGTGTCTGAACATTTCTCTCTGGACTGCATAGAGTTAATCTCTTCCTGGCCTGTGTGATTGACAGCCTGTGTACCTATCAGGTCTGGGGGCTGGTCCCAGACTTTCTATATACAGGATGTCATTTCTCAACAGGTTGCCGGTTATTACACTTGTGTTTTGCCTGCTGTCTGTCTATACTCCTTGATACTTTGTTACTTGATTCTCTGACCCTTTGGCTTGCCCCTGACTATTCTCTTGGATTTTGACTTTGTACTGCTTTGCTCGTTTGTTACTGACCCCTTGGCTTGCTCACTCTGCTTCTGTGTTGTTTTTGTCTTGTCCTGTTCTGTGTGTCACTTACCCAGTGTAGGGTTTGTCTTCTGGTTGTCCTTTTACCGTTTAGGGTAACTGAGGCAATAGGAAGGGACAGTGGCTGGGGTGAGATTAGGGCTCACTTGTCTCTGTCCTTCCTCCCAGACCGCTGCAGTAGTGTCAGGGTTGCTATGTTTGGCAAGACCCTTACAGAATAACCGGCCCATACATTCTGCCATTGCTTCCCATAGGGTCAGCATGGATCCTATTCAGGGCCTTGCAGCCAAGTTGGAAGGTTTGGCAGTCCTGGTAAATGAGCTTGCTAAACAGGTGCAGACCCTTACTGATGCCGCTGCAGCATCTCCAGTTGTTTCTGCCCCTTTTAGAGTTAAGATGCTACTCCCCGACCGTTTTTCAGGGGATCGTGAAAAATTTGAGACTTTCCGGGAGTCCTGTCGCCTGTATTTTCGGATTAATCCACATGCATCCCAGGTCCAAATGGTAGGAATAGTTATATCCCTCCTACAGGGGGATCCACAAGCTTGGGCCCTTAAACTCCCTCCAGGGGCTGAGGAGTGGACTGACTTTGAAAAAAATTTTTTTGTCTTTGGGGTCTATATATGCTGAGCCAGACCACATTGGTCTTGCAGAATCGCAACTCCTCACCATGCGGCAGGGCAAACGCTCTGCTGAGGAATATTGCGCAGAATTCCACAAGTGCAGCGTGACTGCAGGTTGGTGTGAGTCAGCTCTAAAGGCCCACTTTAAACAAGGCCTGTGTGACCGTGTTAAGGAGCTCTGGGTTGGTCACCCAGATCCTCCCACTCTTGAGCAGGCCATGACTTTGGCTGTCCGTATTGACCGTAGGATCCAGGAAAATGTTAAAGAGAGAATAGGGTCTGCTTCTTCCAAGTTTTCTGTTTCTCCCCCTCTCTCTCCTGAGAAACCTGTTATTTCTCCCATGACTCCTGGTGAAGAACCTATGCAACTGGGAATTATGGATGCCAAGACGCGACGAGAGCATCGTCTCAGGAACAACCTCTGCCTGTACTGTGGTGCTTGCGGTCATTTTATCAGTGACTGCTCGATCAGACCCCGCAGACCATCAGAAAAACTTCAGTGCCTGAGTGGTAATCAGAAGAACCACTCGGGCAACCAGGTATTTGCCAGTAGTAACAATAAGGTGTTATCTGTGTCTCTGTCCTCTGGGGACAGATCTGTTTCTGGCCAGGCCTTAGTTGACTCTGGGTCTGCGGCAAACTTTGTCACATTCTCGTTTTTCTCAGCTTTAGGCATTGAGCTTTTCCCACTTGACACTCCTCTGGCGGTTACTGGAGCGGATTTTGCCCCACTGGCCAGGGGTAAGGTCCAATTCAAAACCCCCTTAATAACGTTGCAAGTTGGTTCTGCTCATTCAGAGGTCATGAGCTTTTTTGTTATGGAGCATCTGTCTTCCGATATTATTTTGGGGCTCCCCTGGTTGAACCTCCATAACCCTATTTTTGATTGGGGTAAAAGGGAGTTGGTAAAATGGGGAGATCAGTGCTCATCCCACTGTATTGTTTTGCACACCTTAAATTGTGTTACTGAGGAGACTATCTCGGCTGCAAAAGGTGGGAAATGCCAGGTGAATAAAAAATGTTTGCCTGGCCCACCAGTGTCTGCGGTTGTGCAAAAAGACCCTGAATTAAAGGCAGAGAAAATACTGGATCCTACTAAAATTGGTTTATCTGGTGAGGGTCCAGTGGCCCCTCATAAAGGGGGGGTACTGTAACGTCTCTGCCGTTTCGGGTCTCGGCGCCACCCTCCGCTCGCACGCTGTGGCGAAGGAGGCGTGTTCAGTTTGATTCTTTGTGTAAGTTTCTTGCTGCTCAGTCTGAACATGGTCCTAGTAGTGTAATTGATTTCCGGCCCCACCCGTGTCTGAACATTTCTCTCTGGACTGCATAGAGTTAATCTCTTCCTGGCCTGTGTGATTGACAGCCTGTGTACCTATCAGGTCTGGGGGCTGGTCCCAGACTTTCTATATACAGGATGTCATTTCTCAACAGGTTGCCGGTTATTACACTTGTGTTTTGCCTGCTGTCTGTCTATACTCCTTGATACTTTGTTACTTGATTCTCTGACCCTTTGGCTTGCCCCTGACTATTCTCTTGGATTTTGACTTTGTACTGCTTTGCTCGTTTGTTACTGACCCCTTGGCTTGCTCACTCTGCTTCTGTGTTGTTTTTTTCTTGTCCTGTTCTGCGTGTCACTTACCGTTAGGGTAACTGAGGCAATAGGAAGGGACAGTGGCTGGGGTGAGATTAGGGCTCACTTGTCTCTGTCCTTCCTCCCAGACCGCTGCAGTAGTGTCAGGGTTGCTACGTTTGGCAAGACCCTTACAAAAGTACTATATAAAATGATAAAAATAAGTTTAGAAAAGATTTTAAGATAAATATAATGTAGAATCATATACAATACATAAATATATAAGAAAGAGAAAAATAAGAATAGGTTTAGAATAAAATATATTTATATGCCAGATAAGAATAAGAGATGAATAATATAGGTATAATGCTAAATAAACTATTTAAAAAAATCTGAAAAATAAAAAAATATAGGTGTAACACAAAATAATTATAACATAAAATAATTATAATGTAGAATGGTAAAAAAAACCTATAGTTAAAGTGTTAAAATATAAATAGTATCAGTATAGTATAAAATATAATCAACATTAGATAAAAAATAATATAGGTATAGTGTTAAAAACAGTATTAAAAATCTGAAAAAAAAATTTTAAAAAATAAGTATAATGTACAATGATAGATGACATATATAATACATAATCTAGATAACATAGGAATGAAATACTATAAGAATACTATAAGTATAGTGTAAATGTATTAACAAACTACTTGCAAAATAAGGTAAGTATAATGCAGAAAGAGTTAGATGACATACATAAAATTAGAAATGTGTTAGATATTCTAGAAAATTTTGGGTTCGCCCAGGTCGAAATTTTTGACGTTCTCACCCCAAACATTATTATACTCTGGGGTGTCGTCAGACCCCAAAAGTATAAGTGAAGGCCCAGGAAGAGTGAGTAAATATGAATAGTCTTACTCAACCTGTCCTGAGCTCTGTCATGGTGTCCCTCTGCATCCTCTTCTGGCCTCTTCTTGCCTTCTGAATGACAGCGGCCACAGGGGATTGCTGAGGCCTGTGTTTAGACCTCATCGTTATGTTTATTCAATTCCCCGGGCTCCCTCTTATTATAGTTTGGGTTCTGAAGTTCTAGGTCCTGAATATAATAGCAGTTCTAGTTTGAACCGAACAAGTTTGCTCAAAATGAAATAGGCGAGTGCACTCACAAATATTCATCAAAACGAACCTTGTGAGGTTCGCCCATCTTTAGTTGTGGTAACACCTGGGCCCTGCTTCCTAAAGTCACTAGGCCCATTATAAGAAAAGTACTATAAATGAGATGGGAAAATTTGGGTGGTTGTTACATATTTTAGTTTGGAGCCCACCAGCTGTACAATATAACTACCTACCCATTCTGCTCCAGTCCACCATCACTGCATTTTCCAACCCCATAGTGCCAACCACTGAAGTGCCACCTTTACAGGATTTTATATGTTTATCAGTTTCCCATTAATATTATATTTAGACAAAAGTATATAAATATGGTGGCCACTCGAGAGCAGAGACCCAGTGCTAATGCCCGCGGTCAGTGCCCGCCTGGGTGCTCCCATTTTGCCGGGAATCGCCGGCTTTATGCAGCCTGTCATACAACTGCTGATATTTTCCAATGCATTAAAATTGTAATGTATTGCATTAGTGATCAGACCCCCTGGGGTTCAAGACCCCTAGGGTGTCTAATAAATGCAATTTAAAAAAAAAAAAAAAAGTAAAAAAAAAAAATCTAAAAACAAAAATAAATAAATAAAAGTTCAAATCACCCCCCCTTTCCCTAGAATACATATAAAACTAAAAAATTACTGTGAAACAAAATTATAAAAATATTTTTCCTGTGAATCAAAAGTGCCAAACCGCAGTTTTTTCGCTGTTTCACCTCTGATAAAAATTTGAATAAAAAGTGATCAAAACAATGGACATTCCCCAAAATGGTATAACTAAAAAGTCCACCCGATGCCGCAAAAAAAGACACCCTATGCATCCCCATACACGGAAAAATAAAAATTCACATGTCAGAATATGGCAACTTTTAGAAAAACATATTTTTTGCAAAGTTTTAGATTTTGGTTAAGGGATTAAAACATAAATAAAATTATATAAATTTGGTATCCCTGGAATCATACCGAAACATAGAATACAGGTGACATGTCATGTTGGCTGCAGAGTGAACGCCGTAAAAACGAAGCCCATAAGAACGTTGCACAAATGCACTTTTTCTCCAATTCCACCCTATTCTTAATTTTTTTCCAGCTTCCTAGTACATTGTACAGAATAATAAATGGTACTATTATGAACAATTTGTCCCGCAAACATTAAGCCCTTATATGGCTCTGTGAATGGAAAAATAAAAAAGTTATGGGGTTTGGAAGGCGGGGAGTCAAAAATGAAAATCTAGAAATTCACCCGATGGGAAGGGGTTAAACAAATAATAATAATATAAATAGAAATAATATGCTCTGACACTATTATGTAGCATGTCCACCTTTCGATCCTATTGCCATTATTGGCTTCAGTTTCTCCTTATAATATGTCATGTAGGTGTGTTTTTTTTTTTTTTTTTTTTTCCACATTCAGGTATAATACCTTTTATTTGATACCGGTTTCTTTGTCATTTGGATATGATAAGCTCATTTACTGGACCAACAGTATTGTGACTCCCCATAATATAATATGGTCGTTTTATATGTATTCATTTAGTATACATTTTTTTCAGAGCGGGCGACGATGTGACACATTTAATATTTCTCGATTCTCTCCTAAAGGAGACCTCTGTAGTGTATTTGCCCCTTTATACCATCTGTAGAAGATCGATATTGCACTAATATTTATAAAGATGTGCTTTGATCGTAGGACGCTTCTGATCACACATCATCTGGGTCCTGAGAACTGACACCTAGTAGTGTGAAAGCTCCGACTCCATTTAGCTGTACTAGATGATCTGTAGTGATCGGAATACTCACCGGCCTGCAATCCAGCGCAGTATTGGAACTCCAGTCATGAAGGAACATGTTGTTTAGTCACCATGGTGATGTGGAGCTTGCCCCTCCTCTCCCCGCCCTGTTGGGCTGGCAGAGGGATGTACATCATCAGTGATGCGGCACCTTAGCTCCGCCGACCACCCTACCATTGGCCGATGGGCGGGTTAAATCTGGGAGAGGGAGGGGTTTCAGCCTTTATAACTCTGAGCACTTGGAGACTTGGTGCCATTGCCTCTTTGAACTTTGAGCAGTGCACACTGCTCCTCTGTCCTATGATGAACCTATTTCATGGGGAAATGCATCCAACCTTTTTTTTTTTTTTCCTTTAAAGAGACCTCCAGACTATTTTTTATTCTTGCCTGCTTGCTCTGCTGAAGCCTTCTTTCATCTTGGGGCTTTGTTTCTTTGGCTAGTTTACTTGACCAAGGCTAATTCCTCCTGAGATTACTGAGTACGCTCTTTTCAGAGCGCACCCATTGTGGGTGAATTAAAACTCCATCTCTGCCTATATCTATCTACAGGCATTTTCATCCACTTGCCTGGGTTTATTTAACCCCTTCCCGCTCTGCACCATACTATTACGTGGAGCTGTGCGCATAATTAACGCTCAGCGCTGTAATAGTACTGTGTAACACAGCTGAAGGCTGGGACCAGGCACTAGAGTTGGAAGAAACTCCTGCGGATTGCTGTGATTGCTATTGAGCAAGATCATCCACCCCCACCCCGTCACCCCTTGGAACCCCTCGTGATAAGATTGCGGGTTCTGAGGGGTTGCCATGGCAGTCAGGAGGCCAGTCAGCTGCCTCCTGACTGCCTATGCACAGTTCCCATAGGAACTAATGTGCGATGTTCTATGTATTGCAGGACATTGCACTGGGGTTCTCAGGTCCAAGCTTCCAGTACACTTGTAGGACATGTAAAAATTTGAAAAAAAAAACAAAACACATAGTTTAAAATAAAGAATACTAAATAAAAAAACAAAGTTTACAAAAACACCTATTTATATTTAAAAAAATACATAATGTAAACAAACATGTTAGGTATCCCCAAGTGCGTACAAGTCCCCACTACCCAAATATAGCGTCATTTATCATGTACGCTAAACGCTGTAAAAAAAAAAATATACTGCAATGTGCAAATTAACATATTTTGGTCACTTTTCTTTCCTTAAAAATAAAAATAAAATTTGATCAAAAAGTCAAATTTACTAAACATTGGTAACAATAAAAAGTACAACTTGCCCCGCAAATAAATAGCCCTGACATATCATCATCTTCAACAATACAGTAAAAAAGTTATAGGCGCCAGAATATGGTGACCCCAGGAAAATCATTCATTTTTAAAAAGTGACGTTGTATTTGTAAAAGCGGTAAAACTTAATAAAACCAATATAAATCTGGTATCGCTGTAATCGCAATGCTCCTCCAGACAAAGCTGCCATGTCATTTTTAATGCAGAGTGAACGCTGTAAAAGGAGGGGAGGGAAAATATGAAAAAAGTCGCTGAGCATTAACATATAAACTACCCTGCATCCTTCAAGGGTTAATTTATTCTTTCGGCTGTACGCTATGTTATTTTATACATTGCAACTTAGTCCCCCATGGTGAGAATATAGGGGGCTTCCGCTGTCCATAAATGAAATATCAGCACTGTCTCGCTCCTCTTACTAATGTAGGCTCCTTAGCCCAAGATTGAACATTTTGGAAATTGTTTAGTCCCCCCCCCCATTGCTCCTCCTGCCTTTGGCCAATCTTAAAGGGGGACTGTGCAATTACGGCTCTATATATTACATAGACATGACTTGTCAGATACGTTGGATATTAAAGGGTGTCATAGCATTTGTGTAACATCAGGCACAGGCAGAGAAATAAATAAATGCTGTTTTTAGACCCCCACTGATGTTATTGTGGGGGGTCTGACATACTAGATGCCTTCCGATCAGCTGTTTGAGGGGGGCCATTGTGCTCACGTATGCTATAGCTTCTCTTCTATGCCAAAGATGTCATGTTCATCAATCAAATGTTACCGCAGCAGCTCAGTCCCATTCAAATGAATCAGGCTGAGCTGTAATACCTAGCACAGCCTATACAATATGTACAGCACTGCACTTGATATTTAGTGAAGAGGCCGCACTGCTCAACTGAACACTGCAGCCTTTTCAACAAGTTGGTGTAGGTTGGACACCCAGGAGCCCCACCTATCACATATCCATGACCTATCCTAACGACAAATTAAATAAGAATTAAACATTTTTGCAGAAATAAGTAACTACACATTTTGCAGAGTTTTAAAGTCTTTCTCTAACCAGCGGAAAAGTATCATCATCTGCAAACAGTACAGTATCTGGAACATGATGAACCAGACATTTTTCATCTTGCAGCGCCATATGGAGCCACAATAGGCAATTGACACCCACCAGCTGCACCAACAGGCACAGTTGTACCTAGAGTGCACATATATTCCATCAGATAACTTTGACCCCAGGTGGCTGATGTCTGTGCAGGCTGTGAGGAGCATCAACCCCTCCCCTCTCCATCCGCTTTATGAAGAGAAATCTGTCATCTATGGACAGATTTCCTTGGTAACAAAAGAGTGAGCAAATTAGCTATAGAGGAGACATCAAGTGGCAGGAACTTGAGAGGTTGTTCAAGCAAAAAGCAGCCACATTCTTAAAGTGCATTACATTTTGCTCCAGAATCACATGCTGTATGAAATGAGACTAAGTTGTTAGAAAAGTTAGTGACCGTTTAACAAATGAATTATGTGAATTAGAATTATTTTATGTATTATTATGCATTTTGTATGACCTGGGGATTTATTGGGTCTGGCTACACAGAGCTACACCTGTATTTTCGAGTGGCCTTTGGCCTGTGGTGGTTTTAATTGTTTTTTAGGTCACTGTTGTATTTTTGTGTAATATTAATAAAATTGATCCGGTTTGTTACATGGGATGTGCCCTATCATTGTTGTGCTGCTTTGTTTCTTTACCAATGAGTGTTAGGCATAACTTGCTGCACTCCTGCCATTATATTGTGGTGCCCTTTCTATAGTGTTAGTCAGTGACAGCCACAGCACTCTATGGAGTAGGGAGATACTGTAAGCTTTACCCCTATTTCTCCACCTCATAAGATGAACAATGAAGCTTAAGTCCCTCAAACCCTTCATGTAACCTCACAAAGCATTCTGTGTATAACTAACATGTTGACTATGATGATGATGATCATTGCTATAGAGATAATGATGATCATGAGATGGCAGGGGGGGGGGAAATAATTATGTCCTGGGATTATTAGCTCAGTTCTGCCTGATCCCACCAACTGAAAGAGATCATTCCTGGACTGGCTGGAATTTGGGTGAGCTAGTCATATAGAATGATGTATGGTACACCTGAAGGACCACTGCAGATAAGACCCTTACTCAATACCGCTTCTTCTCAATAAGAAATCCCCCGGGAACTGCTTACAGGGTGTGTGTGGTAGCCATAAATGATGCAGGAGAAACCCAGATAGACCATGGAGATGGAGATGAAGAGTTGGACCAGGAAGATATTGTATGATCATGTGGCATATTCCAATGGGATCTTATATGGATTTGGCAATTGGAGTCGGTTTGTCAGTACTTGCATGGGTATTGGGGTTTCCTGTCCTTACTTATTGGTTTTGAAGTAGAAAGAAGGTTAGATGTATTTCATGTTATTTATGGCAAAAAGTATTGTAAATCTGTAAGAGTGTGTTTTTTTTTTTTTTTTTTTTTTTTTTATAAATCTTGTATTTAAGTGGGTAGAATGATGTGGCTCACAAGTGTGGTGTATATATTCTATGTGTATTTTATATACATATTTAATATATTTGCACAAAATAAATGTGACATTTATGATCCTGTAACATAAAATTATGAAATTATATTCTCATTTATTTAATACATTTTGTGTGATTATAATTAAGGTTATTAATTGATTAAGTCTTAAAGGGGTTGTCAAACCACATCACTATGGTCGGATGTCAGACGCTCACTGATCTGATATTGAAATGTCAGTATTTAGGTCCTGATGGCAACATTTAGGTTTGCGCTGCTTCTGCTTCACATGACCATGATATTGTGTTCATCTGTTTCCAGCTTAGTCCATTCCAGTGAATGTGGCTGAGCTGCCATACCACTGCTCCTCTTACAGCTCTTTTCTTAGTACACAGCAAGAAGTTGCAGCGCTCCCAGCTTGTACAACACCTTCTCTACGCCATATGGAATATTGAATGGAATGGAATAGTATGAAACACTATGTGGGTATTTTCTGCATCTTGAAGAATCATCACAAATTCACCTCTAATACATGATGACACCTCATTTGTATAATATTTTCTTCTTATACCTCAAAGTGACAAAATAAAGACATTTCACAGGAGAAAAGGAAATGAACTTGTATAATTATCCATTTATTATGATGGACAATTGAGATCCCTCATTAATAACCTCCCTGTAGAAGAAAAATCCTTCCCTTCCTGGATACCAGGAGCATAGCCATAGGGGGTGAAACAGCTGCTATCAGGCCCAGCACCCTGAGAGGGCCCAAAAGGTCCTTTTGCCACATTAAAATATACCGTAATTCTAAATGGCTCTAGGTAGTTATTGGGGCCCCATTACAGATTTTGGAGTGGAGACCAGGATCTTCAAATGACACCTCTGTGGGAGACCCTCATGTTAAAGTAGAAGCCATTCAGATTCTGCATTAGTCAAATAACTGAGAAAAACTTATCAGAAGTGAAACCTTGAAAACTGCAGTTCTGTGAAATTATTGGAGACTTATCTGGAAACATCCCAGCTCATAGTCTAAGAATATGAATGGAGTGATACATATGTGCCATCTAGTGGCATTCTTCTGATTTACAATCCATTAAGCCAGCAACATTCTATCAATGCAAAATATAACATAATGTTACAGTTATAGGAAGTGATCTATTCCCCAGAGGGAATTTAATAAACCTCAAGGAATTTTATATTATACTAATTATTTGCCTTTAATGAATTTATTCAATTATTCATTCATATATCTTATATGAAATATTTATTTCCTTATCTGGATTTCCTTATAAATTTGCATTTACATATCATTTTCATACTTTAATATTTAACTTCAGTCTTAACATGAATCATTCTGTATTGAATACTGTGTAAACAGTGCAGTAGAACTTCCCACTAATCTCTGAAATCCTGCAATTTTTGCATGCTGCTAAACTTGATATATACACTACCGTTCAAAAGTTTAGGGTCACTTAGAAATTTCCTTATTTTTGAAAGAAAAGCATAGTTTTTTTCAATGAAGATAGCATTAAATGAATCAAATACACTCTATACATTGTTAATGTGGTAAATGACTATTCTAGCTGCAAATGTCTGGTTTTTAATGCTATATCTACAGTACATATCAATATGTATGATGGAATTCATCTGTTGTTTCATGTGTTTATTACACGGCTTGACATTTGAGGACACTGTACCTTTTAACCCTTTCCCAACATCTGCCATAGGTGAAGTGCAAGGGTCATGTGAAATGTCAATTCTCCACTGGGGTAAAAATGAACAATCCCACATTGCTTTTTTACCCCTGCCCTATATCACAATGGAAGTCCAGTAAAAAGCTGAGTGTTTGTCATTACTCCATATTAAAAATTACGTAATGGTACTGCACACTGTATTCACAGAGAGGCTGCGCACGCCAACATCACTCTACAATAGCACACAATGAACAGTTTTCCCAAATTTTTCAGTCAAAGCAACTTTTCTCAATGGCCTGCTGTGCATGAAAATAACCTGAAAATAGTAAAATATCCAAATTAAATCACTGGACAGTACACTATAAGAGTTCATATACAGTTAAGGGCCTATTCAGATTTGTTTTTTTGTTTGTTTTCGTTTTTTTAAATCTGTTTAATCCTTCCGCTGCCAGGGGTCTTCAGATATTTTGCACCCCCAGTAGCCAGAGCAATTTTCACAGTTTTGAGATGGACAAAAAAACCTAAATTGCAACATTAAAAAATCATACTAACCCACATACCTATATATATTTTCTTAAGGTAGACACCTGCAGCATTGTCAAAATGCCACTTGGTACTGTATGCGAACAGGTACTTTCATGTAATCTTTGCTTTTTTAAAGTGTTTTTTTTTTTTTTTTTTTTTTTTTATAAAAAATGTATATTAGTTGCTAAAAGTGGAAACCAAACCTCCTAAAAACAAGAGTTCAACATGCAGAGTTCATTCATATCACTAAGGCCTACACCTGCATGCACATATCTTCATAAAACCACCAGAACTGGAAGGAACAAAAATCTGCTTTGAAGCTGGAAATATCAAAAAAGTATCATCCTAGAAAATGTGGGGATTACACACTGTGAAAAGCAAGTGAACCCCTAAACCCTATATATTTCTTGAAAGTAGACAACCTGAAGATTACTTGTGTCTCAATGGGTTATCAATACCCATGTCCACCTTCATGTAACTTTGTGACAAACGCACATAATTTTTTGAAAAACTGCAGTAAAACATATTTGCACCTAAAATTCCTATTCAATCTTACATTCACACACAAAATGGATCAAGGTGTACACAATTTTTATATATACCACAAACATCAACTACAACAAGAGCTCGTAATCTCAAAAACACTGATACAGCAGACAAGCACTATTTTACTGTTATTCACTAATATGTTAAAAATCTATACTACACATAGCAAACTGACTGTGATACCAAAATCTAACTTTTATTAGAATGCACAGAATACCGTAATATTAACTTAATATTTCATATATACAACCACCTTCATGCAACTTTGCAGCAAACAGATCTGTAATGCCCCATAATTACTTTATATAAATGACTTCCCCCTTTATAGCTATAATGACCCTTTAATTAACCCACCCCTTAAAAAAAAAAAATAATAATTTAAAGTTGTACTCACCTGCCTGTGACACTTTGAAGACGGGGATGTAGCAGCCTGCAGCCTCCTCCTCTTCCTTAAGCCGTGCTCTGGTGCCGTAATCATGCATAGTTGGTCTGTGACTCTGCACAGGAGGCGCAATACTGTGAAGTAATCGCGCCCGTCTGTGCTGAGAAATAGACATCTTGTCTGTGCTCTTGGCCACAAGCAGGAGCGGTGAGAGGTAAGTGATTACGGGCCATTATCGGACCACCACTACCTATTATAAAAATAAATGAAGGTCTGGTAGGCACGGGGGCCACAAATCCGACCCTGCAGGAGCAAATATGCTGTGTATCAGCTGCAGGAGAGGGGAGATCTTTATTAACACAATGATATCCATCAAAGAGTAGGGCAACACTTTCCAACTTTTGATCTTATTTCTAAAAGATCAGAATTACAGTAAGATTTTTACAGAAACATATCAGACAAGTCTTTGGAAAAAGAAATATCCATGTACTTGGAACCAAATTCTGTTCCAAGCACCTTAAGATTTAGATCACCCAGCTCTACATCCTCCCCTTCTGGTGGCATCAATACTGTATCTAAACATTCATTCTGGCTCTAACATTTTCTCTCTCAACCTAAAAAAGTAACACTTTTTGAGGACAAATTCTTTTTTACATTAATTTTATTTATTTAATGTTTTGTATAGGAACAAAACTAAAACAAAACAAACAGATTTTCAACTAAGTTTGTACACAGGAAAGGAGGGGAGGAGTGATGAGAACAAGGAACCACAGGGGGGAGAACAAATTATTTTTTAAAACATATTTTTATTATGAAAATAGGTAGAATGGATTAGGAGCATTTCTGACTCTGTAGGAAACTGAAAAGAAATCTCTTTTTAGGGGGGACATATGTGTCATTTTGTCCATCTTATCAATCCTTGATGTCTTCTAAGCCGTGACAGGGGTGGGCTCCCCAAAATACAGCGAAGTCACAGATGAGAAGGACAACCCAATACCAGTTCAGCTAAAAATGTAATTTACTAAGACCACGGTAAAAGAACCACTCAGAATTTCACACACTCTCGACTGGATAGCCTAGACCCCTGTGCTGCATAACCTGGTAGGCTCTATACAGTATGTCCAAACTACCTCACTATAGTTTGCCTACAGACAGGCCCATCTAGGACGGCCGCCCTAATTACCTATTAATACTACTGATAAAGAAGGAAGACTTTTGTGTGTAAAGCCGGCTTACCAGTAATGCAGTATGGGGGCTAACAAACTTACGCTAGGTTCACACAAAGCGGTTACCTTAGGAAACTCGCGGACCCCATAGACTATACTGTAATGGGGACTGCGTGGTTTGTTCGGTTTCTGCCCGAAAATGGTCTCTGCGTTTTTCATGCAGAGAGGGGAATGGAATCCCCATATGGAGTACAAGCGCAGATGTGAACCGAGCCTTATAATAAACTCTAAACCCAGATTTCCCTAGTCACCCCTAGTGAATATCAGTATCCAGTCCTGAGCACGTGCAAACAGGCAATTTGATGGACTTGGTAATATTTCAGAAATGCACAGGGTCCTCTGAGGTTAGGTTGCAACAGGAAACGATGAAGAATCCAGAGTCCTTAATAATGCAAATAATAATAAACTGATAGCAACAGGAGAGTCAAAGAAGGTGCTAACACCCTAATCCTACACTTTGGTGCCAAAGCTAACTATTGTCGTGTGCACGTTGTAGACCACTGGTGCACGGCAGACCTGAGTTCAGGCTTACCGACCTGGGCTGTGGATCTTTCCGGCTGAAATGGCTGCTGTTGATGCGGGGTCTCCTCCTTTGCGAGCAGCACTGCCTCTGGACTATCATACGTTCAGTCACAGCTCCCGATGCGGCTCCTCACGAGGCCCGGCTTTCATCGCTCCCCTGCGTGATTTTCTCCCATCAAGGGTGAGGAGTGTAGAAGAGGTCGTCTCTGTTCACCCAGTGCTACTCTCAGTTCCAGGCAGAAAGTTCCCTAGCACGGATGGTGACAGATCCTATCCCAGCATCTCTGCCTTTCACCGATCCTTGGAGGCTAACAAACTAAAACTAAAAAATGGCCACATCAGAGCTTCCTGTGAAGCACTTCCTCCTACCAACAAATTTCTACCAAAGTCTGTGGAGGAGCGATAGGGGGTAACAGTGGCATTTTGTGACCAAAGAGCAATACTGCGGGCATTAGTCCATACAATATAATGTAATCATCATACAATGTGCAACTGTATACAACTGTACAGCTCATCACAAACTCTAGGGTACTCATTCAGAATATATAGGTTGTGAAACATGGGCAAGTGTGGTGTATTTGCCTTCCTCTCACAGTCTCATTCATTTTTGCGTAATTAACCCCCTTTCCTTCTGTCTCAAAAGTAAACCGGTTGATGGCCCAAGATACAAAGTCCATGCTTTTCTTTGGTTCCTCTTTGACAAATACAAACATTTTAACGGACAGTGGCAAAAGTCTGGGTCTGTTCCTTGCTCCTTCCATTTGAAGAAGATCAGTAGTACAGACCCAGTCACCTTCTAGAGGTTCTGCCATTATCTGCAAATGTCTCTTCTTCTCTTGAGGAAGCTCTTTGCTTGAACCGCCAGGATTACTCATGGAAACCCCATTTTCCCAGTCAGGGTATATACAACAATACAAATTTATCAATATCACCATAGAAAGACCTCTGGACATTTCAATTTGCATTTTCTAGAGCATCCATGTTAGAAGGCTTAGGTCAATTCTTATATTGGGCAATTTTTGAGCAGACTATCAGCTTATGAAAGAATAAAATCAACTATTACCGGTGAATCCTAAATGGATTACAATAAATTGAAATGGAATTAGGCTTTAAAATCTTGATCGAAGCATAAAGCAATAAGAAATCCAATGTATCCAATACCTTGTGATGAAACTACTGAAACATACAGTTAATTGGGTAGGAGACAAGTAGAAATAAGTAAGAATTAAGTAAATGTTGTCACTTGCCTTATCCAGAATTGTTTTAGAATTATTGTGCATCTTGATGGCCTGATAGAAGCTGGGAGCTGTTATAGCAGCAAAAAGTAGTTCTAGGTTTCTGAGAATAGAAGTCCACCCTGTGCTCTTATATGGATATTTTCAGAATTCCCGCCCTTTCTTTACCAATCAAGTGCAGATTTTGTTGATCCCAAGGCCCTGGTTATAAGCAAATACAGTGGCCGACTGTTCTGAATAGAAATGTAAATTGATTGTTCTCGGTGGTTGATTAGTTTAAGTTACAAATATAATAATGCATTTACTTACTGGTCAAATCTGTGATTTTATAGTTTATTTTTTAATCTTAAATTTGACCTTTTTTGCAAAATTTAAACATTTTTGACTGAATTTTTAGTTTTGATATGCAGTTATAAGTAAATGGTAAATTTTGTCAAATTTTCCAGGTTATCAAAACCAAGATTAAAACATATATTTTAAAATAGTTATAGTTTTTGAACTGGTGTAAACTGTCCATAAGACAACCAATGGAATTCAGTCACAAATCGTAATTTCCTTGTGTGCAGCTGTGCTGGGGGAGAAGATGGCTAGACGGTTGGAGGAATGTTTAAACTAGGGACTGGGGAGAGGGTAACAGATGTAGAGGGCAAGATAGCGTAGAAATGGAAAGAGGGCTAAATAATTTAAATGGGGGTGGAGAGGGGGATGTGGTGAGAACAGTCAGTGGAAGAGGTAGGGATAAATATAAACCCATAAAATGTCTCACTAACAAGATGGAGGAACTAGAAGTGATAATGTTTAAAGAAAAATATGACATTGTGGGGATAAGTGAGTCATGGCTGGATTCTAGCTATGACTGGGCTGTAAATATACAGAGTATATAATAGAATATGCGGTGTCCTTATAGGTAAAAATTAAGGGAGGAACAAAGAATAATAACAAACAAACCTCACATGGACCCACCTGGATGGAACAAAACCCCATCTAGGTTTTGTTCCATCCAGGTTTGTTATATTCTCTTTGTATTCATTTGGGGTTTCTAGATGGTGTTTTATTCCATCCAGGTGGATCCATATGAGGTTTGTATGTTTATATTCTTAGTTCCCCGTTGTCATCATGTTATATGATTGTGTTATTTGTCTAATAAACAAATTTGTTTTATTTGCTTGTGGGCATTAATTTTTGGATTTATATTAGTTTACATGCAACGCTATTTTTGTGGATTCGTTCCTATATTGGCCCATCATTTTTGTTGCTTTTTTCTTTCTAATCAACTGGCAAAGTAAAACTATCAGAAATGGGGTTCTAATACAACAAGGTATGGTCAAGATAAAGGGGTATTCAGGCCACAAGAAGTTACTCCTATCCAAAAGATAGTGGATAACTTGCTGATTGATGGGCATCCGATGCTGGCAACCCCACCAATCACAAGAACTGGGGTGTTTTGCAACCTAGTTTGAACTGAACCAATGGTCTAATTCACCTCTAGACAATTACCTATTTTAGTCTCCCAAAATGTTTCTACAAGTTAGGGTTAATCAAGGAATTAGTGAAGGGGCCATGCATAAACATGGCACAACAACTGAAATACCATGAAAGATAATAGTCAATAATAACCAGTTCTTAAGGTTATTGCCTATCTTAACTATTTTAAGGTTAAGTCATCAATATTATAATCCCGGACAACCCCTTTAATTGAGCTGCCAAACAATATCATCTCTCATTTTGTGGAAGGGAAGAACATCCTTATTTAGATTTCAGCGTAACACAGATAGTTTGACCTGAGGCTTTTTGCTCAGCTGAATAAAATTATTAAAGATATCAAACCTATTGAACATACTCTAAGGAAGCCAAATGGGAGAGACTGGAGCAAATATACTGTGTGCATCAGCTGCAGGAGAGGGGTGATCTTTATTAACACAATCCTATCCACCAAAGATGATGATTATAAAAAGAGGTAGAATGGATTAGGGGCATTTCTGACTTTGTAGAAATAGGAAAATAAATCTCTTTTTGGGGTGCATATGTGTCTTTGTCCATCTTATCAGTCCTTGTCGTCTCATCCATTTTTGTGCCATTAACCCCCCTTCTTTTTGTTGTCTCAAAAGTAAACCGGTTGACAGTCCATGGTTTTCTTTGGTTCCTTTTTTAACAAATGCAAACATTTTAATGGACGGTGGCAAAAGTTTGGGTCTTTTCCTTGCTCCTTCCATTCCAAGAAAATCAGTATCACAGACCCAGTCACCACCACCTTGTGGTGCTGCCATTTATCTGCAAACTTCTCTTCTTCTCTTGAGGAATCTGTTCGCTTGAACCGTCTGGCAGAGTTGACTGAAACAGAAAAGAACATTAAGCATAAGAACTATATATATTTTCTCCTTTTAATCCCATGTGACTGGGTTAATTTTAGGGCTAAATGAATGTATTATTGAATAAAACTGAAATGTCTAAATTTCACCTCCATATTGTTTTAATTCCCATGAAAAGCTTAAAGGGTTAACACACTTCCCAAATGCTGGTTTGAAAATAGGGTGATTTTATAGGGGTTTCTAATATATACTCACCTTCAGAACTGAAGTTGTCCCTAACAAATTAGTTTGGGAAATTTTCTTTGAAATCTGGAAAATTGCTGTTACGCTTGTAAGCCTTCTACAGTAATGTCCAAAATAAAACAACAATTAAAAGATGATGCCGATATAAAGCAGAGATATTGTAGATAATGTTTATTAAAGTACTTGAGTGATCCGTTTTAACTACATAGTAGAGTAACACACACAGTTTGACCTGAGGCTTTTGCTATCAAAACTATCAAACATAGGAAGAATGGATTAGGGGCATTTCTGACTCTGTAGGAATCGGAAAAGAAATCTTTTTGAGGTACATATGTGTCATTTGGTCCATATGATCAGTCCTTGTCGTCTCATCCAGTTTCAGGCCATTAACCCCTTTCTATCTTCTTGAAAGTAAATCAGTTGTCGGCCCAAGATTCAAAGTCCATGCCTTTTCTTTTGGTTCCTTTTTAACAAATACAAACATTTTGACAGATAGTAGCAAAAGTCTGGGTCTCTTCCTTGCTCCTTCCATTCGAAGATCAGTATCACAGACCCAGTCACCTTCTTCTAGAGGTTCTGCCATTATCTGCAATCTTCTCTTCTTCTCTTGAGGAATCTGTTCGCTTGAACCATCTGGCAGAGTTGACTGAAAGAGAAAAGAACATTAAGCATAAGAACCATATATGTATAGGGAAGATCAGATTTTAAATATAAAGCAATAAGGCCAGGATTACTCATGGAAACCCCATTTTCCCAGTCAGACAGGGAATATCCAAGAATACAAATTTATCAATATCACCATAGAAAGACATTTGGACATTTCAATTTGCATTTTCTAGAGCATCCATGTTAGAAGACTTAGGTCACTTCTTATCTGTGAATTTATTCAGGGTCTTACATTCTGATGGATTTGTAAGGCAAAGTCAGAGAATAGAATTCTCCACAGCTTTACAACATTATTGGATCACGTCCTCTTGCAAAAAGTCCAAAGATGAGACTGTATTGGGGAATTCCTATTTATTCAATTGCATTAATCAATTCAAATAAATCCAATCAAAATAAATGAACGAAGGTCGATCTAGACTTTAGTTATGTATATTGGGTAATTTTTGAGAAGAATGAAGTCCAACTATTACCGGTGAATCCTAAATGAAAAGAAATTGAAATGGAGTTTAGGTTTTAAAATCTTGATCAAAGCATAAAGCAATAAGAAATCCAATACCTTGTGCTGAAACTACTGAAACCTACAGTTAATTGCGTAGGAGACAAGTAGAAATAAGTAAGAATTAAGTAAATGTTGTCACTTATCTTATCCAGGATTGCTGTAGAATTATTGTCCATCTTGATGGCCTGATAGAAGCTGGGAGCTGTTATAGCAGCAAAAAGTAGTTCTAGGCTTCTGAGAATATAAATCCATCCTGTGCTCTTATATGGATACTTTCAGAACCCCTACCCTTTCTTTACCAGTCAAATGCAGATTTTGTTGATCCCACGGCCCTGGTTATAACCAAATACAGTGGCCGACTGTTCTGAATAGAAATGTAAATTGTTTTTGGTGGTTGATTAATTTGTTAGAAATGGGTTTTTGTTTTGCAAAATTAGTAACTCATAAAAAGAATGAGGCTAAGGCCCCACATAGCGGGTCGCAGCAAAAAGAGCGGGAAAAACCACAGTGGCATCGCATTTTTTTTTTTCCCGCAGTGTTTTTTATGAAGTCCGCAGAGGTTTTCTCTGCAGACTTTCTACTTCCATTATACCTATAGAGAAACCACTGGCGTTTCCATAGGTATAATTGACACGCTGCGATATCCAAATCCGCGATGGTTTTGGAAATTGCAGCATGTCTTCTGCACTTATTTCTAGCGAATCCCATCCACACCTTGTAGTGACTGTAAAATGCTGTGTTTTTGCCACATGGAGCCCTGGCCTTAGAAATTCCTTGAGGGGTGTAGTTTCTAAAATGTGGTCACTTTGGGGGGTTTCCATTGTACTGGAAACCAATCCAGCAAAATTTGTCTTTCAAAAGTCAACTCGAGCTCTTTCCATTCTGAACCCCACCATATATCCATACAGCAGTTTACGACCACATATGGGGTATTTCCGTGTTCAGGATAAATTGTGTAAGAAACAGTGGTCTGTTTTTATTTCTTTAACCTCTTGTAAAAATGAAAAATTTGGGGCTAAATGGACAGTTTATTGGAAAAGAATAATTTGCCAATTTTTACATCTCTGCTAATAAAATCTGTGAAACAGCTGTGAGGTCAAAATGCTCACTATACCACTTGATTTATTCTGTGAGGGGTGTAATTTTCAAAACAGGTCACTTTTGGAAAATTCCATTGTATTGGTACTCTAGGGGCTCTGCAAATCAGACATGACACCCGAAAACTATTCCAGCAAAGTCTGTTTTCCAACACCCAATGTTGCTCCTTCCCTTCCGTTTGTTGCCGTATGCCCAAACATTAGTTTACATCAATATGTGGGGTATTTTTGTGCTGGGGAGAAAGTTCACAAAAATCTGAGATGCATTTTCTCCTTTAACCCCATGTAAATGTGTTTTAGGGCTAAATGAATGATTTATTGAATAAAAGTGAAATGTCTAAATTTCACCTCCATATTGTTTTAATTCCTGTGAAAAGCTTAAAGGGTTAATGCACTTCCCAAATGCTAGTTTGAAAATGGGGTGATTTTATAGGGTTTCTAATATATAGGCCTTTATAATCCCTTTCAGAAATGAAGTGGTCCCTACAAAATTAGTTTGGGAAATTTTCTTGTAAATCTGGAAAAATCACTTATGTACTTCGGTGGTCCATTTTAGCTACATCGCAGAGTAATGCACATAGTTTGGATTTCTTCTATTAAAACTATTAGGCTGGGGCCCCACGTGGAGTAAACGCTGCATTTCGTCCGTGGCGTTTTACAGTCTCAGCGAAGTGGATTGGATTCTTGTGAATCCCATGTCCACTTTGCAGTAAAGTATGCAGTACAGACTCATCGCAATTTCAAAACCGTAGCGGTTTTGGAAATCACAGAATGTCAGTTATATCTACAGAAATGGTGGCGGTTTCCCTATAGATATTATTGAAGTGGAAAGTCGGCAGAGGAAAACTCTGCAAACTTTGTCAAAAGCGTTGCGGGAAGAACCAGGATTTTTCCCGCAGCGCTTTTTTTGCTGCGTGGGACCTTAGCCTCAAGTGTTTATGTTCCAGTTGTATCTTCATTCTTGTGTTCATTGCACATTGACTACCCTCATTTTTTGCAATATAAGGTGGGGATGATATTGTAGGTTTTGGGGTTTGGGTTGCAGGGCTTTTGTTTTATTATGACACCCGTCTGGCTCTATTCATACTGTTTATTGGCTTGGGTATGTTCATGCTGCATCTACAGTGTCTACCTACAGTATGTACTGGGAAAGCTTATGTTAAACAGATCCATAGGCCCCCATTATAACAATGAGTGTTTTTCTGTTTTCAAGAATTTTATTGGGTTTTAACTTTAAGGCACAGTACAGTATACATTTGTAAAGTTACAAGCATGTATAACATACAATCTTCCCAAATTGTGTAACCCATACAAATATTTTGCAGCAAAATTGTTGAACAAGCATTAAAGGGAAACGATCACCTCGCCCTTCCCTTTTAAACACTATAGCTGTGTAGAAGTTGTGACCTGCGGATGACAAGAAAAAGATCTTTTCCAAAGATCCCTGATCAAAGCTTTCACCAGTGAAATCACTATACAGCTAGATTCCTCCCCTTGTCCAGTGGGAAATTATAGTCCCATCGACGTCATCATTTGCTTGGTGAAGTCTCACGTATGCGCAGTATGTGCCACAAAATCTCGTGGCTAAGCAGATGATGACATCATAGCAGTGAGACGATCATTTCTCTCTGGTCAGGGGGTTGCACAAAGCTGTACAGGTGCGTGTTTTCAACTGTGAAAGTTGTGCTCGGGGGTCTCTGGGAATGGTCCCTGTGCTATGCGTGCCAAATTTGCATAATGAAGGTATAATCTGTAATGTCAGAGCATTTACAGTGCTATGGAGGCAGTTTGAAGGGGTTGGGGGAGGTGATAGACTTCTTTTTAAAAAAGGATAATATCAGTAAAGAGAGATATATTACGCTATACCTGCAGATAATTCAAATAAAAAAATAAAAACAGCAATAAACACTGTTAGTATTCTGGTATCTTGGTGAACTAAGAGGTGGAATTGCGTTAGTGTCAAAATGGGAGAAGAGAGGAGAGACTGGATATTTGCCAGAAATTCCATTCTTCGGCCAGGGCCCCACGTGGCGTAAACAATCTAGCGAATCCCATCCCCTCTTTGGGGTAAAATCAGCGCAGTGGACACCACTGGGGTTTTGGAAATCGCAGCATGTCAATTATACCTACAGAAACGCCAGCAGTTTCCCTATACGTATAATTGAAGCAGAAAGTCTGCAGAGGAAACCTCTGCAAACTGTGCAAAGCACTGCAGCAATGATGTGTTGCCGCCACGGTTTTTCCCACAGAGCTTTTTTGCTGCCGGACGCCATGTGGGGCCTTAGCCTTCTACAGATTTATAGTGTTTGACCTGTTAAATGTATGTCAGAGCCTCTAAAAGTTATTCTTTACCTCAATGCTTTAAACAATCTTCTAGTACTGTACATACCCCACTACACACAATTCATACCACTAAAAAAGCATGGAATGGATTTATAACAAAAACCTATCCATAACCTACCTATGAAGAAAGTAAAATTACCAATACACATAATTGAAAGGAAATCACCAGAAATAAAAATCTCTTTGGAAAGAGATGGGAATACTTTATAGGGATGACCTATACAATGAAACTCACATATGCTGTTACTCAGATATCTCCCACAAATATGGTATAAGCAAATGAATTTTATAAATTTCTCCAAAGTAGTGGTATACTAAGAAAACTTCCTTACCCACTCCTAATTTTACCCAACATAATAGTCTCATATCTACAAAACCAAATAAGAACTCAGATAGGTATTAGCACTTTTTACCATGTTCTTTCTTGTGAAACTCATTTAGCTTCCCAAAATCGTATTCAAAAATGGCAGACGGATCTAAATAAACCATTTAAAAGTGAAATATGTTTGAAAACTTATAAGATAATGCTCAAATCTTCATTCTGTGCCAACCATCACAAACTTTACTATAAAGCACTTCATAGATGGTATGTGACCTGTTATGTATGATCTAAAATATACCCAACAAATCCACCCCAATGCTGGAGGAAATGTGACAATTTGAAACCTTACTACACATATTCTGGAAAAGCCCATTAATAAAACCTCTCTGGCATTCCATCCAAAATATAGTAAATCTAATAACCCATTGTATGATATCTCTTACACCAGAATTAGCCATACTGGACATAAGACGTAATACAGTTCCAAAAACATTCCGAACATTTCTTCATCCTATATTTCTAACACTCTGAGCTAATCCAAAACTGGAAATCATCTAACAATGAGTGTTTTTTACGCAACAGACTGGGCTATTCCATATAAAGGCATCCTATAAAATAACCTAAACATTTTTTAACATGAATGTCTATGGGTGACAGAAGCCATTACAAACATCAGCATGGCATAGTTTATTTTACATAAAAAATCTCATGCAGACAGCAATATTGCTCCTAGAGGACAATAAGATGCCTCACATACCTGTAGGTACTCCTTGAGGAACTATGGACTCGACTTCCTCATAAGTCCATAGAATGTTTTGTTGGAAAAACATTTTTAACAGAACGGTAGCTTGCTGCTTTTTGCTAAAAAATGGAATTATGTAATCTTTGGTTAATAGGTTAGGTATAATTGTTGGCCTACTGTTTTCTACTGTATATAAAAAAAGGTGTAGATAAAGTGTCTCAGGCTTGGCTCTTTGGGTGTCATACAGGGATTTCTGAAATGTGCGCTCTCCTCTGGAATGTGACATGGATTAAAGTTTGGTGCCATATTCCAATTCCTCCTTCTTTTTAGATGTTGCTTTTTGGTCTCTGAAATAAAAAAAAAAAATGATTTATGCTCTTGATAAAGTTTTTGGTAGTATTTGGATGTAATCATAACTTTATACAGTGGGTACGGAAAGTATTCAGACCCCTTTAAATTTTTCACTCTGTTTCATTGCAGCCATTTGCTAAAAGCAAAAAAGTTCATTTTATTTCTCATTAATGTACACTCAGCACCCCATCTTGACAGAAAAAAAACAAATGTAGATATTTTCGCAAATTTATTAAACAAAAAATTGAAATATCACATGGTCATAAGTATTCAGACCCTTTGCTGTGACACTCATATTTAACTCACATGCTGTCCATTTCCTTCTGATCCTCCTTGAGATGGTTCAACTCCTTCATTGGAGTCCAGCTGTGTTTAATTAAACTGATTGGACTTGATTAGGAAAGGCACACACCTGTCTATATAAGACCTCACAGCTCACAGTGCATGTCAGAGCAAATGAAAATCATGAGGTCAAAGGAACTGCCCAAGGAGCTCAGACAGAATTGTGGCAAGGCACAGATCTGGCCAAGGTTGCAAAAGAATTTCTGCAGCACTCAAGGTTCCTAAGAGCACAGTGGCCTCCATAATCCTTTAAATGGAAGAAGTTTGGGACGACCAGAACTCTTCCTAGACCTGGTCGTCCAGCCAAACTGAGCAATCGTGGGAGAAGAGCCTTGGTGAGAGAGGTAAAGAAGAACCCAAAGATTACTGTGGCTGAGCTCCAGAGATGCAGTAGGGAGATGGGAGAAAGTTCCAGTTCCACAAAGTCAACTATCACTGCAGCCCTCCACCAGACGGGGCTTTATGGCAGAGTGGCCTGAAGGAAGCCTCTCCTCAGCGCAAGACATATGAAAGCCTGCATAGAGTTTGCCAAAAAAACACATGAAGGACTCCCAGACTATGAGAAATAAGATTCTCTGGTATGAGATGAAGGTTGAACTTTTTGGCGTTAATTCTAAGCAGTATGTGTGGAGAAAACCAGGCACTGTTCATCACCTGCCCAATACAATCCCTACAGTGATACATGGTGGTGGCAGTATCATGCTATGGGGGTGTTTTTCAGCTGCAGGGACAGGACGACTGATTTGCAATTGAAGGAAAGATGAAAGCGGCCAAGTACAGAGAGATCCTGGAAGAAAACCTCTTCCAGAGTGCTCTGGACCTCAGAGTGGGCCGAAGGTTCACCTTCCAACAAGACAATGACCTTAAGCACACAGCTAAAATAACAAAGGAGCGGCTTCGGAACAACTTTGTGGCCATTCTTGACTGGCCCAGCCAGAGCCCTGACCTCAACCCAATTAAGCATCTCTGGAGAGACCTGAAAATGGCTCCACCAACGTTCACCATCCAACCTGACGGAACTGGAGAGGATCTGCAAGAAAGAATGGCAAAGGATCCCCAAATCCAGATGTGAAAAACTTGTTGCATCATTCCCAAGAAGACTCATGGCTGTACTAGCTCAAAAGGAAGGGGCTTCTACTCAATACTGAGCAAAGGGTCTGAATACTTATGACCATGTGATATTTCAGTTTTTCTTTAATAAATTTGCAAAAATATCTACTTTTTTTTTTTTTTTCTGTCAAGATGGGGTGCTGAGTGTACATTAATGAGAAATAAAATGAACTTTTTTTGCTTTTGGCAAATGGCTGCAATGAAACGAAACAAAGTGAAAAATTTTAAGGGGTCTGAATACTTTCTGTACCCACTGTAAGTCTGGAAAGTTTACAGTTTTGATTATTGTATACTGATCTGTTAATTATTCTGCGAGATCCAAAAAAAATTTGGAAAGAAATTTGTATCGTTCACAATTCTTTTCGTTTTTCCATTTACAATCAATTATGGTCTAAAGGCAGTTTCAGGTGGCCATAGTACGGCACATTTTAGGGTACATATTGGGTCACATTTATCAATCCAAGTCCGACACTTTTCTGTCTACATTTGCACCAAAATTCATAGCGCACAGCATTTACGACATATTTTCGCCAAAAATTCCCGCCGTGCGCCACATATTTGTCTCAATAAGCGAGAGATTATTTGTGTCTGCTTATGTTATGCCAAGAATTGTAGGGTCTTTTTTGATGCGTGTGCCAAATATTTGTTCTTTACATCCTCAAGTTAAGATTTGTCTACAGATTTGGTCTACATGTGTTGCGCCAAATATTTCTCTATTTTTGAGTCAAGTATTTGTCTCATGGTGAGTCAGAATTTTGGACCTTCTAGAAACACTCCATAAAGGTCCGTACGACAGATTCATAAATATGAATTCATAAATCTATGAATGAGCAAAGACAGTATTGATAAATGTACCCCATTGTGTCCTCTGAAGTTCCACACTGAAGTTCACTACTAGTTCACTGAAGTGCACTACAAATAAAGAGGGCCTAAGAAGCCCTTTCTCAAGTTTCAGCAGTACACTCAGCCCCCTTTCAGCAAGGTAAGAAAATGTCAGATGAAAGTCCATCCATATAAAGACCACCAGTACAAGGAGCGTCTTTTCGTTCTCATTGTGGGGGTCCTCAAACAAGTGACCCACCATCAATGACATCTCTGTGTATTCACGAAACAACCCCTTTAAACCGGACAGCCATTATGATAGGTCCACTATATTGCTGCTTGCTAGAACATGCACAACCTGTGTGGCCTCATTTTAGAGAATGTATAGGTGTGGGGAGTTCAGTCATTTGCTGAAGTATATATGCAATATGTCACTGGCTTATTCAGCTATTGCCAACAATTTGTACATTCCTGGACAGTCTGTTAAAGAGACACTCCACCCAAAACTAAGGTTTATCATGTGTTGTGTTTTAAGGATTTCTGTGTGTCATTCGCTTCTGTAATTTTTCTTGCAGCTTCTGTCTCTATATATCACACTGGGGCTGTTGCATTGTAACAGTGTGAAATGAGCTTCAGTGACTTATTTTTTCTATTTAAGTCTGAGGATCATTTGAGTGTTACTCATACAGATTCCAGACTTCCTGTATGATATTGTCCAGACAATACCATACAAGTTCTCTTCGTGATGAAGGGACAGAAACTTCAATCACAGTTACTGCTGATGATAGACAGCTCCTGTCACACAGTTATATTAAAGGAGACCACAGCACAGCCTCCCTGACTGTATACGTACACAGTTGGCCAACATTGAGACCCCTCCAGCTTGTAAAGTTGGTGCTTTGCTCCCACTCCTACAAACACCTGGGGGCATTTTGTTCATTTAGTACTTACCTGGCTACTACCTCTTCCACTGTGTCCAGCAGTGGGGTATTAAGGGTCTCGGGCAGCCATATAACAGGCAATCCACAAATAATAGGTACCGATCCAAAAATAACCAAGGGAAGAAATGATGCATACACCTTGGTCATCATTGCTAGGGGTGCAACTATGGCACCCAATCTCATCATCATGTTAGTGAATCCTAGTCCAGTTTGCCTGCAAGGATAAGATGGCACTTGAGAAGCATGTGTTTAAAATATGTTGAATATTTATTAAAAAATAAAATGATTAGTTGCCATGGTAATATTTTATGGTTTTTATGTTCATCTTAGTACAGAACTTTTTCTACACCAAACAAAAGCAAACTCAGCTACATCTTGTACATATCACATAACATTCTCAGCAAGCTGCATTATATGTTAAGGAGAACCGCTCTAGTGCCAAACAAATAGCTCTAAAACTACATTTACAAGGTTGATTCTTAGACGGGTCTGTACTGAAGTGGGAAAAAATATATATTTAAAATGCAGTGATATTTTAAAAGATTATTCCTTCCTCAGCGCATAAGGCTGAATGTATAGTATGAGTTTCTGGTTATACATTTATGTTTAAAGCATATCTACAACAGGGTCCTCCGAACCCCATCCCACCAGGTGAGGCAGCTACTGACTGCTGCATCTGGGTAAGGGTGTAGACCGCATTGGAGAAACCCTATTTTGGAGATAAGTATGGGTGCCTGAGATGGTACCTGCACCTATCGGACATTGACACTAGGGGCAATAGATAAACCTTTGCAGTGGGTGAAGGAAAGCCTAGCTACAGCTCTGCCATAGACACTAGACAAGTCTCAGTCAAATGAGCCACTTTGGCAGGATCAGCCAATGAGCAAACACTTATGGGGTCATCTGATTCTCCTCTGACGCGCGTCAAGGAAAAAAAAGGATTGGGTACAATGGGGATTGGGCGCAATTGGGATCAGGTCACCAAGTAATCAGGAGGACAGGGGATGGAAAGTCCCCCTAAGGCCTCCTTGTGAATGGAACACTAGCTGGGCACAGCCCATAAAAGTGAATGGTGTGCCGGTCATGCAAGTGTGCTGCCACTCCATTCACAAGGAGGCCTTTTGGTCCCCTGTCCTCCTGATCATTGGGGGACCGGACTATCTTGCCCCCAGCGATTGGGCACTTATCCCCTGTCCTGTGGGTAGGGGATAAGTGTCCATAACACAACCCCTTTCAAGCTATTCCAGTCTTAATAATTGAAGACAAATTCTTTGGATAGGTCATCAGTTGATGAAGGGGTCTAACACCTGGGGCCGAAGCCGATCAGTAGTTTGAAGAGACTGTAGCATTCGGGTCCTGCAGCCTTTTCACTACCTAGCACAACACCGTACATTTGTATAGGAGCTCTGCTTGGTATCACAACTTATCCCATTCACTTGAATGGGGCCGAGCTGCAAATAGGCCATGTGACCAATGAATGGAAGCAATACTCAGGGAGCGCTGCTGCCGCGTCAGCAGCTCTGTCCTGGGTGTTGGACCCCCACTGATCCTGAATTGATAGACCTAACCTAAGGATAGATCGAATAATAAATCCTGATAAACCTGTTTAAGGGAAATCCATTAGGAATGTATTCAGCGTCCAGTAACAAAGCAGAGGAATAAAACATTTTATATTAAAATATTGCTAAGCATGAAGAATTGTTGTAGTCTAGACTCAGGTTTATAGCCTGATGGTACACTATAATCCTTCCACAATGAGACAGGCCAGATTTTCATTAAGTGCAGAGACTGTTCTGTTGCATCAGGAGGGGAATGTACATTATTTAGCAGTCCATCTTCTACATGATCTCATTCTGGATAGACATTAGCAGCCATTACTGTATGATGTATCCAGAGTGATTTATGGCCTAAACGGTACAAATTCCTTGTCCTCACTGCACCTCCATTTGGTGGGCATGCTATATACAGAAGTGTTGGAATACAACTATTTTACTGCATTGTCCTGTAATAGAATTAGTTACTGCTAATGTATAGTATCTAGTGAGTTGCAGCATTGTTTCTACAAGATTGTACTTACGATATACCTTATACATAGAATAAGGATGAGTTCTATCATCTTTTCTGACGGACAATCTTCACATGGACATTTTTCTTAGTGTATCTACAATTATGAAGCAACTCTTCATGGAGAGGGGAGGGGGAGGTGGGAGCTGCTGGAAAAGACATAGAAATAGCTGCAGCTGCTAAGCTCAGCTACACTGGGAGTCAGAGAGCTCTTTTAGCACTCATGATCAAAGTCTACCAACCCACAGAATGAGACAATAAATCAATAAACTAGCCACAGCTTCCGCCTCCTCCCCTCTCTACAGAGTTCTGTGTGTGGCATATACGGAGATGCACTCTAACTAGTCTGAGTCAAGATAAGGAGTGGTAGATCAGCCTAATAAGTGAAGAAGGAAACCAATTTCTTTAATAAGATCTATTACAAAGTGTCTTATATTCTCCTGCCCTATTCATATATGAAATGTGGTTTTATAACTGAAGGTACACTTTGAATATTTGAAGGGTCTCTGCACCATATAACATGGGGTAGAGTTTGCCAACCAGGTTCCCCTAAAACCCTAGGACTTCATGAAATTTGGTCAGAGATTCACTAGGAGACATTGCAGATGGCAAACCAATTTCAACTTGCTGAAGATGCCTGACATGGTACACAGCCATCGACAGATGGGTCTAGCCTCTCCAACTTCATGACCAGTCATTCAAATGACCGGCTGTCCATGTAAAGCAGAGGTGGGCTCCTCCACAGCAGGAGTAGGTTTTATGGAGTAGCTCTCCATTGAGCTTCATAGATGGGCAGAGTTCCCTTTTCTGACATGTCCATAAGCTGAGAACTGACCCTTCTATCATTCTGATATGTATGACTAGAGATGAGCGAACCTTTCAAAGTCTGCTTCATTTCGATTCAGCCAGTTTAGACCAAAAGTTAAATTGGGAACCAGAACACAAATTGTCAAAAAGAGTTGTGTACGACGCTTTAAGGGCACCTAGAACTTTATCTAAACCCTTTTAGCTTTCTAAGAAAACACAGACCAATGTCAGTGACAGTAGCAGATATGGCAGATATGGCCGTGCAATTGGAAGGAGTGCAAGTCCAATAGGTCTATTTAATTGGAATAGAGTATGCCTTTCAGTTTCCCATCTGCCTAAGGCTATTATGGAGTGGAGTATGGCTCTGGATCCTACTTGCCCTGTATTCACATTTGTAAATCTATTCTGGATCCAAGAGATTTATCTGGTGTAGGGTCCCAGCTGAATGAGGTCACCTTGTTGGGGCAGATATTGGGCTTTTTAATGTTTGATCAACTATGTACTGTATAACTAAGAACCTCTAATGTATAAGTATAGTTTATAAAACAACTCATTTCTGTGTAGATATTAAATACTAGCAGTAATGCAATGTGATCTCTATTTCTATATGTCCTGGTATTGTGTGTAGAGAGCTGCCTCATTTTTTGCATAGATAGATCTCATGGATATATCATGTATATGTGTAGTTTACCTGAGCTCAGTTGGATAAAGTTCAGCAGTATAAAGATAAGAGCAGACAATAGAAGAGCCAAGAAAAGCCTTGGCCAGAGCGGTGACAGACAACTGGAGCAGTATTAAATCTGAAATACAAAAAAAAAAAAAAATTATGCAACAAATGGTTAAACTGGTCGACCAATCAGGGCAGGCGACCCTTGTTCAAAGACAATCCCCAATTCTGCAGATCATCTGATCTGCTGCTGTAATCCCAAATTCAGCCGATACTGTATCTATCGCCAGTAAAAGCCCCATACAGACCTTTATGACTTCCAAATGACTTTTTATGATCACTTTATTTTTCTTAAGTAAACCTTTCAGGTGAGTTCTCTTGCCCTGTCTGAGAGCAGGATGTGACAAAGTAAGAGAAGCTGAGCTCTATGATATGTATAGGTTTTACATGATTCGGAGCAGGAGTAAATTCGAGCAGGACTCCTAAGAAATATAGTGAGAGTCAAGTGACCAGGGTGTTCTATTTTTACCTATATACTGTACAGTGTGAAAAGGAGCATTCCTAATATCATTGTATGCCAGAAATGCCACCTATAGGATTCTCACCTCTCAAGGAAATAAAAGGGGTCCCCATCTGCTGCTGATACAGTCTCCATATACTTCAGCCATGTTTTGATGGAGTGTGCTGTATGGATCATGTAGCAGCCAGGAATTGGTGGAAGGGGAGTCAGTGGATTCTCACCTATGGGATTCTCACATAGAAGCCATCTATAGCATACACTATGCACATGCCACAAATGCCTAAGGTGGGAATACCCAGTTAAAAACTGCCTTTGTACATTGACTAAGCTTTCCACTTATCCATTCAGAAACTACAACTTTTAGCATATTCTTAACCCCTTCTTGCCATGTGACATACATAGATGTTAACACAAATTGTTGTACGTATACACAATGGCAGATGGAGCAAGGGGGCCTGTGTGCTTTCAAATGAGGGCTGAACTTTTATCTCAGTCCAGCTCTGGTCCTGAGTATATATACCCAATGTTAAGCTCAAACACAGTGTACAATATACAGATCCTAATCTACAGTATTTATTCTTGGTGTTTCTAAGGGTTTGTGCACATGATCGTAGTCATGTGCAGGTCTGTGGAAAACTGAACATTTGGCACATGGGTGGCATCTGTGTTAAGTCCGTTTTTCCCAAGGACCTTATGAATAGATTAGACCGAGCCACAAAAATAAACAGGAATAGGAACTGCTCCATATTTTACAGCCCTGATCTGTAAAAAAAAAAAAAAAAAAAAAATACAGTAGTGTACAGTAGTTCCTTAGTCATGTAAGACATTTCTGGGGATCTCAACAAGATTGTTCTAGTAAAATATCCAGATTTATATAGAACCAGAATCAGAGCAGTTACACAGGACAATGAGCACTTACCAGATGGAACTGCCAAACTGCACAGTATGAAGACTCCAGAAGACATAAGGAAAAACACAACTGCGAATCGCCTTCCCACATAAGCAGCAACGACTGCACCAAGAACTCTAAAAGGGAGCTCCGAGCAGCCAAAAATCACCTGTAGGAGGTATAAATTGATCCCGAACCGCTGGATATCCATTGCAAGAGCAAAGAAGCAGAAGCTGCAGGAGAACCTATAATGTCAATGTGGAAATGAAGGATAAATAGCGGAGTATGACAAATTGCTACTGTACCTAACACATAGACTGGTAAATCTACCAAACCTGTCTATTAGTGCAAACTAGACTAGACAACCTAAAAGTGTTCCAGATTTGTTATGGTGGCTGATGCTGGGTGATACATTTGGTGCATATTTAGACTGTGAGGTGTAAGTTTACATCACCTATTGTTGGTTCTTAAGTCGCATGTTTTGGCACATGGTGTCTCATCTTAAGCCTTTATACCAGCAGGTAATGCAAGGATCATGGGCTGTAGTTACTGCTATGATAATACTATTATCAAACATATAAACTTTATTAAATTTCCATAGATAAATTGCAATACAATGATAAAAAATTGTGCAATATAGAAAGATACAAAATGGCCAGTACAGTACTATATGCATATGGACAGAGGATCAAGTAGTTAGCAGTAGGTCAGGGCTTCACTGACAGTATCATCTTTAACATCAAAGAGACTAAAATACATAATTGTAGTTCTAGGAATTTACTGTCAAGGCATGCTTACAATGTTAGTATGGACCAAAAGCAAATAGTTATATAGAAGGGGTGCAGAGCGGAATAATTCCTGGACACGAGAGAGAGTTGGAGAATATGGGGTAGTAGAGTATAAAAGAAAGCGGTTGGGCTGCACGTCACTTCTCTCTATTTAATTGTGGGTCTTGGTTTAAATTAGGCAGGGCCCCAAAGGCTTGCTTTCCTCTCCCACCTTCACTACTTGGCTTGGGCTTGGATCACCAAGTCCTAGCACCTCCTGGGTTGTCAAGGTGGGACATGGTGGTACAACCCTGAAGTTCAAGAAGAGGGGCATTTATCCTGTTCCAGCTTCTTTCTGGATACTGTAGCTGCGAGCTCCCCCCTTGAGTTGGTATTTTGGGATTGTATTATCAGTTTTACCTTCAGTACATGGCACTATAGAGAGGGCTTGCATATCTTTTATCCCATGAGCACTAAGACTACCTGCGTCTGCTGTGGTGCTCTCCACAAGAAGTAACAGTACCTCTTGAGCCTACTGCCAAAGCTGTAACTAAATCCATGCCCAAATGCAAAATCTGTAATAGGGTCCTTCACCCATTATATGCCATTTATGGGGCTGAGGAAGCTTTTGGATAAGTCTTAGTTCTGTACACAATAGGACTCCTAAGATGGCAGAAGGCATCATAATTTTGAAATGGACTGAATATGGGGCAGAAGGTTCTGAATCACAATTCTTGACACAGTATTGGTGGAGTCTAGTAGTGTTACATGGATGAAAACATCAGATTTAGGTAAGTAGTAAAACAGTGTAAGGCTAAGGCCCCACGCAGTGCTTTGCACAGGTTCTCAGCAGACTTTACCCAGTTTTAAAATAAGACGGGCACAAGGAAAAGTGTCCTATGGGCAGCAGCCCTTGGATTCTCCTTACCCAACTCCACTCAATTGACTATTTGCAGATAAGAAGTGACCTGTCAATCAAGTGAAGCTGGGTGGGGGAGAAGTCAGAGGGGCGCCTTCCTGTGGACACTTCCTCCCCATACCTGCTGCTTTATATTTTCTGAGCAGCATTTCAGAGTACTGTCATATCATAGAATCATAGTTCTTCGTAAAGAGGCAGCGTGTCAGTACTTTGTTGCCAGTGATTAGGGCAGACAAACTGATGGCAGGTTCCTTTACTTCAATCCCATCCAAGACCATATTATGATCCACAAGATATTTGTCAGTAGTCACAGCTAAATCTGATTATTTGTTCAGAGATTGACCAG
Source organism: Leptodactylus fallax (assembly GCA_947044405.1). Classification (NCBI taxonomy): domain Eukaryota; kingdom Metazoa; phylum Chordata; class Amphibia; order Anura; family Leptodactylidae; genus Leptodactylus; species Leptodactylus fallax. The sequence continues at coordinate 2,237,891 of CAMRHE010000138.1, read as the reverse complement.
ATTTCAGTTCACCTTCAGCACTAAATTGGAAACCATATACTGTATATAATAAGAATAAGATGGATCACCATGACATCGAGAGGCTAATGGTCAATTTTCGCATTGCTGGCGTACGAAAAAGGTCAAAGGGCGTCAGCTTGGACAATGTTTTTGAGTTTTGTGCTTTCTGTTGGGTCAACATCTGCAAAAGGAAATGGAGAAAAGGACAATCTGCAATGAAATCCACAATATAGTGATTGCTATTACTACAGACCATACAACACAGAAATAGGAGGATTTTCTGAATAACATTCATAACAATGGAGTAAGATACTGTAGGGGCAATGTCGTCTGCTCTGACAATGTGTTGTTCTTAGCAGGGAAAGCTAACAGCAATTTTTTCATTAGGGCACAATCGGTGAACTGTTCATCGCAGTGTAAGTATTTGGAGTTGGGCTACTCTTCATTCTGGCTTATTGAGGTCCATCACCAGTGCTGGATTTACAGAAGCCTGTAACACAGATTGGTGCCATAAACTGTCCATATACTTTAGATTAGGGTTGACCAAAACCCAACAATTTCAGTGAGACAGGTCGACCATCTAATGTGTGAGGTGTCCTGACTCTTCACCTTTGGCAGCCAATGTGAAAAAGATGGATTAGGCTGTACAAATCTTTATTGCATGACCTAAAATCCAGTCCTCAGTCAGAACATGTGTCCATTTCATCACAGGACGGGTGTCCATTTTTAAAATAGGTGCATTATTCCAGTGCGTAATGGCCAATTTTCACTTACCTATCCCTGCTCCTGTCCACAGCCCCCTCCAGGAAACGAACCATATAACATCCTGATGCTCAGTGCCACAATGCGACAACTGGTATGTAATATGCAGCGCTCCATGGAGACCTAAGCGAAGGTGGCAGTGGACAGGAATTTGGGGAAGGCAAGTGAAAATTGGCCATTCCCTCTGAAGTAATCCAGCACCTATGGGGGACACAAGATAGTGTGGGGGCCCTTACTGTACTGGAGGTCTGAAAAAGGGCCCTTAATGTATGGAAGCCTGAAACATGGGCCCTTACAGTAAGGGGGCATTATACCATGTGGGGAGCGGGGGGTGCCGCCAGTCAAAAGCTTGCTATGGGACCCCATCTTTCCTAATACACCCCTGCATAGTCATATCTCATTTGTCTAATTTGTGGCATCTATGTATATTTATTATGGCTATTTCACTGTATATACAGTATTCTCTAGGTGTTTATTGTACAATTTTGGAAGTGTTTAGTTTTTTTTTTTTTGTCACAACTACCCATGTTAAAATTTAATAAATTTAATTTATAATTTATAAAAGCATAACTACAATTTTCCCAATGGCCACTAAATGTCAGTAACACCTTCATATACAGGTACAAATGCTTGCTGCTAAATCTTCCTAATATTGAAAACATGAATCTTTTATCATTATATACTATATACTGGCTAAAAAATCTGCCTCTTCTCACCTGTCTCTCTTTTCTGTATGTCTGTTCTGCAGTTACTGACTAATACTATGACCAGGAACATATTCTTTGTATTGGCATTTTCTGGCTACCTGCACATTGTCTACTCACTGTTGTCAGATTATCTGGGAAAAACTGGTTAATCTGGATACTACATCAATATTAGGACTTTTATACCATAAATTTACAAAAGTGTTTTTACTGTATTGAAATCTTTCATTAGGGCACAGACATTAAATTTTTTGACATATTAGGTAATAACATCAAGTCACGAGTATATGCAACTCTTAAAGTGATTTATACATTTATACAATAAAGGAAAATTGTTGCATTACTTGGTATTTAGCTCAAAAAAGCCAAATGTACCCCTGGTGTCATTAGGAGTGGACCATTTGAGAGGGAGACCAGTACCCCCTATTATAGCTATAGTACTCCCTATTATGGCTATTAGTTGGGCAGATTAACATAGGTTAGCTATCCTTAGTATACAGTACATGGAGTGCAATGATATGATCTGGGACCCCCACCAATCCAAAGAATGAAGAGGACACAGTGCTGCATAGGGCTGCATCCCCTTCATTTTTTATCCCATGTACCCAATATTATTATTGTTTTATATAGCACCATTAATTCCATGGTGCTTTACATTTGAGGGTTTACATACGGTACACCAGATATACAAAACAAATATAATACTAACAGTGACCAACTGGCATAGATAGAGGGCCCTGCCCGCAAGGGCTTACAGTCTATGAGCGCAGAGGGATAGAGACAGAAGGTGGGGGTAGAGGCTGTACATATGGCGGTGTGGTGACAGTAGTGTTATTGGAGGTTGTAGGCCTTCTTGAATAGGTGAGTCTTCAGGGCCTTCTTGAAGCTTGTGATTGTGGGGGACAGTCTGATGTGTCTTGGTAGTGAGTTCCAGAGTATGGGGGATTCCCGGGAGAAGTCTTGGAGACGTTTGTGTGAATAGTGGATAAGAGCAGAGTGGAGTAGGAGGTCTTTGGAGGATCGGAGGTTATGTGTGGGCAGGTAGCGGGAGATTAGGTCGGAGATATATGGAGGGGACAGGTTGTGGATGGCTTTGTATGTCAGCGTTAGTCATTTGAACTCTATTCGCTGGGCGACAGGTAGCCAGTGAAGGGATTGGCAGAGGGGAGCGGCCGAAGAGGAACGGGGGGAGAGGTGTATTAAGCGAGTAGCACAGTTTAAGGTGGACTGGAGGGGGGCGAGAGTGTTAGCGTTACACCATGGACAAATATGATGCAGTCATGAACTTGAAGGGTTTTTATAAATATATATTTTTATATTGTTCAAGTGTACGCCATATGCCGCTTTATATTGCAAGAAGGCTAGAAATCGGTCATACTTAAATTCTAAGATCATATAACATTTCCAGAGAGATGGATCTAAAAGTAGCCTGTTGGCGCCCCCTGAACATTGATCCTTCTGCCCCCCCACCCCTCTTTACACAAGGTGTCAGGAAGGTGCACAGGATTGTGCCTGATCTATTGAAGGGAGTTTGTCACCAGCATGAAGTATATTAAACCATCCACACAGGTCAGGTTCACCTACTGTAAATGTAATGCATTTTCTCCATTAAAATTTGTGCCAAATCTCCCAGGGGTAACAGTTACTATGCAGGTGATTTGGACACTTTATGTCTGAAAAGGGGTGTGACTAGCACATTTGGCCCAAATGGGGTGGAATGATGTTCAAAAGTGGGCATGGCGATACCCCGAAGGATCTTGCACCCAACCCAGAATTTAGAATGCAAATATTTTACCCTACCTCAAGAGTGACAAATGTTCCATTTTTTTCCCCATTGAGCCTTGCTGCTCGATTCAGGTTCTGCAGGGCTTGCTGTGAAAGTTTCTTGAGTGCAAGCCACCGGTATGATTCTGGGACCCACCTGTTTTTGTCAAATATGAGAGAGGGATGTGGTTGGTCGAGTATATTAATAAAACATCATTTAGAAACATTTAGGAATGTTCACATTCTCTTTGGATGTAGTTTGTCATATTCATGTGACGTGGGGCTAGCCCCATCCTCCCCCATTGACCGTTTTCTCTCAATTTCAGTGCATAAGGAGAAAGCTGTTACACATTCCATCACCTTGAAGACCACCTGCTGTTTAAGTCATGAACATGATGGACTCCATAAAGGCAATGTAGCTAAGCTGTAGTCACATATCACAGGCTGTCCTGATAAGTTAAGCTAATAGCTATGCAACAAGCACAGAGGAAAGAAATAGTTGGTAAGCATGCCCTATAGGTACCGACTTGCATATCATTTCTGAGCTAACACTTGTACACTTTTAATCCTCTCCCTGTTTATTCATGGGTCCAATGGTGGCCACAGCTCCAGCGGGACTGTTGGTATGTGTGATATATTATTGTCCACATACTTCCATAAAACCCTTACCTACCATATCAGAATGTGGAATATGACATAGGGCAAGGAGAATGTCAGCTGCAGCCAGCGCCAGTCTGTTATGGCATAAGCCACTCCTGGCAGCATGACTTGTCCTAAGGTTAGACAGGTTCCTTGAATAATTGCCACAGTTGGACGATATTTCTTAGGAGTCCATTCCTGAGCTGCGAGACGAGAATATTATTATATATCATTTTTATATTATGGTTTATGCATAAAAATTTAGACTTTTTTCTCTTTATGGCACCCTCATCACTTTCCTGAAAGGGGACGTATGACATGGGTGGGGTTACCAACCCGCTGGATTAGTTGGTTTAGATTTCAGTGCAGGGACATGGCCCTGCAAAAGGATGCACATAATGAGGTGTGTCCTCTGGCAGCACAGGGATTATCAAGACTGGCACATAAAATGCCAATCTTGATAAATCTCCCCCCCCCCCATTATTACTATTTTTGAGAGACAGTTGTATTGTAAATGTTATAAAAATGCTTCTAAAACAATTCCATAATTTATAACATTCCATAATTTATAATAGTTAGAATATTACTTGGATTAGACTTCGATTTCAACCGGACTGGTGTTTTTTAGGCTAGGTTCTCAGAGGAATTTGAGGTGGTCTTCCATCTCAAATTCCTACCCAAATACCGGCCCTGTGAAACCGCTGTGTGTTTGCTCACTAATGAGCCTTGGAAATAAAGGGGTTAATCTGCCTGAGCCTCGCACCACTGGTTCCATGACTGAGCCATGAAATCTGTGGCAAGATTGAGTAGGAGTGTCCTGAAAAATGAGGCGTCCATCACTGCCTCACAGTCACAGGCTCCAGACAGAATTTTGCAGCTGATTTTCAGGTAAAATCAGCCTGAAAATAAGTTCCAGATTCCTCCATGTGAACACCCCCTTGAAGGAAAAATTCAATCCAAAAATGATGTACCCCCAAAATAGAAATGTATTCAACAATAAATCATTGTGTGCCTTTTGTTAGAGACTCAGGGACCAGGGTTGTAGCCACAGGGGGTACAGCGGCAGCAATTGTTGCAGGGCCCTGGCTTTGGCTCAGAAAAACGCAGCAAAATCTGGACCAAAAAACCCCAGCTTTTCCACAATGTGGGGCCTTAGCCTTTGGGGCCCTTGCTTTTTGGAATACATATTGTGAGCTGATGTCTTTTTTTTTAGGGTAAGGCCCCGCTCAGCCAGAAAGCACTTTGGGAAAAACCGAGGCGTAATCGTTTTTCACAGGCTAAATTGCAATATTTCCACTGTGGGTATTTTCCTGCAATGTGTGGATGGGATTTGCTAGTCACTTTGCAGAGACTGTAAAACACTGCAGATTTTGCCATGGCGTTTCCGCCACGTAGGGCCCCGGCCTATTACTGAATTGTCCCTTTCTAAGTTTTGAGAAAATGTTAATGGTGACTCACTCAGACCCAGATCATTAAGGATGAGGCCACAAATCCCCATGCCAGTCATGAAGCGGAAGAAACAATAGGCAGAGAAATTCGGAGAGAAGGCAACACCAGTTCCCATTAATGCTATCTGCAAAAGACACCACAGGACCACTGCCCGTCGCCCAAGCCTGCAATGTATGAAAAGTCAGGAGGTTTTATTTTACATTATAGTGTGAATTTCTACATTTCTGTTAGGAGGTGTTAGGAGTTGTGATTACGCGAAGGCAAGAGTGGCCCAGATAGACCAGTAGAACCAATTATTTGATTCAGGACAAATGAGCAGCTTCCATAGTTTTTGTCCACCCTCCAGACAGGTGGCACCTTCATTACACATCCTTGTCTCTACCTGGACCATTTCCAGGAGCTTAGCAGCTTGAAATTTGGTTTCAAGGCCACCTTTGTGTCCTGCCATTGACAGCTAGTTGCCGTCAACTTTAATTTGCAGTAGTGGTGGGAAAGAGAAACTTGGACTGCTATGGACTGGAATCATATCCTTCTTAGCAACAAATCCAGGTTCTGTTTGGGATCGAGTATGGAGGCCAAGTGGGGAACACTTCAATCCTGCCTTTGCTGTGGACAGAAACGCTATACCACACAATACAATACAGAACCTGTTTTCCTCCATCCCCAACTGTATCTCATCTTGTATCTAGGCTAGCAGCGACCCAACAGGATACTCGAGCCTCTGCTCAATTGTACTGTTTTCCTCAATAAACTTCTCCTTTTGGCTCTAATATTGTAGTAATTTACATATATCATCATTACATTCACACATAGAAAGTTTCATCCTATTCCATTCCACTTTGGCGCTTTTTTTTTGAGAGCACATAATGTTTTTGTGTTGTTTTTTTTTTGTTTTTTTTTGTATGTTGTGGGTTTGAAGATTGGTGCTTGCCTTACTATGAGCTTTCTTTGTCAACATCATCACTTTGCAGGACTTCCCCTCCAAATGGTGGTTACCAAATATTGATTGGATTTAGATTTCTCTTTTGATCGCCCTTTGGAGGAGGAGTCCTGGAAGTGATGATATGGTCCCCACAGAGTCCTGATCTCACCATCATCCAGTCAATCTGGGATTACATAAAGAGACAGAAGGATTGGAGAGAGCCTACATCCACAGAAGATCTGTGCTTAGTTCTCCAAGATGGCAGGAACAACCTCCCTGCCAATTTCCTTCAAGAATTAACACTTCTATTTCTGAAAGCATTCTTACTTTGCAGAATTTTTTCCATACCTGCCTAAACCTTTTGCACAGTACTGTATATTAGCATAATGTACTGTATATTGGTATAACTTTAAAAGTAATAGTTCTGCTTAGTAATGTTGTACCGCACCAGTCATCAGGGTCACCTCACCTGTCTGCAAGAGGTCCAAATACCATTGCACCCACCAACACTCCTGCCATGTAAGTGGACTGTGCCGGTTCCTTCATCCATTCTCGTTCACAAACCAAATCCCACTAAGAGAAAAAACAAGAGAGAAGATTCTTAGTTTTGGACAAATGACATTACATAATGCTTAGCCAAATGCAGAATTTTTTGTAAATTTATCGCTATTAAAATGTAATATTTTTCTCAGTGTTATAACACATTAGGTTCATTTCTGTCGTGTAAATGGATATTATTACATATTGGGGGAGATTTACTAAGCTAAATGAGATTATGGGGGGAATTTAACCCATCTATGTCCGTTTTCTGTTGTAGATTTGTGATAATGTGGTATATCTTGGGCACAAGACCCTTTTTTACACATCCCCTGTTCTGACTCTTGCTCGCCATTTTCTATGAATGTGGGCAGAGAGCAGGGCAGTTCAGGATGGGGATACCTTGGCCTGACATGTTTATTATAACTCAAGCCAACTGATATCAGATATACAAAAAACTAGGCCATTTCCTGACCTGTGTACATTTCCATTCTGGTGCACAGGCACACTATGCGTCTGGCAGGGCTTGTATTAAGACTGGAATATGAAACTTTGGTATAAAATCTCCAATATAACCTGGGCTTGGAGCAGAGGGGGTCCCAGCGGTGCGAACCCATCCCGGCATCCACCGTAATAGTCTGTAAAGATAATGTTGGCCACTATGCTGAAGAGCGCTCGTCATAGTGACCGGGTCTCTGCTATAACGTACAGCGGAGACCCAGAGCTAATGCCCGCAATCACAGTACACTGTGATCGTGGGCATTACTACCTGTGAGCCTTCCCCAAAAAGTTAAGAAAATGCCCTGGGGCCCGGTGGAACCTTTCGTTGCAGGCCGGCTCCCAGGTCTGTCATAGTAATATTACTATTGCGGCTAGTCTATGACCAGCCTCAATAGTAATGTTCAGAATCTCCCATAGACTGCAATACAGTTGTATTGCAGTCTATGGGACTTGCATTCAAATGATTGCAGGTTGAAGTTCCCTAGGGGGGCTAATAAAATAGTGTAAAAAAAAAAAAAAAAAAAAATATATATATATATATATATATATATATATATATATATATATATAAAAAAATGTTCAAAATTACCCCCTTTTCCCTAGAATACATATAAAAGTTGAAAATTACTGTGAAACACATACAGTAAGTATCCCTGTGTCCGAAAGCACCCAGTCTACAAACTTATAAAAATATTTTTCCCATAGGGTGAACGTCGTAGCGGGAAAAAAAAATCATAAAAATGCTGAACTGCTGTTTTTTTTTTTTCGCTGTTTCGCCTCTGATTTGAATAAAATGTGATCAAAGCAATAGACATTCCCCAAAATGGTATAACTAAAAAGTACGCCTGGCCCCACAAAAAAAAGACGCCCTATGCATGTTAAATTATTTTACAACATTTTTTTACTTCAAAATTTTTTTTCCCCGGTAAGTGTGATAAGTCCAGGGATGACTTAACTCACTGATAATGGTAGATGTATATAGACTCAAGTCATATATCCTCTCGCCTTGCTTGCACTGTTCTGTATCATTTGATAGCAGTGAAATATAACGGGTGCATGAATCTTTTGGAAGATATGAAGTTTCCAGTGTAAGGTTAGATTGGCAGTGATATGGTGGCACTGCGGCTGTGAATACTTGCATGAGGTTATGTGTGCCAACAAGTAAGAGTGGAGCAGATAGAATAGACACTGCAATAGACTGAAATGGAGAAAACAGGCTGTCCTTCTCCAGAGCGTCCTGCAGTGCCATGACTCAAGATACCAAGCAGATTATTATTCTGCAGGACAATAAGGTGTTTTTTTGTGTAGATCTTTAGAAATTTGTTCTCAAGTGGATATTGGTTTCTTCCAAAGTATTGTAAATCTTGTTATGATGCACATTGGCTTCCTAAGTCATTGAGACTGTACTTTAGAGGATTAATAGACTACCGAAGAACAGAAAGATTGACCTTTGATGTAAGTAAAACTTCCAAGGCTGTTGACAGTGCTTCATAAATTAGACCAACTTCTTAGAAACTTCCAGGAGACACCGCTACAGTAAAGATTTCTAAGTAAAGTTTGAATTATATAAAACCATTGATTTCAAACAATTGACCTGAAAGTCTTTCGATGTGACCAAAGCCCTACCAAATATTTCCAATTTAATAGGTTGAAATTGTCTTCCTGTAGGAAAAAAAATCTTACATGGTAAAAGTTAACCAAATAAGCCTAAATTGAAATGCTGGTGTGTAAATCCTAAAAGGTCTGGTAGTCGGAGATTAGAAATGACTTCAAAAGAAAGTGGATGGTGACTAAATGACTTCCAAAAATGAAGATGCCCTGTGTCCATGGAAATGATTTCTCAGGTTGATGTCTTCTGCAGTGATATAAGGGTAACTAGGTAACTGGAAAATAAGAAACTGGTTGAGTAAATCAGACTGTGAACTATCTCAGACAATAAGCGTGACTTAGCATATAGTTATACATGTTAAATATTTACGTATCTCTGTGTAAAGAAAACTGACCGGGTTTATATTAAGTAACTGAGAAATCAAGAAAAAGATACAAATAAAGTCAAAATGATTAAAATCACACAATCTTTATTCCTTTCCCTTCTGAAAATCCAAGCCCTCCCTTCTCACACTTATTAAATCCCCCCCCCCCAAAAAAAAACACATTTTATTATGAGTAGTTGTCATGAGCACTCAATCTGATCACCAGTCCAGAGTTTGCGCTCCTATAGACAGGTCAGTCTCTCCTGTGTGATCTACAATATGTCATTAGCTCTCAAAACCCCCTCCTCCCCAACAAGCTCTATTCTCCTTGTTCCCTGTATGTCCTCCATTTATAGGAAGCTTCTGAAAATATTATGTCTGCCCTAAGAGACCAGGAATGCAGTGATTATAGTACCTGGGTCCATACAATTATTAACTGCAGAGTCATAAGACTCCTCTGACTACCGTTTTTGATGTTTGTGAGTGCTGTGTGCAGAAATCCCAGTGTATTTCCATGAAATGCAGCTTTGCACATCCCTCCCCTCCCCTACCCGCTGTATGTAAGACCTGATTGTGAGAAACCAATCAGAAGTAAGAGGCCGGGGACACAGGCTGAAGCTGTATTATATAGGAAACACTGAGACCCTGCAATGTGAATTAGGGGAGAGCACTTCTATATCTTATCCTTAGACTGTATACACACGGCAAATGACTATTTGTCATTCTGATCCTTTAACACCTAAGTTAGTAAGGACATATTCACACACACGTTCCATTTTAACCTGTCAATAATAGAAACTTCAATGTCCACAGAGAATGCCTAGACCTGCTACCCTCCATAGAAGTCGATACGACATCTTCAGACTACAATAATATCCCCTTTCCTGGCCCTCATACAATATAACATCCCCTTTGCTAGCCTCCCTCATGGTATAACATCCCCTTTTTGTAGCCTCCCACACAATATAATGTCCCCTTACTGACCCCCCACATGGTATAATGCTCCCTTTATAGGTCCCATACAGTAATTCTCCCTTTATTGGACCCCCACACTATTCTGCATATTTGCAGGCCTCCATACAGTAAGTGTTAGTGTAATACTCATTACTGTGGTTAATGCAACAACTACTTCTCTATGTAATATATGTAGGAGCCTGTCTCTGAAGATATTGTCATGTTAATAAAGTTGTGTTAAAAAAATACACATTCACTCTGAGACAGGAAGTAGACAGCCAGACATGTTTCTGTGCAGAGACTGGTAGCCAGGCGGACATCTTGTACTATATATGACCATTACTACTAGTTGTTCTATTCCTAAATAAATTTCCCTTCACTGTTGCTCGTCTGGAAAGTGTTGTGAATGATCTGCTGGTAACAGTAAGGACCCCTATACAAGCCCCCCATACAGTAAGTGCCCCCCATACAGTGACAAGGCCACTACCTGCTGGAGTAACGGCCGCTATTGACTTACCTATCCCTGCTCCTGCCCAGAGAAGCCTCCGCTATAACTATTATACCAAAAACAGTGCTAAAGTAGGTGTAACTCACAAGATTTGGGATGAAAGAGTCTGTTCTTGAGTTATGAAGAGCACTGGTAGCAAGTAACACCATCAGCCACACAACACCAGGCAACTGTCTATACTGCTGAATACCAGAGGCAGCGTCAGCACCTGAGATCAACTTAAAGAAGTATCAGCCACCTGTAACATGACCAGCATAGAAATGACTGTGGGCAGGAGAAAAGACTAGAGATGAGCAAAGCAGGTTCATTATGAGTTTTCCAAAAATTTTAGACTTGGCTGAACCCAAAATTTTCTTCAGAACACCGAATATAATAATCGGAAACCCAGGGGGAAATAAAATACAACTCGCTCGACTTTCCTCACCTCTCCTGGGTCACTGCTGAGGCCTGTGATTGTATCTTATCGGCCATATGGAGGACATCAACACCATCCTGCTTTGACATTGATGCCCCCCATGTAACTGCTGAGGCCCAACCATAGGCCTCAGCAGTGATTCAGGACCACTGACATTGCAGAGGAGGCCAGAAGATAATAGGGATACCTGAGAATAAAGACCAGATACCATGAGTTTTTTGTTTTTCTGCGCATCCCTTTGGCCTCTGATTATTATACTCTGGGGTCTGAAGAGACCTCAGAGTATAAAAATAGCTCTTCTGGTTCACACCAAACAAGTCTGGTCTGAGCTGAAATTTGTGGGCAAACCTCGTTGCAAATGCTCATCACTAATAAAGATTTTTTAAGTCGGAAATGTGAGGAGAGACTGTGTAATCCACAGCCATTAGAGGGGGGAGCAATGAAGGGGTTGTCCCTGATTTTAAAAACATGGCTGCTTTCCTCCAGGATCAGCACCACACCTGTCCATGGGATATATCTAGTATTGAAGCTCAGTTCTATTAAAGTGAATGACACTGAGCTGCGCTGCCACACACAACCTGAGGAGGATAGATGTGGCATTGTTTCTGTTATTTTTCTAACCTGGAAGTTGTACAACTGCATGCAGCAAGTTGTATATTAAAAAGCTTAAAACCTATTCAGGATAAGCTGTTCATGTACATGAGGAGTAAAACTATTTCTGTCAGTTATACAAATTATCCTTTGCAATTTTTAGCAGTTTTCCTCTGAGCTAGTGATTATAGAGTAACTGTAACTAGAGAGGAATCTGCACATCACATGCCTCTTATGTCTATTGCACTTTGGAGTAGGTTACTCATGCTAGACAGTATATAATGCAATGTCCGGTGCAATGTACAACAGTTTATCAGGAGCAGAGCTGTGTTGTGTGTGAAGACAGTATTTACAGCAATACCTTATACTTTGCACTACAGGGGCATGTGTGCAGCTGTAAATACAGACAGTGTGTAAGTGAGCATAGAAATCATAGGAACTGTGGTCTGTTACATGGTAATCCTATCCATGGAAAGCCCTAGCAGCATTAAAACAAAGGTACTGTACAGAGCAGATGAAATAAAAGTAATGAAAATAAAGATAATAAAAATTTAAACGTAACTACTTATGATGGCATCACCTGCTGAGCATTCAGATACAAATAGGTAGTGTGTTTTCATGAGCAATGAATATGCCCTTAAATTGTATAATAATTAAATCACACAAACCATGTATGGAAAAATAATGTAATGTAGCATATGTAGAAATTGTGTGGAGGGAATTTTTGCAGGAAGGCTTTGGAAGAAATCTGTTCACCAACCTCTACTCAGACTTATTCACATCAAGAGAATTTACGAAATTTATGGGAATGAAATCATGATGGAACCTAAACTGGGTCTAAGAATAAACACTATTATGAGATGATGAAGGGCGCACCCAGCACTGAGGAAAAGGTGTCTAGGTGTTTATGGCTTTGATATTACACATTACATTACACTTTTAGTGGTCCTGTTTAATAGCGATGTTATCAGCCTATATGGTGGGGAGGGATGCTTCCCTCATTAAAGTCTTAGCTGAAGACAAGCTCATAGAAGGTCCATGTTGAGCTAGCATTGGTGAAGATTTCAGCAGCTGGACCTTCACCGATGAAAACTTAGGACAGGGGTAGGCAACCTTTGGCACTCCAGCTGTTGTAAAACTATAACTTCCAGCATGCATACTTGCTTTTCTTTTTTTGGAACTCCCATGGAAGTGAAAGAAGCATGTTGGGAGTTGTAGTTTTACAGCAGCTGGAGTGCCGAAGGTTGCTGACCCCTGACTTAGGACATGGCAGTATGACCAAAAAAAGTGCAGGTAATTTGTTTTATAAGCTATAGATAAGATTAGGACATGTAGCAGTGACCTGGTAAAAGAGCCATTCACCACTGAGAGTAATCAACTAGATTTGTTATTTTATCAGTCTATTTGACCTGAGAGCTCTACAGAGAGGACCCAAAAGACTTTCAATAACCATATTCTAATTGATTTCCATCAGTATTTGGCCTATTCTGAACGGGGAGGTGGTAGGAAAGGTGTGCCCCCCACTCATTAATTTTAATGGGACCTCAACATGATGAGATAATTAGCATAGGTTATTTATGGGGAGCTGGGAAAGATGACCTCCCTCCGCTTACGCAGCGGGTATTTGGTAGCTTCCTAGAGGGAGGATTTTTAAGGGGGAACTATAGATGGGGTCACATGACCCTTCCCCATCCAATTGGGAACAGCTGTGTTCCCCACTCTCCCTCCCCTTAAGGACAAGGAGACTTGTTTTCTTTTTATGTTATTGGAACTTTTATGTATTAGCTTAGATAATGTCATTTTATGGTTATAATACTCGCTATTCATATTTAGAAGTCATAGTTGGTGGGATTTTATTAGTGTTCAGCGGGCAGAGCAGCCCAGGAAAAATGTTACGACATGCCCTCTGTGAAGCGGCATGGGGCTTACCAGTGATGGACTGCCCTTGTCAGCTACTATACACACATTTAATGCTGTTAATGCTCGTTTGTTAAGAAAGATGTGGCCATTCAACCAACTAGCACCACCTGTGGTTACCGATCGCATAAATATAATCTCTTTTTTATATATAAAAATGAGTTTGTCTGTTCTTTATGTGCGACCAAACGACTGGACCCATCTTCACCAAATTTGGCACACAGGTACACCTAGTGGTTCATAGGTGGTGAACCCCAAAAACTCATATTGAACTTATCTTTTTACAAACCTGTTTGTTCATCCCTTGTAATAACCTTCTGTCTCCTGCGATACCCTTCCATATTGTCTTCACACTCAATAGAATATCACAAATCGAATCTATAGTGCATTATTTTGCTTAATTTTTGTACAGAATAAAAGTGTTGAGTTGATAAATTAGAAAATCAACTTTAAAATATTATTTACCCATACCTACAGTACCTACTGTCCCTGGCTATCTGGTAGGTAACTGCCTCCATCTTGGTCGTGCTTTTCTTCCACCTGTCCATGGCTCACATGTATCCTATGCTTAGACCATTGGAGAGAGGAATCACTTTTTTTATTTGATTTCCATACTACATTTTAGCAGTTTTCGCCTCTGCAGTCTGTCTCCAATTTGCAGTTCTCCCTGAGCCGATGGGTGGACACTAGTTGCAAAACACTACACATAGTAAGTAAGGGAGAATCTGCTCCATAACTTTCTCTCTGATACTTCTATAGATATAGTGCTAGAAAATAGAATTGAAAATCCGAAAAATGTTAAAAAATAAGTATAATATAGAGCAAGAGCTACCTTATATAATATATAATCTAGATAAATTAAGAATAAGATTTGACTACTATAGGTATAGTGCTAAAAATAGTAAAAAATCTAAATATAAAAAAAATAGCTGTAAGATGTATAATGTAGGATGTGTAGAGTGTGTAAGATACGATAGGTATAGTGCAAATGTATTATATAAAATGAGAAAAATAAGTTAGAAAAGATTTTAAGATAAATCTAATGTAGAATCATATTAAATACATAAATATACAGTATAAGCTAGAGAAAAATACATTTGGAATAAAATATATTTATATGCCATATAAGAATAAGAGATGAATAAAATAGGTATAATGCTAAATAAACTATTTTTTTTTAAAAAACAAATAAAAAATATAGGTGTAACAATTATAATGTAGAATGGTAAAAAAAGCTATAGTTATAGTGTTTTAAAATATAAATAGAATCAATATATTATAATTAGATAAAATTATATAGGTATAGTGTTAAACAGTATTAAAAATCTGAAAAAAATATTTTAAAAAATAAGTAATGTACAATGATATACATAATCTAAATAACATAGGAATGAAATACTATAAGTATAGTGTAAATGTATTAAACTACTTGCAAAATAAGGTAAATGTAATGCAAAAAGAGTTAGATAACATACATAAAATTAGAAATGTGTTAGATATTCTAGAAAATTTTGGGTTCAGCCCAGGTCGAAATTTTTGACGTTCTCACCCCAAACATTATTATACTCTAGGGTGTCGTTAGATCCCAAAAATATAAGTGGAGGCCCAGGAAGAGAGAGTAAATATGAATAGTCTTACTCAACCTGTCCTGAGCTCTGTCATGGTGTCCCTCTGCATTCTCTTCTGGCCTCTTCTTGCCTTCTGAATGACAGCGGCCACAGGGGATTGCTGAGGCCTGTGTTTAGACCTCAGCGTTATGTTTATTCAACTCCCCGGGCCCCCTCTTATTATATAGTCTGGGTTCTAGATTCACTGAAGTTCTAGGTTCTGAGTATAATAATAGCAGCAGTTCCATGAGGCTTGCCCATCTTTAGCTGTGGTAACACCTGGGCCCTGCTTCCACGTGTTACCACACCTAAACACCTGGGCCCTTTACTTTGGAGGTCACCAGCTGTACAATATAACTACCTACCCATTCTGCTCCAGTCCACCATCACTGCATTCCCCAACCCCATAGTGCCAACCACTGAAGTGTCACCTTTACAGGATTTTATATGTGTATCAGTTCCCCATTAATGCTTTATTTGGGAGCAGACACATGGTGCTAATGCCCTAATGCCCACGGTCAGTGCCTGCCTGGGTGCTCCCATTTTGCTGTGAATCACCTGCTTTATGTAGCCTGTAATACAAATGCTGATATTTTGCAATGCATTGCATTAGTGATCAGACCCCCTGGGGTTCAAGTCCCCTAGAGGATCTAATAAATGCAAGTAAAAAAAAAAAAAATATATAAAAACAAAAATAAATAAAAGTTCAAATCACCTCCCTTTTCCCTAGAATACATATAAAACTAAAAAATTACTGTGAAACAAATACACATTAGGTATCCCTGTGATCAAACATGCCTAGTCTACAAATTTATAAAAATATTTTTCCTGTGAATCAAAAGTGCCAAACCGCAGTTTTTTGCTGTTTCACCTCTGATAAAAATTTGAATTAAAAAGTGATCAAAGCAATGGACATTCCCCAAAATGGTATAACTATAACGTCCACCTGACCCTGCAAAAAAAAAGACACCTTATGCATCACCGTACACGGAAAAATAAAAATTCATGGGTGTCAGAATGACAACTTTTAGAAAAACATATTTTCTTGCAAAGTGTTAGATTTTTGTTAAGGGGTTGAAACATAAATAAATCTATATACATTTGTTATCCCCGGAATTGTACCAAAACATATAATACAGATGACATGTCATATTGGCTGCAGAGTGAACGCCGTAAAAACGAAGCCCATAAAGTCACACAAATGCACTTTTTCTCCAATTCCACCCATTCTTAATTTTTTTCCAGCTTCCCAGTACATTATACAGAATAATAAATGGCCTCCTGACTGCCTATGCACAGTTCCCATAGGAACTGATGTGCGATGTTCTATGTATTGCAGGACATTGCACTGGGGGTCTCAGATCCAAGCTTCCAGTACCCTTGTGGGACATGTGAAAAGTGAAAAAAAACCAAAAAACACACAGTTTAAAATAAAGAATACTAAATAAAAAAATAAAAATAAAAAAAAACCTTTTATATTTAAAAAAATACATAATGTAAACAAACATGTTAGGTATCCCCAAGTGCGTACAAGACCCCACTACCCAAATATAGCGTTATTTATCATGTACGCTAAACACTGTAAAAAAAAAATATATACTGCAATGCACAAATTAACATATTTTGGTCTCTTTGCTTTCCTTAAAAAAAATAATAAAATGTGATCAAAAAGTTTAATTTACCAAACATTGGTAACAATAAAAAGTACAACTTGCCCCACAAATAAATAGCCCTGACATATCATCATCTTCAGCAATACAGTAAAAAAGTTATAGGCGCCAGAATACGGTGACACCAGGAAAATCATTCATTTTCAAAAAGTGACGTTTTATTTGTAAAAGCGGTAAAACGTAATAAAACCAATATAAATCTGGTATCGCTGTAATCGCAATGATCCGCCGGACAAAGCTGCCATGTCATTTTTAATGCATAGTGAATGCTGTAAAAGGAGGGGAGGGAAAATATGAAAAAAGTTGCTGAGCATTAACGTATAAACTACCCTGTGTCCTTCAAGGGTTAATTATTCTTTCAGCTGTACGCTATGTTATTTTATACATTACAACTTAGTCCCCCATGATAATATAGGGGGCTTCCGCTGTCCATAAATGGAATATCAGCACTGTCTCGCTCCTCTTACTAATGTAGGCTCCTTAGCCCAAGATTGACCATTTGGAAATTTAGTCCCCCCCCCTCCTTCCCGCCCATTGCTCCTCCTGCCTTTGGCCAATCTTAAAGGGGACTGTGTAATTAAGCCCTATATATTACATAGACATGACTGGTCAGATACATTGGATATTAAAGGGTGTCATAGCATTTGTGTAACATCAGACACAGGCAGAGAAATAAATAAATGCTGTTTTTGGACCCCCACTGTCTGACATACTAGATGCCTTCCGATCAGCTGTTTGAGGGGGCCATTGTGCTCACGTATGCTATAGCCTCTTTTTCTATGTTAATCAGTCAAATGTTACAGCAGCAGCTCAGTCCCATTCAAATGAATCAGGCTGAGCTGTAATACCTAGCACAGCCTATACAATATGTACAGCACTGCACTTGATATTTAGTGAAGAGGCCGCACTGCTCAACTGCAGGAGAGGGGGATCTTTATTAACACAATGATATCCATCAAAGAGTAGGGCAACACTTTCCAACTTTTTTGATCTTTTTTCTAAAAGATCAGAATTACAGTAATATTTTTACAGAAACATATCAGACAAGTCTCTGGATATAGAAATATCCATGTACTTAGAACCAAATTCTGTTCCAAGCGCCTTCAGATTTAGATCACCCAGCTCTACATCCTCCCCTTCTGGTAGCATCAATACTGTATCTAAACATTCATTCAGGCTCTAACATTTCTCTCTCGCCTAAAAAAAAGTAACAATTTGAGAACAAATTCTTTTTTACATTAAGTAATTTATTAAAGTTTTGTATAAGAACAAAAATAAAACAAAACAAACAGATTTTCAACTAAGTTGGTACACAGGAAAGGAGGGGAGGAGTGGGGACAACAAGGAACCACAGGGGGGAGAACAAATTATTTTTAAAACGTATTTTTATTATGAAAATAGGTAGAATGGATTAGGAACATTTCTGACTCTGTAGGAATCGGAAAAGAAATCTCTTTTTAGGGGGGACATATGTTTCATTTTGTCCATCTTATCAATCCTTGATGTCTTCTAAGCCGTGACGGGTGGGCTCCCCAAAATACAGCAAAGTCGCAGACCAGAAGGACAACCCAATACCAGTTCACCTAAAAATGTAATTTACTAAGACCACGGTAAAAGAACCACACAGAATTACACACACTCGACTGGATAGCCAAGACCCCAGTGCTGCATAACCTGGTAGGCTCTATATGTCCAAACTACCTCACTATAGTTTGCCTACCGACAGGCCCATCTAGGACGGCTGCGCCAATTACCTATTAATACTACTGATAAAGAAGGAAGACTTTTGTGTGTAAAGCCGGCTTACCGGTGATGCAGCATGGGGGCTAACAAACTTATGCTAGGTTCACACAAAGCGGTTACCTTAGGAAACCCGCGGACCCCATTATAGTCTATAGTGGTTTCTGTTCAGTTTCCGTTCCCCTCTCCGCATGAAAAATGCGGGGACCCTTTTCGGGCGTAATCTCCATACGGAGTACAAGCGCAGATGTGAACCGAGCCTTATAGTAAAGGCTAAACCCAGATCTCCCTGGTTACCCCTAGTGAATATCAGTATCCAGTCCTGAGCACGTGGAAACAGGCAATTTGATGGACTTGGTAATATTTCAAAAATGCACAGGGTCCTCTGAGGTTAGGTTGCAATAGGAAACGATGAAGAATCCAGAGTCCTTAATAATACAAATAATAATAAACTGATAACAGGCTGAACTGAGTGTCAATAGAAGGTGCTAACACCCTAATCCTACACTTTGGCGCCAAAGCTAACTATTGTCATGTGCTCGTTGTATACCACAGCTGCATGGCAGACCTGAGTTCAGGCATACCGACCCGGGTTGTGGATCTTTCCGGCTGAAATAGCTGCTGTTGATGCGGGGTCTCCTCCTCTGCGAGCAGCACTGCCTCTGGACTGTCATACGTTCAGTCACAGCTCCCAATGCGGCTCCTCACAAGGCCCGGCTTTCCTCGCTCCCCAGCAGTGCTCTCCTGCGTGATCTTCTCCCATCTAGGGTGAGGAGTGTAGAAGAGGTAATCTCTGTTCACCCAGCACTACTCTCAGTTCCGGCAGAAAGTTCCCCAGCGCGGATTGCGACAGATCCTATCCCAGCATCTCCGCCTTTCACCGATCCTTGGAGACTAACAAACTAAAAAATGGCCACATCAGAGCTTCCTGTGAAGCACTTCCTCCTACCAACAAATCTCTACCAAAGTCTGTGGAGGAGCGATTGGGGGTAACAGTGGCATCTTGTGACCAAAGAGCAATACTGCGGGCATTAGTCCATACAATATAATGTAATCATCATACAATGTGCAACTGTATACAACTGTACAGCTCATCACAAACTCTAGGGTACTCATTCAGAATATATACACTACCATTCAAAAGTTTAGGGTCACTTAGAAATTTCCTTATTTTTGAAAGAAAAGCACAGTTTTTTTCAATGAAGATAACATTAAATGAATCAGAAATACACTCTATACATTGTTAATGTGGTAAATGACTATTGTAGCTGCAAACGTCTGGTTTTTAATGCCATATCTACATAGGTATATAGAGGCCCATTTCCAGCAACCATCACTCCAGTGTCCTAATGGTACATTGTGTTTGCTAACTGTGTAAGAAGGCTAATGGATGTTTAGAAAACCCTTGAAAACCCTTGTGCAAGTATGTTAGCACAGCTGAAAACAGTTTTGCTGGTTAGAGAAGCTATAAAACTGACCTTCTGTAACGTCTCTGCCGTTTCGGGTCTCGGCGCCGCCCTCCGCTCGCACGCTGTGGCGAAGGAGGCGTCTTCAATTTGGTTCTTTGTGTAAGTTTCTTAATGCTCAGTCTGAACATGGTCCTAATCAGTGTAATGGATTTCTAACCACACCTGTGTTCTAAGCATTTCTCTCTGGACGGTATAGAGTTAATCTCTTCCTGGCCTGTGTGATTGACAGCCTGTGTGCCTATCAGGTGTGGGGACTGGTCCCAGACTTTCTATATACAGCATGTCACTTCTTTGCAAGTCGCCGGTTATTGCACTTGTGTTTTGCCTGCTCTTTTTATTATTTCCCTTGCTACCTTGTTACCTGATTTTCTTACCACTGGCTTTGACTTTGACTATTCTCTTGGATTTAGATTCTGTACTGCATTGCTCGTTTGGTTCTGACCCCCTTGGCTTTATCACTCTGCTTCTGTGTTGTTTTGTCTTGTCCTGTTCTGTGTGTCATTTACTCAGTATAGGGCTTGTCTTCTGGTTGTCCTTTTGCCGCTTAGGGTAACTGAGGCAATAGGAAGGGACAGTGGCTGGGGTGAGATTAGGGCTCACTTGTCTCTGTCCCCCCTCCCAGACCGCTGCTGTAGTGTCAGGGTGTTGCTACGGTTGGCAAGACCCTTACACCTTCCTTTGAGCTAGTTGAGAATCTGGAGCATTACATTTGTTGGTTCGATTAAACTCTCAAAATGGCCAGAAAAAGAGAACTTTCATGTGAAACTCGACAGTATATTCTTGTTTTTAGAAATGAAGGCTATTCCATGTGAGAAATTGCCAAGAAACTGAAGATTTCCTACAACGGTGTGTACTACTCCCTTCAGAGGACAGCGCAAACAGGCTCTAACCAGAGTAGAAAGAGAAGTGGGAGGCTCCGCTGCACAACTGAGCAACAAGCCAAGTACATTAGAATCATGTAGTTTGAGAAATCGACGCCTCACAGGTCCTCAACTGGCAGTTTCATTAAATAGTACCCGCAAAACGCCAGTGTCAACGTCTACAGTGAAGAGGCGACTCAGGGATGCTGGCCTTCAGGGCAGGCCAAGAAAAAGCCATATCTGAGACTGGCTAATAAAAGGAAAAGATTAATATGGGCAAAAGAACACAGACATTGGACAGAGGAAGATTGGAAAAAAGTGTTTATGGACAGAGGAATCGAAGTTTAAGGTGTTTGGATCACACAGAAGAACATTTGTGAGACGCAGAACAACTGAAAAGATGCTGGAAGAGTGCCTGACGCCTTCTGTCAAGCATGGTGGAGGTAATGTGATGGTCCGGGGTTGCTTTGGTGCTGGTAAAGTGGGAGATTTGTACAAGGTAAAAGGGATTTTGAATAAGGAAGGCTATCACTCCATTTTGCAACGCCATGCCATACCCTGTGGACAGCGCTTGATTGGAGCCAATTTCATGCTACAACAGGACAATGACTTCCAAATTATGCAAGAACTATTTATGGAAGAAGCAGCAGCTGGTATAATATCTGTAATGGAGTGGCCAGTGCAGTCACCAGATCTCAACCCCATTGAGCTGTTGTGGGAGCAGCTTGACCGTATGGTACGCAAAAAGTGCCCATCAAACCAATCCAACTTATGGGAGGGGCTTCTGGAAGCATGGCGTGAAATTTCTCCAGATTACGTCAGCAAATTAACAGCTAGAATGGCAAAGGTCTGCAATGCTGTAATTGCTGCAAATGGAGCATTCTTTAACGAAAGCAAAGTTAGAAGGAGAAAATTATTTCAAATAAAAATCATTATTTCTAACCTTGTCAATGTCTTGACTATTTTCTATTCATTTTGCAACTCATTTGATAAATAAGTTTGTTTTCATGGAAAACACAATTGTCTGGGTGACCCCAAACTTTTGAACGGTAGTGTAGGTTGTGAAACATGGGCAAGTGTGGTGTATTTGCCTTCCTCTCACAGTCTCATCCATTTTTGCGCAATTAACCCCCTTTCCTTCTGTCGTCTCGAAAGTAAACCGGTTGATGGCCCAAAATAAAAAGTCCATGCTTTTCTTTGGTTCCTCTTTAACGAATACAAACATTTTAACGGACAGTGGCAAAAGTCTGGGTCTCTTCCTTGCTCCTTCCATTCGAAGATGATCAGTAGCACAGACCCAGTCACCTTCTTCTAGAGGTTCTGCCATTATCTGCAATCTTCTCTTCTTCTCTTGAGGAATCTGTTTGCTTGAACCGTCTGGCAGAGTTGACTGGAACACAAAAGAACATTAAGCTTAAAAACCATATATGTATAGGGAAGATCAGATTTTAAATATAAAGCAATAAGGCCAGGATTGCTCATGGAAACCCCATTTACCCAGTCAGGGTATATCCAAGAATACAAATTTATCAATATCACCATAGAAAGACATTTGGACATTTCAATGAGCATTTTCTAGAGCATCCATGTTAGCAGGCTTAGGTAACTACTTATATTGGGCAATTTAAGAAAAGGCTATCCGCTTATGAGAAGAATAAAATCAACAACAATTGAGAATATAAGTCCATCCTGTGCTCTTATATGGATACTTTCAGAATTCCCGCCTTTTCTTTACCAATCAAATGCAGATTTTGTTGGTCCCCGCGGCCCTGGTTATAACCAAATACAGTGGCCAACTGTTCTGAATAGAAATGTAAATTGATTGTTCTTGGTGGTTGATTAGTTTAAGCTACAAATATAATAATGCATTTCCTTTCTGGTTAATTCTGTGATTTTTATAGTTTATTTTTGAATCTTAAATTTGACCATTTCTGCAAAATTTAGACATTTTGACTGAATTTTAAGTTTGCTATGCGGTTATAAGTAAATGGTAGATTTTGTCAAATTTTCCAGGTTATCAAAACCAAGATTAAAACATATATTTTAAAATAGTTAGTTTATGAACTGGTGTAAATTGTCCATAAGACAACCAATGGAATTCAGTCACAAATCCGTAATTTCCTTGTGTGCAGCTGTGCTGGGGGAGAAGATGGCTAGACGGTTGGAGGAATGTTTAAACTAGGGACTGGGGAGAGGGTAACAGATGTAGAGGGCAAGATAGTGTAGAAATGGAAAGAGGGCTAAATAATTTAAATGGGGGTGGAGAGGGGGGATGTGGTGAGAACAGTCAGTGGAAGAGTAGGGATAAATATAAACCCATAAAATGTCTCACTAACGATGGAGGAACTAGAAGTGATAATGTTTGAAGAAAAATATGACATAGTGGGGATAAGTGAGTCATGGCTGGATTCTAGCTATGGCTGGGCTGTAAATAATAGAATATGTGGAGTCCTTATATGTAAAAATTAAGGCAGGAACAAAGAATAATAACAAACAAACCTCACATGGACCCATCTGGATGGAACAAAACCCCATCCTCATATTTCATGTGAGGTTTGTTTTATATTCTCTTTGTATTCATTTTGGGTTTCTGGATGGGGTTTTGCTTCGTCCAGGTGGGTCCATGTGAGGTTTGTTTGTTATATTCTATTAGTTTCCCACTGCCATTATGTTATGTGATTATCTAATAAACAAATTTGTTTTATTTGCTTGTGGGCATTAATTTTTGGATTTATATTAGTTTACATGCAACGCTATTTTTGTGGATTCATTCCTATATTGGCCCATCATTTTTGTTGCTTTTTTTCTTTCTAATCAACTGACAAGGTAAAATTTATCAGAAATGGGGTTCTAATACTCCAAGGTATGGTCAACCTAAAGGGGTATTCAGGCCACAAGAAGCTAACCCTATCCAACAGATAGTGGATAACTTGCTGATTGATGGGCATCCGATGCTGGGAACCCCACCAATCACAAGAACAGGAGTGTTTTGCAACCTAGTTTGAACTGAACCAATAGTCTAATTCACCTCTAGACAATTACAGTAATACCTCGTACATTCGCGAGGTTAGGTGACAGAGCGGGTCGCGGATCGCGAGGAATCGCGAATGTTTGGTACAAGCGCTTAGAAGCGCTTACAATGCCGGTTTCTAATGTTTAACCCCTAAATATCAATAAACTTTACCCTAAAGTATACTGTACAGTACTGTATATTAATACATTCATTCATTTTTCTTATACACTCACAGTAAAATGAAACTAATTACCCGGTACGTAACGAACAGGACGCTACTACCCAATAGCGAAGGTGTTTTTTTTAATTAAATTTCACAGATCTGAAAAAAAAGGGCAAAATCTATATATGTTAGTTGCCAAAAAAATATCGCGAATCTGTGAATTCGCAAATTCGGAAACGCAAGTGTACGAGGTATTACTGTACCTATTTTAGACTCCCAAAAAGTTTCTACATGTTGGGGTTGATCAAGGAATTAGTGATCTCGGACAACCCCTTTAACTGAGCTGCCAAACAATATCATCTCGCATTTGGGGAGGGAAGACCATCCTTATTTAGATTGCAGCATAACACAGTTTGACCTGAGGCTTTTTGCTCAGCTGAATAAAATCATTATTAAAGATATCAAAGATATCAGCCAAATGGGAGAGACTGGAGCAAATATATTGTGTATCAGCTGCAAGAGAAGGGGGTCTTTATTAACACAATCCTATCCATCAAAGAGTAGGGCAAGACTTTCCAACTTTTGATCTTATTTCTAAAAAATCTGAATTATGGTGAGATATTTAGAGAAACATATCAGACAAGTCTCTGGATATAAAAATATCCATGTACTTGGAACCAAATTCTGTTCCAAGCACCTTCATATTTAGATCACCCAGTTCTACATCCTCCCCTTCTGGTGGCATCAATACTATATCTAAACATTAATTCAGACTCAAACATTTTCTCAACCTAAAAAAGTAACACTGAGAACAAATTCTTTTTAAAACGTATTTTATTATGAACATAGGTAGAATGGATTAGGGGCATTTCGACTGTAGAAATAGGAAAATAAATCTCTTTTTGGGGTGCATATGTGTCTTTGTCCATCTTATCAGTCCTTGTTGTCTCATCCATTTTTGTGCCATTAACCCCCTTTCCTTCTGTCGTCTCGAAAGTAAACCGGTTGATGGCCCAAGATACAAAGTCCCATGCTTTTTTCTTTGGTTTCTTTTTAACAAATACAAACATTTTAACGGACGGTGGCAAAAGTCTGGGTCTTTTCCTTGCTCCTTCCATTCGAAGATCATCAGTAGCACAGACCCAGTCACCTTCTTCTAGAGGTTCTGCCATTATCTGCAAACGTCTCTTCTTCTCTTGAGGAATCTGCTTGAACCATCTGGCAGAGTTGACTGAAAGAGAAAAGAACATTAAGCATAAGAACCATATATGTATAGGGAAGATCAGATTTTAAATATAAAGCAATAAGGCCAGGATTACTCATGAAAACCCCATTTTCCCAATCAGACAGTGTATATATCCAAGAATACAAATTTATCAATATCACCATAGAAAGACATTTGGACATTTCAATTTGCATTTTCTAGAGCATCCATGTTAGAAGGCTTAGGTCACTTCTTATATTGGGCAATTTTAGAAAAGACTATCAGCTTATGAGAAGAATAAAGTCAACTTTCATTTTAGGTGAATCCTAAATGAATTACAATTAATTGAAATGGAAATAGGTTTTTAAATCTTGATCGAAGCATAAAGCAATAATCTAATGTATCCAATCCCTTGTGATGGAAACATGAAACACAGCTAATTGGGTAGAGACAAGTAGAAATAAGTAAGAATTAAGTAAATGTTGTCACTTATCTTATCCAGGATTGTTTTAGAATTATTGTGCATCTTGATGGCCTGATAGAAGCTGGGAGCTGTTATAGCAGCAAAAAGTAGTTCTAGGCTTCTGAGAATAGAAGTCCACCCTGTGCTCTTATATGGATACTTTCAGAACCCCCGCCCTTTCTTTTCCAATCAAATGCAGATTTTGTTGGTCCCCGCGGCCCTGGTTATAACCAAATACAGTGGCCAACTGTTCTGAATAGAAATGTAAATTGATTGTTTTTGGTTGATTGTTAGAAATGGGTTTTTGTTTTGCAAAATTAGTAACTCATAAACTAAACAATACAAGGCTAAGGCCCCACATAGCGAGTCACAGCAGAAAAGCACTGCGGGAAAGTGCACGGCGGCAACGCATCACGTTGTAGTTTCCATAGGTATAATTGACATGCTGCTTTTTCAAAATACGCAACGGTTTTGGAAATTGCTGCATGTCCTCTGCACTTTTTTTTTTTCTGCAAGGTGTGGATGGGATTCGCTAGAATCTCATCCACCTTGCAGTGACTGTAAAACACTACGATTTTTTTCTGTGGCGCTTACTCCACATGAGACCCCAGCCTTAGAACTTCCTTGAGGGGTGTAGTTTCTAAAATGGGGTCACTTTGGTGGGGTTCCATTGTATTGGAAACTATTCCAGCAAAATCTCTTTCAAATGTCAAATAGCGCTCTTTCCATTCTGAACCCCACGATATACTCATACAGCAGATACAGCAAATTCCCGTGAAAAGCTTAAAGGGTTAACAAACCCCCAAATGCTGTTTTGAAAATAGGGTGATTTTATAGGGTTTTCTAATATATAGGCCTTTATAATCACCTTCAGAACAGAAGTGGTCCCTAACAAATTAGTCTGAGAAATTTTCTTGTAAATCTGGAAAAATCTCTTGGGTGGTCCATTTTAGCTACATTTGCAGAGTAATGCACATAGTTTGACCTGAGGCTTTTTTTTTCTATCAAAACTATTAGGCTGGGGCCCCACCCACGTGGAGTAGACGCTGCGTTTCGCCTGTGGCGTTTTACAGTCACAGCAAAGTGGATGGGATTCTTGCGAATCCCATGCCCACTTTGCAGTAAAGTATGCAGTACGGACATGTGGCGATTTCCAAAACCGTAGCGGAAAACTCTGCAAACTTTGTCAAAAGCTCTTCGGGAAGAACCGTGATATGTCTCCACCATGGTTTTTCCTGCAGCGCTTTTTTTGCTGCGGGATGCCACATGGGACCTTAGCCTCAAGTGTTTTCTATGTTCCAGTTGTATTTTCATTCTTGTGTTCATTGCACATTGACTACCCTAATTTTTTGCAATATGAGGTAGGGATGATATTGTAGGTTTTGGGGTTTGGGTTGCAGGGCTTTTGTTTTATTATGGCACACGTCTGGCTCTATTCATACTGTGTATTGGCTTGGGTATGTTCATGCTGCCTCTACAGTGTCTACCTACAGTATGTACTTGGAAAGCTTATGTTAAACAGATCCATAGGCCCCCATTATAACAATGAGTGTTTTTCTGTTTTCAAGAATTTTATTGGGTTTTAACTTTAAGGCACAGTACAGTATACATTTGTAAAGTTACAAGCATGTATAACATACAATCTTCCCAAATTGTGTAACCCATACAAATATTTTGCAAGAAAATTTTTGAACAAGCATTAAAGGGAAACGATCACCTCGCCCTTCCCTTTTAAACACCATAGCGGTGTAGAAGCTGAGACATGCTTACAAATCATACCATTATGTCTCAGTCCCATGGATGACGACAAAAAGACTTTTTATTCATTATGCAAATTAGGTACCCGGAGCACAGGAGTCTTTTCCAAAGATCCCTGATGAAAGCTTTCACCAGTGAAATCACGCTCCTATAAAGCTAGATTCCTCCCTTGGAAATTATAGTCCCACCGACGTCATCATCTGCTTGGTGAAGTCTTACGTATGCGCCACAAAATCTCGTGGCTAAACAGATGATGACATCATAGCAGTGAGACGATCATTTCTCTCTGGTCAGGGGATTGCACAAAGCTGTACATGTGCATGTTTTCAACTGAGAAAGTTGTGCTCGGGGGGTTTCTGGGAACGCCCCCTGCGCTATGCGTGCCAAATTTGCATAATGAATGTATAATTTGTAATGTCAGAGCATTTACAGTGCTATGGAGGCAGTTTGAAGGGGTTGGGGAGGTGATAGACTTCCTTTAAAGAGGATAATATTGTCAGTAAAAAGAGATATATTACGCTATACCCGCAGATAATTCAAATAAATAAAAACATAATAGACAGCAATAAACACTGTTAGTTCACCAAGATATAAGAATACTAAGAGGTGGAATTGCGTTAGTGTCAAAATGCGAGAAGAGAGGAGAGACTGGACATTTGCCAGCAATTCCATTCTTCGGCCAGGGCCCCACGTGGCGTAAACAGTCAGAGCATTCTAGCGAATCCCATCCCCACTTTGCGGTAAAATCAGCACAGTGGTAACACTGCGATTTCGAAAAACGTTGCCGCCACGGTTTTTCCCACAGAGCTTTTTTTGCTGCCGGACGCTATGTGGGGCCTTAGCCTTCTACAGATTTATAGTGTTTGACCTTTTAAATGTATGTCAGAGCCCCTAAAAGAGATTCTTTACCTCAATGCTTTAAACAATCTTCTAGTACATACCCCACTACACACAATTCATACCACTAAAAAAGCATGGAATGGACTTAAAACAAAAACCTCTCCATAACCTACCTTGGAAGAAAGTAAAATTACCAATACACGTAATTGAAAGGAAATCACCAGAAATAAAAATCTCTCTTTGGAAAGAGATGGGAATACTTTATATGGATGACCTATACAATGAAACTCACATATGCTGTTACTCAGATATCTCCCACAAATATGGTATAAGCAAACAAGAATTTTATAAATTTCTCCAAAACCAAATACGAACTCAGATAGGTATTAGCACTTTTTATCATGTTCTTTCTTCTGAAACTCATTTAGATTTCCAAAATCTTCTTCAAAAATGGCATACGGATCTAAATAAGGGGGCGTTCACACTACCATTGGTGACCGTCAGTAGTTTCCGTTGCTATTGTGCGTTACAAGATTTTAGCATCTTAGCAGGACACTAGCTGAACCGACAGAAATCCGTTAATTTCTATTCATTTCAATGGGTTTTTATATTGTGTCCGTTTACACCAAATCCGTCAGAAGTCCGTTATTTTTTAACGGACAAAAAGCAAGTGTCCGTTATTTTTTTAACATTGAAGTCTATGGGTAACGGACAGTTACTGTCCGTTATTTTATGTCCGTTTTTTTCCTGCGCATGCTCAGAAAGCAGAAAAAAAAAAACTGACTGTTAAAAAACGGACACTAACTGATGCTAATGTGTCCTTTTTTTTTTAACTAATCCATTAATTGGATCAGTTAAAAAAACGGACACATTAACATCAGTTAGTGGCTGTTAATGTCTGTTATGATAGGTATCCGTTTTTTTTTGTTTTTTTTTTTCTTTTTAATGGACACTATCAGAACGGACATCAACGGTAGTGTGAACCCTGCCTAAACCATTTAAAAGTGAAATATGTTTGAAAACTTATAAGATGATGCTCAAATCTTCATTCTGTGCCAACCATCACAAACTGTACTATAAAGTACTTCATAGATGGTATGTGACCCCTTATGTATTAGCTAAAATATACCCAACAAATCCACCCAAATGCTGGAGGAAATGTGACAAACTGGAACCTTACTACACATATTCTGGAAAAGCCCATTAATAAAACCTCTATGGCATTCTATCCAAAATATATTAAATCTAATAACCCATTGTATGATATCTTACACCAGAATTAGCCATACTGGGCATAAGACGTAATACAATTACAAAAACATTGCGAACGTTTCTTCATCCTATATATCTAACAACACTCTCAGGGCTAATCCAGAACTGGAAATCAACAATGAGAGTTTTTACGCACCAGACTGGGCTATTCCATATAAAGGCATCCTATAAAATAACCTAAACATTTTTTAACATGAATGTCTATGGGTGACAGAAGCCATCACAGACATCAGCATGGCATAGTTTATTTTACATTAAAAATCTCATGCAGACAGCAATATTGCTTGTAGAGGACAATAAGATGCCTCACAGACCTGTAGGTACTCCTTGAGGAACTGTGGACTTGACTTCCTCATAAATCCATAGAATGTTTGTTGGAAAAATATTTTTAAAAAAAAGGTTGCTTGCTGCTTTTTGCTAAAAATTTGAATTATGTAATCTTTGGTTAATAGGTTAGGTATAATTGTTGGCCTACTGCTTTCTACTGTCTATAAAAAAGGTGTAGATAGTGTCTCAGGCTTGGCTCTTTGGGTGTCATACAGGGATTTCTGAAATGTGCGCTCTCCTGTGGAATGTGACATGGATTACAGTTTGGTGCCATATTCCAGTTCCTCCTTCTTTTTAGATGTTGCTTTTTGGTCTCTGAAATTTAAAAAAAAAGATTTATGGTCTTGATAAAGTTTTTGGTAGTATTTGGATGTAATCATAACTTTAATTTTGAAAAGTTTTTACAGTTTTGATTGTATACTGATCTGTCAATTATTATTCTGCGAGATCTAAAAAAAATTTGGAAAGAAATTTGTATCAGTCATGGTCTAAAGGCAGTTTCAGGTGGCCATAGTACGGCACATTTTAGGGTACATATTGTGTCCTCTGAAGTTCCTCACTGAAGTTTTTTTGTTTGTTGTCCATGACTGTATATGTACACAGTTGGACAACATTGAGACCCCCTCCAGCTTGTAAAGTTGGTGCTTTGCTCCCACCCCTACAAACCCCTGGGGGCATTTTGTTCATTTAGTACTTACCTGGCTACTACCTCTTCCACTGTGTCCAGCAGTGGGGTATTAAGGGTTTCGGGCAGCCATATAACAGGCAATCCACAAATAATAGGTACAGAACCAAAAATAACCAAGGGAAGAAATGATGCATACAACTTGGTCATCATTGCTAGGGGTGCAACTATGGCACCTAATCTCATCATCATGTTAGTGAATCCTAGTCCAGTTTGCCTGCAAGGATAAGATGGCACTTGAGAAGCATGTGTTTAAAATATGTTGAATATTTATTTAAAAAAAATAAAATGATTAGTTGCCATGGTGATATTTTATGGTTTTTATGTTCATCTTAGTACAGAACTTTTTCTACACCAAACAAAAGCAAACTCAGCTACGCCTGTACATATCACATAACATTCTCAGTATGATACATAAAATGTTATTAAGGAGAACCGCCCTAGTGCCGAACAAATAGCTCTAAAACTACATTTACAAGTTCACTGCTTAGACGGGGTCTGTACTGGAAATGGGAAAAAAAATATTTAAAATGCAGTGATATTATTTTATAAGATTATTCCTTCCTCAGTGCATAAGGCTGAATGTATAGTATGAGTTTCTGGTTATACATTTATGTTTAAAGCACATCTACAACAGGGTCCTCCAAACCCCATCCCACCAGGTGAGGCAGCTACTGACTGCTGCATCTGGGCAAGTGTGTAGACCGCATTGGAGAACCCCTATTTTGGAGATAAGTATGGGTGCCTGAGATGGTACCTGCACCTATCGGACATTGACACTAGGGGCAATAGATAAACCTTTGCACTGGGTAAAGGAAAGCCTAGCTACAGCTCTGCCATAGACACTAGACAAGTCTCAGTCAGATGAGCCACTTTGGCAGGATCAACCAATGAGAAAACGCTTATGGGGTCATCTGATTCTCCTCTGATGGCACACATCAAGGAAAAAAAAGGATTGGGCACAATTGGGTTTGGTCCCCCAGTAATCAGGAGGACAGGGGATAGAAAGTCCCCCTAAGGCCTCCTTGTGAATGGAGCACCAGTTGGGCACAGCCCATTAAAGTGAATGGTGTGCCGGTCATGCAGGTACGCTGCCACTCCATTCACAAGGAGGCATTTTGGTCCCCTGTCCTCCTGATCACTGGGGGACCTGGCGATCTTGCCCCCAGCGATTGGGCACTTATCCCCTGTCCTGTCTATTTTTATATGTCCTGGTGTTGTGTGTAGAGAGCTGCCTCATTTTTTGCATAGACAGATAGATATCTCATGGATATATCATGTATATGTGTAGTTTACCTGAGCTCAGTTGGATAAAGTTCAGCAGTATAAAGATAAGAGCAGACAATAGAAGACGCAAGAAAAGCCTTGGCCATAGCGGTGACAAACAACTGGAGCAGTATTAAATCTGGAATACAAAAAATACTTCAGTGGGAATGTGGCCTCACACAAGCGTAGCCATGTTTTGATGGTGTGCTGTATGGATCATGTACCAGCCAGGAATTTGAGGAAGGGGAGTCAGTGGACTCTCACCTATGGGATTCTCACATAGAAGCCATCTATAGCATACACTATGCACATGCCACAAATGCCTAAGGTGGGAATACCCAGTTAAAAACTGCCTTTGTACATTGACTAAGCTTTCCACTTATCCATTCAGAAACTACAACTTTTAGCATATGTTTAACCCCTTCTTGCCATGTGACATACATAGGTGTTAACACAAATTGCTGTACATATACACTACGGCAGATGGAGCAGGGGGGCCTGTGTGCTTTTAAATGAGGGCTGAACTTTTATCTCAGTCCAGCTCTGGTCCTGAGTATATATACCCAATGTTAAGCTCGAACACAATATACAGATCCTAATCTACAGTATTTATTCTTGGTGTTTCTAAGGGATCGTGCACATGATCGTAGTTGTGTGCAGGTCTGTCGAAAACTGAACATTTGGCACATGGGTGGCATCTGTGTTAAGTCCGTTCTTCCCAAGGACTTTATGAATAGATTAGACCGAGCCGCAAAAATAAACAGGAATAGGAACTGCTCCATATTTTACAGCCCTGATCTGTAAAAAAAATACAGTAGTGTACATGGGGGTCACAGAAATGAATGGGTCTGTATATTATCCGTAGTTTTGGAATTACAGATAATATATGGGAAAAAAATACGATTGCATTCATAGAACCTATAAATAAGTTATGGTGTAGAGAAGGGAACAACCAAGTCACAGCAGTATTTCTGTTTTTTTTGTTTTTTTTTTTTTCACTTTGTGATTCATAGTCATGTAAGACATTTCTGGGGATCTCACCATGGTTGTTCTAGTAAGATGTCCAGATTATACAGAACCAGAATCAGAGCAGTTACACAGGACAATGAGCACTTACCAGATGGAACTGCCAAACTGCACAGTATGAAGACTCCAGAAGATATAAGGAAAAATGAAACTGTGAATCGCCTTCCCACGTAAGCAGCAATGACTGTAGCAATGACTCTAAAAGGGAGATCTGAGCAGCCAAAAATCACCTGTAGGAGGTATAAATTGATCCCAAACCGCTGAATATCCATTGCAAGAGCAAAGAAGCAGAAGCTGCAGGAGAACCTGTAGAGTCAATATGGAAATGAAGAATAAATAGCGGAGTATGACAATTGCTACTGTACCTAACACACAGACTGGTAAATCTACCAAACTTGTCTATTAGTGTAAACTAGACTAGACAACCTAAAAGTGTTCCAGATTTGTTACGGTGGCTGATGCTGGGTGATACATTTGGTGCATATTTAGACTGTGAGGTGTAAGTTTACACCTCTTGTTGGTTCTTAATTCGCATGTTTTGGCACATGGTGTCTAATCTTAAGCCTTTATACCAGCAGGTAATGCAAGGATCATGGTCTGCAGTTGCAGCTATGATAATACTACAGTATTATCAAACATATATAAACTTTATTAAGTTTCCATAGATAAAGTGCAATACAATGATAAAATATTGTGCAATATAGAAAGATAATGGCCAGTACAGTACTATATGCATATGGACAGAGGATCAAGTGGTTAGCAGTAAGTCAGGGCTTCACTGACAGTATCATCTTTAACATCAAAGAGACACAAAATAGCTTATCTGGAGAAGCTATGACAATATAATGACATAACTGTACTTCTAAGAATTTACTGTCAAGGCATGCTTACAATGTTAGTGTGAATCAAACGCATATACTTATCACCCCTCCTCGCACGGCCCTCCTACCTGACCCATCTATCAAAGTTAATGGAACCATACTCACCCCAGCCCCACAGGCCCGCTGCCTTGGGATAACCATAGTCTCTGACCTATCCTTCAAGCCGCATATTCAAACCCTCAACATCTCCTGCTGCCTCCAACTCAAACATCCATCGAATCCGCTCCTTCCTCACCCCTGAAACTACGAAGATGCTAGTCCACTCCCTCATAATCTCCCGCCTAGACTACTGCAACACTATTCTCCATGGCCTCCCAGCTAACACTCTCGCCCCCCTCCAGTCCACCTTAAACTGTGCTGCTCGTCTAATACACCTCTCCCCCCGTTCTTCATCGGCCGCTCCCCTCTGCCAATCCCTTCACTGGCTACCCATCGCCCAGCGAATAAAGTTCAAACTACTAACACTGACATACAAAGCCATCCACATCCTGTCCCCTCCATATATCTCCGACCTAATCTCCCGCTACCTGCCCACACGTAACCTCCGATCCTCCAAAGACCACCTACTCCGCTCTGCTCTTATCCGCTCTTCACACAACCGTCTCCAAGACTTCTCCCGGGCATCCCCCATACTCTGGAACTCATTACCAAGACACATAAGACTGACCCCCACAATCACAAGCTTCAAGAAGGCCCTGAAGACTCACCTATTCAGGAAGGCCTACAACCCCCAATAACACTGTCACCACACCACCACCTGTACAGCCTCTACCCCCACCTTCTGTCTCTATCCCTCTTCCCTCATAGATTGTAAGCCCTTGTGGCAGGGCCCTCTATCCCACTGTGCCAGTTGGTCACTAATTAGTATTATATCTGTTTTGCGTACCAGATGTAAACCCTCAAATGTAAAGCACCATGGAATTAATGGTGCTATCTAAATAAACAATAATAATAATATAATATAGAAGGGGTGCAGAGCGGAATAATTCCTGGACACGAGAGAGAGTTGAAGAATATGAGGTAGTAGAGTGTAAAAGAAAGCGGTTGGGCTGCACGCCACCTCTCTCTATTTAATTGTGGGTCTCTTGGTTTAAATTAGGCAGGGCCCCAAAGGCTTTCTTTCCTCTCCCACCTTCAGTACTTGGCTTGGGCCTGGATCACGCAGTCCTAGCACCACCTGGGTTGTCAAGGCGGTACAACCCTGAAGTTCAAGAAGAGGGGCATTACCCTGTTCCAGCTTCTTTCTGGCTACTGTAGCTGCGAGCTCCCCCTTGAGTTGGTATTTTGCGGTCATATCGGTTTTACCTTCAGTCTAGTAGTGTTACATGAATGAAAACATTAGGTTTAGGTAAGCAGTAAAACAGTGTAAGGCTAAGGCCCCACGCAGCACTTTGCACAGAAAGTTTGCAGAGGTTTCTACTTCTTAGGTATAACTGACATGCTATGATTTCCAAAACCGCGACAGTTTTGGAAATTGCAGCCTGTCTGCTACACATATTTTACTGCAAAGCGGGGATGGGATTCACTGGATTCCCATCCACTTTGCTGTGAATGTAAAACGCTGCGTTTTTTTTCCACAGTGTTTACACCACATCGGGCCCCCAGCTAAGGCTAAGCCCCACGTTGTGGAAACGCCAAGTTATTTGTTGCAGCTTTTGCTGTTTTTTGAGTATAAAGCCAACAATGGCTACAAAAGGAATGGGAAATATATAGGAATCTCTTATACTTCTATCTTCTGCTCAATCCACTCTTGGCTTTGGCTCAAAAAAACGCATCAAAATTTGCAACAAAAAAAGCTGCGTTTCTGCAACGTGGGGTCTAAAGGAGTTCAGTTTTAGAGAGCTTAAAGGAAATCTGTCCTGTTCCCTGAAAGGACTGCATGAAATCCTGACAGGTTATCACACTTCAAAGAACTACATTTTACTCTGAAATGCCGAAATGTTCCAGAGAAAACACAGTTTTCGATTAAGACGGGCAGGGGAAAAGTGTCCTATGCGCAGCAACCCTCTGGATTCTCCTTACCCTTCTCCACTCAATTGACTATTTGCAGATAAGAAGTGACCTGTCAAGCTGGGTGGGGAGAAGTCAGAGGGGCGCCTTCCTGTGGACACTCCCCCCCCCCCATTCCTGCTGCTTTATATTTTCTGAGCAGCATTTCAGAGTACTGTCATATCATAGAATCATAGTTCTTTGTAAAGAGGCAGCGTGTCAGTACTTTGTTGCCAGTGGTTAGGGCAGACTGAAACTGATGGCAGGTCCTTTTACTTACATCCCAATCCCATCCAAGACCATATTATGATCCAGAGGATATTTGTCAGTAGTCACAGCTAAATCTGAATATTTGTTCAGACATTGACCAGATTTAAGTTCACCTTCAGCACTATTCAGGGTTTTACTTTTATATACATTGGAAACCATATACTGTGTATAATAAGAATAAGATGGATCACCATGACATCGAGAGGCTAATGGTCAGTTTTCGCATTGCTGGAGTACGAAAAAGGTCAAAGGGTGTCCGTTTGGACAATGTTTTTGATGAGTTTTGTGCGTTCTGTTGGGTCAACATCTGCAAAAGGAAATGGAGAAAAGGACAATCTGCAATGAAATCCACAATATAGTGACTGCTATTAATACAGACCATACAACACAGAAATAGGAGGATTTTCAGAATAACATTCATAACAATGGAGTAAGATACTGTAGGGGCAATGTCGTCTGCTCTGACAATGTGTTGTTCTTAGCAGGGGAAGCTAACAGCAAATTTTTTTTATTAGGGCACAATCGGTGAACTGTTCATCGCAGTGCAAGTGTTTGGAGTTGGGCTACTCTTCATTCTGGCTTATCGAGGTCCATCACCAGTGCTGGATTTACAGAAGCCTGTAACACAGATTATCTGGTGCCATAAACTGTCCATACACTTTAGATTAGGGTTGACCAAAACCCAACAATTTCAGAGGGACAGGTCGACCATCTAATGTGTGAGGTGTCCTGACTCTTCACCTTTGGCAGCCAATGTGAAAAAGATGGATTAGGCTGTACAAATCTTTATTGCATAACCTAAAATTCAATCCTCAGGTCGGGTGTCCATTTCATCACAGTCACCTATAGTCACGGGGGTGTAACTATTGGCCCCCCAATACTTTTATTTTTTCTTTTAAATAGGTGCATTACTCCAGTGGGTAATGGACGATTTTCACTTACCTATACCTGCTCCTGTCCATGGCCCCCTCCGCTTAGGCCTCCAGGGAGCAACCCATATAACATCCTGATACTGTGCACCACAATGCGACAACTGGGATGTAATATGCGGCGCTCCATGGAGACCTAAGAGAATGTGGCATTGGACAGTGAAAATCGGCCATTACCCTCTGAAGTAATCCAACACCTATGGGGGACACAAGATAGTGTGGGGGCCCTTACTGTACTGGGGGCCTGAAACAGGGCCCTTACAGTAAGGGGGCATTATACCTTGTGGGGGCCAGTGAAGGGGGCATGATAACATGTATGGAAGGGGGGTTGGTTATAAATTTATACAATAAAGTAAAATTGTTGTATTACTTGATATTTAGCTCAAAAAAGCAAAATGTATGCCTGGTGTCATTAGGAGTGGACCATTTGGGAGGGAGACAAGTGCCCCCTATTATAGCTATTAGTTGAGCAGATTAACATAGGTTAGCTATCCTTAGTATACAGTACATGGAGTGCAATGATATAATCTGGGACCACCATCAATCCAAAGAATGAAGAGGACACAGTGCTGCATAGGGCTGCATCCCCTTCATTGTTTATCCCCAGTACCTAATATGGCCTACATCTTGGACAAATATATGATGCAGTCATGAATTTGAAGGGTTTTTATAAATATACTGTATATTTCTATATTATTCCCGTGTACACCATATGCCGCTTTATATTGCAAGTAGGCTAGAAAACTGTCACTTATATTCTAAGATCATATAACCTTTCCAGAGAGATGGATCTAAATCAGGAGTCAGGAAGGTACACAGGAGTGTGCCTGAAGGGAGTCTGTCACCAGCGTGAAGAATATTAAACCAGCCACACAGCTAGATAGGTCAGGTTCACCTAAATGTAATGCGTTTTCTCCATTAAAATTTGTGCCTCCGTTGCCAACTCTCCTGGAAGCTCTGGGAGGCTCCCAAAAAATCCAAATCTCCCAGGGGTAACAGTTGCTATACAGGTGATTTTGACACTTTATATCCGAAAAGGGGTGTGACTAGAAAATGGGGTGGAATGATGTTCAAAAGTGGGCATGGCAATGCCCCAAAGGATCTTGCACCCAAGACAGAATTTAGAACGCAAACATTTTACCCTACCTCAAGAGTGACAAACGTTCCATTTTTTTCCCCATTGATCCTTGCTGCTCGATTCAGGTTCTGCAGGGCTTGCTGTGAACGTTTCTTGAGTGCAAGCCACCGGTATGATTCTGGGACCCACCTGTTTTTGGCGAATATGAGATAGTGATGTGGTTGGTTGAGTATATTAATAAAACATCATTTAAAAACATTTAGGAATGTTCACATTCTATTTGATGGATGTAGTTTGTCATATTCATGTGATGTGGGGCTAGCCCCATCCTCCAACCATTGACAGTTTTCTCTCCATTACAGTGCATAGGGAGAAAGCTGTCAAACAGCCGGAGGGCCTCTTAAAGGTGATGGAGTGTGAAAATCATGAATATGATGGACTCCTTAAAGGCAATGTAGCTAGCTGTAGT
This sequence comes from Leptodactylus fallax, assembly GCA_947044405.1. NCBI lineage: Eukaryota > Metazoa > Chordata > Amphibia > Anura > Leptodactylidae > Leptodactylus > Leptodactylus fallax. Next base: position 2,199,276 of record CAMRHE010000138.1, on the reverse strand, counting down.
CACATATCATAGGCTGTCCTGATAAGTTAAGCTAACATCTATGCAACAAGCACAGAGGAAAGAAATAGCTGGTAGGCATGCCCTATAGGTACCGACTAACATATCATTTCTGGGCTTACACTTGGACACTTATAATCCTCTCCCTGTTTATTCATGGGTCCAATGGTGGCCACAGCTCCAGCCGGACTGTTGGTATGTGTGATATATTATTGTCCACATACTTCCATAAAACCCTTACCTACCATATCAGAATGTGGAATATGACATAGGGCAAGGAGAATGTCAGCTGCAGCCAGCGCCAGTCTGTTATGGCATAAGCCACTCCTACCAGGACGACTTGTCCTAAGGTTAGACAGGTTCCTTGAATAATTGCCACAGTTAGACGATATTTCTTAGGAGTCCATTCCTGAGCTACGAGACGAGAATATTATTAGATCAGTATTATATTTATTATTGTTTGTGCATAAAAATTTAGATTTTTTTTTCTCTTAACGGCACCTTTATCACTTTCCTGAAAGGGGCCATATGGCATGAGTGGGGTTACAAACCCGCTGGATTAGCTGGTTTAGATTTCAGTGCAGGGACATGGCCCAACGAAAAGATGCACATAATCCCTGTGCTGCCAGAGGACACACATCATTAAATTATCAAGACTGGCATACAAAATTCCAGTCTAGATAAACCCCCCCCCATTATTACTATTTTTGAGACCGTTGTATTGTAAATGTTATGAAAATGCTTCTAAATTATTTTCATAATTTATAACATAATTCCATAATTTCTAATAGCTACTTGGATTAGACTTCAAGTTCAACTAGACCGGTTCCTTTAGGCTCTGTTCTCACAGAGGAATTTGAGGAGGTCTTCCATCTCAAATTCCTACCCAAATATCAGCCCTGTGAAACCGCTGCATGTTTGCTCGCTGATTAGCCTTGGAAACAATTTATGTACCCCCAAAGTAGAAATGTATTCAACAATAAATCATTGTGTGCCTTTTGTTAGAGGCTCAGGGACCAGGGTTGTAGCTACAGGGGGTTCAGTGGCAGCAATTGTTGCAGGGCCCTGGCTTTGGCTCAAAAAAACGCCAATTTCTCCCTTCTTCTTAATCCACTCCTGGCTTTGGCTCAGAAAAACGCAGCAAAATCTGCACCAAAAAACCCCAGCTTTTCCACAATGTGGGGCCTTAGCCTTTGGGGCCCTTGCTTTTTGGAATACCTTTTGTGAGCTGATGTCTTTTTTAAGGTAAGGCCCCACTCAGCCAGAAAGCGCTTCGTGAAAAACCGAGGCGGAATAGCTTTTCACAGGCCAAATCGCAGCATTTCCACTGTGGGTATTTTCCTGCAATGTGTGGATGGCATTTGCTAGTCACTTTGCAGAGACTGTGAAACGCTGCAGGTTTTGCCATGGCGTTTCCGCCACGTGGGGCCCCGGCCTATTACTGAATTGTCCCTTTTAAGTTTTGAGAAAATGTCTGTAAAGTGCTGCGGAATATGATGGAGCTATATAAGTAAACATTAATAAATAAAAAAAAAACGTTAATGGTGACTCACTCAGACTAAGGTCATTAAGGACGAGGCCACAAATCCCCATGCCAGTCATGAAGCGGAAGAAACAATAGGCAGAGAAATTCGGAGAGAAGGCAACACCAGTTCCCATTAATGCTATCTGCAAAAGACACCACAGGACCACTGCCCGTCGCCCAAGCCTGCAATGTATAAAAAGTCAGGTGGTTTTATTTTACATTACAGTGTGAATTTCTACATTTCTGTTAGGAGGTGTTAGGAGTTGTGATTACGCGAAGGCAAGAGTGGCCCAGATAGATCAGTAGAAGCGATCATTCGATCCGCGACAAATGAGCAGCTTCCATAGTTTCTTTGTCCACCCTCCAGACAGGTGGCACCTTCATTACTCATCCTTGTCTCTACTTGGACCATTTCCAGGAGCTTAGCAGCATGAAATTTGGTTTCAAGGCCACCTTTGTGTCCTGCCATTGACAGCTAGTTGCCATCAACTTAATTTTCAGTAGTGTTGGGAAAGAGAAACTTGGACTGCTATGGACTGGAATCATATCCTCCTTAGCAACAAATCCAGGTTCTGTTTGGGATCGAGTATGGAGGCCTTGTGGGGAACGCTTCAATCCTGCCTTTGCTGTGGACAGAAACACTATACCACACAATACAATACAGAACCTGTTTTCCTCCATACCCAACTGTATCTCATCTTGTATCTAGGCTAGCAGCGACCCAACAGGGTACTAGACCCTCCGCTCAATTGTACTGTTTTCCTCAATAAACTTCTCCTTTTGGCTCTAATATTGTAATCATTTACATATATCATCATTAGATTCACACACAAAGTTCCATTCCACTTTTTGGCTCTTTTTTTTTTTTTTTTTTTTTTTTTTGAGTATACATATATGGGTTTATAATTTTTTATTTTTTTTTTTTTTTTGGTTGTATGTTGTGTGTTTGAAGATTGGCGCTTGCCTTACTATGAGCTTTCTTTGTGAACATCATCACTTGCAGGACTTCCCCTCCAAATGGAGGAGGAGTCCTGGAAGTGATGATATGGTCCCCACAGAGTCCTGATCTCACCATCATCCAGTCAATCTGGGATTACATAAAGAGACAGAAGGATTGGAGAGAGCCTACATCCACAGAAGATCTGTGCTTAGTTCTCCAAGATGGCAGGAACAACCTCCCTGCCAATTTCCTTCAAGAATTAACACTTCTATTTCTGAAAGCATTCTTACTTTGCAGCATTTTTTCCACACCTGCCTAAAAACCTTTTGCACAGTACTGTACTGTATATTAGCATAATGTACTGTATATTGGTATAACTTTAAAAGTAATAGTTCTGCTTAGTAATGTTGTACCGCACCAGTCATCAGGGTCACCTCACCTGTCTGCAAGAGGTCCAAATACCATGGCACCCACCAACACTCCTGCCATGTAAATAGACTGTGCCAGTTCCTTCATCCATTCTCGTTCACAAACCAAATCCCACTGTTTAAGAGAAAAAAAACAAGAGAAAAGATTTAGTTTTGGACAAATGACATTACATAATGCTTTGCCAAATGCAGAATTTTTTTGTAAATTTATCCCTATTGAAATGTAATATTTTTCCCAGTGTTATAACACAATAGGTTCATTTCTGTCGTGTACTGGGATATTATTAGATATTGTAGGAGATTTACTAAGCTAAATGAGATTATGGGGGAATTTATAACCCATCTATGCCAGTTTTCTGCACATCCCCTGTTCTGCCTCTCGCTCACTATTTTCTATGAATGTGAACAGAGAGCAGGGCAGGTCAGGATGGGGATACCTTGGCCTGACATTTATTATAACTCAAGCCAACTGGTGTCAAATATACAAAAAACTAGGCCATTTCCTGACCTGTGTACATTTCCATTCTGGTGCACAGGCACACTATGCATCTGGCAGGGCTTGTATTAAGACTAGCATATGAAACTTTGTACAAAATCTCCAATATAACCTGGGCTTGGAGCAGCGAGGGTCCCGGCGGTGCGAACCTATCCCGGCATCCGCCGTGCTATTACAGCAGATGCTGGATCTGTAAAGATAATGTTGTCCGATCTGCTGCAGAGCACTCGCCATAGCGACCGGGTCTCTGCTGTAACGTACAGCGGAGACCCAGAGCTAATGCCTGCGATCAGAGTACACTGTGATTGTGGGCATTGCTACCTGTGAGTCTTCCCCAAAAAGTTAAGAAAATGCCCTGGGGCCCGGTGGAACCTTTTTCGTTGTAGGCCAGCTCCTGCGCGGCGAGATCACAGGAGCCGACATGTTCCTGTGACAGCCAGGAGTCTAATGAAGGCTCCCAGGCCTTTCATAGTAATGTACAGAATCTCCCATAAACTGCAATACAGTTGTATTGCGGTCTATGGGATTTGCAATCAAGGGGGGCTAATAAAATAGTGTAAAAAAAAAAAAAAAAAAGTTTAAAAAAAAAAAAGATATAAAAAAAAAGTTCAAAATCACCCCCTTTCACTAGAATACATATAAAAGTAGAAAATTACTGTGATACACATTAGGTATCCCTGTGTCCGAAAATGCCCGGACTACAACCCATAGGGTGAATGTCGTAGCAGGAAAAAATAAATCATAAAAATGCTGAACTGCTGTTTTTTTTGTTTTTTTTTTCACTGTTTCGCCTCTGATTTGAATAAAACATGATCAAAGCAATAGACATTCCCCAAAATGTTAACTAAAAAGTACACCTGGCCCCGCAAAAAAGACGCCCTATGCATCCCCATACAGCTGCAGGGACACCTGTCAATGCGGCCTTGAGCTATTGCAAAACTACAACTCCCATATATTAAATGTTTTACCACATTTTTTTGCTTCAGAATTTTTTTTCCCTATTTTCCTCCTCTAAAACCTAGGTGCATCTTATGGTCAGGTGCATCTTATAGTTCGAAAAATACGGTAAGTGTGATCAGTCCATGGATGACTTACCTCACTGATAATGGTAGATGTATATAGACTCAAGTCATATATCCTCTCGCCTTGCTTGCACTGTTCTGTATCATTTGATAGCAATGAAATATAACGGGTGCATGAATCTTTTGGTAAATAAGAAGTTTCCAGTGTAAGGTTAGATTGGCAGTGATATGGTGGCACTGCGGCTGTGAAGATTTGCATGAGGTTATGTGTCCCAACAAGTAAGAGTGGAGCAGATAGAATAGACACTGCAATAGACTGAAATGGAGAAAACAGGCTGTCCTTCTCCAGAGCGTCCTGCAGTGCCATGACAGAAGATACTGAGCAGATTATTATTCTGCAGAACAATAAGGTGTTTCTTTATTTTGTGTAGATCTTTAGAGATTGTTCTCAAGAGAGTATTGTTTTTTTCCAAAGTGTTGTAAAGCTTGTTATAATGCACATTGGCTTCTTAAGTCTTTGAAACTGTACTTTAGAGAATTAATAAACTACCGAAGAACAAAAACATTGACCTTTGTAAGTAACACTTCCAAGGCTGTTGACGGTGCTTCAGAAATGAGACCAACTTTTAAGGGTGGAAACTTCCAGGAGACACTGCGACAGTAAAGATTTCTAAGTATATAGTAGTATATAAAACCATTGAATAAAAAAAAAAAAAAAAAAAAAGGGACCTGACAGTCTTTGGATGTGATCAAAACCCTACCAAATATTTCCAAATGAATAAGTTGAAATTGTCTTCCTGTAGAAAAAAAATCTTACATGGTAAAAGTTCACCAAATAAGCCTAAATTGAAATGCTGGTGCGTGAATCCCAAGAGGTCTGGTAGTCAGAGATTAGAAGTGACTTCAATAGAAAGTGGATGGTTTCCGGTGCATAAATGACTTCCAAAAATGAAGACGCCCTATGTATATGGAAGTGATTTCTCAGGTTAAAGTACTCCGTGGCGATATAAGGGTAACTAGGTAGCTGGAAATTGAGAAACTGGTTGAGTAAATCAGACTGTGAACTATCCAAGACAATAAGCGTGACTTAGCATCTAGTTATACATGTTAAATATTTACGTATCTCTGTGAAAAGAAACCTGATCGGGCTTATATTAAGTAACTGAGATAAATCAACAAAAAGATACAAAGAGAGTCAAAATGATTAAAATCACACACATGCTTTATTCCTTCCTTTGTGAAAATCCAAACCCTCCTTTCTCACACTTATTAAATCCCCCCCCAAAAAAAAACACTTATTATGAGTAGTTGTGTCATGAGCACTCAGTCTGATCACCAGTCCAGAGTTTGCGCTCCTATAGACAGGTCAGTCTCTCCTGTGTGATCTACAATATGTCATTAGCTCTCAAAACCCCCTCCTCCCCAACAAGCTCTATTCTCCTTGTTCCCTGTATGTCCTCCATTTATAGGAAGCTTCTGAAAATATTATGTCTGCCCTAAGAGACCAGGAATGCAGTGATATAGTACCTGGGTCCATACAATTATTAACTGCAGAGTCATAAAACTCCTCTGACTACCGTTTTTGATGTTTGTGAGTGCTGTGTGCAGAAATCCCAGTGTATTTCCATGAAATGCAGCTTTGCACATCCCTCCCCTACCCGCTGTATGTAAGACCTGATTGTGAGAAACCAATCAGAAGTAAGAGGCCGGGGACACAGGCTGAAGCTGTATTATATAGGAAACACTGAGACCCTGCAATATGAATTAGGGGAGAGCAGTTCTATATCTTGTCCTTAGACTGCATATACACGGCAAATGGCTATTTGTCATTCTGATCCTTTAACACTTAAGTTAGTACGGATATACACTGTGTTCCAATTTATTATGGAAAAAGTGTTTAGGAGTGATGAGGTAAGAATTTTTTTTGTCAGTGAAACTCATTGATGGTGATGTGTGTCAGGGCTCTTTATATCACTGAAAGCAATTGCAGACACCTGTGCTAATTAGTTTGGCAGGTGTGTCCAATTAAAGGCAAGACTACTTAAGAAGGCTGTCCCACATTATTAAGCAGCCTACATTTTCAGCCAAAATGGGAAAGAAAAAGGATGTGTCGGCTGCTGAGAAGCAACAAATTGTGGAGTGTTTAGGTCAAGGCATGACTACAATCAACATTGCCAAGACACTTCATCGTGATCATCGCACAATCAAGAAGTATGTAGCTGATTCACAGCACACACGTGTGCGTGCTGATAAGGGAAAATTGAGGACTCTTTCCAACAGGCAATTACGTCAGGTTACAAGAGCAGCTTCAAAAATGCCTTGTCATAGCAGCAGACAAGTTTTTGAAGCTGCTGGTGCCTCCAACGTCCCCTGAACAACAAGATGCAGGGTCCTTCAGAGGTTTGCAGCTGTGCGTAAGCCATCCTGTCGACCTCCTCTATCCACTGCACACAAGCAGAAACGGCTCCAGTGGGCCAAACAATACATGAAGACTGACTTCAAAACTGTTTTGTTCACCGATGAGTGTCGTGCAACGCTCGATGGTCCAGATGGATGGAGTGGAGGATGGCTTGTTGATGGACACCCCATGCAAACACGGCTACGGCGCCAACAAGGAGGAGGTGGAGTAATGTTTTGGGCTGGAATCATGGGGAGAGAGATTGTTGGCCCCTTTAGGATCCCTGAAGGGGTAAAGATGAACTCCATAATGTATGTGGAGTTTCTCAAACAGCACTTCCTGCCATGGTTCAAGAAGAAGAACCATGCATTCCGCAGAAAGATCATTTTCATGCATGATAATGCACCGTCTCATGCTGCAAATAACACATCTGCATCTCTGGCTGCTATGGGCATAAAAGGGGACAAACTTATGGTGTGGCCCCCATGCTCCCCTGACCTCAACCCCATTGAGAACCTCTGGAGCATCATCAAAAGGAGCGTCTATGATGGCGGGAGGCAGTTCACATCTAAGCAACAGCTCTGGGAGGGTATTCTGTCCTCATGCAAAACAATTGAAGCAGAAACCATCCAAAAACTGACAAATTCAATGGACGAGAGAGTTCAGAAGCTTCTTTCGAACAAGGGGTCCTATGTGCAAATGTAACATCACCTCGAATAAAGTTTTGGCTTGAAAACTGTTTGATTTCAGTTTGTAATAACCTGCTAATGCTTATAATTTCACAATGACCATTTTTTTGTTCTTAATAAAAATGAAAAGGTTGCAAATTCTGCTGTGCATAATTTAAAACATGCATTTTGAGTTTTTTTTTTTTTTTTTTTTTATATACTGTTATCATAGGCAGTATGTTCAAAAACCTTTCAATTATACTCGACTAGTTGATGACTGGAAAATTACAATGACTGCAATTCATATAGGTAATTTTGGAAAATATGAGAAAATATTATTTGCATAATAATTTGGAACACAGTGTATTCACACATATCATGTTCCATTTTAACCTGTCAATAATAGAAACTTCAATGTCCTCTGATCAGAACAATAGATATTTGCCAAAAGTGTGAACTTAGCCTTAGGTCTCAGTGAAAAGCAAGTACAGTGTGAGGGGACTCCACTGCCCCTGTCTCTGCATAGCCTGAGGCAGGGGCGTAACTACCGTGGTAGCAGCTGCTACAGGGCCCGGGACATTACGGGGCCCCCGCGGGCCCCCGATGCTTTTTTTTTTTTTTAAATAGGCCGTTACCTGCTGAAGTAACCCCAGCAGGTAATGGGCCCTATATTCTTACCGCTCCCCGGGGTCCCGCTCACGGCCGCCTGCGCTTCCGATTCTGCGGAGGCGGCTGTGAGCAGGAGCGGGGATCGGTATGTGAGGCCGCGGGTCGAACACCACAATCTCTGCTATCATTATACTCCGGGGTCTTTGAAAAGACCCCGGAGTATAATAATCGGAGGCCCAGAGTTGGTGAGGGAACATAAAAACAATGTACTTACAGTGCCTTGCGAAAGTATTCGGCCCCCTTGAACTTTTCAACCTTTTGCCACATTTCAGGCTTCAAACATAAAGATATAAAATTTTTATTTTTTGGTGAAGAACAAGTGGGACACAATTGTGAAGTGGAATGAAATTTATTGGTTATTTTAAACTTTTGTAAAAAATAAAAAAGTGAAAAGTGGGGTGTGCAATATTATTCAGCCCCTTTACTTTCAGTGCAGCAAACTCACTCCAGAAGTTCAGTGAGGATCTCTGAATGATCCAATGTTGTCCTAAATGACTGATGATGATGATAAATATAATCCACCTGTGTGTAATCAAGTCTCCGTATAAATGCACCTGCTCTGTGATAGTCTCAGGATTCTGTTTAAAGCGCAGAGAGCATCATGAAGACCAAGGAACACACCAGGCAGGTCCGTGATACTGTTGTGGAGAAGTTTAAAGCCGGATTTGGATACAAAAAGATTTCCCAAACTTTAAACATCCCAAGGAGCACTGTGCAAGCGATCATATTGAAATGGAAGGAGTATCAAACCACTGCAAATCTACCAAGACCCGGCCGTCCCTCTAAACTTTCATCTCAAACAAGGAGAAGACTGATCACAGATGCAGCCAAGAGGCCCATGATCACTCTGGATGAACTGCAGAGATCTACAGCTGAGGTGGGAGAGTCTGTCCATAGGACAACAATCAGTCGTACACTGCACAAATCTGGCCTTTATGGAAGAGTGGCAAGAAGAAAGCCATTTCTCAAAGAGATCCATAAAAAGAGAAGGCCCTAGACGCTTGGGGATAGGGACTACATGACTAGGGGAAGGATTAGACACGAAGGGGTTAAGAAAGAGGAGAGTTAGAGTGGGAAAAATGGGGGTGGGATCGAGGGTGTTAAAAGGGGCGATGGGGTGAGATAAGGGTCAGTCAAGCAGTGGCAGGGTAAGGAAGTGGCCCGCCCGCCCTATTTTTGGAAGGGTTAATGGGGGTATGTTTGGCTGGGGGTTGGTGGGGTTAGAGGCCTATCAGGCACTGTTGTAGGACCTCATCGGTGGTATGGGGATCCTGGTGGGGAAGGTGTAAGCCTGGGTAGTCCCCTAGTTGGGCTTAGGTCCCTTTTGGGGGTCAGGCTTATGGTCGTACAGATGGTTAAAGGTCTGCCCGAGGTGGAGGTTTTTGCGCCTGGGCAGATTAGTGGTGGTGCCTATCCCCATGGTGGGGTAGGTTCTGTTATAATGTACTTGTAAATGGTGTGAATTTTGTATACAGTTGTAAAGGTTAAGTATTGGTTTGTATTTATAGACCGCCCTTTTTATGGCGGTGTTATTTATATGTTATTTATATGTTTAAAGTATTTATATATGTTTTAATAAATCGGCCTGAACAGGCCAATTTAAAATCCAAGAGGTGGTCTGAGTCCTTATTGGGGGAAAATGGGGGGTTAGGACATGAGGTTTAAAGGGCTGTGGTAAGTCAGCCGGAGTGATGACATATTCCTCCTCCCTGAGTCAAGTCTGGTTTAAAGTTTGCCACAAGCCACCTGGGAGACACACCAAACATGTGGAAGAAGGTGCTCTGGTCAGATGAAACCAAAATCCAACTTTTTGGCCACAATGCAAAACGATATGTTTGGCGTAAAAGCAACACAGCTCATCACCCTGAACACACCATCCCCACTGTCACACATGGTGGTGGCAGCATCATGGTTTGGGCCTGCTTTTCTTCAGCAGGGACAGGGAAGATGGTTAAAATTGATGAGAAGATGGATGAAGCCAAATACAGGACCATTCTGGAAGAAAACCTGTTGGAGTCTGCAAAAGACCTTAGACTGGGACGGAGATTTATCTTCCAACAAGACAATGATCCCAAACATAAAGCAAAATCTACAATGGAATGGTTCACAAATAAACGTATCCAGGTGTTAGAATGGCCAAGTCAAAGTCCAGACCTGAATCCAATGAGAGAATCTGTGGAAAGAGCTGAAAACTGCTGTTCACAAACACTCTCCATCCAACCTCACTGAGCTCGAGCTGTTTTCCAAGGAAGAATGGGCGAGAATTTCAGTCTCTCCATGTGCAAAACTGATAGAGACATTCCCCAAGCGACTTGCAGCTGTAATTACAGCAAAAGGTGGCGCTACAAAGTATTAACTTAAGGGGGCCGAATAATATTGCATGCCCCACTTTTCAGTTTTTTATTTTTACAAAAGTTTAAAATATCCAATAAATTTCATTCCACTTCACAATTGTGTCCCAATTGTTGTTGATTCTTCACCAAAAAATTAAAATTTTAAATCCTTATGTTTGAAGCATGAAATGTGGCAAAAGGTTTATTTATTTATTTATTTTTTCCAAGATGGCGCCGCTGGAGTGGCTGCCAGCTACAGCAGCTCTGAGACTCTCTATCTTATTTTTCTTTCTATGTCTCGTTTTGTACCTCTCTACTTAAGGACTTTGCACTATGAAGAAACACACACAAAGACTTGGACCCTTGTGATACTTTTTTTTTGTTTTTTATCTGTCTTTTTGTTCTACTTGAAAATGGGATCTTTTGTGTATGCAGACAATTCCTTTGTCTATACAAGAGAGGAAATTCTGCAGCTCAGAGGCACAGCAGGGCGGCATACCATCTGGTCACACATCCCCCCGCGAGCTTTGGAGAAAGAAAAAGCGGGTGAGGGGATGCAGAGCTGATACTCTTCAGAGGATTAAAAAGAGGCGTTACCGACCAGCTGTTCCCTCCATCATCATGGGCAATGTGAGATCTCTTGCAAACAAGATGGATGAACTAACAGCGCTCACCAGGCATCATCAGGAGTTTCGGGCGTGTAGCATGATGCTACTTACAGAGACTTGGCTCACTGAAGCTACTCCTGACCCTCTAGTCTCCTTGGATGGTTTTAAACTCCTTCAGGCAGACAGGACAAGGGAGAGCGGTAAGAGGAAAGGAGGAGGGCTGGCAATGTTTGTGAATAATAGATGGTGTAATCCTAGGCACATTGTGATTAAGGAGCAAACTTGCTGTAAGGACATTGAACTATTAGCTGTGAGCATGAGACCTTTCTACCTACCAAGGGAACTATCACATGTCATCGTGATAGCTGCATATGTCCCCCCCTCTGCGAAAGCTGACACTGCCTGCGAGGTCCTACAAGCCACGCTGAGCCAGTTACAGTTAAAACATCCCCAGGCCCTCTTTCTTCTGTCGGGTGATTTCAACCATGCCTCTCCATCATCCACACTGCCCAGTTTCACACAGTATGTAACCTGCCACACAAGAGACAACAAAACACTGGACTTGTTCTTTGCCAACGTGAGGGAGGCATATAACTCATCAGCCCTACCGCCCCTGGGGAGATCGGATCACAACCTAGTACATCTCCGACCTGTGTACAAGCCACTTGTACGTAGAGAACCAGCTGTCACCCGCACAGTGAGGATATGGTCCGAGGAGAGTGATGAGGCTCTGAGGGATTGTTTTGACACAACCCCATGGGAAGTGCTGCAGGATTCTTATGGAGAAGATATAGAAGGACTAACACACTGCATAACAGACTACATTAATTTTTGTGTGGACAACACAGTACCCACAAAAGTGGTGAGGTGCTTCTCCAATAACAAACCATGGATTAACTCTGATATAAAAACACTACTTAAGGAGAAAAAGATGGCATTCAGGACAAGAGATAAGGAGGGGTTGAGGGAAGTACAAAAGGAGCTGAGGCATCAAATCAGGCAGGGAAAAGCCAGTTATAAAGAAAAAATGGAAAATCAAATGGAAAGAAAAGACATAAGGGGGGGTCTGGGAGGGGCTTAAGTCAATTTCGGGTCATAAACAGTCTGTCTGCCAGATTTAGGCAGATGTTAATTGGCTTAATGAACTAAACCTATTCTTCAACAGATTTGATCACACACCAGCTCCTCCCACCCCAGTATGTCCTTCAGCTTCCCTCACCACAATGACTTCTCCCCATGCGGCCACTTCCCAACAGACCAGTAAATCCAGAAATCCGTCTTTATCTGGTCACAGTCTGACCTTCACACGGGCCCAGGTGAGGAAGGAGATGAAAAAGATCAAGGCGAGGAAAGCCGCAGGGCCAGATGACATCAGTGCAAGGCTAATTAAGACTTGCGGGGACCAGCTGTGTGGTATAATTACATATATGTATAATATGAGCCTGAGGCAGGAAATAGTCCCTGAATTATGGAAATCTTCTTGTGTGGTACCAGTTACAAAGAAACCCCACCCTATGGACCTCAACGACTACAGACCTGTAGCACTGACATCCCACCTGATGAAGATCTTGGAGAGATTGGTTCTCACACATCTCCGCCCTCTAGTGAGCCCTGCTATGGACCCCCTCCAGTTTGCTTATCGGCCGGGCATTGGGGTAGATGATGCCATCATCCATCTTCTGCACAGGGCTCTGTCTCACCTGGAGAAACCAGGGAACACAGTGAGAATAATGTTCTTTGACTTCTCCAGTGCTTTTAACACCATACAGCCCAGGTTATTGAGGGACAAGCTGGGCCTTGCTGGAGTGGACCACCACCTCTCCAACTGGATCCTAGACTACCTCACAAATCGACCTCAATACGTGAGAGCCCAAGACTGTGTGTCAGGTACCGTGATCTGTAATACAGGGGCACCTCAGGGTACTATTCTCGCCCCTTTCCTCTTCACACTGTACACTGCAGATTTTAGGTGCAACTCATCCAGCTGCTACCTACAGAAGTATTCTGACGACTCTGCAATAGTAGGCCTCATCACAGATGATGATGACAGGGAGTACAGAGAACTGAACCAGGATTTTGTGGACTGGTGCCACCGGAACCACCTGAAGATTAACGCGGGGAAGACCAAGGAGATGGTGGTGGACTTCCGCAAAGGCAGAAGCCCTCCTAAACCAGTGGACATCCTGGGGACGGGCATCGAAATTGTGAACACCTATAAGTACCTGGGTTTGCTCCTTAATAATAAGCTGGACTGGGCAGATCATATGGAGGCCCTGTACAGGAAGGGCCACAGCAGGCTCTACCTGATTAGGAAACTGAGAGCCTTTGGAATCCGGGGGGCACTTCTTAGAACTTTCTTCAACTCGGTAGTGGCATCAGCCATCTTCTTTGGAGTGGCCTGCTGGGGGAGCAGTATATCAACCAGGGACAGAAATAAACTTGACAAGCTGATTAGAAAGGCCAGCTCTGTCCTGGGGAGCCCACTGGACCCAGTGCAGGTGGTGGGTGACAGAAGGATACTGTCCGTGGTGAGCTCCATGCAGAAGAAGAAGTCCCATCCCATGCATGAGACTGTGATCGCGCTGAGCAGTACTGTCAGTGAGCGACTGCTCCACCCTAGGTGTGAGAAGGAGCGCTATCGGAAGTCTTTCCTCCCCACCGCGGTTAGGCTGTACAACCAACACCGACCTAAGCGGAGATCATTACACACAGAGAACTGAAATATCTCTCTGCCTGTTAAATCCCCCCCCCCTCCTCTGCTACGTCCTATCTGTCTGTCTGCTATTAATGTAATGCCTCTCACCTTGGAACATTCCTGTACATGTTGTATTTGTATTTGTATCTGCTTATCTTTGCTGCTGTAACACACTGAATTTCCCCACTGTGGGACTATTAAAGGACTATTATTATTATTATTATTATAAAAGTTCAAGGGGGCCGAATACTTTTGTAAGGCACCGTAAGTGTGTAGAATGATGTGGATCACAAGTGTGTTGTATATACAGTATTCTATGTGTATTTTATATACATATTTATTTATATGTATGCAAAATTAGTGTGACATTTATGATTCTGTAATATGTAGCTATTGCTGCTCAGAACCTTCATCATTACCATGATATTGTGTTCATCTGTTTCCAGCTTAGTCCATTCTAGTGAATGTTGCTGAGCTGCCATACCACTGCTCCTTTTACAGGTATTTTCTTGGCATGCAGAGAGAAGTTGCAGCACTCACAGCTTATAGAACACCTTCTCTACGCAATATGGAATATTGGATTGAATGGAATAGTATGGATCACTATGTGGGTATTTTTCTGTATCTTGAAGAATCACCACAAATTCACCTCTAATACATGATGACACCTCATTGTATAATATTTTCTTCTTATATCTCAGTGACAAAATAAAGACATTTCGCAGAAAAGGAAATGAACTTGTATAATTGTACATTTATTATAATGGAGAATTGAGATCGCTCATTAATATCCTCTCCTGTAGAAGAAAAATCCTTACTTTCCTGGATACCAGGAGCATAGCCATGGGGGGCTATAGCAGTTTCTATCAGGCCCTGGACCTGAGAGGGTCCAAAAGGTCCCTTTGCCGCATAAAATATAACACTATTCTAGGTATTGGGGCCCCAATATAGATTTTGCATTGGGGCCCAGGAGCTTAAAATGACGCCTCTCCTGGAAACTCTCCCATTAAACTAGGAGACATTCAGATTCTCCATTGATCGAATAACCGAGAGACTTTATCACAAGTGAAGCCTTGAAAACAGCAGATAGACTTGTCTGGAAAAATCCCTGCTCATATGTACTTAGAATATGAATGGAGAGATACATATGTGCCATCTAGTGGCAGTCTTCTGACTTACAATCCATTAAGCCAGCAACATTGTATCAATGCAAAATATAACATAATGTTAATAATAATAATAATAATAATACATTTTTTTATTTATATAGCGCCAACATATTCTGCAGCACTTTACAATTTGTAGGGTTCAAGTACAGACAAAAAGATACATTACAGGGAAATAGTCAATTAACACAATAGGACTGCTACCATCAGAGGTAGCATTGCTTATACAATGGTCCAGATGTTTTGTTACATAATGTTACAGCTTTAGGAAGTGATGTATTCCCCAGAGGGAATTTAATAAAGTAAGTTTCTATTATAATTTGCTTTTAATGAATGTATTAAAGTATTTATTATTCATATATATGAAATATTTATTTCCTTATCTGTATTTCCTTATAAATTTGCATTTACATGTTACATTTCA
The DNA here is from genome assembly GCA_947044405.1 of Leptodactylus fallax. Taxonomy (NCBI): domain Eukaryota; kingdom Metazoa; phylum Chordata; class Amphibia; order Anura; family Leptodactylidae; genus Leptodactylus; species Leptodactylus fallax. The sequence continues at coordinate 2,183,907 of CAMRHE010000138.1, read as the reverse complement.
TACTTCTGTATTAACGTCAGTCTTAACATGAATCATCCTGTGTTGAATACTGTGTAAACAGTGCAGTAGAACTTCCCACTAATCTCTGAAATCCTGCAATTTTTTCATGCTGCTAAACTTGACATGTATGTTGCAAATTTTCCTCTCTGCTATGGATGGTAGATAACAATGCAGGGGGGCATTTTACTTCTGTTGCCTCCCCTGCTACCTCTTGTGTCACCCCCTCTACCTCATAGATTGTAAGCTCTTGCGAGCAGGGTCCTCAGTCCCAGTGTGTGAATTGACTATTTCTTTGTAATGTATCTTTTTTGTCAGTACTTGAACCCTACAAGTTGTACAGTGCTGCAGAATATGTTGGCGCTATATAAATAAAATTTATTATTATTATTATTATTATAACCAGTGAGAGAACCCCTTTAATGGCACTATAAAATAAATTATATTTATTTCCATATGTATGTAACTTGCTATGATATGTGACTATCTGTATTTTAGTTCACATAATAATGGTTATCTATAACTATAAATTACCAGTAAGAACTATCTTACCAAGAAGTCATGATGGACCTGTACCAAGCCTCTACAAGAGATTGATTACGTACATATCAATATGTACGATGGAAGTCATCTGTCCTTTTGTTTTATGTGTTTATTACACGGCTTGACATTTGAGGACACTGTACCTTTAACCCTTTCCCAACATCTGCCGTAGGTGAAGGGCAAGGGTCACGTGAAATGTTTATTCTCCCTCCACTGGGGTAAAAACTAACAATCCCACATTGCTTTTTTATTCCTGCCCTATATCACAATAAAAGTCCAGTAAAAAGCTGAATTTTTATGTCATTACTCCATATTAAACATTATGTAATGGTACTACATTCACAAAGAGGCTCGGCACGCCAACATCACTCTACAATAGCACACAATGAACAGTTTTCCCAAATGTTTCAGTCAAAGCAACTTTTCCCAATAGCCATCTGTGCATGAAAATAACCTGAAAATAATAGTAATATATCGAAATGAAATCACTGGACAGTACACTATAACAGTCCATATACAGTTAAGGGCCTATTCAGATCAGTTTTTTACATCTGTATAACACTTTCGCTGCCGAGGGTCTTCGGATATTTTGCACCCCCAGTAGCTAGAGTTTTCACAGTTTTGAAATTGCAATATTTAAAAAATCATACTAACCCTCCATACCTATACAGTATATTATCTTAAAGTAGACACCTGCAGCATTGTCAGAATGCCATTTGGTACTGTATATGAACAGGCACCTTCATGCAATTTTGATTTAAATTGTATATTTTATAAAAAAAAAATTCAAATAAATGTATATTAGTTGCTAAAAATAGAAAACATACAAAAAGTTATATGCACCAAACCTCCTAAAAACAAGAGTTCAACATGTGCAGAGTTCATTCATATCACTAAGGCCTACACCTGCATGCACATATCTTCATAAAATCACCAGAACTGGAAGGAACAAAAATCTGCTTTGAAGCTGGAAATATCAAAAAAGTATCATTCTATAAAATGTGGGGATTACACACTGTGAAAAGCAAGTGAACCACTAAACCCTATATATTTCTTGAAAGTAGACAACCTGAAGATTACGTGTCTCAATGGGTTATCAATAGCCATGTCCACCTTCATGTAACTGTGACAAACGCTAATAATTTTTGTACCTAAAATTCCTATTCAATTGTACATTCACACACAAAACACATATAAAATAATAGATCAAGGTGTACACAATTTCTATATACCGCAATCAACTACAACAAGAGCTTGTACTCTCAAAAACACTGATACAGAAGACAAGCAATATTTTGATGTTATTCACTAATATGTTAAAAATCTATACTGCACCTAGCAAGCTGTGACACTGATACCAAAATTTTACTTTTTTGAGATTGCACAGCATACATGCAACTTTGCAGCAAACAGAGATTATATGCAAAAATTGCACGAAAATTTAAATTTGCCACTGAAGTGTATGCTCAAGCAATCCCTTTTATGCAAACAAAATGTACTTTCCATAAAACTGCAAGATGTGAGGAATTCATAAATATCTCTCACACACACACACACACATATATATACTGTATATATATTATACTAGCAGGACCCGGCTTCACACGGGTATATTTCATTTTTTTTTTTGTGTAGTGGCCCCATAAGAATTGGCACTGGTCTATTTTGTATGTTGTTTGTGTGTGTGTTTAAAAAAATTTCTACTGGTTTGAGGACATAAAGTAAACCTTTTACTACAAATTAGAAGTAATTGTACTCTTAAAGATTTATATATTTATTTAATCATACAGGAAAGAAATGAAACATTTCAACAATGTCGATAAGTGTGTAAGAGTGGAAAACAAAAGGTAGAGAATGCTGACATCCAGTATGGCAGTCCAGTATAGGTACAGTCTATTTAAGTGACCCTAAACTTTTGAACGGCAGTGTATATATATTTATTCACAGGTACAGGCAGTGTCTGGGATGTCTAGAGCCCACCAGTGGAATTGTTTCTAGGGGCCCACCATCAGGACCCCTGCAGATCAGTGGTACCGAGACAGGGCGGCTAAAGGTAATAATATGTCGGGAGCCATGCTGCTCACCCACTATTCCATGTGCACCACTGCACTACCTAAAGCTACTGCTACACCTTGTATGGCAAGTGAACAGCGTGGCTCATAGAAAAAAAAAAATAATTAAAAAGCATACTCGCCTGTCCCCGGCGCTCCGTTGTCCGCTGCCAGTGTCCATTCAGTCTCATGCCGGGGACTCCTTGCTGGGAGTCCTGCACCTCATGTGACCACTAAGACCAATTAGGTGCAGGATTTCCAGAAATGGCCGCCACCGTGGTCGCTCCAGTTTATGGACAACCTCTTTTAAGGGATTGTCTGGGCCAAATTTTTCTATGGTCACTTCACTGATCCCCCCCCCCCCCATATGGTGGCCTCTTCACTGGTCCCCCATACTGTATGGGGAACAGTGATGGGGTCATTATATTGTGTGGGAGCAGTGATGGGGGCTAACATCCTGTGGGGGGAGGGGACATTTAACTGCGTTGGGCATATTAAAGGGGTTGTCCAGGGTTAATCTTTTTTATGGCCTAAGCTTAGGATATGCCATAAATACCTGATCGGTAGGGGGCTGACACACGGCCTCATCATCTCTTCGAAGGCACTTCCGGCGCCGGTTCTGTGCACAACACAGGGCCATAAGCAGAAAGCTCCATCCGCTGTTTAGTCGCCCGGCACCGTCACTGCAGCTCAGCTCCCACTGACTTCAATATGTGCTGAGATGCAGTGAAGGTGCCCGGCTAATATACAGTGGACAGAGCTTTCTACTTCTGGCCCCGTATTATGTACAGGACGGGCACCAGAAGTGGCTCCATACAGCTGATCAGTCCGGGGTCAGCCCCCCTACAGACCAGGTATCTATGGCCTATCCTTTTTAATAATTAGTCCGGAGGAGGTGAATCCCCCCTACACCCCCCCCCCAAAAAAAAAAAACATACTAAACATACTCACCTAGCTCCAGTGCTCCGGTGTCCTCCAAGCACGGTACAGTCCCGCAGCTCCGCTGTCGTCTTTTTGCCGGAAGTCCTCACTGGCTGTGACATCCCAGGTCCCTTCCCTTAGGCCGCTGATTGGCCTCGGGTCACATGACATCACAGGTAGTCTCGTGCAGGGGGAACTTCAGCTGGAAAAAAACAGAACTGCAGGACTGAACTGCGCTGGGAGACACTGGGGACAGGAAAGAAAGTTTGGGGTTTTTTTTTTTTTTTTTTCGCCTGCTTCAGCGTAATTAAAAAAAAAATGTTATCCTGCACACCCCCTTTAATGTACCACAGGCTATTGGCCTCCATCACTGCCCCCCCCAACAATATAATGGCCCCATCAATGGTCCCCATACAGTATAGGAGACCAGTGAAGGAGCCACTGTATGGAGTATAAGCTCCACAGTGGATCCCACCCAGTATTATATGCTCCACAGTGGCCCCCACACAGTATTATAAGCTCCCAACAGCCCTCCCTCCGCTTCGGTGCTATTATTATACTCTGGGGTCTTCTCAGACCCCAGAGTATAATAATCGGAGGCCCAGGGAAGGTGATTAAAAGTAACAAACATTCATACTCACCTCACCTTGCCTTACCTTTCCTTGGCATCCTCGCTCCATCCATTTGTCTTTAGGACCTCTTCTGACGTCGCTGCTGAGGCCTGTGATTGGTCCTCAGCGGTCACGTGGGGGCGCACTGACGTCATTACACGGCCGCGCCCCATGTGACCACTGGGGCCTAATCACAGGCCTCAGTCACAGGATGAAAGAGCGCCGGAGAGAACGCTGTGCCCAGGAAAGGTGAGAATATGTGTTTATTGTTTTCAGTCACCTCCCCTGGGTGCCCTGCCCTGCCATCTATTGGAAAGGGGCCTGTAATATGCCAGAGTCCCTTTCCAATAACAGTATGTATAGCGGTCGGGAAGCCAGGCTTTCTCCGACCGCTATCATAGTGGTCCGGGGCCCGGCCATCTCCAGCTGGCCATGGGCACCATACCCCGCCAAGCCTGGTCGCGGTCGCACCCCCTGCAACCGCGATCGTTACGCCACTGGTCAGGGGCCCAATCGGGATGGTCAGGATCCCGATTGGGCCCCTGACCAATGCATCTGCATTGGTAACATGAGGACTAATAGTCAGGGCTCGGGGCCCACCGATGAAATTCACCAGTTCCCCGGTGGGCCAGTCCGACCCTGGGTACAGGTGTTAAAGAAACGCCAAAAGCGCAGAAATGTGGCAAAGGAGGGTGGTTTGGAGTTTAATATACTTTTTTTTTCCCCTTTTTTTAATTTTTTTTTTTATGTATTTATTGGACCCCCTAGTGGTCTTGAACCCAGGGGGTGTGATCACTAATACAATGCGTTACAAAAAATCAGCACTTCTATTACAGGCTGCATAGAGTGCAGCAGGGACCAGGAAGAAAATACTAGCAGTAGGACTGGACCGCGATGGGAGAAACCAGAGCAGCGGGAACAGGTGCGTTTTCTTTTTGTTTGTTTTTTTTCACCTTCCCCAGTCTAATATAAAAAATAACAACGCCTTTAATGATTCCCTCTTTTATAGTCAAAATACCCCATAATTACCCTTTATATAAAAGACCCCTCTTTATAGCTATAATGCTCCATAATAACCCTTTATATAAATGACTCCCCCCCCCTTTATAGCTATAATGCCCCTTAATTAACCCGTCTTAAAAAAATAAAAATAAAATTTGTACTCGCCTATCTGTGATACTTTGAAGATGGGGATGGAGCAGCCTGCAGCCTCCTCCTCTTCCTTAAGCTGTGCTTTATGTGCCGCAATTGCGCATACGATGTCTGACTCAGCACAGGAGGTGTGATGCTGTGAAATAATCGTGCCTGTCTATGCTGAGAAGCAGACATCTTTTCTGTGCTCTTGATCACAAGCAGGAGAGGGGAGAGGTAAGTGAATACGGGTCATTACTGGACCTCCACTACCTATTATAAAAAGAAATGAAGGTCTAGTAGGCACGGGGGCCACAAGTCCGACCCTGCAGGAGCAAATATACAGAGTATCAGCTGCAGGAGAGGGGGGATCTTTATTAATACAATATCCATCAAAGAGTAGGGCAACACTTTCCAACTTTTGATCTTATTTCTAAAAGATCTGAATTTGTGGTGAGATATTTAGAGAAATATATCAGACAAGTCTCTGGATATAGAAATATCTATGTACCCTTGTAACCAGATTCTGTTCCAAGCACCTTCAAATTTAGATCACCCAGCTCTACATCCTCCCCTCCTGTTACATCAATACTGTATCTAAACATTAATTCAGGCTCTAACATTTCTCTCAACCTAAAAAAGTAACACTTTGAGAACAAATTCATTTTAAAACGTATTTTATTATGAAAAGAGAATGGATTAGGGGCATTTCTGACTCTGCAGGAAACAGAAAATAAATCTTTTTTTTGGGGTGCATTAGTGTCTCTTTGTCCATCTTATCAGTCCTTGTTGTCTCATCCATTTTTGTGCCATTAACAGCTGTTCCACCCGACAGATCCTTTGCTTCTCTCGTCTTGAAAGTAAAGCAGTTGACGGCCCGAGATTCAAGGTCCATGCTTTTCTTTGGTTCCTTTTTAACAAATACAAACATTTTGACAGACGGTGGCAAAAGTCTGGGTCTCTTCCTTGCTCCTTCCATTCGAAGAAGATCAGTATCACAGACCCAGTCACCTTCTTCTAGTGGTGCTGCCATTATTTGCAACGTCTCTTCTTCTCTTGAGGAATCTGTTTGTTTAAACTGTCTGGCAGAGTTGACTGAAACAGAAAAGAACATTAAGCATAAGAACCATATATGTATAGGGAAGATCAGATTTTAAATATTAAGCAATAAGGCCAGGATTACTCATGGAAACCCCATTTTCCCAGTCAGACAGGGAATATATCCAAGAACACAAATTTATCAATATCATCATAGAAAGACATTTGGACATTTCATTTTGCATTTTCTAGAGCATCCATGTTAGCAGGCTTAGGTTATTTCTTATCTGTGAATTTATTCAGGGTCTTAAATTCTGATGGATTTGCAAGGCAAAGTCAGAGAATAGAATTCTCCACAGCTTTACAACATTATTGGATCACGTCCTCTTGCAAAAAGTCCAATGATGAGACTATATTGAGGAATTCCTATTTATTCAATTGCATTAATCAATTCAAATAAATTCAATAATCGATTGTCAAAGGTCGATCTAGACTTTAGTTCTGTATACAGTATTGCTCAATTTTTGAGAAGACTATCAGCTTATGAGTAGAATAAAATCAGCTATTACCGGTGAATCCTAAATTAATTGGTAATAAACTGAAATGGAATTTAGGTTTTAAAATCTTGATCGAAGCATAAAGCCATAAGAAATCCAATGTATCCAATATCTTGTGAAGAAACTACTGAAACATATAATTAATTGGGTAGGAGACAAGTAGAAATAAGTAAGAATTAAGTAAATGTTGCCACTTACTTTATCCAGGATTGTTTTAGAATTATTGTCCATCTTGATGGCCTGATAGAAGCTGGGAGCTGTTATAGTAGCAAAAAGTAGTTCTAGGCTTCTGAGAATAGAAGTCCATCCTGTGCTCTTATATGGATACTTTCAGGACCCCCGCCCTTTCTTTACCAATCAAATGCAGATTTTGTTGATCCCATGGCCCTGGTTATAACCAAATACAGTGTCCGACTGTTCTGAATAGAAATGTAAATTGATTGTTCTCTGTGGTTGATTAGTTTAAGTGAGAAATACAATAATGCATTTACTTACTGGTTAATTCTGTGATTTTGCAGTTTATTTTTTAATATTAAATTTGACCTTTTATGCAAAATTTAGACATTCTTGACAGAATTTTAAGTTTGCTATGCAGTTATAAGTAAATGGTAGATTTTATCAAATTTTCCCGGTTATCAAAACCAAGATTAAAACATATATTTTAAAATAGTTATAGTTTTTGAACTGGTGTAAATTGTCCATAAGACAACCAATGGTATTCAGTCACAAATCATAATTTCCTTGCTTCGATTGTTTTGGAAGCAGACGGAGCAATGCACATAAAACATATTTGGAACAAAGTAAACAATTATTCAATTTGAACTCATTCGAATCATTAAAATTTCATCTTTCCATTCATGATTTTTCTTTTTATCAACAGGTAAAGTAAAACTATCAGAAATAGGGTTCCAATACTCCAAGGTATGGTCAAGCTAAAGGGGTATTCAGGCCACAAGAAGTTACTCTTATCCAAAAGATAGTGGATAACTTGCTGATTGATGGACATCGGATGCTGGCAACCCCACCAATCACAAGAACTGGGGTGTTTTGCAACCTAGTTTGAACTGAAGCAATTGTCTAATTCACTTCTAGACAATTACCTATTTTAGTCTCCCAAAATGTTTTCCCAAGTTAGGGTTGATGAAGGAATTAGTGAAGGGGTCACATGCATAAACATGGCACAACATCAGATTAATGAAATACCATGAAAGATAAGATTCAATAATAACCAGTTCCACAATGCAGCCACTTATTCAAACTCTGTGTTAGTGGAGGAGCCATATGGCGGTTTAACTTTGCTATGTCTAATTTGTAAAAATGACATACACACGTGGACAAAATTGTTGGTATCCCTCGTTTAATTAAAGAAAAACCCACAATGGTCACAGAAATAACTTGAATCTGACAAAACTGGAATATGCCAAACTACATGTTGACAAGCCACAAAGCTTCTGGGCAAATGTCCTATGGACAGATGAGACAAAAATCTAAATTTTTGGCAAGGCACATCAGCTCTATGTTCACAGATGGAAAAATGAAGCATATCTTGAAAAGAACACTGTCCCTACTGTGAAACATGGAGGAGGCTCTGTTATGTTCTGGGGTTGCTTTGCTGCATCTGGCACAGGGTGTCTTGAATCTGTGCAGGGTACAATGAAATCTCAAGGGATTCTAGAGAGAAATGTGCTGCCCAGTGTCAGAAAGCTTGGTCTCAGTCGCAGGTCATGGGTCTTGCAACAGGATAATGACCCAAAACACACAGCTAAAAACACCCAAGAATGGCTAAGAGGAAAACATTGAACTATTCTGAAGTGGCCTTCTATGAGTCCTGACCTAAATCCTATTGAGCATCTTTGGAAGAAGCTGAAACATGCTGTCTGGAAAAGGCACCCTTCACACCCGAGACAACTGGAGCAGTTTGCTCATGAGGAGTGGCCGAAATACCTGTTGAGAGGTGCAGAAGTCTCATTGACAGTTACAGGAATCGTTTGATTGCAGTGATTGCCTCAAAAGGTTGTGCAACAAAATATTAAGTTAAGGGAACCATCATTTCTGTCCAGGCCTGTTTCATGAGTTTTCTTTTTTTTTAAAAATCTGTTGAAGCATGGTTGAAAAGCAATGTCTGACTTTCATTTGTTCATTTTCATAAAATTTTTATATATTATTACTTTTGTCAGATTCAAGTTATTTCTATGACCATTGTGGGTTTTTCTTTCATTAAACGAGCGGTAACAACAATTTTGTCCACATTTGTATGTGGAGTCGGCAGATGATGGTGTCAAAGGAGTGCGCTCTTTCACACTACAGTAAGATGTTGGGCCTCAGCACGGTTCATTCTACCTGGCACTAACATGGACCTGTACAGCTGAGTTCACACTTTTTGGAGTTAATTGGTCAGTTTTGGCCCCATAACTGTCCAAATAAGTGAAGTGTCCAGTGGTTCTAAGAGTGACATGTGCGTGTCATACTGACTCACAGAATTGTTTGACTACCACAGTAGGCTCCCTATGCGTGTTACTGCAAGGTACAGTGTTCTACACCACTATACAGGCTCTCTGAAGCCAGGAAATAGGTGTTTTTTAGCGATATTTGCCGCAAATTAATTCGGATCGAAGCAAATGCCAGCCCTGCTTGCAGGCAGGGCCCTCTATCCCACGGTGCTAGTTGTTAGTATTGTATTTGTCTTGTATATTTTGTGTACCGTATGTAAACTCTCAAATGTAAAACACTATGGAGTTAACCCCTAGGCGCACCACAACGTAACTGTATGTCCTGGAGAGAGCTTCATTAGCGCACCAGGACTTACAGTTACGTCCCAGGGCTTTTATTTAGCAGAGAGTATGGCTGGGTATCGGGAGCTCAGCTGTTGCCAGCAGCTGAGACTCCCCTGTGACTGAAGAGGGACTTTCTGCGTCCTGTCAGGTGCCCAAAGAGCAGATTACATTAACACATGTGGTATTTATGTGCTTGAGAGAAATTGTACAACAAACTATGGGATGCATTTTCTCCTTTAACCCCTTGTGACTGCACACATTTTAGGGTTAAATGAACATAGTATTGAAAAGTATATTTTTCACATTTTTGTTTTAATTCCTATGAAGCACCTAAAGGGTTAAACTTCTCAAATACTGTCTTGAATTGTTTTGGTGGTACAGTTTTGAAAACGGGATGATTTATGGGGGTTTCTAATACAAAGACCTTTCAAAGCCCTTTTGGAACGGAATTAGTACCTTTAATTTGTTTTGCAAGTTCTCTTGAAAATTCCTGTTAGACTGCAAGCCTTATGACGTCCAAAAAAAAAAAAAAAAAATTGCAATGAAGGTTTAAAATTTGATGTCCACATAAAGCAGAGATCTGGTAATCTTTTTTTTTTTTTTTTTTTTTAGCTAATATGACTATATGAAGGGGATAATTTAAAAATTGCATATTTTTCAAAATTTTCACCAAATTTCATAAAACAAAACATATTGACCCGAATTTACAAAGACAAAGTACAGTGTGTCACGAAAAAACACCTCGAAAAGTTAAAGCATTCCAAAGCTACCATGTACAGTGACTGTCATATTTGAAAAATGGGGCTGTGTCAAAGTCAAAGACTGGCTGCGATGCCAAGGGGTTAATGGTGCTATATAAATAAATAACCTGCACCGTTTTGATACTGATGACCTATCTTAAGGTTGTTATTACAATCCTGGACAACCCCTTTAACTGAGCAGCCAAGCAATAATTATCTCATATTTGAGGATGGAAGACCATCCTTAGATTGCAGCGTAACACAGTTTGACCTGAGGGTTTTTGCTCATCTAATACTGTGTATCAGCTGCAAGGGGGGGGGGGGGTCTTTATTAACACAATCTTATCCACCAAGGAGTAGAGCACCACTTTCCAACTTTTGATCTTATTTCTAAAAGATCTGAATTATGGTGAGATATTTACAGAAAACATATCAGACAAGTCTCTGGATATAGAAATATCCATGTACTTGGAACCAAATTCTGTTCCAAGCACCTTCAGATTTAGATCTCCCAGCTCTACATCCTCCCCTTCTGGTAGCATCAATACTGTATCTAAACATTCATTCAGGCTCTAACATTTCTCTCAACTTAAAAATTAACACTTTGAGAACAACTTTTTAAAACGTATTTTATTATGAACATAGGTAGAGTGGATTAGGGGCATTTCTGACTCTGTAGGAGTCTGAAAATAAATCTCTTTTTAGGGTGCATTAGTGTCATTTTGTCCATATTATCTGTCCTTGTTGTCATCCATTTTCAGGCCATTAACCCCCTTTCCTTCTGTCGTTTTGAAAGTGCACCGGTTGACATCCTGAGATTCAAAGTCCATGCTTTTCTTTGGTTCCTTTTTGACAAACTGTGGCAAGAGTCTGGGTCTTTTCTTTGCTCCTTCCATTCGAAGATCAGTAGCACAGACTCAGTCACCTTCTTCTAGTGGTTCTGCCATTATCTGCAATCTTCTCTTCTTCTCTTGAGAAATATGTTCGCTTGAACCGTCTAGCAGAGTTGACTGAAACAGAGAAGAACATTAAGCATAAGAACCATATATGTATAGGGAAGATCAGATTTTAAATATAAAGCAATAAGGCCAGGATTACTCATGGAAACCCCATTTTCCCAGTCAGACAGGGTATATCCAAGAATACAAATCTATCAATATAGAAAGACATTTGGACATTTCAATTTGCAGTTTCTAGAGCCATCCATGTTAGAAGGCTTAGGTCACTTCTTATATTGGGCAATTTTAGAAAAGATTATCCGCTTATGAGAAGAATAAAGTCAACTATTACCGGTGAATCCTAAATGAATTACAATAAATTGAAATGGAATTAGGTTTAAAATCTTGATCGAAGCATAAAGCAATAAGAAATCCAATACCTTGTGAAGAAACTACTGAAACAGTTAACTGGGTAGGAGACAAGTAGAAATAAGTAGTAAGTAAATGTTGCCACTTACCTTATCCAGGATTGTTGTAGAATTATTGTCCATCTTGATGGCCTGATAGAAGCTGGGAGCTGTTATAGTAGCAAAAAGTAGTTCTAGGCTTCTGTGAATAGAAGTCCATCCTGTGCTCTTATATGGATACTTTCAGAACCCCCGCCCTTTCTGCTTCCATTATACCTATAGGGAAACCGCCGGCATTTCCATAGGTATATTTGACATGTTGTGATTTCCAAATCCGCAACGGTTTTGGAAATTGCAGCGTGTCCTCTGCACTTATTAATTCTGCAAGGTGTGGATGGGATTTACTAGAATCCCATCCACCTTGCAGTGACTGTAAAACACTTTGTGGCATTTACTCCACATGAGACCCCAGCCTTAGAAATGCCTTGAGGGGTGTAGTTTCTAAAATGGGGTCACTTTTGTGGGGTTTCCATTGTACTGGTACATTAGGGGCTCTGCCAATGCAACACTGTACCTGAAAACTATTGCAGGAAAATTTGCCTTTCAAAAGCCAAATAGCACTCTTCATTCTGAGCCCCATGCTCAGGAGAAATTTGGGGTTAAATATGCTTAAAAAAAAAAAAAAAAAAAAAATATGCTAGTAAAATCTGTGAAACAGCTGTGAGGCCAAAATGCTCACTTTACACCCCTCACAGAACATATCAAGTGGTAGTTTCCAAAATGGGGTCACTTTTTGGGAAATTCCATTGTATTGGTACTCTAGGGGCTCTGCAAATTTGACATGGCACCTGAAAACTATTCCAGCAAAATAGCACTCTTTCCATTCTGAGCCCTGCTACGGTATGTACCCATACAGCAGATTGTGACCCTATATGGGGTATTGCTGTGTTCAGGAGCAATTTTTTTAAACAAACTGTGGGGTGCTTTTTCTTCTTTAACCCCCTTGCAAAAATGAAAACTTTGGGATGCAAAAATGAAAAATTACTAAAACGTCACTATCCCCAGTCTTAATAAAATCTGTGAAACGGCTGTGGGGTCAAAATGCTCACTATACCCCTTGATAAATTATTTTAGGGGTGTAGTTTCAAAAATGGGGTCACTCTTTGGGGGTTTCCATTGTAGTGGTACTCTATGGGTCTCTGCAAATCAGACATGACACCCAAAAACTATTCCAGCAAAGTCTGTTTGTCAAACACCCAGTGTCGCTCCTTCTCTTCTGTGCATTGCCGTGTGCCCAAATATAAGTTTTCATCCACATGTGCGGTATTTTTGTGCTGGGGAGAAATTGCATAACAATCCAAGATCTATTTATGTGTTAATTTTAGGGCTATATAAATGTATTGAATAAAAGTGAAATGTCTAAATTTCACCTCCATATTGTTTTAATTCCCATGAAAAGCTTAAACTTCCCAAATGCTGGTTTGAAAATTGGGTGATTTATAGGGGTTTCTAATATATAGTCCCCTTCAGAACTGAAGTGGTCCTTAAGTTAGTTTGGGAAATTTTCTTGTAAATCTAGAGAAAAAAAAAAAAAAATAAATAAAATCGCTGTTACACTTGTAAGCCTTCTAATAGAGATATGGTAGATAATGTTTATTAGTGTACTTGGGTGATCCATTTTAGCTACATCGCAGAGTAAGGTCAGTTGCAGGTGACCGTGGCCATAGTCAGTGTATTTCACGGAGAGCACACTGACCCATTCTTTTCTATGGCCCGTACACATGACCGTGAATTAAACGGTCACGTGTGTGGGCCGACAGTCAGGGCCATAAAATATAGAACAGGTCCTATTCCTGTCCTATTTTGCGGCCCTTGCTTCCGTGGCTCTTATTTATATTATGAGTAAAGCCGCAGAAGCACGGCCCGTGCACGGGGTCATCCCCATGTGCCGCCCGTGCTTTTAATTCAAGACCGTCTGCAACTGGCCTAATACACAGTTTGACCTGAGGCTTTTGCTATTAAACATACTCTTAGGAAGCCAAAATGGGAGAGACTGGAGCAAATATACTCTATCAGCTGCAGGAAAGGGGTGATCTTTATTAACACAATCCTATCCATCAAAGAATAGGGCAAGACTTTCCACCTTTTGATCTTATTTCTAAAAGTTCTGAATTATGGTGAGATATTTAGAGAAACACAGACAAGTCTCTGGATATAGACATAGCCATGTACTTGGAGCCAAATTATGTTTCAAGCACCTTCAAATTTAGATCACCCATCTCTACACCAATACTGTATCTAAATTCAGGCTCTAACATTTCTCTCTCAACCTAAAAAAGTAACACTGAACAAATTTAAAACGTAATTTGTATTAAGAAAATAGGTATAATAGATTAGGGGCATTTCTGACCCTGTAAAAATCTTTTTGGGGTACGTGTGTCATTTTGTCCGTCTTATCAGTCCTTGTCATCTCTCACGTTTTTGTTCTATTCAGCTTCTTTCCTTCCAATACATCCTTTGCTTTCGTTGTCTCAAAAGTAAAGCAGTTGATGGTCCAAGCTTTAACGCCCATGCTTTTCGTTGATTCCTTTTTAACAAATACAAACATTTTAATAGACTGTGACAAGAGTCAGGGTATTTTCCTTGCTCCTTCCTTTTGGAGAAGATCTATAGAACAGATCCAGTCACCCTCTAGTCGTTCTGCAATATCTGCAAACTTCTCTTCTTCATTTGAGGAAGCTCTTCACTAAAGGTTTTGCCCATCAAACCTCTTGATCCATCTGGCATGGTTGACTGGAACAGAAAAGAACATAAGCATAAGTTACAAATATGGCACTAAAGGTGGAAATCAAGCCATATTTGTCTGAAGGCAGAGCTAACAATTGCAAGAATTTCGCCACTGAGGACATACTGACAGTGGCGCTGGAGTCAGGTCAGGGAATGAAAGGTTCTTTAATTAATTTAGTTGCTCATTCTGTGACCTGATGCCTGCGCTAGTCTCAGAACGTCTAAAGATACATAATGGTTATTATTGTCCAGCACGGCAGAGCTTGTCCTGTGATGGAGATAGAGACGACCAGTGTTTGCCAGAGGCTCCTGTATTAAAACAGGAACTTTTAATACACTCACGCTACTCAGGTCGCAGCATTAAAGTAAAACGTATGGGACCTGGGGACTTATTATTGAGGGTGTCCTGGCTAAGGGCTGCACATCTCTGGTGACTCCTCCTTCATACTTTACATGTGTTTAGTATGCAGGCAATGGCAGTAGACTTTTGTAAAGTACTGAGAGATTAAGGGCAGGCAGCAGTCCTGTGTATAGAAGGAAGGGGGTTCTGACTAATATATAGGCTATATTTTACACAGGACTGCTGTCACAGGATCTCTAGACTCTTTTCGACAAGACTGCTGCAGCCTGCACTTCAAAGTCAACAATTACCGGTGAATTCTAAATGAATTACAACAAATGGAATTCGGTTTTAAAATTAAAGTGAAGCAGAAAACAAATAAGAAATCTAATGTATCAAGTACCTTGTGCTGAAACAGATGGTAGGAGACAAGTAGAAAGATGTAAGTAGTAAGTAAGTGTTGTCACTTAGCTTATCCAGATTTGTTGTAGAATTATTGTCCATCATGATAGTCTGATAGTAGGAAGAGATTATAGTAATAAAAATTAGTTCTAGGTTACGGTGAATACAAGTTATAATAAAGGGTCAACCTGATGGTCACAGGGCAACACTTTGTAGTCTTAGAGCATCGACCCTGTAAAGGGCAATCCTGTGCCAGAGAATAGTGCGAATACACCACTAAACAATTACCTATTTTAGTTTTCCAAAAGGTTTCCATAAGTTAGGGTTGAGTGGGGAATGAGTGAATGTGCCATGTCTGTACATGACCCACATATTAGATTTATGAAATGCCATAGAAGATAGAGGTAATAAGAACCAGTCCTACAATGCAGCCACTTACTCATTGTGTGGGCCCTTGGGCAACAGAGCCTAAGTGCGCTCCTTTTGGAGCAACTCTTGTGCACCGCAGCACAAAAATAACCAAAAGTGGGTGTGTTTTCTTCAATCTTGTGCCATAATAACACTTCTAACTAAGGCTGTGTTCACTTGCAGCTGTTTCACTCAAAACCATATGTTTTTATCAGCAAACCCAATGCATTTTTGAAAACCCACACATTCTTTAACAAAACAAATACATAGTTAAACACTCACCTGTTACTCACCTTACTACACTCTTCCCTAGGCATCTACCATGCTACCAGTGCATCAGTGTCCATAAAACCCTCCAACCACTCATGGAAGTATGCCTGTCTAATGGGGACAGGGTAGAGGCTAGAATAGGTAAATATAAAAGAAATGTGTTTGAACCTTACATACCGCCTCCGCCATATGTGTTGACCAGGTGATGGCTTGGGTTGTGATCATGATCAGCACAACCTCCTCCTGGCTCCTCTATTTAGACAAATGCTGCTTTCATTAGTGATGACATCACGCTCATGATGGGTGTAGCGAACAACTGAAGTCATGTGCACAATGAAGACACATGATTAGTAAGGAAGTGATTTTAACCCCTTCCCGACATCCGCCGTACTATTACAGCAGATGCCTTGTCTTTAAAGATGGATGCTCTGATTGTTGGCATTTTAGTCCGATGTGCCCCCCCACCTAAAGTAGAAAAGATACCCCCGGGGCCGGTCCCCACTGACACTGTGCCTTTGTCATTGTAGGCTGGCTCCCATGCAGCGAGATCGTGGGAGCCCTATGAATGTTCCCAGGCTTGTCATAGGTATATTACTATTATAGACCAACCTCAAAAGTAATGTAGCGAATCTCCCTTAGACTGCAATACAGGAAACACGAACGCAGGTGTGAACCTAACGTAAAGTATGTACTGGGAAAGCTTATGTTAAACAGATCCATAGGCCCCCATTATAACAATGAGTGTTTTTCTCTTTCAAGAATTTTATTAGGTTTTAACTTTAAGGTACAGTACAGTATACATTTGTAAAGTTACAGGTATGTATAACATAATTTTCCCAAATTGTGTAACCCATGCAAATATTTTGTAGCAAAATTGTTGAACAAGCATTAAAGGGAGTCTATCACCTCCCTCACCCCTTTAAACTTCCACCATAGTGGTGTAGAAGCTGTGACATGCTTACAAATTATACCATTATGTCTGACAGTCCTGTGGATGACAAGAAAAAGAGGTTTTATTCATTATGTAAATTAGGTACCTGGAGCACAGGAGTCATTCCCAGAGATCCCTGAGCACAGCTTTCGCCATTTAAAACACGCCCCTA
Source organism: Leptodactylus fallax (assembly GCA_947044405.1). NCBI lineage: Eukaryota > Metazoa > Chordata > Amphibia > Anura > Leptodactylidae > Leptodactylus > Leptodactylus fallax. Next base: position 2,166,889 of record CAMRHE010000138.1, on the reverse strand, counting down.
TACAGCTGGTTACACCCCCTGGCTAGTGGGAAATGACAGTCCCACCGATGTCATCATCTCCTCGGTGAAGTCTCACGCATGCACAGTATGCCCCATGAAATCTTGCTCATGCATAGCCACATATGTGCCGTATGCTCGTACACACCAAACACTACAAGTACATACTGCACATGTGCAAAATTTCATCAAGCAGATGATGACATCATAGCAGTGGGACGATCATCAGGGGGTGGCAGAAAAGCTGTACAGGTGCGTGTTTTCAACTGAGAAAGCTGTGCTTGGGGGGTCTCTGGGAACGCCCCCTGTGTACTGAATTAGCAAAATGAATGAAACGCCTTTTTCTCGGCATCCATGGTACTATGAGACTTAATAAAGGTATGATTTGTAATGTCACAGCATTTACAGTGCTATGGAGGCAGGTTGAAGGGGTTGGAGTGGTGATAGACTTCCTTTAAAGAGGATAATATCGTCGGTAAAGAGAGATATGTTACAGTATACCCGCAGATAATTAAAATAAATAAAAAGAATATTAAAATAACAGACAGCAATAAACACTGTTAGTTCACCAAGATATAAGAATACTAAGATGTGAATAGGGTTAGTGTCAAAATGGGAGAAGAAAGACTGGATTTTTGCCAGCAATTCCATTCTTCTATGAATTTTTAGTGTTTGCATGTCACAGCCCCAATCTTTGGGGGGACTGGGTATCCCAGACTAAAAAAACTAAAACAGAGGTTCTATATTGGATGAGTTAAAGTTTTTGGTAGCAATCTCACACAAAATTGGCTAGAAATTGAGAAATTTCTTCCATCGTGTTTTTTACTTTTTTGATGGAAGAAAAAGCAGTTTTTCTCTTACTTGCATAGTGTCAATATATTCCACAGAGCTTTACAGACATTGTCATTCACTGTCCAGTACAGGGCTCACAATCTAAATTCTCTTTTAGAGATGGACGAAACCATTTGAAATTAATCACAGAAGAACTAAAATGGCAGCCACATTATACTCTGGGGTCTCTTCAGACCCCAGAGTATAATAGGTGGAGGCCCAGGGGAGGTGACAAAAATAAAAAAACATTCATACTCACCTTCCCCTACCTCTTGTGGCCCCCTTGCAATGTCAGACACTCTGTTGGTGATGTCATGTGCCTGGGGTCACCGCTGAGGCTTGTGATTGGGCCACCAATGGTCATAAGGGCACGCCAAGCATCATGACGTCATGATGCTTGGCATGCCCTTGTCACCGCTGAGGCCTGTGATTGGGCGCACGAGGTCACAGGAGAGCCAGAGCGCCACAAGCCGTGAGGAGGCCCAAAAGAAAGTAATGGAAGGTGAATATGAATTTTTTTTTTTACACCTCCCCTGGGCCTTCACCTATCCTGGGGTCTGAAGAGACCCCAGAGTATAATAATGTCACTTTCACATTGGAAATTGGATAAATATGTTCATAGGAACCCTAAGAGTATTCTACACTATGTTTTATAAAAAGGTTTCTAGGTTACCTGACAGCTTCATACACTATGTTTTATAGATAGGTTCCTAGGAGCCCTGACAGTGTCATACACTGTTTTATAGATAGGTTCCTAGGAGCCCTGACAGTGTCATACACTATGTTTTAAGCCATTTTAAGGTGTGGTTCATAACAAACATGTTTGACTCAAAATGAATCTTGGACCATACACCCAACTCTATTCCCTATTAGTATGTTTTTGGAGTCTGGGAAGAAACCCACACAAACTCCTTGTAGATTTTCTCTTTAGTCAGATTAGAACCTAGGACTCCAATGCTATAAGGGAACTATGCTAACCACTAAGCCACCATGCAAGGAGGACTTTTATGTCTATTACAAAAGTAAACAAACATGACAGAAGAAAGCTTCCAACATGTTGTTTACATTACAGTCAATAGGAACAGACGCAGATGGAGGGTGCTCCACCTGTATCCCTCACTCTATTACCGTTAAGGTCCGTTGGTCTACGGCTTTCTACTGTATATAAAAAGAGGTAGTGGTGTAGACAAAAAAATGTGTCTGAGGTTCAGCTCTTTGGCTTGGTTCTTTGGGTGTCATACAGGGATTTCTGAAACATTCGTTCTCTTGTGGAATGTGAAATGGATTAAAGTTTGGTGCCATATTCCAGTTTCTTCTTTTTAGATGTTGCTTTCTGGTCTCTGAAAGAAAGAAAAATTATTTACGGTCTTGATAAATTTTTTGGTACTATCTGGATATAAGTCTGGAAAGTTTTTACAGTTTTGATTACTGTATACTGTATACTGATCTGTCAATTATTTTGCAAGATCCAAAAAAAATTTGTAAAAATATTCCTATCGTTCACAATTATTTTCATTTTTCCATTTACAATCAATCATGGTCTAAAGGCAGTTTCAGGTGGCCATAGTATGGCACATTTTAGGGTACAATTTTTCTCTTTAAGTCTATGGGGATCATTTGAGTGTTACTCATACAGATTCCAGACTTCCTGTATGATGATATTGTCCGGACCGTACCATACAAGTTCTCTCTGGTGGTGAGGGGACAGAAATAACTATCACAGTTACTGCTGATGATAGACAGCTCCTGTCACACAGTTATAATAAAGGAGACCACAGCACAGCCTCCCTGACTGTATACGTACACAGATGAGCAACATTGAGACCCCTCCAGAAACACCACCCAAGCTATTATGAGCAAGTCCTTGGTTGAGGAAGTTGTAAAGTTGGTGCTTTGCTCCCACCCCTACAAACACCAGGAGGCATTTTGTTCATTTAGTACTTACCTGACTACTACCTCTTCCACTGTGTCCAGCAGTGGGGTATTAAGTGTTTCGGGTAGCCATATAACAGGCAATCCACAAATAATAGGTACCGATCCAAAAATGACCAAGGGAAGAAATGATGCATACACCTTGGTCATCATTGCTAGGGGTGCAACTATGGCACCCAATCTCATCATCATGTTGGTGAATCCTAGTCCAGTTTGCCTGCAAGGATAAGATGGCACTTGAGAAGCATATGTTAAAATATGTTGAATATTTATTAAAAAAAAAAAAATGATTAGTTGCCATGGTGATATTTTATGGTTTTTATGTTCATCTTAGTACAGAACTTTTTTTTACACCAAACAAAAGCAAACTCAGCTACATTTTGTACATATCACATAACATTCTCAGCAAGCTCCATAATATGTTATTAAGGAGAACCGCCCTAGTGCCGAACAAATAGCTCTAAAACTACATTGACAAGGTCACTGCTTAGACGGGATCTGTACTGAAGTGGGAAAAAATATATATTTAAAATGCAGTGATATTATTTTATAAGATTATTCCTTCCTCAGTGCATAAGGCTGAATGTATAGTATGAGTTTCTGGTTATACATTTATGTTTAAAGCACATCTACAACAGGGTCCTCCAAACCCCATCCCACCAGGTGAGGCAGCTACTGACTGCTGCATCTGGGCAAGTGTGTAGACCGCATTGGAGAACCCCTATTTTGGAGATAAGTGTGGGTGCCTGAGATGGTACCTGCACCTATCGGACATTGGCACTTTTATGTATTTAGATGCAGAGTAAGGGCAGTAGATGAACCATTGCACCAGATGAAGGAAAGCCTAGCTATAGCTCTGCCATAGACAGTAGACAAGTCTCAGTCAGATCTTTCACTTTGGCAGGTTCAGCCAATGAGCAAACGCTTATGGGGTCATCTGATTCTCCTCTGATGGCATGTGTCATGGAAAAGAAGGATTGGGAACGTTGGCTTGTATTATGCCAAATCCTTTGTTCCCATAGGTGATAAGTTGATGTCAAGGGTTTCTGGGTGCAGTTTGTTCACTCTCATTTTATCATGTCATTGAAGTGAAAGTTCACACTCAGCTGATACTGGGTGTCTAGGATCACCAAGTTGTCATTTTAGATTAGGGTACATAGAGGGGTGTTGGTGCAGTCGTAGCAGTTACTACTCGGCACTGGACCCTGTTGGTTCCTCTTGGTCCCTCTGCAACATAAAATATGCTACTATTCTAAATGGGACACGATAGGCAGGGACCACATTAGAGGTTCTGAGTTGGGGCCCAGAAGCTTCAAGTTATGCCTCTGGGTACGTGGTGACTTTAGCAATGATTCACATCACAGAACCAAAGATTGTAATGTAACCCTGCCTGCACTGCAGCTAATGAAAATGTATGTGCTCGTGTTGGGACCTGCAAGCGGACCATAATGTGACAGTCACCTTGACCATGCTAAGTGTGTTGTGGATAAGAGTGCCATGTGGCCCTATCTTTATTCATCTTCTAATTTACCTAGCAGGTGCCCAAAAAATGTGAGGAATAGCAATGGAGCGACTATTGAAGAAAGGGGAAAAGAAACTAGGGAACAAGAGGAACGCAAAAAATATTTTGTACTTGGCACTTTTTTGCTCTCTTTAAAGAGAACTTTTCAGCTCCATTTTACCATTCAAGATGCTATTATTACTTCACTCCCATGTAATCTTTATAATGCTGTTCCAATGCCACATTCCATATATAAAGAACTTTAAAGGGACAACCCCTTTAAAGCTATTCCAGTCTTAATAATTGAGGACAAATTGTTTGGATAGGGGCCGAAGCCGATCAGTTGTTTGAAGCTGCTGCGGCCTTTTCACTACTTACCTAGCACAACACAACACAACACAACATTTGTATAGGGGCTCTGCTTGGTATCACAACTCATCCCATTCACTTGAATGGAGCTGATCTGCAAATAAGCCAAATGACCAATGAACGGAAGCCATGTGAAGCGGAAGCAATACTCAGGGAGCACTGATGCCACTGTCAAACAGCATATCTGTGGAGGTCCTGGGTGATGGACCCCCACTGATCCTGAGTTGATGTCCTATCCAAAGGATAGATCGAGTAATAAATCCTGATAAACCCCTTTAAGGGAAATCCATTAGGAATGAATTCAGCGTCCAGTAACAAAGCAGAGGAATAAAACATTGTATATTAAAATATTGCTAAGCATGAAGAATTGTTGTAGTCTAGACTCAGGTTTATAGCCTCATGGTACACTATAATCCTTCCACAATGAGACAGGCCAGATTTTCACTAAGTGCAGAGACTGTTCTGTTGCATCAGGAGGGGAATGTACATTATTTAGCAGTCCATCTTCTACATGATCTCATTCTGGATATACATTAGCAGCCATTACTGTATGATGTATCTAGAGTGATTTATGGCCTAAACGGTACAAATTCCTTGTCCTCACTGCACCTCCATTTGGTGGACATGCTATATACAGAAGTGTTGGAATACAACTATTTTACTGCATTGTCCTGTAATAGAATTAGTTACTGCTAATGTATAGTATCTAGTGAGTTGACAGCATTGTTTCTACAAGATTGCACTCATGGTATACCTTATACATAGGATAAGGATGAGTTCTATCATCTTTTGGGCCAGACAATCTCCCCAAGGAAATTTTTCTTTAAGTGTATCTACAAATATGAAGTAACTTTTCATGGAGAGGGGAGGGGGAGGTGGGGGCTGCTGGAAAAGACACAGAAATAGCTGCAGCTGCTAAGCTCAGCTACACTGGGAGTCAGAGAGCTCTTTTAGCACTCAAGATCAAAGTCTACCAATCCACAGAATGAGACAATAAATCAATTAACTAGCCACAGTAGCTTCCTCTTCCTCCCCTCCCTACTCCACAGAGTTCTGTGTGTGTGGTATATACATGGAGATGGATTCTATATAAATAGTCTGAGTCAAGATAAGGAGGCTGTGAGTAGAGCATGCCTTTTGGTCCTACTTGCCCTGTATTCACATTTATAGACCTATTCTGGGTCCAAGAGATGTGTGCTTATCTGGTGTAGGGTCCCATCTGAATGAGGTCGCCTTGTTGGGGCAGATATTGGGCTTTTTACTGTTTGATCAAATATGTATAATGAAGAACTTCTAATTTATATGTATAGTTTATAGATCATATTAACTCATTTCTATGTGTAGATATTAAATAATAGCAGTAATGCAATTTGATCTCTATTTCTATACACACATGGACAAAATTGTTGGTACCCCTCGTTAAATGAAAGAAAAACCCGCAATGGTCACAGAAATAACTTGTATGTGATAAAAGTAATAATATATAAAAATTCTATGAAAATGAACAAATGAAAGTCAGACATTGCTTTTCATTGTTTTGGGTCATTATCCTGTTGCAATACCCATGATCTGCGACTGAGACCAAGCTTTCTGACACTGGGCAGCACATTTCTCTCTAGAATCCCTTGATAGTCTTGAGATTTCATTGTACCCTGCACAGATTCAAGACACCCTGTGCCAGATGCAGCAAAGCAGCCCTAGAACATAACAGAGCCTCCTCCATGTTTCACAGTAGGGACAGTGATCTTTTCAAGATATGCTTCATTTTTCCGTCTGTGAACATAGAGCTGATGTGCCTTTCCAAAAATTTAGAATTTTGTCTCATCTGTCCATAGGACATTCTCCCAGAAGCTTTGTGGCTTGTCAGCATGTAGTTTTATATATTACTTTTATCAGATTCAAGTTATTTCTGTGACCATTGTGGGTTTTTCTTTCATTAAACGAGGGGTACCAACAATTTTGTCCACGTGTGTATGTCCTGGTGTTGTGTGTAGAGAGCTGCCTCATTTTTTGCATAGATAGTTAGACAGATAGATCTCATGGATATATCATGTATATGTGTAGTTTACCTGAGCTCAGTTGGATAAAGTTCAGCAGTATAAAGATAAAAGCAGACAATAGAAGAGCCAAGAAAAGCCTTGGCCAGAGCGGTGACAGACATCTGCAGCAGCATTAAATCTGAAATACAAAAAAATTACCAATAATTATACAACAAATGGTTAAATTGGTTGACCAATCAGGACGACCTTTGTTCAAAGACAACCCCCAATCCTGAAGATTGTCTGATCATCTGCTGCTGAAATCACAAATTCAGCCGATATCCATCACCAGTAAAAGCCCCATGCAGACCTTTATGACTTCCAAATGATCTTTTATGATCACTTTATTATTTTTCTTAAGTAAACCTTTCAGGTGAGTTCTCTTGCCCTGTCTAAGAGCAGGATGTGACAGAGGAAGAGAATCTGAGCTCTATGATATGTATATGTTTTACATGATTCGGAGCAGGAGTAAATTTGGGCAGGACTCCTAAGAAATATAGTGAGAGTCCTGTTTATCCCAAGCACAAGTGATTGACAGCTTTCTGTGTACACACACACAGGGTCACCCGAGGTCCTTCAGTCACCTCCTCCTCCACTGTTGAGCACCGTTTACTTGGAATAGGAATTGGTGGATGGGGAGTCAGTGGATTCTCACCTATGGGATTGCTACCTAGAAGGCATTTATATCCCAGCTCTGGTCCTGAGTATATATACCTAATGTTAAAGGGGTTGTCCGGGATAACTGGAAATCCCTACACTAATCTAAACACCCTCCTACTTTCTAAATAACATAATTGATCAAAAATGTATAGTTACCCATACTGTATATGCCCGCCCCAAGGACATTTGCTGGTTATCCGGTGACGATCCGTTTCCCCGCTTCCCAGGTAAACTGCTTGCAATGCGTATAGGTTTCCGTTCAGGGGGTCCCCAGCGGACTTCCTGAACGGAATGCCGAACACAGATGTGAACCGGCCCTTAGTCATGTAAGACATTTCTGGCGATCTCACCATGGTTGTTCTAGTAAGATGTCCAGATTATATAGAACCAGAATCAGAGCAGTTACACAGGACAATGAGCACTTACTAGATGGAACTGCCAAACTGCACAGTATGAAGACTCCAGAAGACATAAGGAAAAACACAACTGCGAATCGCCTTCCCACATAAGCAGCAATGACTGTAGCAATGACTCTAAAAGGGAGCTCCGAGCAGCCAAAAATCACCTGTAGGAGGTATAAATTGATCCCGAACCGCTGGATATCCATTGCAAGAGCAAAGAAGCAGAAGCTGCAGGAGAACCTGTAATGTCAATGTGGAAATGAAGAAGAAATAGCGAGTATGACATTTATGGAAACATGTGCAAAGTGTAACACACTGTCCTGTCTATTAGTGTAAACTTAGACTAGATGGCCTAAAAGTGTTCTAGATTTGTTATGGTGGCTGATGCTGGGTGATACATTTGGTGCATATTTAGACTGTGTGATCTAAGTTTACATCACCTCTTGTCGGTTCTTAACTCACATGTTTTGGCACACGGTGTCTCATCTTAAGCCTTTATACCAGCAGGTAATGCATGGATCATGGGCTGTAGTTGCAGCTATGATAATACTATTATCAAACATATAAACTTTATTAAATTTCCATAGATAAAGTGCAATACAATTATAAAAAATTGCAATATAGAAAGATACAAAATGGCCAGTACAGTACTATATGCATATGGACAGAGGATCAAGTAGTTAGCAGTAGGTCAGGGCTTCACTGACAGTATCATCTTTAACATCAAACAGACTGCAAGACGTACTTGTACTTCTAAAAATTTACTGAACCCGCCTGGGTTGTCAAGGTGGGACATGGTGGTACAACCCTGAAGTTCAAGAAGAGGGGCATTATCCTGTTCCAGCTTCTTTCTGCTACTGTAGCTGCGAGCTCCCTCCTTGAGTTGGTATTTAGCGGTCATATTATCAGTTTTACCTTCAGTACATGGCACTATAGAGAGGGCTTACATATCTTTTATCCCATGAGCACTAAGACTACCTGCGTCTGCTGTGGTGCTCTCCACAAGAAGTAACAGTACCTCTTGAGCCTACTGCCAAAGCTGTAACTAAATCCATGCCCAAATGCAAAATCTGTAATAGGGTCCTTCACCCATTATATGCCATTTATGGGGCTGAGAAAGCTTTTGGATAAGTGTCTTAGTTCTGTACACAATAGGACTGCTAAGATAGCAGAAGGCATCATAATTTGGAAATGGACTGAATATGGGGCAGAAGGTTTTGAATCTCTTATAATTCTTGACACAGTATTGGTGGAGTCTAGTAGTGTTACATGGATGAAAACATTAGGTTTAGGTAAGTAGTAAAACAGTTTAAAGCTGAGACTCCACGTTGTGGAAACGCCGCGTTATTTGTTGCAGATTTTGCTGCGTTTTTTTGAGCCAAAGCCAAGAATGGCTACAAAAGGAATGGAAAATATATAGGAAGTTCTTATACTTCTACCTTCTGAACAATCCACTCCTGGGTTTGGCTCAAAAAACCGCAGCAAAATCTGCAACCAAAAGCGCCACAACGTGGGGCCTAAAGGAGTTCAGTTTTAGAAAGCTTAAAGGAAATCTGTCATGTTCCCTGAACGGACAGCATGAAATCCTGACAGGCTATCACACTACAAAGAACTACGTTTTACTCTGAAATGCCGAAATGTTCCAGAGAAAACACAGTTTTAGAATAAGACGGGCAGGGGAAAAGTGTCCCATGCACAGCAGCCCTCTGGATTCTCCTTACCCATCTCCACTCAATTGACTATTTGCAGATAAGAAGTGACCTGTCAATCAAGTGAAGCTGGGTGGGGAGAAGTCAGAGGGGAGAAGTCAGAGGGGCGCCTTCCTGTGGACACTTCCCCCCCCCCATACCTGCTGCTTTATATTTTCTGAGCAGCATTTCAGAGTACTGTCATATCATAGAATCATAGTTCTTTGTAAAGAGGCAGCGTGTCAGTACTTTATGTTGCCAGTGTTTACTCAGATCCCAATCCCATCCAAGACCATATTATGATCCACAAGATATTTGTCAGTAGTCACAGCTAAATCTGATTATTTGTTCAGAGATTGACCAGATTTCAGTTCACCTTCAGCAATAATCAGGGATTTACTTTTAGCTACATTGGAAACCATATATTGTATATAATAAGAATAAGATGAATCACCATGACATCGAGAGGCTAATGGTCAATTTACGCATCGCTGGAGTACGAAAAAGGTCAAAGGGCGTCCGTTTGGACAATGTTTTTGAGTTTTGTGTGTTCTGTTGGGTCAACATCTGCAAAAGGAAATGAAGAAAAGGACAATCTGCAATGAAATCCACAATATAGTGATTGCTGTTAATACAGACCATACAACACAGAAATAGGAGGATTTTCTGAATAACATTCATAACAATGGAGTAAGATACTGTAGGGGCAATGTCGTCTGCTCTGACAATGTGTTCTCACCAGGGAAAGCTAATAGCAATTTTTTTTCATTACGGCACATCATAGTGTAAGTATTTGGAGTTGGGCTACTCTTCATTCTGGCTTATCAAGGTCCATCACCAGTGCTGGATTTACAGAAGCCTGTAACACAGATTATCTGGTGCCATAAACTGTCCATACATTTTAGATTAGGGTTGACCAAAACCCAACAATTTCAGTGGGACAGGGGCATTATACATTGTGGGGGCCAGTAAAGGAGGTGCTATAACATGTGGGGGCTAGTAGAGGGAGTACGATACCATGTGGGGAGCAGGGGGGTGGCGCCAGTCAAAAGCTTGCTATGGGACCCCATCTTTCTGTCTAATTTGTGGCATCTAAGTACATTTATTATGGCTATTTGACTGTATATACAGTATTATCTCTTGGTGTTTTTTTTACAATTTTTTAAATTTTTTTTTTATTGGTTCTGTCACAACTATAATTGTTGAAATTTTTATAAAAGCATAACTGCAATTTTCCCATTGGCCACTAGATGTCAGTAGCACCTTCATATACAGGTACAAATGCTTGCTGCTAAATCTGTCTAATATTGAAAACATGAATCTTTTATCATTATATACTATATACTGGCTAAAAAATCTGCCTCTTCTCACCTGTCTCTCTTTTCTGTATGTCTGTTCTGCAGTTACTCTGACTAATACTATGACCAGGAACATATTCTTTGTATTGGCATTTTCTGGCTACCTGCACATTGTCTACTCACTGTTGTCAGATTATCTGGGAAAAACTGGTTAATCTGGATACTACATCAATATTAGGACTTTTATACCATAAATGTACAAAATAGTGTTTTTACTGTATTGAAATCTTGCATTAGGGCACAGACATTAAATCTTTTGACATATTAGGCAACAACATCAAGTCACGCGTATATTTTAAAGTGAATTATAAATTTATACAATAAAGGAAAGTTGTTGCATTACTTAGTAATTAGCTCAAAAAAGCCAAATGTACCCCTGGTGTCATTAGGAATTGAGCATTTGGGAGGGAGACCAGTACCCCCTATTATAGCTATTAGTTGGGCAGATTAACATAGGTTAGCTATCCTTAGTATACAGTACATGGAGTGCAATGATATGATCTGGGACCCCCCACCAATCCAAAGAATGAAGAGGACACAGTGCTGCATAGGGCTTCATTTTTTATCCCCTGTACCCAATATGGCCTACACCTTGGACAAATATATGATACAGTCTTGAACTTGAAGGGTTTTTATAAATATATATTTTTATATTGTTCAAGTGTATGCCGCTTTATATTGCAAGTAGGTTAGTAAACTGTCATACTTATACTGAGAGATAGATCTAAGTACCCCAAGTAAGGCAAAGTAGCCTATTGGTGCCCCCTGGCACTCCACAGCTGGGGCACTTGCCTGGTAGCTCCTCCTTAACTATGCCCCTGGTTAGATCTTCTTCATTCGCTACACACATAATATAACCATATACAAGTACACATACTATAACCATATACATACACATAATATAACCATATACAAGTACACATAGTATAACCATATACATGTACACATAATATAACCATATACATGTACACATAATATAACCATATACATGTACATATAATATAACCATATACATGTACATATAATATAACCATATACAAGTACACATAATATAACCATAAACATGTACACATAATATAACCATATACAAGTACACATACTATAACCATATACATACACATAATATAACCATATACAAGTACACATAGTATAACCATATACATGTACACATAATATAACCATATACAAGTACACATAATATAACCATATACATGTACACATAATATAACCATATACATGTACATATAATATAACCATATACAAGTACACATAATATAACCATAAACATGTACACATAATATAACCATATACAAGTACACATACTATAACCATATACATACACATAATATAACCATATACAAGTACACATAGTATAACCATATACATGTACACCTAATATAACCATATACAAGTACACATAATATAACCATATACATGTACACATAATATAACCATATACATGTACATATAATATAACCATATACAAGTACACATAATATAACCATATACATGTACACATAATATAACCATATACATGTACACATAATATAACCATATACAAGTACACATAGTATAACCATATACATGTACACATAATATAACCATATACAAGTACACATACTATAACCATATACATACACATAATATAACCATATACAAGTACACATAGTATAGCCATATACATGTACACATAATATAACCATATACAAGTTCACATAATATAACCATATACAAGTACACATAATATAACCATATACAAGTACACATAGTATAACCATATACATGTACACATAATATAACCATATACAAGTACACATAATATAACCATATACAAGTACACATAGTATAACCATATACATACACACATAATATAACCATATACATGTACACATAATATAACCATATACAAGTATACATAATATAACCATATACAAGTACACATAATATAACCATATACATACACACATAATATAACCATATACAAGTACACATAATATAACCATATACATACACACATAATATAACCATATACAAGTATACATAATATAACCATATACAAGTACACATAATATAACCATATACATACACACATAATATAACCATATACATGTACACATAATATAACCATATACAAGTACACATAATATAACCATATACATACACACATAATATAACCATATACATGTACACATAATATAACCATATACATACACACATAATATAACCATATACATGTACACATATAATATAATCATATACATGTACACATATAATATAATCATATACATGTACACATAAAATAACCGTATACATGTACACATGAGTTTCTCACAATACAAATTCAATATATTACCAGAAGATGCTAGCAAACTACTAGACAGGCCACATTTACATCACATCCATTGGGTAACCACATACAGACAATATATTATGTAACTCACAAGTGTCGCAAAATCAATTTTTTTTTAAAGTGGCTGTCACTATTGGGATACTTATAACCAATGGAAAAGGTAAGAAAGGTCACATATTTCAATAGAATGGAGGGGATTTATTCCAGTTTTCTAACATAGATGGGTGTAAATGTGGCCTATCATTGATGTACGGCCAATTCTTGCGCCAAAGATGTGCCACACTGTTTCTTCTGCCCCCCTGCCCCTCTTTACAAAAGGGGTCAGAAAAAGTGCACAGGAGTGTGCCTGATCTATTGAAGGGAGTCTGTCACCAAGGGGAAACATATTAAACCAGCCAACAGTTAGACAAATGTACTGTAATGCATTTTCTCCATTAAAATTCGTGCCTCTGTTGCCAACTCTCCTGGAAGCTCCGAGAGGCTCCAAAAAAATCCAAATCTCCCAGGGCTAAGTGATTTGGACACTTTATGCCCAAAAGGGGTGTGACTAGCACATTTAGTGCCCAAAGGGGTTGGAATGATATTTAAAAGTGGGCATGGCAATGCCCCGAAGGATCTTGCACCCAACCCAGAACTTAGAACACAAACATTTTACCCTACCTCAAGAGTGACAAACGTTCCATTTTTTTCCCCATTGAGCCTTGCTGCTCGATTCAGGTTCTGCAGGGCTTGCTGTGAACGTTTCTTGAGTGCAAGCCACCGGTATGATTCTGGGACCCACCTGTTTTTGTCAAATATGAGATAGTAATGTGGTTGGTCAAGTATATTAATAAAACATCATTTAGAAACATTTAGGAATGTTCACATATTCTCTTTGATGGATGGAGTTTGTCACATTCATGTGATGTGGGGATAGCCCCATCCTCCCGCTACTGATTGACAGTTTTCTCTCCATTATAGTACATAGGGAGAAAGCTGTCACACAGAAGGAGGTTGTCTTAAAAGTGATGGACAACAAGCACAGAGGAAAGAAATAGCTGGTAGGCATGCCCTATAGGTACCGACTTACATATCACTTCTGAGCTTACACTTGGACACTTATAATCCTCTCCCTGTTTATTCATGGGTCCAATGGTGGCCACAGCTCCAGCGGGACTATTGACATGTGTGATATTATTGTCCACATACTTCCATAAAACCCTTACCTACCATATCAGAATGTGGAATATGACATAGGGCAAGGAGAGTGTCAGCTGCAGCCAGCGCCAGTCTGTTATGGCATAAGCCACTCCTACCAGGACGACTTGTCCTAAGGTTAGACAGGTTCCTTGAATAATTGCCACAGTTGCACGATATTTCTTAGGAGTCCATTCCTGAGCTGCGAGACGAGAATATCATTATATAGCATTATCATTATTATAATTATTAGATATTCCTGCTTCCTTTTCTACCAGTATGGTCGAAGTGTAATACAACAAGTATGAACTTTAATGTACCAACTTACGGGAAAAAATGCCCCTAATAACACAAAATGTATGAGGAGCCCATAAGGAGAGAAAAAATGACTTGCCTCTTCTCTGCGGCCAAGTACAAGCATCAAGATAGCTGGCGTGATTCATCTAGACTTGTTTCATGTACTTCCTTCTATGAGCAATAGTGGAACATGTACAGCCTCAAATATGCACCGTATTATACCGCTACACAGGGCTTGCTAACTTGTGTTGGGCAGGAACATTGCATATGGCCATATTAAATTAACCTAAGGTTGCCAAACTAACTCCAACTTCAGATTATTAGAATATTGGGGAAATTTATCATGCCTTGTACATTAGTTTTCTGGCGTATAAGGCATAAAATGTTGCAGTCTTTTGCACAAGTCATAGTTTGTGCATTAAAATTGTGACTTTTTTCTCTTTACGGCACCCTCGTCACTTTCCTGAAAGGGTATACTTAAAAAAAAAAATTAATAAATTGTACATAAATAATCGTGCTGAAGAGGAAGACTAGTCAATGACTAGAAACTAAAAGCGTGAAGCATCTGGAATCATCCACTATTGGTATGGTGAGAGAATACTATCTCTCCTCCCCAGTACTTTTGTGTACCCTTTACCATTCATAGTCTTCATTGTATTGCTTAGAAACAGGTTCATACACGTTTTCTCTTATTTTGATGCATCATATATAGGTATCATCCTTCCCCTATCTTTCTCTATTCATCCAGCAAGGTTTGATTTTAGTGTCAACACTCTGAGCATTCCCTATCCACGCGCTTCCTAAAAACAAAAACAATCAACCACTGATCGCTGGATACTCACCTGTCCAGCGCAGACGATCGTAACAACATCTCCGCTTCCATTGAACAAAGCGCCGGCGCGTACTATGTGCTGTGTGTCATCACGCACGCTTTAAGACACATAACACACATTCGCACTTCCTAAAAATCACATCCTCACACAGAATATATCCTTTAGAGCGGGGAGATCGCTACACGCATGTGCAGTAACAATTACCAGACGCTATTGGACTTTTCAATGTTACCCACCCATAATTTACTCCTTATTTCAGTCCATTGTTTACATATCTTATCATAAGCCCATTTTACACCTTTCCACTTACCTCCCAACTAATACTTTATTTCCCAACTGAATCTTTACCTGCATGTTAGAACCCCTCCCGCTAGGGGTGGTCCCACTTCATCATACCCTTATAAGCCTTTCAGAATGTGGTCTTCTCATTCTCTCACAGCCTACTCTCTCAGGCTGGTAAGTACTAAGCATCATTGAGTTAAGCTTTTTCATGTATATTCACCTTTTACTCCTGTGTGTATTTTGATTCCAAATTGAATTTGTTAGTTCATTTGCTTTATTTGTTTTTGAGTATATTTATATATTTATTTATTTATGACAATATTCTTCTATGAGATATCTTCTCCTATTCTATTGAATGATGTTCTTATCATCACTAGTTTTAGTTTTTAATCATTGACTTTTACATGTGTATTCTTTTATTGTTTTTATGCCCAGTCTCATGTACACTTGATAAAGGGGACTCGATTTTCCCCGAAACGCATTGTGTTATTTGAGTATAATAAAGCATCTGTGGTGAAGCGCGGTCCCCATACTTCATTTTTTTGGGAGTTTCTCCTACCAATCCATTACTTTCCTGAAACGGGATGTATGGCATGGAAAAGATGCACATGATTTAATGAGGTGCGTCCTCTGGCAGCACAGGGATTATCAAGACTGGCATACAAAATGCCATTCTAGATAAATTCCCCCCCCATAATTACTATTTTTGAGAGACAGTTGTGTTGTAAATGCTCTGAAAATGCTTCCAAAACAATTCCATAATTTATAATATTTAGAATATTACTTGGATTAGACTTCAAGTTCAACTAGACCGGTTCCTTTAGGCTAGGTTCTCAAAGAGGAATTTGAGGTGGTTTTCAAATTCCTACCCAAATACTGGCCTGTGAAACCACTGCATGTTTGCTCGCTAATTAGCCTTGGAAACAAAGGGGTTAATCAGCCTGAGCCTCGTACCGCGGGTTCCCCAAAATAGAAATGTATTCAACAATAAATCATTGTGTGCCTTTTGTAAGAGACGACCAGGGTTGTAGCCACAGGGGGTGCAGCGGCAGCAATTGCTACAGGGCCCTGGACTCTGAGGGGACCCCAAAAGTCCCCCCGATACATAAAATATACCACTATTGTAAATGAAACAAGGTAAGTAGGGGCCCAATTACATACTTTGCACTGAGACCCAGGAGCTTCAATTATGCCTCAGGAATATGTACTCTATAAAAACTACTGCAGAGGAAAACTTTGCAGCAACCAACCACATTGTCTACCATTGTCCTATGTACTTAAAGGGGTTTTCCAGGCAAAACATAATTTTTCAAAAAAGGTCTGTTAATGTTATTAATAGGTTAATAAATGCACCCAAATACCTTTAGCAGTATTTTGAGAGAATTCTGGGTTTATCTGAGAGCTACTGGCATCTTCTGCATTTGTTTACATGGGTAGCTTCCTCTTCAATAGAACTACAACTACCATGATGCTTTGAGCTTCACTCAGAGCTGACTCCCTCTCTCACTTCCTTCCCCTCCCTCTCACACCCCCTCCATTTCTCACTCACACCCCCTCCCTGTTTCCCTAGCTAGCCATTCCTAACTAACTAACTCCCCCCACCATCCCATCATACTTATATTTCTTCTGGGCAGGATCTTCTCGACATGGGACTTCACTTGTTCTGGGCCAGCTGCCCACACCTGAGTGTCGGCACGCATAGTAGCCGTCACAGAGCAAGTGATGGTCCATGTCCAGAAGATCCGGACAGGAGGATAGGTAAGTATGATGGGGTGGGGGTGGGGATTAGTATTGGTGACGTTCTGTTTCCGGAAACAGGGAAACGGAACATCATAGGAAAATCGGAAAATGTGCCTGGGGCGGTCACATGACTGCCCCGGCGATCTAGGTAATTAGAGATTTTTGGCACAGTAAGTAATTTAGAAGGTAGGTGGGGGAACGGTGGGTAGATTAGAATCTAAATATGAATTTATCCTGGACAACCTCTTTAATGAAATGTAGGCTGGCCTTGAAAGGCTAGGTTCACATGTAGGAATCTGCCATGGATTTGGGAGCGGATTCTGTCCCCGAATCCGGGGCAGATTCTGTCCCGAATCTGCCTCCTATTTCTTTCAATGGGTGTCAGAAATTGCAGCACAACGAGGAAGAAATCAGCGTCCTGCTAGAACTTGCTGCAACTCAAGAGTCCCTGCTAACTAGATCCATTCATCTGCCTATCATCGGCCTAGTCAGCAAAGAAAAGCCACTACGAAATGACAATGCCCTGCATCTACATTCTGTTGTGGCAATCTTGTGGCCGAATACAGCGGTGGAAAATGAATGAAGAGGATTTTCTCTACGGTTTCCGCTGTGTGAATCTAACCTAACTGGTTCATATGAGCAGCTGCTACAGTTTTCTTCTGCAGTCATATATTTTGTTGCAGATTTTGCTGTTTTTTGGGGGTTTTTTGAGCCAAAGCTAATAGTGGACACAGAAGGAATGGGACATATCTAGGAAGCTTTTATACTTCTCCCTTCTGCTCAATCCCCTCCTGGCTTTGGCTCAAAAAACTGCAGCAAAATCTGCAACAAAAAAAATGCAACATGGGGCCTTAACTTTAGGGGCCCTTGCTTTTTGGAATACATTTTATGAGCTGATCTTTTTTATACTGATTTGAGAAACTGTTAATGGTGACTCACTCAGACCCAGGTCATTAAGGATGAGGCCACAAATCCCCATGCCAGTCATGAAGCGGAAGAAACAATAGGTAGAGAAATTCGGAGAGAAGGCAGCACCAGTTCCCATTAATGCTATCTGCAACAGACACCACAGGAGCACTGCCCGTCGCCCAAGCCTGCAATGTATGAAAAGTCAGGAGGTTTTATTTTACACTACAGTGTGAATTTCTACAAACATAAAACCATTCTACAGAGAGTATTTGTCCCGTTTAGCCTGGAGCTACATAACAGCTAAACTATGGAAAACGTGTCTTCAATTACAGCATGTCCTATGGGAAAAATGTAAGGAACCAGTTGGAAGCTGTTGCAATAGTTATAAGATCATGGCTTAAAGGGAATCTACCACTACCAATATCTCTTCTAAGCCACTTACTTGTTACACTATTGTTATGTGTATATCCTCATTAAAAAAAAAAAAAAAATCTATGACATGCGGCAGTGTTTCTGCCACATGTGAACATACCCTTATGCTCTGCCACTCTGACACAATGTGTAATAGGGTCTTCCCAACTCGGTTGATGTCATCGGTTTCAAGTGACTTTTTACCCCTCTCCTATTCAATACATATCACTGTCTGGTCGAGCTAAGAATGCATACCTGCTGTCTTCAGGCTTTGGGTCACAGACGTCACATGGGTCAGGCTGGCGTTACAACGCATAATGACTCCAGCGTAACCCACATCTGTGACATCTTTGAAGAAGGCCGAAGACAGCAGGGAGACGTGTCAGAGCGAAGGAGAGGTAAGTACAATGTTTTTTAGGTTTGATCACCTCCCCAGCCTCCTCTGGGAGACCCCAGAGTATAATAATAATTTGTGGGTGGTAAGCCCCAAAAATTTTGGTTTCTTCCAAATCAAAAATTTTTGCAATATTGGCAACGAACACTGTAGAGGACACTATGGAACATTATATTGTGTGCAGGGGCCACATGAGACACTATACTGTGTGGAGGGGAAACTATGGGACATTATACTGTGTGAAGGGGCCGCTATGGGACATTGTACTGTGTGGAGGGGCCACTATGAGACCCTATACTGTGTGGAGGGGACACTATGGGTCATTATACTGTGTGAAGGGGCCACTATGAGACCCTATACTATGTGGAGGGGACACTATGGGACATTATACTGTGTGGAGGGGACACTATGGGTCATTATACTGTGTAGAGGGGACACTATGGGACATTATACTGTGTAGAGGGGCTACTATGGAACATTATATTGTGTTCAGGGACCACTATGGGACATTATACTATGTGGAGGGGCCACTATAGGACAATATAATGTGTGCAGGGGCCGCTGTGGGACATTATACTGTAAATGGGGCAGTATACTGTGTGGGGACCAGGAAAGGGGGCTCTATGTCATGTGGGAATGGGTGAGCCCAAGTAAAAGTTTGCTATGGGGCCTTTTCAAGTTACTCCCCTGGATCCACGATGAGCATGAGCAGCTCCCATAGTGTCTACCGTCCACAATCCTATCTCTTCTTGGACCATTTCCGGGAGCGTAGCAACAGGAAATTTGGTGTCAAGACCCCCATAATGTGTCATGCCATTGAAGTCACCGTAAACTACATTTGTAGTAGTGTTAGGAAAGAGAAACCTGGACAGCTATGGACTGGAACCATATCCTCCTTAGAAACAAATCCAGGTTATGTTTGGGATCTGTCGGGTTCGAATATGGAGGCCTTATGGGAACGTTTCATTCCTGCCTTTGCTGTGGAGCGAAACACTATACCACGCAATAAAATACAGAACCTGTATTCCTCCATACCCAACTGTATCTCATCTTGTATCTAAGCTATCGGCGACCCAACAGGGTACTAGAGCCTCCGCTCAATTGTATAGTTTTCCTCAATAAACTTTTATTTTTTTAATGAGTGTATATATACACTTATTAACTATTTAATGAATTGTTACTCCTTTTAATAAAAAAAAGTATCATGGTTTTATATTATATTTTTTTATTTTTTTGGTTGTATATTATGTGTTTTAAGATTGGCGCTTGCCTTACCATGAGCTTTCTTTGTGAACATGCTGACATGGCAGGAAACCAGAGGGATGAATTGATAATGGAGAAGAAGCCTGGTGCAGAATACAAAATGAAGGCAGAATACAGAGCCCCTAACACCAGGGGTTAGGTGAGTGAATGTAAGGGTGCCTTCTTCTATCATATAAATGTAATTTGCAGAGAAGGTCTAGATGTGGGCCATGGCGGCGTGCTTGTTTCTGTGTCGCTGCATTGAAAGTGTGAGGGGGCCGAGGAAGTGACTGTAATATGGATGCTGCAGGGGATCAGCAGTGCGGTACAATGACACTCAATAAAGAAGATGAGCTCTGGAGTGAAGTGTACTTACCATCACAGACTCTCAATGTACCCACTTGGGTGGTACACTACCAATTTTGAGTGACACACTCAAATCAAGTGGTTCGACTTTATCACATTCTCCTATTTAACTAGTTCTGTGTTTCAGACTTCAGTAGACCACAGGGGCACTGAAGCTGCTAAAATCCTGTTCCTGTAGTGCTAAGAGAACTCCGAAGAAAAAGACCATGACGGTAATGGATTATAACCTTAATGGATTATGCAATTTGTACAGGTTTTCTGGTATAAATAGTTTACAAATTTTTTTCTGCAAAAAAATTGTAACTTTTTTAAATTTTACGCCATTCTTTTCGAAAAAGTTTACAGGGACAAGGTCACTTACTGCCTGATACATTTACTATCTATCATGTAAGCTAGAAAACTAGTGGGACTCTCACCTCAGTGCACTTCATATGAAACATCAGACTTTATAAAGTCCGACCATTGGTCTGGCACATATGGGGATACTATGGCTGACTCTTGGGTGAGCTGTGGATGGTATATATGAGGGGAAACTTATGGGAGCAGTGGATGAAGGTTATGGAAGATTTGGCTGGCACTTATGGGACATTGGTTGTCCATTTGAGTGGCACTGAGTCTTTTAATGGGGCACTGTATGTGTTAGTGGTACTATAAGCATATGGCTAACTCTGTGGGAGCAAAGTGGTGGCTTATAGAAGATTGAATAGTATGTCATCATATACAGTGCCATGCAAAATTTTTAGGCAGGTGAGGAAAAATGTTGCAGAGTAAAAAATAAGATTGTTTTCAAAACTGGAAGTGTTCATTTCCAAAATTAAATGATTAACAAAATGAAGAGAAATCTAAATCCCATCAATATTTGGAGTGACCTTTTCCCTTTGCTTCCCATCACTTCTTCTCGGTACACTTGAAGACAGTTCTTGAAGGAATTCGGTAGGGAGGTTGTTCCAAACATCTTGGAGAACTAAGCCCAGATCTTCTGTGGATGTAGGCTTACTCCAATCCTTCTGTCTCCACATGTCAACCCAGACAGACTGGATGATGGTGAGATCAGGGCTCTGAGGGGGCCGGATCATCACTTCCAGGACTCCTCCTCCTCCAAATGGTGGTCACCAAATATTGATAGAATTTAGATTTCTCTTCTGATCGCCCTTTGGAGGAAGAGTCCTGGAAGTGATGATCTGGCCCCCATAGAGCCCTGATCCCACCATCATCCAGTCTGTCTGGGATTACATGAAGAGACAGAAGGATTGGAGAAAGCCTACATCCACAGATCTGTGCTTAGTTCTTCAAGATGATGGAGGGAACAACCTCCCTGCCGAGTTCCTTCAAGAATTAACACTTCTATTTCTGAAAGCATTCTTACTTTGCAGCGTTTTTTCCACACCTGCGTAAACCTTTTGCACAGTACGGTATATTAGCATAATGTACTGTATATTGGTATAACTTTCATAGTAATAGTTCTGCTTAGTAATGTTGTACCTCACCAGTCATCAGGGTCACCTCACCTGTCTGCAAGAGGTCCAAATACCATTGCACCCACCAACACTCCTGCCATGTAAGTGGACTGTGCCAGTTCCTTCATCCATTCTCGTTCACAAACCAAATCCCACTGTTTAAGAGAAAAAACAAGAGAAAAGATTCTTAGTTTTGGACAAATGACATTACATAATGCTTAGCCAAATGCAGAATTTTTTGTAAATTTATTCTTGTAATATTTGTCACTTGAGTGTTTATTTTTCCCATTGTGATAAAACATTAGGTTCATTTCTCTGGTGTACTGGGATATTATTACATCTTGGGAGAGATTTACTAATCTAAATGAGATTATGGGGGGAATTACTTACTCGGTGATTGATAGCCTTCCCTGTATAACTGTACATAGAGATAGCTGTCTGTCACTGAGTAGGACTGCCCACATGACGACTTACTCTAGGTTCACACCTGCGCTTGGGTTTCCGTTCTTCGGGTCCGCTTGGAGACCCGAAAAACGGAAACCCATTATTCTTAAAAAGCGGTTACCTGCGGAAACCCGTGGACCCCATGGACTATGAAAAATGTGGAGAGAAAAGGTCTTTTTTTTTTCCGCATTTTTCAAGCAGATTCTGGGACGGAATCCCCGAACGGAAACCGAGGGCTGGTGTGAACCCAGCCTTATTAAGTAAATTACTGGAAATTTTCTTACCAAATTATGTATCATTCTGCTCAACTACCTTTAAGGGGTTGTCTGTGCAATGATGAAGAAATTTTACACATAACTACATAATATAAAATACCAAAAGTGGGCCAAAACTTGAATTTAAGCCCAATTAAATCGAAATGCATTTTCAGGACAATATCTGTAATATAGATGGAATCACCTTTAGAACCAAAACATATATTATTTTAAAGGGATTATCCCATGAACAATATTTATCGTATCGCATAGAACAAATTGCTGGGGTCTGACCACTGAGACTCCCTTCGATCCTAACAACAAAGGTGTTTTATCCCTGTTGTGACTGCAGCCCTGGGAAAAGCGGGCGAACCTCTGGTGAACACAGATGCACCCCTCACTGTCATTCACTCTAATGGGTGGATCAGAGATTGCCAAAGTACAGGGATGTTCGGCTGCAGTCACAACAGCGATAAAACACTCTCCGTTCTCAGGATCATGGGGGTCTCAATAGAAATTTCTGCTCTATCCTATTAGTAAGAGGATTCATATTGTTCGGGGTATAACCCTCTTGTCCTCAGTGTTAGTGCTTTCCCGCGACCACAACCCAATTATAATTCTTCTGCAAGTAACTCAATAACTCTGTATCTAGGCTAGATCTATGTACAGTGTGAATACATACTTACCAGCTTACCAAAATAGGGATATTTAAGGCCCCCTCTTAGATAGTGGGATTCGCTCCTGGACTAACCAATTTGTGGTGGGGGGTTTTAAACTGCACTCTTTTTTGGGCCAGGACGTGACCAAACTTGATAGGACTAGTTCAGAAAAATTTGGGATTGTGAGAGCAAATTTGGGAAGTTGTCAGTCACGTACATATTCATTTGTTCTGTTGCATTTGATAGCAGTTTTTAGATGAAATTTCTATGCATCCACATAAAGTCTTGCGTTTCTCTAATGCATGGGGTGCCCAAAGAATGAGGGAATGGATTGTACCTGTCGGTTTGCGCCACCTATAATTATGCCACTGTATGACACCCACATCCATGTTGGATTCCTGCCTATAAATTCCAATCATATAGGTGTGACCAGTCCATGGATGACTTACCTCACTGATAATGGTAGATGTATATAGACTCAAGTCATATATCCTCTCGCCTTGCTTGCACTGTTCTGTATCATTTGATAGCAGTGAAATATAACGGGTGCATGAATCTTTTGGTAAATAAGAAGTTTCCAGTGTAAGGTTAGATTGGCAGTGATATGGTGGAACTGCAGCTGTGAAGATTTGCATGAGGTTATGTGTCCCAACAAATAAGAGTGGAGCAGATAGAATAGACACTGCAATAGACTGAAATGGAGAAAACAGGCTGTCCTTCTCCAGAGCGTCCTGCAGTGCCATGACTCAAGATACCGAGCAGATTATTATTCTGCAGGACAATAAGGTGTTTCTTTATTTTCTGCAGATCTTTAGAGATTGTTCTCAAGTGGATATTAGTTTCTTCCAAAGTGTTGTAAAGCTTGTTATAATGCACATTGGCTTCATTGGCTTCAAGTCATTGAGACTGTACATTAGAGGATTAATAGACTACCAAAGAACAAAAACATTGACCTTTGATGTAAGTAACACTTCCAATGCTGTTGACGGTGCTTCAGAAATGAGACCAACTTCTAAGGGTGGAAACTTCGAGGAGACACTGTGACAGTAAAGATTTCTAAGTAACGTATATAGTAGTATATAAAACTATTGATTTCAAATAATGGACCTAAAAGTCTTTCGATGTGATCCAAGCCCTACCAAATATTTCCAATTTAATAGGTTGAAATTTTTTCCTGTAGAAAAAAATTTTGGCAAAAATTCACCAAATAAGCCTAAGTTGAATGCTGGATGGTTTCCGGTGAATAAATGACTTCCAAAAATGAAGACGTCCTATGTCCATGGAAGTGATTTCTCAGGTTGATGTCTTCTGCAGTGATATAAGGGTAACTAGGTAGCTGGAATATAAGAAACTGGTTGAGTAAATCAGACTGAGAACTATCCCAGGCAATAAGCATGACTTATAAGCATATAGTTATACATGTTAAATATTTACGTATCTCTGTGAAAAGAAACCTGACCGGGCTTATATTAAGTAACTGAGACAAATCAACAAAAAGATACAAAGAAAGTCAAAATGATTAAAATCACACAAAATCTTTATTCCTTCCTTCCTGAAGCCCTCCCTTCTCACGCTTATTAAATCCAAAAAAGCAACACACTTTTAGGCCCCTTGTAGACGACCATCTGCTGGCCACTGGCCATGATAGAACAGCATGTCTGGCGCATGGGCAGCACATAGATGTAATCCGTGTGCCGCCCATGCTTACACGGCCCCCATCCACGGCTCTTTTCGCAAAACCGGCCAGGAATAGGACCTGTCCTGAGTTTTGTGGCCCGGACTGTCAGCCCACACACTAATCCATGTAATACACAGTCATATGCATGGGCCGATAGAAATGAATGGGTCAGTGTGATATCTGGGAGAAAGCCAGATAAAACACTGAACTCGCCCATGGCCATCGGCAAGGGGACTTATTATGAGTAGGTATCATGAGTGCTCAGTCTGACCACCAGTCCAGAGTTTGTTCTCCTATAGACAGGTCAGTCTCTCCTGTGTGGCTTCATGTGATCTACAAGAATATGTCATCAGCTATCAAATCCCTCCTGGAAGCCCTCAAAATCCTCTCCTCCCCAACAAGCTCTATTCTCCTTGTTCTTCTGTATGTTCCCCATGTATAGCAAGCTTCTGAAAATATTATGTCTTTCCTAAGAGACCAGGAATGCAGTGATATAGTACGCGAGTCCATACAATTATTAGCTGCTTAGTCATAAAACTCCTCTGGCTCATAACATTTTTGCTGTTTGTGAGTGCTGTGTGCAGAAATTCCAGTGTATTTCCATGGCATGCAGCTTCCGACATCCCTCCCCTAACCCCTGCATGTAAGACCTGATTGTGAGAAACCAATCAGAAGTAAGAGGCCGGAGACACAGGCTGAAGCTGCTTCATATAGGAAACACTGAGACCCTGCAATGTGAATTAGGGGAGAGCAGTTCTATATCTTGTCCTTAGACTGCATACACACGGCAAATGGCTATTTGTCATTCTGATCCTTTAACACTGAAGTGAGTAAGGACATATTCACACAGAACATGTTCCATTTTAACTGGTCAATAAGAGAAACTTCAATGTCCTCTGATCATAACAATAGATATTCGCCAACAGTGTGAAGTTAGGCTTAGGACTCAGAGAAGAGCTAGTACAGTGTGAGGGGACTCCACTGCCCCTGTCTCTGCAAAGCCTGAGGTATCTTAAGAAATACTTTTTTCATTAGGAAAATCTTATCAGAGGGGTAGAAGAAATAAAGATGGCATAGAAGTCAGCAATGGAGGCTGTATACGCAGCACAAGACTGTCAGCACTTCAGCACCAATAAACAAAGACTGGTGGGGGCAACCCGGAATGTTGATGTTGGAGCAGCAGAAAATTTAACAGATAATGGGGAAAATTCATTAAGACTGGTGTGTCATACAATAGTCTTAATAAAGGCCCCGGCTAGCACAGGGTACAAGATATTCATGAAAAGGTTCGTAAATCAGTCAGACGTCCCAGTACCAGAATTGAAATCTATGCCAGTTAGGAACTGGCATGAATTATAATGAATATGTAAGGTCAAGGCGTTCCCACCTGGACCACCCTGCTCATCTTCCCCTGCCCATCCATATTTGCAGGCTTTTGGTGCATGTTTAGCACCAAATGTGCGCCACAATATCATCCCCCTATGCCAGGAAACTGGTGTAGCGGGATTAATGAATTCTTCCAAATCTGTAAATTTTAAAATCTCAAACAACCCCTTAAACAAACAAGTTTTTATGTTAAAAATGTTGGTGTTTTTTTATAATATTTAATGTTACTTTCTAGATTTCAGAAAAATCAGAAAATATTGAATTTTATTTTTCACGGAAACCTGACTTTTCCTGCTCTGTAGAGATCACTTCTCAGCAGCCATCTAATGATTAGGACTACAGTGACAGGTCACATCTCTAATATAAAGAGGGTGGCATCCAGCGACCATTGCATGGGTCACAGAGAATGCCTAGACCCACTACCCTCCATAGAAGTCAATACATCATCTTCAGACTATAGAGTTCTGTGCTGTGGCTGCCTCATAACCATGTAAAATAAAATTTAATAAATTAAAAAAAATAGAAACAGATAAGAGAAAATTTATATGTTATAGTACCTGGTTTTACTTAGTAAAAAAATAAAAAGAAACATATTCCCTTTGAAGTGCCTCAGGGGTTCCATGTGTGCTCCATTGGCTATTGTATGTGGGAGAAATTATCAGTTAGATTTGTTTTCGTCTATGGGATTTGCATAAAATTTAGTAGAAAACTTTTGTGCCCTATTATGATTCTTTACAATGTAGAGCTGTAATTTGGCCTCATACATGAAGCCAGACAAAATACTGCGGTATTAGCCAGATAATAGAAATATACAGTATAGTTCTCATACCTTTACAAAATAATAAAAAAAGTTTGGTTTAGCCTTATTTTATTTACTCCGTGACTTACTATATGATGTGTACAATAATAACAAAAATTTGATGTTCATCTTGAATCATAAGAACATTTGTTCTCCCGGTAAAATAATTATTGTGTCTATGAATCAGACTTTGTTTCGTGATTTTATAGTTCTTTCTGTCTTTTTATACTTATATATAAAAGATATAGCAGCATATGTGAGGGGGGGCTATCCTTGTACAATGACACAGACCTTTGCGGCATAACACTAATAAGGTAAAACACATAACTTGCATTATCTTCCCATATAATGGCATACAGAGGCATAACTTGAAGCTCCTGGGCCCCAATGCAAACTATATAATGGGGTCCCTATATATACGGTGTGTCATTTAGAATAGTGGTACGTGACAGAGGAACCTTTGGGACCCTCTTAGGTTTCATGCCTGGTAGTGACTGCTACCTCTGCACCCCTATAACTACACTTCTGGTGGTATAATACAATTTGGGGCCCCTCAGGTTTCATGGCCCAGTAGTGACTGCTATCTCTGCACCCCTATAGCTACACTCCTGTTAGTATAATACAATTTGGGGCCCCTCAGGTTTCATGCCTGGTAGTGACTGCTACCTCTGCACCCCTATAGCTACACTCTTGGTGGTATAATACAATTGGGGGCCCTGAGATTTCATGGCCCAGTAGTGACGCTACCTCTGTACCCCTATAGGGCCACAGCAGGCTCTACCTGCTTAGGAAGCTGAGAGCCTTTGGAATCCGGTGGGCACTTCTTAGAACTTTCTTCAACTCGGTAGTGGCATCAGCCATTTTCTTTGGAGTGGCCTGCTGGGGGAGCAGTATATCAACCAGGGACAGAAATAAACTTGACAAGCTGATTAGAAGGGCCAGCTCTGTCCTGGGGAGCCCACTGGACCCAGTGCAGGTGGTGGGTGACAGAAGGATACTGTCCGTGGTGAGCTCCATGCGGGAGAATAACTCCCATCCCATGCATGAGACTGTGATCGCGCTGAGCAGTACTGTCAGTGACCGACTGCTCCACCCTAGGTGTGAGAAGGAGCGCTATTGGAAGTCTTTCCTCCCCACCGCGGTTAGGCTGTACAACCAACACCGACCTAAGCGGAGATCATTACATACAGAGAACTGAAATATCTCTCTACCTGTTAAATTCCGCCCCCCCCCCCCCCCTACTTCCTATCTGTCTGTCGGCTATCAATGTAATGCCTCTTACCTTGGAACATTCCTGTACATGTTGTATTTGTATTTGTATCTGCTTATCTTTGCTGCTGTAACACACTGAATTTCCCCATTGTGGGACTATTAAAGGACTATTATTATTATTATTATTATTATAGCTACACTCCTGGTGGTATAATACATTCGGTGGTTACAGGAACATAGCTGGTGACAACCTCCATGTTCCTTCTATAACTGGGAGCCTTTGTGTCCCTTCTGCACATGGGCAGTATCCATATCCCTTCTACATTGCTGAGTATCTGCAACTATGTGAGACTGTGCTACTGTGCCAAGTACTGTATGGTTTGCTACAAGATATCACAATGCCAGCATGGTGGCTCAGTGGTTAGCATTGCAGCACTGGAGTCCTGAGTTCAAATCCTGCCAAGGACAACATCTGCAAGGAGTGTGTATGTTCTCCCTGTGTTTGCGTAGGTTATCTCCAGTTTCCTCCCACACTCCAAAGACATACTGATAGGCAATGTAGATTGTGTGCCCTATATGGGACAGTGACTGCCGATGTCTGTAAAGCGCTGCGGAATATGATGGTGCTATACAAGTAAGCATAATAAATAATAATAAATAACTTTGCTACATCTATACATTGTGCCTAGTCTTTTGCTAAGTATTATCTGTTCATTCATTATTCCAACTTCCATGTCAACTTTTGATTCTGTAAAGGGGTTGTCCGGCCCTACATTGGGGTGAATGCAAATGGACACCTAACAGAGAGAGCTCCATCTGCTTCTGTCATTTAATGTCCATGGATGAGAGCAACGGACAATAAATTATGGTAGTGTGAACCTAGCCTTATTCTATAGCCTGCACTGCTACATCACATTCGAACATACCAGCACTGTTACACCATCACCACCAGTCTGTCTGATCTCTGGTTTTGCAAGTATTATCATATTGCATCTTAGCAGATCTACCACACCTAGTGCAAGCAGTAAAAATAATATTACAGAGGAGTTCCTGGAGATTTTAGTGAAGAAATTAGAAATAAAGCTTAATGTGGATAAAGGAAATGAGCAATGAGGAAGAACTTTGGTTGGAAAAATGTCAGCATCTGAGCTGTGGGGCTTCCAAATGAACTAAAAAATAAGAGAAATCATTTTAATCTTCTTCTTGGAGCACCCGAATGATGGACTTTGGAATTTTTAGATAAATGAAAAGTTCTGCATTTGCACCAAAGAAACGAAAATACAATTATAAATTAAATAGTAACATACTAAGTAAAACTGTCACTGAGAAAGACTTGAGGCTATCGACAGACAGTAAACTCAACTTTAATGATCAATGCCAGGCGGCTGCGGCCGAGGCAAATAAAGTCATCGGATGCATCAAAAGAGGCAGAGATGCCCATGACAAGAACACAGTTTTGCCTATATACAAATCATTAGTCAGACTCTACATTGGATACTGTGCATCATTTTGTACACCTATTTATAATAAAAGCTGAACTAGAGCGGGTGCAGACGAGGGCAACCAATGTAATTAAGGGAATGGGTGGATTTCAATACAAAGACCGGGTAGCAAATTTGGGGTTATTAAAGTTGGTAAAAAGAGCCATCCTCTACATCTGTTTCACAGCTTGATACACATTTGTTCTTTACTGTATGGCTATGGTCACCGTTGTGTGACTGTTCAGGGATTCCGTCCCCCATTCCGCTTGAAAAATGCAGAGAGAAAAGTCATTGAAGCATTTTATTTGGTGTGTTTACAACATCTAGCTCAGGGAAGAAGACGTCTTCGACCAGGAGCCGACTGTCTGTGAATTCCTTCATCACCAGTGGGTGGCTTAAGGTGATGCGCAGGAGCTGGTGTCAGCACAGAAGACGACAGGATGGGCAACCATACTGCCACCATTCCAGCACTGGCAATTGCCCCACTTCTTACAATAGTGTCAGCTGTACAGTTTTCTTGCACCTTTTCTTCAGTAACACTACCTCATTGTAAACCTAAAAGCTTTGCCTCTGTGTCATGTACCTTTCTATCAGTGTGCCTTCCCCGTAGGCCCTAGATACCTGAAAGAAAATCTATACGTGTGATGTAAATTGAAAAGGATGAAAATTTCTAATATGACATTAAATCTACAATATGTATTACCTGGGTTGACCTAGCCATCTGCCATTCAGCAGTATTCTTTGACTTCTAGCATCCTGAATTGTATACTGCAGTTGTAGTTAATGGTGATAATGGCGCTATATGTGGCAGGCATTGTGCATGCAGAATTCACAAGGATTAATAAATAATGCCCACATCTTAGGAGACCCTGCTGGCATAATGACATAGAAAATGCGCAGCGTCTGGTAATGTGCAGGAAAGATGCAGAGGGCTGCGAGAGGAGTGGTATATGTCCTTTATACTTTCCTTTCATGTTCCACTTTAGCCTTCAAAAACTGCATCAAAAAAATGATCAAAACTTTCATGTGTAGAGGCATTTGTGCTTAGATGCCCAGGTGCTGTATACTGTATATAGCAGCTACACTATCATTGAATAATAGAAGAGCGTATAGAACAGTGTGCTTTGTGAATCACTGGCCGTACAATGAACAACATGAAAAACACAACTAAAGAATATAAATAACAATAAAGGAATAAAGCTAAAGGGCAACTAAGCACTAAATCTGCCAAAATACACACAGGGGAGAATTGTATGGAGAATTCGGCAGATAAGCTTATGCTGTTTTTAGGGATGCCTAGAGATGAGCACACCTCGAGAGATTCGTGAATACTCACAGAGTTTGCCCACTGGTTTTGTTGAACCAGAAGTGCTTTTCTTATACTCACGGGTCACTTCAGACCCCAAAGTATATTAAAAGAAGGGCTTCAGTGCCCACATGGGGTGCACCGATGTCATGATGCATCGATGCAAACGTGTGATTGGGCCTCAGTCGACCACTGTGGCCTGTGACATCACCCAAGAGGCCGGAAGATGACCGAAGAAGAACTGGACAAGGTGTACCTGCCCTTGGTTTAGCTCTTTGGATACTGGCAGGTTCCTTTAGGCCGGGGTCTCCACGTACTGTAATATGGCTGCAGCGTTTTACAATACCTGCAAAGTGGATGGGATTCAGGCATAATCCCATCCATAAAATGCAGAAAATAATCCGCAGCAGAAAAATAATTCGCTTGCGTTTTTGCAAATGTCAGCATGTCAATTATACCTACGGGAACGCTGGTGTTTTCTGTATACGTATAATGGAAGCAGAAAGTCTGCAGAGAAAAACTCTGCGGAGTTTGTGAAAAGTGCTACGTTGGGGTTTTTTTTTAGCCAAAGTCAGGATTGGATTATACACAAGGGAATCATTTAAGACCTTCCTTTATATTTTCCATTCCTTTTTCAAGCCACTCCTGAGTTTGGCTTTAAAAAATGGAGCAAAATCTGCAACAAAAAATTCTGTGTTTTCGCAACGTGGGGCCTAAGCCTTCATGATGTTAAATACTTGTATAATCACTGCAGTGCCTGTTATACCAACCTATCCAATGGGAGAACAGGGCAGCCACTTCCCCACTTCTCTGGTGCTTGCAGTAGATAGGGATAAAAAAGCACACACGCAACTCTGAGGTCACAACTTTCACCGGGCACATTACTGAGGTAGTTAAAGGTTACAAGAAGTCTTCAGAACAGGTTAATGCACTACTAGGCAGAGAAAGGTAACCAACTTCTCAAACAGCATTTAGAAGCCCACAGCAGCATTCCTGCGCACACAGGGGTAGTGCTCAGCTAACCAAAGTCCTGAGTTTCCAGGCTCCCGCTGTACTCGTTTGTTCACATGGAGGAATTTGACACTGGATTTGAGGCAGATTCTGCCTCAAAATCAACCTTAAATTCCACCTGAAACCAGCCTCCATTCATTTCAATGGGAGTCAGATACTGATTTTTCCTCTACCTTGATCTTCAGACAGATTCTGCCTTATAACTCCCATTGAAGTGAATGGGAGGCAGAATATACCGCTTGGCAGGTGCGGATTCCGACACAGAATTTGAACAAATGGAAAAATCAGTTTCAAATTCCTGAAGCTGAATTTTTCAGCCAGGAAAAAACTCCTGAGGCCAGGGCCCCACGTTGTGAAAACGCAGCGTTTTGCATTACCTGCAAAGTGGATGGGATTCTGGCTAATCCTAACCACACATTGCTCGCTCGCTCACGTTTTTGACAAGCAGAAAAAAAATCTGCTTCGAATTCTTGTAGCAGAAATTTTCTGCTTGACAAATTCAGTGTCAGATTCCTATGTGTGAACACACTCCACTATCTTTCGGGTAGACCCAAGGGTTTCACTGCTGCAGAGATGATCCCGTACTGGACTGACTAAAAGGTGTGGGAAATTCTCCTTTTAAAATGCGATATTATTAAAGCGTCAGGATACAGCGTGCAAAGGTTGTAGCTTAGAAAGAGTCCAATGGCACAGCAAAAAGGTAAAACGTACTTTCACTGCCTTCTAGCCAGAAAATACCAGGACTGAAAGAGGTGCGATGACTCAGCAACATAATTAAAGTGATAGTTGCATCAAAATACACTTTGCAAAACATGAGTCATCACATTTACATTAGCAAGACATGTAAATACTGAGTAGATGCTTTAAAAATATAACACACTAAACAAAATCCATGCCCAACAATAGTATTCTAATTGGGAGCATATGTTAGTCACACACTTAAAGGGTAAGTAAAATTTTATTTATTTTTTCAGAGATCAATAATGCAGGTGGAGGGAACAAACTTTGCAATATAATTCACTAAAGAAACGTGCCTGTGTCTTTTAAGTACTCCTCTTATCTGACGGATTTCAGTTCCTACTCAGTACACAAGCAGTGTCAGTTTACAATTAAAGGGATTGTCCACTTTCAGACCAATACTGAGAGAGAAATGTTATTGTTTGTATAATAAAAAGATTTTCAATTTTCCTATATATTTTCTGTTTCAATTCCTCAAGGTTTCCTACATCTCTGCTTGTTGTCATTCATTCTGTTCCCTTCTAGTGGATAAAAATTAGTCCATGGTCATGTGATATACAGTCCATGGTCATGTGATGGGCACACTGGTCATTACCAGGCAGAAGTCTAATTACTGTACTGTGACTGTAATGAGTCAGGGACCTGTGTGTCCATCACATGACCATGGATCGTATATCACATGACCATGGACCGTATATCACATGACTAAGGACTGTATATCACATGGCCATGGACTGATATATATCCACTGGGAGTAAACAGAATGAATGACGACAAGCAGAGATCTAGAAAACGCGATGAATTGATGCAGAAACAATATTGAGAAATTGTACAACTTTTTGAAATACAAACAATAACATTTGTCTCTTAATATTGGTCTGAAAGTGGCCAATCCCTTTCAATCTTAGGAGAGGGGAGGGGGAGGAGGATAAAGAATAAGACAAACATATGAGGCATATCTATAACATTAAATGAGTCATTCCTGTCAGAAGAAGGCTGGATAGTGATTCCTGATAACTTAGCTGTGGTGTAAAAGAAAACTGTCTCTCTACAGTGCAGATGTCTCTCTGCTTTGAAGATCTTTCCTCTTTCTTCCCCTCCCTCTCCATACACTTATATTGTATAGATTTGATCAGTGGCAGAAGAAGGCCACAATAAGGTGTATACAATTGGACAAAATTGGTGGTACCCTTCCATTAAAGAAAGAAAACACCACAATGGTCTCTGGCGATGGTTTAACTTAGCCAAGTGATTTTGAGACTGTTTTTTTTTTTTGTGACATGTTATATTTCATGTTAGTGGTAAACATTGATCAATATTTTCATTTATTTAGTAAAAAAAAATAGGAAATTTGATGAAAATTTGAAAAAAAATCTGCCTTTCAGATAGATATTCATACCACCCAAATATGTTAATAACTATTATCTACCATATCTCTGCTTTATATCGGCATCAATGTATTTTGAAAGTTAGAAGACTTACAAGTCTAAAAACGATTTTCTAAATTTACAAGAAAATTTCCCAAATCCATTTGTTAGGGGCTACTTCAGTTCTGGGATTTTAAAAACCTATACACACGTGGACAAAATAGTTGGTACCCCTCGTTTAATGATAGAAAAACCCACAATGGTCACAAAAATAACTTGAATCTGACAAAAGTAATAATATATAAAAATTCTATCTAAATGAACAAATGAAAGTCAGACATTGCTTTTCAACCATGCGTCAACAGAATTTTTTAAAAAAGAAAACTCATGAAACAGGCCTGGACAGAAATGATGGTTCCCTTAAATTAATATTTTGTTGCACAACCTTTTTAGGCAATCAAACGATTCCTGTAACTGTCAATGAGACTTCTGCACCTCTCAGCAGGTATTTTGGCCACTCCTCATGAGCAAACTGCTCCAGTTGTCTCAGGTTTGAAGGGTGCCTTTTCCTGACGGCATGTTTCAGCTCCTTCCAAAGATGCTCAATAGGATTTAGGTCAGGACTCATAGAAGGCCACTTCAGAATAGTCCAATGTTTTCCTCTTAGCCATTCTTGGGTGTTTTTAGCTGTGTGTTTTGGGTCATTATCCTGTTGCAAGACCCATGACCTGCGACTGAGACCAAGCTTTCTGACACTGGGCAGCACATTTCTCTCTAGAATCCCTTGATAGTTTTGAGATTTCATTGTACCCTGCACAGATTCAAGACACCCTTTTACAGATGCAGCAAAGCAGCCCCAGAACATAACAGAGCCTCCTCCATGTTTCACAGTAGGGACAGTGTTCTTTTCAAGATATGCTTCATTTTTCCGTCTATGAACATAGAGCTGATGTGCCTTGACAAAAATTTTGATTTTTGTCTCATCTTTCCATAGGACATTCTCCCAGAAGCTTTGTGGCTTGTCAGCATGTAGTTTGGCAAATTCCAGTTTTGTCAGATTCAAGTTATTTCTGTGACCATTGTGGGTTTTTCTTTCATTAAATGAGGGGTACCAACAATTTTGTCCACGTGTGTATATTAGAAACCCTACCTTAAATAACCCAATCTCACAGTTTGTTACGCAATTTGTCCCAAGCATGGAAATATCTCACATGTGGAAATACCTCACTGCTGTTTGGGCATATGGCAGTGCGCCAAAGGGGAGGAGTGTCACTGGGCGTTTGGAACACAGATTTTGTTGGAATAGTTTTCAGTTGTTATAACTCATTTGTAGAGCCCCTAAAGCACCAATACAGTGGAAACCCTCCAAAAGTGATAGCTTTTTGGAAACGTTTTGGACACTACACCCCTCAAGGAATTTATCAAGGGATATAGTGAACATTTTGACCGAAAAACCGTTTTGCAGACTTAACATTGGGACATGAAAATGAAAAATTACTAAAACATCACTTTATCCCCAAAGTTCATTAAACAATTTCTCATGAACATGACAATACCTCATATGTGGTCATAACTGGTGTATATATATTTATAGTGATGTAGCCATATGAGGGTTGGTTTTTTTGTGGGGTGAAATGCATTTTGTAATGACACCATTTTGGGATGCCTATAACTTATTGACTTAATTTTATTAAAGAGGTTGTCCAGGAATTACAGTTCTGGGCCAGGAGGCTGAGGAAGGTGAAACATAAAAAAAATAAAATAAAAAAACCTGTCTGTGGTTCCCGCCAATGTCCAGTGCAGCAACGCCCGGCGGCTTTTTCCAGCAGAAATCCTTGCCGCACTTGAATGCTGAGGCCAATCAGTGGCCTCAGTGGTCACTGAAAAGGATTCGGGACGTCACCGGTGACGTATGTGAGTGATGTCCAGTATCCTTTACCTTGATCACTGAGGCCACTGATTGACCTCAGCTGTCATGTGTGGTGAGGACTTCCGCCGATACAAACCCCCGTGCGCTGCTGGACTGGATAGCAGCGGGGAACATAGTTTGGTTCCCAATTCAGTTCTCAATTGAAGAGCCATGGGTATCTAACACCTGGGGCCCCTGTGGATCAGTGGCTACAGCTCCACAGGCCATGTGTCACATGGCCTAATCACAGATCAGTCCAATTCAAGGGAATGGGCTGATCTGCAATGCCACATTCTGTGCTTGGTAAGTACTAAAGACGTTCTTCAACAGCTGTTTGGTCAGAAACCCCAATGTGAGACCCCTCATGATCTTAAATAAATGACCTATCTTAATGATTAATTAAGTCCTGGAAAACCCCTCTAGGCAGCTAAAAAATGCTGTGCAACAAAACACAGCAGAAACGCATCGTGTTTTTTTCCACATCATTTTTAAATGCGTTTTTGCTGCGTTTTTCTCTGCAGTTTTTCTTCCCTTAGTAAATCTATAGGGAAAAAGTGAGAATTTCCACAGGTAAAATTGGCATGCTCCGTTTCTCAAAAACGCGTGCAGCTTTTCCACAGCGTTTTTTTTCCGCAATGTGTGAATGGGATTAGCCAGAATCTTATCCAGCTGGCTGGTATTGTAAAACGCAGCGTTTTTTTTTCTGCTGCATTTCTGCAGCAGGAATAACACTGTGGTTCTGCAACGTGGGGCCTTAGCATCACCTTGTCGCTTCATAGATATCAGTGCTAGCTGATGATTAATATCCATAAATACATTCAACTCATTCTACATGGTGACTGCCACCCATACAGCTGATACCTGCTGTCTTTGCCAGCAATGTGCCACATACATTTGTGGCATCACATTTTGAATGGTACAGTCTCCTTTATTGAAAAAATAGGTAAATATATGTACAATAAACCTTACAACATACATGTACACAGGAGGCAAAGCGCCCTAACATAAGCTATAGAAGGCACATTATTCAGTGACATAATTTGTAATGCAATCAAACATGGGTACATACAACTGATGACATCATACTAATTCTGCCACCATTATAGATTGCATCATATGTAAATAAAGACGGAAGAAATCAAATAAGAAAGGTCTCTCTCCCATTGTTGGAAAAAGCCAGATCTTTCTCCATTTCAACTGTTATATAGGAACTGAAACATATAGGAGAGGCAGCGAGGTTATGGAAACAGTTTATCAAAGTGTGACAGTGCTACATCACTTGGCGAAGATGCAAAGAGATAGTGGCAGAGCTGCCCCATTCACATAATTGCACCAATGTAGGCATAGCACAGCCTCGTCTGCCCCTCCAACACTAGAAATATATTACCGATAAACTAGGGGAGAAAGCAGGGTTACAAAAGAGTCAAGTCATAGCGCCCAGTTGAGGAGAGATCGCTTACCCATCCATCCCAGGTATGTAACGTGTTAGAAAAGGCCAAGTTCCCAAAGTTGCCCTACAAGGGTCCTCCAGCCATGGAGTGTTCAACAGATCCCAGGGGGACAAGGCAAGTTTCAGTTCAACCAAGAGCTTAGAATCCCTTTATTGCGAGTTGAGACCAATCTAGTATGCATGATAGCAAAGCAGCTTCATGATATAGCTTTACGTTGAGCATCCCAACTCCACCTACTGTCCTAAAATTAGTCAAAACATGTTCACTTAATCGGGGCTTGGAGGACTGCCACACAAATTTGTTAAATGTTTTCTGTAGAAATCTAAAGTATCTTGTGGGAGCACATCGAGACACAATCTGAAAGAAATATCAGTAGTCCACTTTAAGAACGCTCATACGTACAATCCACGAAAGACAACTACAGTCA
This sequence comes from Leptodactylus fallax, assembly GCA_947044405.1. Taxonomy (NCBI): domain Eukaryota; kingdom Metazoa; phylum Chordata; class Amphibia; order Anura; family Leptodactylidae; genus Leptodactylus; species Leptodactylus fallax. The sequence goes on along the minus strand of CAMRHE010000138.1, from coordinate 2,128,534 downwards.
TAAGTGAGCAGGGCTGAAAGCGTCCTCCTCTGCAGTGGGATGTAATTTAGTGAAAAGGAGCATAGGTAGTGAGGTTGGGATCTGTACTCCCAAGTAGGTAATGCCCTGAGCCTGCCAGTTGAGCAAGAAGGCCTTTTGCAATAGGGTCATGGCTGTAAGAGAAACATTTAGTCCTTCTATTTTTGTAATGTTCACTTTAAAATGGCTAAGATGTTCAAATTTCTTGAATTTCAGTAGTACGGCGGGTAAAGATGTGTGCAGGGTCATAACATAAAGCAAGAGATCATGAGCATATAAAGCTAATTTATGATGAACGCGCCCCACACAGATTCTGGCCAGTGTCCAAATTACGGTGTAAGGCCACTGCTAGGTGTTCCATGACTAATATATAGAGCAAGACAGAGGATAACCGTGATGGGTGCCATTATGTATCCCAAAGTATTCAGACAGTAGGCCATTAGCCCTGACCCTAGATTTCGGCTGAGAGGATAGAGCCATCAACTTGCTAATGAAGTAGGGACTTAAACCTATTTGATGGAGGGAGGCTTGCATGAACCTCCAACTGATTATATCAAATGTCTTCTCGGAATCAACAGAGAAGACACATCGGCACTTCTTTTTCCTCAACATGAAACATCACCCCATACATGAAATATTATCCCTCGCCTCCCTGCCTGCCCCGAAGCCCACTTGGTCTCTTTGGATCACAGATGGAATGAGCCTGCCCAGCTGTGTTGCAATAAGTTTAGAGTATAGTTTGATGTCACAACTGAGTAACTAAATAGCACAAAAGTTACTACAAACTGTTGCATCCTTATTTGGCTTGAGCAAGACTACCGCATAGGCCTCTGGGAAACGGATATGTGAGGGACACGCTATTAAAAGTCTTAGCCCAAGTGGGAGTATGGGTGGATTTGAATTTTTAACTAAAACGACCACATAAACCCATCAGGGCCTGGACTCCTCCCCCCTTTAGGGACAAAATCACCCCCTTCCAATATCTTCTATGCTAAAAGGCTCATCCAGGTCATCCCTACACATTAAAGACAATACTGGTAATGCAGTGTCTTGTACGCAAGCCTCAATGCGAGAGTCAAGGTCGAGTCCGATAGGTTTGCATAATGCCCACAGATGTTATAGAGAGACTCATAATAAGCTCAGAATAGGTCAGCAATACAACGTGGCTCATGTACCTTCAGCTGTCTAAAGACTTTAAGGTAGGGAATGTACCCCAAACCCATTCTCAGATGCAGAAAACGTGCTAAGGCCCACCCAAATTTATTGGAGTGTTCATACAGGTAGCCACAGTATCTTTCCATATTCTTACATGACTTAACCAAGATTGCCTCCTTTATTTGGTCATGGACTGGTTATGACAAATTTTGTGATTACTATTTCTATGGCCCCTCTACATGCCAAGTCTTTCATTAGCACCTCATTGAGCCACCATGTCCATTCTTTAGCCCCCAGCCCCAGAAGGTCCAGTGAAAGGAATATCGGCACACGGTCTGATCACATGGCTGTGCTGATTCTAGCTCTGGGGTGAAAAGTCAGGGCCAATTGTGAAATAAAGATCATATCAATTCTATTGTGGGCGGGGGGAGAAATAGGTGTAATCTTACACTAGTGGTTGGGTCTAATACTTGCCACATATACACCAATCTCTGGGCACACAATGCACCCTGTGCAGAGGATATCGAGGAGTGTGGGACCAGCAAGATCCCTGATGACAAATCCACAGGAAGATCCATAAACATACTGAAATCTCCCAACAGGGGCAAAAAACCCTGTATAAACGATTCAGCCCAATAGGGATCTACTCTGGTTCGCATTAGGCAAAATCACTAAATCCCTAAGTACTGGGAACAGGAACAGTTTATCAAACTTCAACATTGCTACATCACAGGGAGAAGATGCAAAGAGAGTGTTGTCAGAGCCACCCCGTTCACATACTGTAATTGCACCAATGTAGGCACAACACAGCCTCATCTGCCTCTCCCACACTAGAAATGTACTAACCGATAAGCCAGGGAAGAAAGCAGGGTTCCAAAAGAGTGGAGTCATAGGGCCCAGTTGAGCAGAGAACTTCTCTCAATTTACCCATCCATCCCAGATATGTAGCATGTGCTAGAAAAAGCCATGTTCCCAAAGTTGACCTACTAGGGTCTTCCATGCATGGAGTTTTCAACTGATCTCTGGGAACAAAACATGTTTCAATTCAACCAAGAGCTTAGAATCTCTGTTTTGCAAGTTGCAACCAATCTAGTATGCGTGACAGCAAAGCAGCATCATCATACAGCTTTACGTTGAAAATCCTAGCTCCACCTACTGTCCTAGATTTAGTAAACTTGTTCACTCAAATGGGGCTTGGAGGACTGCCACACAAATTTATTAAATGCTTTCTATAGAGATCTAAAGTACCCAAACCCAAAATTGCGAGAAAATTAAAAAAAAAACACATCTCCATCTGAACGGTAGCAGCTCCACATGAAGCTATAAGAGGCATAGGTAATTCCCAGCACACAAACTGTCGCTGATTGGTTGGGAAAAATTCCATGATTGATACCTTTATGGCCCCTCTACATGCAAAGTCTTTCACCAGCACCTCATTGAGCTGCCATGTCCATTCTCTAGCCTCCAGCCCCAGAAGGTCCAGTGAAAGGAATACCAACGCATGGTCTGACCACACGGCAGTGCCGATTCTAGCTCTGGGGTGAAATGTCGGGACCAATTGTGAAATAAAGATCATATCAATTCTACTATGGGCTCACTACAGGTTGGGTGCAATACTTTCCACACATGCACCAGTCTCTAGGTACGCAATGTACCTTGTACAGAGGATATCGTAGAGTGAGGGTACATCCCACTTTGTAGAAAGAATATCCACATTAGCAGATAACAGTATGCTTCGTAGCCAAGTCCTGTACCTTGGACCTCCGCTCTCAGGGTGCCCAATCCCTGTGTATAGGAATGTTCAAGATGCTCCACAAATTTCTCCATATCACAATTTGTGGGCAACGACCTTAAGAAACTTCTCCAATTCAGCAAAGGGGGCTATGTAGCAGAGTCCAGCTGTAATGCAGAAGCAGGAAGCTGAGCATGGAGTCTAGCAGGGAAGGCAGAAGGGAGAGTGTTGTGTAAGCTCCCAGGGCCCTGTGATGCACAATAGTGCAACAAAGTCATTCACTCTCCATCTCCCAGCTAATCTCTAACCTTGCGCTGAGAGGATCTAGATGGCGCATACCAATTGGGCAAGCTAAGAGGCAGCAGGTCCAGAGCTGCAAGAAAACTCTGGACCATCAACTGGGTCTTGAAGTTTGTAGCACCGGCCATCTTTCCTCACTACTAATTGTAACAGAAAGCCCTAGAAGTACTGTATCTGGTGCTTCCTCAGGAGAGCGAGAAGCGGATACAGAACTCAGAGTTGGAGAAGTGTGGAATATGAGGGATCCTGAGGAAGAGTGAGAGTGGCTCCAACAAAGTCTCCTGCCTTGAGATTCCTCACCCTCTGCATAATCTCCTCTTTAACTCAATAGTGGTGTAAGCGGCAGATAGCATAGCAAGATTTATTGACATCAGGATTAGGTGGACCCTGCTCTGTCTGCTCTATCTATCTCCAGCTCATCTCAAAAAGTTGGTCAAGAATTGTGCTAAAAATGCCTTGTAAGGGCAAGATAAAAAGTCACCTCTGGTAATCCCCAAATTCTGATATTATTTCCCTTACTGTGGTTCTCAGCATCATCATTCAGGTGGTAAAGCTGTTTCATATGTTGTTCATGTACATCCCACTTAGTAGAAAGAATATCTATATTAGCAGATAACACAGTAGGCCTGTCCTGTACTTCAGTATATTGTGCTTGGACCTCCGTTCCTAATCCCTGCTTACAGGAGTGTTCAAGTCGCTCCACAAATTTCTCATGAATTCAAAATTCAACATGAATTTTCCAAAAGCTTCATTGCACCAAAGAGGAGATAGAGGCATAACTATCATTAGAGAGGGACGATCGGATAATAATTAAGCCCTCAGATTATGCCTCCAATTGTTATCTGATCGTTCCTTCTATGAAATTTTGGAGAGAGACCCAACAGTAGATTACATGTTGGAACTCAAGAATATCCTGCTGAGATCAAAGGAGATTAATTTGATTGATGGCAAGAAATTTGATTATTTGGTTCCGAGGAATCCAGTGCTGACGACGTTCTATTGTATTCCCAAGGTTCACAAAGGCCTGAGCCCACTAAAAGGAAGACCAATTGTCTCTGGAGTAGGAAATTTGAGTCAGAGGGCTGGGATCTGTACAGATAAGATCCTTAGAAATTTCGTTATCACTCTCCCTTCTTACGTCAAGGGACACTACAGAACTTCTCACATGTTTGGAGGAGGTCTCAGTGGGCGAGGGCTGAATCTCGGGAAGCATAGACTTGGAGGCACTGTACTCCCCAATACCCCACAAATTCAACATGAAAGCCATAGATTTCTACCTTAGTATGTGTGGATGTCAGTACCACGCCCACAACAAATTTATTCTGGATCTCCTACAATTTGTTTAATCACACAATTTTTTCACCCTCGATGGTAGGATGTACCACCAGCTCAGGGGCACAGCCATGGGCTGTTCTTGTGCACAATCTAATGCTAATCTGCTCCTGGGCTGGTGGGAGGCCACCATCGTTTTGGAGACCAGAGCACTGCTGGAGTTGACATTATTGAGTTGTGGGCATTACATTGACGACATCTTTGTCGTTTGGAGGGTCAATGCGGATGCTTTCACAGAGTTTGTAGACCAATTAAATTCCAAACCGATAGATTTGAGGTTTACGTGTGAAAGTCATCCAGATACCCTCCCGTTCTTGGATGTAAGACTTAGTAAAAGTCCAACAAGAAATCTGGAAACAGTGGTTTACAGGAAACCGACGGCTATAAATTCTCTCTTGAGATGGGAAAGCAAGAGAGGAATTCCCAAGTGTTAGTTACTCCATTTAAGGAGAAACTGCTCCAATAGAAGGGAATTTGTCCGACAGGCTAAAGATCAAAGATACAATTTCCAAGAAAGGGGATATCCCGACTACATCCTTAGGGAAGCATATAAGGATGCATTGGGAGAAACTGAAAAGGTTCTGCCGAAGTGCATCAAATTTTTCAGAAACATTGGGGAATTTTATTATTGGATCTGGAGATGAGAGAAATTGTTAGCCTAATACTATCTATCATTCACATACAGGAGAGGCAAGTCACGTATAGACTGGTGCACAGCCATTACACCGGCCCAAAGAAAACCACTACATGGTTGGTATGACCTGTAAGAGGATGCTTTAGGTGTAGTGAGTGACTGTGTGGCGTGTCCCTTCCTACAGATGGGTAAAACATTCTTCTCCTTGGTTACCAAGAATATTTATAACATCAAACATTACATCAGCTGTAGAATTGAGGGAGTCACCTATAAGATGATATGCCAGTGCGGCTTAGAATACATCGGTAAATACATTGAAAAGGGAACTGAGGAGAAGAATAGATGATCATCTCCGTGATATTGCCCTAAAAAGGCAATGTCCCCCATAGCAAAGCATGTTAATGAATGCCTTGGAGGGGACCACGATGTAGTGTGCTTCATGGGGATTGATCAGGTTTATCCACACAAGAAAGGTGGCGACTGGGACAGGGTCATACTCCAACGTGAGACCAGGTGGATCCTTGATCTTTCACATGTAGTCCCTTGGGCCTTAATGAACAGTCATTTTTAGCTATTTCCTGTAGAGTCCTAGTGGATGGTGTCTCTATCCACCTATTAAGGGTGATATATATATGATGTTGTACCTGTCCTGTTTAGTCAGTCCTTTAGCATCGATTATATGCCAATATATACTGTTGAAGAGACCTGTTTTGGCGGTAAAACTATTTCATTTTCTCCGTTCTCAGTTTCTCCTTTTCAGACTAACTCTATTTGTTATTTCTGGCAGAATAAGTACATGATAGGAGAAACTTGGGGATTTAAAGGAGGAGGATTTGGGTTTGGCAAATCAGAGTTTAATATATACAGAGATTAACTCTTTTGGGGAGGAAGAAGATAGTGGTATACAGTAGCATTTATTTATTGTGTTTTTTTTGGAGAGTATGGGCTATGAAGATTTACCGTATAAACAAGGGGTTAATCTGTCCATTTATTGTTTATTCCCATTGTCTTTTCCTTCTAAATCACAACTAAAAATGGGCTGAAATCAATTTAGGGTTTTTTCTTTTGTTTTGTTTTTTTCCTCCTCTCTATTCTATTTTAAAACCCCATGAATGAAGTGTGACCCCACTAGAGGAATGTAGGTGAGTTTCTGATGTCGACACACTGAATTAAAACCGGGCCAGTAAGCTATGTTTACACAATGTCGATCAGAGAAGAGATCGCTTACTTCTCCTCTTGTGCCGCGCCCCCTCTGTTTGCTTATACACGTGGTGAGCTCTGGTCAATGAGAGTAGGGATCCCTGCTTATAGTTTTGCTTAATTTAGTGGTCCCGGTGGGTTTAGGAATTCATTTTTCCACTTTATTTTGCTTTGTTGGATACCTTGCCATGACAGCCTATTGAAAGCTCCCAGGCTTGTCTGACAATGATTTGTATGATACATATGCAAATATCTTGCAATGCATTGCAATGCATTAGTGATCAGACCCCCTGGGATTCAAGACCCCTAGGGGGGTCTAATAAATACAAAATAAAAAAAAATAAAAAATTTTAATCACCCCCCTTTCCCTAGAATACATATAAAAGTTAAAAAATACTGTTTCACTTCTGATGTTAAAATTATCAAATAAAGCTGTGGCTAACCCCAAAAAAAACCCAACAAGTTAGTGTAAGATGTTTATAGAGGAAGGGTGAATGAAAAGATACGGTAGTGAGTCACCGGAGTTAAAAGGGTGTCATGTCCGTCCAGTCAATGTATATTATACTGTTTCCATACAGAACCTTTCAATGGTTGGCATTGGCATAGTCTGTTCCCACCCAATGCCTGCCTGGATTCAAAACGAAACAAGTCAAGGAAAATCCTTCAGTGCCAACCCTCATCCTCAGAACAAGGGTGGCCTGAGGGGTAACTGTTTCCTTTTCCATCTTGCCAGCCGTAGCCTGAATTTGCCATCTGTTTCCATTCTGAGCAAATCATTTACCAGAATAAATTGCAGGATTTTTGCATATATGTATAATTCATGTTTTGTGAAACTTCATGATCATTTTAGGACGCTATATGTGTTCAGGGCATATTTATCAACTTTGAAGTTTAAGTTCCACCCCCAGATCTCCCCTGGGCTTTTCCCCCTTACTGCACCAGCATGTTGCTCAGATACAAATGCCTAGCGGTGTTACATACAGTAGTTAATACGGTTGGAAAAAAAAATATGTCTATCAAGTTCAACCAGTTCAGTGTTTTGTTTTTTTTAACAAATCCAGCAGGGCATCTCCTCTAGTTTAATCTTCTGCAAGCTGGCCCATAAAATTGTCCTGCAATAAGTTGATGAATATCCTTCCCATTGCATACGATGTAGTACCATGACAGCTGTCAATAGCCGAGTAGTTAAAATCTCCCATCAAGACCATGTATTGACCTGTGCCCACCACTCAATGTGCTTATACAACTGATCACCTAACTCCTCAGTTATGTTGGGGCGCTATAGATTATGGAGAGACTCTATATAAGGATATATGTGCCCTGACTGGGTTGAAAACATAAACATATATTTTTATTATACCTTACCTCTATGTAGTCTGACATGTGAATAAGGTCTTAAGACAACAGCAACATGCAAGTAATTGACACAAAAACGACAATTGATCTGGAGTTTCAGATTTCTTTACTGGAATTTGGAAAATGGTGAACAACTCCAAACTATTTGCAGAGACATACTGTATAGACATCTTACAATGGTAGTCTTCAGCTGCCTGGCCAGTGCAAGTCTACCTCTCCCTCACCCAGGATCTGCTGGGATATAACTGGGTCCATGCTGAAGACTTTCCTGTCCTTATGCCAGGACCTAAGGCTGGGTTCACACCAGCGTTTGGTTTCCATTGGGGTATTCCGTCCCCCATTCTGCTTGAATTAAAGTCTATGGGGTCTGTGGGTTTCTGCGGGTAACCGCTTTTTAAAGCGGATTGGGTTTCCGTGTTTCGGGTCCCCAAGTGGACCCAAAGAACGGAAACCCAAGCGCAGGTGTAAACCTAGCATAAGATGCCACCTTTCACTTCAGCGGTCAAAGACTTGCCTCTGGCTCCTCTTATGTCTGGCTCAATATCTACTTCACCAAACTGCTAAGTACACCCTGAGTGAACTGCACACCAACAACCAAGTGCACACCAAATTCTGTGTTTTCATCTCCCAAAGGTTCGTCTCCATCAGTTTCCTGCGCTTAGCAAGTCGCAATGGTAAAACTAGCACCCTCTAACACCGAGGTCCCTAATGACCAGGTCACGGACCAGTACCGGGCCATGCATTCCTTGATACTGGGCCGGCCCAGTCATTGGGGACCTCTGTAAGCTACTAGTTGTCAGCTGATGCTCCTATGCTGCATGCAATACACAGCATAGCAGCGTCAGTCGACACTTGGTCAGTATCCACAAGACTCATTTTTGAGAGTGATCTGCTGGTGTAGGCTACACCAGCAAATCACTTACCTGGTCACTAATGCAGCTCCCAGGACCTGTTCATGCACACAGGATGTGTGCATTTTTTATTCTGCTCCCAGAACCTTCGCTATGATGCCATTGGGACCGGGGAGCCAAATAGAAGATGCCCACATCCTCTGTGCAAGAACATGTCCCGGGAGCTGCATTAGTGACCAGGTAAGTATAATGTAATTGTAATTAAAGTAACAGTATGTTGGGGGAGGGAGGACTATTACCCATGGGGGGGCACTATTAGTAATAGTGCCCCTCCCCACAGTTAATAACCAATACAGGCAATAGTTCCCCCACCTACACAGGTAATATTACCAGTGGGGGGCACTATTACAGTTATAGTGCCCCCCACAGTTAATAACAGTTCTCTCACTCACAGGTAATGTTGTTAACTGGGGGTACTATTATTGTAATAGTGCCCTGGTAGTGCCCAACACAGGTAATAGTCCCCCCCCACACACACACACAGGTAATATTACCTGTGGGCAGGGACGCTTTAACCATAAGGCCAACGGTGCAGCCGCACCAAGCCATTTAGTAACAGGGGCCCCCTCAGCCACCACGGATTGAGCGGGACAGTCCGGCATGCTATCAGCTCTTCAGCCTTTGGCAGGGATGCACAATGTGCGCTGAGTCCAGACATCATTACAGCCGGAGCCTGCAGGTCCATGGGAACGCGGTTAGGTGTGTATTCTTTTTGTTTGTGTTTTTTGTGTGGTGGTTGAGGGGGCAGGGGGCCTTATAAGGGGGCTAGTTATGGGGAAATGAAATTATGTGGGTGCCCCACTTACAAAAAGTGTGAACAGGGACCCCTTATGTATTAAATGGACCTGCCTGGGGGGGGGGGGGCACTACTAGGGCACTATTACAGTACAGTTAATAACATTACCTGTGTATGTAGGAGACGTTGCAATGGTAAAACCATTGTGTACTACATAATATTGCAGCAACATTGGTTTGCGCTTTTTTTATACCAAAAAAACTGGCATAAATTCTTAGTGAATGTGTTTTTGTTTGTGGCATTTTGGTGATGTTTGTTCGCATTTTCAGTGGTGCATTCTCCAAAGCCCGGCTTGTTCTAGGTATAGTGTTTTTTTTCTGGTGCTTTTCTGATAGACTTCTCTATAATATGTGAAAATGCTGGAAAAAAGCATTGTAAAAATGTAAAATGTCAACAGAAACAAAAAAAAAAAAAAATTTAATTCATGGTTGTTTTACAAGTAAAAAAGATTCTGAATAAATATGACCCATGACGGTAAATGTTAAGACTGTTTCTATGGACAGTATGCTGAGATTCTGCAGGTAAGAACTGCATTTTTTAATGCTGGAGAAGTCAATGGGAAAAAATGTAGCAGGAGAAATGCTACTGAATAGGGAATTGTTTGCTACATTGTGTGAATGGAAGTTATTTCCCTTAGGGCTGAATGCCGGGATTGAAAAAAAAAGCAAAAAAGCGAAATGCTCAAAAATCCCCTAAATCCCATGATATAATGTATGTTGCCTGTGCCTTCAGAATATTCACGTGCTTAGCTACTACTCGCACACAGCTCCAGTCATCCATTGCTACTGTATACATATATCCTTTCTCATTCCTCCCTCTCCATAGAGCAGCTCTACTGCACAGGCAGCTGTCTCTTTAAATCCAGCATGACTGCAACCAATGGTTTTATAGAGAAGTGACATCACCCCCCAGCAGTGACGCAGACCCTATTATTAAAAGGCCAATCGCCTGTTCATTCATGGTCACATGACATTTGGGAGAAGTGCAGGGGGAGGAATAGGTTTGGGTTTTGTCATTGTACTGATCCTGCAGCTAGAGATAAACCAAGGCTGCTGTTGTTGAAGGAGAAAAACAGGGAAATCTTCCTAATTCCATAGAACCATTGCATCTGCCTATTACCGGAGACAGGGATACTGCAGACCCTTCCAATCACGTGAAGACGGCTTCTATGGATCAAGGACAGGTTGACAGAAAGGAGGGTCACAGGGGCCTATGCAAAATCCCATAAAGGAGGAAAACCTAAAACTAGGATCCTATTCACTGCAGACGGTCTCAGCTGTGTCGGCTCCGTCTATAATTACCATCCTGCTGAATTTATTATAATTACAGGTCCCACAAGCGGGTCCGGGGCTCATTTTAATGCAATGCTAGAATTATTTTATGCTCCTCCACCTGATCCCACAGGGAAGCTAGAAGGGAAAAGGTGATCCTACCTAACATTGCTTCTTTTGCAGCAGGATTTTGATTCATGTTGATGCTCCTGGGGAGGTTGAAGGGTTAATGCAGAATCGTCCAGGCCTCAAGCCCTATTAAAAATTAGGAATGCACTGGTTCAGCACACCATACCGGCTGCCAATATCAATTTCCTGAATATATTATTCTTCTGGATCCTGCACAGCCCATACGTTACTCTCTCTGTGTCCGAGAGCAGATTTCCGTCCCTGGAATATTGAACGCTGTGTAAAGCCTGAGGATATATTAACTCTATAGACTGGAGAATTGGAATTCTAACGTATAACCAGACCATATATATCTGGAGGAATTGTGCAGAGACTGCATGGTGCATGGTGGTATCATCTGAGCTTCTTCTAGAACCTCTTGAAGGATCTTCTTCTCCAGATCCTGAAAAGAGGCGTAACTACGTGTTTCTACCTTGGGTCACTTGGGCCGAGCTATCTGGATATTGCCCAGCTGTAAATTTCAATTTCATCCTGCCTGCGGCCTGTTCTTCATTGATCAATTTAGACTTTGGATGCAGATTACATACCGAGATCTACACGGGAAGGTGAATTATTAAAGCAAGAGCCTATAGGCAAAGCTGCAGCTGTAAGTTGCACCTCTTATGCTGGGAGTGGGTAATAGTATTTGCACAAAGGATTTCTATTGTCATAGTCAAAAATAATCCAAAAATTTCAAGATGCAAATTTCCGCACATTAATGTATCGTTTATGGCCTCATTAATATTAATCGGCTCAGACTGAATTTTCTTTGTCTTGATCAGAAATTCAGGATCCCAAATCCTAGGGCTGTTTTTTATGTTTTATGTCATATGAGGTTTATTATGTATTATTGCAAGAAATGTAGTAGTTAGAACATGAGCAAAGGAATATATGATATGCTAGTACAGGCGTAAGTCATGTTGGCACTGACTGCAGTATGGTAAAGATTCCTCACGATGACCATTACAGGGTGTGTAGACCAGTGACATCTGGAACTGGTCCAAGACAAGTTTGACAACATTAGGCACTCAGTAACACATGATGCAACCAGGAGAGCGTGACTTAGTTAATTTGTGTCTGTGCCATAGCAGGTGGCCGGCATTTTTACTGCAGTATCTTCAAAAATTTTGGTGACAGGCATTTCAAGTGACACAGCCTTTTATCTTGTCTTGCTTTGCATGCATGCCCAGATTATATTGCATAATTCTAGGTTTCCCCAAGTTATGGGCATCGGCGTGATGTTGTATACTTTATGATATTTTGTTACTTTACTTGCATTTATATTATTTAGTACATCTTACTTTGAATGGTCTCTTAACCTTGTTTTCTTCTTTCAGCTTCTCCATCTGCTGCCCATGGGTGATCCTGCTTCCACTAGGACCCACCTGGGCCCAGATTGCTAATAATTCCCCAGTGCGTGTCCATCAACTTCTGCAGTGCTAACAACCTCGAACATCTTCCTACTGCTGCAGCCTTGAACATACTAATGGAGACCAAGCTTCCCATTACCCCCACCAGTCCATCCTCCCCGGGCCTGTCCCCTGTCTTGGCTGCAGACAAAGTAGATGGATTTTCCCGTCGCACGCTCCCTCGCTCCCGTCAGCGAAGATCACACAGCTCTTCTCAGTTCCGCTACCAGAGCAAGCAACAAGAACTAACACCATTACCTCCACTGAAAGGTAGGCAAGTCTTACAAAGTATCTTTAAAGGGGACCTCTCTCCACCTCTGACCTGTCGATCTTAGTAACCTCTTGTATTCTTTCTAAAATGACCATTCTGGAACATTTTTTTTCTTACAACTCTGCATTGTACCATTCCTCTGTTATGAATAAATTGACAACTGGGTGTACACTCTGATACTGTCCAATCGGTGCTGCCAATGCTATAGTGTATAGAGACACGCCTATTTGACAAAGAGAATGGTCACACCCAGTTGTCAATTTATTCATAAATATTTCAGAAGAATAACAGAGAAACAGCTCAACATACATATCCATAATTGTTATACAATTGAATACATAAATTGAATACAAGCATTACTAGAATGGACATGTCAGGAGAGGTGACAGGTCTGTCAGGACAGGTGACAGGTCTACTTTAGGCAGAGGCTCCACGTTATGGAAACAAAGCTTTTTTTTGTTGCAGATTTTGCTGCGGTTTTTTGAGCCAAAGCCAAGAAGGACTACAAAAGGAATGGGAAATATATAGGAAGTTCTTACACTTCTACCTTCTGCTCAATCTAGTTCTGGCTTTAGCTCAAAATCCGCAGCAAAATCTGCAACAATCTGCAAGCATTTCCACAATGTCGGCCTTAACCTATGTCTTATACCCAGCTGACAATAAGAATAGTGCTGAAGTGGCCATTACCAGAGTGTCTCCTTGGTTGTAGCATAGAGATGTAGCAGAGCTGAATCCAATACTGTATTATGATACAGCTGTAGGTTGACCTAATACAGAGAATCATGGGGGTTTGTGTCAAATGATAAACTCGGCTCTGCTACATATGCATTCAATCCAACAAAATATGAGGACTGTAGTACATAACCCAGTATAAAAGGTTACCCATGGACAAGGTATGACTGCTGCAGACCTACCCTGTCCATGGCTCACACACACTATATTCTTGCACATACATCCAGTACTTCTGTATTATATACTGTATTTCCTGCTTTTGCATAATTTATGCAAAATAAAGGGAAACCCCACATTAAGGGTTTTATCACTGGTTTTGTGGACATGCTTTATTCCATTTGTCTGTGTTTTAGCCTTGTGCTCTTGACCACCCTCCATATCTATTTCGCTCCTCTCCCCCCTTCTAACTCGTCTGTCCTCTCTGCCCCTCCTTTCACTCTCCATGATGTTGATCCTCAGATCAATACCTCTAACTGTTCAGATAACATTATCATCTTTTAAGATGCTATTCTAGAGGTTGGGCCCATCCCTTCCTGCCTTTATCCTTCCCATTTCTCTCTTCTTCCCTCGCACAGTCTTCTGGGAGAAGCCATCTAGTATGCAGTATGTGCACTACCCTGGAAGACAAGTAGTATTCTTATATAATGCAGAGCATTCACTGTTACATATTCCATACACCACCCTGTCGGATGTTAAATATTAATGTGCACGGCATGTTAGTAGATCTCCTTCAGATGGCTGCATGCACAATAAGGGTGCACATACTATAAAGCACACCAAGCCTTCATTCTTAATTTACAGCACAGACACACAGGCTGCACTCTACCTGTACATTATATATACATTGTCATAAGCTATTTGCCTGTGTCATGGTCAGGAGGACTGGCATGTAAATAAAGTGGTACGTCAGCTTTAACACTGTCTATGAAAATTAGAATATTTGACTTAATATTTGTTCAGTTTATTTGGATTCTTCAATGTAGCAAAATCTCTTGTTGCTATCTGGAATCTGTCAACAGGCAGGATACCTGCTGCTGACAGATCTTATTATGTAAAAGTATGCTTGCAGTACTTTGTATGGGGGTCTGACTGGCTCAGTGATATCTTGATACTTATTGGAGCCTATATAAATAAATATCTATACACTACTGTATATTCGTTACTTAGTATTCTTTATAGAGATGATCCACCAAAGACAGCAAGCCTTCATGTTGATGGTTTCCATAGCAAGAGTAAATATTAAAAAAAAAGTGTAAATAGTAAAATGAATAGCGAAAACTGTAGAGAGTCCATAGAGAGGGTCCCGAGTTTATTCCCTTCTTGGAACCCCCTTCCATGACGTCTATATTCCCTTTATGATTTTGTATGTATGTGTATATAGGCCCCAATGTTAAATCTGTATCAGATTTCCTAACTATGTTGTATCATTTATATTACTGGATTTTTTATATGGGTAAGTGGCACCTTATGGGCCCCAAGGCTTTACGATCTGGGTGCAATTGCTCCTCCTACACCCTCTCAAGTTACGCCCCTGCTCAATATAATATTTTATTAAAGGGATTTTCCAGCCCCACAGGATAGGTCATCAGTATGTGATCTGTGATGGTCTGAAAACAGGCCCCGCACAGATCAGCCGGAAGCTTGTGCAGTGGAAAGGGAGCGTGTGCAGGATGTACCTATTCAAATAATAGCGGTGGTGCAATTCCCCAGAACCACCGCTAAAGAATGCATGGGGTTGCTGCACTGCTCCTATTGCTTGAATAGGAGTGCTGCTGCACCTGCTCCCCATACACTACACCAGTTTAGCGCCTAGAGTCTTCCGGGGAATATCTGATCTGTGTGGGGTCTGGTGTCAGACTTCCACAGATCACATACTGAAGACCTATCCTGTGAATATGAAAAATGAAAAATCCATTTGGAGCTGGAAAACCCCTTTAAGCTTTTCATAGATTTCCAATTTATTGAGTATAAAAGTGAGAACGATTGTATATTATCTATCCAGAATTTTGTGTAGGGTATTCCATCCACATTTAGGCCTGCTCCAATCCACACTCGATTAACTGGATGGAGCCTCTCTACGCCAGTGCCCTGAATCCTGCCTGATACAGGCACAGGTTGATAGAGGACCCAAATGGATAAATAATCAAAAAATTGCAAGATGGAGTATATGTAATTACATATAAGGCTCTTGCCTATTACTCTTTTTGTAAATTGGAAACTCCAGTATTGGGACCAATAATACAGTGTAATAGTCATACTTCTACTGTGTGGATTGGAGAATCCTCCATAGAACATCTACAACATGATAAAATGTTATGTCCCCTTAGTGGCCCAAATCTTCCTCACGTGACCTGGTGGAGAAGGAGGGGGAGAAGATGGAGCTGCCTAGCTCGCTGTCATTTCCCTTTGTGTATAGGCCGCAGCCTGATTTGATTTGCTTCTAAACTTCTGTAGCATCTTCACAGCAAGGGGGAAGGGAAGGATAACCTATTAATATTATATATATTATATTGTAATACAGCGGATATATTGACTTCCAGAGATGCTTTACTTTACATATGTAATAAAATAGATTTCTTAGAATTTATTACATTTTTTATTCCCATGTAATATATATTGTTATCGTAACAACTAGCGCAATGTCATGATGGTAACATCTGATAAAGCCTATGTGCACATTATAGATATTACCCAGACACATAGTATAGCAAGCTAGTGACCTATAGATGGAGACCTGCATATGTAACATTGAATATGTTACTTGTGCTTCCATGGTCATTATTCAGTGTATTGTGCTATTTTTTATCATGTTCTTGGCACCAGGATGGAGCTGAGTTTTGTGCGTGAGGCATATGGTGACAGAGGCGCTCTGTGGGTGTCCTTGGTTACAGTCTCTGTGGGCTTTCTCCCATGTGTATCTGTCTCTGCCGTATGTCTCCCAATTCTGTTTTGTATATTCCAGTCTCTCTCCATTGCTGCTTGTACCGTCTCTCATCTTCCCCTTTCTCTTTACCTCCGTCTAATAAATGTCTGTCTCATCTACATTTTCCCTGCTGTCAAACCAACCCCTCCTCTTTGCTTTTTCACTCACTCCAAATTTCCCTATCCCCCCCTTCTTTCCATTCACCTTTTCCCCCGTGTATTGTTCTTTGCTCATCTTACTCTCATTTCTTTCTGCTGTCAGCAAATCATTATCCAGCCACTCAGGAAATGAAATAAAACACAGACCGCGTCATACAGTCTATGCTATATTAGATTTTCTTCAGGGAGATGTTTTTTTTTTTGTGTTTTTTTTTTATATATATGGCACTTTGACATAGACAGATGGCTAGATAGACCAACACCTCGATAGTATAGGCTAGATGTACCATAAAGGCAGCCCATGTGACTTCTATTGGGCCCCTACAAGTAGCGGGCCTGTTCCCGGTTAGCCTTGACCCCATTTTGCAGTCATGAAAATTGGATAGGGCATGGGCTCCCTGTTTTAATGATTTGGTTGCATCTAAAGGGAGTGTAATTTATTCTTTGCTAAAGGCCCCAATTCATTTATGCAAACCATTGGATTGATACTGTTTTATAGTTCTATTAGAGAATTAAAGGGCTGTTCCAGGACTTTTTAATTGATGACCCGTCCTTAGGATAGGTCATCAATTGAAGATCTGTGGGGTTCCAACACCTGGGACCCCCATGGAACAGTTGTTTGAAGAGACTCTCCCTGAGCACCACTTCCGTTTCACAGGTTACGTTCATCAGTCACATGGCCTGATCACAGTTCAGTCTCATTCAAGTAAATGGGCTGAGCTTGGATACCAAACACATCTGCTGTACAAATTTATGGTGCTGTGCTTGGTAAGCAATGAAGAAGCTGCAGTCTCTTCAAGCAACGGGTTGGCCGGGGTTTGGGTGTCAGACCCCTGTCGATCCTCAGGATAGGTCATCAATGACCATTTTAAAGGTGCTATCCACATTTCAAAATTGGTGGCCTATCCTTACAATAGGCCATCAATTTTAGATTGGTAAGGGGTCTGACACCTGGGACCCCTGCACATCAGCTGTTTCCCCAGACATGCTCCTCCCAGCATTGTTTACATGGGGGCACTGCCCTAATCACTCACCGTATTTCTCATAGTGGTTGTTGTGGGTACTGCAGCAGTGTGCTTTAGACTTGAATGAGAATAGTGAGCAGCTCATGTAAACAATGCTGGGAGCTGCGTGCCCACTGATCGATGCGGGTTCTGACCCGCAGTCAGACCCCTGCCGGTCGCAAGAAATATGCAATTTTAGATGGCCATCTCAAAGAGGTTTTGCTACCTTAGATATATGATGGATAAACTGTATTAGATATGAAATGGTCAGATAGATCTGCATCTAGGCTAGTGACTGGCTGCAGCGGTCATGTATTATCAACATGATGTCATTGCTGCAGCTAGGTAAACAAAGCCCGGCAAGGAAAAAAGCAGCGGCGACACTGGATCTAATTGGTAGGTAAGGCGTCCTTTATTATTTTATGGCATCTTCTACCATTCCACTTATTTTTCTTGAAACCAAACAATCCATTAGCCCCCTAATAAATGAGCTGAGGGCAGGGAAGGGGTTAAATTTCAAAAAAAGCTACCATCTTCTGTCCTTTTCCATGCCACCCTAGTGCAGTGTCCTGCTCCATCTCCATTCTTATGCTCCAGTAGTCATGTACGGTATGTGACCTCTGAGACCAGAGGCCACGTGGGGGCCCATTGATATCATCGCTGGTGCATCAGTACTGCAGATGGGCAGAGGGAACCAAAGTTCCGCAGCTGGGACATTGGGGCTAAGAACAGGTGAGTACAACCTATTTTTATTTTAACCCCTTCAATGCTCTTAGTTCATATTTTGTGGCCAGGAAAACCCCATTATCAGTGAAGATGTTGCTTTTTCAGACGCTTTGGTCAGCAGAAGATGACTTGTAGGGTGCAAATACTTATTAAAACCCAGCTTTGTTGAACTATAGGAAAACATGATGACAAAAACATGAACCTTACATGCACCAAGTAAGGAGACGCCTTTGGATTGATTATAATAGTGTCAGCTATGGTACTGTCTGTGGTGGCAATACGTGATCAAGTGACAACAAAGGAACGAAAATAATATGTCAGGTATTGTGAGGAACCAGACGTGTAAAAAAAGGACTGTTCCTACTAGATGGAAATTAATGTAGCAAAACAGGTTATATTAAATTAAAGGGATTGTCGGGCTAGTAACATTTGAAAAAAAATTCAAAAACCTAAAAATATTTTCAAAAAATGTTTTTTAAAATAGTACTCCCCTCAGTGATCCTCTGCCATTCCTGTCACCACCAGTTTCTTTCCTTCCTGGTACCAGTGATTGGCAGCCCAGTTATCAGGGTAAATTTACACTGGCCCTGATTTACTATTGTGGTGGCCACTAGACATTTGGCACAATGTGACGCATCTTTGGCACATCTTGGTGCATCTAGTTTGAGCTAACATTTTTTACCTTGCTAGACATGTGATTGTGGATTCTCAGAAAAAGGGGGCATGGCTTAAGGATGGGATCAGACTACTGTTATTTAATGTCTGTTGCTCTTATCCATCACAGGAAAAGTCATGCATGCCACACTTATTCTTCTGTTACAAAAGTAAACATACATGACAGAAGAAAGTGTCCATCATGTTTTTTACATTATAGTCAAAGGGAACAGACGCAGAAGGAGGGGGCTCCATCTGTGCCTATTACTCCACTACCGTCAATGTCCGTTGCTCTCATCTTATGACTGATAACAGCAACAGAATGTAATTACTGTAATGTGAACATACCCTAAATGTGCCAAAATTGCACCAAAAACTGCTGACTCAAAGTATTCCAACTAAAAGGTGGTATAAATGCAGACTAAACAGTCTAAAGATATGCCAGATTTATCATCCAGTGTGATAAATCTGGTGTATTTTCTGACGGCCTCTCTGAGTTAACACTGTCTAACTATTAGGAAATCTGGTCCACTGGGATTTTTGTTAGGCAGAAAAAATCTTCTACATATTTTTGAAAAGATTTCTGAAGCAGTTTTTGGAAATGTTTTTTGCTTCTTACGCAGGTTCTGTTTCCTAAAACCTCTTCAGAGTTTTACATGCCTCACTGAAGATAGGGCATGGCACTATTTTTCAAAATCTTCCTGCAAAAAGCTGTGTGAACATACCCTTACATAGACCATTGGGGGATCCTAGAAGAGCCAAAAGATTGACAAGTATTACTTTAAAAAAAAAGAAAAATTTACTGCATTCTGAAACTTATTATTAATTTCAATGTATGGCAACAACCCCAGACAACCCCTTGAAGGTACAGGATGCATGTTAAAAGTAACCTATAAGTACAGTACAGAGTCAGAGAGACATTTCAGCACATAGCCAGGTATAGCAGAAGAAATAAAGCGTACCTTAGTAGAAGAAGTCTTGTACCATATGCAGGCATTTCCTCATCAGAGGAGTATCCAGCAATCTCCGCATCAATCTCGGCTTCATTAAAGGGGTTTTAAGGGCTAAAAATATTGATGACCTATCCTATAGATAGTTTAATAATTTCAGATCTGTTGGGGTCTGACAGTTGTCACCCCCCATGGTTTAACTGTTCTCAGTAGCTGATACCCAGAGAATGGAGCAGGAATCAGATAGCTCTATTCTCTGTGTAGTAACAGGACTGAGTCCGTTTAGGTTCCATCCAAATAAGTGGGAGCTAATTTGCAGTACCTCATCTGGCCACTACACAGAGAATGGAACTGTCTGCTTCTTTCTCCATTTTCTGAGTATCAGCTAAGAAGAATAGCTGATCAGTAGGGGTGCCGGGTGTCAGACCCCCACTAATCTGATATTGATGACATATCCTTAGACTAGGTGATCAATATTTTTAGCTTGGAAATCTTCTTTAATGCCTTTGCAAGGAGACAGTGGATGACACCGGAACTTAGACCGTAGGGGTTGCTACCAAGATCACAGAACACTTATCTGATGGGGAAACACCCAGAAACAGCAGAAGAGGTGTTAAAGCATCTTACAACCGCCATATATGTTCTGAAATGTATCTCTAGTCCCTATATAGCGGTTATTTCAGGGCTGTCAAATCTGATGCCTGGCTCTCTTTAATAGTTTTTTTTTTTTTTTTTTTTTTTTTTTTTACTGGGTACCTTGTATACCGAACCATATTTTTCATGGCTGGCACAATGACACATTATTTTCTATAGCCCGATACGCACATCCGTGTATTATCACGGGTCTGTGTATGGGTCCATGAGCCCACATCAAAGCTTAGGACAGATCCTATACCAGTCCGTTTTGCAGCCCGGGCGCACTGCTGAAAATCAGTGGGTCTCTGAAGGCACAGGTGCCACACTGATATCATCCATGTGCCGTTTGTGCCATTTTACCACAGACCCTGCACATGCACACGTTCGTGTGAATCTAGCTTTTTTCTCTAGCCCTCTATTTCTTGAAGGATCATATAGAAAAGCATGAGTATAGACATATGCCTTGAGTCTTAGCTTTCCAGTGTTTCTTGCCCACTTCCATGCTAAGTATCTGGTCACTGAAAGGAATAGGCTAGGTTCACATTAGCGTTGGGGGTCCGCATGGGGACCCGAAAGACAAAAACCCTGTCCACTTAAAAAGCGATTACATGAAGAAACCCGCGGACCCCATAGACTATAATGGGGTCCCCTGGGTTCTGCCTGGTCTTGCAGTACTTTTCTCTCTGCCAATTTTAAGCACAAGCTGCAGCGGAGTCTCGTACGGACACTCCAATGCATATTAGTGATATCACTGCTATGTATGGGAATATATATAAATGTATACTGAGAAACATCCATGAGGGTGGACTGAAATGTTGCTGAATAAATATGCACAAGATGTCACTACATTTGGAGTGCCGCTTCCTCTTTTTTGTGTAGTTCGAGTTTGGATCGAGTCACTGTTGTTGGCAACCTTTTAGATATTTTCAATTATTTAGAGTGCTGCTGATCTTTCTTTTTTCATATCCAGTATCATGCAAAAGTTTTAGGCAGATGTAGAAAAATGCTGCAAAGTAACAATTCTTTCAAGAATAGAAGTGTTAATAGTTTATTTGTCAATTAACAAAATGCAAAGTGAATCAGCAAAAAGAGAAATAAAAATCCCATCAATATTTAGTGTGACGCTCTTAGGAGGAGGAGTCCTGGAAGGAATGATAGTGCTACAAGATGGTTGAAACAACCTCCCTGCCGAGCTCCTTCAGTAACTGTCTGGAAGTGTACTGAGAAGAATTGATGGAAGGCAAAGGATGGTCACACCAAATATTAATGGGATTTAGATGTCTCTTTTCTTCATTCACTTTTTTTTGTCATTTGACAGAAATAAACAATTAACATTTCTATTATTGAAAGCATTTTTGCCTGCATAAAACTTTTTCACCATTTGGTGTATGTATATATGTACATATGTAGGAAAGGTTAACATGACTCATAAGCAGAGATGCGTGAAACGACTCATACTGAACCGGGTTCATCCCGAATATTTCAAATTGTTAGGTTTTTTTAATGATATCGAACAAATGGAGATCTGTCTCAAGTGAACTAAAATGGCCGTCACATTATATTCTGGGGTCTCTTCAGACCCCAGAGTATAATAGGAGGAGGCCCAGGGGAGGTGACAAAAAAAAAAAAAAAAAAAAAAAAATTCATACTCACTTTCCATTACCTCTTTTGGGCTTCCTCACGGTGTCTGGTGTTCTCCTGATGACGTCATGATGCTCGGGAAGGCCTATATCACTGCTGATATAGGGCATCAGTTCTCGTTCATAGCCCTGTACTGGGGGGGGGGGTGTTCCTCACAGCTGAGCGTCATCGCTGGGCGGTAAGGAACGCCCCTCTCTCTGTACTCATCCATAGCCCTGTACTGTTAGAGGGGGCGTTCCTGACAGTCTAGCTGCGCTGACAGTAAACCGTGAAACTAAGACCCCCGATATCTCCAGCCCCGGGGCACATACCCGGAAAGACGACAGTTGCGCTGAATTCAGCGCGCTGTCGGCTTTCTAGCAGTATGTAAAACAGCATATACATGAGGATGTGAAAGGTCCGCTTTAAGCCATTTTATTGTGTGGTTTTGTACCGAACTTGTTTGACCTGAAACAAATCTTGTACCTGAGCCACCCAAATCTGAAACAAAACAAATTGTGAGAGGTTCGCCTTTCTCTACTCATAACGTGTTAACATAACTGTGGCACAGAGACTTAACTCGACTCTTTCAAAGGGTATTTTACCATGGCTTTTGTGGCTTCTGAGTTAAGATATTCCACTGCATAAAGTTTCTGCATAAAGTCAAGTTAAACAGTGCTACATCTATATAGATATATATATACATTGGGAAAAAAAAGTATTTAGTCAGCCACCAATTGTGCAAGTTCTCCCACTTAAAAAGATGAGGCCGGCCTGTAATTGACATCATAGGTAGACCTCAACTATGAGAGACAAAATGAGAAAACAAATCCAGAAAATCACATTGTCTGATTTTTAAAGAATTTATTTGCAAATTATGGTGGAAAATAAGTATTTGGTCAATTGGTCAATAACAAAAGTTCATCTCAATATTTTATTATATATCCTTTGTTGGCAATGAGAGAGGTCAAACGTTTTCCGTAAGTCTTCACAAGGTTGGCACACACTGTTGCTGGTATGTTGGCCCATTCCTCCATGCAGATCTCCTCTAGAGCAGTGATGTTTTGGGGTTGTCGCTGGGCAACACGAATTTTCAACTCCCTCCAAAGGTTTACTATGGGGTTGAGATCTAGAGACTGGCTAGGCCACTCCAAGACCTTGAAATGCTTCATACGAAGCCGCTCCTTTGTTGCCCTGGCGGTGTGCTTGGGATCATTGTCCTGCTGAAAGACCCAGCCACGTTTCATCTTCAATGCCCTTGCTGATGGAAGGAGGTTTGCACTCAGAATCTCACGATACATGGCCCCATTCATTCTTTCATGTACACGGATCAGTCGTCCTGGTCCCTTTGCAAAGAAACAGCCCCAAAGCATGATGTTGCCACCCCCATGCTTCACAGTAGGTATGGTGTTCTTTGGATGCAACTCAGCATTCACTCTCCACCAAACACGACGAGTTGTGTTTCTACCAAACAGTTCTACTTTGGTTTCATCTGCCCATATGACATTCTCCCAATACTCTTCTGGAACATCCAAATGCTCTCTAGCAAACTTCAGACGGGCCCGGATATGTACTGGCTTAAGCAGGGGGACACGTCTGGCACTGCAGGATCTGAGTCCCTGGCAGCGTAGTGTGTTACTGACGGTAGCCTTTGTTACGTTAGTCCCAGCTTTCTGCAGGTCATTCACTAGGTCCCCCGTGTGGTTCTGGGATTTTTGCTCACCGTTCTTGTGATCATTTTGACCCCATGTGATGAGATCTTGTGTGGAGCCCCCGATCGAGGGAGATTATCAGTGGTCTTGTATGTCTTCCATTTTCTAATTATTGCTCCCACAGTTGATTTCTTCACACCAAGCTGCTTGCCTATTGCAGATTCAGTCTTCCCAGCCTGGTGCAGGTCTACAATTTTGTTTCTGGTGTCCTTCCACAGCTCTTTGGTCTTCACCATAGTGGAGTTTGGAGTGTGACTGTTTGAGGTTGTGGACAGGTGTCTTTTATACTGATAACAATGTCAAACAGGAGCCATTACTACAGGTAATGAGTGGAGGACAGAGGAGCCTCTTAAAGAAGAAGTTACAGGTCTGTGAGAGCCAGAAATCTTGATTGTTTGTAGGTGACCAAATACTTATTTTCCACCATAATTTGCAAATAAATTCTTTAAAAATCAGACAATGTGATTTTCTGGATTTGTTTTCTCATTTTGTCTCTCATAGTTGAGGTCTACCTATGATGACAATTACAGGCTGGCCTCATCTTTTTATATTGTGAGTATGTGAACCAGAGGGCGCTATTGAGCGACCCAGGCCAGGCCAGAAAAGGCCCTCAGCCACACCTTTGGGTGGGGCACGTAACTCCAGAAGGCTGGAGTATCCTGCAGGGAGCAGGAGATGGTGGACCAGCCTAGGACAGAGAGAGAAGGTCTGTCCCAGAAGAGCTGGGGTCCACAGGGGACTGTTGCTGGAGCTGAGCAATAGTCAGGCTAGTTAGGGGCTCAAGGAGTGAGTTAGGGCCCTAATTGTGGCCTAGGTTTTTTGTTGTTTTGCTATGTTGCACCTATGCTGAATAAAGCCAGTTTTATTTTACACTTGGACCGTCTGAACGGTATATATATATACAGTATATATACAGTAATATAATTCTGCAGCCACATTTTACATATAAAGATGTAGCCGGCCTTCACCATGCAAACGTTCGTTTCACACTATGGCACAAAATGGAAATTGGGTAGCATGCCCGTTTTCATAAAAAGTGAACGTGGGATCTTTTTTTGTACCTGAAATTGTAAAAAAAAAAGTTTTTATGTACATGTAGCTTATTGCTTGGCTGGCCATACAGTGTCCACCCCCAATGTCCCATATACATACATATTCAGATAGGTTGTGTACCATTGTTTATTCAATAGGGGAAAGGGAAGAAGGCTATTGCCAGACAATTTCTGCAGCTTCTTATTGTACAGTATCTTATAGCAGAGCACATAATTGAGCATGTTGAAATCCAACATTCCCAATCCACTTCTATTCAACATCTGCCACTGGTGAAGAATGTGTGTCCCACCTCCAGAATCTGCACCCTGAATGCTGTTTGGAAAGGTATTATCCTTCAATGGCTATCAATATCCACACAGGAGAGTCCTCCACTGAGAAGACTCCAGAGTATAATAATAGCTCTTCCAATCCAGCCCAGAACAAACCAGAGGGCCAACTCTCACAAATATTCATCTAAACGGATCTCACCCATCACCCATCACTCCATCCAATCCATATTATTGGTTGTTTCTGGCTGGTCAGAATTGTCCTTTTTCTTTTAGAAATTCTTGGAACCAAGAGTCACTTTGCCAACAGTAATTTGTTCTTCCTGCACAATGGGTCTTAGGTCTCTAACCTCATAGGCCATCACACAGTAATAAGCGGCCATGCATTTGTGTCTGCTGGAATTCATTTGGCATGGTCACTGTCCCGAAATGGATATCAATGGCTATTTATTGAGAATGATGACTTTGTGCCCGGTTAATGCTATCATTATGTATGGTATAATGTATCCCTGATTTTATTAGCGTTATAAATACATACATTTCCAGCTTGTCGTATGATTCTCTATCTAAAGGGTTAACTGCTGTAGAGATCATTTTTCAGTGGAAAGAAACAATGGTGGAATTCTGCATATTTGTCTACCTTCCATTACTGAGGTCATGAATTATTTATGTAATTACTAAATGTATTTAAAAGCACGAGGAGCATTTAGTGAAGCAGTCCTCAAACTGTGGGGTGCACCCCTACCTGCAGGGCCAGAGCCTTCGTCAAATATATGACAGTGGACTTCAGGATACCCTGAAGGCTAAGGCCCCACGTAGTGGGCCACAACAACAAATCGCTGCGGGAAAAACCACGATGTGTTGCCGGGGTTGCCAAAGTTTCCTCTGCTGACTTACTGTTTCCATTATACCTATAGGGAAACTGCCGGTATTTCTGTAGGTATAATTGGCATGCTGCGATTCCAAAAACTGCGACGGTTTTGGAAATTGCAGCATGTTTGCTGCGTGTATTTTGCCGCAATGTGTGGATGGGATTTGCTAGAATCCACTGTAAAATGCCACTTTTTTTAAGCCACATGGGGCCCTGGCCGAACAGTAGTATACCTTTGCCTAGTATTATCTGTGGACAGCCCACTGGGTGGGACATTATGAAATATTCCAAAATGATACCAGAAAACTGGGGATAACAGCACAAATGTCTCTCTAAGGCCTTATGCAAGAGTCCATCCAGATGTGTGGAGAGTTTTAAGACTAAATATAGAGGATTTAGTACCATCAGAACTTTTCTGGGTAGTAGTTCAATCATTTTCACCAACAGCTGGCAGCCATTGATGCTGGTAAAGCCTTATTCACACAACAGTAATTTCCATCTCTATGCCCTGTCTGTGTTCTCCATGGATAGCACACAGACCCATTGTATTCTATATGTCTAATCCACAGGAAAAAAACTGAAACATACACTGCTTTTGTCAATTTTTTGGACAGAACGTGCTCTATTAAGTCAATGAAAATCCTCCCTCCTTTTTCTAGCACGGTCACTCACATTGCCAGTCAACCTCTTCATTTGTGTACAAAGGCCGCCATCTTAGACCACCACACTAGTCTATACACATTGTTCATTGGTAGTCTGAGACACTCCCCCTGCTCTGGGCTGGCCCATGTTAGACCGGAGTGTTTCAGACTGCGTCTGCACAGTGTGTATAGATATATAGACTAGTCCGACAAGCTGGTGGCTATATTATAGAAATGAAGAAGGGATTGGGAATCAGACAAGCTGTGCCAGAAACATTAGAATGGAGGATACCAAGTATTGTAACTACGCCTTGAGTTACCTTTATCCTGAACGATTTTAAAGTATTTCTTGTTTGTCATTTTTCCTCCTAAAATACTGATGATAGGAGTTCATTTCTAGCCTGTCATTGTAAGGTAATGGCATATTTCCTTTGTCCGGTTGTACTTTCATTAGACTGGCTTTCATGTGAATATAAATCTATTTCTTCTCATGGAACAAGCAAGAGACCTCGGACTTCTTGTAAGCACCACCTCCTACTTCGTGAGCTGTATGAAATGGAAACTGCCTTACTATATATACTACCCCAATAAACTGCAAACATCTTCTTCAGGCTGCCTTCACAGCAACAATCCATTGTCAGGATTATAAAAAAGAAAAATGGACATTGCACATCCTAGTGAATTTACATGTGTCATGTCCTCTTTACTAACCAGCATCACCTAACAATAAGTGTGCGTGTCGCCAGGCCATGATTGGATTGGATGACCTCCGTGTGCCGCCTGTGCACCGTCCGTGCTTCCGCAGCCTTATATTTTGTGGCTAGTGAGCACAGTCCGCAAAACAGACAGAAATAGGACTGGTCCTGAGTTTTGTTCATGGCCCCAAACACCGGATTGTGCAAATACATGGTCGTCTGTATGGGACCATAGAAATAAATAGGTCACTGTGCTAGCTATGAAAAACACATCTAGTACACTGACTGTGCATGAGACGTAAATCTATGAAAAACTGATGAAACATGGGCAGCACACATAGGATGCCCGTGTATAGTCCGTTTTTTTGTTTTGTTTTGTTTTTTTTATCACCTTGTCCCATAGACACTGACCCTCGGAAAAACAAGACTTGTGAATGACCCTATTCACTATAAATGGGTGGATAGGGCCCGCACTCTTTTGTGTGAAAGAGCCCGAAATCTGTGGTCTTTATCCTAGAAATTGACTATTGCTGTCTATTTCATAATTTTGCATGAAGTCCCATTCCTTCACTTTTAGATACAGGTGCTTCTCAATAAATTAGAATATCTTTGAAACGTTCATTCATTTCAGTAATTCAGTAATACAATTCATAATCAGCGTCTTCCATGATTGTGTGTCCTACTGAACCAGACTGAGGGACCATTTAAAGGCTTAGGAAACCTTGGCAGGTGACACACTGAATTTACAATACTGAACTTTTTTACAATATTCTAATTTTCTTAGATTTGGGTTTTCATTTCCTGTAATCCATAATCAACATTTACAGAAGTAAAACACTTGAAATAGAACACTCTGTGTGTAAAAAATCTAGAAAATATAGGAGGTCACTTTTTTAACTTAATTACTGAAATAAACGTTTCAAAGATATTCTAAATTATTGAGATGTACCTGTATATGTGTACTCTATTCAGAATATTGGTAGCACTCTGTAAGAAGCAGGTTGTGCCACTTGCATTCTGCCTTTGAGCTAATTGTGACATGAAAACCTCCATAAACATGAACATATTAAGTTCCTAAAACTTCTAGTTTGTATTGAGCTTTAATAGACCATAGACTTCCATAGAGCCCTACTTTACCTCCTACCAATTTCACACAGAGGTTTTATATGTGAAGCAGGGATGTTCAACCTACCATATATGGCCTTTGCATAAGAGGGTTGAGGCACTGTACATTATGCTTCCGCACACCACATGTGATGTTCACTTGTCAAGGCCTCTTCATAGTATTGCTTACATGATCTCCAAACCAAATGTCGACTATTATTATGTCCCAGACAAAGGTGGGACTCATTGCTGAAGAGGATAGACCTCCATTCCAGCTTCCATTGCTGTCTTGCTGGGCACTATGATTGCTTTTGAGAGTGGTGGCTTGAGGACAACAGAACACTTGTAGCTGGATGTCTGGCTCGTACCCCAATGTCTTCTGATGATTTGTGTTGCTGCCCTAAGCATGGGATGTGATGTCCAATTTGACTTTCAATATAGAATGGATCACTATGCGCCATTGTTCCAATCAGATGATCCATTCGTGTAGAAGCTCACCTCCAATCACCTCTTACTGTCATTCTAGTTCAGCATTATTTTCCCAACCACCGGGACACACAGCGTTGAATACTGCTGACAACTCAGCGATCTGCAGGAGTAAGTAAACCGTCTCTGTTCAAGGATAGGGTGAACTTAAGCTTCTACTTTCCGCTCAATCCACTCTTGGCTTTGGCTCAAAAAACCGCAGCAAAATCTGCAACAAAAAAGCTGCATTTCCACAACGTGGGGCCTCAGCCTTATAGCTTGGGAAAAGTGTTCTTGAGGATGACTTTGCCCAAACAGTGATTGTTTCCACAAGTTTGAGGTTGAGGGTGTTGCGGGTGTCCCTGTCCCTACTCTGATGGTGTTGTCCTACCGCAATGCCTCCATTGGTCCCTGTGAAAAGGCCTTGCAATTTTAATGGCTTTAAGAGGGGTATCTTACTAAAATAACTCCTTTTTCTTTAGAAGCATCTAACTGTGGCAGGTCTGGCTTCTGTAATCCCCAGTGATCAGCTGTTATAGCTCAGTCATGTCTAATGTACCTTTACATTCTCATTTAGAGGCTATACATTCCCCTGAGTACCCATCCTCCTCTTTGACGTCCATAACCTAACAGGGACAACCCTTTAAGATCAAAGTGATCTGTGTCCCTGGGCTTCTGTGCGGATGTGTTTGTGAGTAAGCATATAGGAGGATGTTTATTTGTAAGTGAGATCATAAGTGGTTGTCCAAGCACTTCACCATAGCTGTTCCATGGAGAGCACAAGCGTACATGAAATGTGGTGGTCAGGAATGATGTCAGGTTTTATATGAAAAAAAAATCATAACATGCAGAAAATGTTCCATGTGATGCCATGGTGTTGAGCTAGTCTACCCCAGAGGCATGGATTTTAGAGTTAAAATATCTCCACCATACAACTTGGTCTTGATATTACTTCCGCATTTTACAGTCATTAGTTTCTGGGGTATGAGAAGGACATATTACCCTGCTGATAATAGGGCGTGAGAACTTAGTCTTTCTATTGTATGCTAAAGTCATGTGTTTAGGTTTAGTTGATGCAGTTTTAGAAGCCAAAACCAGGTGTCAGACCAAAAACTTAAAAAAAAAACTGTAATAGAACTGTTTATTTTATACATTTTATGACATATTACGTGGAAATCTTCTTAGGTTTTTATGTATTGTTATAATAAACTAGTGCTGAGCTTACATCCTTTCTGGGGTTTCATGCTTTTCTGAGTTGGGGTATAGCATGGTTGCCCTTTTAGGGGTTTAATAAATTATTAATTTATAATTATTAATATATAAATGATTAATTTTTTATTTATTTGTTGGATTATTTGTATAATTGTATTATTTTCTTGACTTTGTTAGCTCATTTTCAGCAGTTTTGACCTTATGCTTTATGGTTATTTCTGTGCTGGAAAATTATAGTTTAGTCTGAGCCAGGAGATGGACTACCTCAGACTCCCATTACACAATTCTCTCTACAGACATGAATTGGATGCATTGCTTAGGCTAGGTACACACGATCAAGTTTCACCCATGGAACTCAGTCCTTGTGTTAGCCAGATTTGCCAGCCTGAATTTCATGCTGGGAGTACGAGTCCTAGGAATATAGTTATCGGTATAGGACAATATGTTGCTGGGAGGCAGGAACTCCTACCATCATAGATAACTATGATTCTAGGAGTCTCACTCCTGGTATGAAGTTCAGGTTCGCTCATCTGAATCAAATGGTGTTTCCCCAGAGGGAATCTGTTCCTCAGTGCCCAAGATATTGGGCTTTGGTCAATATACAGATGATCTCTATGGAGCAACCATATTTTGGCAAGAGAGACACCAATTCACAAGGGGAAAACACTACAGGGATGGGTTGATATGCTGGGTTCTGGTGACAGACTCCCTTTAAGCTGGTCATACATGTTAGACTGTATGTAGTTGGCTGAAATAGGCGATTTTGGCCAACAATGGGTTATAAAAACACAGACTGGTTGGAAATAAGCATGGCCGACTTTTGGCCAATCATCAGCCAGTTTGTACAGACGCTCTGCATTTAAAAAAAACAAACAAATAAACTGGCCCCAGGTTGGTCAGTTTAGTTGTTAATGTTGATGGCGGGGTTATTTGTATGAACAATGCCACCATTGGTCAAATGGTTCCATCATGACTGTCCAAAATCTAATGTGTATAGCCAACTTTAGGCAATGCAGCACCATTTCAAGGATGCTACCATGATGAAACAGGTTGGCCTAGATGTTTGACTCCATAACCATCTCAATGTCCTAAGCGCCATTAACTCTTGTTTTCTGCTTCGTCTTGCAGATGCTCCTGTATCTGAGCTACATGACTTGTTCTGTAAGAAGCTGCAACAATGCTCAGTTATCTTCCATTTTATGGACTGTGTGGCCGACCTGAAAGGCAAGGAGATTAAGAGGGCTGCCTTGAACGAGCTGGTGGAGTGTATTGCCACAAACAGAGGAGTGCTCATAGAACCAGTTTATCCTGAGATCATTAAAATGGTGAGTAATTCACATGGGAGTATTGGGAAGAAGATTGATCATAAATGCACTTTATAACAACTCTGTAATTGCTGTGCAGCAACCCACCCGCTTCCCTATATCCGTTCAGAAATTATACACAGAGATTGACAACACATGAAAATTACAGCCTGACTTTTAATAGTTAAACCAATATGTTCTGCACAAATAAAAAAAGAACACAAAAAAACGTAAATGGTAACACTTGACTGCGGTGTCTTACAAAATAGGGAAAAATACTGTGCAAAAAAAAGTACATTCCATAGAGGCCTCCAAAAGGCACATGTTGGTGGGAAAGTAGTAAAAAGGATCAGGCATGTTTGGTTTAAACATGCCCGTTCCTTTGTTCCAACAAGAGATTATCTGCTAACAGAAATATTTGGCATGGGCTTATTCCTCTCATGCATGTATATACAGAAACACGAAAACATCTAACAGCTACTTAGACCTCATGTACATGACGACTCCAAAATTACAGATAATATATGGTCCCTTAAAATACTATGGACCCATACACAAAGCTGTAATTTTTGTGGCTATGTGTCCGGGCTATAGAACAGAGACGCAAAATATGGTGTAGGTCCTATAAATGCCTATTTTTGCGGCTCTGTCTATTCATTCAAGTGCATTGGGATGGGGAAAATCACAGATGGCACACGCATACCACGGATAAGTGTCTAATTGCTGAGAGTCCAAAGGCTAGTAGGATCCCTACTGATCAGGAGAACAGGGGTCTCATTTCACCCACTTAAATGTGTGTTACGACTTTATTCATAGTCTTTGGCAGTGATTTCCAACAAGGGTGCCATGGAAGTCCGCCAGGGGGCCATGTCATTCCAGTTAGGAAGATGACTGTTGCATATCTTCGTGCCACATTATCTGTGTCCTTAGGATGTTATTTTGTCTTTTGGTAAAAGTTATTTGGTAGGGGTGACCCAAGGAAATGTTTTTTCAGGGTTACCCTGAGTCTGAGAAGGTTGGGAAACACATGTCTATGTGAATGATGAGGAAGGGCTGGTGCTGTACTCTGCTATCTCCTGCAGTCCCATAGAAATAGAATGGAGTGGCAGCATGTATGCGGGACCATCACTCCATTAAAACAGGGCACAGCAGGCTCCCATTCTCATGATCAGTGGGGTACAGACAATCATGGATTAGACACCTATCACCTATCCTAAATATATGTAATAAATGGTGATTCTGGGACAACCCATAATCTGTGTTGTATCATCCATATAACTCCCATTAGAGCTATATAGATTTGTGTCGCCATTTCATCCATAGAATTTCCTTCAAGGAGTCGTCCACTTTAGACAATACTTTTTTGTGTGAAGGTTCCCCGTGGATATATGAATTATGGGGTGTCCCTCTGTGATGGGCAGTAATCTATTAGTGAACTTGATAGCCAGTGTTCAACATCTCTGTAGTGTTACCACAGGGAAATTATACAGTATCCACTGAATAAAAGAGGTGTCTGACCTCCAGGACCTTTACTGATCAACATAACAAGGGGTGGGGGCAGAGCTCCTTTGAGTACCACCCTCTGTGTAGCCGCTCTTCATTCTCACTTATAGAGGGTTCCTACCAAGGGAACTTGCTCTATCTACCCGTAATCCACCCAGAATATTTGATATATTTTCTAAACCAGAGAACCCCTTTAGAGACCATCAGCATTTTGGATACCCTTTCCACTATATTATACCGTATATTACACTAGATGGGAGCTGTTAGTGTATTACTTACAATAATAGGGGGCCCGCCACGCCTCTTCTGCAATTACACAGGAAAATATTCAGGAGATCTTAAAGAACCCACCCAAATGGCAAGTCCCCAGGTCCTGACGGGCTGACATGGTTGTAGTACCAGACTTAGAGCTCCCTACTAGTTTCACATTTTACAACCATTACAACACGTTTTAACACTTTCAGGACAGGCACACAAATTCTTTCATCAATGCTGGCTTTTTTATTTTTATTTTTTCACCTTTTTAAGACAAGGCTACTTCTGAGTTTGCCACATAGCTCCTTTTATTTCCAGCATATCTTGAGATGTAAAAATCAAATAAACCATTTCTAGCCATTAAATCAGCATGTACCAAAAATTGGCAAATGTTAAGTGTCTGATTGTTTAAAATAAGACCATTTGCATTTTTTTTTCTTCGCATTTTGTGTGTTTTGGGTCCATGGTGTATTTCAAAAACTTTTTTTTCCATATGTTTCCATATAGATGCTGAAAAACACCTGAAAATTGCATATTAAAAAATTTCAGGCACTTAGCCTCCTCAGGTGCTGTGGCCATATGTGACCAAAACACCTAAGGGCTTCCATTAACTTTCCCTTTCACTTTTCCCCCCTGATCTTGCTGCGAGAGTGTTGCTAGAAGCTTTCTTATGGCTCCCAATCCTGCCACACCAGTATAACTATGGCAAGCTTCTACAGTATACTGTAAAGTGATCGTACCATAGACTGCAATACAGTAATATTGCAGTCTATGGTACAAGCGACCTAATGATCACAGGTTCAAGCACTCTACAGGAACTAAAAAAAAAAAAAAAATTAGGCATCCCTGTGCCACAAAATGACCAAACTCTAAAGTGTTAATATATCTTTTCCAATATGGTAAATGCTATAGCGGGGAAAAAAATTAAAAAGTTCAAATTGCCATTTTTTCTCAGTTTCACCTTTTTTAAAAAAAAATTAAATAAAAAGTGATCTAAATATCACAAATTCCCCAAAATTGTACCAATAAAACTATACCTTACCCCACAAAAAAAGACCCTCACACAGCTTCAAACACAGAAACCTAAAAAGTTCCATGTGTTACAATATGGCGACGCAAACAAATTTTTGTTTCTTTCCAAGATGGAAAAAACTAACACTATATCAATTTGGTATTGTCATCATCCTACTGACCTGCAGAATATTGTTAACATGTCAATTTTACTGCATGGTAAAAACAAAAACCCTTAAGAAATAAACGCAATTTTGTTTTTTGTTTTCCATTTCCACTCCATTCTGATTTTTCCCAGCTTCCCAATACTTTGCACAGAATATTACATGGTCTCTTTATGACGTGTAATTTGTCCCGCAAAAAAATAAGCCCTCATATGGCTCTGTGAACAGAAAAATGAAAAAAATAGCTTTTGGAAGGTTGGGAGTAAAATGTGAAAATGCAAAAAAGGAAAATAGGCTGCGACAGGAAGAGGTTAAGGGTGTTCTGTATGCCTTAGCCATAATTGTACCACAGTAAAGGCTCAGACGGCTGGAGCTGCTCCGCAGTCAGTATGATGGTTGATGATTGTTGAAGTCCTGGATTGGTATTCCAGCATACACATACTGTACCTGCCATTCTGGAGCTTCTTATGCATATGCATCCCGGTTGTGATAGATGTCACCGCAGAACCTTTTCCTAGCATCGGCAGTGCCTATCATTATGATTCACAGCTCGGAGTAGTCTGTCCTCTGTCTATCCATGCATTGATCTGCAATAGAAAAAGAAAATCGTCACGTAAAGCCGCCAACAATAGAGTAAGTTATTACTGCTCAGCTTTGAATGACATCAAACCCTTCATATTTTAGACCTTTCAAAAAGTGTTTTTTTAATGTATTTTATTTCTTATTCTTTTCAACTCTTTATATCTGGTGTACATATCGTTTTTTATTGCTCAATTTTTTACCACATGCCAATTTGCACCAAAAATTGTATCGCTTTTTTGATATTTTGATTTTTTTTTTTCCCTGTCACTCACACATGGAGAAAAGTGTCAGCACAGCAGTGTGGGCAGGGATGGACGGGCATCCCAACTAATTTATTATATTTGACACCAGAAGACTGAAATCCATTTCGGCACACGGCACAGACCAGAGATGTGTTATATGCGGCTCTGTGCACTGTGTAGTTACAACACCTGTTGTGAGCAGCTGATTGGTGAGGGGGCTGTGTATAAGTCGAAAACCAATCACATATTGGTATACTGAGGGTAGGCCATCAATATAAAAAAGTTGAGCAACGCCCTTAACCCCATATAGTTTTGGACAAGAAGGACTCGGGGCTTGAGTTAAGTGCATTACTGTTCACCCCGTATACAGCTCGTTCAGAGACACTGCAACTTTAATTGGCCCTAACTCCGGAGCCACAGGGGCTAGAGCCACGATCTTGGTCTTGTCTTATAGCTAAACTTGGCTTCAAAAACAAGACCAAGGTCATGTTTGTAGCCCTTATAGATTTAGAGATATCACTGGTTAAAGTGAAGGTGCATATACAGTCATGGCCAAAAGTTTTGAGAATGACACAAATATTATATTTTTACATGATCTGCTGCCCTCTGGTTTTTATGTGTGTTTGTCAGATGTTTTTATCACATACAGAAATATAATTGCATTCATATTATGAGTAACAGAAGCTTATATTGACAGTTAGAATGAGTTAATGCAGCAAGTCAATATTTGCAGTGTTGATCCTTCTTCTTCAGGACCTCTGCAATTCTCCCTGGCATGCTCTCAATCAACTTCTGGACCAAATCCTGACTGATAGCAGTCCATTCTTGCAGAATCAATGCTTTAATTTTGTCTGAATTGTTGGTTTTTGTTTGTCCACCCGTCTCTTGATGATTGACCACAAGTTCTCAATGGGATTAAGATCTGGGGAGTTTCCAGGCCATGGACCCAAAATCTCTATGTTTTGTTCCCTGAGCCATTTAGTTATCACCTTTGCTTTATGGCAAGGTGCTCCATCATGCTGGAAAAGGCATTGTTGAGCGCCAAACTGCTCTTGGACAGTTGGGAGAAGTTGCTCTTGGAGGACATTCTGGTACCATTCTTTATTCATGGCTGTGTTTTTAGGCAAGACTGTGAGAGAGCCGATTCCCTTGGCTGAGAAGCAACCCCACACATGAATGGTTTCAGGATGCTTTACAGTTGGCATGAGACAAGACTGGTGGTAGCGCTCACCTCTTCTTCTCCGAATAAGCTGTTTTCCAGATGTTCCAAACAATCGAAAAGGGGATTCATCAGAGAAAATGACTTTACCCCAGTCCTCAGCAGTCCACTCCCTGTACCTTTTGCAGAATATCAGTCTGTCCCTGATGTTTTTTCTGGAGAGAAGTGGCTTCTTTGCTGCCCTCCTTGAGACCAGGCCTTGCTCCAAGAGTCTCCGCTTCACAGTGCGTGCAGATGCACTCACACCTGCCTGCTGCCATTCCTCAGCAAGCTCTGCACTGCTGGTAGCCCGATCCCGCAGCTGAAACACTTTTAAGAGACGGTCCTGCCGCTTGCTGGTCTTTCTTGGGCGCCCTGGAGCCTTTTTGGCACCAATGGAACCTCTCTCCTTGAAGTTCTTGATGATGCGATAGATTGTTGACTGAGGTGCAATCTTTCTAGCTGCAATACTCTTCCCAGTTAGGCCATTTTTGTGCAGTGCAATGATGACTACACGTGTTTCTTTAGAGATAACCATGGTTAACAGTAGAGAAACAATGATGGCAAGCACCAGCCTCCTTTTAAAGTGTCCAGTGGTGTCATTCTTACTTAATCATGACAGATTGATCTCCAGCCCTGTCCTCATCAACACCCACACCTGTGTTAATGGAGCAATCACTGAAACGATGTTAGGTGGTCCTTTTAAGGCAGGGCTGCAATGATGTTGAAATGTGTTTTGGGGGATAAAGTTCATTTTCTAGGCAAATATTGACTTTGCAAGTAATTGCTGTTAAGCTGATCACTCTTTATAACATTCTGGAGTATATGCAAATTGCCATTAGAAAAACTGAAGCAGTAGACTTTGTAAAAATTTATATTTGTATCATTCTCAAAACTTTTGGCCATGACTGTACTCACACTTTCAGTTTACTCACTATACAGAAAAACACAAAAAGAAGATGAGAGAGGAGAACATGATTTTATTATCCTCTTGTCCCTGTCACTTCAGATAACCCGACATGATCAAAAGTCTTATGTACACACAAAATACAAGGTCTCATAAAGCTACGTTGAAGTAAAATGTAAAAAGTTATGAAAGCTGGAATGTACAGAGGGATAAAATGTTACTGGTTTAAGGCTAAATGTGTTATATCGCTAAAGGGTTAAAATGCACATAAGGCTCCCTTTGTTAAGCTGTAGGTGCCAGGAGCTGAGCTGGGCTCACCTAATTCAATCTACCCAATGGCAGAACAATCTGACTTCACACTTGTAGAATGTAGTGATGTCACGGCCAGGAAATACACTCTACTGGCACAGGCATGTTGTCACCAGTATATACTGCAGTAGATGTCCAGCATAACACAGGTTAACAGCGGTAAGAAACAGCCAGGATCAACATCAGTAGTCCACATGGCAGGGACAGAACAAGAGCAAGAGAACGATGGTTGTTCACAAAGCAACTGCCCAGTTCTCACAGGGGTTTGTGCTCAACACTCACAGTACGCAGTTCTGAGGCTCACAACAGATTTGCCATGATATCTTTAAGAAAAAACAGGCTCGACTCCAGAATAGCACAGAACGGAATGCTAGACGGGTAGCAGACTGGATGAAAGACCTAAAGACGTGAGAAAACCTCCCTTTAGAACACTAAACCACCCATAGGTCCTTATGGACCAAATCTCCCTGTTATAACACAATCTGTGGCCCCATTAAAAATAATAAAGCTTTATGCTTATGTAGATATGAGTTTCATCAGACTCATCTCTGGTGTTCTCGTGGACATGTACGTCCAGTTTTCACTGCTTGTGTGATGAAGGTCTGGCGCATGCGCACTGAAACCGGGGTGTACTCCTCTGGCTTCACTGAAGAACTGTACCTGCATGGGGAGAAAAGCCAATAGGTGAGTATAAAGCTTTTTTATTTTTAATGCGGATTGTATTGTAACAGGTCAACTTGGGACAATAAACCCCCGGTCCATAAGGTCCCAGTCCCAAATCACCCTGACAGGTTCTCTTTGGAGTGACAGTGTAATATCATACAATGCAATAAGTCATCAGCATATTCAGCAAAATATACGTCATAAGCTGCACAATAAATACACAAAACAGTTACACATGCCAGTCCTGGGCAAGGACCTCAGAAAGTCGCCAAGCCTACAAAGGAGTTGTCCGACAGTCCTATACTTTATTATAAAATGATGGAAACCATGGAGGAACCTGACAGATCCCATTATAAATCAGTGTGGTCAGTCAGGTGCTACATCTGTCTGACATGCCCAAAAGACAATGGTAGTGTGAACAGTGCCCAACCAATTTTCAGTGAAAAAATCTCCCTGGTGGAAAGGAAATGGAAAGTTGTTCCCGCTGCCCAATCTCTTCCACTGTGGGTGCAACATTCGTCACCCTTTTCCACAGACCCTGGTGAGAGTCAGCTGTGTGGGCTGCTTTATATCTATCTCTGATGCAAATTCTCCTTGGCAGCGTTCACTGAGCGATGGCTTCTTGTCTCTGTTACATAAAGGCACTGAGAGACAGCCAGAACGGAGGTATCACTGCACCCCTCCTACTCCCCCGTGACAAATTCTTCCCATCTAGAACAATCTAGAAGGTGTTATTTTTTAATACGCCAGAAATAGTAATACACAAATAGAGCAATAATGTGATACTGCGTGCTTTTCGGCTGCATATCTATATTTAGTCTATTGATTCATGATGTACCAGTGACAGTACAGAGACAGTGGGCACGAAGTACATCACATGCCTCAGTGATGATGCCACAGCTTATGATCAATTTTCTAGAAAACTTGTTTTATTGTTCACCAAAATGAATGGCTCCAGAAACACTGATCCAAGAAGCCTATACCAACGAAGGACTGGATCTTAGGTGCATGTAACTAGGCATAGTGTCTTAGAGCTAACATATGGAAGAGGGGGTGAATTCATCAAGACCAGCATACTGTACTCCAGTCTTTATGTCCCCTGCACCAGTGGAGGGTGCACGTAATTCATGATGCATCCTCCCAGTGTCCTTGCACCTAGGTGCAAATCTACACCAGCTCCTTGCATGGCGCAGGTGACGACCCCACCCACTTTAAGAAAAGTGGCAAGGCTGGCACAAAAATAGCTACTTCTACCCTGACTGATCCCTATTCTCGGGATCACTAGGGGTCTCAATGGCGGACCCTCACTGGTCATTTTAAATGGCAGCGCATTAAAGTCCAAACTATCCTGTGTCCTTAAAGGGTTAAATATAGAATATTTAAGAAAGTGCATAAAAATTGACATGGTGAATAAATAACCAGTATTATTGTGAGATCATGCATCTCAATATTACACTTTTTTCCCCAGATCTCAGTGAATATATTCCGAACACTGCCTCCCACTGACAACCCAGAATTTGACCCTGAGGAAGATGAGCCGAATTTTGAGCCTTCCTGGCCACACCTTCAGGTAAGTACGGACGGGCATGCACTGCACACAAGTGCCATGTTATTTCTCATATGTAGTCCTACTAGGTCAGGTTATTGATTTTCCATAACAATGGCCGTCTTCCCTGCTTCACTTTACATATTACCCATGCGCAGACTTTGCTTCCTCACTATGCACATTCCAAGAAGTGCCCAATATTAAGTCTATTTTTGTATATTCTATAAGATTCGGGCTGATATAGCAGAGCTGAATTTGTCATTTAAAGGGCACCCATCACCTCTCCTGATATGTCTGTGACTCTGTTAGTGCTGATTGGATAATATCAGACTGCCCAGCACACGCTCCCAACTAGTAATGCCCAGCTGTCAATTTATTCATAGATTTCTAATAACAGAGGACCAGCATAACACACAGGTATAAGAAAAGATGCTCCAGAATTGTTATTTTATGGGCAGTGTTGGACTGGGGTACAGGGGCCACC
This sequence comes from Leptodactylus fallax, assembly GCA_947044405.1. Classification (NCBI taxonomy): domain Eukaryota; kingdom Metazoa; phylum Chordata; class Amphibia; order Anura; family Leptodactylidae; genus Leptodactylus; species Leptodactylus fallax. The sequence continues at coordinate 2,088,391 of CAMRHE010000138.1, read as the reverse complement.
AGAGGAACTGAGGACCCAACCGCCATGGAAACAATAATAACACATGTTCAGTCCTTGATGCTCCCTGGTGTGCTGTTTTTCCTCAGATATTTCTATAAGTGCAGTATATAATAGACATATTTATGCCTGTATGTATATACACACGTGGACAAAATTGTTGGTACCCCTTGTTTAATGAAGTAAAAACCCACAATGGTCACAGAAATAACTTGAATCTGACAAAACTGGAATTTGCCAAACTACATGTCGACAAGCCACAAAGCTTCTGGGAAAATGTCCTATGGACAGATGAGACAAAAATCTAAATTTTTGGCAAGACACATCAGCTCTATGTTCCCAGACGGAAAAATGAAGCATATCTTGAAAAGAACACTGTCCCTACTGTGAAACATGGAGGAGGCTCTGTTATGTTCTGGGGCTGCTTTGCTGCATCTGGCACAGGGTGTCTTGAATCTGTGCAGGGTACAATGAAATCTCAAAACTATCAAGGGATTCTAGAGAGAAATGTGCTGCCCAGTGTCAGAAAGCTTGGTCTCAGTCGCAGGTCATGGGTCTTGCAACAGGATAATGACCCAAAACACACAGCTAAAAACACCCAAGAAGAGGAAAACATTGGACTATTCTGAAGTGGCCTTCTATGAGCCCTGATCTAAATCCTATTGAGCATCTTTGGAAGGAGCTGAAACATGCCATCTGGAAAAGGCACCCTTCAAACCCGAGACAACTGGAGCAGTTTGCTCATGAGGAGTGGCCAAAATACCTGCTGAGAGGTGCAGAAGTCTCATTGACAGTTACAGGAATCGTTTGATTGCAGGGATTGCCTCAAAAGGTTGTGTAACAAAATATTAAGTTAAGGAAACCATCATTTCTGTCCAGGCCTGTTTCATGAGTTTTTTTTTTTTTTTAATTCTGTTGAAGGATGGTTGAAAAGCAATGTCTGACTTTCATTTGTTCATTTTCATAGAATTTTTATCTATTATTACTTTTGTCAGATTCAAGTTATTTCTGTGACCATTGTGGGTTTTTCTTTCATTAAACGAGGGGTACCAACAATTTTGTCCACGTGTGTATGTGGTCACTGGCTACAGCTTTTATACAGGAACTGTCTGATCACTGCGTTTCTATGTATAAGCAGCATAGAAAGAGAATATAGACTTGCTGCAGATATGACAATAATAACAGGGCTGTATATTGCAAAAATAAGAGTGAGTACTATGTATATAATAGTACCAAAAAAAGATAACGGTCCAAACTTACAGTGGCTATACAGAGGAATACGTCATGGGAGGTACTGTATGGAGGTATGTGTTAGAAGATATTGCTCTTAAATGTGATATGAACAGAATCTTATCTTAAATATCCCTAACCGTGCACATTAGTAGTGCCACTTACAATACACTTACATAGCAAATATATAATATATACAGTCATATGTAAAAGTTTGGGCACCCCTATTAATCTTAATCATTTTTAGTTCTAAATATTTGGGTGTTTGCAACAGCCATTTCAATTTGATATATCTAATAACTGATGGACACAGTAATATTTCAGGATTGAAATGAGGTTTATTGTACTAACAGAAAATGTGCAATATGCATTAAACCAAAATTTCACCAGTGCAAAAGTATGGGCACCTCAACAGAAAAGTGACATTAATATTTAGTAGATCCTCCTTTTGCAAAAATAACAGCCTCTAGTCGCTTCCTGTAGCTTTTAATCAGTTCCTGGATCCTGGATGAAGGTATTTTTGACCATTCCTCTTTACAAAACAATTCCAGTTCAGTTAAGTTTGATGGTCGCCGAGCATGGACAGCCCGCTTCAAATTATCCCACAGATGTTCAATGATATTCAGGTCTGGGGACTGGGATGGCCATTCCAGAACATTGTAATTGTTCCTCTGCATGAATGCCTGAGTAGATTTGGAGCTGTGTTTTGGATCATTGTCTTGCTGAAATATCCATCCCCGGCGTAACTTCAAATTCGTCACTGATTCTTGTACATTATTCTCAAGAATCTGCTGATACTGAGTTGAATCCATGCGACCCTCAACTTTAACAAGATTCCCGGTGCCGGCATTGGCCACACAGCCCCAAAGCATGATGGAACCTCCACCAAATTTTACAGTGGGTAGCAAGTGTTTTTCTTGGAATGCTGTGTTTTTTTGACGCCATGCATAACGCCTTTTTGTATGACCAAACAACTCAATCTTTGTTTCATCAGTCCACAGGACCTTCTTCCAAAATGAAGCTGGCTTGTCCAAATGTGCTTTTGCATACCTCAGGCGACTCTGTTTGTGGCGTGCTTTCAGAAACGGCTTCTTTCGCATCACTCTCCCATACAGCTTCTCCTTGGGCAAAGTGTGCTGTATTGTTGACCGATGCACAGTGACACCATCTGCAGCAAGATGATGCTGCAGCTCTTTGGAGGTGGTCTGTGGATTGTCCTTGACTGTTCTCACCATTCTTCTTCTCTGCCTTTCTGATATTTTTCTTGGCCTGCCACTTCTGGGCTTAACAAGAACTGTCCCTGTGGTCTTCCATTTCCTTACTATGTTCCTCACAGTGGAAACTGACAGGTTAAATCTCTGAGACAACTTTTTGTATCCTTCCCTTGAACAACTATGTTGAACAATCTTTGTTTTCAGATCATTTGAGAGTTGTTTTGAGGAGCCCATGATGCCACTCTTCAGAGGAGATTCAAATAGGAGAACAACTTGCAATTGGCCACCTTAAATACCTTTTCTCATGATTGGATACACCTGGCTATGAAGTTCAAAGCTCAGTGAGGTTACAAAACCAATTTTGTGCTTCAGTAAGTCAGTAAAAAGTAGTTAGGAGTATTCAAATCAATAAAATGATAAGGGTACCCAAATTTATGCACCGGTCAAATTTTGGTTTAATGCATATTGCACATTTTCTGTTAGTACAATAAACCTCATTTCAATCCTGAAATATTACTGTGTCCATCAGTTATTAGATATATCAAATTGAAATGGCTGTTGCAAACACCCAAATATTTAGAACTAAAAATGATTAAGATTAATAGGGGTGCCCAAACTTTTTCATATGACTGTATACTGTATATATGTACTTATTAAGATAGACTTACCTTTTTGCTCCCTATAGCAACAAAATAGGTGTAATTGCAGTCCTGTTGGAAAACATCACATAACACAATGTGATATCACACTCAATATCACGTGTACCTTTGCTACATATGTAAATGAGTTTTGTGCCACATGCTTGGATCAGTCCTGCATATTGTATTTTACAATAACTACCAGAATATATTCCTTCACAGCAGGGTGGAAAAAAGACATGAGCTTTCCAAGTTCAAGCATGGTTGCTGGTGGAAGGAAGAAAACATGATAGTAGTTGTAGGGGTTGTCATGAACCCCTACAAAGAGCGGTATTGCAGCTCAACCCATCAACCCATTCACTTCAGTGGGGATAAGATGCAATACCAGTCATAGCCCATAAACAGAAGTAAAGACTGTATCACCTTCAGAACACTAGGGCTGAATATACTTCTTCAATCTCTGATTTCCTTTGATGGCTGGCAGTCTGTATCGTATATTTATTTCCCCTGCCCTCTGGTGCCCTGGAGTAAGAAGATTTATGATACACAGCCTTCCACTGTCAGAAAGGAGAAAATTAGCCCTTATACAGCAAAAACAGCAGTTGGTCAGCAGTATATAGTCACAGTGGGATTCTGTGGGGGACGCTATAGCACAAAAGGGGTCATCATTACTATGTGAGGGACACCGATAGGGTGGGAATGATGGAAGCTTGTGTGCACAGACCTGTTGTGAACAATTAATGGTGGTCTGGGCCCAGATACAGAAGGAAAGGGCAGTGTAAATGCAACAGAAATGTACAGAATGGATGTGGCTGATGCTTATGAGGAGAAGTTTCATGGGGGGGCCCAACTCGAGTGTATTTTCAAATACATCTAATACCCACCATGTATGGCGTATGCGCCGTATTGGTCCCCAGATGAATAATTTACCATTCAGCATTGAATCTTATTTACTGTGTCAATGTCAAACATGAAGCATGTTTTGGTCAGGCAGTAAATATTTTCCATGGAAACAGGTCTATGAATACCATGCTCTATATCATTCATGAATTAGTTAAAGAATAACCCTCACAATACTGAACCTTTGGACGACAGTAAAGCATCTAGAGTAAGAATCACTGACCACAACTCTATAAAGATAGTCTTTGGCTTCGTACACCGATGACAAAATGTAATGGTTGATTTTCTAGTCTTTATTTGAAGGGGGGGGGAGGTAACACTGATAAAGTATTAGCATTCTGCCATGTCATGGAGCTTCAGGTCACCCAATTTAAGGTGGTCATACACATTGGATGAATGTAGAGGATGATACGCCATCCAGTGTGACTAGCAGCTGCTTATTCCCTTCTCTGTACATTAAACAGAGCTAAACATGCACATGTATGGAGGGCAGAAATAATAGCCGGGCAAGGGAACGGCCAAGATGTATGGCCTGCCTTAAATATGTGTTTCATCTACAAATCCCTACAACAGGCATACAATGTATATTCAGTATACTTTTAAGGGTTTTCAAGGAGTCAGATATTGATGATTTATACTTTGGATATCAGAATGGCAGGGGTCTGCCCCATGGCACCTCCTGCTTGTAGAGACCATGGCACTCAGATAGATACCGAGCACAGCGTTGTACATTGTAATATGGCTGTACTTGATACTGCAGCTCAGTCCCATTTATCTGCAAACAAGCCATGTGACAGATGAACGTGAGATCACAGACTGTGCAGAGGAAGCTGCGGTCGCCAGAGTGCCTCGGCCTCCTCAAAGAGGTGATCAGCAGGGCGTCAGACCCACCGATCCAATATTGATGATCTATCCTAAGGATGTGTCATCAGTATTAATGTGCTGGAAAGCCCTAGTAATAGGAAAGCACAATGTATAAAAAGAGCACACGGTGCGGAAACACAGCATTTTTGGCTCTTGTGGAAATGCAGCATTTGCAGGACCCAGCAAAGTGAATGAGATGTCTTTTAATCCCATCCACACATTGCAGGAAAAGAAAATCTGTGGAAAATGGGGGGGGGGGGAGAAGAAATGAAAAACGCAGCAGAAAAGCAGTGATAAAAGTGTTTTTCCTGTATTTTTTTTTTATTTTGTGGTTTTTAGCTGCATTTCACTACAAGTGGACTTAGCCTAAGGCTGGTTTCACATACAGCATATTTACTGGAGTTTTTGATGCAGTTTTTTTAGCCAAAGCCAGATGTGGAGCAAGCAGTAAGGAAAAGTCCAAGCCCTTCTATTTTTCTTTCATTATGAATCCACTTCTGGCCGGGGCCCCCACGTGGCGTTTTACAGTCCCAGTCTAGCGAATCCCATCCACACATTTCAGAAAAATATGCGCATAACCGTCATGATTTTGGAAATCACAGCATGTCAGTTATGCAGTGGGGAAAAGTATTTAGTCAGCCACCAATTGTGCAAGTTCTCCCACTTAAAAAGATGAGGCCGGCCTGTAATTGTCATCATAGGTAGACCTCAACTATGAGAGCAAAATGAGAAAACAAATCCAGAAAATCACATTGTCTGATTTTTAAAGAATTTATTTGCAAATTATGGTGGAAAATAAGTATTTGGTCAATAACAAAAGTTCATCTCAATACTTTGTTATATATCCTTTGTTGGCAATGACAGAGGTCAAACGTTTTCTATAAGTCTTCACAAGGTTGGCACACACTGTTGCTGGTATGTTGGCCCATTCCTCCATGCAGATCTCATCTAGAGCAGTGATGTTTTGGGGCTGTCGCTGGGCAACACGGACTTTCAACTCCCTCCAAAGGTTTTCTATGGGGTTGAGATCTGGAGACTGGCTAGGCCACTCCAGGACCTTGAAATGCTTCTTACGAAGCCGCTCCTTCGTTGCCCTGGCGGTGTGCTTGGGATTATTGTCATGCTGAAAGACCCAGCCACGTTTCATCTTCAATGCCCTTGCTGATGGAAGGAGGTTTGCACTCAAAATCTCACGATACATGGCCCCATTCATTCTTTCATGTACATGGATCAGTCGTCCTGGTCCCTTTGCAGAGAAACAGCCCCAAAGCATGATGTTGCCCCCCCCCCCCATGCTTCACAGTAGGTATGGTGTTCTTTGGATGTAACTCAGCATTCACTCTCCTCCAAACACGACGAGTTGTGTTTCTACCAAACAGTTCTACTTTGGTTTCATCTGACCATATGACATTCTCCCAATACTCTTCTGGAACATCCAAATGCTCTCTAGCAAACTTCAGATGGGCCCGGATATGTACTGGCTTAAGCAGGGGGACACGTCTGGCACTGCAGGATCTGAGTCCCTGGCGGCATAGTGTTACTGACGGTAGCCTTTGTTACATTAGTCCCAGCTTTCTGCAGGTCAGTCACTAGGTCCCCCCGTGTGGTTCTGGGATTTTTGCTCACCGTTCTTGTGATCATTTTGACCCCACGGGGTGAGATCTTGCGTGGAGCCCCTGATGGAGGGAGATTATCAGTGGTCTTGTATGTCTTCCATTTTCTAATTATTGCTCCCACAGTTGATTTCTTCACACCAAGCTGCTTGCCTATTGTAGATTCAGTCTTCCCAGCCTGGTGCAGGTCTACAATTTTGTTTCTGGTGTCCTTCCACAGCTCTTTGGTCTTCACCATAGTGGAGTTTGGAGTGTGACTGTTTGAGGTTGTGGACAGGTGTCTTTTATACTGATAACAATGTCAAACAGGAGCCATTACTACAGGTAATGAGTGGAGGACAGAGGAGCCTCTTAAAGAAGAAGTTACAGGTCTGTGAGAGCCAGAAATCTTGCTGGTTTGTAGGTGACCAAATACTTATTTTCCACCATAATTTGCAAACAAATTCTTAAAAAGTCAAACAATATGATTTTCTGGATTTGTTTTCTCATTTTGTCTCTCATAGTTGAGGTCTACCTATGATGACAATTACAGGCCGGCCTCATCTTTTTAAGTGGGAGAACTTGCACAATTGGTGGCTGACTAAATACTTTTTTTCCCCACTGTACCTATGGAAACGCTGGTGGTTTCCCTATAGGTATAATGCAAGCAGAAAGGAAACCTCTGCAGACCTTCTGTGAAAAGCGCTGTGGGAAAAAGCACAATGCGTTGCCGCCGTGGTTTTTCCTGCAGCTCTTTTTTGCTGTGGTCTGCTATGTGGGGTCTTAGCCTTTGACTGAAAACTGCATAAAAAACTGTCCCAAAAACGGAGTCATTTTTCTGAAAACCTTGGTGTGTGAAGTCCACCATAAGGACATTGAAGAGGCTGAGCTGCAGTAGCCGGTATATCCTGGATAGACTCCAGTGAACACTGCAGCCCCCTTATTCTGCTGGTCAGCGGGGTCCCAAGGTTCGTTCCTCCAAGGGTCAAACATCAATGGACAGGACAAACCCTCTCCATAAGATCAGATATTAGTAATATTATTGTCAAACAATGACTATAGCACTAACACTTCTAGTCTAATAGTTATCAGAAGACATTGTGCACCCACGGCTGGTACCTGTTAGGCTTATTTTACATATTCCTTTGTTTATGTCTATTTCTAGTTGGTTTATGAATTCTTTCTCCGATTCCTGGAAAGTCAGGACTTCCAACCTTCACTAGCCAAGAGATATGTGGACCAGAAGTTTGTCCTTATGGTGAGTACTTGTATAGCACTGCTAGACCGTGCTCCTTCACTACTGTAGTGTTCTCCGAGCTCACAACATTCGCCGGCCTGACCGTAATTACCATAATCAGAACAAACAGACTTAATATTGATGTTACTAGGTAACCATCGTCGTGCAGACAGATATAATACTACCTGCTTACGCTCTCCGATGTGCATTACTGTCTTCTTTCTACAATCCTCTACCCTATTTGTCTCTCTTAATAGCTACAATTTGTAAAGACTGGAATCAAATTGCTAACCCGCGAGCTCCAGGGCTGTGGGGATCACTTGGATAGTATATATGATAATAATGTTTTGAGATCAATATTCAGCTCAGCTTATTGTACCAATGTTTAACACCTGTAACCCCGCAGTTCAGGTAAACCTAGGCTGGGTTCACATCAGTGTTGGTGTCTCCGCAACCTCATCAGTTTAGTGATCCGTCGAAAGATCATAAGAACTGATTAGAAGGGGTCGCTTACCAAACCCATTCATTTCAATGGGTTTTCAAAACCATCCACCGGTATGCATTTGAAGCAATTCTGCCATGTATCCGCTCTTATGGACAGAGACAAAAGTCGGATGTGCTGAGCTTTTGCTCTGAAAAATAGGGATACAGGAAGGACAGCAACGGATCCATTTTTTTTAACATTGAGATCTATGGAAAGCGGACGCAAACAGATTACCAATGAATAGTAATCCATGTGTGTCCATTTTACAATCCGTTTTTCCCTCTTCATTCTTCTCTGCGCTTGCTCAAAATGAAGATGAAGGGGGGAGGGGGGAGGAAGAAAAATGGATCTTCCAAAAATGGACACTATTGTTGATGGATTAATCCTTTTTTTTTTTTTTTTTTTTTTGACAGATTTGTAAGGGGAGGATAGTCAGCGCAGATGTGAACATATCTTTTAAAGGGGTTCTCTGAAACATAAAGAAGGTTTTGAACCACCCATACATTTTTTATACCGATGACCCATGGACAGAATAGACTGTCAGTATCTGATCAGTGGGGGTCTGACAGCTGTAGAGACAGACAGATCAGGATGCAGCTCTGTTCCTATTACAAATAATGGGACTGTAGTATCCAGGGGACATTACTATACAGTAGATGGGGGCTGCAATTCTACGCCTATTAACTTGAATAGAAAGAGAGCTGCTTCCAGCCCCCTCAATTTCTATACCTTCTGGTGCCCAGAGGCAGTCAGATCAACTGATCGCTGAGGGTCTGGGCATTGGATCCCCACCTAACCGATAAGTCAACAGAATGAAAAACAAAAGTCCCTTTAAATATTGATCCTTATGATAGGTCATCAATATCAGATCAGCGAGGGTCTCACAGTGACATCACATTCATCTACCACGCAGCCTGCCTGCAGCTCAGTCCCATTCAAGTGAATGGGGCTGAGCTGCAATACCAAGCACAGTCACTATACAATGTATGAAGGTGTTTGGTAGACAGTGAAGAGGCCGCAGTGTTAGTCTGAGCAATGCGCCCTCTAGAGACAGTTGATCAATTGGGGTGCCAAGTGGACCCCCCCGTGATGTGATATCCTAGGACTTAATATAATACTGAAAAACCCCTTTAAGGCTGAGGCCCCACGTTGCGGAAACGCAGCTTTTTATGTTGCAGATTTTGTTGCGTTTTTTTGAGCCAAAGCCAAGAATGTCTACAAAAGGAATGGGAAATATATAGAAAGCTTCTTATACTTCTCCTTTCTGCTCAATCTACTCCTGGCTTTGGCTCAAAAATCTGCAACAAAAAAAGCTGCGTATCCGCAACGTGGGGCTTTAGCCTAAAGCACAATAGACCCCTGTATACACACATTTCAATGGAGTGTAGGGTTTTTTACTTCCTTTATGATTAATTTCTGTACTTTTATAGCTACTGGAACTGTTTGACAGTGAGGACCCCCGTGAGCGGGAATATCTGAAGACCATTCTGCACCGTGTTTATGGAAAATTCCTGGGACTCCGAGCTTATATCAGAAAACAGTGTAACAATATCTTTCTCAGGTACAGACTATACTAGATGCAATATGTGTACATCTTCTGACCTGAGGTGGAGCTAGGGGTTCAGCTCAGGGGGGACAAACACATCCAAGTGGGCCCCCAACCCAAGTATACCAATATAAAAATGTAAAAAATTGTCTGGCTGTCTCCTCCGCTGCTTTGTATGTATACAGAGTGGCTGCAGTGATGACATCACACCGATGGGACCCCTACAGCCATTCACTGCGCTGATTGGCTGTAGCGATCCTGTTGACATGATGTCACCGCTGCAACCACTCAGAACAGTGGAGGAGACAGCCGTAAATGGCAAGTAAACATTTTATTGGTCTGGATCTGTATATTTGAGCACTCTTAAGGTTTCTAGGGTTGTACGGTATATTGACAGCAGTCATAAAGTTCCTGACATTACACAGGCTTCACAAGGTACTGTAGTTCTGTTCTGTGGATCTAATTGTATTTCTTTTGTGCTGCAGATTTATCTATGAGACAGAGCGGTTTAATGGTGTGGCTGAACTGCTGGAAATACTGGGCAGGTGAGTGACACATAGAAGCTGAGGACTAAAGCTGGCCAAACTCATGATAGCTGTCAGCCGAACAGTCATTCGACTGAAATAAATTTCACCCAATACACACGTTTGCTCAGCTCATATGTACTGAATAGGAGAGGGGACATGTGTGCTAACAAAAGGATATCAATCTATCTACTGTCCGTCTATCAATTTACTATCTATCTATCTATCTATCCATCTGTCTATTTACTATCTATCTATCTATCTATCTATCTATCCATCTGTCTATTTACGGTCTATCTATATAGCTATTAACTTATCTACTGTCTTTCTGTCTGTCTATCTACTATATGTCTATCTCTCTATCTACTGTTTATCGATTTACTGTTTAGCGAATTATCTATCTATCTATCTATCTATCTATCTATCTATCTATCTATCACCTATAGATCTATCTCTACATATGACATCTGTGTCCTTCTATTGATTCTTTTTGGGAAACTACAACTTCCAGCATGCCCTGACTGCTACAGACCTTCTGGAAATGCCGGGAGTTGTAGTTTCTCCAAAATGGCTTTACAGAAATGATTGGACAGGCTGTACGTGGAGATACTGTATGTACAAATGAAATGTAAGTGTTATCTAAGGTGTCTGGCTGTGGCTCAGAATCCTCCCACCTTCATAGAGCGAACATGTGTTTGGCTTAGCTGGTCCAGGGAATCATGAATAATTCTTCTGTACAACCATTAAATGCAGAGTTCAATAGATAGAACTAATATAACACAAAGTAATATCTCCTACAATGAATAGTACATGACAGTCCTATAGAAAATATACATTTATTAAACAGGACCTTTCATGTCCTCTGACATTGGCGATGTTATATAATGCTAGAAATCTGACTGAATTCAATGCAGCAGCTTTGCTGGTATGTGCCCCTGTGCCAGAGATATCGGTGCTTTTAATTTCATCACCAATATCCTTCCACTGTCAGAAAAGCGGGCCTTACAGCCTAGCATCATCACTGGGCTATGAGGAACGTCCCCCCTGACAGTACAAGGCTATGTTAGAGTACAGTCGGGGGGGAGCGTTCCTCACAGCCCTGCCTTTCTGACAGTGGAGGGATATCGGCACCCGGGCACATACCGGCAAGGCTGACAGAGCACTGAATTCAGCACACTGTCAGATTTCTAGCGGTATATAGTACCACCAATCTCCAAGGACATATCAATAATCCTATAGCCAAAGATGAAACTTCCTACATTGTGCATTGTGACTCGGTTTAGACTTAGAAACACTGATGCAAAACACTGACCAAAAAGCTGGCATATGAATAAGATACTAAAGCAGTATTCTCATATGATTGAATTTGTAGAAGTTCAAAAATTCTCCTACAGGAATTCAGGAGCAGAACTTTTCCACTTTATCAAATTCAATGCTGAATCTACTGCAGAATCTATGGTGGAATTTGGAAATTCCAAGTCAAGTTACCATATTTTTCCAACTCCCATTCATTCAATGGGAGTTATCAGGTAGAATCCACCTGAAGATCAAGCATGATGCTTATTTTTCTGCCTCCCATTGAAATGAATGGAAGCTGATTTCTGGCAGAATTTGGAGCTGATTTTGAGGAGGAATCTACCTCAAACTCAGCTCTGAATTTCCAATGTGATCATACCCTTAGAGAATGTGTGGATGGCTTTAGCCAGAATCCCATCCACTTTGCAGATACTGTAAAACGCTGAGGCGTTTTCGCAATGGGGGCTCCGGCCTAAAAAGGCCATATTTTGTAACTATAAAGCTGACCTTTTTTTCCTTCGTCTTGTACAGTATCATCAATGGATTTGCTTTACCACTAAAATCTGAACACAAGCAGTTTCTTGTCCGAGTATTAATACCTCTGCACTCTGCAAAATCCCTTTCTATATTTCATGCACAGGTAAGACATATGAATGGCTAAAATGTTACTGTATAAAGGGAGATTTCACAATTTGTAACTCCTATCCTAGCATCAGTGCCTTGAGGGCTAGTCAAGGTTGGGACCCTATATATCAGGCCTTATGCAAACAGCTTTATTTCACAAACCCATAGTCTTTCGTCCCATAATATACCTACATGTGGCCAGTGGGCATACCAAAAAGGCAGACCAAGGAGCTGCTTTGGGGCCCATGGGGGTAGGGGGCCCAGCTCTGATCTTCTTCTCTACAACCACCACTAGGGGGAGCACAGTGTAAGATTTCATACACATGACCGTGTGCATTGCCAGTGGGCTAGCCAAGTTTTTCACAGCTAAAACACCGACCCATTATATTATAATGGCTCCATACACATGCCTGTGTATTATCAGGGGTCTGTGCATGCAGCCGTCAGCCTGGGGCAAAACTCCTATACCTGTCTGTTTTGTGATCCATGCTTACCAAAGAAAGCGAATGGGTCCATTGAGGCACAGGCACCCGACAGACATCATCCATGTGCCATTCAATAGTCTGGTGTTTATGTAGCCTAAGATTTTTACAGCTTCCACTGAGTTCTGAATTTATACAGATGCACACATGGAGTCTGAGAGAACCTGAAAGAAAACATTTTTTATATACTCCATCATATACCATGTAGCAGACATATTCTCAATCAGACACCATATTACATCACAAGAAGTGCCCAGTGCCGAGGGTCGGTGAATGTGAATTGTTGCTTACTGCTATGATGCGTATTATATGCAAATTATCTCTTATTCAGGCTAGGTTCACATCTGTGTAAGAGTCCTGCATGGAGGTTTCAGTATAAATACAGTGGAAACCCAAAGGACACCCGGCGGACCCCATTATAGTCTATGGGGTTGACGATTGTCCGCGGGTAACCGCTGTTGTTTGTAAGGATTTGAGTTTAAGGACTCAAGTGTGAACCAAGCCTCAGGATGAAGAAAGAAGCCTCTTATGGATACTAGAGTAGAAAGACATCTTTTTCCCTCCTGGTTGACAGCTAATTTGCATAATACTCTTCCCAGGAAGCATTGCCTGGCCCATAACTGGCGATCTCCATGCGAGAAAACAGTGCCCCATAGACCATAATAATGTATTACTAATAAAGCATGAACTTACTGTTCAGAAATATTTATAGTATCTGACATCTAACATCTTTTTTGGGGTTTTCAGCTAACTGCTTGTATATTCTATTATTCTATCCTCAGCTTGCTTACTGTGCCGTTCAGTTCCTGGAAAAAGACTCCTCATTAACAGAGCATGTACGTACCATTGCTTTATCACATGCGGTGACTTACTCTACATCCCTTTCTAAGATGGTCTGTGTGATTTTTAGGTCATGGTGAATTTTTATGGATTGTATAATTTATATACTGTTGTTTTTATTAATACTTATAAAACATAGAAAATTGCTTGTTAGGCTAAGTTCACATCTGCAATGTGTTGTCCTTTGTTCTGGTCTGTCGGAGGAGCAGGCGGACAGGTGGAACTCTACAATAGCAGATACACTATAGTCAATGGTGTCCATTGGGTGTCAAGTGAAATCTGCGGACAGAAAATATAGGTTGTGTCCTACACTGAAATATATGGGGGATCTATGAAAACGGGCGCAAATCGGGAGCAACATCCATTTGTCATACACCAAAGCTTTTGGATGGCCAGACACGTCGATTTTGACCATTTTCAGCTGATTCACGGCTCTTTTTTTCATGACCCAAACAACTGCCACAGAGACAGAAAACTGATGTGTTGGATTTTTTGGAGGACGCTGTTGGGGGCAGCCCTTGGATCCTTGATTGGTCTTCTGTAACACATGCGCATTTGGTTGGGTCCCGGTTGGGGGAAGTTCCCTCTAGATCAGCTATGAGTGGAAATCGTCTTCATTGGCTGGGTTAATGAGAGTGGGCGTGACAAAATGTATTTGAGACCGTCAGCCCTGCTTCCCCCTGTGGCCAAGTATCAGTGCCGATGGGGGAGCGGGGCTGTATGTTGGGAAAGGCTGATATGCCTACAAAATAATACTATAACATACTTACCTTAGTGGCTCTTTGACGTATAGACACGTATCTCTGATGAATGTGTCGGTATCAGCGTATAGTCCGACACAGGAAACGCGTTAGGGGTGTCAGTAGAATATCACAGTGAACGTTAATCGCTGTGATATAGATGAGTCAGTAGGATACTATAGTGAACACTAGTCGCTATGTTAGAAGGTGTGTTAGCAGGATATTACAGCACACGTTAATCGCCTGATATAGGATACTACAGTGAACGCTAATCGCTGCGACAAATAGTTTTTAGATGTAGCACAGAAGTGTTGGTGAATAGAACACTGTGGACGCTAGGAAGTGCTTTTTAAGCTTAAGGAATCGTATGCTTTAGCAGTCCAATATGTGCTCTTGAAATAATGGGGTGGAAAGGGTTATCCAGGCAGGTGCATATTGTTTAAATCTACACTGAATAGTAGTGGGACATTGTTGGTTCTGACCTGTGAAGCCAATATATATCTCTGTAACATTCTGGTTCGGTACCATAGTGGATGAATTGCCCTTCCATCCCAGAGTTTATTATTTATGTTGTAGTTTTCCCCAGTTAAGAATTTTAATAAATATTTAATAAAGTTATAATTTTAATGCGTCCAGATATTAGTGGGTGACAGCCCTTGGATCCTTGCTCATACCAAACCAAATATCTGCATCCCATTATGGAAGCCCAGACTAGGAAATAAATCAGGACAGAAATCAATCTGTGATTTGTCATTTTGGCTTATGACAATGTCATGTAAAATGAAAACCATAAAAACAGATAAACCATTAACGACAAGTCCTACAGAAGAGGGATGCCTGAAAGTCACTTATGTTTTAAGCTAGCTATACACATTTGGGTAGATTCCCTAAGGGTCTAAAGGGTGTAAAAAAAAAAGTCGCAAACTGGTGGTTTGCAACGTTTTAATGCCACTTACAACTTAAATAGTCACAAGTGGATTTTTACACCAGCCTTGCCATTTTTCTCAACGTGGACAGGGCCATCAGCTGCGACAGATTCAGCCAGCTATGTGGTGTAAATGACTGCAGAGGTGTGAGCCAGTAAGGAGCTGGTGTAGATTTTAGCCAAGGTGCAGGGACTCCCAGGGGATGCACCTAATTCACGATGAAGCACGTCCTCCGCTGGTGCAGGGGATAACAATTACATTACACCATTTTTGATGAATTCCTGGCCTCTTACATTAACATCAGCTGAACCCGCTGGTTACAGCAGTGTAGGCCACCACTTAATGTATCTGATTGCAGATGTCGAGGGAGAGGTTTGGCCATTTGGATTACAACAGGCCTGATCTCTTACTTCGCAGGGGAGATAAGCTGCAACTGGAGATGTCTTACAATGGATTTTTTTTTTATTGAGAAAACATGCATGCATGTCGGAGCCGGATATGCATGTCTTTGAGGGGTTGACAATAGTTAAATATGGGGATTAAACTGATATATATCAACCAACCCTGTTCTTCTCTTTTTTTGCAGGTAATTCGAGGTTTGTTAAAGTATTGGCCAAAGACCTGTACTCAGAAAGAGGTAAGACGATGCCCAATATGTTATAAATGAGGAAAATATAACAAAGGAGCTTTGAAATAATCTGTAGCACAAAAAGCTAAACAGCTTATGAGCTACAGAATACCAGGGCAGGGACCTTTGCCCTTTAAATGACACATGTGTTGACTCCAATAATTTTTTTCCATAGTTAGGATAGACCATCAATATTAGATCTGCAGGGGTTTGACACCAAGGACCCCTGCAGATCACCGGTACTGAGACAGCGATACAAAGTGTAGGTACTGCAGCGCTCCCCCATAGACTGTGCGCTCGCTGCGACAGTCTAATATTGATAGGCCATTAATCTTACAAACCGGATAACCCCTTTAGATATATTGGTACTGCCATATTTATACTATTAAAAGAAAACTAAGGCTATAAATAAATTTTAAAAATCAACAGAAGATAAATTCATTTGCACTGCAGTCTGTAGGATCTGCGTCTGATACAGTCTTGAAGAATACAGTACTTGCAGAGAACATATGGTTTAGTTTCCTTTCAGGCATGGAACACACAGGTTAGTTTCCTCCTTGACTGTTACATTAATAATTAAGGGGTTGGGTCTCACCAAGATGGAGGGTTTGCCATCTTTGCCTCTAATTGCTGACAGAGTAGTGGGGTGGGGGGGGAAGCTCCTACTGCAGCCAGACTCAGGACAATAAGGAAGAAAAGGAGGAACATCCCCTGGTACAGATATATATATATATATATATATATATTTATCTATATATATATATATATATATATATATATATACACAGTATATATAGATATATATCTATATATAGATAGATAGATATATTATATATAATTTTTTTTGTGTATTAGAGGAGGGATTGCTGCAATTGCATTTTTTTTTTGGGTATATTCTAAAGTTCGTGATTTTTTTTAATAATTAGATTTTTTTTTTTTTTACCTGTGACCTTTTAAGAGCATCTATGGAGAACTGCAAGTGAAGTAAAGCTAGTGGAAGGTGTCATAGCGCAGCGATCCAATAGTCAGATGCCTGGATGAGTCGCTCTCAGGGTCTGCACATGTTATGTAATAAATCCGTTATTCTGCTTTTATGTGTTAGTATCAGTTGATGATTACACGGCTATTGTACCCGTGGAGCAGATATCATGTGAATATCTGACATTCCTTAGCAACCTTGGTATCCATGGAAACCGTTTTTTGCTAGCTATAGCGTTTCCACTTTATTCCAGAGATTGCTGAAGCTTCCCAGAAATGTAACAATTGTTCACCGTATTAACCAATATAATCTGGCTAAGGAAATCTCTCCGACATGTCCGGACGTTCACTAGACACCCACATGTTTCATGGGTTAAAAGACTATGGGCCCAGTGGATCATGGGTTTGACTGTAATGGCATCCGTAAGGTTTCATTTATGGTATCTGTCATTTCTGTGGACAAAATAGTGCTGCATGCTTCACTATTTTGTCCTACATTTTTTATATAATATGTTGCGGAGGTGGCTAATGGAGCCTTCAACGCAGATGCGAACGCAACTCAAAGTAAGTATTTCCAAGTTCAGTTTCCGAAGCTTTATGCTATGCTGTCTTTATATAGAGAGTCCCTTTCACAACACTGCCTGGCCTCTACCCTGATTTAGTTTAGTCATACTATAAGAACAGTAGGTGAGATTTATTATGGCTGGTGTTTCCTACATCAGTCTTAATAAAGGCCCAGATTGGCGCAATTATCAAGGGGCTCCGGCGCAAAGCAGCATGTGCCAGAAAGGAAATCTATGCCAGTCAGGAACTGACATAGATTTCCTGTATAACTCATGCCAGAAAACTGTAATGAGTTATAATAAATGTCAGGCTGAGGCGTCCCTGCCCCGGCCCACCCAATGCCGCCCGCAATCGTATAAAGTGCCAAGCAAGATAGATAAACGGGAATGTGGCACATTTTTGGCACAAGAAAGGGCCATGCACCAAATATGCGCCACATTATTACCCATCTATGCTAGAAAACTGGTGTTGATGGGATAATAAATTCCCCCCACTATAAGAATCCAAATCCATACCTCCCTACTGTCCCGGATTTAGCAGGAAGTATGTCTCAGGTTCAACTCATCTGTGTCCAGAGGACACTGACTCAATACAATGGTGAAGCAGGGAGAGGTTAACTCCCTGCTTTACCACTCTCTCCCTGTCTCTACTCCTGGCGTCTTGTGAGCAGGAGGTGCAATGTAAGCCTCCGGAACCAAAGACAGCATAGAGTATAGCAGGCCAACAGGACTAGGTGAGTGGTAAATTTGTTTGATACTGTGGGCGCTCCAGAAGAGGGAAATAATACTGTCGGGGAACTAGGAGAGGAACAAAATACTGTGACGGCAGCGGAGGAGGGAAATAATACTGTAGGGGTACCAGGAGAGGGACATAATACTGTGAAGGCAGCAGAGGAGGGATATAATACTGTGGGGGTACCAGGAGAGGGACATAATACTGTGGGGGCACCAGTGGAACTGTGAAGGCAAAGAGGAGGGATATAATACTGTGAGGGCACCAGGAGAGGGTCTTTAATGTCCCCTGTCAGCTGCCCCCACGGTATAATCTGTGGGTGCACCAGGAGAGGGACTTTATACAGTGGCGGCATACCATGTCAGAGTGACTGAAGGGGCCTTATAGTGTGTGGGTGCACAAAGAGAAATTGATGGGAATGGGTGGAGTGGAAGTGGTTGGGACTACATTTGCCATGGCACGCACCTTGTCCCTCTTTCGGTCCTTTGAAGGAGATATGCCAAATCACTAATATTAGTCATAAAATAATAATCTTAATTAGAGACCATAAGGATATGGACAGTCATGTGGTGATATTGATCCACACAATGCCCCTGTGTCATGATGTCATCATTATGTCAGTGAGATATAAGCTCCACAGGCTCTTCAATCACAGATGACAAAGTACACACCATCTCACCATGTTATTGGATCCAGGATCCTTGTCATATACTACTTCAGCATAGGATATTTATACTTCTCTGTACGTGTGGTACAAATATCATGGAGTACAACATACGTAAATCTAATACAGAGGGTAAATAGTGATTACAACAATATGTTTCAGTAACATTGTGACCACTCCCATATCTTACATTTGCATGCACGTCCTTAGGTTTACACATAACCAACACATTATTTCCTTATTTCTAAAATATAATTATTATAATGAGTGTTTATCAGGGAAAGGAAGGGAAAGCCGCCCATCCTAGCCTAGAACTTAGCCTGGCTAGTCTACGTCATGCCAGGTGCTATACAGCTGGAAAAGTCCATGTGCTACAGCCAGCTTTATGATTTCTCTTTGTATATACTCAACATCCTGTCACTGCTCCTTTATGATGTGTTAAAGCGAACCTGTCACAGACTGACATATAGTTTTTATGGGAAAAGATTCCATATAAATTATTAATTTATATATTTGCTGAAAAGTCCAGGAAGCGGTCCTATCAGTGATTGACAGCTATCTGTGTATGCACAGTCATAGAAGGGAGGCTGTCAATCACTGATCGCTCCTCCTCCTAGACTTCTCAACATAGAAAGAGATTTCAGTGAATAAATGACAAGTTATACTGAATCTTTTCTCACAATACTATATATCAATCTACTCAGCTCCTCCTGCTCTATAACATGCTGCCTGCAGATTGAACAGTATTTTTGATGTCACAGGTTCCCTTTAAGTGATATGAGTCTATGCTCTGAAACCATGTCACTATGACCTATTAACCAAAAACCATGATGTTTAATTAGCAATATAACCTGTGGTGTCTCCTGACAGGTGATGTTCCTTGGAGAGTTGGAAGAGATTTTGGATGTCATAGAACCATCCCAGTTTGTTAAGATCCAGGAACCACTTTTTAAACAAATCGCTCGCTGTGTCTCCAGTCCGCACTTCCAGGTATAAAGTCTTCTTGTGACGTGTACGAGAGATACTGTAGATAGATTAGATCAGATAGATAGATAGATAGATAGATAGATAGATAGATAGATAGATAGATAGATACTGTGGAAAGATAGATAGATAGATAGATAGATAGATAGATAGATACAGTAGATACTATAGTTATTGTAGATAAATTGTGTGTATGTCTGTGTGTTTATAGATAGATACCTGTACCCACCTTTCAAATTACCATCCATTGTTGTTGTCCATTTGTCCCTCATCAATAATGTATCTCCTTCTCTTTCACATCATAATATTCTTATATTTCCTATTATTATCCCTCAGGTTGCTGAGCGGGCCCTTTATTTCTGGAACAATGAATATATCCTCAGTCTGATAGAGGAGAACTGTCACACCATCTTGCCTCTGATCTTCGGCACCCTCTACCAGGTCTCCAAAGAACATTGGAACCAGTGAGTGTTGGACCGCATGAAGAGTCTAAAGTATATATACTATACGTATCCCTGTTTGTTGCATATAGAGAACACCATGTAGCAGGAATAGTCAAAATGACCATTATTTACAGTATTTGTATTGTGCATTACATTTTAAGTATCTTTATCTTTTGCTTTTATACCATTGCTCTTACCCTTTTTTACTATGTGATTTTCAGGACAATTGTCTCTTTGATTTACAATGTCTTGAAGACTTTCATGGAGATGAACGGGAAACTCTTTGATGAACTCACAGCATCTTATAAGCTGGACAGACAACAGTAAGAACCTCTTCTAGAAATTATATGGGCAGAAACAGATAGCAAATGGTCCTTTTGCAAAAACAATGTATGTAAGCCCCTGATTCTCCAGCACCTAGTCTACCTAAAACTGAGTGCTCATGGTTGATGATCACATTGTGATCCTCAGCAGTGTGACCATTTATATATTGGAGTGTAATCCATCAGTAGGCCATCATAATGACTGCTGCAGTCCCTTACATGTAATCTAGAAGGCAGTAGGAAGTACTGTGACCGTCTTTTACGGATAATGACCCCACTTACTGAAAAAGTCCTTATGGAATTACACAGACTGCACATATCATATGTCTGCCCCTGGACAGCTACATCAGAAGATATGGCAGTAGTGACGCTAATGATAATCTGAAATGTAACATTAATGGTAAATTCAAAAAGATTGACTAAATGGTGGAGAGGTGTACAACCTCCCATGGCTGCGATCTGGCTGAAAACACACCCTGTTCTCAGGATCAGTTGGGGTCTAAGCGATCAGACCCCCACCAATCATTTACTTATCCTCTGTCCTAGGGATAGAGAATAAATACTTCTCATGCCATTAACCCATTATTTATACTTTAAGTGGTCACTGTTATTTCTTCAAATTTTGCATAAGTCAATAATACAAGCAAATGTATCAGAGAAACTGTATCAGACTCTCCACTTATTAGACTCTTCTCTTCCACCCCCCTACCTTCGTTCCCCAGCTGTACATTCACTCTAAATTCTCTGCTAAATCTGTCTTGTTAAATGAGACAATCTATCAATAAAGTATTAAATTACTGCTGAATATAGAAGCCTATGGAAGGGAAGGAAGGAGGAGTCAACTGAAAGCGACTCACACATATTTACTGCTGCAACTAATAGTAAGTTTTCTATTTCACCACAAGTACTTTTTATCCCTTCAGTACTGTCCAGTATTGCTGTACATTGCCCTCCATGCTGCTTCTGAGTGGCTGAGAATTAGGGAGCAGAATTTCCAGTTTTCTTCTTCATGTCCTGTCTATAGGAGACAGGAGAGCAGCTAGTTTCCATCCACTCAGGACAACTGAGAATTGGAGAAAGAGTTTATTAAAGCTATGGTAATTACTATATACATGTTGTATTTTACAGAGAACTGAAGCGTGATAAAGAACGTCAGGAACTCTGGAAAAAACTGGATGAACTTCGTCTTAAAAAACTGAATGGCCTAGAAGAAGCGCAGATGAACCAGCTTAATTTACAGCACAGCCGAGGGAGTAAAAGTTAGGAGACCCCAACACCACTTTCCACTAAGACCTCTGCAGCCAATCCACACCCCTCCTCCCCTTATTATACCCTCTTTTTGTTTCAACAATTCCTCACTTCTTCCCTATGAAGGGGAAAAGCAGCAGCTCCCGCTGTTACCGTAGAACCATCAATGGCACATGGTTAAGGACATCTCCTTTTCATGATGTAGCTGGTGCATTTCCTGTTCCTAGGGGGGGGGGAAAACATTTTGGAGGCTTGTGTACAAATCACTAACCCGTTTGGGGAAAAGCCATTGTCCATCTCTTGTTATGTCTTATCAGATGAAGTCATATGAAGAAGGTTCTCTGCACTGGTCTCTACCACATGAACGGCTCCTTGGAGAAGAACACAGGAACAATTTGTCTTTCTCTGTCCAGTGGAAGCAGGGGCTTCTGGGAAGTTCCCTGGACCTATCACTCTTTGTCAAAGTAAAGGCTTCCGGGCAAGCCTGTCACAGATCAACTTCAGTCATCTTCTGACCATGACAGTTGAGGCTTCTGGGAAAGCCTTCTTAATAGTCAACCATTGTCAATTTCTGTTTGTAAAAAACAGAGGCTTCTGGAAAGGCCTTCGTCTCCTGTCTGTCACTTTCTGTTTGTGAAAGCAGAGACTTCTGGGAAAGTCTCTCCAGCAATCACCTTTATTCCGTCAATAAGAGACAAGGCTTCTGGGAAGCCACTTCCGAACCACTACTATGACCATGACCACCTCTGCCCCCCCACCCACACACACTGTAAAGAAGCATTCCAGAACAAAAAGAATATCAATCTACTGTAACATCAGTCTCTGGACTTAACACCATGCTGGGTTCATGGATTCAAGGTAGTCTGTCCTGTCCCAACACCACCCAGTAGATGGCTTGCATCCTAGGAATGTACATGACCATGCTGTTAAGTGGAAGATGAATAGGAAGAACTGAAAGGAGAAATAATAGATTCTGAAAATGCATGAAAGACGAAGTGCGTTAAAGTTTAATAACTTGTGATGGAAAGTTTTGCATAACAATTGGCATCAACGCAGACCCTTTCTTTAAATCCTAAGACTTTCTGAAAGATTTCACGCTGCTAAATAAAGTGATTGGGAGAAAGTGCATTCTAATGATACTGCCGCATTGTTCATGGCATAATACGGAGGGAAACCTATTTTCTAAGAAGAGCAGATGATTCACGTTTATCTAGCTTTCCCTATGCAGATAATAAATGTGTCGTCAATCAGTCGTTCCCCCAATCGTAGCGAGATGAACAAGCATTTCTTGGAAGCTCTTTGGAACAAACAGTCACGACGGATGAAATAAGCAGCTTCGTCTTCAGCAGCAAAGGGCTTGATGGTTGTTACCCATCTCCAATTCCAATGTGTCTGCTTCCCATTGTCATCTGTGCAAGGGGTTCTGGGTGTCACAGCAGACAACTGTACAGTGCTGTGGTCAGCTGGACTGGCTGAACTGATTGTGAGGACCTTATTCTAAAAAGCCAGAAGACCACAAATGGAAAGATTATGGCATTTTTTGGACAATCTTTGGCCTCGATCATTTTCAGTAAAGATCTGATATCAAGGCAAGCCAGTTACCCAGTAGCTACATTGTTAGATATCACTGCAATAAGATGTCCACTTGGTGTCTAAAATGTCCAGAGTTGAGCTTTCATGGCAGTAATCTAGCGGTTTATTTCCGTGTACTTGGCAACACAGTGTCTTTAATGTCCCTACAGATGTAAGTGAAGTACAATACTTTTCATGTTCTGGTTTAGATAAAGGGCAGATAATATATAATGCAACAGTTCAACTTTCCAAAGTTGTAGAGAGACTATCGAGGGTCCAGGAGGTGCAAGAAGGAAACAACATGTCTTTAATAGGTCAGAAGATGTAGAAGAATAGTAGAAGAATCGATATGCAGAACTTGCCTCTACCACTTGTTAAAACTACCAAATTTTATTCTAAGTTCAAGCGTGAATATCCCTAGGGCCTCATGCACATGACCGTAATTTTATCCACAATTGAGGATAATAGTACGGGTCCATACACAATTTTTGCAGCTGTGTGTCCAGGCTGAATTGAAGAGCTGCAAAATATGGTGCAGGTCCTATTTCTGTCCATATTTGCGGCTCTGTCAATTCATTTTTATGTATGGGTCAGTGAAAACCATGGTAGACACATGGATACCAGTCCATGTGTCGTTTATACTGACCCACAGACTGCACATACAGTAGTTGTGTGCATGTAGCCTAAAAGGCATTTGTGCATTGTGAACCTCATGCAAAGGTTCATAGTTAAAAGGTTTTTCCAGCCCCCAGGTAGTTTTTTATTCTGATGACCGTTCCAAAGGACCATGGGACCCCACACTGATCAGATGATCTGGCAGCATCCTGGCGCTGGAAGCTACTGCATAGAATGGGACCTGAAGCAGCTCTGCTCCTATACAAGTGATGGGTACAGAGCTATGGCCCGTCCACTGCATAGCCGTGGCTACAGGATACTATTACTTGAACAGGGGCAGAGCTGCCTCTTGCCCCCCTCCTGGGCAGTAGATTCTGGCATTGGGACATGGACAGATCGATGGGTACAGTGTCTAGGTGTGAGGAATCTGCCCTGAATTTTGCGACCTGTGTTCATGACCTCCACACAGACCTTTGAAAATCATGGTTGTGTGCATGGACCTAGGGAACTGGTTCAGTCAATGCGCTATACATTTAAATAACAGACACACTGTCAATACGGTTGTGTACAATGGCCAGGTGTGAGACCCCCAACCAGTTGGACACTGATGACCAATCCTGTGGATAGGTCCTGAGTATGAGGAACCACTTGGGCTTGGAAAACCCTGTTAACATGATTTAGGGCCCATATACACGACAGAGTGTGCATCTGAGTTGGGGGCTGAGTTTATCACGGAATTCAGTCGGATGACATCCAAGTGCATTCATTGATGCATTCATGTCTATGGGGCTTCCCGGATCCATTCCATTCCGATAACACGGAGCAGAATAGGACCTGTTCTATAATCATCTGTGTTATCAGAACTGAATGGATCCAGAAGCCTCCATAGATGTGAATGCATCAATGAATGCACTTGGATGTCACCCGACTGCATTGGTCATCAGTGTCCAACTGGTTGGGGGCCTTACACCTGGCCATTCTTTCACAACCATATTGACAGTGTGTTGTCTGTTATTTAAATGTATAGCACATTGACTTAACCAGTTCCCTAGGTCCATGCACACAACCATGATTTTCAAGGGTCTGTGTGTAGGCCATGAACACAGGTCGCAAAATTCAGGGCAGATGTGTCTGGGTAACTTGATTTTTATGGGTCTGTGAAAAGCACGTACGACACACCAATGTCATCCATACGACATCTGTTCTGGTTTTTAAAACCCCGTACATGCACATGACCCTTGCATGTGTCTTTTGGGGTTATTTTTGCTCATATTATTTAATCAGAATAAAATTTTGGCTTTTAATAGGGCTAGCTCAAGATATCAATTCTTCTACTGTCCTTAGGTAAAGGGTACATGGTCAATATACTCAACCTCTAGAGGAAGATATGATTGTATCAAATACGTCTCTTTATAACCCTATTCATCTCATTAATCTATGTGTAACCTTGAATTAGATGTGTATTTTAGCAGAGAATATGACATGCAGATATGTCTTGCCCACTACGTTATAGCAGACTTTTTTTATTTTTTTAAGGATTTTGGGAAACAAGACTGACCTCTACTGTGAGCAGGAGTCAGACCATGATATTCCTTTATGACTGACACCTCTAAATCACCCAACAAACCACGTCCTAGATCTAGGATGTCCTTCTTTGAGACCAAATGTGTCAACTCTCTGCTGTAAAGGAATATCCACTAGCCACCTGAACATAAGAGCAGACCATAGAACGATTCTGCTATTGTATTCAGTTGTGTGAGGGTAAGGGGGGGGAGGCCTTGTTCCTCTTATTAACGGTCTAAAATAGCCTATCCGCAAAGAGTATATATAAATATAAATATATTGCGTGCAATGTTTTTCATTTTTTAATTTTATTTTTTTAAATAATTATTTATTGTATTATTTATTTCGTATTTAATATGGTCAGCGTTTGATCTGTTTAGTTCACGGAGGGAAGGGGAAGGAGTGGGAGGGGTGACTATGATATTTAACCTGTTCACTGCTGAATTAAATGCTGGGTCTCAGAAATATGTCCTGTTTTTATGTCTACACTTGCGATAACGTATATTCATTCGCACACATAGTCATTAGCTTTAAGGAAAACTAAAAAAGAGAAGAAAGAATGTCTTAGAGAAGTCGAGTTGAATATTCGTACTATTCCGCTGTCCATGACCGATTTACAGGATGCCTAGTACATAGTTAGTGCGGTCAGGTGCGTATTAGGGATTCTTTTTAAACAAACATAATACTGGAAGATGTATTATTTTTTGGAAACGATATGTTTTGCATGACTCTTCTTGCTGAGTAAAATAAGGGTAACAATCATGTCTGAGTGATGCTTTGTAATGTTTTACTACCTGGAAATGTCAATACACTTGTTAGATACATGCAGGTGGCGAACAGTGTGAACACTGGCTAACAAAACTATGCTTTCAAAGAATCATCTGTGTGACCCCCAAAGGTGTGTAGATTTTGTGGTATACCCATGTTACACTAGCGTTAATCTCTCCACCGCATGGGGACCTGTAGGACGGAGAGCCTGTCCGCTAAAAAAGTGGTTACCCACGGATTCCATAGACTACACCACACCATTATACTGAAACCGGCGGAGAGAAAAGTCCTCCGTGCAAGACTTTTCTCTCTCTCTGCCAATTTTAGACGGAATCTGTGGCGGAGTCACTCGAATGCAGATGTGAACCTAGCCTTATTGGGGTTGTCTAAGATTAGAAAAACATGGCTACTTTTTCTAAAGCACTAAAATAAATGGGGCTGAGAAATGCAACCTGAGGAAGTTGCGGTGCTGTTTCTGCAAGAAAGCAGACATGTCAGACTCTCCTTTCAGAGACTCTGTCGCAGTTTCAGCCAAAAAAAATCAGTCAAAAAATTCATGCATGTACGACTTCTTACATCCAGCGGCTTCAGTTAAAAAAGCAGACACTGAATGGACCCCATTATAGTCAATGGGGTCCGTTGGGCTCTGTATGTTTCCGCTGTCTTAGTGGTCCATTTGTCCCTTGTTCTGCTCCTCCAATGGACCAGAACAACGGACAGCCTAATGCAAATGTGAGCATAGCATAAAGCAGCAGCACAAAACTAAAAATACAGAAATATACACACAACAACTTGGCTTAAAGGATACCTGCATTTTCATCATAAGTTGAAATATGTGCAGGGTCTTGCTGGACAGTCTGTTCTATGACTGTATAATCCTTTATTTCTGGTGTCCTATCATATTTTCTGCTGCTAATTGCTCCATTATGGCTGCAGCACATTTTGCATTTCTCCCTGAGGCAGGGGGTATCTACAATAAGGAGCAGTCTGCCCACCCCCATCCATTATTACTGGTTTATTACTACTGTAAACTAGAAAAAAAATACCTGAAAAATGAAGACACTATAGGAGATCCAAGGACACAGGTTATGATGCAGCTAAAAAGATGACACAGAAAAAGAGAAATCTGAGCACAATTAGGAAAGCTGCTTACTGTCTATGACTAACATCCCATCAGCAATAATACAAGCAGCTTTTCAGAAATAGACAAACTCTTCTTACACTCATTGTGCCTCTCTGAGAAGTATACAGGTAGGGAGCACAGAGCAGCAAAGCTGTGTGTAAACCTGCAGAAGACTGTGAAGAGAGGCCTGCTCTCCCCCCTCCACTTCCTGAGTTCCATCTTGAGCTTTTTGGTTTCTAAAAACGGAACTTCCCTAGAACCAGGGAGTGAACAGCAAATTAGGAATTAGGGAGACACGTAGTGGAAGCAACCGTAGAGTGGCTTTTCAGGAAAAAAATGGCAATATTTTTCAATGAAATGCATTACACTTTGATCCATAACTACATGCTCTATTAAATGAGAATAACTCTAGGTTCACACTAGCACTGTCTCTCAGTTGTTCCAGTGCGCGGTTACACACTGTCTATAATGGGGTCCATTGGGTGTCAATCATTTTTAAAATGAAACCGGCAGAGCCCAAGTTGTCTAAAATGTTAGTGACCATTTAAGACTGGGTTCATACAGCACAAGAGAGTGAAACTTTTCGTAATCACTTGATGGACATTCCATGGTCATGTGATGGACAGTTACTATGTAACTATGTGGTGGAGATTCCATGGTCATGTGATGGACACACATGTGCACAGCTCATTACAGTCACAGCACAGTAATGACAATGTCAAAAGTTTGCAATGCACTTTTCTCAAAGCGACTGAAAGCTCATGTAGTAGGGGAGTTAGTGGCTGCCATACAGGCGCTCATCCCCAACACCTACAAGGGTCAGTTATTTTTACAGGAAGCCAAATCTTATCAGTATATTTTTGGCATGTGGGAGGAAACTGGAGCACCTGGAGAAAAAACATGCAAACACATGGTGGTCTTGGCCCGATTCGAACCCAGTGCTATAAGGCAACAGTGTTAACAACTGAGCCACCATGCTACCCTAGTAATGAGCATTGTGTCTTTTAATGAGCTGTGTGTCCATCACATGACCATAGACTGTATATCACATGACCATGGACTGATTTATATTCACTTGAAGTAAACAATGAATGACAGCAAGCAGAGATGTAGAAAACCATGAGGAATTGATACAGAAAGTATAATGGAAAATCAGATACCTTTTCATTATACAACCAATAACATTTATTTGCTGAGACTGGAAACCCGCTTTAATATATCTTTAACTGTGATCCAACCTTATACAGATCCCCTGCATAGACATTGAACTGGATTTTCTAGCAGGTAAAAAGTTTTATTAAAGGTACAGAATAAGTAGGAAGATAAAACAAGCAATGCTCACTGGTCCTCCGTCACTTCTAGTCCTTTGAGTTCTACTTCCTGGTCTGTTTTGACACACAGGAAATGGCGCTCAATCAATCGATGGCTAAGGATCAGCCGATCAATGGCTAGCGCCTGTCACTGTTGTGGCTAGTGATTGGCTGAGCAGCCATTTTATTTATAGTCTACAAATATATTTAAAAAATAAATCAACCTATAATTCTGAATAAATAAAAATATGTAAAAAGTGGCATTCATGAGTGAATATTCATTTTAAAGGTAACCTATCACCTTGAAAATGCAGTCCAGTCTATAGGCAGCATGTCCTAGTTTTGTTTAGTTCTAGTATAACTTGTACTTTATTCTTTTAAATCCCTGCATATTCTGGGGTTAGGAGTCCAGTGGGCGGTCCTACTTGGTGACTGACAGCTATCTCGATAGGCACCCTTATACAGGGAAGGCTATCAATCACTGACAGGACTACCCATTGGTCAACTGAGCCCAGAATCAGCTGAGATCAGCTCCTCCTGCTCTATAACATGCCGCCTGCAGATTGGACTGTGTTACAGGTTTGCTACAAAATTTACACACAGTGCCTTGCATGCCATTTAGATAACAGTATTTAGTATGGGGTGTATCCAGAATTTCATGTTTTAAGAAGATGCAGAGATGTGACTATAGCCTTAGCTGTATGGTTGGCCCTCAGAATGAATTCCACTGGTGAGCCCTAGCCATCCGACACTGGTCTCAACTGGTACATAGAGAAACACACACAGATGCTGCTGCTTCTAGTAAGTGTTTTATTTCACTGCTCATTATTGCTATATAATGAGCAAATGTGTCTTCTGTATTTATGTGCTGTGTATGGGGGACATCATAGCAGCTAGTCTTCTTCTCTACTGGAGCTGAGATTAGGGAAAAATGGTAGTTCGAGATGAAGCCTGTAGAGAAAAAAACTGCTGATAAGGACACAGGTCATATAATAGACAAAATAGCATCATTACTTATACACAGACACATGATGGTATATTCTGAAAATTCATATGAAATGACAATTACTCTTTTAGACTAAGGCCCCACATAGCGGGCCACAGCAAGAAAGTGCTGCGGGAAAAACCGCGGTGGCAACGTATCGCAGTTTTTCCCACAGTGCTTTTCACAGAAAGTCTGCACAGATTTCCTCTGCAGACAGTCTACTTCCATTATACCTATAGGGAAACCGCCAGCGTTTTCGTAGGTATAATTGACATCCTGCGATTTCCAAAACCTCAATGATTTTGGAAATCGAAGTGTGTCCCCTGCACATATTTTTCTGCAATGTGTGGATAGGATTCACTAGAATTACGCCACATGGGGCCCTAGCCAAAGGCTGAGGCCCCACGTTGCGGAAAAGCTTTTTTTTGTTGCAGATTTTGCTATGTTTCTTGAGCCAAATCTAGAAGTGGCTGCAAAAGGAATGTGAAATATAAAGAAGGATCTTATACTTTTAAACCACAGCAAAATCTGCAAAAAAAAAAAAAAAATCTGGAGCCTAAAAGGGTTATCACACATGCACAGTCCAAGTCCATGTGCCCTATTAGTGTGAAGCATTCTCTATGCTTTCACGAGGGAAATGAGTGGCTGCACAGAGATTAGTAAAGGAAAAAGTGTTACTCACACGTGGTTACAGCAGCCCAAACCAAGATTACTAACTATTGAGAAGGACTGTTAAGATCACCCCTTTACATGATTTAATATTAGCAGCAAACACATTTAGACCTTTGTTTGTAAAGCATATGGTAGATAGCAAGATCAATGAACAGAAATTTCAAAGCCCCTATGTGGAAAATGTTATGGGAGGATTTTCATCCAGTACAGCAGTGACACCTGGTGGTAGATGAAAAAAAAATGCAGGTAACGTTCAGGTGAACGGCAGCAGCATGGCAATCCTATATAAAGAAATAGAAGTGGAATATGTCTGTGTGTATTTTCACAAATCTTCTTATAAAGTAGCCTAAGATGAGTTGGACTGAGATGCAAAAACGTTTTACCGTTCTTTACGTAAATTAATTGCAATATAAGCAGTCAGAGGTGTAACTTGAAGCTCCTGGGCCCCAATGCAAAATATATAATAGGGCCAATTTGGGTTGCTTTTTTGCTGCGGTGCGCATGAGTTGCTCCAAAAGGGGCCCAGAGGCTCGGTCGTCTAAAGGGCCCATACAAACCTGGGGCCGGCCCAGAGAGGGGACCCCATTTACCATGTGTATCTATAATATTGGCATCTTCTCATGTTAGAGGCCTTTTCGGTCCCCTGAGGCTCCAGGGCTGTGTAGCAATTGCTACCTCTGCACCCCTATCCCATATCTCCTAACTTTGAAAGGACTGAAAGAGGGATAGAATGTATACATAGCGCGCCACAGAAAATTTATCCCCACCCATTTTGACTCTGCCCACTTCCCATCCATTTCTCCTCGTGCCCCTACACAGTGTAACATCCTTACACTCACCCTGACATGGTATGTCCCACATTATAATGTCCCCAGCAGAGGCTGGTTGTCTTGTTGGCGGGTGATATAGGTCACAATACACACCACTAACTGGATGACAGGAGTCAAAGGGACTACAACCCGAGGCACAGTGAAGCTAATCCCCTACAACCGCCAAAGCTCACCAGCTTTGAGACTTCATCTTCATTCACGTGACTTGTCGGGGTCAGCAAGGGGAGTGATTTTAAAGGTGAAACTGCTCTGTTGTACATGCCCCTGCCCTGCAGTGCTTGTATATGTAATGTGTTTATGTGAACAACTTGGTTGGCGATTGTGATAAAATTGCCCATACAAGATTATGTACAATAAATATGGCCATTTGTTAAATCAGGATTCTGACATGCTCATTATGGTTTAGTCCAGGAAATTCAACCAGCACACTGTCCATATTTCACAGCCTGAATAACCACAGGTAAAGCCGGCCTTTGTGAGTTCTCATACATAAAAATAAATGGCCAATAAATAAATGTATAATTTTATTGTAAAACAATGCAACAATTTTTTATAAATACTTAAATAAAACACAAAGAGCTGAATGTCACTGATCATTCATGTACAGTATCTTATAAATAAAGTCATAAACCTAATATAAATAGTTAAAAATAAAAGACTAGTATACCTAGAAAGCTGATGGTATTAGAAAATGGCACCTATAATCTGGTTGCTGTGGGTTACAGCACCTTTTATCTTCAGTACCAAATTTTATAAGAGTACCCATAGTGCATGAAGGGTTGCAGACCTACAATGCTGCAATATGAAGAAAAGGTGACCACTAGTGAATTATCTTCTATGCAATGTCTAGTATCCAGTGTAAAAGTAATGCAAGCGTTGACATCCTCTGTATGAAGTACGGTGAACTGAAGCCCGCCATTACTAGCAGAGTGTGCATGTAGGGACCTAGTAACGGGATAAGCGACAAGAGGCACACTGGCAAGACTCTGCTGATCCAATCTCTATTTCTTCCCATCGAGATGCCCCACAAAATAGACGAACCTTTACCTGTAAACATAAATTTTTTTATTAATTAAAAAAATAAAAATGCAAAGGGGCAAAGGCTTGACTATAATAACTTGGGGTATTGCTAGAAAAGGGGGTCTGCGAAATGTCTAAAAGTCATAAATGGCGCCGCTGTTGTCCATGAGCTGCGTCTGGTTTTGCAGATCGGCTCCATTCACTTTGTTATGGCTGATCTGCAGTACCAGATGCACTATAATTAAAATATATATTATATATATACACACACACACATATATATATCTCTATCTCTCCCTTTTTCTTAATCTTGTAACACTTTTGCAAGCAAAGCTATATGTTGCAGTATGACGACGTCTGACGTCTTAAGAGAAGACTGAGGGCTTCAAAATGCAGAACAGGATTTCAGTGGTGTGAGCACTAAAAATATTATACATTTTTTAAGCAAGGGGGCAGCCATCAGTGTAGACTGGGTGGGTTTACAGCACTAATTCCTGCACACTCTATATAATTTAAATTTTTTTAAATTTATTTTTCTAACAATAATGGCAAGCAGAGAGGTTTACCATATTTGGATTCCCAGTTAAATAAC
Organism: Leptodactylus fallax; assembly: GCA_947044405.1. Taxonomy (NCBI): domain Eukaryota; kingdom Metazoa; phylum Chordata; class Amphibia; order Anura; family Leptodactylidae; genus Leptodactylus; species Leptodactylus fallax. The sequence goes on along the minus strand of CAMRHE010000138.1, from coordinate 2,055,643 downwards.
CTGCAGTACCGTGCTGTTAATTTAACATGCCAAAAGTTGTAGACAGGTTCTCTTAAACACTCTACAGATGTAGCAGAGTTATCCCAATTTTCTGTTGCGGGAAAAACTGCCTTTTGTTTTTTCACATGCTTATGTTGTCTTCTATGGTAAAATATCACACTGCGACAATTTATCCCACTGCTGGTTAACTCTGCTATATCTGTATTTGGCAACTGTGTTCTACAAATCCCTTGTGCACACAGCATAGTAAATGGCCGCTGACATGTTCCTAAAGCTATATTTTCTCCTTCAGTAACCTTCCTCAGTTATCCTCTTACCTTCTGTGCTTTGCTGATGGTGCAGCATTGTGATACAGATGTTATATTGTGCTTGTACCCGCTGGCCATCAGCACTGAGTACTTGGATGGGAATGCACTGGACTCGCAGTATCCCACACAGGCATTGATGACTTGGGTCCCTCGGCAAGTCCCTTTGCGGTCACTTCTTATAGTGACATTAAATGCTGTGGTGTAAGAGATAAGATGTAATTGTAACCTAGGTTTTTACCAAGTATAGTCTACTACACGTGATACACAACAGTAATGGAGAAATCTAGTAAATTTAAAGTTAATGCCATGAAAAAAAAAATAAAAAAAATTAGCATTTCTTATATGAAAGAAAAGACACTAGATTTATATGAATAATACTGTTCACTAATATGCAATAAATTAAAGAGGTTTTCGGAGAATTTTGGCACTTTGTTATCACTTATCAAATGACTGAAGGTGCTCCACTGTTCAGGCAATGGCTGTGTCCCCTTTCATTGTTTACAGGTACAGCACCATACATCTTGTGACTGTTCCTATTACTGCAATTCAGTCCTATTCATCTGTAGTTGCAGTACCGGGCACAGCCACTGCTGAGTGTACAGGGCTGTGCTTGGTAAACAATAAAGAGGATGTGGCACTCACTTAGCTGATCGGTGGAGGTGCCAGGAGAATATTTTGGTGCTGTACAAAGACACCATATAGTGGATCACAGAGTGCCTATGTCTCCTTACTCTAATGTACAGAAATAAAACAGGAAAATCAATATGCTCTAAATTATTGAATAATAAAAATTTACAATTATAATTTACACTGTCACTTAGCAATTTTTTACAGTACTTTTACCGTAGGTTCCAGCACAACAACAACAACAACGTGTACGCATGACGGAATCTTTATTGTAAAATCTCTTTGCATTGTGATCACTTACGATGGAGGTGACATCCTGGAGTGGAAGCTTCATAGCTCTGCATCTCCAAGCTCAAGATAGACAACATAAGGAGGGCTGAGGCCAAAGTAAGGGACATGGTGAAAATATCTGTGGAGACAATAAATAATGCAATGAATGATAAAGTGCAAAATCCAAGATCACATCAAGGGCATCAGTGAAATGAAAAAGACTCATTTCATTAAAAAAAAAAAAAAAAAAAAATAAAAATGATATATTTTTATTTAACTAAAAGCTAGTCAATTTTTTTCCAATTTAATAACTAAAAAAAAGTATATATTTTATATTAATATAATATATTTTATATGTGGTGGACACAGGTGGAGGACTTGTTACAGTACAGCTATTGTGCCCATCACAAGAGCAGATTTTAATCCAATGAAAGGAAATAAGGCTGGTGATATGTTGGAGAATTTCTTTCAGGAAAATTCAGCAGCATGTTCTACAACAAGCCACCAAGGCAAAAACCACCTACGTGTCTGTAACCCATGTGTGCCCACGTGTCCGTAACCCATGGGTGTTTGCACGCACATTTGCCATTTGACGCAGTGGCATCTTTTGGAGTTGTTTTCCTACAGACTACTCCATAGGTAAAAAAAAAAAAAAAAAAGTTTTCACAGCTCCCTCAATAAGCTGAAAATTTATAAGGGATCCATGAAAACAGGCACCTCACAGATGCAAGACAGTCATGAAAAAAAGTCTCTTCCTCACAGCCATTTTGCATGTCGTTCATCTGCAGATAGCCTTACCGGAGAGTAAATAAACCCAATATGACAGCAAGCAGAGATCTTGAAAACCTTGAGAAATTGATTAATAAGCTGTATTGGAAACATTCATTCTCTAACCATACAGTATGAAAAAACTCAAGGCAATGCAAACACCACCACATTACAAGGAGAAACCCATTTTAAATAAATAAAAAAAAAAGATATATATATGTTTATAGGCTGTCTTACCTGACTAATAGATAGTTATCAAGTGTTAAGGGAAATCTCTCAAGCCCTGCAGTATATATACACCTATGTGTAGTGTAATAAGGCACACCCATCCACACCTCCATCCTTCCCTCAGGGGTTCTCCAGATGATCACTAAAAGGTATCTCATTCATCACCATTGTACTGGAAAATCTGGCATGTTGTTGAATGCCCAATGTATAGTAGGTAGCTATAAAGATATAAGTGATGCGTGGGACACGTCAGTATTATTCATGCACAAGAACAAGCGCACAAGTATGGGAATGGTCTATTATGACTAATAATTCAGGATACTGGCCCATTGTAAAGATCTAGTGAAATGTGTAGAGGGTTTATTCCGTTCTCACATAACATATACGATATACGTACGTCATCTTTGGAAGGTATTTCCTGCTCGTACATATATATCAAGGATCATGTTTAATAAAAATTAAGTAAAGTTAATTTACTGTATTTGTATTAAAAAAGGTTTTCCAGGCAAGTTATTTTGATGACCTATCCTTGGGATAGGTCATCAATATCGGATCAGCGGGGATCTGACACCTGCTGATCAGTTGTTATATGGAGAACAAAAGCGAGTAGTTCTGCTCTGTGTGTAGCGGCCATTAGCAGCAAGTGAATGGGAGCTCATAAGGGTCAAGTTATTGAGACATGACTTGAAATATGAGCCATACCAGGATCTACTCCATAAGAAAAAGGATCTACTGGGTTGCTATCTCAATAGGTGGCACTAAAGAGGCAGCTTTATCCTTTTTGAATCAGAGATAATTTGCATATTCCTTTTCCCACAGAGCATTGCCTGGTCTATAAGGTTCTCTTAACACCCGACAGTCTCCACAAGTAGAAACCCGTATCTCCCAGATCTATATCAAAGGCCTCTCACCCAGTCATCCCACACCCTGCTCTCCACTGATAGTCATGTACCCTGAAACAGGGGTGCAGGCTCCTTGGTAGACATTGGTGTGAGAGGCCAGGAGCAAGTATGGGTCTCCGTAACCTTCGGCAAACAGGGACTATAAATCTCACCTATCTTAGGGCCATCTGGCTCTGAGGGTTTGTGAAAGACCACATCTTTGTCCATTTTTTTTTTAGCATCTGTCAACAGGTACTGTTCCTACTGATTCCTGCACAGTTGGAATTTATGCTGTAGCCCCCACCATTCCTGAGCAATTAATACTGTTAGTTTTGGTGCCTAAGATGCTATTTAGGCTCTGTGCTGTCAGGACAGCGGTGTCAGACAGGAAGGCGTGATTCAGAGCTCCAATCAGAGGCAGCCAGTGTCAGAGCTCAGAATCACACCTCTTGCCTGTTCCTGCCTGACAGTATAGAGCCTAAATAGAATATCAGGCACCAAAATTAACAGCACTTATTGCTCAGGAACAGTGGGGACTAGGGAGAAAAAGTCCAACTGTGCCAGAATCAGTGAAGCAGCATCTACTAAATGATGCAAGGAGCTGGATTTGGTGAAAGGTTCTCTTTAAATCCCATCCATTACACTGCGACTGTACTTAGCAGGTTACCCACAGTGATTTTTTGCATATCCTAATCTGCTGCGAACGTTCAGGATGTGTCCCTAGCCTTAAAATGAAACTTTTGATGACCATCTGCCCCATGACTTGTCTTCATTTATTACTGACACACTGATCACCACATCATGATGTACACAGGGATGAACGCCCCCATAAGGCGCTCACAATTCAGCCCATCTAGCTTGAGGATGTACAGAATTTCGAAAAGATAAAAAGTATCTTAGAAAGGTAATCTGTTAATCCAGCTGTGGTCGGAAATGTCATATTTTCCACTTCGTGATGGAAAAATACGATCACTGTAGAAAGATTTTTCTGCTCAGTAAAGATAAAGGATGTCCAGAAGAGGACTGTAATACCGGGAAAGTGTCTGATGAGAAGAAACGCATCTATAGTACATGTGGTGAGATGTAGAAAGGAGGAACGTTGTAGGTTTATCAATCTCTACATTGCTAGTTTTTGGAATCTGAGCCCACTATATGATAAAGGTCTCCATGAAGTCCCTTCTAAATTGCCAAGTATGTTTTTAATCCAGTTGGGGTCTTCTGACCCAGTGGGTTAGAAATGGTGGAGTCTAGAATGGAGTGGTCTAAATCAGGTGTGATGTGGATCCAGTAGGTGGCGCTGCCTCGGCTGGGCTCCGCCTTCCAGCCGGTCACAGCTAAAGTACTCTGAGCCTCTGCATTTTTGGGTGTTGCATTGTTGAAGTACATGCTAACTATGCCTCTCCTGTATGCAACAATAACCCTAATCTGCCTGGTTTGACGTGTATACAACAGGTGGTGCCTCATACCAAAGGGCTAGTCACATGTAGGAATTTGACGCGGATTTCACCCAGATTCTGCCTCTGATTCGTTTCAATGTGTGGCAGAGTTTGCAGCAGGATGCTGAAAAAAAAACAAAAAAAAAAAAACAATAAGCATCCTGCTCGATCTTGCAAAGTATGGTGCGGCTGATCCTCCCGATTAGGCTCAGTCATCTGCCGCGATGGAATGCCTCTTCATTTTCCGCTGTGTGAATAGACCCTAACAGTCACAGGAGGTTTTTGGGCCTTTTGGCTAAAGTATCTGCGGATTGAAGCTAAACTGGTTTGAAAGCAGAAGGAATGGTGACGGTGGTGTGCCTGAACTCACTATGGAAGGGAGTAATGACACATTTACATGCACTTCACTTTCACACTGTTGAGCGCACTCACCTCTGTTTGGCTTGTCCTTTGGACTAGCACAGATTCTGAAGAATTTTTATCGATCCAGCTGGATTTCTGGGATGTGCGCACATCTTTCTTTACTGCATTTAATTGTCCCTCCTGAGGTCTGGGGGGGGTCTTGTGGGGCCATTAGGTTCACCCTACAACCCTAGCACCCTTCTTCTGACGGGGGTGCAATCTAGAATGAAAATCCTTGGCGGACGGTGAAGCTGGCGACAGTGTTCATGATCACAGGAAACTCTGATCTCAAGCACATAACCCCTCAGATGCCATGGACAAGTGTGATCACAGCATCTGAGAGGTTAATTTCAGTTTAACATTTATACCTGATACTTGGGCAGCTCTCCCATGCCAATATAGCATTGGAGGATGTGTTACTATAGAGTCCTGCTAAGCCAGGACTCAATAGTAACATCGTGCTTTTCCCATAGACTACAATACAGTAGTATTACAGTTTATTTTAATGATTGCTTGTTCGTGATGTAAAAATACTCAGAATTTTTTCTATTTTCCCAGTACATCATATGGAATATTAAATGGTGCTATTAGGAAGTACAATCTGCCCACAAACATCAAGCCCTCACATTGCAATGTTAAAAGGAAAATAAAAAAAAAAAAAAAAAAGGTTATGGCTCTTGCAAAGAGGAAAAAAAATTAAATGGAAATGCAAAAATAAAAATTGGCCCCCCAAAGGGGTTAATAGTGGTTTAACATTTCCATAGATCTGATAGTTATCTAGACCTGGTCAGCCAACATATAAATGTTTACATACAATTTTTGTTCTGTTCAGAATAGTAAATTGAACTTGTATCCATTCATTATTCTAAGAGACCAGAAATGTCGTATCCATGAGTCTCTGAGGTCCGGCCTGTAGGTCAGGTGGCTTGTAGAAATGTCAGCCAGGGATCAGCTGTGTGTTTCTATTGTCATTGCTGAGCGGTCTTTTCGGTGTTTGCCTCTCTGGATGGTAATATTACAATAGGGCAGTACTAACCTTTAGATTATTTTTAATTATAGATGCCGTGCAGTGAATTCTATAGGGCAGTGTCTGACAAATGATTCAGCCAGTGAAACTTTTTGGAGATATGAAATATTACCAAGTGTGAGCTGAATAAAGAACACTGTTCCCTTGTTCTACCTTAGGAATTATACAGCACGTAGCATTCTGACAATGTCATCTCTCTGCTGGCAAAGAGCAATCTTTTGCTCAGTTTCACACGACACATTAAATATTTCACTAATTCAGAAATTGCTTTTGCAGAAACAGCAGAGTTGTCTGACAAATGTAAGTACTAATATAATACTGAAATGTACTGATACAGATCTAAATCTGATTTAATCTGTAATGAAAGGTGACTGCCTCTAAAACCATAAATACATTAAGGCTAAGGCCCCACGTTGCAGAAACGTAGCTTTTTTGTTGTGGTCTCTTGAGCCAAACCCAGGAGTGGAATAAGTAGAAGTATAAGAGCTTTCTATATATTTCTCATTCCTTTTGTAGTCATTCTTGGGTTTGGCTCAAAAAACGCAGCAAATAAAGGCTGACTTTCTGCAATGTGGAGCCTCAGCCTAAAGGGTTCTTTAAGACTTCATATCATTGACCTATCCTTACAATAGATCAAAAATATGACATCGGTGGGCGCCTGCGCTATGTACTGCAATGGTCCCCAACATCTCATGCCTCAGGAGCCATATATAACTTTGAGTGATGGTCGGGAGCTACATTAAGGCTAAAGCCCCATGTAGCAGGCCGCAGCCAAAAGGTGCTGTGGAAAAAAACCACAGAAAAACACATTGCGGTTTTTCCTGCAGCGCTTTTCATAGAAAGTCCACAGAGTTTTTCTACTTACAGCAAAGTGGCATAAGAAATACCTGAAATCTACGTCAACTGGAGAACAGTTCGACTTCTGGACGTTGTGATGGCTGATAACTTGGACAAGCTCAAGAGGGGCCTGGATAAATTTCTTGAAAGTCAGAATAACACAGGTTATGGGAATTAGTCATTCTGGGATAGACGGCTGATCAAGGGGTTTAGTCTGATTGCCATATTAACCCTTACAGCACCAAGCGTTATTGATGCCCCAATGCTCAGGCCAAATTTAGCACTTTTGTATGCGTTGCTTTACACAGCAATATCTTTTTAATGGCTTTGCATATCAGGATGAAGAAGGCTTAAAATAAGAAGCCTTATTTGTTAAATAAGTTGAATTTTTTTTTTTTTGCTAGAAGTAGAAGAATGTTATAAAATGTGAAAAAAAAATGTAAATTTTGTTACTTTTACCTAAAACAAAATTGTTTTTATTTATGCTATTGCACATAAACATATTAAAATTACCGTATATGCCGGCGTATAAGACGACTGGGCGTATAAGACGACCCCCAACTTCTGCCCTAAAAATATAGAATTTGGTATATACTCACTGTATAAGACTACCCCTCTCCCAAATGAAAAAAAAGTCTGCTTTGATTTCAACATGTTAATTTTAATTCAAATGCATATGACATGCAGGTACTGTATATAGCAGCAAAACTGTCACTTATAAACATAAGGTTGTTTCAAACATGTACGGTAAAGCTAAGCTCTTCATTAATATCACAGCATGGATGCGAGGGGAATCTGGCGTTACTGCACCGCCAGCTTTCCCCTCGCATCCATGCTGTGATATTAATGAAGATCCGACATGCTTCTGTAAGTGCCGCCTGTGACCCCCAGCTCTGTGACGCCGACCGCTGTGACGGGGCGGCTGCATTAGCATACAGCGCGCCGCCCCGTCAGCGCGTACTAAGCCTCTTCTAATGACTGTGAGAGGCGGATTGCCGCGCATGCGCGGCGGTCCCAGGAAGCGGCTCTCTACGCGCTGACGGGGAAAAAAAACACCTCACACAGTGCGGCCCCCGTATATCCGGCGTATAAGACGACCCCCCACTGTAGCCATTATTTTAAGGGGTTAAAAAGTCGTCTTATACGCCAGTATATACGGTAGATTTTCTAGTTCTTCTGATTACAGGGGCTACACATTTATATAGTTTGTCAAAAAAATTAGGTTTTATATTCAGCATGGCTTATTTTCATGTGTAAATGAACCAGTAGTTTAGTATAGCAGAGGGCTGTAAAGTGCTTGTGTTATCTCCCGCTAGCACAAGTTCTGCTAGCACAATGTGAATGGGAAGGCTCCTTCACTTTACTATGATCACTATAAAGAGTTAAATTTTATCTATAAAAGTGATGATAAAAGTCATAAAAGCTTCCCTTATCCCTTTGGATCCCTTTGGCTAAAAACGCTGAGTTTTCTAGTACCTGCAAAGTGAATGAGATTCAAAGTGAATGAGATCCACACATTGCAGAAAAAAATCCACTTGCATTTTTGAAAATCGCAGCATGTCAATTATACCTGCGGAAATGCTGGCATTTTCCGTATAGGTATAATAAGGGTAGAAAGTCCGCAGAGGAAAACTCTGCAAAAATGCTTAGAAAAATGCTGTAGAAAAAAATGCAATTTGTTTCCACCACATTTTTTTCCGCAGAATTTTTTTGCTGCATTTTGCTACTTGGGTCTTACTCTTAGGATATGCGAAGTAATTTTTACCTCTGATGGGTCAATTGACATCTGCCTCGTGGAGCTTTTTTTGTCTTTCTCTGGATCAATATAGTAGGCTTATAGGTTGGACTTGATGGTGTCTTTATCTAACCTATGGTTTTATGTTACTATGAAGCACACAGTAATAAACGCCAGACAGTTCCAACTGCAATTCTGCTATGGAAAATGCAAAATGTACATATGCTGTGAATACTTACCAACTTTAAAGATGGTAAAATAGCTTTGTTTAAGTCCTGCCATCTGGCCTGTCCATGGACATGCCCCAGGGGATAGGTCATCAGTATGTGATCTGTGGTGAGTTGCAGCGCTGCTCATTTTAGTTGAATACGAGCAGTGGTGTATGCGCCGCTCATCCACTAGCAGCTTCCGGCAACTGGAGGCTGCTAGAACAGATGAACTGTGCGGAGTTCAGTTGTCAGATCCCCACAGATCACATACTGATGACCTATCCTGTGGATAAAAATCGAATTTGGGGCTGAAATGTCCGCTTAATCATCTTGGTTGTTCAAAAAAGAAGATACCTCCATATATGTTTATGCTGTATATTATAAATCCTCCCTGCAATGTTTATGCCATATTCTTAGAAAGATGGACTAACACTGTGGAGAATTTTCAATATATGTATTTTACTTGTTGCACTTTTCATACATGCTAAGCACATTTATTCAGAAGCAAAATATTAACTAAACAGGGAAACAGAATGAATTGTTCTTCAGGGGTTTACACTTCGGCCTCAGGATTGGATATTATTCAGATTGCCTTCTCCCAAACAGGTATCTGAGTAAAGTGAAGCTGACAACAAAGATAACATTATTGAAATAAGCCACTGCCTGTAAGTGTATTACAGCACGTGCCGCCTCTCCTGATACTCATGCTTTAGTAAATGCCTGTTTTCCCCATAAAATAAAAATGCCCAAGCATCTTTTATTAGAATACTATGTTTTTTTTGTCCTTTTTGTTACCCACTTGATAACATTGAGATAGAGTTGGATTGGGTGGATAGGGGTAAAATGTTATGAGAAACAGTATACTATGTTGCCATTCCTCTGTTATCTTCCCAATCACAACATCATCCAGTCTGTCTGGGATGACATGAAGAGACAGAAGGATTGGAGCAAGCCTATATCCACAGAAGATCTGTGCTTAGTTATCCAAGATGGTAGAAACAACCTCCCTGCTGAGTTCCTTCAAAAACTGTCTGCAAGTGTACTGATGGAAGGCAAAGGACAAAGGTCACACAAAAGCAGGCTATGCCTACATGGCGATTTGTAGTCATGCAACATAAGATCACACCTCAAGTATAGTAAATGCCACCCATAACTTGCCAAAACAGTGACCCTCAGCCGAAGTTCAACCTTGCTCTGCGCCACCATATTCAATATTATTAGTTGTAACTGGCAGTGCCACATTTGCAAACTTAATGTTTCATGGCCACAACTCACCATGTCCTAGTCTCAAAAAAATCATAGACATAATACATGCAAAACAAAGAATAAAAAGGACCCACACAGACACATACTGTAATAGTTACCTCTTTAGCCATTCCATTAAGCCCCCAGCTTCCTGAGAGTCATGATCCAGAGTTGGGCATGGAATCCTGCTTAGTTGATCTGAGTGGCCAGTTATATGATGTTTGTCATTATCTGTAATAAATAATGTAAATCTGCCATAAAAATACTAGAAAAAAAACTTACCATGCCAAACCAAACCAAACCAAACGGATGCAACCAGAGAGAACGACAGTCACTTCTCACCAAGCTTCATGCAGTCTTCTTTGTCCTGAATTTCTTCACCCTTACTCTATTGAATCACAAAAAAGAAAATAGCAAATGTGACAAAGAATTCTAGGTTAACATAGGATCAGACTCCAGCGTAAATGTGGCGCATCTTAGACACGTTTTGCCGCATCTAGTTTACACTAAAAATTTTTGCAACTTACTGGCTTAAAGTAAGCTAGCTAAAAAGTGGTATAAACATAGACAGTGTAAAGATACAACAGATTTATCATCCAGCGTCAGTCACTGCGATAAATGTGGCGCATTTTCAGACTGCCTGTCTAAGTTTACACTGTCTAAATATTAGTAAATGTGAGCCATAAAGAGTTATACAAAAAAAAAAATCATGGCATAATGATGAAGACCCTAAGAGGGAACTATCACAAGATCAATGAGATAAGGTGGGTCATGCTTCCCTGGGGTATGTTTTCAGAACGTTGTGTTGGTCCTCTGTTATGCCTTCTAGAAATGCATGAATAAATCAATAACTGGGTGTTACACACTTTCATGTAGTCAGAAAAGTACTTACAGTACCAGATTGGGTCATCAATTAAATATCTATAGGGTTCTATCACCGTCTAACCCCGGGGGGCTTCTGCCGACCACTTGTTTGAAGAAGCTGCAGCATTCAGTTAAGCGCTGTAGACTCTTCAGGACTTACCAAGCACAGCACCATACAATTGTACAGCGGTTGTATTTGGTGTCGCAGGTCAGCCCAGGCCATGTGGCAATGAATGTGAAATCACATGGCCTGTAAAGCAAAATTTAGGGAGCTGAGCCTGACCCCCTCAGACCTGGACTCCCTCTTATCTTGATAGGACATGAATTAAAAAGTCCTAGAAGCCTCCTTTAACCACTTCCATACCAGATGCTTTACCCCCTTTCCAGACCAGACACATTTTCGGGTTTTTTTGTGCGGTTTTGAGGGCTGTAACATTTTTATCATTTGCATTATTCAACTAAATTCTGCGTCTCTTTTTGGTGACACATAGGGCTTTATTTTTATGTTGTTTTTATTTTTGCATGTGTTTTAATTTTTTTATATCCAGGAAAATATAAAAAAAGGGGGGAAAACGTGTCCGTTTTTCACTTTTCATTTTTTTTTTTTTTAATTTAATAACACAAAGTGCTACTAAAAAACTTTATAAAATAGTTTTTACTCTCCGTTATGGTCATTTTTATTTTTTATAGTGTAGTCGGGGGAAGGGCTATAACCTCTAATAAGGGTGTTTTATTGGCGTATTATTTAATTTTTTAAATTATTTTATTTACATTTTTTTTTTTACTTTTCTATTATTCTATTTATTTTTTTTTTTATTTTTATTTTTACATTTTTTTCCCCATAAGGTCATAATAGACCTTTGGGGCGATCTGATTACTTTTTTCTGTTGGGGAGGCTGATTTTCCCTGTAACTGGGGCTGGTACATTTAGCCCCAGTTGCAGGAGGAATACAGCCGTCTGCCCGTTACTATAGAGCTGATTTGGGTCCTGTAGGACCCAGCAGCTCTAACAGACTCTGATCCCGGTGGATCACATGACCGCCGGGTCAGAGGGCAGCCACAACATGTTGGCGCCCATAGCTGTGTATATAGCGCTCATTTAGTGCTGTATACACAGCGATCGGGATGGCAGGGAAGGTAATAAACCTTCCCTGTCTTCTCTCTGGGAGCTCCGGCTGAAGTTACCGGTACATCTTTGCAGAACTAGACAACCACCTTCCATATGTATATAGTCTATGGACGGTACGGAAGTGGTTAACAGGTCCTCTTCCAGTAATATTCTGGTATTTTATTATTTTCACCCAAATTCACCCAGAACCAGCCTTAAACCCGGACAAAAGATAATATTTGACAGCAAAGAAGCTTTCACTTTAATAATACATGGCAGGATGGATCTACACAAAGTACATAGGTTGTTCCTTGTCTTTTTAATAAAACAAGTCACAATTGTTACCTGTGAATTTGTGTACGTGCGCTATGAGGAAAAGTCTCTTATGTAATTAGGTGTAATAATCTAATTTGCTAATGAGTCAATGAGTCGGAGACTGTTGTATGAACAGATCAGTCTTACATTGTAATTTATCTAGAAGTACAAAGAAAGGAGTTTTCTTATTATTGATTCTTACAATGCTTCTCTTACACGCTGTCCGCCGTGAATATGACCTAAATGTCAGAAAAAAGGATTGGGAAAGGATTGAAACGGTTTGTTTAAAAATCCATTCACTTCAATGGGTTTTTAAAGAAATGCGCAGGTGTCCGATTGCAGCCTCTGCACCGCAAAGCCGGTTTTTTTGGTCAGACACAAAGTCCTGCATGTCCAACTTTGTGTCCGAGTGTGAGCGAAGCATAACAAGTCTTTCTGACCTAGTTCCAACTGCCAAATCCTGAGACCAAGTCCTGAGTTGTGCCCTCACCTGGGTCCCCCTTCCAGGTCCTCACTAAACTGAATAGAAAAATAGTATAAAGTCACTTAAGGAAAAATTGTTGCTGTGCATAAGATATTGGTGCTGATAAAAAAAAATGTTGGATGGAATATGTATAAAAGTTTTCCACTAAAACTAGAGGAAAGCCAGGTTCACACAAGAAGCTTAATGTGCTGATCTACTGTGGAAAATCCCAGTATCAGAGGGATCTATGATGCTTTCATTGGGGTCAGTAGACCCGTTATCAGGTCATCTTAGCCTAGGCGTGCAACGAACAGGAGGAATCGTACAGTCATCCAAAACCACTCAATCCAGCTTATCAAATTTCAGGCTAAGGCTCCACGTTGCGGAATTGCAGCTTTTTTTTTTGTTGCAGATTTTGCTGCGTTTTTTGGAACCAAAGCCAAGAATGGCTACAAAAGGAATGGGAAATATATAGGAAGTTCTTATACTTTCAATCCAATCCTGGCTTTGGCTCAAAAAAGCACAACAAAATCTGCAACTGAAAAAGCTGTTTTTCCCTAACGTGGGGCCTCAGCCTCATGGGGCTAAAAAACTTTGCTTTCAATCAGGCTTTTATGCCCCTCCCACATGTCACAGATTGGAGCTAGGGACTTATAAATGTGATCATCTTCAGATTTTAGTGGCACCTGCTATTTCCTCAATTTGCAAAAACTTACAGCTAGTCTTTCTTGGTTGCAATTTCAGTGTTGAGGAGTGTATTATTAAATGTCGGCCAATGTACAGTATATGTAGACTGCAATATTTTACACTGCAAGTAACATGTGGCCGTAGTGTTGTACTACAAAGGAGTTAATATATCCATGAAACATGCAGTGTATGAATGCATCCTAAAAGTATCCTCACATGATTTATTTATGCAAGTGAAGTTATACATCAGACGCTAGTGTGAACCTAGTATGATCCAAATTTTGAAAGTACTTTGCATTAAAATAATGGAGGAAATGGCTTGTGCCAAATTTATTTATTAAAGATGTTCATGATTTCTTGCTGAAAATAACTGGTATATATATATATATATATATATATATATATATATATATATAAGTATATAATGTGTGTATGTTTGTGCGTGTAGACCATGAAGGTGGCCTAAGAGCACCAATGTATGAAATGTAACCATGTGAGCCACTCTTATATCCAGGCATACTACCGATAGCTCTTTCCTATTGCTATCTGTTCCACTAGGTGGATAAGGATATCAGTATGGAAATACCTGAGTATCTTTCTCTCTGCTGCATTCAGTTTGAGATTCTGCAGTAATAAACATAAGTATAAAAAATTATAACAATATCCGATACATTAGAATTTTTTTAAAAATAAAACTAAATAATGTTGAATATAATGTAACCTTCCACATGTATGGATATGCTATAAATGTATGATATATACTGCAGGTCCCATCTCTGCTTAGCTGTTTTCCTATAACTCCTAAAACAATGAATGGAAAGAGCTACACACATGCATGGCCACATCTCCATTCAATCTCCACCTAGATGAGGCTGGTGGAGGTCGCCTCACTAAATTGGACAGGAGTTGGAGGACCAAATTCATGTCTTGGACCCCTACAGGTGAAACCCTGAGATGGGAAAGCCCCTTGAGACTAAGGCTCCATGTAGCAAGCCGCAGCCAAAAAGTGCTGCGGTAAAGACTGCGCTGGAACGCATTGCGTTTTTTCACAGAGAAAGTTTTCCTCTGCGAACTTTCTGTCCCTATTATACTTATACAGGAAACGCCGTCTCCGCATGTACAATACGATTTTCAAAAATGCGGGTGTTTTTGAAAACGCATCTTTTCTGGAGCGGATTTTTTTCTGCACTATGTGGATGGGATTAGCCTGAGGTCCATCCACTTTGCAGGTACTGTAAAATGTAGAGTTTTTTTGACGCGTTCAAAACACTGCATTTTCGCAATGTGGGTACTGGGCTTAGGCTGAAGTATTAGGTTAATGTTGCCCCAGGGCTTTTGTCACTTTGGAGACAGTCTTTTAAGGCTGTTGTTTGAAAATGCCTGATGCCTATTGTTTTGCCGTACTGTGTAATATGCTTATGTAATATGTATTGTATATGATGTACAGATGTATATTATATACTGTGTATATATGCATTGTAAAGTGCTATATGTGCTGTAAATAAAGAACATTTACCGCAAACTGAAGCATAAGGCTCCACATATACTGTGAAGACATATGGAAACGGCTGCAGGAATTTCAGCCCATGTTTAAACTTTAGGCGAGAAGCACTGCCCCATTTACTCTTATCTTGATACCAGTCAAAGAAAATTCTTCATCAGGGAGAAATAACCGTCTCACCAGTACCAAAACAGTAGTATAAAGAAAAAACCACAATCCTGTGCTGAGCTCTGACCACCATGTTACCCACAGCCGCCAGGACTACAAGCGTTGGTAGTGTCTATATAGTAAATAACCATTCATAGCACTTTACTTTAATACGTGTGACAATACAAAGAGGTTTGTGCTCACATGTGCAATGAGAAAGCTGTTTTCTATCAGTGTCCTTGTGAGAGTCTAAAAGCAGATATTCAGCTGACCTATATAGTATAGTGACTATAAGAACTTTCCCATTGCATTATATTTACATCATCATTCAAAGGATACAGGGAAAAATAAGGAAATGTCTTGTAGTAAAAGGTTGTAAATTGTCATGGTTGGCAAGTATGGCCCTAACAGATTCCTGTGAAGAAGAGAAAGCAAGATAATATAAAAAAAACTTGAACATGTCACACATAAAATGCAGGGTAATCCAAGGCAGCATGTTATAGAGCAGGAGGAGCTGAGCAGGTTGATGTATTCTGTAGTTTTGATGGAAAAGATTCAGAAGTACAACTTGTTATTTATATATCTATTCCATCTATGCTTAGAAGCAGCCATCTAGTCATAGGGTAGATCCCATCAGTGATTGACAGCCCTCCATGTATGAGTATGCATATGGAGAGAGCTGTCAATCACTGATAGGACCGCCCACTGGACTCCTAAGCCCTCCTAATTTTTTCTCATTATGGGTCACATGGTTTTGCTGTCACTATGCAGCCAGTAGAGCTTTGATGCACATGAAAGTGGTGCAAAACAGCCGTGAAAAACATCCAGTTTTCATGGCCGTCTTGCACCAGTTTTCATGGCCTGGTTCTGACCCCGGGTTGTGATTAGAACCATCCTCATTTCCCTGGTCGCTCCACCCCAGAACTCCCAGGTCTAGCTACAACAAACACCCAGGCCAGGTAAGTTAATTTCAAGTCCCTGGATAAGTATCAGCAGCCCGAGAATTGCATTTGGAGCACTGTGTGGCAGCGCCCTTATTCTTTTCTTACTTACCAATAATTCACTCATAACTTGCTCAATGTTTTCTGTGTCTTCTGAGCTACAATGGCAAAAATAGTTATTAAATGCAGTAAAATATTTAGAAGAAAACATACGTGCTGCAACAGATCTGCCACATGTAAATCTTTACTGGAATCTTAAAGGCATATTTCCAGCTGAGGTATCTATGGCTATGCATTTTTTATGCATGAGGGTCCCATCTCTATTCAGATGTGGACTGACACCTCCCAGAACTATGGAATAGCTGTTCTCAGCAGCTGATACACAGCGTATAGTGTAGGAAGCAGTGGCTGAATGCAACATTCATATTGGGAGCTCATCTGCAGTACATGGTTTGGCCACTGCAGAGAACAGCACTGTCTGCTTCCTGCTCCATTCTCTGTGTGTCAGCTGCCGAGAACAGCTGTTTCATGGGTAGGAACCCCAACGATCTGGTATTGGTAGCCTATACTTAGGATAGGTTATCAAGATTTTTAGCCTAGAAAACTCCTTTAGGCTAAGATCCCATGTAGCAAGCCGCAGCCAAAAAGCGATGTGGAAAAAAATGTGATGGAAACGGTTTTTCTCACAGCGCTTTTCACAGAAAGTCCACAGAGTTTTCCTCTGTGGACTTTCTGCTTTTATTATACCAATGCAGAAAACACCAGCGTTTCCTTAGGTATAATTGACATGCTCCGATTTACAAAACCACAAGTGTTATTGAAGTCGCAGCATTTCTGCTGCAGATTTTTCTCTGCAATGTGTGGATGGGATTAGCCAGAATCCTATCCACTTTGCAGGTACTGTAAAATGCTACGTGGGGCCCCAGCCTTAATGTTGTGGATTTCCGTATTCCCCAGAAGGGAATAACCCTTGAAGTTTCTAATAAGCCACAAATGACTCCTTAAGGCCAGGGCCCCACATGGCGTAAACCGATCCACACATTGCAGATTCCCATACACACATTGCGGTAACTTACGCGCAGCGGACACGCTGTGATTTCCAAAACCATTGCGGTTTTGGAAATCGCATCATGTCAATTATATCTACGGAAACGTCGGCAGTTTCCCTATAGGTATAATTGAAGCAGAAAGTCTGCGTTGCTGCCGTGGTTTTTCCCACAGCGCTTTTTTGCTGCGGCTTGCTAAATGGGGCTTTAGCCTAAAAGTTTGTCAGTCACAGATCCCCTACTTTGTCCTTGTTGAATGCCTGGGTATAGGGATTTTCTCAGCTTATAAAATTGATGACCTATCTTTCAGATAGGTCATCAATCAAAGACTCGTGATGGTTATTTGGGGTAACCATGGAGGTGCCAACACCCAGGACCACCAATGATAAGCTGTTTGAAGAGACCACAGCTTTCAGACATGCACTTAATAAACACAGTGATGTCACAGTGCAGGAATAATGCACACAGCAGTATCACAGTACAGGAATAATGCACGCAGTGATGTCACAGTACAGGAATAATGCACATAGTGATGTCACAGTACAGGAATAATGCACACAGTGATGTCACAGTACAGGAATAATGCACACAGCAGTATCACAGTACAGGAATAATGCACACAGTGATGTCACAGTACAGGAATAATGCACATAGTGATGTCACAGTACAGAAATAATGCACACAGTGATGTCACAGTACAGGAATAATGCACGCAGTGATGTCACAGTACAGGAATAATGCACACAGTGATGTCACAGTACAGGAATAATGCACACAGTGATGTCGCAGTATAGCGATAATGCACATAATGATATCACAGTACAGAGATAATAAACACTGTAATGTCACAGTACAAGGATAAAAAACACAGTGATGTCACAGTACAGGGATAATGCCCACTATGACATCATAGCACAGCGATAATGCACAAAGAAAAAGATCACTGTGTACACTGTGACATCACAGCATATGAAGAAAGTCATTATAATGATGTCATATGCAGGCATTTTGTTTTTGTGCATTTTTTTCACATCCTCTTCCACCATCCATAGTTATTACAAACTACAGCCTAGGTCTTAGTAGAGATGGGCCCCTTTAGTTGTTGGGCCCTATAGCAGCTGTTATGTCTGCTACCAAAGGCATAACTTGATGTGAAATCTGTAATGTGGCCCCGACCTTGTGTTATTTAGAATATTGGTATATTTTATGGGGCAGACGGACCTTTGGGGTCTCCTTAGGGCCTGGTAGCGCCTGCTGCCTCTGCACCCCCTATAGCTATTCCCATTCCTGCCACCCTGCTAGTTACACACATGCTCATATCTTCTCACTGTAAATCTTACCAAAAATGGACACCATATCGGATTTTGAACTTGTAGACATATTTTGTGGTATGGAAGAATCGTGTTTCTGGGCGCGGAAAGGAGAACGGCTTTATAGGCATTTTGGCAGAAATGATCCTATGCATAAAAGCAGAATATAGATGTATATTTATGTGTGTGAAAACCTTATTATATGACAACAAGTAATATTCTGCACATGGAGACCTTCTTAGTAGAGGAGTGGAGCACAGTCAGGGGAGCCAAAGGTCCTGGAAATATAAGAGCTGACTGGAAAGCAGTGAAGATGGAGGGGAGACCAGCACTACTATTGGCTCATCCTAGTCATGTGACCACATGGTTACTATCCTATACAGACAAGAAGCATACACTGCCCATAGCAACAATCAAATTCTAGATAAGGCTAGAAAATGAAAGAAATGATCTCATTGGTTGTCTACTCACTGTGTATGAGGCTCTACTGCAGTGACCTCCCACCTGTGACTCTCTGCAACTTGCATAACTACAACTCTCAGCATGCCCCAATAACCTGCACTGTCAGGGATGAAGTTTGTAGAGCCACAGGTTGGAGGGAAAGCCATGGAAAAAAGCTGAATGCATCTCCTTCAGAGAGAGTAAACTCCTGCTGTCCCACACGTAGGGAGTGTTCACACTTAGGAATTTGACGCAATCTGCCTGAAATTCCACCTCAAATCAGCCTCCCATTCATTTCAATGGCAGTGGCAGAATTTTTCTGCCAGCAGAAAAAATAAGTGTCCTGCTCGTTCTTCAGGCGGATTCCATCGGACAACTCCCATTGAATTAAATTGGGAGAAGGAAAATACACCTTTACCATCGGCGCAGAATTTGGAATTTGGCCCTGCCCAATAAAGGCAAATTACAGTGCCACCCTTCTCCAAATTCAGTGTCTTCTGCAGACTTTCTACCCCTATTATACCTATACAGAAAGCTCCAGCCTTTCCCTAGGTATAATTGATTTGCTGCGATTTTCAAAAACACGTGCATTTATGAAATCGCAGCTTTTCCACTGCAGATTTTTTTCTGCAATGTGTGGATGGGATTAGCCAGAATCCCATCCACTTTGCACTTACTGTAAAACGCAGTGTTTTTTTTTTGCTGCGGCATTTACGCCACAGCCAAAACACTGCTTTTTCTCAAAATGGGGCCCTGGTCTTAAATTCAGAATAAAAATCTGAAGAGACCTGCTTCAAATTCCTGAAGCAGAAATTTTCTGCTTGACGAATTCAGTGTCAAATTCCTACATGTGTAACATAATTAGAGATGAGTGAATCGTTTCTGCAGAAGTAGAATTCGATCCAAATTTCAGGAAATCTTCGATTCGCCACGATTCTGGATTTCCTGATGCTTCGCGGTAACGAATATTTAGTAAGAACCTTTGTGACATCAGACGGCTACATGATGTTCTCTAGTGATGTGATTGGGTAGGCGTGTCTTTGCTTGTTAGCAGATCCTTCCTCATGAATAAAAGTTGTCCGTGATGGAGAGCGAGAAAGAGAGAAACATGACTGCGGCATCCAAGGGCTTCCGCCATTTTGCCGCCCACCCTGAAAGTAATTCGGATCGAAGCAAATTTTTTTTGAACTTCGAATCGAACTTTTGAGAAATTCGCTCATCTCTAAACATAATATTATTAAAATAATTTGTTAATAGTCACAAAATTTATTATTTATTATTACTTATATCATAAATCCAACAGAATAAATAAAGGAAAAAGAAAAATTAATTAAAATATATTCAGCAAGAAAGTCATTTTGTTTTATTTTATTCATGTTTCATGTCGATTGATTTCAAAATGTATTCTCCATGTTGTAAGAATTATGATGGTTATGCTTAATCTTCTTCTATGTCCCACAGAACAAGATGGCCTTCCAGGTCTTCTGAATTCTCTAAGGTACCTATTATATCTGTATTGTTGGTAGTCACACTGTCCTCGGGTGTCCATTGCTGTTCCTCCTTGCAAGACAGAAAATGATTTCCATAATACAGTTTTCATCATGTATAAGACTACATACATAGTCACACAGAAATGTTTTCCCCACTTACAAAACTAGAATGGAGAGTGCATAAAATGTTGCCAGTGCTCTGCTGACTAAATACCTGCAGGGCTCCAAACCTCCTCTGGTATCAACATCAGCGCAGTAACATGTGCCCTGGGATCTTCATGGCATGAATTTCCATGGCTGAGCAGCTACATGCAAGCCTTACATCACCAAACACAATGCCAAGCATCAGATGGAGTGGGGTGGAGTAAAGCCTCCACTGGAAGCGGGTTTGGTGAATGCCAGGAGAACGTTACTTCCCTGACTGTATTGCACCAACTGTAAAGTTTGCTCGAGGAGGGATAACGCTATAGGGTTGTTTTTCAGGGGTTGGCCTAGGAACCTTAGTTTAAGTAAAGGGAATTCTTAATACTTCAGTGTACCAAGACATTTGGGACAATTGTATGCTACTTTGTGGGAACAGTTTGGGGAAGGCCCTTTGCTGTTCCTACATGACTGAGCCCAGTGCCCAAAGCAAGGCCCATATAGGCATGGTTAGGTGAGAGTCCTGACCTCAACGCAATCCAAGTCCTTTGGGTTCAACTAGAATGCAGATTGTCATCTTTGGGATGAACTAGGATGACGTCTCAAAATGCTATTTCCTATCTACATATTCTTACTTCAGGCCACTTCTGTAAAGCTTCATAGATGCAGGCTAATAATCCCACTGACATGACTAAAGGCAAGAGCGCCTCCATTCTCCATCCCTTCTTAACCTCTCCTTCTCTCTTTCGTATCCATGGCTGACTTTGGCAGGATTCTTCTCTATGAATTAAACAACCTAGACAGAGGAGGAGACACAAAGCGTAGGCAAGTATCATTCTGCCCAGCATAGCTGAATGTGTTCCATGGAGCTTTTTGAGAAAGTACATTGTATCTGACACCGATTGTGACATCACAAATCAGTTTAGGAACACCTAACCTACTGTAATATACAAGCAATCGAGATTATACAATCCTCTAATATATACTTATTACCTAACCTACTTCCTCTACAGGGGGGAGACAGTCAAGTAATAGTACAGGACATCAATAGGGAATATGTTATAGTCTGCCCATAGCAGTCGGGGGCACCCAGAGGTGTTTTCAACATCCTGTAGCTTTTCTCTTCTTTTATCAGCCAGCCTGCCGACCTTGCAAATAGAGCTAATCAGGTAATACATATTTTGGGATATTTGCTAAAGATACACTTGTACCTGCAATATTAGGTTTAATTCACACTACATTTGGTCATACACTTGACAGTGCTCACGTAATATTAAAAAAAAAAAAACATACAATCTATTTATAATAAGAGGTATGTGTAACTTCAGCCCCAATGTGCATAGTTATTTTACTGGTAATGATAGTGTGAACATATCCTTTAACCCTTCAAGGACGCAGGGTAGTTTGGATGATCAATTGTCCTGGGGTCATGTACCCTAACGCCTATAACTATTTTACTGTTTAGTTGATGGAGACATTGTATGGGCTTTTTATTTGCGGGGCTAGTTGTAGTTTTTATTGGTCCCAATTTTTTGTATTATGACTCAATTGCTGTTTTTGAGGGGAAGCGAGGTGACTGAAATACATTAATTTGCGCATTGCGGTGTATTTTTTATGGCGTACAACTTACGGATAAATACCATTATTTTTGGATAGTGTGGACTTACACGTACATGTTTGTTTATTTTATTTTATTTAGAGTATTTGGGTTTTTTTTTAATTAAGGGGTGTTTTGTTTTTTTAACCTTTTAATATTTATTTTTTATACTTTTTTCCTATCCCACAAGGGAATTTGAACCTGAGATCTGCTGATATACTGCAGTATGTCGCACATAGGCTCCCTGGCTGCCAAGGCAACCCCTTGAACCCCGCAATCTCATCGAACCACCGACGTGCTGTGTTTGCTAATGATCACAGCATCTGAAGGCTTAAGATGCAGGAGTCGGAGTATTTTCCGACTTGGTGGCTAGACCTGGAAGTCATGCCACAGGCAAAGCTCCTGTGCCTACGGCATGAAAGCGCCATACTATTACAATGCTGAGCATTAACTATACGCTCAGTGCGAGGTATTAATACAGAGCTGGAAGGAGTTAAAGTGTATCTCCAATTATTTAACAACTTGTCAAAAATAAATAGTACTTTGTAATATATACGGTTAAAAAAATATGTTTCCTCCATTTATCTGGTTGAGTTACTTTTTACATAGAAGTCTATGGAGAGGGGAAGGAGGGGAGGAGGCTGCTGGAAAAGACACACTCTGCTACACTGTGAGCGAGAAATAACTGAATTAAAGAGGTAAGTGCCTCAAGGAGAAGAGAAATCAAAGGATGGAGAAAGAAGGAGCTGATCCCTTTGATCTTGGCAGATTAGTTCTCTATATGTGGCTATGCTCTTTTGGCCAATTGATAGATTTGCTGCAAATTAAAGGCAAAAATCAATTAGTATAATCTAATTTTTGTACTAGAAATTTTTAGTGACAGTCTAAGGAATTGGAAATTTCTGATCATGGCGCAGGGCGTGTAAGTGGCAGGTGGATGACGTTTGTGGCATGCTGTGGTTTTGGAGGAGGCTTTGTGTCTTAGTCCTTGGAAAGTATTCACTCATGGAAAATTTAGAGAGGGGATTATTCAGATTATGGAACTTCCAAATAGAGTAAGAACAGTCCAAAAATATATATTAAAAGAAAAGGTGGAAGGGAGAAAGGATTATTGAAAACAACAGAACTATTATGGCGAAGATTTTGGTCTAGTCTAGTATTGAATAGACTACTATTCTACATAAATTAGACTAAAAGCTGTATTTACAATACATATAGGATGGCTCAGGGATTAGCACGGCTGCATTTTAGTGCTTGGGCTCAACTGATAAGTACACAGAGGTTTTATGTTTCTTTAAGCTTCATGCACATGACCCACTGTGCATACTGAGGGTGTTCTGATTTTTAACAGGATCTTGGATAATAGTCAGATAACACCCAGGTGGGTACCTACCGTCTTACATTGTTTTAAATGGGAGTTTCAGACCTATTTTGACGGATCTGGATAGGACATGCTTTATAACTATAGGAATTAAACGGACCATCAGAACACCCAAAGCATACACACTCGGTCGTGTGCGTGAAGCCTTAAAGGGTTTATGCTGTTACCGACACTTATTTCCTATCCAAAGGCCAAGGGGATAAGTGTCTGATTGCTAGGGACCCAATCACTGGGTCCCCCAGTGATCAAGGATGGGGAACCGAAAGTTCCCCTAAAGGCTCCATTCACTTCTATGGGGCTGCGGCCATTGCTGGAGATAACAGTCCCGGCACCTCCATAGCAGTAAGTGGGGCGCTGGTCACAAAAGCGCACTGGTGCTCCATTCACAAGAATGCTTTAGGGGGACTTTTAGTACCCCATCCTCCTGATCACTGGGGGAACCGGTGATCGGGTCCCCATGATGAGACACTTAGCCCCAGTGTCCATAACTGCAAAACCCCTTTAATGTACAATATGGTCCTTGATTTTTGTCACGCCACTAGACCAGGACCTGGTGGTAATGAATATATTCAGTTTGGTATATTATAGGACATATAAATAATACATACAAAAAACAAAATACATCAAAAAGCAGAAATAAGACAATTGTCATGTAAAATCTTCTTTATTATCTGTATTGTTTATTGGTAACTAGGTGTCTTCACATTTTGGAAAAGCAAAATCTTTCAGACCAATAAAGGTGATATAATTTAATAACATATAAAAACATAGCTGATCCAGAAGAAGAAGATAATTCCCTCTAACACTTCTAAATCCTATCTCACAGTGAAATGTAAATCCCTGAATTCAAGTTCAATCAAGAACTATAACACCTTGTAATTCTCCAGGACGCAAATATCCTCCGAGCGCGAATGTCACGTTCCACAGGAAGATGTAACATCTACACAGCAAAGAGACTAGACTTTGTCATTCACCATATAACCAGCTTTCTGCTTTAATATATATACTCACACATTTAGTCTTATAAATTCAGAATATTTTCCAAAGGTCGAGTTCAGACATTGCACTGCGTGGGGCATTTGCTTGATACCTATTTAACCTCTTACCACTGAAATCAGTTTTTGGCTTTTATAATCTGCTCATTTTTTCAACCTTGATTTCGACGAGTCAAATCTTTTTTTATTTTTGATGTAAGTCTATGAGGGTTTTTTTTTTTTTTTTTGTGGGATGACATAGATTTAATGACTCCATTTTGGTACATTTCCATATAGCATACATTACATATAGGTAATGACTTGTTTTATTTTTAGGGAATTATTAGGTATTATTTCTATGGAATTCATCTTGCAGTGCAAATCATGTTAAAGAGGCCCTTTAATGTCTTCAGAGATGGGCGGTATTATATACCGCTACAAAGCCGACAGAGCGCTGAATTCAGAATGTCAGCTTTGCCAGTATAAGCTGAAGTGAAGGAGATATCGGTGCTGTTAATTTTGCCACTAATATCCCTCCACTCTCAGAAGGGCGGAACTTACTTCTCAGCATCATCACTGGGTGGTTGAGGAAAGCCCCCCCCCAACAGTACAAAGCTATGGAAGAATACTGTCAGAGGGGGCGTTCCTTGCAGCCCAGTGATGATGCCGAGCTGTAAGGCCGGCCCTTCGGACAGTCAAGGGATATCAGTGTCGAAACTAACAGCACCGATATATCTGACGCTGGGACGCATACCTGCAAAGCTGACAGTGCATTCAGCACACTGTCAGCTTTCTAGCGGTATATAATACCAACACTCTCAAATTACATGAAATGACCTTAGACCATTTGGAAGAAAATAAACAGGGATTATGTATAAAAATTGTGGGAAGTGCAAACTGCTATTAGGCAGGCAGCAAAAATGCTACAGAGATGTCTTTAAATTTGGTGCTGAAACAATGTGTGATCCTCCATGATATCACCAAGGTGCTCTATAAAGTCTGAGGGAAACAAGGGTTCTGGCTTGAGTAACTCCAGAATGATATCCGGGGACAGAAGAATACAGGTGTCTTCATGTTGCTGTAAGACTTTTGTCCAGTACGTCTGTTCTTGTTGCAGCTTCTGAATCTCTTTGCGGAGGGCAGCATTGTCCTTCTCTAATTTCTCAAATTCCTATAAAATAAAAAACAGTTCTAATTATTAAATATTCTGTCGATACTTCATATATTATACTCAATGGCAGATATAATATTGGCATCAGATTATAATATGAGCAGCAAAGAACATAAAGCTGCTTTGTGCAATGATTCAGAGGACTGTAAGAAGGACCTGTATGTGGTCACATGACCTCTGCAGGTCCTCAAGTAAGGGGGAAGTCAGTGAGGATGCACAGAAGTTGAATGTCAGCTGCAAACAGGAAGTGTATGGGTCTGTATATGGGGGGTCTGGTTTTGGTTTATATTTAGAGGGTCTGGGTTGGGGTATGTATTTAGGGGGAATGTTCTGAGGCTTGTTCTGGGATCTGTATTTGTTCTGGAGAATGTGGTAGTTTAAAAATGTTGACCGGGCAAAAAATTTATTTTTTAAATAGGCCGGGGGAGGTGAAAAAAAAAAAATCATACTCACCTGTCCCCGCTGCTCCGGTGCCTCCCAGTGTGGTCCGGTCCTGCTGCTCAGCTGTCTTGTTGAAGTGAAATTCCTCGCTGGTTTCGACGCCTTAGATCCCTTCCGCTAAAGCCACTGATTGGCCTCAGGAAGGGACACAGGACGTCACAGGTAGTGACGCCGCTGATTGACTTCAGCGGTCACGTGCGGCGGGGACTTCTGCCGGAAGACAACAATGGACCGGCAGGACCGGACTGCGCTGGGAGGCCCCAGAGCCCTGGGGAAAGGCGAGTATGATTTTTTTTTTTATTTCTTTCACCTCCGCCAGCCTATGTAAAAAATAAAATTTTTGCCTGGACAACCCCTTTAAGGAGTCTTCAGTTTGAATTTATTTAGGTGGTCTGCCCTGGATCTCTAGCGGATCTTAAATTATTTTGGGGCCTGAATTTAGGGTCTTCACTTATTTAGGAGGTCTATATGTTCTGGGGACTGTGACAGTTCAGAGGGTTTCATCTAGGATTCACGGATTACTTAACCCACCAATGAATTTCCTTAATATATCATACCTTAAAAACGATGCATAGAGGGTTATGTTCCTTACAGACACAAACAACGATTCAACATGACGTGACTATATCCATGGCTAACTACGATGGTTCCATGACATCAGTATTCCTGGTTTTTCCATGGGGTGGATGGTTGAATGGATGTAAAGTATCAAAACAAGATGAGACAGCTAACATTGCTCATGGTATATCCACCCACTGTGTTTCTCGGGGTTGCTAAGTGATTGTATATTTCAATAGAGTACCACTAATCCAAGTTCCTTGTAAAGAGGAGGACAATGTTTTCAGGCCTTGTTATGGCTTATTGTATTTCAAGCCAAAGGAATCTCATTGGATGCCAAATACTTTACCCTGCATTGCACAGGCATGGCAAGATCTATGGAACAATAGCCTGC
This sequence comes from Leptodactylus fallax, assembly GCA_947044405.1. Classification (NCBI taxonomy): domain Eukaryota; kingdom Metazoa; phylum Chordata; class Amphibia; order Anura; family Leptodactylidae; genus Leptodactylus; species Leptodactylus fallax. The sequence continues at coordinate 2,028,700 of CAMRHE010000138.1, read as the reverse complement.
TATACGCCCTATGGCTGAGAAGTGATATGTCATAGTCAGGGGCGTATGCAGTATGCAGGGGGGTTCTGGGGAGTGGGGGGGCTAGAAAGCAATATTGCAGGGATGGGGGAGCTCTATCAAGGGGGTATTTCCATCACAAACTATACGTCTCCTAGGTGCATAGTATAATGCTCCCAGGTCCCACACACTGTAATACAGTCATGTGCATGAAGTTTTACATTGTCTGTAGCACATCTCCCTTTTTTGTACAGCATATACTGTATAGCAGTAAGCTGTGGAGAGAGTCCGAGTTATATGCGGGTGGGTACTTTGCCTTCATTTTCTGTTTTTCCCTGGATATGATGAAATATATATACTGTTTAGTGTGTATTCAGGACAATTGCTCCCTACAGAGGAATAGCTATAAGAGATGCAGTGATAGCAGTCGCTACTGGGCCCTGGACCCTAAGAGGGTCCCAAAGGTTCCTCTGCTACATAAAATATATTACTATTCTAAATGGCAAAAGGTAAGGAGGGGCCCCATTACAGATCTTGCATTGGGGCCCAGGGACCTCCTATATTTTCTAGATTCTTTACACACAGAATGTTCTATTTCAAGTGTTTTATTTCTGTAAATGATTATGGATTACAGGTAATGAAAACCCAAATCTAAGAAAATTAGAATATTGAAAAAAAGTTCAGTATTGTAAATTCAGTGTCACCTGCCAAGGTTTCCTAAACCTTTAAATGGTTCCTCAGTCTGGTTCACTAGGATACACAATCATGGAAGACGCTGATTATGGATTGTATTACTGAATTACTGAAATGAATGAATGGTTCAAAGATATTCTAATTTATTGAGATGCACTTGTATATGCTCTCCTATCCAAGTAATAGGAGTGGTGCAGCAGCCCCACGTAGTGAAATGCAGCATAAATACACTTCAGAAAAACCCATCGCGTTTTTTTCCGCAGCATTTTTTATTGTGATTTAGTGGAGTTTTCCTCTGCGGACTTTCCGCACCAATTATACCTATACGGAAAATGCCAGCATTTTCGCAGGTATACAAGTAATTGACTGCTGCGATTATAAAAAAATGCAAGCGTTTTTGGAAATGCAGCTTTTGTGCTGCAGATTTTTTTCTGTAATTTGTGGATGGGACGTGCAGGTACTGTAAAATGCAGCAGCAAAAACGCTGCATTTTCACAACATGGGGCCCCTGCCTTAAAATGCCTGGTTTAAAAAAAACTTAAAAAAAAAAAAACACTGGTTCATTTGTGTCATGATTGGTGGCCAATGGAACGAGCTTTCCCACAGGTCCTACCTGCATGCAGTCAATTTTAAAACACTATGGGGCATTTATTATTGCTGTACACCACTTTTGTGACGTAAAAAAGTTGCAAAGTTTGGGTTTGCAACTTTTAGACGCCGCTTGGGACAATTTTTTTTTTTTTTTTGCAGGTGGCGTTTTTATGCCACTTTCCTGAAAGAGAGGCTTGGGGTGGGCAGGGCTACCAACCTGACACCAGTTTATGTGAACATTTTCCGCCAGCGTAGGAAATATAAAGACTGGCATTGAAAACACTGGTCTTCATAAATTTCCCCCACTCATTTCAAATTGACTATTCACACATCCGTTTTTTTTCACAGTCCGTTTTTAACTGAAGTTTCTTATTTTTTTGCGAAAAAAAACTGATCTGCATCAGAGTATTGGTCTTTAAGAATGGATCAGTGGGTTAGGTAAAAAAGAAAAACCAATTAAATTCATGTTTTTTGTTTGTTTTTTTAATGCTCCATTAAAAACAGATGCAAAACGGATGACAATTGTCTGTCAATAATGGAAAAACAGACACAGAATAGATACAAAACAGACACAGTCGTGTTAATATAGCCTTCTTTATTTTTACTGATGCAGAAAAAAACCCCACATGTGTTAAGGTGTGTAAAAACAGCATGTGTAAAAGCGCTCTACGAACATCCACTTCCAAAAATTTTCCCAATCTTCAGCCCATGTAATAGTGTGTTATGCAAAGCTAAGCCTAGACATGGACGTAAACATGGCGTATCTTTGACGTGATGTAGCACATCTAGTTTGGGCTAAAATTTTTCAACTAGCCTGACATATGGGTGTGGATTCTCTGAATAAGATCAGGGCTGTGAAGTCGATGGACCAAACCACTGACTCCAACTCCTCTATGTTTCCACAAACTGACTCCAACTCCTGCATAAATGAAATGAATTGAATTCCTATGAAAGTAAATGCAGTGAAACGTCTTTGAGACGACCACCCAAAACTACATAAGGCTAAGGCCCCACGTTGCGGAAAAGCAGCTTTTTTTTTGTTGCAGATTTTGTTGTGGTTTTTTGAGCTAAAGCCGGGAGTGGATTGAGAAGAAGGTAGAAGTATAAGCGCTTCCTTTATATTTCCCATTCCTGTTGTAGCCATTGTTGGCTTTGGCTCAAAAAACCACAACAAAATCTGCAACAAAAAAAGCTGTGTTTACGCAACGTGGGGCCTTAGCCTTATAAAGGGGGTGGTCAAAGAAGATGGTTACCATGGAAAACTGAAAATTCGTCACAGAAATGTGGTCTGGGTATGGCTGGATTCACACGTGCGTTGGTGTCTCCGCACCTAATCAGCTTTTGTAATCCATTGAAATACCATAAAAACTGATTTGAGCGGATACTTTAAAAAAAAAAACCATTGATTTCAATGGCTTTTTAAAACCATCCACAGGCACGCATTTAAAGTATTTCCGCTGTGTACCGTTCTTTTGGGTGGAGACAAAAGTTGTACTTGCAGCACTTTTGCTCTGTCCAACAAAATAAGGATACACAATGGATAGCAATGTATCCATTTTTTACTTTTACCATTCAGGTCTATGGAAGGCGAACACAAAAGGATTTTGCAATTCGTCTTTCCGTCTTCGCTCTGCGCATGCTCAAAGTGAAGAAGAAAGACAAGAGGGGAAAAAAATGGATCCAACAAAATTGGACACAGACACTTTTTTGACACCCATAGACTGATCTGTCAAAAAAGACGGATTATGGTGTGCGCCGTGTAACCATTTGTGTACAATTTTTTATTACAAAAAATGTCCGTTGTTTTTTTAGACGGATTCGCAACGGGCGGATAACAGGCACAGATATGAGCATAAGGTAAGGAGGTGGTCTTTTGGATAGGTATCAGCTTGTATCAGTCACTGTAATAAATCTGGTGAATTTTCAGACCGTTGAACTATTAGTAAATCTGGGCCAATGTCCTCCTCCTCCTCCTCCTCCTGTGTACTGATGTGTCTTACTGACATCTAGTGGTCAATGAAAAAATAATTCTACAACTGATATTCACATGCTAGGTGTCAAAACAATGGTACAAACGGGTCATTTCCTGATGATATATTCCCTTGTAAAATATTGAGGCCCCTGATCCAGATGGTGCCATTATTAAGGAAATGGTGCATTATTCCCCAAACCAAATTAAAGGGGCATCAGAGGCGTACAGGGTCACATGCACTTATAGCTGTAATAACACTGTGTTCATGGGAAACTCATATGTTTATGTAGATTTTAGGAGTAAAAAGAGGCGAATATGTTCCTATGTCTGGTTTGGTTATCACTGCCAATAGCCAATTAAGGCTCGATATGGGCCAATGTTTGGTAAGGAGCAGTTGCAGAACGTCCATCCTGCATTACTGCTCCATGTGAACGTGCTCCTGATCAACCAGCAAGCGCTCATCTATCACCTGACTAAATCCTTTTTGCGACACACAACAGATCATTCCCAGCCATGTTTTACATTCATCCATGTGGGATCCATTTTTTCACAGAATCGATAGTCTTATCTGTAAAAATGTAAACATGCACTACTTTTTTTTTACGGATCTTGGACAGTACAAGGCTAAGGCACTAGGTTGTGTGACTATAATCTAATAAGACTCTATGTGTTGGAGCAACTGCACTAAGGCCGAGGCCATACTCTCTGCATTTTACAGTACTAGCAAAGCGAATGAGAGTTTGTGTAATTTCTTCCACACATGAAAAAAAAAAACATTGTGGAAACGCTGCATATTCAAAAACGTGCATGTTTTTGAAAAACACATGTAAATTTTGCCTGCGTAAAAAAGGCATTTTTACCATAGACATATATGGTTTGTGAGAAGGTAAAAATAAAACTAGCGGTGAAAAACACAAGGGTTTTTGCTACGTTTTTCCCACTGCATTTCATCAGAATATTTTAGCAGCATTTCTGGTATATGTGGCCTTACGGTAGGTTCACACTAGCGTTAGAGTCTCTGTGGTTCGGGTCCGCATGGGGAAAGACGGAGACCCTGTCTGCTTAAAAAGCGGTTACCCGCAGAAACCCTCGGACCCCATAGACTATAATGGGGTCCGCTGGTTTTATACTATATTATACTATACATTTATTCACTATAAAACCGACAGAGAAAAAAGTACAACTTTTGATTTTAAGTGGAGACTCCGATGCAGAACCTAGCCTTAGCCTAAAGACTGTAAAATTTGATGTGGTAGCTGTAAATGTGTTAAGGCCCCAAGCTGTAGAATGCAGCTAAAACACGTTGTGGAAAAAAAAGCAGTGGAAACAAATCGTGTTTTTTTTTTTCACAGAGTTTTTTTTTGCATTTTTTTCTTCCCTTATTAAATCTATAGGTAAAAAGAGAGGTAAAATTGACAACTTGTTTTTTTGAAAACGCAGCTTTTACGCAGCATTTTTTTTTTTTTCCCGCAATATGTGGATGGGATTAGCCAGAATCTCATTAATTTTCCTGGTACTGTAAAATGCAGCGTATTTTCCTGCTCCGTTTTCGTAGAGAGCATGCGTATAGTGCACATTATCCATTACAGAGCACACGATGTCCATGTTAAGTGTACACCACATTGAATGTAGTTGCAGCAGGTTGGCAGCCAACAACCTGCTGTGAGGTACAGTGGAGGAAATTTCATTTGTTTTAAATCATAGTTGCCAACAATTTTAGCTCCTCCACGGCCCCATCTACAACCCACCCCTTTGAGGAACAAGAACTGCCATCTTGGAGATTAAAGGGGTTATCCAGTTTCTAAGATCGATGGCCTATCCTTAGGATAGGCCATCAATATTAGATCTGTGGGGTCCGACAACCAGGACACGTCTTGGTACAAGTCATCTGCGGGGGTCCCAAGTCTCAGACTGCCTCAGATCTAATATTGATGACCTATCATAATGATAGGCCATAAATCTTAGAAATCGGATAACCCCTTTAATTTTACCAAACCCCATCATTTTTGTGGTTGGTCACGCCCCTTCCCGCCCATTTCCCGGGAATATTGGCACCTATTTTTTTTCAACCCACAGCATGTCAATTTACACTGCAAGATTTCCCCACGGATCGGATCTCAAGGCTGAAAGCATTATGATTCCCGCTTTGGCTACTGAGGGAATACCACTGCAAAAACCAGCCAATTTTAGATACTTTTAGTGGTGGTGACATTCAGATAAGCCCTGTGCTGATTTTCATGGTCGTCATCCCACGTGGAGATATACATGTCTGCAATTATGCAACTAAAATTAACATGTTGCAATTTTCAAAACGCATGTGTTTTCGAAAATGCAGCATTTCTGCATCTTTTTTATCCTGCAATGTGAGGATGAGATGACATAAAATCTAATTCACTTTGCTGGTCCTTTTTCGGTTGCATTTCTGCAGCAGCCAAAAACGCTGCATTTCCGCAACGAAGGGCCATAGCCTTATATAGAAAATCTACGCCAGTTCCTGTCTGGGGTAGATTTCCATTCTGGCGCATGCGCCTTATTTATTAAGAGGCCGGAGCCTTGTAATAATTTAGGTGTAGAGTCTTTATTAAGACTGATGTAGGAAATGCCATATAACAGTCCCCTCAATGTCCTGAAAGGCTTTCTTGGTACACAATTTGTACCTGGTGTAGGGTGTCGGCTCGCTCTGTGTGCTTTTGCCGCGTCTTATAGGCTGCTGCTCGGTTTCTCTCCCTTTTTCTCAGTTTGCCAACCTCTGTTTTCCCATCCTGCTGGAAAATACATTGACACATTTATTCATGGTCACATGGACACATTTTTTATGTAACTGTATTTTTATTAAAGGTATTAAGATAAATACAGGAATAAAAAAACATGTGCAGATATTTATTATTATGACCACGTTTACAAGATTTTTCAGTTATTATACCTATGACGTCGGAGGACCAGAACAACGGACAACTGCATCACTAAAATAGCGGACATGTACGGAACCCGACGGACCACATTGAGTGTCCACTGTTTTTAAACGGAAAGTGCCATCTGAATGGCCACCATGTAATACTTCATGTTGTGTACTCATGAAGTACTTTGCCTGATCATTGAGAGAACTGTGTAGCTATTGAAAGCTGCACAGTTCTACCTGTCTGTATGGTCCATGTCTATTGTAGCCTCCAGTTATTCAGTGATCCCAGAACTAGTGGTATGACGTATGACATTAACCAATGAGGCCCTGAGCAAAGCTCCCATGCCCCAGCTCTAGAGGGAAAGAAGGAAGCCGAGGCTCTTTCATTCCCTGGATACAGCACTGGAAAGAATCGTCATTACCTACATACTGGGCCAATCTCTAGCCAGATCTTAGGCTTGCAAGCCATGCTGACTTAATCTTATGATGGTAAATAGAAGAGAATATTGCTTGGGCAGCTGTCCAAGTAATTCCTACTGCCAAATTGGTTCACAGACTGTCCTGACATGCTTGCTGTGTTCTTCCTACTCCTACTAATCTGGCAATATACACATGATGAGGAAGTGGTCCACCTTTTGAGGTAACAAGCACTGACCTGTAAGTTTAACAGAGACATAAAGTAAAGCTTTGTGGATATAATCGCAACGGTTGTACTGGGGTATTGTGACTGTCACTTTTACAGTAGGTGTCACTGTAGTAAGGGTATATTGACTGTCCTCGATTATTGGGGCACTCCTCTAGACCAGAAACGTTAGTAATATTAACCCCTAAACATCAGGAAAGTTTTAATCTACTGTTTTCCAAACTTGAGAGCCTCTTATAGTCAAGTGCGTCTACTAGTCCAAAAAATATGGTACTTTTGTAGAAAAGGATTTACTTATCTAAATTCCTGCTTGTTTTAGTTGTCCAGTCAGCAAAATAACTTAGTGATGGACAGTTATTTCTGTATCACACATTAGTACAGGGAAGCCTGTCAATCACTGAGTAGGCCCGCCCACTGGACTCCTAAACCAAGAACAAGGCACACAACAGTGCACAGGTCTCTGTCGTTAGGGTCCGCCAGGGTACCCAAATGGCGGAGAGCCGGACGGCTAAAATAGCTGTTACCCATGGACAACATAGAATATAAAGAGGTCATGAGCTACGCCCACAATATAATGTCCTCCCTCCAGCTACCCCCAAAGTATAATGTCCTCCCTCCAGCTACCCCCAAAGTATAATGTCCTCCCTCCAGCTACCCCCAAAGTATAATGTCCTCCCTCCAGCTACCCCCAAAGTATAATGTCCTCCTTCCAGCTACCCCCACAGTATAATGTCCTCCCTCCAGCTACCCCCAAAGTATAATGTCCTCCCTCCAGCTACCCCCACAGTATAATGTCCTCTCTCCAACTACCCCCACAGTTTAATGTCCCTCTCCAGCTACCCCCAAAGTATAATATCCTCCCTCCAGTTACCCCCTCAGCTTAATGTCAATATAATGATAGAAACAATAACATAATTTATAATGACAATAGTAATAATACCCCAAAACTAGCAGCAAATGCCGCCATGTGAACATACCCTTATACAGTTTTTAAGTATTAAATTTACCAATCTGATACTTACACAGTCCCTTGTGTCACACGTTGTCACCGTTTCACAGATCTCTTCTTCGCTAATTTTCATATTTCCAAAAAAAAATTGTCTTACAAAGAATTTGGCCAGTATATCTTCACATTAGCTTATATATTTTTTAAAGAATATGCAGCGGTGCCAATAATAAAATGTAATGTTTTAGATTCCATTCAATGGAAAAAAGACCTATCAAAAAATGTGCATTATTCTGCAAAATGAACTTTTCATTGAAAATAATCATCTGAATGCAGCAGGATTGTGATTCCCCATATCAAATCTAGGAGTCTAAGCAACGAGGCAGTCCTTTGGAGTACCTGCAGTGAATGAAGGTGTGTGCTAAGATGCCTGAGCAGTGACTGTTCTATTCATTCCTAGGGAAGATTCTTGCTATGTAGTTTCACTTTACCCTAATCACCTAGGGACTGTAAGAAGTCACATGGTACATGTATATTTCCACTCCCCCGTACATTCCCAGCTCCTGATTTGTTCCCATAGAGGAGGAACTTTCCTTCTTTGGATCCTTAATGAATGAACATCCACAGAAAGTGAAAGCTGCAGATCTGGAGCTAAATTCACTAGAAATGTCATCCACGTGTTTGCCAATATTCCAATACTTCTACAATACGCCTAAGATTATAGCAGTCACTGAAGCGAAGTATAAGAGCAGTGATGGAACAAGATTTGTTAAGGTTAAATAAGATGTGATTGCAATCCAGGAAGCTGAGGTATAAGGGGATGTTTGATAACATCTTGCTGTGTTGGTTTTAAAAAGGGTGAAATGTAAGTGCAGGGAGTCTTGTGGACTAGGGGAGTTAGTGGCTGCCGTACAGGCGCTCATCCCCAAAACTCACAAGAGTCAGTTGTTTTTACAGGAAGCCAATTTACTTTTCAGTATATTTGTGGCATGTGAGGAAACACCAGAGTACCCAAAGCACAGGGAGCGTTGTGGAGTAGGGGAGTTAGTGGCTGCCACACAGGAGCACATCCCCAACAGTTAGTTGTTTTTAGAGGAAGCCAATTTACTGGTTAGTATATTTGTGGCATGTGAGGAAACACCAGAGTACCCAAAGCACAGGGAGCGTTGTGGAGTAGGGGAGTTAGTGGCTGCCACACAGGAGCACATCCCCAACAGTTAGTAGTTTTTACAGGAAGCCAATTTACTGGTTAGTATATTTTTGGCATGAGGGAGGACACCAGAGTACCCAAAGCGCAGGGAGATTTATGGACTAGGGGAGTTAGTGGCTGCCGTACAGGCGCTCATCCCCAACACCCACAAGGGTCAGTTGATTTTACAGGAAGCCAATTTACTTATCAGTATATTTTTGGCATGTGGGAGGAAACCAGAGTACCCGGAGAAAACCTATGCAAACATGGGGAGAACATACAAAGCCTTGCAGATGTTGTCCTTGGTCAGATTCGAGCCCAGGACGCCAAAGCTGCAAGTTTCTCCTGTGAAAAATGTGCGGCTAATAACTACATTGCATGACCCTGGCAATAGTCACACATCAATGTCTGATTCTCGGCCATGAAAGACGTACGAATCAATGTCTTTTAACAGCCTTTGCGCAGCCTGTTCCATGTCAGTTTGGCAGTTTTTGATTTTGCATCTGTTTTTAATGGGCTGTTAAAAAAATAAAAAAACAAAACAAAAATAAATAAATTTCATTGGTCTCTTTTGGACCCAACCCACTGATCCATTTAAATGGATATAATATATATATGGACCCATTTATTCCTATTGGGCTGATGTGTCCGCCAAAACAGACAAAGATACCGTGAGATGACCAATTTTCTGTCTGACAAAAAAACTGACATGTGAATACACTTATACATCTAATTGTTTTATGGTACGTTCTCACTGCTGAATTTTTAATAGTAGTCTACCTGAAGATTGAGCATGACACTTATTTTTTCTACTAGCTGAAAAATCAACTGGAGGAAAAAAAAATCAGCATCTGCTTCCCACTGAAATGAATGGAGGGTGATTTCAGAGGGGATTAGGTGCTGATTTTGAGGTGGAATCCGACTCAAATTCACTTGCGTGAACATACCCTTAGGCCAGGGCCCCACGTGGCATTTCCGCTGCGGTTTTTCCCACAGCCCTCTATGTGGGGCCTTTGGTTTCCTTCACTTGTTTTCCTTTTCTTTACATGACTAGAAACCATTCAGTAAATCTGGCAGGCAGTCAGATGGAACAGATCATGTTAGGACATAACAATATAAAGAAGGCAATGACATATGTTATCATTGATCATTGGCGTGATAATCTGAACTGCATATTTATCTATATAACCTTTGGCAGGCAACACCTTGGCTGAATGCCCTTCGTGCGAAATGTAAAGCTGAATGACAAACACTGAATGTTTACACGTGGTATCAGAATAAATGGCGCAAGAGTAACAGGTGGAAGCACAAAAGCGGATTCTCTGTAACACAGCACATTATACCTGTTTTCATATGCCATACCATTCTAAATCCATAGGCATTAGGCTACATTCACACTACAGGGATTAATGGCCGTGTGACATCTGTTTTTTTTTACAGAAGTCACATGGCAGCATTTAATTCAATATCAGTGATTGGGGGTGTGAAAGATCCTCAGTGCGCCAACACCGCGCTGGCCCACACCTGAGACTTCTTTCATAAAAAAAACCACACTCACTGCCAGTGAGTGCTGGGTTCACAAGATAAATACAAGACAAGCTTTCTAAATTTTATATATTTATTAACCCCTAAATGGGTCGGTATTAACATCTAACACATGCAGTTCAGAACAGATATGCAGATGTATACAAGCATTAGCAGTTACTAGTTACAAGATACAGTGCAATAAAATAAAAGGGAATAAAGGTGAAATGATTACTACCCATATCCTGGATGTGGCTCTATAGTCCAACACTCACACCTAGCATGTGGAGATCACCAGTGGAGGCAGCGGCATTAACTCCAGCCTCTCAGCAACTCATCACAGCAGCCTCTCCTCATAGTAGCATCTTCATAGTAATCTCCCTGTAGTCTCAGCCCAATCTCCTCCCACTGACCTCTTACCTCATCTTTTATACCCTTGATTACACCACCCAGAATGAGGTCACCGGCGACGGCAAGTCTGATTGATTAATGCACTCAAGTCCAGATTCTTTGTAAAGAGCTGAGACCAAGTGAAATGATACAATGTTATCAACCATGTCTGATCTACCAGCCCAGGCTGAACAATGCATGTTTATTTGCTCACTCAGGCCTAAGTAAGAATTCAATGGAGCTATTCTGGGATGGATACAAAGCCCTATTGTTACAGTGTTGCCACTATTGATAACATACAACTAGGATTAGGGCTGCGCACATTATGAGTACCTGGAACTAAGAGGGAGATACGATACCCAGAGATCAAAATACAGCTTTGAGTTATAGCCATATTTAAGTGGAATCATCACAGGGGGATATTCACATGACCATTATTTTGAAATGTAGGTCATGTCCTATTTTTGTCTGTTTTCATGGATCCCTCCATGTATGGGGGATCCGTGAAAACGGGTGCCCCTCGGGTGCAAGACAGCCGTGAAAAGCCGTTTTGCACCTCGTTCATCTGAATCTTGTATACCTATCAGTATATTTTTGGCATGTGAGAGGAAACCCATACAGACACATGAAGAACATACAAACTCCATGCAGATATTGCCCCTGGTCAAATTTAAACCCAGGACCCCAGTGCTGTAAGGCAGCAGTGCTAACCACTGAGCCATTGTGCTGTGATGCACAGGAGTAAAAAGCACAGTGATATTACAAAACAGGAGTAATAGGTACAGTGATGTCACAGTACAGGAGTAATAAGCACAGTCATGTCACAATACAAGAGTAAAAAGCACAGTGATATCACAGTACAGGGGCAATAGGCACAGTGATGTCATAGTACAGGAGTAAAAAGAACAGTGATGTCACGGTACAGAGGCAATAAGCACAGTGATGTCACAGTACAGGAGCATTAAGCACAGTGATGTCACAATACAGGAGTAATAAGCACAGTAATGTCACAGTACAGGAGTAATAAGCACGGTGATGTCACAGTACAGGAGTAATAAGCACGGTGATGTCACAGTATAGGAATAATAGGAGCAGTGAGATAGATTTACTATTGTGCTTTCAACTAGATTTCAGTGTAAGGCTAAGGCCCCACTTAGCGAGCTGCAGCCAAAAAGTGTTGCGGAAAAGACCTTGGTGGAAACACATCGTGTTTTTTTCCGCCGTGCTTTTCACAGAAAGTCCACAGAGTTTTCCTCCGTGGACTTTCTGTCCCTATTATACCTATATGGAAATCGCCGGCATTTCCGTAGATATAATTGACCTGCTACGATTTACAAAACCACAACGGTTTTTGAAATCATAGCATTTCTGCTGCTGATTTTTTCTGCAAAGCGTGTATGGGATTAGCCAGAATCCCATTAACTTTGCAGGTACTGTAATACTCTGCGTATTTTGCCATGGCATTTACGCCATGGCCAAAACACTGTGTCTTCACAACGTGGGACCTCCATAAGGAGGCCCCCAGTAAAACAAGTATACCGTGCCACTGCATACATCACCCATCGGTGCATATGACATTTACCTCTGATACACACTGCAAACACAATGGGGGAAATTTAGCAATAGGACAATTTTTAAAGTCGGTTTTGCCTGAGACTGCATTGTTGTAATATGTGCCAAATTTATCAAATGTCACGTGATGTTTGGTAAATTAAATGCCTCTATAAGTCTGACAGGTCTGTCCTGAAATGTTACTCCACTTTTTACTCAACCCACTGACTGGAATTAGTCTGTAAAATTTTTTGTAACTTTTTAATAAGTTGTATTTGATGAATCTGTAGTACAGACAGTGACACAGGCTAACTACACCCACTTTCCAACCCACATTTGAAAAATGCAGGGAGTGGTGCAGAAGTCAAAAAGTTGCAAAATTTTTGCACAAATCAGCTAAAAAATTCATCAGTCCCCGCTTTGCATCTTTTTTAAACCAGAATTCTGGAGTGCGGGGTTGGATAAATCAGCAGATCCTGATACATTCACACTTTTGGCTCAAAAAAATGCAGCAAAAACGCAGTTTCTGTAACATGGGGCCTAAACTACAGTTTTTAAATGTACTTTTTTTATGTGGATATGAATCACATCTCAACATGTGAATGTACCCATGGGCAACTTTTACATATCATTCACGTAATGCCATGTATTACAAAGATGTCATGTGTGATGGGTTAAAGTGTTACAAGCTAAGAATACAATTATGGGAAACGTAATCCAAGTCACATCTGCTAAGAACATCACTATTTATTTTATATAAAGAAAAAATAAAAGTGAAAGTCTTGGACGGGAAACCCACCCTGGACTGCTAAGTGAGGAGCGGGACATTGTGTTTATATGTCCATTGTGACAGGAAAGTATTTTCAGAACTAAAGGGCCTTTTGCATTGTTCTTTCTCGCATCGGGGGCATAAAAATCATTGCAAACCGGTAATGTGCTGTGACAGTGACGTCAACTGTATGACAGCGGAGAGGAAGGAATGATCGCATGAATCATCATAAGCCGTCATGATCATCACAGAATGAAAATATAAGTAAATTTATTTTAAAAAAAAAGTAATTAAAGGGGTTGTCTGAGATTTAGATTAATTTACCTGATCCAGCAGACTCTTGATGATGGACCTGGAGGTTGTGGCCTGGTTTCGACTCCCAGGTCACGTGATCGGAACCAGAGTTGTGCTCCTGGGTCGCGCCGCCCCCCTCCCTCTTCTCCTGATCTCACAAATTACCTGTTCTATGGGGGGCTGCCTTTAAGGAGGACTTGTCACCAAGTACAAGATGCTAAATCCAATACATCATTTGGTATTTTCTAAGATCTGTCCAACCGTTTTAAAAGATATGACCCCCAGAAGGTTAAACTAGATCTGATTCTCCAAGTGGGCAGGAACCTTTTATTTTCTCAGAGAAAAACATAAGGTTACCACCCACTTGGAGAATTAGAACTAATTCACATACAACTTCCAGAGGTCATATCTTTTGAATGGGGGGGGACGATGTTAAAAAAAAAAAAAAGCAAACACCAAATTGTTCAGGGGAACAGCGAGAATGAAACGTATCACATTTGGTATTTTGTAGTTGCTGACAGGTCCTCTTTAAGCAATATGGAGAAACGCATACTTGGAATATTAGAGAGTAATGGATTTCAAATTAGGGATAGGTGATGTTCCCAAAAAGTTAATACAACCATGGGGACAGCAGTACCTCTACAGTATAAATTTTTTCTATTTAGCATGGTTTACAGAAAAGTAAATTTTTAATGTTAATAATCTGGATGCTAAATATTCTAGGACATTCTTGAGATATGTTGACGATGTGTTCATAGTTCGGGAGGGTTATCCTGCAGACCTTACCGCATTTGTTCGACATCTCAGCGATGTTATTGATATGAATATGTAGTTTACATTTAGACCCCACTTGGTGCAACATCCTGGAGCACTGGGGCAAGGAACCATTGTCCCAGAAGTAATCTGTCCCTGGAGGGGACTAGCTGCTCGAGTCCTCTGGGGAGCATGGACTTTTCTTTGCAACTGGCCTTACAACAGCTGGGCACCAGTGACTCTACATAGACCTACAGCTAATTCTCTAGTATCATCAGGCTGAAAGCGTGTCTGCACAGCGTCAGCCTGAGAGGGAGTTCCAGCTAGAGATGGACTGTAGAGGAGTTGCAGTTCTCTCCAAACCCAAGTCTAAGATATCAATCCACGGAGGCAACACTTGCAGAACTTTCCTGTTATGGGGACTTAGACATTTTTCTGCAGGGTTTGACTAAACCTGCCAGCAATACCATCTGCACCGTGAGCAATGGGCACAGTGTTTAACTCAAGGGTTAAAGGCAAAGCCCTGGAAGTTTTTGCTGATCTGTCGCCTGAGCTGGATGGGGACAATGATGCCATTAATGAGGCCCGAATTAAAAAGTATAACTTCACCCCACAGGTGTACCACAAGAAATTCTGAAATCTACAGTGGGGCAGCTATGCAGATGTTGTAGGCAGCTTGAGGACTACTTTTGACAGTGGATCAGAGGCCTTTCTGTTTGAGGATCTTATGATCAAGGACCAGTTCTTCCACATTTGTCCTTTGGATGTACGGCAGTTTGCGTATGACAGGGAGCCTAAAACTGCAGATCAAGCTGCGCAGATTGCAGACTCCTACAGTGCCAACAGGATGCCAGAAGCTAAAGGTAGAACATCAATACAGAGGTCCCCAAACTGGAATGAGAAACAAGCCAGGAAGTCACCACAACCTCCTGTCTCCAAGCCAGGTGAGAACGTTCCTGTGGGACAAACCCCATCTCAGGCAGACATGTACTAATGTTTTGGATGTAACAGAATTGGCCATGTAAGGTCTGCTTACCCAAACAGAGGGATGGTGGTCAAATCTACCCAACCAGTAGTGATGCTTGTCCATGGTAGGAAACTTACAGCACCACATGCAGACTGTGAAGGTGGGTGGTCAAATTACTCAGGGATTAAGAGACTTGGTGTGTCTGGGAGAGAGGACAGGCTGACAGGAGTAAGTTTTACCCTGTACCAGAACCAGAGGTGTCCCATTATGATGAAGCTAAGGGGGGGGGGGTGAAATTCACTGGAAATCTCCCATCTGGGAGTTAGTGCTGGGGAGAACATGGGTGACTGCCAGGATGGAGCCTCTGGACCGGTACCTTAATAGGACTCAGAGGAGGATGGATGTAGCCAGGTTTGCAGGGCTCACAGCATGAGCCGTAGAAGTGTCTCTACTCAGACTGGGGAGGGAGATGGTACCAGTGAGTCTGGAGTGATTCAGGTACCAGAACCAGTGCTGGGGTTGAATACTGGAACCTATGTCGCAGCACTCTGTGCTTTGTGCTATCTTTGGAAGTTGCAAACTTACAACACAAATAAGGTTTATGGCTTTAATGAATGGCTGTTACTCCTTGAGCCGGAGCCTACTGATACCAGTTGGTTCTATACTACCGCCGTACTACAAGTTTCAGCTGCACTGTGGATACCTGCTGCACTACAAGTTCCAGCTACTACCTGTAGGACTACAGATCACAGCCATTGGTCTCCGGAAGCCCGGTATGATACTCTTGACGCTATTTGTTTCCCTGGCAAAGAAGAAACATTTCAACTCCCACCTCATAAAGGGTGGGATGCCCTGACAAAGAAAAGCTGTCACACCTGGAGCTGCAACAGCTGGGTGGTGGCCATCATTCTTTCCAAGCTCCATGGAATCAGAAGGACTATAACATAAAGTTTTTCTCCTTTTTATTTTACAACTGTTGGCTTGTCTATGCCACCTTTGTCTTTTTAGATAAGCACTGAACCTTTTGGTATTAAAGCATTCAAATTAATGGTGGTCTGGGTATGCTATATGAATCCATTGCCTTTTTAACGTGTGTTTGCTGTCTGACTGTTGGGAGAAGTAAGTGTGTGTGTTTCCTGGAATCCTATTGATCCTGAATGCAATAGGTGGCGGCAGCGTGTATCTGGGGTGTGTGGACTGTGTTGGGGTATGCTCAATTTGCAGCCTGAGTAAAGGGTGAGTGCAAGATTGGTCCCTCTACTATCCAGAACACAGAGTTGGAAGCAGAGAACTCTTATATAGTGACCAGGGAAAGTTACTGCAGCTCACCTCCTGTATAGTGGCCAAGCGACATTACTGCAGGTCAGCTTCTGGAGCTGCACTGAAGTATAGTGCAGGGGCCTGTTGTCGGCCTCCTACCAATTTAGCTTTTACTGTATGGACTTTCCTAAGGATAGATTATTAAAAAATAATCCTAGACAACCCCTTTAAGACTATTAGTTTTAATATCTTGAATAAACGTTTCATACATTGTAAGCCCTGGCGGGCAGGGCCCTCTATCCCACTGTACCAGTTGGTCACTGTTAGTATTATCTGTTTTGTATATCTGGTGTACCGTATGTAAATCCGCAAATGTAAAGCACCATGGAATTAATGGTGCTATATAAATAAATAAATAATAATAATTAATAATGTAAACCTCATTAGCTTAGGAGTTATGTACTGTATATAAGAATAGCTTTGAGATACTGTATTTGGTGGATTTGCCTTCATATTTGACACTCTTGGCATACAAACAACATCATTTAGTTATCTATTATATAGCAGCCTAAAGATTATACAAAAAGGCTATATGAAAACACTAAATAGTCAAAGAAAACCACACAGCTTATTTTTAGTTTTTAGATAATTTATTAGAAAGTGCTACAAAGAAATATAAAGTAATACATGTAAACTCGTGCAAACAGGATAAAAAGAGACAATTCCCCCCCCCCCCCATAGTCCATGAGTTACTGCGGGCTAGACAAAGGAGACTACACATCCATTCATTGACACAGAATAAGCAGACAGTAAGCGATAAAGCTACACATACACATCAGGCTGAATGGGTTGTTTGAGGCGTAAAACATTGGATTTACGGTGCAAAGAATTGCTGAATTCCATCCACATACAAGCGTAATCTCAAGCTTTAGGATTTCTGATCCCGTTTTACCTTTTCAGTATTTTACCTAAAACAATGTGTGGTTCAGACTGATTTACTGAGGACCTGTCATGGCAGAAGAACTTCATGTACTACTCTTAGTAAAGGTTATATTCAGACATTCGGGCCTTCAGACCTTTTCTTCCACGGTATGCAAATCACCGCACTCTCAGTAATGTGAGGAGGGGGCTTCTCTTTTGCTTGACTGCATCTGCAAGCTATTCCAGGAATGTGAAATGTACAATAGGTAGACAAAGTGTATTGTGCAAGCAGGAGCTAAGCTAAAATCCCTGACCTGCCGGCAAGTCTTGTAGAAGGCAAAGCCCCTCTACCCTAAGCGAGTCAATATATTATGGCTCCTGTATCCTGCTAACCACTGCTTTA
This sequence comes from Leptodactylus fallax, assembly GCA_947044405.1. Classification (NCBI taxonomy): domain Eukaryota; kingdom Metazoa; phylum Chordata; class Amphibia; order Anura; family Leptodactylidae; genus Leptodactylus; species Leptodactylus fallax. Next base: position 2,010,938 of record CAMRHE010000138.1, on the reverse strand, counting down.
TCCAGGACTCTGTATATGGGAAATTCTGCATCATGTTAAAAGTCGAATTTCACATCAGGATAAACTTTGAGGAGGGGGTGTCCTGATGGGACAACCACTTAGGGATTTCTAAAAGCGGACAACTCTTTCTATGTTACAGGAATCTCAGATGTGCAGATGCCAGGGTCTCCGGCAGCAGTTACTAGTATATAATCCGTGCACTATAGTGTCTTTGGTATGGCTGATATTCCTAGTCATATTGCAAGGCTTTGTTATGGGTTGAACATCTAGAAGTAGAACTAAAGAGTTTTCTTCCTTCTCAAGGGGAGCGAATTTGCAAGCCTTTTCTCAAGGAGTATTGCCTGTCCGACTCCATGCAACACATGTATCTCAGGAAGGAGGACGAGAACCTTTTAAAACCTGTGTAAAGTATGGATGTGCTGGGCCATCCGCAGGGAGACACTATTTGTAGCTCCTCTCCATTCAGACTAAGGCCGGTTGCATCCGTGTGCTGCCCATGTTTCTGCTGCCCCATTCATTCAATGAATAGGAGCCTCGGAAGCACAACCTCAAAACCGCAAGGGAATAGGACATGTCAATAGTTTTGCGGCCCGGACTGTCGGGCTGCACGCGGGACAGACCCCATAAACTGGGGGCCGCTGGGTGTCTATCGGGTTTCTGCTGTTTCTATATTGAAAAAAAACACACAGCTGTGTTTTTCATTGTTGCACCCTCCAATACAAGTCCCCCTGGGGAAAGCGCAGGGTTTCCACAGGTAAAATTAATATGCTGCATTTTTGATACGTTACATGTTCTGCAGCTTTTGTCTCCTGCAATGTGTAAATGAGATTAAATGAAATCTCTTGCACTTTGCTGGGACTGTAAAATGCTGACAAAAATGCTGTGTGGCTTTTTTTTCCATTCCAGACATTTATGGCATATGCAGGGGCATAGCTATAGAGGGTGCAGCGATAGCAGTCATTTCTGGGCCCTGGAGCCTGAGGGGGCCCTAAAAGGTCCCCCTGCCACATAAAATATACCATTATTCTAAATGGCACAAGGTATGTAGGGGCCCTATAACAGATTTTGGACTGGGGAGTTTGAACAGGATGCACAGGATATCCAACTCTCGAAGAGGGAATTGGAGACCTCTGTCTAGTGACTGATGTGAATGGAGGGGTGACTGCGCATTTGTAGCTCTCTCCATCCATTACTATGGCATTTCAAAAAAGAGTTTGATCCCACTAAGCCTCTATTCAGATGAGTTTTTTTGTACATCCGTTTAGCAGTTCCATTTAAGAGATGCAAAAACAGAAGCAAAAAAGGAAGCAAATGGATGGCCATAGAGATCCATTTCTGTTCTTTTTTTTATGGATGGACACCAAAATATGGTATATTATACGGATTTTTTTTACGTTAATGTCTATGTATATGGATGACTATACCAGTTGCATCAGTTTTTTGTTAAACGGATGCAAAACCGTAATCTGAGCTGAGGCTTATTTCAAAACGCCCATTAAAATGATTGGAGAGAGTTGCATATGGCGGGGTCACCTCTATTCATGTCAACCACAACCCCCAAACCCTTGTCCTTGAGATGCAGTCCTCAGAGGTGAAACATATATCTATAAGACATTTACCTCTGACATGGGAAGCTTTGGATTTGCAGTCACTGCCCTTTTGTCAGACTGTGAGCGACATTTTACAGTAAAGTAGTAAACGGTATATACAGGCTAAAAAACATAACTATCTATAAGAAAACACCAGCCATATAATACATTGTACTATGCTATATTATTATAGAAATCCACTTTCAGTGGAGTGACCATTCTGCCGAGAACAAGAAGGTATTGTCGACATGTCGCATATAAATTATTACTATGCCGAGCCATAAATCTCCATGTAGAGACTTTGTGAATGGTAATGTGCTGAAGAAAGGGGTAGCTGAGAAAAGTGGATTGTTGGAAACTGGTGGGCTGTGTACTGTGGGAAGTTCGAGGAATGTGCCGATGGCCGGTGTTTTATATTGTCAGGGCTGCACGTTTCAGACATGATATTTATGTAATGTTGAGAAAAACTATCCATTGCTCCATTCAGAAGTGTACGGTATTACAGCATGCTAGTGCGCTATGCTTATGCAATATGTCCTTTCTTTGGGAGCAAACGGAATAGGGTATATATTTTTTCTTAAAAGGAACCTGTCCGGGCAATTTGGGACACTAAACCACCCACAGGTCCTTACAGACAGATTGGGGGGTTTAGTATGCCCTTTTGTAAAGCCATACGTGGAAACAGCCATTTTGGTTGACTTTTATTTTAAGTGTATGGCCTGCTCAAGATTTTATGGGCAAGTGATCCTCTTGATGTATTACACTGTAAAACCCTGTGCAAGCCCCTTGTCACCTGCAATCTGTAATGAAATAACTGGGTGTTATAGCTTTCATACTGTGAAAATAATAGGCGATAATACAATGAGGGCTTTTTTTTTCCACTATTGTGTCGGGGTGTTTGTAATATACTTTATTATCCTATTTAACTTCTTTTTTATTATAAAACAGGCTGTAACAATCTCCTTAACAACCCTCTAACTGAGCTGTTACTAAGGAAAGTCTGTACACAGTTATATTGTAAATATGCAGAGCTGAAGCATTTACCAAAGGGGGAATGGTCACTTCAAATGGCTGTATCTCTGGTTTTATACCATGTAGAAAAAGAAACTGAGATATCACTAGTTAAAAACACAGTCAGGAATTTGAACTTAATATGCAGCAGTTCAGGCTGAGTTTTTAACTAGCAATATCTCTAATTATTTTATAGCTAGTACTTCAATCTCAGCTTTCTTGTGATACCAGAACCATTTTTCTAGGTGGTATAGAACCAGAGATACAGCCATTTGAAGCGACCATCCCCGTTTGGTAAATGCTTCAGCTCTACATGCTGCATTGAGTTCAGGGACAGTATGTGGACAGAGTCTCCCTGGCAATGCTTAGTTAGAGCTTTGCTAATGGGAACTTTGCAGCCTGTTTTCTATTAAAAGGAAGTTAAATAGGTTAATAAAGTAAATTAGAAAAACCACAATAGCAAAAAAATAATTTACTTTACGTTTTATTCTATTTTTTATTTCTATATTATTGTCAAAAATGGGATGACATTCCAGCAAGGCATGAAAGGAGCTTTCTCTTAGTCTGGACAACCCCATCAAGTCCAGCAGCTGTATTACAGCTCAAACATAATTTTCTGGCATCTGAAAGTCTCATATATAGGACTTTTTGAGGGTTTTACACTGCTTTCGCCACTTTTATAAAAAGTGGGCAGGAGTAAGGCGGGGCTGGATCCGAAAACTGGCATAAATTATACCTGAAAACTACAGCAACCACTATCTGTGCAGGGTTCAGTATCTGGCACACATACAGCCTGAGTTGAGCTGGACTCTTTCTTTAACTCACCAGATATAAATTCAGTTCAGTAGAACCATGGGGATTTAGTGAGTTACGTCTGTAATACAGATGTTGTAATTCATCTGTATTAGGACTGTGTGAAACCAGGTTTACTCCTATAAAAAGTTCGATGAGCAAAGGCTAGTTGGGACATATTAATCTATGTACTGTATTTAAGATCAGTATGCTATGTGAAATGATTGAACTATCCTATATTACATAAGCGATCAGACCCCCTGGGGTTCAGAACCCCTAGGGGGTCTAAATATAACAGTTAAAAATTTTTCTCAGCAACACAATAGTGGTCTGAAATAATAAAAGCATATATGGAAACTGTCAGAAGCCTTACAAGGTACTGTGATTAAAATAAAGTCGTATTTCATGCTGACAGACTCCCTTAAAGGTGTCAAAATGTAACAAAAACTATATATATTTGGTATCACTGTATTTGTGCCGAACTGCAGAATACAGGCAACATGTCATCTTAGCTACACTGTGAAAGCAATAAAAACAAAGCCCATAACAAAGCTGTGAAAACACAGTTTTTATCAAATTTTACCCCATTCTGAATTTTTTCCATCGCCCCAGTACATCATATAGAATATTAAATAGTAGGGCTGAGTGATTATAACCTAAATAAATATTGCAATTAATCAGATATCCTTGATAATGATTAACAGCGATTAGGTAACACCTGTTTTAAACAACGCACCCTCTACAGTATGATAACGTGTTGGGCAATCCCTACAGGATTCATCTTGAGAGGTTTGCCCAGTGGCTGAACACGGCCGAACTGAAACTGCTATTATTATACTGTGGGGTCTCTTTAGACCCCAGAGTATAATAAGCGGAGGGCCAGGGGAGGAGAGGAAACCTGAAAAACAGACTTACTCCCCTCTCCTGAGCAACTCCCTGCTGTCTTCGGTGCTTATGGCTGATGTCAGGGACCGCTGCGTCACGTAGTGTCATGACACATAGACTCAAGTGTCGCAATGCCACGTGACATCAGCAAGAAGCACCGAAGACAGCAGGGAGTAACCCTGTTTTCCATGTTTTCGCACCTCCATTGGGCCTCTGCTTATTATACTCCGGTGTCTGAAGAGACTCCAATAATAGCATTTTTGGTTCGGCTGTGTTGAGTCCGAACGAAACCAGTGGGTAAACCTCACGACAAGAATTTCGCAGGGCTCACCCAATACTTAATCATACCGTAGAGGGGGCAGTGGTTTACAATCACGCCGTTATCCAGGTTGACGTTCAGTTTCGGTTATTTTTCAATTAATCGCCTAGCCCTATTACATAGTACCATTACGAAATACAATTTGTCCCACAAAAATTAAGCCCTAATATGGCTTTGTGAACGGAAAAAAAAAAGTTATGGCTTTTGGAAGGTGTAGAGTAAAAAAACAAAGATCAAAAAAATCGGCTGTGGCTACAGATTCTTCAATTTCATTTCCTTTTGTAACACATTTTAATTTGGATCTGAGGTTTCTTATGTATATACATAGTTTTGCCATTTACCTTCATAAGACATAGCTGAGACATTGCAAGAATGTCTGGTCCGTGTTCAGTCCCATCTTAGAATAGGGCATCAGAGCTGTGTATAAGCCTAGGAAGCATTTTCAGGCATAAATATATGCGAAATCTGAACATTTTGTGTGTTTTTTTTGCAATCTTTAACTGTTGTTTTCTCCCATTGTCTTCACTGATCATGCTGTAATATGGCATCTAAAGGAATTTGGTACCCCATATAAAATGGAGGAATACAGATAGACAATATGAGCCCATAGATTTCTATAGTTGGTCAGCTCAGAACAAGAATGAAGCTGTAATACAGTCACGTGCATGAGACCTAAGGTAGCCAGGGGTTCTTATTTCTGTGCATTACTATAAATGTTTATAGAGCTATTGGCCATGGACGATGTATAAGAATAGTTTTATTGCTGAATGTATGAAACTACATACACTGAAGTTATCCCAGATAGTCTTTCATACTAGCCTGTCTATCCTTTCTTTGTCGTCGTCCCCCCGAATTTAGCCAACAGGAAACATAATCAGATAGTAAGTGCTGCAACAGTATACAACACAAGCAATACAACTGGCAAAAAAGTGCAAGAACACGGTGTTACAGGCTGTATATGGCATATGGTATACATATATATTAGAGTATTTTGCATAATAATACCTTCTGGACCAGATTTACTAATAGTTAGACAGTGAAAATACTCCAGCTCTATCAGTGACTGACGCTAGGTGATAAATCTGGCCTATCTATAGTCTTTAGGCAGTCTAGTCTACGTTTATACCAGCTTTTGTTTGGCTTACTTTGAGCCATTTTTTTGGTACATTTTTGGAGCATCATCCTGCATTTAAGCCACCCCCCTTGTTCTGAGATTCTACTCTTACATGTCTACCATGTCGAAAAAGTTCAGCCCAAATTAGATGCGCCAAGATGTGCCACATGTTTATGCCAGTGTCTATTCATAACTACCACTGTAAATCTGGGCCTCTGAATCTGTCATTATGTCAGCCTGTACATATGCTTAGGTTGTGAATACACTGTCAGGCTAGGTTCACATCTGCGCACGGGTCTCCCCCGATGGACCTGAACACTGGATCGCTAAAACAGCGGTTACCCGCAGACACCTGCGGACCACATAGACTATATTAGGAACAACCAAATGTCTGCCGTTTTTATAATGAAACCTGCAGGGAGAAAAGTCCACCGTGCAGGACTTTTCTCTCCGCCGATTTTCATCAGATTCTGCAGCGGTGACTCTGCCGCGAATGTGAACCTGGTCTTATTTATATGCATGGTTGTAATTTACACAATTTATGAGTACACCTATATTGAAGGCACTTAAAAAATAGTGGAGGACAGACTTATCATTACTGCTCTGCAGAGGCATAGCTAGCGGGGAGGCAGAGGGGGCGGCTGCCCCGGGCCCACTGACTTTTGGGGCCCACCCCGGGGCTGCCATTAATACATCCTTTATTTCTAACTGGATCGTTGTCTGCAGACACCGATCTAGTTAAAACGTATCCTGCAACTTCACAGTATTGTAAACCGCAAGTTACATGAGGCTTGCGGTTTACAAGTCCCCGAGAGCACAGACCAATCGATGTCTTCTTCTGACACAGGTGGCGCGATGACGTCACAACATCGCGCCACCTGCGCTCAGACACAGATGTCCTGTGCGTGGACAGGGAGGAAGCGGCAGCTCCATTCATCAGGATCGCAGGTAGGTGAGTATGACTTTTTTTTTTCTTTTTTTTAGCGCAGTTGTGGATATATTAATAGTATAAGGGGTGGTTAGGAGGGGTAATTATAACTATAAAGGGAGTATTCATTAGGGGGCATTATGACGATGGGGGGGCATTTATATAAGGGTTATTGTGGGGTATTATGAATACAAGGGGGGGAGGTTATTTATATAAGGGGCCATTAGGGGGCATCATTTATATTAGGAGGCATTATGAACATAAGGGGTGGTCATTGATATAAGGGGTCATTAGAGGTGCAGTATTTATGTCAGGGGGAGTCAGGGGCATAATATGAGGGTCAATTAATTTAATGAAAGTTGCACTTGGGCTTTATTAAGACTAAGGCCCCACATAGCGGGCTGCAGCAAAAAAAGCGCTGCAGGAAAAACCATGGCGGTAACATTGTGGTTTTTCCCGCAGCGCTTTTCACAGGAGGTCCGCAGGGGTTTCCCCTGTGGACTTTCTGTTTTTAATACACCTATATGGAAACCGCCAGTGTTTCTGTAGGTGTAATTGACATGCTACAATTTCCAAAACCGCAACGGTTTTGAAAATCTCAGTGCGTCTGCTGCACGTATTTTTCCGCAATGTGTGGATGGGATTTGCTAGAATGCCACGTTTTTTTTCTGTGGGTTTTCGCCACATGGGGCCCCATCACATCCCCACTTTGCAGTAAAATATGCGCAGCAGATACGCTGTGATTTCCAAAACAGTCACAGTTTTGGAAATCGCAGCATGTCATTTATACCTACGGAAACGCCGGCGGTTTCCCTATAGATATAATTGAAGCAGAAAGTCCGCAGAGGAAACCTCTGCAAGCATTCTGTGCAAAGTGCTGCAGGAAGAACTGCGATGCGTCGCTGCCACGGTTTTTCCCACAGCTGTTTTTTGCTGCGGGACGCCACGTGGGTCCTTAGCCTTAAGGCGTTTTCCAGCTTATTTTTATTGATGATCTTTCCTCAGAATAAATCATCAATAAAAGATGTGATTCCCCACTGATCAGCTGTATGAAGGGGCTATGGCGCCTGTTTATATCACACGCTGTCTGTTTATAGTGACCCTGTGATGTAATTCCAGCCTTGTCACATAGACGTGTATAGGACGAGTCTGTAGTTACATTACATGGCCGCTATGAGATGAATGACACTATGTAAACAGAGAAGGGGTCACGGCACGTACACAGGTACCATGGTTCATTCAAACAGCTGATCCTCAGGGTCCCGGGTATTGGAACCCCAATAATTTTTTTTTCCCTTTTTAATTAGGAAACACCTGGGGCATTATTAATAAGGGGAACTATTTAAAGGGGTGCACAGGGAAGTTATTAATTTAAAGATGCACTTGGGGGTATTATTCATTATGGGGGGTTATATTATATATTTTATAATTGGGGGTAGCAGCAGGATGGGGGCTTTGTGTAGGTGAGGACAATGTGGGTCAGGTGCCCGGAAAAGTGAGGAGCCAAAGATGTCTATTTTGCAAACTTTACAGAGACTGGAAGAAGTGGTCATGGCCGTCCAGATGAAAGAGACGGGGAATGTGAACGATTAGTCAGAGACGTCACCGGTAAGTCACTAAATGTTACTGCTCTGTATTCACCTAAATCGTCTGCAGAGCCCTGTGTAGAGCCGCTATATACCACTATACACTCACCGTATACTCATAGTATCGGTATACGAACATGTCCAAGTTGGGGGCCCACTTGGACATGTTCAACCCCCTGTGCTGAACCCCTAGCTACGCCTCTGCTGCTCTGTTATATAATGACTAACCCAGGAGGAGTCTGATGCTAAAATTCACTGTCAGCAGACTACAGACTGTTTTATGATCCTGTAATATGTCTCCTGTAATGTGCAGCCTGTACTCTGCTGACAAACATGTTATATGTAGCCATCAAAAAAAAAAAAAAAAACAGATCCCTTTTTCTTTTTCATGTGCATGAATAGACATTGTAGCATCATTTTTGAATCCATTAAACGGATCTTCTAAACGGATGTAAAAAAAAAAAAAACTAGATGTGAATAGACCCCAAACCAGACTGAAGTCCATCCTCCAGCTCTCCACACAACTAATATGATTTACCATAATTTTTTTTTCCAAAGACAAGTCTTTAAAGCATGGTTGTCCATAAGCTGACTGCCTCTACTAAAAGATAGTATCTACTAAACTGCATATGAAGACTTTCATTTCCCCTAATATATTTATTGGCTTCCAGCGTGCTGGGCATTATATCTAACACCTAGATGCCTCCTCAGCATGTGTCCTGCCAGAAAGCTGAATATGATGAGTACATTGTGTTCAGCTTCCCTTCTGCCATGCACTAATCATTGCCAAGTAGGGAGAGAGAGAACTGTGCAGCCATGAATCTCTGCATAGTTCGCTCCATGACAAATAGTATTCATTGTGTGCAGTTTCTTCTGCTGCCTGCACTGACCATATGTATCATTGTTGGCTAGGGAGAGCCGCACAGTTCTCTCAATGATCAGGCAAAGCTTAGTAAAGAATCACTGGAGTGGTGGGGGATTACTCAGGAAGGGAGTCAGGGGAGTTTGCAGATAATAAAATGTAGGAGCTTTTCGTCTTAAAAGTGCATGTTATAGTTATAGTGTGAAAAAGATTAAGTTTTTTTTTTTTTTTTTGTCTTATCTAAATGGATTGAAAACCTGACTTCACTTTGGCATCAGTACACTTTTGATAGTCTAGTAGCCACTAACATCAATTAGTTTACCCAAATCCATTCAGCAATTCCAAAGACATAAGCCCTTCCTATCTTGCTGCCAAGTGGGCGGGTAACACTGCATGACATACAGCACACAGAGACCTTGCCCCCAGAGAAACCACAGCGTTAATGCTGGTTGGCTAGTATACCTAAAAGGGCTTATATCTTTGGAATAGCTGAACAGATTTGGAGAATCAAAACAACTAAATGGTCAGAGTGACATTGCCTATTGAATGATGTCATTGGGCATTTCAGGCCTGGTGACAGGACCTCAGTTTCTGCTACTGATTAGCTTATGCTATATGAAATCTGCAGGGTTCTGACACCTGGGACCTTGCAGATCAGCTGTACTAAGACCAAGTGCAGCTCCCAGTATTGTGTATATGCCGGGAGCTGCTCTGCTTACTCATTGTACAAATTGTTGAGGCAGTCTTTGGTACTGCGGTGCTGCCCTATTGAAGTTGAAGTTATAAGACCCCCAAAGATCTTATATTAATGATCTTAACGATAGGTATCAATAGCAGAAGCTGGAAAACCTCTTTAAACAACACTTATTAAAAAAAAAAAAGCATAACTGATCTTAGTGAAAAAATAATTATGATGAAATTAATGACTAAACATCTGCACCAATTTGGGCCCCTCAGAAATTAACAGGATCCATTGATGAAGTTTTTTGTTTTTTTTATTATTATTAAAGGGAAAGCGCCACATAATATTTCTTACAGTAGCCACATAGACACAATAGACTGGAGGACTCATTGATGTCTATGGCAGAGTTTTCTAGACATGTTCTGTGACTTGTGCAGAGGTCACTATGCAGGGAGGGGTGTAGATAAGCCGTGACCATCACCTATTATGAGTGGATTACAATGGAAGTTGTTATCTTTCATTGTAATCCTTCCTGTCATGACAATGAAACGGCTGCTGAACAGTGAACAGAACAGTGTACATTGTGCAGAACAAGAAGTGTCAGCATATTATTAGGATCAGTGGCCTGTGTGAAAACTGCAGGATTTTAGAATTTTTTTGTAATATAGATAATGATGTGGAAAAATGAAATAATTATAACCAAATTATGCTTATATATTTTTTTTTATAAATTAATAATTCAGGTGACTATAAAAATCTTTGTAATATATCTTATCAGAGAAAAATGTTTCTATCTCCTGTTATCAGCTCCTCTACTGCCTTCTAAACTGCTCAATTCATTGCCAGATCTGTCTTCACTGAATAGGGGCTGGAAACCATACACAGATTCGGTTACTAGAGGTCTATTGAGAAAGGGGGGTGGAGGTGAAGAGGAAACAGTGAGTGGTTAGCAGATTACTAGTAGTTTTATAGTACATTTTAGCAGGACTGAATAGTGAGATGGAGAACTTACTGTATCTGTCTGCTTCTCCCCCTCCCCTCTCCATAGACTTCTATAAACTGCAGCCTGTCTTCAGTGAAGACAAATCTGCCAGTGAACTGAGGAGTTTAACAGGCAGGAAAGGATCTGATAAGTGGAAATAGAAGTATTCCAAATTTTCCTATAGTCAACTGCACTACTCTTTTACAAAAAAAAAAAAAAAAATTTAAACAACAGGTACTGTTAAAGGGGCATTAAAAAAGAGAGACATTTACCCGTAGCAAATGCCAAACACCTCTGAAGGTCCAATAACTGTTTAGCAGTAGAAGACAGCCAGCAGGGGGCACAAAGTGGGGAAGATGAGGAAAAGTAGGGCTGGGCAATGAATCAAATTAATCCAATTTCAATTAATTCGAAAAATTAAGATTCTGATTTTTACCAGAATCGTGAAATTGTTGTTAGCCCTGCCATGGAGTCTGATCAACAGTGTCTTCACTGTAGTCAGTAGTTGGATGGTAGGATGAGGAAGCCTGCATCAAAAACTCAAGATTTAATTCGAGACTTACACACAAGCTTCTTTTTAGGCAAAAATCACCCAGCCCTAAGGAGAAGTGAAAAACTTTCTGCCTCTGTGTGGCCCATTTTATTACAGTCTATGGAAACTGACCAGCTTCTACAGCTAAATGGGAATCAATGGACATCTGTTCTCTCCATAGGTGGTTGTCCCTGAGTTGTGACTATATGGATATGCCATAAATACACTCAATGTACTACCCTTGTGTATACAGAACATAGGCTGAGTATACTTTTATATATTATGTTATATACTGTATCATGATCCAGTATGTGCTTTATATAATACATTAAAGTAGTGCTGGGATATGTAGAAAATTCCAAGACTGGTAGGATTAAGGTTAATTCACACATGGCAGATGTGCTAGGAGAAATGTCATTCATCTGAACAACCTACGCAAATAGAACAAATTTTTAGCTGCAGCAATTTCCACACCAAATCAGCCACGTGTGGATATCTCCTTAGCGTCCACACACACTGGTTCCATTGCAGTTTTTTAAAGAAAACTAAAAAGTGTAGCCTCTCCATTAGGGTGTGTTCACATTGCAGATTTTACGCCCTGATTTAGGCTAAGGTCCCACGTAGCAGGCCACAGCCAAAAAACGCTGCGGGAAAAGCTTTGGCGGAGACGCATCACGGTTTTTCCCGCAGCGCTTTCTGCTTAAATTACACCTATAGGGAAACCGCCGGCGTTTTCATAGGTATAATTGACATGCTGCGATTTCCAAAACGGCAACGGTTTTGGAAATCGCAGCATGTCCGCTGCGCATATTCTTTCACAATGTGTGGATGGGATTCACTAGAATCTCATCCTCTTTGCAGGGACTGTAAAATGCTGCAAAAAGTGTTGCCGCAACGTTTATGCCACGTGGGGCTTCAGCCTTACAGGCGGAAATGTGCAGTGTATTACAGCAGCAGCAAAACGGATTGTATTTTAAAGTGGTTGTACAGTTCTTTTTTACTTCAGAATAGGTCATCAGTAAGAGATCAGTGGGGGGTCCGACACTCGAGACCCCCACTGACCGTGTCGTCGCCATACAAGTGCTGTGACCTTTTCACATTTACAGTGCCCTCTCTTTATTAGCAGATATGCAATGTAATTACAGCCTCATCCCTTTCACTTCTATGGGGCGAAGCTATAATTACATTGCAAGTCCGTGTGCCAAATAAACACACAGGGGTTACAGCCAGGGGCAAAGCTATACAGGGTGAAGAGGTAACAACTGCTGCTGGGCCCTGGAACCTCTGGGGCCTACAACATGAAAAGACACCATTATTATAGATAGCACATGGTAAGTGGAGGCCCCATTACATATTTTGCATTGGGGCCCAGGAGCTCACATGAGCACCATGGCCCCCTCATGCTATTGACCAGCAGAGGTCCTGGGTGTCTGATCTCTTATTCTTGACCTAAGAAGTGGAGAACCCCTTTGTCAAATGTAATCCACATGATCCAAAAATCTGTGCCGAAATTGACAAGTGGTGTGAAGTAATCTATAGTGAGAATCCATAGCAAATCTGCAACATGCAAATTCTGACATGGATTTTACCACAAACTGCAACAGATTTTTCTCCATTGCAAAATACCTCCCGTGTGGACGTACCCATACAGTGCGATGACACAATTAAACAGAAAATGTATTAATAGTGTAGTGACCTGTTTACTCACCTTTCAGTGGCTCCCACAAACTCTCTTTCCCCCTCTTGTTAGAACCCAACTTTATCTGCTGTCTATTTCACGCATTCAACCATGATTTTTGAGGGGACAAAGGGGTTAAAAGTTCGAGATTTGTCTGCAAAAGAAGACAAAGGTGTAGGTTGTTGCATCCATCTTTTCAAGCGGAGAAAGCGTGGACGAGGCGGAATAACAGCGGAAGGGTGTGGGTGAGGAGCGTCACGGAATCCTCAAACACAGTTCAGTACACGACTCAACTATTTAATTACAAAGCAATTTGTCACATTTCACTTGAACAAAGGATATTCAACGACCAAGATATAGTTCCAAGGTCCATTCATTCTTAGTCCGATCCATTTCATGTATATACTGTACATTAGCTATTGCATTCATGATTTTATGCTGTAAATACCGGTACTAGGTGGGGAGTGCCCAATACTAAATTATTGGGAAGTAAAAATAAATTTAGATTTTTTTTTTTAGTTTGATTCAGCCCGACTCGTTTTGGTCATCCCAACATTCCTCAGATGGAAGCCTATTAATTTATTCAGGAGTAACCGCTCAGAACAGATATTGATTATATTTTCCTTAAAGGGGTTGTCGAACAGAATAGCTAAAAGGGGTTTACGAGGCTTACCAGTCAATGACCTATCCTTAGGGGGTGTCCACACATAGGAATATGATGCTGAATTTATCAAGCTGAACATTTCTGCTTCAGGAATTTGAAGCAGGTTTTTTCTGCTTGTTGATTTTGATGCTGAATTATAAGCAGATTTTGACACTGAATTTGAGCGGAATTTGGAGAAGAGCGCCCCTGTATTTTGCCTTTATTTGGCAGTGCCAAATTCCAAATTGCGGATCTTGACATATTCTGCATCCAATTCTCTGCTAGCAGAAAAAAAAATCAGCTACTGCCTCCCATTGAAATGAAAGGGAGGCAGATTTCTGGTGGATTTTGAGGCAGATTCCACCTCAAATTCCTACGTGTGAACACCCCCTTGGGATTGGATATCAATTGAAGATCGGTGGAGGTCTGACACTCAGGAACCCCACTGATCAGCCATTTGAAGTAACCCAACGTCCAGATGAGCATTGCGGCAAACAAAATCAAGCACAGCTCTGTACACTATAGTTGCTGTGCTTGGTTTCACAGCTCAGCCAAATTCACTTGAATGGGAGAGAGCAGGCCATGTGACTGATGAACATGGCATCACATGGTCTGCAAAGACCATTACTGCTTCAAACAGCTGATCTGCCAGGGTCCCAGATGTCAGACCCTTAATGATCTTCAATTGGTGACCTATCCTAAGGACAGATCGTCACTAGATAAAGTCTGGAAACCCGTCTATATACATTTTAAAAGTCATACACCCCTCCCCAATCTCCTGCCATTCCTGCTAGTGCTTCTTGGTCTCTACCTCCTGGTCCCTTTTGATATTGGGAACTGACCACTGGCTGAGGCAGGTCACTGTATTATCCAGTGAGTGGTCAATTTTTTGTGTTGGGAAAGACCAGGAAGTAGAAATAAATGAGGAAGTGTAGGAACAGGAGCTGCGGGGGACTGGTGAGGTATGACGTTTTATGTTTATACAATTCAGACAACCCCTTTAATAAAAGTTCAGATAATAATAAGAAACTGTGTCAAACTTAAAGGAGCAGCGGAAACCCCTGGCAACCAATCAGATCACAAGATATGGATCCTGATTGGTAATGATGGGTAATTTTTCTCTGCGCATGAGGGTCTTTACCATGGACTTTAACTACTGTATAGTAATATATGGCAACCTTTAAGAAAGGAAAGTGACAATGTTATTTCTTGAGTAAGAATGAATGGCCTTTTGTTTTCCACATTGACAGGCAAAAGGACGGGAGGAAAACCAGTTATAGGAGAAACGGTGCAGAAAGTTCGACAGAGACCGGATGCAATGTCATATTCATACTATGCAGCGTCACGGGAGAGGAAAGTAGTGTGTGGTGTCCTTCCGAATTATGGTTATTGCATCTTTATCGTCAGAGTCTTGTGAAATATGGAAAACCATTGTTGAAAGGCAAGGGAGAAATAAGGGTGAGGAAAGGGAAAGAGCCTGGATCGTAGGCGGAGGGTAGCAAACTATTTTTTCGGCAAACAACGATGGAAGGAACCGTTAGTTCGGAAATTTTTTTTTTTTTTGCAAATGAGACTATAACTTCATAGAAAAGATGTTAGAGAAATAGGGCATGCAGGGTACACATGAAGCTTTGAGATAAGCAGTACATTCACCTATAAAGGCAAGGTATCACGCCTTGTCATCTCCTTGCACACTTTTCACCAATGTGGTGCCTTTAATGATACATTAATACTTTCACAAAGACGTTTTAACAGATTTTTTTGTAACACACGTGAACTCATTTACAGACATGCTCTTTCTGACCCCACCTCTTAAAGGGAATCTTCCATTAGGTTCATTCTGCCCAAACTATGGGCAGCAAGGAATCCCAACAAGGCCCCTCATGACAGAGAGATTTGCTTTACTGTGGGGTTATGTTGTATGGAGAAAGCCAGCCATAGATGGTGAGATAAGTTCACTATACGGCTTCTTTCCGCATGGCTTGGTTGACAGGTCTCTATACACAAGCAGGGACAGACCTGACAGTCAAGCCATGGAGGCTGGGGAAAAGCAGCATGGCGGACTTATCTTACCGTACCCAGTCCATTTTTACAAGTACTTTTTCTTTGACAAACTTCGGTGTTTCAGTGTTCGGTTACAGCTACATGGCAACTTTAGCCATGACCAAAAATCCCTGGGTCACCCTGCAATTCCTTCACTAATGTTAGTGAATGGAGTCGCTCTACGACCCCTAGGGTACAGCAACTTTTAGTCACAGAAAGATAGAACACTGCTCAATTTTTTTGCATCTAGAAGTTATTTACATGGCATACTAGAGGTTACAATGTGACTCCATTCACTAAAATTAGTGAAAGAATCACAGGATGAGCCGGCAATCTTTGGTTATGGCAAAAGTCGTCATGTATCCCTAGCCTAAAACTTGGCCCTGTCATGAGAGACACTTTCATTTTGAAAGGTTCCCTTTACAGGGGTTGTCCAGGATTAGTAAAATATGGTTGCTTTCTACCTAAAAACCTATCCACAGGTATAGTCTACTGAAAGGTATGGAACTGAGTTGTAATACCAGACATGACCTGTGGGCAAGCGTAGCACTGTTTCAGAAGACAGCAGCCATATTTTCCTAGTCAACGACCCCTTTGCTTGGTGATTCCTCCATAATGTTGCTGTTTCAAACCTCTAGACCTGCTGTTCTCGTACTGTGGCGGCCACTAGTAAGGTGCACCTCTTCCACCCCACAAATTGATATTGGAGGGCAATGTTCTAGTGATAGTATTGCATCCTGCTGTATACCATTGCACTGCTGGAATACACCAATGGCCCACGTTCTAGAGATGCCTCTAACTACAAAACTGCCTTGGTTTGTGCTGAAAATATTCTAATGTAGTAGAAGACGTGTATGGTTGGATTGTATCCATATAAGTCCAGTCTAAAGGAGCATTACCAGAACAAGCCTTGGAGTGAGTACTAGTGTCCTCCGGCAATGGCAGGCAGATGCTAATGATGGAAGGCATTGTATCATAGCAAATGATAGGGGGCGGTATTTGCATTTTATGGCAGAACCAGCACATGAATTATATAAACTACCTAATAATGATGCATTCCTGTATCTAGACTGAAGTTTACCCTGAAGACATCTATCCACTTATATAACAACTCTTGAAAAACTGGAAAAGTATACATCAAAACAGTGACATTAATAAATACATTTTACCTATTTTAATATAGTTATTCTTTAATATATATGTGCATTCTGTTTCCTACACATAAAACCGTATTTTTTTTTTTTATCAGTAAGCTAATGTTACTTATACATCTTAATTTTGTACATATTTGTATGCAACACTAGATATCTATACATTAGAACAACCAGTAGATTGGAACATATCACAAACTATGAAATGGTAAGCCGTGCTGATGCATCAAAATAGGTCATATCAGATATTTCCATATTTACTATGGTTTACACTGTTTAGTGAGCAAATAGTGCGCTCAGTTGACATGCTGTTAATAGACTACTATAGGTACAATTGTTCTAATGTAAGTTGTACATTCAGAAACGTATGTATCGGTATGTATCAAACGCTATGTGCTTCTAACATTATGCTTTAGAGATACTCCGATTCCCACCTCACTCACAGCAGAGTATCTGAGGGCTCAGGAAAATAGAAGTGAATAGGTCAAGTTAAAGGGAAGTCAACCCAAGACAACTTTAAAAAAAAACAAAAAAACTTAGATATAGGCCATACTGACTTTACGGATCTCCCAATGCTTTCTAGTTCCCCATCAGTCTTTGTACTTCTGGACTTCCAGACATGTGACCATTGCAGCCAATGACAAGCCACAGCGATGACCCACTGCAGCCAATCACAAGCCACAGTGATGACCCACTGCAGCCAATGACAAGCCATAGCGATGACCCACTGCAGCCAATCACAAGCCACAGCGATGACCCACTGCAGCCAATCACTAGCCAAAGCGATGACCCACTGCAGCCAATCACTAGCCACAGCGATGACCCACTGCAGCCAATGACAAGCCACATGGATGACCCACTGCAGCCAACGACAAGCCACATGGATGCCCCTGCAGCCAATCATTAGCCACAGCGATGACCCACTGCAGCCAATGACAAGCCACAGCGATGACCCACTGCAGCCAATCACTAGCCACAGTGATGACCCACTGCAGCCAATCACAAGCCACAGCGATGACCCACTGCAGCCAATCACTAGCCACGCGAGCCCCCCGCCGCCACACAGCCAAAGCGATGACCCACTGCAGCCAATCACTAGCCACAGCGATGACCCACTGCAGCCAATGACAAGCCACATGGATGACCCACTGCAGCCAACGACAAGCCACATGGATGACCCACTGCAGCCAATCATTACCCACAGCGATGACCCACTGCAGCCAATGACAAGCCACAGCGATGACCCACTGCAGCCAATCACTAGCCACAGTGATGACCCACTGCAGCCAATCACAAGCCACAGCGATGACCCACTGCAGCCAATCATTAGCCACAGCGATGACCCACTGCAGCCAATCACAAGCCACAGTGATGACCCACTGCAGCCAATCACTAGCCACAGTGATGACCCACTGCAGCCAATGACAAGCCACAGCGATGACCCGCTGCAGCTAATGACAAGCCACAATGATGACCCCCTGCAGCCAATGACTGTATCGGGAGCAGGAAGTGGACTGAGAAAAGTCAGAACAGGATATCCACAAGGTGAGTATGACTTATTTTATATTCCTATTATTTTACATTCTCAAAAAAGTCTTGGCTGGACAATCCCTTTAAGTTTTCAACATGATTTCTTGATGCATGGGTAGGAATACCTCCTCCTATGTCCTAAATGAAGGGGCCCCTTTGTCCCTAAATTGTGTAAATATTTTTGGCTATGTTTGGACATGAAAACCCAGTTTATTTGGATGTCCCTACAACAAAACTGCAGCCAGTTGCAAGTATCATTCTCTTTCCATTTCTTTCACTATGTTCACATCTGCGTCTGGGAGTTCGTTGTTTTGATCCGTCGGAGGACCAGAACAACAGACACAAGAACAGCTATAATAGTGGACACCAACTTTTTGTGCAAACTGCGACCGGGTCTCTGACGCAGGTGTGAACCCAGCCTTATCACCACTTCTGACTTGTCTATTTTTGCAAATCCTTGTATTCTACTATTTGTTCTTGGAAATGTAGGAATAAATTAACAACTGGGCATTAATACTCCCCTACGCAGTCTGGCACCGGCAGCACTTATTGCACAGTACCATGCAGGGGCATGCCACACTTTATTCATACATTTCCAGGAGAAATACGCCAAAATGGAGGAGATTTACTAAGCTAAATGTCCCAAAATTCTAAATTAATTTGTACAAAAAAAATACTGGCATACGTGATATTCCAGATTTATCACAGTAGCTGATGTTGGATGATAAATCTGGAGCAGCTATAGGCCTAGTTCACATGTCAGTGAAAAAAAACCATGTGTGTGAGCCACTGTAATAAATCTGGCTCACTTTAAGACTATCTAGGCTAAACTTACTCTGTCTAACTATTAGGCAGGATTAGTAAATCTGCCCCAATGGGTCATAACCAAAGATGCTGCAAAATTGTATGTCCATGGAGAATGCATGTATTTATTAGCAGAGACACGTCAGGAGAGCTGACACATCCTCTATAACTTATTGATATCAATACGTAGGTAAAATAACTATTGCCAAGGTGAATCCTTTCAACGACTGACGTAAAAATAGTGTCATTTTGGTGCACCGGACACTTGCTAAGCCTAAGGAGAGCATCTTAAATAAGCCTAGAGTCACACGACTGAGTTTAATGGGTCCGTGTGTTGGCCAGATTTCCCAGCCTAAACAGTGTTCAGGGAGAGGGACTCCTAGCAGTATAGTTATCTATGATGTTAGGCGTCCCTGCCTCCCAGAGACATACTGTCCCGTAGTGAATATAGTACGTGTCGTGTAAATCTAGGCTTACACTACAAACTCACATGCAGTTTTTAATAAAGATTTTCGAGCCCAAGGCAAAAGTGAATCAAGCATGTAGGAGAATTAAGGATTTCTTTTGTATTTCCCATTCCTTTTAAATCTGCACCAAAAAATGGCATGTGTGAAACAAGCCTAACATGTAAATCTGCAGCAGAATGACTAACGCAAGGATTCTCCTGTTCACATTGATCTATATTCTATGGCCAAGCTCCATGAGCAGCTCAAGCAAAAAGATTTTCTCTAACTAATACTGGCCGTACTCCCAAGATGGTTGTCGGCTAAACAACTGTATCTCTCCTGATCTCCCCATACACATGCATGCTCAGCGTGGTTGACTAGTGCATGTGTACTGAGTAGGAGAGGGGATGAAGCCGCTGCC
The DNA here is from genome assembly GCA_947044405.1 of Leptodactylus fallax. Lineage (NCBI taxonomy): Eukaryota > Metazoa > Chordata > Amphibia > Anura > Leptodactylidae > Leptodactylus > Leptodactylus fallax. Next base: position 1,990,940 of record CAMRHE010000138.1, on the reverse strand, counting down.
AAACTCCTTTGGCAATGGCTTACTACCCCAAGAGCAAAAGGATTGGGCAGCTGAAAACCAACTGCCCAATCCTTATCTCCACATTATCTGCCAAGGAGAGCAGGGGGTCAGGAGGTCCCATAGATATTAAATGGTCAGTCTTGTTAAAAGTATCCAATGTGTATAGCCAGCTTAAAGGGGTGTTCTGGACCCAAATCGAGTTTTCATACTGAAATGAGCCATCCACAAGATAAGTCATCAGCATTTGGTATGATGGGGTCGAACTCCAAGACCCGCACAGATCATCTGTTTTAGCAGCCTCTGGGTGCCAGAAACCACTAGTGGACGGGCAATGCATGCAATAACTAGTACATGAATAGGAGCGGGACAGCAGCCCCATCCACTGCATAGTGGTACTTCTAAGGAACTGCAGCACCACTCCTATTACTTAAATAGGAGCAGCGCTGTACTCCAGCAATCCAAGGCTACTTTAACAGCTGATCTGTGTGGGGTTCAGGTGTCAGACCCCAACAGATCACATACTGATTGATCCCAAACCTTGAAAAGCCCTTTAAGTCAGATGCAACATCAGTTGGATCAATGTGCTCAGTGAACACCCTGAAAGTCTTTCTTACGCCGTCTTCATTATTATGTCCTATGGGGAGAGGGTATAAACTACATCTTTTTTTGGGATGAAATATTCTACTATCTGAGGACCGCTGTACCCTGCTCAGTGCTTCAGTGCATTTATATTATAATGCTATTTTTATATATTTTGCATTTCTGAAAAATAAGTAACAGTCTTTTTTATATCTAGCAGTAATAATTCAAAAACCACTGAACTATCTGCCACTGTTCAGCAGGAATGTTAGGAAAGATTTTAGTTAAACCTATGTTTGAAAGGTCTTACAGAAGGTTAGGGAATGTTCAGACTTGAGTTTTTTATGTGGAATTTGGTGCATTTTCTGCACCAAAATTGAAATAAATGCCCACACTATAGTCCCACTGTTTTAAATGGAAGTTAGGGATGGATGCTTTTGTTTTCAGCGTGCTAGAAAAGAGGCATCCTACAATATTTTTACAGTTATCACAGCTAAAACCCCAGCGGATGGCCGCACACTGATCATGGGGATGGGGCTAATGAGAGTGTCAATCTGCAGCACCGAAACATGGACTAGTGTGGGCATATGTGATGTGTTTTTTGTAAGGTAAATGCAACCAAATCTACGTCAAAAACTCCACCCTTGAGCATACCCTTAAAGGGAACCTGTTAAGAGATTCATGCTGCTTGAACCACAGGCAGCATGAAATCCCAAAAGGTTCCCTGGTTACAAACCACTGTGATCTAGGCCTTATTCACACGTCTGTTTTAAAACCCTTGAATATCTATGGGTCTATTCACATGTCTTTTTTTGGGGTTTTTTTTACTGTTTCACGGCCATCAAAAAAAACTAACTTGCTTTATCATTGTCTATTTTCAGGGACATCAAATAGACATGTGAATAGACCCATAGTCATTCGTTGGTTTTAAAACCGTCATGTGAATATGCTCCTTCAACGGACTGACATGTCTGTTTTTCACAGACGTTATAGGTCCATGAAAAATAGCATGGTCTTGTGAATCTGGCCTTACTCTGAAATGTTGTAGTGTTTCACAGAAAACACAGTTTAAGGTTGAGGCCACCTGCTGAGGAAAATCTGCATTTTTTTGCTGTGTTTTTGGGCCTCAAAAGGCATGTAAAATATACAAGCACTTGCACTTCTCCCTTCTCATATATCCATTCCTGGCTTTGATTCACAAAACACAGCAAAATCTGCAATGATAAAAAGCAACTTTTCTGCAACGAGTGGCTTCAGTCTTAAAATGGACTAGAACGGGGAGAAGAGTCCCCACCAGCTAGGCTAGAATGACAGGCCGCTTTCTAAACCCAAATGGAGCCCTATCAGTCAAACCAAGCAGGTCGGGGAGAAGCCAGAGAGGAGCCAACTGCAGGTCCAGCTGATTTTGACTCACAACAACTAGACTTATACTGTGACCTGGGTTAAAAACCTCATCGTTTTTTCATGTCACATATACATTATATACCAGCGTTTTGACCAGAGGCACGGTACGCCAGGCATATGACATACTGATGACTGCTGCATTTATCCTATACTCTCAGTACATCATTGTAAAATGTCAGGAACAAATTGCATTTTCACAATCCCACGTCAATCCCTAATCTGTGTATCCAAGCTGTATCCAAGACGGATGGTCTTTGTTCTAAATGTGTTTTACATTCCTTGCGTCTTATAGAAAAATAAGCCTGAATTTTATTTTTATGTGCTAGTTTTAGCTTTATACAATCTGTAATGTTATATGCTAACCCATTATTTATGAGCAGCATATTCTATATATGGATCTCAGGTAGTCTAGCCCAGATGTAGTATAATGCTAACCAAATGAAGAATCTAACATCTGCTCCGCTGCGCTTGTTAGTGCCAAGCTCAATAAATCATATGTAATACCTAATTAGTATTTCCCATGTGCCATGGTTCCTAATCCTTCCTACTACTAGTAATACAAAGACAAAATGCATGTGTGTATATGTATATATATATATATATATATATATATATATATATATATATATAAAAGACACTGTAAATATTGACTACTGTTTGATGATTGCTTGTCGAACATAGGTTCTTATTCTGGAGAAACATGCTACTATTTTAGTTTCTCTAACCTGTTGAGTATAAGAACTAGTTAAATGACTAGAATTCTCAGTAAAACACTATATCAACCATTTTCCCATTGGCTGCGTCCCTTTCTCATAAGTAGTCACAGGATAAAATCCCACCGGTTATGTACTTCTCTCATCTTTCTCTGCAAACTCTGTAGAGGGTATAGGAGGAAGCAGACTGGGAAAAGAGGTGTGGGTGGATTTGTGTGGCTTAATAAGTTTGGCTGTACTGGCCTGCATACCCGTTAGCATATTTCTCGTAGTACTCGGCGGGACTGTAACCTGCTGCTCCCAAGCTATATTGGGAGAATGCAGAAGCGTAGGCTTGGCTGTAACTCTGGCTGTAGGCTTGAGAAGCACCATATGGATCTGTATACTGTGCCATAACTGCAGCCGCCGCTGCCGTTCTTCTTCCTACAGGACTTCTGTCCCTGTACGCTGCAGGAGCCAAGGCTGCATTGATGGATGGTGGTGCTGGAGGAGCAGCAGCTACAGGGGCAGTAGGAAGGGTCGCAGCAGCTGCAGCCACCACGGCAGCTGGGGTGAGGGCTCTGTCATATGTAGTGCGAGCTCCGAGCCCACTTCTGTCGTAGAAGTCATATGTGTACCTCTCATAATACTCCCTCTCATACCATGAACGAGGTGGAAATGGGGAAAAAGGAGCAGGGGGTGGTGGTATACGTCCACGGTGGAAATAATAAGCAGGCGGTGGTGGGGGAGGTGGAGGGGGAGGCGCAGTTGAAGCTGCCACCACAGTTGCAGAAGATAGCTTGGAGTTCTTTGGAGCATTGTTGCTCTTAGAAAGTGTGACGAAAATCTTCTGGTCTTCAAGTGGAGTGTCATTAAGGTGCAAGATGGCATCCATGGCTTCCCTTTCCTTTGCCATGTGCACAAAAGCATAATTTTTGACAATGTCACACTCTACAACTTTGCCAAATTTCTCAAACAACTCTTTTACTTGTGACGTGGTGGCTCTGCTCGACACATTGCCCACATATATTTTGGTAGCATTACGTATCTTTGATGTTGCGTATTCCACAGTCAGATGGGAACCATAAAATTCTTGTTTATGTAGCTCACCAATGGCACGATGGGCATCTTGCTCACGTTCCATATGTACAAAGGCATAATTTTTGAGGATATCACACTCATTTACCTGGCCATACCTCTCAAAGAGCTTCTTTAGTTCTTCGGGGGAAGCAGATGGTGATACACCACCCACAAAAATCTTCACCATGGCTTGGGGTTCTGTTCAGGTATATACCAATACTTTTGCTCCCCTTTGAATCAGAAAGAAAACAAATACATAACGTTAATAGACAAAATTCCGCAGGTTGAAAATAAAATATTTTTATATTCTTTTAACACAATTTCATTATTTCAAACCTATATTCCAACAATTACCAATGCTTCAAGTTTTCGGGACTTATGGGACCAGACAGACGGTCAACTATCGAGCCAAGAGTTTTCATAATATGTCAGCCATGGCACATAATGTATGTCCAAACCCTAAGAATACAAAGCACCAAACAAGGTTGATTGACGTAAAAAAAACAACTATCTGATGCTAGGTTCACACTAGCGTTTGGCTCTTCGTCATTCGGGTCCGCATGGGAGAGCCTGTCCACTTGAAAAGCGGTTACTCGAGGACACCCGCGGACCTCATAGACTATAATGGTGTCCACCGGGTTTCAGTATAACACCGGCGCAGAGAAAAGTCTTCCTTGCAGGACTTTTCTCTCTGACGATTTTAGGCGGAATATGCAGTGAAGTGTCCTATGGAGACTCCAACATCCACACTGGATGTAAATTACAATGGGAAAAAAAATCCCCTGTAGTCTTGCTGTGTGATTTATAGTGAGACTTGAGGCCGAATCCATATTTTACATGGGGACTTTGATGCAAATTTGCTGTGGCTTTGTGGACACATTTGGCGTATGTGCGAGGGACGCTCCTCACATACACTGACTATAGCTGTAGGCCTGAACATGACCAAAAGAGTGTCCCGCTTTTTTTTAACTGTACAGAAAACTTTGTGACAATCCCTATGGAAGTTGTAAAGGCTGTGGAGTCGGAAGGCCATACCAACTCTGACTCCTCTATTTTTCCACAGCCCAACTCCAATTCCTGTTCCTTCACAAATGGCTCAGAATCATTATCAGTCACAAGTAGTAAAGATTCTCAAATTCATTAAAAAGCTATTGACTTCCTATGAAAGTAAATATGTAACAAACTATGTATATATGAAAGTCCCTTAGACTGCAATACAGTTGTATTGCAGTCTATGGGACTTGCAATCAGACTATTGAGTGTTCAAACCCACTGGGGGGAGCTAATAAAATAGTATAAAAAAAATAAAATCAACAAAAAATATAAAAAAAAACAATAAAAACCTAAAAATTCAAATCACCCCCTTCCCTAGATTTAAAATAAACATAAACAAATTATACATCCCCATGTCCGAAAACGCACGGTCTACAACATATGAAAATATTTTTCTCATACAGCAAATACTGTAGCGGGAAAAAAAAATCAAAACAGACAAACCGCCGTATCTTTGCCATTTCGCCTCCCATAAAAATTTTAATAAAAAGCGATCAAAACATTAGACATTCCTTAAAATGGTATAACTAAAATGTATGTCTGGCCCCGCAAAAAAAGGCGCCTTATGCATTCCCGTATACAGAAATATAAAAAAGTAACGAGTATGGCGAATCCAAGAAATTTTTTTTTTTTTTGCAAAGTTTCTCTGGCTGTATAACTTTTCATACATGCTGTGTTATCAGTTTTTCTGCTGTTAATATCCCCATTATGGCTACAGCACATTTTACATTTGTCTCTCAGGCTGTGGGCATGTATAGTACAGAGCAGTCTGACCTACCTATCCATTACTACAAGTTTTATAGGGACACTGGACTGCTAATACAGGTTATGAGGCAGCTAAAAAGATCACTGACATAGAGAAAGAGAAATCTGAGGACAATAAGGAAAGCTTCTTGCTGCCTCTTGTTAACATCCCATCAGCAATAACACAAGTAGCCAGAAGTAGCTACAAGTACAGAAGTAGACTTTTCTTACATTTGTAAGATGTGAGATGGTGTCAGCCCAGTGTGCAGGCAAAGAAAGCTGTTGCAGTTATGTGAGGAGACTGTGAGGAGAACCAGCCCCTCCCCACTACATTCACTGTGTGAAGAGCGAACCAACTCTCCCCCTATACTCCCTGCGTTCCTAGTAACAGGGAGTGAACAGCAATTTAGCTAGAAGGAAGGCACCTAGTGGCAAGAACTTTAGAGAGACTTTTCAGGCAGAAAACAGCAATGTTTTCTAAGTGCATTACATTTTTGTCCAGAATCACTTGTGCTACTAAATGAGACTAAAAAGTTGTCTGAAAAGTTAGTGACCATGTAAAGGGGTTTACTGACCCCAAATGCATTTTTCTTACCGATCACCTATTCAAAGGATGACAACAAAAAAGAAAAACATAGCCAGGACAAGAAGGAACCTTCTAGAGAAGTCCGGTCTTCTCATTCCAGGCAGCATTGTCATGATCTTCCTGCATAAAAAGTACTGCTGGATGGTGCAAGATTATTTCCTGTGCAGACTTCCAGAAAGAGGCAATATGACCAGGGAATGGATAGAAATCTCTGCAATGTTGGCCATAAACATAAGATAGTTGTCCAGATGCTCATTTAACCTACAGATATCTCACTAAATCTCCCCCATACAAGTGCATGCTTGGTTCAGCCAAGTGTACATGTGCCCTTAGTGATGAGAGGTGAGGAGGTTGCTGCCACATAGTTCCTTTTGGTTTGGGCATGTTGAAATCCACCAGCCTGACCCTCATGTAGCTGTCGGGCATCCCCCATATGCATTAGATGGACAAATTGGCAGGTACGGCCGACAATCATATATTGTGTATGACTAGTTTTAGTGGTAAGAGAGGAAGCTCATACTAGGAAATACCTATATGGTACTGCAGCCTGGGTCACACAGACAACTGCTGCAATACTCCCGACTGACACTTTTACAAGTACGGAAAGTGAGCACTGCAGGTTGCACATTCATGGGGAAACAGCTGATCGGTGCTGATCCAGATAGCGGACTCCTGTCTATCTAAAACTGATGTCTAACCTTATGGATACAATATCAATTTTAAAAAGCAGATAACCCTTTAAGTCCAGAAATGTTTACAACAAATCCGCAGTGAAATTCACGTTTTACATGCAGGTTTTGTTGCAGATTTCACCCTATGACCTGAAAAGGTAAAATCCATGATGCAAATTTCCAGAAACAATAGATATGCTGGGGGTTTAAAATCCTCTCCATAGGTCAATTTTTGTGCAGATTTATTTATTTTTTTGAAAGGAAACCTGTCGGGTCAATTTGGGACGCGAAAACAGCCAAATAGCCCTACTGCAACTTTGTCTGAAAACAACAAACCCCTAGGACCGCAGGACTCATCTCTGGTGCTCCCGATGCCTGCGCAGTTCTTCAATGAAGCCAGGGGAGTGCACCTCAGCGCATGTGCCGGGAGTACAGGAGGTGGGTAATTATACCACTGGCATGGACGGGGTTACAGTAGGGTTATTCTGAACATTAATCCACCAGTCCAGGACATGCTGATGGTTTAGTGTCTCAAACAGACCTGACAGATTCCCTTTAAAGAGGACCTTTCATGTCCTCTGACATTGGCGGCATTCTATACCGCTAAAAAGCTTTGTCAGAGATTAGTTAGTTAGTTTCGGCACCGGTATCACTTCACTGTCAGAAGGGGTGCCTTACACCGTAGCTAGGGAATGAGGAACGCCCCCCTGACAGTATTCTTCCATACCCTGGTACTGTCAGGGGTGACGTTCCTCACAATCCAGCAATGATGCTAGGCTGTAAAGCCCGCCTTTCTGACAGTGGAAGGATATCGGTGCAGAAACTAGCGGCAGTGATATGTCCGGCACTGGGTCACATACCAGCAAAGCTGTCAACGCAATGATTTCAGTTCACTGTCAGCTCTCTAGTGGTATACAATACCGCCAATGTAGAAGGACATGAAAGATCCTCTTTAAGCAGCATGTGGGTGAGAGGTTAAAATTTCATTAATTTTGCTTCAGCTGCAACATTCTGCAGGTTCTTCACCGGCAAATCTAGATAAAAAATCTGCAGCTGAGGCCCGCTTCACATCTGCGTTCGGCCATGTCGTTCGAAATCTGTATGTGAAATTTCAAAAACTGATTTCGTAAGGACCGGATTACAACCCATTGATTTTAGTGGGTTTTAAAAGCAATCCGCATATATCAGTTTGTGCCATTTCTGTCTGGTTTCTGCTTTTTTGTGCGGGAGAAAGAGAACTTGCGGTCTTGCCCGTACTAAGTAAGGTTCCGTGGCGCCCATCCGGTTTTTTTTTAACATTGAGGTCTATGGAAAACGGATTACAAATGGATAGCAACCAGTTTGTGTCCGTTTTGCAATTCGTTTTTCCCTCTGCGCATGCTCAGAATGAAGAAGGGGAAAAAAAAACGGATTGCTTGCTGTCCGTCTGGAATCCTTATTTTTAGTATGGAGACAAAGTCCTGCAAGTTCTACTTTTCACTCCGCACAAAAAAAGCGGAAACCAGACAAACTGATACATACGGATACAAACTGAAATCTAAGGGTTGTAATCCGGACAGTACGAAATCAGTTTTTGAAATTTCACATGCTGATTTCGTACAGAATGGCCAAACGCAGATGTGAAGCGGGCCTTATGCCATGTGTGAACCTGTGTAGTGGAATTGCTGCAGAAAATTTCTTCAAGAATTTACCCCAAATTCTTGATGTCTTTCTTATGTAAAACAGCTGAAGATGTGTAAAAATATAAAAACGCTACATTGACCTCCAGTGGCGCCCCCGTGATAACACTGCTGGAGGTCAGGCATACAGACACCAGAAAAGTGAATGTGGCGAATTTGAGTAAACTAGGGGGGGTTCGGACTTGTGGATTGTGTTGGGGATCCATTAATATCTCGCACCAAAATTCGCAACTGATCCACATGAGAAAGTGGCGTGCAGTAGATGAGACAATGCGCTGTGTGCGGGTGACATTTGTGACTGTATTCTGCTCCATGTGAACATGCCTCAGTGCCTGCTGTCCTCCACCCCCATGTCAGTCCCTGCTGGCACACGGCATGCTGTGTCTTTCCTGGCACTGTGTACATGTCCTGTGCCCACCTCCCATCCCTACCTGGCATCTCCCCGCCCTCCTTTGTTCTAGCACCGCTCGCCCTTGTCTCCATCCTAAGTTTTCTTGTTATTCTCCAGCCCTTCTCCCCCTCCACTCTGCCAGCTCCGCGCCTTCTTTGTGTCTCCTGCATGTTATCATGACACGATCGCTGCTCGCCCGCAGTTCACACCTACATCTCACAAAACGTCGCTTCATGCGCTACACAGTGACGGGAGCGCTCTATCCCCTCGGATCACTCACCCGCTCCTCCGCTCCCCTTCCACTCAGCACTTCCACACAATCCGACACACAAAAGATGGCCGGGCTGACTGGTCACACGCCGGCAACGCTGCATCTCCATAGCAACGCCCAGCCAATCACGGCCTGCCGGTACCCGGCTGATGGACGCCGCGCGACCTCATTGATTCTTCTATTTACCTTACCAGCAGCAAACGGCGTGAAGCCAAACCGCACTCCTGTACCCTGGTCATGTGACCGGGGCCGCGGGCGGGAAAACGCTTCAACTTATTACACTCATTATATGAGGTGTGATACAGGCTGAAATAAAGGAGTTCTCTGCTTGTGTGATGTCATACAGTCTGAAATAAAGGAGTTCTCTGTATGATGTCATACAGTCTGAAATAAAGGAGTTCTCTGTATGATGTCATACAGTCTGAAATAAAGGGGTTCTCTGCTTATATGATGTGATACAATTTGATACAGTCTGAAATAAATGGGTTCTCTGCTTATATGATGTGGTACATTCTGAATTAAAGGTGTTCTCTGCTTGTATGATGTGATACAGTCTGAAATAAAGGTGTTCTCTGCTTCTATGATGTGATACAGTCTGAAATAAAGGAGTTCGCTGCTTGTATGATGTTATACCGTCTGAAATAAAGGAGTTATCTGCTTGTATGATGTGAAATAAAGGAGTTCTCTGTATGATGTCATACAGTCTGAAATAAAGGGGTTCTCTGCTTGTATGATGTGATACAATTTGATACAGTCTGAAATAAATGGGTTCTCTGCTTATATGATCTGGTACAGTCTGAAATAAATGGGTTCTCTGCTTGTGTGATGTGATACAGTCTGAAATAAATGGGTTCTCTGCTTGTATGATGTTATACAGTCTGAAATAAAGGAGTTCTCTGCTTGTGTGATGTGATACAGTCTGAATTAAAGGGCTTCTTTGCTTATATGATGTGATACAGTCTGAATTAAAGGGGTTCGCTGCTTGTCTGATGTGATACAGTATGAAATAAAGACTGGCGTTACTAATGCTAGTCATAGCCCCAGAGCTGATGGAGGGTCTGCCTCATATATCATATGGCATATGCCTTATCATAAATGAGGTGCGCCCTCCGCTGGACTGTGTGCATAGGGGGAAGGGTACATTTCACGCATTGTTTACGCCAGAAAGGGCTGAGGCAGGGCAGAGATAATAAAGTTACAGTCTTTTTGCACAAGGCCTAGTAAATCTGGGCCAATGGTCGTAAATCAATCAGACTTGTATTTTTTACATCCATAAATGTGGTTGCTATGTACGACTTATTTTGCGACAAAGGTCGTTGCATATTCCTGAGACTGTGCGGGTGGTCACTGGCATAATGGGTTAACCTCACAGATTTATGGCACTTGCCAGTTCTATCCGTGGAGGCTGCATAGCCATGAAAAGCAGAGGTCCCCGTGGGGAGGAGGCCGGCATCCAGGTGGAATGAAGCGGTGGCCTCGCCTATTACATGTTATAGCATATCCTTTATCTATGAGTTAGGAATACCCCTTTAAACAGGGACAGAGGGATAGCCGCTGCAAAATCTATGGCTGCTCACCTGCTGCGAGATTTAACCAAAGCCGGGACCAGCGCTTAGGAATTGTGGCTGAATGCCACATTTTGCCATGGGCAGGCCCACTGTGGGATGTCTGCGGCGGACATCCCAGAGCGGACCTGGCATATAGAGCCTTAAGCTAAACATTGCAGAAATACAGCAGAAAAAAAAAACGGAAATGTGTAAAAAAAAATGCTGCAGAAAACACGGCACTTTCAAAAACACTGCGTGTTAACTTATACTTGCGAAAACACTACGTTTTCCCCATAGACTTATATGGGACGAGGCAAAAATGCAAAACCCAGTAGAAAATCAGTGAAAAAAATGTAAGCTCTTTCGCTGCTATTTTTCCGCTGCGTTTTTTTCCACAGCATTTTTAGTTTCAAATAAATACGTGTGGCCTTAACCTAAAGGGGTTTTTCACCACCTCCAGTTCTTAGCCTCTGTTAATAGCCACAGCTCCACTGATTCTGGCGCAGTTGGAATTTTGTTTCTCTAGCCTCCTCCATTCCTGAGCAATCAATACTGTTAGTTTTGGTGCCTGACGTGCTAGTTAAGCTCTGTACTGTCAGGAGGGCGGTGTCCATGCAGGACTTTTCTCTCTGCCAATTTTAGGTGGAATCTGGTGCGGAGACTCCAACACAGGTGTCAATAAAGTCTTACATTGTCTTCACTGCAAGAAATAAAAGCGAGTGTGGTCACTGCTACTAGTTAACAGGATGGTCACAAGAAATCCATCTTAGGCTAAAGCCCCACGTAGCGGGCCACAACGACAAAGCGCTGCGGCAAAAACCTTGGCGGAAATGCATTGCGCAGGGCGTTTCACAGAAAGTCCTCAGAGGTTTCCTCTGCATCCTTTCTGCTTCCATTATACCTATAGGGAAACCGCCGGAGTTTCCGTGGTTATAATTGACATGCAGTGATTTCTCAAACTGTTTTACGGTTTTGGAAATCACAGCATTTACGCTGCGCGTATTTTTCTGCAATGTGTGGATGGGATTTGCCTCGTGGGGTCTTATTTGGATTTCTTGCAGCCGCTATGGATTTCATTGTTGTGGCAGGCTCATTGGGGTTATTTATCATCTGCCCCTTTTTTGGCCATATTTGTTTAGACTTGTTTTCCCGTCGTGTCTGTTTATGATGCAGGGTCACCTCCTTCTTACGCTGGGTTCTCACCTGCGCTTGCACTACGTTAGGGGATTCCGTTCCCCTCTCCGCATGAAAAATAAAGAGAGAAAAGCACTGCAAGCAGGACTTTTCTCTCCGCATTTTTCCACCCTTTTCGGGCGGAAACCACATGGACCACATTATAGTCTATGGGGTCCGCGGGTTTCATAAGGTAACCGCTTTTTTATGCGTATAGGTTTCCGTTTGGGGGGTCACCAAGCGGAAACCCGAACGCAGATGTGAACCGGGCCTTACATGTTGTGCACGTGTTAGTTAGTTTACATGCATCTTTATGAGCTATGCACACTTTGCCCCTTTTTGCTAAAAAAGACACAATTGCCCCTTTTTAATACTGTCTGACCTGTTGGACTTTTTTACGTTGCCCATGTACTGCAGTGCAATTCCGCATTTTTTTGCCCCTTTATAAAAAGGATCTCCATTTGGGACATGCCCCATTTTCCTAACAAAAAGCAAAAGTGGCGAGGGCAGCATAACATCTGGCGGTAAAAAAAAGGAGGAAATGCTACATAAGTGCAGGGCAGAAAAAGACCACTAAAAAGGCCCAGTTTACACCAAAAAAGACTTAATAAATGTGCCCCACTGAATTTTACATTCCTGACAAGGCCTATATAGGCAGAAAGGGTTTATATTGAAAAAAATATGGAAAAAAATCATGTCTGCACACCACATCTCCTTGTAAGTTACTCTGAGGGAGGCAAGCATGATGTAAATGCATACACATGTAAATGTCTCCAGATTTTTGGCCACTTGCCAGACGTAAAATGCAAATGAAGTAAAACATGAGACAGAAATAATAAAATAACTACAATTTTACATGGTATGGGGAGAACCCTGTACTGTAACATATCACTGTACACATAAAGTTGTTGAAAAAAAAACACACTCCATGATAACGACGTATCCGATTGGTCCTCTCAGTCCAGGAAGCTGAACTACCAGTTAATCACGTGTTCGGTGGCCTGCAATGTGATTGGCTGGTGTTACTGCACCTACGGCTGTCAGGAGAACGAATTTTTCGGCAACATGGGGCTGCTAACCATCCTGAAGAAGATGAAGCAGAAGGAGCGGGAGGTCCGGCTGCTCATGTTGTATCCTCTAGAAGCCGGGCGGGGAGGGTGGCGCTGTGGGGACGGGTATAACTATGGGCAGCAGTCAGTGTTTCTTTCCAAGGGCGAGGCTGCATGTTCATCTGAGCCAAGGGAACATTGAGTAATATGGGGAAGATGTGGGATCAGTAGGGAGGTGCAGTGTTAGTAGATGAATGGTCTCAGGGATTACTACTGTATGTGGACCAGGTGACGGGTCCTAGTTCATGATGCAGCATTTATAAAGGGAAACAGAATAAGGGATAACATTTAATGGGGGTCTGACTATTGATCCCAAGTGATCACGGGCATGGAGGCGGGATCTCCAGTGTGAATAGAGCTGTAGTACCGTATATGTGTGTACGTGACCACTGCTCCATTCCCTTCTACAACAGATGGAGATAGCCAAGTACAGCGCTTTATCAGAGCGGTGGTCACACATGCTCTCTACCATGGGGACCATGTTCCCCTGATCACTGAGGGGCCTAGCAGTGGGACCCCCAGTACTTGGACGCTTATCCAACATCCTATGGATTGAGGATAAATTCTGTGGACGGAATCCCGTTTAGAAATATACCATTGAACACTGAAGGGTTTACCCTTGACAAACAATTATCAGTTATGATCAGTATGAGTGATAAATATACTATCAGTGGATCCCCACAAATCATTAGAATGGGCTGTGGTGGTCACACATCCGTCCTGCCACTCCATTCATTCGCTATGGGATTGTCAGAGTGCTGTACTGTACTTGGTTATCTCTGCCAGTCCTATAGACTTTGAATGGGTTAACTTTGGATCCACATTCTAGTGATTGGTGCGGTTCTGTCAGTCAGACCCCCCCACCAGTCATACATTTTATCACGTGATAACCATAATTAAAGGGTTTGTACCAAGACAGAATAGGTGATGAGTGTCTGACCAGTGGTTGTCTGATTGTGTCCACTGAACACAAAAAGGGGATCCCTTGTACACCAGTCTAATTGAAGCAGCAGACGTACTGTCTCTCTGTTGATCTCTATGGGACGACTGAAGAACGGTGAGGTACGGTGCTTAGGTATCTCTGCCAGTTTCACTAGTATGAATGGTGTGGCAGTGTATCTGCATGATCACTTCTACATTCAGACAGGGGTGCAAGGGACAGCAGTTGGAAAGGACCCAGTGATGTCGCTCACCTTTATCATTGGGTCCTTTCCTGCGTCCCCTGAGGCCAGTATTAACCTTTATGGTCACTCAGGACTTCTGGTGTCAAAAGCACACCGCTTGCGAATGGACAGAGACCACGGACACTGGAGCAATGGGGGGAAAGGTGAGTGTTTTTTTTTTTTTTTATATATGTTACACCTTCCTGACAACCTCTTTAAGGCCCAAAGCCTGAGACTGCACTACTGATGACATTTTTTTTAGTTTGTTCACTGGTAGGTGCACTGTTGTAATTGGAACTTTGTGCAAATTTATAGTGCAAACTACACCAATGTTCCCATGAAAAAATATTAGAAAGATGGGAACATGACTTCATGATCATGTGTGTAGTAGTATTCTGCATTTCTTCTGTCCTTTTTTTCTTAACTCCTTGTTAGAGGGCTAGATAATGCTGGCAAAACCACAATTTTGAAGAAATTCAATGGTGAAGATATAAACACAATTTCACCAACTCTGGGATTCAACATCAAGACTCTGGAACACAGAGGGTAATATACCATACTATGCTCATAGTCTCATCATTGTATCTTCTGTATCTAGACACCAATATGTGTCTGTGCCCACAAACTACTCCTTATGTGGCTTCTACTGCTTAGGACCAAGTCTGTTAGCTACAGTCAAGAGATACGTCCAGTGTCGCTCTGTTTGGACATTCAGTGTAAACAGGGGCCACCATAAATGCCATTGATCACAATGAGTGCCCAATCAGGCTGCTACTCTGTGGCACTAGCCACATGGCCAAGGGCAGGAGGCAAAAACACATGCAATGTACCATGAATTGGTAAATTGCATGTTGTGGTTTTGTGCTAAGTAGAGTTAAAAACACATAAAAAATACATGCATCACCTGTAGATACTGCAGAACGGCACCAGTCCAGACACACAACAAGTACATGGCCTGGCTGCATCATGTACGAGGATCTAAACATAAATCTGATTAGAATCTACATAATAAAGGATTTTACACACATAAATATTATTGGCCAAGAGGCTGAGTTGCAATACAGACACAATCTGTGGGCAGGTGTGGTACTATTTTTCATGTTGGTTGCTATGAGATCAGTCCACTAAATAATAAAACTTGCCATTTCCCGATCGTTTTTACGGATGTCTCATTAGACTAAGGTCTATGAGGGATCTGTTAAAACTGGTTACTTTTTCACAGCTGAGTGCATGGCAGATTTGCGTGAATATATACAGTAGTCAGAGAAGAACACTAATCCCCAAAAATGGAGTTCTCACATTTTATAGTTTTGTAAAGATACAACTCAATTCCCTGCAAAGCATTTTTGTTGGGGTCTGCAGTTACCTCTGAACGAGTCATTTTTGCCCCAATACTGTAATTTGCTGTAAAATCATGGTGCAGAATCTGTTCTACAAATCAAGAGCATCTGAACACAACCTAAGGCCTTATTCACACAGTCAGTAGTTTTGCATCAGTGTTTGTAAACCAGAAACAGGAGTAGAGTCTACACAGAGATAAAATATAGTGGAAAGATTTGTATGTCTTCTGATTATTCGACTTACTCCCTCTTACACATTTTTATATACAGTTGGAGGGGCTTTATATCTACCTGTCCATATTCACACTTTCATCTTGGCCTTTTTTAATTTTATTCATTGCCTATTCATGTTCTTATGTATATTTTCATATAGATTCAAACTGAATATGTGGGATGTCGGAGGCCAGAAATCCTTGCGATCATATTGGAGGAATTACTTTGAAAGCACAGATGGATTGATTTGGGTTGTAGACAGTGCAGATCGTGCTCGCTTACAAGACTGTGCTCAGGAACTCTCGGGGCTCTTGTTGGAGGAGGTAGGAACATATGTACAGTTACACACAGACTTTTGGTAGTCCACTCACCAGAAAAGTAAATTGAAACAGGCTATGAGCTGACACTCATTGGGCTATAATATACCCAGTTTCTGGCATAAATCGTAGTGAATTTGTTGAAACACAGGAGGTGTTGCCCCTTCAGTTAAAGGGGTTGTCCAGGCAAAAATAGACAACCCTTTTAACTTTTAAATTAGCCGAGGGCATTGAAAACATTTTTTTTAAAAAGTGTGACGGACATGTGACCGCTGAGGCCAATCAGTGGCTTCAGCGGAACTCCGGAAGAGGCCAGAGAGAAGCCGCCACTGAGACGTGCCAGGAGGACACCGGAGCATCGGGGACAGGTGAGTATGATTTTTTTTTTTTTTTTTTAATGTCCCGGGTGATTTAAAAGTAAAAAGGTTGTCCATTTTTGCCTGGACAACTCTTTGAAACCATGCCTACTATATACTGCTAGAAAGTTGACCTTCAGCTTTGCTGGTATTTGCCATGGTGCTGGAGGTATTGGTCCCATTAGTTTCAACACTGATATTTCTCCACTGTCAGAAGGGCCTTACAGCCTAGCGTCATCGCTAGTCTGTAAGAAACATCCCCCTGACAGTACTCTTCTATAGCCTTGTACTGTCAGGGGGACGTTCCTTACAGACCAGTGATGAGTGTAAGGCCCGCCCTTTAGACTGTAGAGTGATATCGCTGCTGAAACTAATGGCACCAATATCTCTAGCACCGGCAAAGCTGAATTCAGCCCACTGTCAGCTTTTTTGTGGTATATAATGCCGCCAATATCGGAGGACATGAAAGGTCCTCTTTAAACAAGAATGTGAAAGGAAGAAAAGGAAACTGTCACAAATTGCTTAATAAATATCCCTCAATATTTTCATTTGGACAGCAGCTGTAGATGGATAGCTAAAATTGGAATATCTTGCTACAAAAATCTGACTATTGATCAGTTCCATTTATCGGAATGGGTTTGTTTTGGCGGCAAGTACATGGATTTTTGAAAGCTCTATTCAGATAAATGAAATGTATGAAAATTCATCTGAAGAGCTGTGATAAATCTACTCCTGTGTTTAAAGGGGTTATGCAGGGAAAAAAGATGTTTTTCAGTGCATTCACTAATATATATGCCATTCCCCCGTCCCCTCCATTTTTTAGGTTTACAGAGTGTAGCAGTGGAACCAGAAGTCTCATTCCTCTGTCTTACCAGCTGCCTATTAATCTTTGTATTGTAAAAGTTAAAAGTGACCTAGTAAACATGCAGCATACATGACATGCTAAAAACTGATCTAGTCGCAGCATGTGGAAGAAATTTGGCAAACTTCTGTGAAAGCAGATAGCTATAATTATTATTAGCCATGGTATACCAGGATACTACTTATGATCATGTCTCCTGTTTTTTTTCTACAGAGGTTGGCTGGAGCAACATTATTAGTGTTTGCCAATAAACAAGATTTGCCTGGTGCCTTGTCTAAAGATGCAATCCGAGAGGTGGGTTCTTTCTGATATTTTACACTTTTGTCATGTGACTTGTAGATTTATTAAGTAGAGTATCTCCCCAAAATATGTGCAATTAAAGTGCTTGGCCTTCTTTATTTTATTCCTCAGAATATGCTGCAAATACCACATCAAGTAACTTAGATATTGTAGGGATGGTATGTGCTCCAGTGCTCTGCTTTTAAAATTGTTGCCCACTTGTTTACTGCATTGCAGTTAGCTGGCTACACAGTGCCGCGTCCCATTGTGGTGGCTGGTGGAGGGTCATGTCACCAAATAGCACTAGTATGACAATGCACATGCACCAGTTTCCTTCACCATGCAGAGTGCTATTGAATGGAGGCAGCTGATGGTCAGGTTGGGTCACATGACCCTCCATCAGCCGCCACGATGGGACACAGCGCTGCACAACCAGCTAACTACATTGAAGTAAACGAGTAGACAGCGTTTTGCAAAGCAGATCATCAGATATTGCAGAGGTAGTATGTGATCCAAGTCTGTGCATTTTGAAAAATCGAGTAAAGATGGCTAATCCCTTACATTTTCATGAGAAGCGGCTTGCAAGTTGTCTGGATTCATTAGATTTCAGCGACTCTTAATGTAAAATTGCAAGGCTGTGTGCACACAGTGTTTAAACCTCATGTTTGGTATATTCATGGGGAAATGCTCCTTCTATGTATATGTCAACCTTATCTGTAAGGCTTCTTTCACATGATGGAGGCCAAATGAGTGTCCTTTTGGCCTCTTTCAAGCTAGTATGCATGGTATATCTTTTTTACAACTGTATACAAGAGTGCAGTCACCGCTGGAGGCCATGTCATTGAAAAATCCCAGAACCAAGCAGAGCATCAAGTATCGGACCTGTCTTGCTAATTGTTGGAAATGGAGATTAACAGGTTTTAAGTAATCACATGTTCAACCAGTAGGTGATAAGTGCTGATCAATGGGGGTCTGACTGCTGGGAATGGGAATAGAGCATTGGCCAAGCTCCATTTAACTCTATAGGACTGTTGAAGAGACTGCCAACCCCATTCTCATGATCAATAGGGCCCATCATTTATCAACACTTATCCTGTGGGTTGGTGATCAGGTATAATTTTGGGACAACCCCTATAATTCTGTACTATCATATCTCATAAAGACAAAAGCGTTAATGGTACTTTATTATGACTTACTGCAGTTTTGGGCACTGCTACTCTTACTCATCCTACTCTTTCTCTCTGTATTTTTCTGTAGGCTTTGGAATTGGATAACATCAAGACACATCATTGGTGCATACAAGGATGTAGTGCCGTGACTGGAGAAAACCTCCTTATAGGGATAGACTGGTTACTGGACGACATTTCTTGTCGTATTTTTACAGCAGACTGAATAATACTGGATAATAGACGTGAAGGAGAAGGTGGAAAACATGGCCTCTTTATTTATTACCTTTTTGTTAAACTGATACAGTGCCTAACATGTCCATGGCAGTGAGGCGTAAAGAAATAGGGAGCGTGCCAAGAGGCAGAAGATGATATTTGGATGACTAGTCTGTGAGAAGTCTCAGCTCTTAATACCCAGCTCCTGGTAGTTGGTGCCAGCCAATGCCATTGCAGCTCTCCAGTAAGGTTAATATTATAGGGTTTTTATCTGAAGGTATACAGAAAACGCTGTCACAAATTTGACCGCCACAAGGACAATGAAACTACTTAATGCCGCCTCTGCCTGCACAGGAAGGATTGGGATTGACACAACTAACATTAAGTACTTAATGAGCATAATACGCGTCAGGCAGGAAAACATGTTTTCTAAAAGTGCATACAAAGTAATGTTCTCATTCTGGTTTATTAAAAAGCACCTCTTACATCTTATTGGTGATGTTGCTTATGTGAATAGATTACAAGGTTTGTTTTGGTGTGCTGAGGGTCATACATAAAGGTATGACTGATGAGGGGCCAATTTCTGGGACCTCCAGAGAAGGCTGAGGTTCCCTGTGTAAACCACCACTATGTGGCTTCGATGAGACTGATGGGAACACTGTACTTAACTATCTCCAGTCTCATTGCAGTGAATGGAGAGGTGGTCCTGCACAAGCACTACTGCTTTGTTCACACAGGAGAAGTGGGGACCCCCGTACTCTTGATTACTGGGCCTCCTAGCAGTCATACATAACACATAGTTACAATGCCTAGTACGCTATATTACCCTCAGATTTCCAGTCCCCTCTTTACTTCTGTAAAATGGCAACAGGCTGCTCAGACGGGCAGCACGGCGGATCAGTGGTTAGCACGGTAGCCCTGGTTTCAAATCCAGCCAAGGGCAACATCTGCAAAAAGAGTTATGTTCTCCCAGTACATGTGTGGGTTTCGTCCCACACTCCAAAGACATACAAATAGGGAATGTAGACTGAGAGCCTTGCTTGGGACAGTGTTGACTATATCTGTAAAGCGCTGCGGAATATGATGGCTATAGAAGTAAGCAAAATAAATCAAATAATTCTAATTCTATGCAGACTTTGCTTCGGTCCATCCACGGCAAGGGGGAGTGTATCGAAGTAACAAGCACAGTGGGGAAATTCATTATCCCATCTGTGACAGATTTGTAGTGTAGATGGGTGATGTTTTGCGCAAGGCCCTTCTTCCACCTATTTCCGTTTCTGCACCCCGCTTACCACATTCCACAAGGACAGGACGGGGATGCCTCAGCCCGATTATATTTTTTATAATCTGACTGTCATATATTTACATTCTGGCCCACAAGCGTACACCTGACTTATGAAGAGGTCAGAGCCTCTTGATAACTCAGGAGTGTCTTTAAGACTGGCATACACTGCCACAGTGTGTAAGGAGAAATTTAAAAAGTTGGTGACCACTTTACAGAAATGAAGAGGACTGGTGATTTGAGGAAACATTCCAGGTATTTTAACTGTGTGTTTATTGTGAAATTTTTATGTTAACTGGAGGGTCACTTTAAAGAATCCCTTCAATTACTGTATAGAACCTAAATGAATGGTACAGGTACAGTGCTGGCCAAAAGTATTGGCACCCCTGCAATTCTGTCAGATAATACTCAATTTCTTCCAGAAAATGATTGCAATCACAAATGCTTTGGTAATAATATCTTCATTTAATTTGTCGTCAATGGAAAACCACAAAAAGAATTGTCAAAAAGCCAAATTGGATATAATTCCACACCAAAGATAAAAAAGGGGGTGGACAAAAGTATTGGCACCCTTTGAAAAATCAGGTGATGCTTCTCTAATTTGTGTAATTAACAGCACCTGTTACTTACCTGTGGCACATAACAGACCTGGAGAAATTTGCCAAAGAAGAATGGTCTAAAATTCCAGCAGAGCATTGTAAGAAACTCATTGATGGTTATCGGAAGCGGTTGTTCGCAGTTATTTTGTCTAAAGGTTGTGCTACCAAGTATTAGGCTGAGGGTGCCAATACTTTTGTCCGGCCCATTTTTGGAGTTTTGTGTAAAATGATCAATGAATTGACTTTTTTTTTTCATTCTCTTTTGTGTTTTTTCATTGCAAGCAAAATAAATGAAGATATTATTACCAAAGCATTTGTGATTGCAATCATTTTCTGGATGAAATTGAGTATTATCTGACAGAATTGCAGGGGTGCCGATACTTTTGGCCAGTACTGTAAATATAAGAAACTTTTTAATCTATTTTATTAAAGAAAAATGCTTTGTTCAGCGGGGTTCACACTACAGTGAGTGAAGTCCATTGCTCTCATCCACCATAGGATCAGAGTAAAAGACTTAAACGCTGATAGTCACTGAGCAGACAGATCCCCCTCTATCTGTGTCCATTCCCATTCACTCTAACATAAAAAAATATGAGAGGAGAGTTCTTCACGCATACTGCAGCTGCTAAACACTAGTAACTAGGAGAGCGTGTGCAGTATCTAGTAAGATCTGGCTTTGCCACTGTACAGAATGAAGCAATAAATAAGTTACTAACCAGCAGCCTCCCCCTCCCCTCTTCATAGACTTCTGTTTGTGAGGCTGAATACGGATACGGATGCTATAAGACCTTGGGAAGGAGAAGGAAATCATCCTGAAAACATTAGTAAGATATATTACAAAATTTCTTATATTTCCCTGTACTATTATATGTAAGTATGGCTTAGGATATCACAAAAGAACTCATCTGGGGTGAAAGATTACTTTTAAGCCAGGGCCCCACATTAAATGACACGTTTTACAGTACCTGCAAAGTGGATGGGATTCTGGTTAATCCTATCCACACATTGCAGAAAAAGATTCTACAGCGGAAATGCTGCGATTTCAAAAATGCTTGCGTTTTTTCAAATAGCAGCATGTCAATTATACCAACGGAAGCGCTGGCGTTTTCTGTATAGGTAGAATAGAAGCAGAGAGTTTTCCCCTGCGGACTTTCTGTGAAAAATGCTGCGGAAAAAAGGCGATGTGTTTTCACCTCAGTGTTTATCGGTTGCGGCTCTTTACATGCAGCCTTAGCTCTACTTGCTTTAAAGAAACATACTAATATTCTTTTTAATAATAATAGTCCTTTAATAGTCCCACAGTGGGGAAATTCAGTGTGTTACAGCAGCAAAGATAAGATAAGCAGATACAAATACAAATACAACATGTACAGGAATGTTCCAAGGTGAGAGGCATTACATTAATAGCAGACAGACAGGTAGGACGTAGCAGAGGAGGGGGGGGGAGGGATTTAACAGGCAGAGAGATATTTCAGTTCTCTGTGTGTAATGATCTCCGCTTAGGTCGGTGTTGGTTGTACAGCCTAACCGCGGTGGGGAGGAAAGACTTCCGATAGCGCTCCTTCTCACACCTAGGGTGGAGCAGTCGGTCACTGACAGTACTGCCCAGCGCGATCACAGTCTCATGCATGGGATGGGACTTCTTCTTCTGCATGGAGCTCACCACGGACAGTATCCTTCTGTCACCCACCACCTGCACTAGGTCCAGTGGGCTCCCCAGGACAGAGCAGGCCTTTCTAATCAGCTTGTCAAGTTTATTTCTGTCCCTGGTTGATATACTGCTCCCCCAGCAGGCCACTCCAAAGAAGATGGCTGATGCCACTACCGAGTTGAAGAAAGTCCTAAGAAGTGCCCCCGGATTCCAAAGGCTCTCAGTTTCCTAATCAGGTAGAGCCTGCTGTGGCCCTTCCTGTCCAGGGCCTCCATATGATCTGCCCAGTCCAGCTTATTATTAAGGAGCAAACCCAGGTACTTATAGGTGTTCACAATCTCGATGCCCGTCCCCAGGATGTCCACTGGTTTTGGAGGGCATCTGCCTTTACGGAAGTCCACCACCATCTCCTTGGTCTTCCCCTCAACCATTAAGTGCACTACAACTCTCATCATATAATTAACCATTTGATGCCAATTTGCTTCTCACATTTAAGTGGCAGATTCTCCGGCAGCATAACCGATGCTCAGCCCTACTCTACAACAAATCCCATAATGCCGTTTACTTTTAGCGCACACTAGGAGTAGACTTGGTAGAGCTGCACTTCTACACAGGTGGAGCAAGGAGCGACTACTCGGAGAGTACTGCATACTGAAGTCAGAAGTTGGAATGTAAGAGCAGCATGAACTCCCTTGAGCACAGCGACTGCCGTAGTCAGCAGATGGTCAGAGTAGAGAGTCCATTGAAGCAATGGAAGGCAATAACAGAAGAGGAAAATCAGACAGAAGAACTTTCTACACCATATCAACAATTATTGCATAGAATGGAAATCTAAATGTGGATTTCACGTATGTTAAGGATATAATCCAGTGCCAAAGGCATGACAGAGCAGATGCTACAGATGTCCTTACATCTATGAAGATTTTTTTTTTAATCACAGCATATGGATGACATTTGTTTCATGGGGTCGTCCAGTTGTTTAGTTATTGATAACCTATCCTCATAAATTCTCAAACAAAAGAACTGATCAGCTATTTGAAGGGTCTGTGACACTTGCATGAGCGATGCGACCCTTTCACTGTTTTTGTTTTCACCTGTACGCCATCTGTTTTGTTGTGGCCACACAATATAATTACAAACGCCTCCCATGTAAGAGAATGGCATGAGGCTGTCATTATATCGCATGGCTGCTATGAAACAGACAGTAAGCAGTGAAGGGGTCACGGTGCTCGCTCCAGTTCAGTGATCCCTCAGGATAGGTCATCAATAAAAACTGGATGACCCCTTGAAATCTTCTTCACAATGCTGTTACTGTAGATTTCAGCATGTTTGCTGCAGACTATTTCCTGGTGGCTGACCTGTAGCGATCACACTGGGGCTGCAGCTACATGGCGACTTTGGACAAGACTCCTGCCGCATAACCAAAGATCGCTGTTACATCCTGCGATTCCTTCACCCATGTAAGTGAATGTGACCCGCATTGTGACCCCAAGGGTTTTGCACCTTTAACTTCTGGTTGCAAAAAGAACAAACACAGCGTGATCTATATGCGGCTAGAAGTCATGTTTGCGCCATCTTAGAGGTCCATTGACTTATATTGGTGAAGGCGTTGTAGGGTGACTTGGCAATGTGACAGGAATTGTGGCTATAGTTGCTGTGCAGCCCGAGATTTATAGTCTTTGTTTATGTTACCTATATAGGAGTTCCCCTTTTACGCCCAAACCCCGCCACCTGTCATGCAGAAGCCACGCCCACGCCGCGAGTTACTAAACTGGAATGAAAGTAAAACTTTTAGTGTTGCTCTGACGGTAAATAACGGACCCCTGGCCGTCACACTGCTAGATGCAACAATGGGACACACAGAAAGCCATGTATTTTATGCTTTGACAGACAATGTGCGCATGCGCATCTGCCCTTGGATGGCAACCCCTGTCTTCCGCTTTGCGCGCACAATACTGAAGCCTAAGCGCTGGTTGGCAATGTGTACGCAGTGCGCATGCTCATTAACATCACCTGAGGCTTTGCTTTCTTAAAGGGGCAGAAGTGACAGCAACATCGATCTATAATGTCCCGGGCTGTCCGGGATCAGTATGACCGGAGGTATAACGTGATCGAAACCCGAACCAATCCGAAGGGGTTTACAGAGTACAAGGTCATTGCTGAAGTAGGTGACACCTAGGAGATAGCTGTCAGTGTCCTCCTCCCAGGGTGCTGGGTATGTGGATGGCAGGGTCCTGTGTGTATGATGGAGGCACAATAGTAAGGGATCCTGTGTTACTGGAGGAGGGGGCACATATATTACTTATAAAGGGGGTCCTTTATGGACTTTAAACCAGTAACAGTACTGGATAGGGCATGTACATGTCTCTATCATTGTGACTGCGGTCTAGTATGCAAAAGAGGTTGCAAGTGCCCTGAGGGCGGTCCCAAGCTCCAAAGTGCACCAGGTACCTTTGTGGCTGCATGTATATTATGCAAATGAGGTTGCAAGTGCCCTGAGTGTGGTCTCAAATGCCGCAAGTGCTCCAGGTGTTGTCAGTAGACCCTGATCAACTCGCTCCCTTGGTCTTCATTGATGTCTTCATTGTTCTGTTCTCAGCATTAAAGTATGGTTACATTGCATGCACAGTACATCTGTAAGGCCAGTGCTCATGGCCCAGCCAGATTTAGAGGACAGAATAGCAGAGAATTTACTGGTGAGACCCAAAGCACTTGCACAAACTTGGAACTGCCCTCGGGGCACTTGCGATCTCATTTGCATCAAAGTTCATTTTATTGTTAATAAGTGAATTTGTGCCCACAAATTTGAGGTGGAACATGTACGTCTACTGGCCAGCAATGTTATTGGTTTAATACCCATAAAGGAGCTGGCTTTAAAGGGGTATTCCCATCTCAGCAGTTATGGCTATAGCCATAGGATATGCCTTAAATGCCTGATAGATGAGAGTCCCATCTCTCGGACGAGGCCCCTTTTGCAGCCACAAGTTAATAAGAGAGGGCTGTGTGTGAGTCTCTCCATTCGCTTGTACAGGATCTCCGAAAATAAGTGAACAGGCAGAATCCTATGGTTGTAGCCATAATGCTCTTTAGTAACTTCCTGAATATACTGGGAGTTGTCCTTTTATCTCTCTTGCCGTTGGCATTGGTCACATAGCGCTGGTTGCATACGGCCGGCGACCACTCCCTGGTTCTCAGTCCTGCTAGATCACCTGCCTTGGGTAAACTTGTAAGGTGATTCTGAGATCTATAGCATGTAAGAGGGAGTATCTATTACTACAGACTAGCATTCTAATGTCACTGTTCACCTTTGGTGGATCTAAAGTACAGTGTTACAGAATTGTAAGTACAGCCATTCTCCAGTATACCTTTTCAGAAATTTGTGAATCAGGGTGTATTCACATGTGGCAGGTTTTGTTGTGACTGGAAAAAAAACTGCAATATCTTTAAGTTTTATACAGATGAATGGGACAGCTGCAGAAATTTAATAATTCTTCAGTGTGTAAGTTCACTATTATGAGTAAAAGTATGCTGAGGTAATAGGGGTAATTTAAAGGGCATCTTCCACATTGAAAGTCTCATCTTATCTGCAAGCAGCATGATATAGAGCAAAATCTGCTGAGCAGATTGATATATAGGTTTGTGGGAAAAGATTCAGTATAACTTGTCTTTTAGTCATTAAAACGCTGCTCTTTATATGGTTAGGAGTCCAGTGGGCGCTTTTAATCAATGATCAACAGCTGGCCCCAGTATGTGTGTACATATAGAGATAGCTGTCAGATAGGACAGATAGGACCGCCCACTGGACTCCTAAATAATGAGCAGGAATATAAATGAATGAACAACTTATCTAACAAAACTGTTCAGTTCCTCCTGCTCTATAAACTCCTATAAGAAACATCTCCTACACGAAGAATTTCAGCCAACTTGAGCACATGTAATCTTGAATGTGAGATGAAGAATAGTTGCCTTTGGCTGTCTACTGATCCTGTCACATGAGCAGTCATTGAAGATCAGGCTGGAGGGAGATGACCTGTAACACATGTCCTTATTCATACATCGCAGTCGGCATATTTGTGGAAGTAGCAAGCCTGCAGCTAAAGAATACGGTTCATTTACTATATATTGTCTGAAGACAACACCAACAGGAAGAGACACACATATAAGTCCTCATTGCATAGACATAATGTCGTTAGAGTAATACGTGATAAAAACAATCCAAAAAGGTTGAGCGGGGATATCTATGGGAGGTCATGGTCATTTTGGTTTTGGCCATCCTTCTGTAAGCGAGTTCAGCTGGTTTATAATTCCCCAGTGACTAGGAACCACAAATGTGCATATCTCTGGATACTTTCCGCTGAGTAGGGGACATCCCAGGCCTCTCCTGTCCCCTGCCCTGTTTCCCATGGCTATTGACCCTTTGCCATCCAGGTGCGTGTCTCCTTTTCCATAACTGGCTTCAGAGTTGGACACCATGATGAGTGCATAGCATTATATACGGACAATACCCTCCTTTTGCTTCAAGACCCTTCACTGCTGTCCTCGCCATACTTGGTGCCTTCAGCTCCAATTCTGGCATTAAAGGGGTTGTCCAGGACCTCAAGGTAATTGATACTGATAATCTATTCACGGGATAGGTCATCCATATCAGATCAGACAGGGTCCGACACCCGGACGCCATCCCGAACAAGCGTGTCGTGTGCTGGAATCCATATACTAGGCATATGGCCAGAACCAGCTTTGCTCCTATTCAAGTGTACGGACTGGAAGCTGTATACAGTGTACAAAGCTCCATACACTGTAGCGGTGGTGCCTTAAACTACAGCCCTGTTCCTATTCACTTGAATAGGAGCAGGGCTACTTGCAGCCATACACTTAGTATATGACTTCCAGAAGCTGAAACACCTGATCATTTCAGGGTCCAGATGTCAGACCCCAACTTTTTAATACTGATGACCAGTATCAATTACCTTCAGGTCCTGGACAATCCCTTTAAGTTTAAGGCTAGGACTACACGGCAACTTTGGCCACAACTCCTGTCGCACCACCAAAGATCGCAGGGTCACCCTGCAACCCCTGCACTAATGTCAGTAAATGGAGCAGCATTGCGACCCCCTAGTGTTCAGCGACTGCATTTTCTAGTCCCAAAAATATTAAGAAGTGTTCAACTAGAAGTTTCAGTCGTGAAGGAGACTTCACAAAGGAGACATTAGTGAAGGAGCCGCACTATGACCTGGCAATCTTTGGTCACACAACAGGAGTCGCTGCTAAAGTCACGCTTATCCCTAGCCTAATTAGGATAAGATACATTTTCTAAAATGGGTTGGAAAAAAAACTATTTAAAAAATATGATAAAAACATTAACCAGAATAAAGCAGAAGCCACTTGGTTTGATGTTGTATCAAAGTCTACATGGACATATAGAAAAATTGTTACATCTCAGTTACCATACATAATGCCTAGAGCACAGTCATCATATTGTACTTAGTAAGGAAAGCGGAAAAATTCCCTAAATTAATCCGCGATCTCCGTGCCAAATAGCACACAAGGAACGCTTTTTAAGTAAGTGTACAAGCGCACAGCCCTGTCCTAGTGATATCCTCATATGACAACAATTAGAAATAACATTTTTAACAGTTAAAGGAATTTACCAGGCTTGGAAATATATAAAACCATATTTGCTTTTGCCAGAAACAGCGCCACACCTGGCATATGTCATTTATTGCTACTCAGCTCCATCCACTTCGAAAGCAGATGCGTTTTTCCAGTCCTGGTACAATCCCTTTAATACTGATCATTGTATTCCTTGGTTGTTTCTATGTCTAACCCTATAACCTTGTTTTTTTATTTTCTGCAGTTTATATCAAAGAAGAATCCTCAGGATGTTAAAGAGGTATTTTGTCAATTCTATCCACCATGGTGCCCTGTAATGTCTGTAAATGTAATAATGTGTCTACACCATATAGCAGTTGTATTAAGGGATATTCCAATGTTTATAAAGTGACGGCATATCACTCGGCTGTGCCATCACTTTATTAGCCAGTCTTGAGAATGAAGGGACTGCATTGCTGATCTGCATTAAATTTTTCTCTGCAGAGCGTTACTTCCAGCTGCCTGACTGACAGTGTAGGGAAATGCAACCTGCCCCATTCACTTTATGGGACTCATTCAGCAGAAATTGACCTATGATGCCGGTTTTATATGGTTTCCGTTTATACCGCACATTTTCACCACAGTTTAAACCCTTTGTAATGCATAGTGTGAATTCTGTGGTATA
This sequence comes from Leptodactylus fallax, assembly GCA_947044405.1. Lineage (NCBI taxonomy): Eukaryota > Metazoa > Chordata > Amphibia > Anura > Leptodactylidae > Leptodactylus > Leptodactylus fallax. The sequence goes on along the minus strand of CAMRHE010000138.1, from coordinate 1,962,243 downwards.
ATCCATTACAAATCCACAAGCATTACACATGCAGCTTTTGCTGCAGATTCATTGTGAATTTACCTGCCGCAGAAAACTTGTATGTGTAGACATACTCTTAAAGGGATCAGCTCCAAGGCTCACTATGCTCATGATGAAGTGTGTGCATTACAAGCTCAGTTTATTACTAAAGCATAGAAAAGGGAATTTAAGAGAGGAATGGGAAGTGTGGAAATCTGAAACCTGCAGAATTGCCCCAAACCAGGAAGCATCAGGCCATGTCAGTCATAGGTTGCTTAAGAAATTCTATGAATTTACAGCATTTCAACACAGGGGGCAGTGTAATCTATAAAGTAATGCAATGCAAAAGTTATTATTTATCCCCTCCAGAAATCCCTGTTTAAAAGGAAGAAGTGTCAGATCGCTGGAGTCCGGACCAATGCGATCCCTGGCGATCAGGAGAACGGGGCCTGAAAGTCCCCCATGCATGCCTTCTGCTCCCATGTGAATGAAACACAAGTGTGTTTCATGACCTACAGTCCAGTCACTTCCACACTAGATGGGGATAAATATTTTCGAAGATAAAAACCCTTTTAAAGCGGTTGCACAGCCTCCTAAACTAAGAGAAAAAGGATTGAATCCTATAAAATAGTACCATATTGATTCTCAGTTGCTAATGTTCCGATGCTTTGTAGTCCCCTCTCTCCGTTTTCTGCTCTCCCAGCTACGTTGTTCTGACATGGATGTGTGACCTCTGCAGCCAGTCATGGGCCACATTGGTGACCGCAGTGGTGGACATGTCACCGCTACTGCTGTGGTTACGTGTCTGTATTGCCACGTCACGGCTGGAGCAGGAAGAACAGAGGCGCAGGGGTCACTTCTTTTATTATTTTAGAGCATTCTAAATTTACTTTTTCTTATAGATATTTTGGCTGGACAGCCCCTTTAAACCCCAACTATAATAGTGCTTTATGTTTTTATTCTCCTGAATTTATAACCTTATATTGTCTTTTAGATTGTGGTTTGGAAACGCTACAGCGACTTTAAGAAACTTCATGGGGAACTCTCATATACTCATAGAAATCTCTTCCAGCGCACTCAGGAATTCCCACCATTTCCCCGTGCCCAGGTTTTTGGTGAGTCATAGTGAAACCCCATAGTAGCTTTTTCATGTCATGTAGCCCAATGATCTCGATTATGATGGTCCCCCTTTTCAATTTATTTGGACATGGCTGTATGAAGAACTATAAATGTGAATTTGTTGAAGACCGCTCCAATACATCTACAATGGAAATTAAGCTTCTTTGCTTATGTCAGTACAGTTTTTTCTTGGGACTGCAGAACATGGCCACCATCTTGAACATGGCCACTAATGGAGGGTTATGGGACCATCAAACTTGTCTAAATAATGAACAAGCGCTAGTTTCACATGCGGTGTATTGCAATAGAGGCTGCTCATGGATGTTTGGTCACATGACCCTCCGTCAGCGACCATGTTCAAAATGGGAACATCGTGTAGGTTGTGGAGAAGGAGGGGGTGCTTTTCTGCACCTAAGGCCTCCTGCCCACGAACATTTAAAAAAAGAGACCATGAAAAATGGATGCAACGTCCATTTTTTTTTTTTTTTTTCATGGCCATTTTGCATCCGTTTTCACATATCCCTCATAGAATCTACTGATGGATCCGTGAAAACACCCAAAATAGGACATGTCCTATTTTTTGATGGTCCGTTAAGAGACATGTAAATGGCCCTGCACTATCGTGTGCATGAGGCCTAATTCTTTGCAAATTCTGCCGTGTGTAAAATCTGCATTGAAAATCCCCAGCGTAAATTGACATATCCCTACCACAGATCAATTCCCTCTGTTTTTTTTTCCTATAGCACATGGATAAGATTTGTTCAAAATTTCATCCACTTTACTGGTACTGTGAAAGCTTCAGGTTTTTCTCAAGCCATTCCATAGCAAAAATGTGCAACATTTATACCACGTGTCACCATAATCTAATAGGCTTAGTTGTGTAAGCCTATCAAATGATACCATCTATACTTCCAAGCCCATGATTCCTCGCCCCAAGGCTAACACAAAGACTTGTTAGCACTATGTTCACATCTGCGCAAATCCATTTTTCTGCTCCATCGGAGGGCCAGAAGATCAGAAATGTGGAACACAAAAGTAGCGCACACCAACAGAGCCTGAAAAACCCATTGACTATAATGGGGTCTTTTTGTGTTTCTTTTTTTTTTTTTTTTTTTTTTTTTATTACTGAAAAAGTCAGACTAGTAGGAGATTTTTGCCTGGCAATTTCTGTCACTTCGACAAGGATTCTGCAGATGTGAATGTAGCCTTATACCTTAGTAACTTCATGGAACTTTTACAGTCATATGAAAATCTCATGAATTTTTTTTGATAGTTGAAAATGCATGTTCTATTTTTTTTAGTTTGTGAGGGTTGTTTATAGTATATACTGACCCCCTCAGGTGCTGGGCAGTAATGCACCTGGGAAAATTTGCTACTAGAGCAGTTTCACTCTTCAGTTCTTAGCATCTGTTAATACATTGCCGATGCACTGATTCCAGCACAGTTGAAATTTTCTCTTTAGCCCCCACCATTCCTGAGCAATAAGCGCAGTAAGCTTTGGTACCTGATGTGCTATTTAAGCTCTGCAATGTCAGAAGGGCAGTGTCAGGCAGGGGATGTGATTCAGCGCTCCAGTCAGAGGCAGCCAGTGTTAGAGCTCAGAATCACACCCCTTGTCTGCTCCTGCCTGACACCGCCCTCCTGACTGTATAGAGACTAAATAACATATCAGACACCAAAACTAACAGCATTGATAGCTCGGGAATGGAGGGGACTAGAGAAAAAAATGACAACTGTGTCAGAATCAGTGGAGCGGAGCTTATTAATTGTTGTAGACAGCTGGACTTGTTGGAGGTGGTGAAAGGTCTTCTTTAAACATGTATCCTGGCTTGGTAATATACAAAAAGTTGCCATAGTAGCTGTACTTGTATGCTTGTGTGTGAGTCTTATAATAAATGTTTTGGTGATATGTTTAAGCTTCTGGTTTGCATTTTCCAGGCCGTTTTGAAGCTCCAGTGATAGAAGAGCGAAGGCAAGCTGCAGAAGATATGCTGAGGTTCACAGTGAACGTCACAGCCCTCAATAATAGTCCACAACTAAAGGAGTTTTTTAGGGTAAGACATTTAAGAATGGGTTAATAATTCTTAACTGGCCATTTACATTCTTCTAACTACTTCTATGGCGCTGTGTATGTCCTACAAACCAGGCAGGAGATGTTACAATGCGATCAGATGGTCCAGACTCGGGCGACGCAGTAGTGTTACCTCCTCCTTTAATACCAGAACCAGTAAGAAGCTCTTCTATAGAAGTAACAGAAGTAAAAGATGTGTTAGATGACTTTGATGAGACAGAGACTCAAGTGTTGTCTGAAGTCGAGGATACCGTCAGTAGTAGTGGTAAGTGTAATGACATACCCTATTGGAGGGTGAGTTTTTGGATGTCTTTAAGGACCCACAATGCGAAAAAGCTGTTTTGTTTTTTTGTTGTTGCAGATTTTGCTGCATTTTTTGAGGGTTCTGTGAGATTTTTTTTTTGTAGCATAAAATGCTGGACAACATTCCAGTATACTTCCTGTATCAATTTCTCATGGTTTGTAAGATCCCTGCTTGCTGTCATTCAGCAGGAACCTTTGCCTACTTCTAGTGAATACAAATATGTCCTGGTCACCTAAGGACACACAGGTGAAGGACTGGTTACAGTAAAGATATCAGAGCTGTAGTTTATCTTCATGGTTTTACACTTTTCATTATAAAGTATATTACAACATTGTGGATATTCACTTTTACAATCAGCTCTATTTGCTGAAGCAGTAATACCTTTTAAGATATTTTTCCCACTCAGTACTTTGGCTATGGCTGTCAATCCTGAATAAGGAATCCTCTGTTGAGGATCACAGCTGGACACTACAGCCGTCACTAAGGGTATGCGGAGCCGCTTACCGCAGAGAGCCATGAGCACTTCAGTGTTAGAAAATACTTGCATGAGTGACATTAAACTAGACTAAAAGTTCACTGCTCCTAAAACTCACTAAGGTAGCTTAAACTAGGCACAATGTCTCCTATAATGTAAGTTATTTCTTGCAGAGCCAAGCCAGCTTGACTTGTTGTTTGATCTGACTGAAGATATAAGCCATACTGGAGAGGAAGAGACAACAAATCCAACTCCAGCTGCAAAAGCCTTGGCTCCCAATGACTTGGCGCTCTTTGACCCTTGCTATGCTGAAGGTATGCGTGTCTTGTGTATGTTACTGGTAACCCCATCCTGGATGGTACCTTTAAGTCCTCCCTGCCCATACATCCCTGAGAGAATCAGTTTGGAGAATACAGACTGGACAAAAGTGGATTTCAGTACAGGATCAGTTACAAATGCTGCCAGAAAATCAAGTTGTCTGAAAGTTTAAGAAAGCTTTAAGCACAAATGTGTAGTATAAGAGTACGGCCACATGGGATGTGTCTACTGTTGATCTCCTGTTGCAGGAAGTCCGTAGTGGATTTTCTTGAATTCTGCTGCGGCAAAAAAACCTGAAAAGGTGGTGTTTCTGCTGCTAATATGCCACTCTGCTTTAACCCCTGTAAGTCTCCTCCACTTTGCTGCTACTGTACATTGCAGCGAATTAGCTATCATCAAGTCCGTGGTGGCTTCTCTGCTGCAAGTACGTCACCTGTGGCATGCCTTTTAAGGGGTTAAAATATATTACTAGATGTTAAGCCTTAGAATAGCCCTAGCAATATATATTAGGGGTGACTCCCATTAAACTGCCTACAGTTTGCCTACGCCTGATCTGCTACATGTGTATATACTATTACATGTGATAATATTGTGTATAATTTTGAGCTATTTGTTGCATTGTTGTATATAGACGGTGCATTACTGGAAACAGAGTCCTCTCTGAACCTGTTGTCTTTGCGGTGTGAGGAAGAAGAGCTGACATCTGGCCTTCCTCTTGGTGAAGAAGATGGAGCTTTGTATCTTTCACAAGCTACAGCTGAAGTCCAGAAAGCAATGGAGAGGGAATCAGCCAGCGACTACCCAGAGGCGTTCAGACTCTTCAGAAACGCAGTAGATATTTTGTTAAAAGGAGTAAAAGGTAATTTTTTTAGTACAAAGATCTGATAACTATTATACAATGATTGATTTATAATGTGGATTTGTACAGTATATGTCTGAAGATAATGCATGCGCAATCTGTGGAGTGAAGTGGAGTCTAAGGTCTGTGTAACGCTGGCGCAAAGAATGCTGTATATTCACAAAAATGCAACCTTAACACCAAAAACAAAAATTCTGTGCATGTAGACTTTAGGCTAGGTTCACACATTTGTTGGACTCTGTCATTTGGGTCCGGCAGGGGAACCGAGCAACAGAGAGACTGTCCGCTAAAACGGCGGTTACCCACAGACCCCATAGACTATAATTGATTCCATCGGGTTTCTGAGGTTTTTATACTGAAACCTTCAGGGAGAAAAGTCCTCTGTGCAGGACTTTTGTCTCTGTTGATTTTTGGTCAGACTCTGCATCATACAGGCCTTAGGCTGATGTAGCGGGCCACAGTGAAAAAGTGCGGTGGGAAAAACTGCAGTGGAAACGCATCAGTTTTTCCCACAACACTTTTCAAATAAAGTCCGCAAATTTTTTTCCTCTGCGAACTTTCTGCTTCAATTTATACCTATAGAGGAAACGCTGGCGTTTCCGTAGGTATAATTGGCACTCTGCAATTTTGTTTCTGCTGCGGCCAAACCACATCATTTACGCCACGTGGGACCCCAGCTTTAATGTTTGTTGTGTTTTGTTTTTTTTTTTCTGGACTCTGTTGTGGAGTCGGGAAGAATTTTGGATGGAATTAGTCAGTAAAAAGTTTCTAACTCTGGGTTCAAAATGAAATGATTATTTTTAATGATATGGTTATTAATATTGTATAATTAGTTATATATTTGCTTTCATAGAAATCCATTCACTGGCTTTTTAATGAATTAGAGAATCTTTACGGCTTCTGACTGACCATGGCTGTCAGCCATTTATGAAGGAGTCTGAGTCGGGCTGTAGAAAAATAGTTGGAGTCTGTGGTTTTTGGCCTGCTGATACAAAGTATCCTATTGTTTTTACTCCCATTGTAAAAGAGTACCTATACAAACTTATATAACTGGATACATAAGGGCCTATAGATTGGTTTGTTGTAGGGAATTTTTAGCTGTGTAACTTACTGGGGGGTAAAAAGTAACAATGAATCCTTTTTATTTTCTTCTACCAGATGACCGCTGTCCGGACAGACGAGATGCTGTGAGACGCAGAACAGCAGAATATCTTCATCATGCAGAGAAAATTTTTCAGGATCACATGGGTGGCAGCACTGAGTGACTCTCCTACCGCTGACGAAGGTCCTGGATATGGTACAAAGTGACTTTTTAGAATAATATTTTATTTCAGAGTTTGGAATTCCCAAGATGAGAACTGTGCTTTTTCTGACCTAGAACAAAGGATCTGTTACTTTACGGCAGAATCTAGAACCAAGTGCTTCCATTACTCTTATTTTTTCACAATTGTCCACACATCACAGCCACAGAAAAACTCCTGGACACTGCCGGAATAATGAAATGTTCCTCTCACAGATGTGCTTCGATGTGTTATTTAATAGACATTTCTGTATAGCTGAAATACTTGTTTGCATCGTAATTGGAAGATCTTGTGTAAAGTGATAAAGCACAATATGCGTTACATATACATCTAACCCTGGAGACCTAATGTATGGATCAGACATGGTATGGGGGACTGTAACAATGTATCACTGCTTCAGCATAGATTCTCAGTGTCATGTGATATCTTTGCCTTATGAGTGCAGGACCTTTTGCACGTCCTGTGGATTCTTGCACTAAGCAGTTTTGTTGCAGTTTTTGCTGCAGAAACGGCAGTAAAACGTATCTTTGGCCAAGGATCATTTCACAAAATACTTCGGTTATGGTACAGTATATGAGGCAAGTCAAAAACTGCAGTCTATACCATGGGTGAAAGCCCAATTATTATATTCCACCATGATGGACTTATTATACTGCACAATAATTTTTATATTTTAGGAATGTCAGTCTTAATACCTAATGTACTTGTAAATGTATACATTTTGGACAAATAAATCTATAAAAAAAAATATATCCAAAGAGAATTTTACCTATAAAAAAAACCTTGCAAAAATAAGTTAGTAACTCCTATTCAGAGTGGAGCACAATGTATGTGATGTCACACATAGGTCTACATAAGAACATTAAACTGTAAAGGGAACAGAATAGTATTTTATCTTAATTTTGGTGCTAAATACATATATTAAAATACATATTTTCATATACACAAGGGTTTATTCACATGAGCAACTGCATAGAAACTCGTCAAAAACTATAAAACCACATCCCTGATAGGAGTTGTAATGGTGATCATGTGGGTTGTCAACTGGTTGTCAAGTCCTTTTAGGCCTGGGCCCCACTTTACAGTCCCTGCAAGGTGGATGGGATTCTAGAAAATCCCATCCACACATTGCAGAAAAAAATAAGCAGTAGAAATGCTGTAATTTTACAAAACCGCCACGTTTTTGAAAATCACAGCATATAAATTATACCTAAGGAAACGCCGATATTTTCCCTATAGGTATAACTGAAGCAGAAAGTCTGCAGTGGAAAACTCTGCAGACTTTGTGAAAAACCATGATGCGTTTCCGCCACGGTTTTTCCAACCGCTTTTTTGCTGCGGCCAGCTAAGTGGGGCCTTAGCCTTATGCAGTACCGAGAAAAGTCAGCTGAGCAAAGTATCTGCAGTGCTCCATGTACAAAGGCCCAACATACACTGTGACAGAAAATTCTACGGAGATGTGAAGATAGCCTGAGCATGCCATATTGTGGCTTGGTGAGCTTTTACAGAGCTGTATATAAGGTCTTATCAGCAAATCTAACAAGAAATAGAACTTTATAGAAGAGGACGCATGTTTTCTTGTCAGAAATTCTTTAGTGTACAGAAAATGGTCATGTAGAAGATCACTGGACTGTCAATTTGTCATTATTCAGAATAACAAAAATGGTATCAATTATCAGACATCTCTGGATTGTGGACTAGACAATGGTCTGGTTAATCCCACGCATTTTCTTTTCTATTGCAGCGTCACAGTAAATGAGGTGTTATTTTTAATACAGGGCCTGAGCGGGCCGTGTGTGACCAAATGGATTAAAAGGCCCACATTTAATAGTTAGACTGTCTTATAATGCAAGACATTTATCACAGCGGCTATGGTTGTATGATAATTCTGGCATGTAGACTGTCTAGTTTGTACCAAAATTATACACTAAAATGTTACATTTAAAGCCATGTTCCTCTTCCATATAAGCCGTGAAATGTGCTAAATGTTGGCGTATGTGTGTACACCTAGAACGTGGTGCAAACCATACTGTTAGTAAATCTACCCCAAATAACTAGGAATAAGGCCCATTGCTGCTTGCATATTTTGTTCTGTGGGTCTACAACACAGTAGAAGTGCACATCTTTCCATTATACTTTTGTGGTGTAAATGAGGCCTCAGTTGCTCAGTTTTGCCCAGACAGTTGCTTTAAAGAATTGGCAGGGTGTTCAATATCACTATTAGGGTACGTTCACACGTATTTGCCGTGGATTTGGGATCAGATTCCACCCCGAATCCGCAACAAATTCCACCCGAATCTGCCTCCCGTTTTCAATGGGAGGCAGAGTTCGCAGTAGGACACTGAAAAAAAATCAGCTTCCAGCTCGATCTTGCTGCAGATTGAGGCAGATTCAGCTGCGGCTCAAGGCCCCCTTGCTGATTAGGTGAATTTATCTGTGCCTAGTCAGCAGTGGAAAGCTGTGACAGAATGCTGATGTCTTGCGGTGGTGGAAAATGAAGAGGAATTTCTCCTCATTTTCCGCTGTGTGAACTTACCCTTACTGTTGCCGTAGAAAATGCTTACAAAGGTCAAAATAAAGCTAGGTGTACTGTCAGTAAATATCGAAAAATCTCCTGTCGTATCTATGAATAAACTGCTTTGAATGTAGTGATATGATAACTGCTGCAAAAATTAAATTCTAGCTAGTAAGATATGATCAATGTAACAGACTTCTGTGTAGTGGACATGATTCCATGGTTGATTCTATATATGTTGGTTGTACATCTTTAGATGTTGATGTATAAGTGCTGTATTTTTTTATATTGGTGGTTTTGTAGGTTGTTTGTATGACTCCTTTATTGCCATAAACATCCCTATCAGGCTGGATTCACACTGCGCTCGGGCACTGCTTTTGGCATACATGCCAGGAAATTCTTCCAGTAAATAAATCTTGTGTTTCCATAGACTATAAAAGCATGCCAAAAGCAGTGTGAGCCAGATCAACACAAACACTGTTTCCAGATGCAATAAATGTAGATGTCTGACAAGCTTTATATATGACTACAGTCTAAAGGCCTTCATGCACATCGGAGAAGTCAGCCACATCTACTGCTTTCCATCAGACCGGCCACTTCTCCCAAAACAGGTAAAGAAGCATCAGGTATGTTGAATCTCAGCGTCCAAACCTTTTGTTCTCCCTGGAAATAAGCTACCGCTAGTTCAGCCAAAGCAAGCATGGGGATCAGGGGCAATGGTGGACAGCTAGTGAAGGTGTATGGGTGCCTTTATTACTTGACATGACTTGTAATGATCCATGGAAAGAAAAACACAGAAGTGCCGTAAAGATAGAAAATAGCTCTGTATTGTTTTCATTTTAGTCCTGTCTTTAAATAGACGCAGCGGTTTGCAGAGTTGAGGCGGCGTTATCCACCGCCGTGGCAGCTACCGTGATGTGGTGGTGCACTTGGCCCCAGTCCTCTTGGAGCCCTGTGGAAACTGCCTTGGCATAAGCATCTGCAATTCCTGGGAAGGTGGCAACACTAGAACTTCGAGATGCCCAGATGACATGACTGCAGGGATGAAGGAGACAGATGTGAGCAGAGAAATGCAAGCCTAAAGCTCCCTCTCAGCCTAGCCATAGATGAGTTGCTACAAAATACTGGTGCTTACATCAATAAAACCAGTTTTCTCTTTTTAATGTATCACAGTTCCATATAATACATTACCTGTAATAAAGTTTATCCGGGAAGGCAAAATGGTTGATGAAGGCTCGCTCCAGCAACATAAGCTGGTCATTGATCATGCGAACTCTAAGTGGCCTAGATATGGAGAATGAGACACGGTTAAGGAGGATCTGTCACCTCTCCTGACATATCGATTGAGACTTTGTATTCCCCATAACATGGCTATTCTGGGGGCATTGTTTCCTATAACTCTGTGTTGGACTGTTCCTCTGTTATTCATACTGAAAATGTTTGACTAAATTCATATTCCCCTTGATCCCCAGTGTCAAAGGTATGTAGCAACATTTACAATTATTAGGCTCTCCAATCTGAATTTTTTTTTTCTGCTATGTGTGTATGAGGTTTAGTTAAACCCCAATCCCATGTATTATACTATCTAGTTGATGAGTTATAAAAATCCACTGTATGGGCATATGATGAGATTGAAATTATGACACCTTACACCAAAGCACCACAGCTAAGCATCTGACATGGACAGTTGTCCATCTTGGGGCAGGAGCTTTACAACTTTCTTAACTGTGTATTGTGGCACCCTTTACTATTGCAGGGTAGTGATGGGGAGGACACATCTATTGTGGGTGTTGATTCTGTTACATGCAGGGTCAGATTTGGCATTTCTGGGTCTCCCCGCAGTACTAACCCCTTGGTGATCCCCACTCTTGACCTGTCACATCAGCTGTAAGGCTCTGGTGCTGCCATCATGGAATGGATTCAGTAGCTGTTGCACATTACATCCAGATGCTGTCAGCTCCAAGATGTCATGTACAACATGTTGGGCTACAGAGCATAAGCCAGGACTGAGGCGAGGTCACTACTAAATATACTACTATATACACTATACTACTAAATACACTACTATATCCAATAGATAATAGAACAGAGATCAGAGGAGCCCTGCTGACCACATATGAAAAGGCTTTTGTGTGTGTGGCCTGGGTTGCATGGCAGGTGACACTGCCCCTGGTTACATGTGTACGACTGACACATTCTGGGAGTTGGAAATCTAATGTCTACACATATAACTTACGTCTCTTCTGCATCCTTCAGCTCTGAAATGGTCTTGCTGAGCTCCTCAGAAAATGTCTTGTATCTTATTACTGCATTCTTTAGCGGTTCTGAAACACAGATAGCCAACATTAATCGAAATAATCTCAAAATTATTTGTAACTAATTCAATATACAAAAAATTATTAGATGAAAGAGAAAGCAGAGGAATCTGCCCGAAAAAAAAGTCAGCAGTCATACATATTCTTCCATATCGCTGGATTATAGTTATAGTGATGGCGGCTCTTCGAGCTCCCCAGAGTAAATATAAGAATCTATTTTAGGCTGAGGCCCCACGTTGCAGAAACGCAGCTTTTTATGTTGCAGATTTTGCTGCGGTTTCTTGAGCCAAAGCCAGGATTGGATTGAGCAGAAGGTAGAAGAATAAGAACTTCCTATATACTTACCATTCCTTTTGTAGACGTTCTTGGCTTTGGCTCAAAAAAACTGCAACAAAAAAGCTGCGTTTCCGCAACATGGGGCTTCAGCCATAAATAGGATGTGTCTCTTTCCTGACATGTCTATTTTAGTAAATACTTGTATTCGCCATAACATAACAATTCTGCAGCATCTTTTCTTATAACTATATGTTGCACTGTTCCTCTATTATTTCTCCTAGAAATCTATGAATAAATGGACCACTGGGAATTACCATTTAGGCCTGTGTCCGATCAATGCTGGCAGTATAACACTGTGCATGGACACACCCCATTGCCAGGGCAATGGTAACGCCCAGTTGTCAGTTTATTCATAAATGTCTAGTAGAAATAACAAAGGAACAGCACAACATGTCATCTGTACTGTGGGCCACACTGCCAGTTTTATATATAGAGCCATATGGCAGGTTTTTCAAGAACCCAGCATGCCCATGGCTCTGTATTGTGTAGACAGGGAGACTCTGTATTACACTTTTCAGCCTCGGTCATGAAGCCGATATGGGGGAGAATAATATGTCTAATGTCTGCACCCAGCTGTAGCTTTGCAGAATATCTGGGAGGGCTTGTAAAGATCGAGGCCGTTTATGGCAAGACGTTTCCAAAGATCTCCGGTTAGGACTTTGGGGTTTTTCAGTGGGCACAATGGCTTCCTCTATCTCTCTCTACCCATATAAATGGACATTTTACATGTGTTTTATTACATGGATCTTTTTGTTTCCATTACCCAAAGAGATGCCTCTAGCTGAAAGCTGGCTAGAAAACTGTTGTTCAGCAGTGTTGTAGTAGTTTTCCAATGTTTCTAAGTAATCTCTTGGCCCAAGAGGAAGGATGAGACTGTCTGCAAGTCGCACCAGAATATTACCGGCTGTACGGGCCACTGTCTGATGACTGGTGAATCCTACAAGAGATGTCGAAGATATGAGTCTGACAAGAAGGTGAAGGACACATCATGATGGTCTCCACAGTGCAGGGATGAGCCACCAGGAGGAAGAAAGAATTGGGGGAATTTATTAAGACCAACACATGATGTACCAGTCCTAACATTGCGAGCACTAGCGGCAGATGCACCAAAATTATCCTCCAACAGCCCCTAGAAAGTAAACTACAATACCCTTAAACTGTGGGTGTCTTCTACTGGACCATTATTGTGTTGGAGCCTGGACCCACCTCGATGCATTTTGGGCACAAATGGCAAGATATTTCTAGAGATCATTGGTTGGCAATTGCGCCAAAAAAAAAAAAAAATGCACAACTGGTGGGATAACTTTAATAAATCCCCAACTTCCCAATAGGTTTCCCTTCTACTACATGATGAGATCCTGTCCCAAAAGGGAATCCTTATATTTAGTTTGGATGCCTGACCTCTGCTCTATTCATATGGAGGAACACAGGACCCAGCTCTCATGGTTGTTGTAGGCCCCTGTGGTCAGACCACCACCAACCAGACATCATCTATTACCTATTAAATCCTGGTATGACCCCTTTAACCTCCTCTAAGCTGTGATATTGGACTGGTTTTGTTACCTGGATCAATATGTTTTTCTGTATAATCGAATGTGTCAAATGCAGTGTGATAAGCTGGATAGATACGGGCAGATGTTTTGCTCTGTGGAGTGAAGATAAAAGATAAAAGATATCTGATTATAAAAGGAATACCTTCAATAATTTATAACATTTCTGGTGTTAATATAAATAAATTCAGTCCAAACAATACACATCAAAAACACAGATTTTATCAACCAATAAAGTTCATGTCAATGATTGAATAGTTTTTTGGGGGTTTTTTTTGTAACTTAAATAGGTTCAAAATTCTGAGATCTTTATAGCGGTGAATGCTTCATTTTTCCTAAACAGACATAGACCTAGAATTAAAGGTGTTGTCTAAGAGTTGATATTGATTAATTGTAAATGTATCAATAAGGCTCCATTAACCAACAGGTCCTTTTGGCCTCAGTCGGGCTGGTATACATTGCTATACTTCTTAAGTATAAAATAGTGCAGTTTGCTCACCATATGGAAGCACCCAGTAAAAAACACAAGGTGTAGCAGAAGCCTATAGGCAGTGTATTTTACTGGCTGCCTAAACAGTGGGATACGTCGGAGGTATAAATGGGCAATAAACGTCTGAAAATCCTCCTGATGTATATCTCCAACATAAACAAGACCCTAATACAGGCTGTAAGAGGAGTGGAAAAAATTTTTCTAACAATACTTCAGACAATTTGACTGATCCCTATGATCCACTTCTCTCAGTTACCCTGTCATAGGTGTATGCAAGATCCATGGAAGTGATGCCCAAATAATGAATGAATGGAGCGTAGTCACTGCCAGCACCGAGTGTACCCAACCTATATGGGAAAATGGAGATGATATAATAAATACATATAATGTAGAAACATATGGCCACTGAAACAAAGGAATGGTTTTGTCTTATTACTTGTTCACACTACTATATATAGCAAAGCCATGGCAGTATGCCAAATCCATGTTCAAGTGAATTCAGTTGACCATATTGACATCAATGGAGTCCTTCAGGTTTCCAGTAAAGTGGGCAATGTCTGCCATGGCAAATACAGAAAAGTGCTAAGGATAGGCCATCAAAATTTTAACCCCTTTAACTCTATACAAGGGCACCTTCCCCATGTGGAGAAGATGTATTTTCTAATGATGACAAGTATCACAGATCATATGTCATTGAAGGGGTTATGCAAGAAGAAATAAAGCTAACGCTAGGTTCACACCTGTGTTCGGGTTTCTGAAAGACTATAATGGGGTCCGCCCCGAAACATGTAGGACTATTCTCTCCACATTTTTCAAGCGGATTTGAGGACGGAATCCCCAAAAGAAATCCTGGCGCAGATATGAACCTAGCCTTATCAGTGTATTCCCTGCACTGGATAAGCTTTAATACTAATATATCGCCAAGTCCTTCAGAGCCCCAAATAGCACGATGCAGAGTGCATCGGGGTGATGGAAACCTGAGCACGCTGCCTCGCCAGCTGTATGTGATGTCATTGACTCTGCTCAACTCCAGTTGAACACTGCACAGCAGAGTTGGTTATGCAGCAGCAGGGGAGGTAGAGAAACAAGACTTGTGGTCTCTTCAGCTGCACTCTGCAAAGGATATAAAAAGAGCTCTGGGGTACCTGGTTATATATTAGAAATAAACCTTATCCAGTGCAGGGAATGCACTAGAAAGCTTTATATTTCCCTGGACAACCCCTTTAAATAAATCAATGCCATTACAGTCAGGAATTTCCCAACAGAACATTGTGTTCTGTTTTGACCCATCATGTTCTGTTTGACTGATACTTTATAATACATCCCCCCACCCGACTTATCATGGCTCCAGCAGGTTTATGTATGCCACATTGTTCTGGCCATTACCAGAAACTGATAAAAAAGAATGAAAGTGTGAATAGGGGTATAGATGTGGCAAGTAGACCTGTTTGTTGGACTTACTGAGGTATCAGTCCTCCATAGAGTGAGCTGCTTCGATTAAAGTGACGAATCCAGTTGTCATAGACGCTCAGAGAAGAGCTGACCGGTGTGCCCACCTATGAAGATATGGAAGGGAATGGTAAATACGCTACTCTACTTGTCCCTGTATGAAGCAATAGACACAACAATGGACCAGCTGAAGTGACTATTTCTTCTGGTCATGGACCCATTATAGTGAATGGAGCCATGCTGAGAAATACATCATGGATTGCACAAGTTTTTTCTCTTTTCTATGTCTATGCGTCAGTTCAAAAAAAAAAAAAAAAAAAAAACAAAACAGCACACGGATGTCACCCATGTGCTGTCCACTTTTCACAAAAGCATTGCTAGGTGACGCTGGAAAATAACAGCATACATTAAAAATGGTTGAAACACGGATATCACATGGATGGCACAAAAATCAGAGAAAGATGGCACACAGAAATACAACATCCACTTTATTATAGTCCGCAAAACAGATAGGTAGTGTGAACGCAGCCTGAGGTGCCATCTAAGGTTTAGACAGTGCAAATTTGGACTAGACAGTCTTAAACTGCACCAGATTTTTCAGAGCATCGAATGCTGTTTGTAAATCTGATATATCTTTAGATTGTTTCATTTAAGGCCTTATTCACACAGCTGTACCGTTTCGTACTGACCAATGTCTGTGAAAAATGGCCATGTCTGTACATGTAAGTCCACAGAAGGGACTATCTATAGCCATGAGAAGATCGTCTTTTCAACCTTAAAGGGGTGGTCCAGGAAGTCTTAATTGTCTTCCTTCCTCCGGGGTTTTTACTTGTTGTACCAAAGGGTTTTGGGCTGGTTCCAGCACTGGATCATGTGATTAGATCCAGCTCCCATCACTCATCTTCCTCTCCTGTTTACCCCACTAGTTACCTGTGCTATTGGTAACTACCTGTGAAAAGGAAAGAGAAGGGAGGAGGTGAAGCGGCCTGGGGCTGGGTTCTAGTTCTGATCACAGCATGGAAACCCCTAGGTACAAAATGTAAAAAAACCCCAAGGAACGAAGACAGAAAAGGCTCCCTGGACCACCCCTCTAATGGCCTATCCTAAGCATAAGTTATTATTTTACTCCTGAGAAAAATCATTTTACCCCTATTAACTAGAATATGCCTGTTTTAGTAAATCCTTACAACTTTTTACTATTATCCATGAAATAATAATTCTGGATCATGTTTTCTTAGAACTCTTCCTTATAAATGACTAAATTGACAACTGGGTGTTACCATTCCTCTTGTTAAATTACCATTAGCCCTACTCAGACTGACACTGTCCAATCTGTGCCGGCATCAATACTCCATTGAATAGTAAGAGTCGGATATTAATTGATTCATACATGTCCAGGAAGAATAGCAGAGGAATAGCATAATGCAACATTACAAGAAAAGATGCTCCAGAACGGTTTCAGGAAAAATACAAGTATTTTAGTAACACAGACATGTCAGGAGAGGTGGCTCAGACTGGTTCTACTCCTGCAATCTCTATTCACATATCAGAATACATTGACTACAGGACTGACTTGCCTGTGTATTAATGTGTAACACATTACTATACCTGTTTTGCAGCAGTGAAAATGACATTCTGAACCGGCGGTGTCCCTTGAGCTCTGAACGTTGCGTTTGCTGGTTACAGACAGAAATGTCAGAATATTGTCAGTGAACTGAAGTCTGTGTGTTCGGTAAAGGTATGTTCATACATGGCAGATTTGTTGCACAAGTTTCTGCAAATGTGTCCCTTCCTTCATTTGACTAGACCTTCCATGTACATGTAAATTTCTGCAACAAATCTGTCACATGTAAATATATCCTAGTTATTCTAATGTGCCTTAAAAAGCTCAATATCTAGACAATGTAGAGAGGCCAAGTCTTGTAATCCCTGACCTTGGACAACATTGAAAATCCTTTCTTAGCATGCAGTTAAGAATATTGCGGTTGGTAACTGTTAGTTACAATCTACTTAAAGGGGTTGTACAGGATTAGAACACATGGCTGATTTTACTTTTCAGGAAGTGACATCACATCCGTCACATAGCCAAGCTGCAGTTCAGTCCCATACACGACCGTGTGCAGTGTACGGTTCAGTAAAAATTGCACGAATGTTACATGGATTGTTATTGTTACGTGGTTTTCATTGACCCATACATTGAACATGAATTAACAGGTATAGGACCTGCTCCATATTAGCCAGAATCCCATTAATTTTTCAGGTACTGTAAAACGCAATGGCAAAGCGAGGCGTTTTCTCTACGTGGGCCCCTGGCCTTATTCGAAATAAAGAGAACGCTTGTCTGCATAAGGCCGAACATGTGACCAAAAGACGTGGACACAATTATTCCGCAATTTGTGGTCTCAACCTAAGGGTAAAGACACACAGGACTGAAATACTAGAGATTTTCTGCAGAAGTAAATCCACAACATTTCTGCTGCAAATCTGCAACAGAAAAAAAATGCACCAAATGGCACTTTATTTTTGTTGCGGATTCCATTAAGGTAAATGCTGCAGATTTTATGCAGATTTTCAGCATTTACTAAAAGTTCATCCGCTTTGATGGAAATGTAAAATTCTGCATCTTTTCTACAAGCATTACCGCTCTGTATGTTCCCAGCCTTGTGACAACTATTTATTTTACTTAATTTTTTAAGATGAAGGACCTTACCAAAGACAGAAATGTCCACATTGATATAGGCTGCAGTTCTGTCCCTTAGTTTATTATAGTAGTCCTAACACAGAAAAGGAAGGAAAATTGTCTGTTAATGCAAAAAATCTCACAAACCAGTTTTAGCACTCTAAAAAAAAAAAAAAAAAACAAAGATATCCGTTATTAGGGTATTTGTTTTTCTTTTTAAGGGCTATTAATTTACATGAAAAAATTTGGACTAATAGGATTCTACAGCATGCATGTATTATATCACATAGCAAGCTGCAGAATGCCATTCACTGACTGATTCAGTCTCGAGACCCTTCTCTCTCCCTTCAGAATAATCTTCTAAATTGATTTATGACCAAAGGAAGGAATCTATAATGGTGGGAGTCCCTTCCTGACCGTAGCTCTGCTGTTTCATATTGTATATGGTACAGACAGTAGATCCATAGGCAAACAGGGACTCACAGTATCATAGATAACTATGATGCAAGGAGTCCCAGTATCCTGACTGAGTTCAGCCAGAAAATCCGTCTGACGTCCGGACAAAATTTCTTGGCCCAGGTTCCCTTGTGTGCATGGGGTGTAAAAGATTGTACATGAAAGAATAACGAGGCATTGGTGACTGAACCAAAAACTATCCAGTCTGGTGGATATGCTAGTGAATGACATTCTGCAGCTTTCTATGTAACATATATACTTGCTATAAGCAGAAGCTAGTTAGTCCAAATTTTTCTATAAAACACATGACAAGTTATTTATGGCCTAAAATACAAGCCATTAAATATAAAATTTGATCTCAAAGTGTCTATAGCCCATAATGAAAATACCTTTATTTACAATAAGTCATCAAAAATCAGGAATCCTGTATATATAAATAAAATTCCAAAAAAATAGCAGCACTTCATAGGTTGAAAAAAGGTAGGAAATTAAACTTTATTCACCCACCTACACAGATAGGTTAATAAACTAGCTCCTTGGTTTGGTTGTTTGGACATGCACCCTTTTCTATTCCATTATCTGGTAAGAAATCACAAAATATTTTACCTCTGAAAACTCTGTAGATCCAATTAAACCAAATTCTTCTGCTCCCCAGCTTCCAAAAATGATAGTTCGTCGTGGACGCCATTTGCCTATTAATAAATATGATTGGATATACATTTTATCTCAAGTTTACCATCAGGACTCTGGAAAAGCTAGGTGAAATCTCTATGAGAGCTGTAGGAGTGATTCTACAGAATGTTATTCACCTTACTAAAAAAGTATAATGAAGAATCGGCTAAATCAGATTTGTAGAGCTTGGGAGTAGAAAGCGACTTAAGGACTTTTTTTTTTGTCTTATTGCCCATCTCAAGCATAGACCTACAGTTATTAACCATACTAGATATCATATCAGATGCTCCTGAAAGTCTAGCCTATATCATGAACTCCTTAGTAATAATACATTATAAAATTTTATTATCAGGCTTTACCAACCTAAGAGAACAATAACCAAAGTGAAGTCAAGTTATCTGTACTTTGGCTCATTCTAGTTACTGATAAGCTTGCATGTAAACATGTACCTTCTTTGACTTTGCTTCCAAGAACTCTAGTAATTTCCAGCATGACCGCGGTACCGCTGCTGGGGTCTATCGCTCCATGGACCCAGCTGTCTCTGTGGTTACCATACATTATATACCTATCTGGAAGCACACACAAATATAAACTGCAGAGTGTCAAAATATTATACAGATTATTGTGTAGATTATTTCAGTTGTCTGAATAATAATCTTCCAGTATACTATAAATGCATAAACTGATAAACCATCTAAAAGTCTCACAAGAACAGAAACAAGGTGTCAAGAAGGACTGTGAATGATCCACAGGTAATAAGTAGATTATAAAATAGTCAACTCAGGGTCTTAAAGGCTACGGAGATATTTTGTATTGTTACTTTACATGTAATTTGGGGTAAAAACATTATTGTAATAGAATTTTATTTTAAAAAATTGTGCTTTGTTTGGCTCTGCAGCTACTATGTTTTACACTACACAATCAGCTGCACAATGCCCTTCAGTAGCAAACCCATCAGACTGATTGTGACAGCTCGTTCCCCAGCCTCTCTCTGACCTCTTATGCTTACTACATCTGTATTATCTAGCCACAGGTAACTGCTGTTTCTATCAACACCATAGACTTTAACTGGAGCGACATGTTGCATGGTCAACTTCCACCCCATTCAACATCCTTCTTACTACAGTTGTGCAGAAAAGGAATGGAGGATTAAAGTCACCCAGTTTGATAAACAGCAGGGTCTCAGAGATGGGGCCCTTGGCGATCAAATCTACAGTATATCACCTATTGTATAAAGTAACAAGAATAATATAAGGAACTATCCACATTAATTCTCTTACCAGGCTCCACACTTCCTCTGATAATGCCCATCACATTGGCTGAAGGCTTAATCTCTGCATAATTATACACATTGACCTGGACATCGCTGATGGAACAAAGGAGTTTCAAGTGTTAGTACTAAGATTAGATATAAAGACTGTATCTATATCTATAAGCGGAATTGATTATTATTATGTATGTTAGTATGACAATAACATACATAATTTATTGTAATATTTCCCATATATGGCATCCGATGGAACATGCCAAAAGTTATTTACTTGTTAGACTCTTATGGAATCTAACAGAAAATATATACCTAATGCAGATATACATCAGCCCTATTACTCTGTACATGCTGTACTCAGTTTTATACAAAATTCGTCCTAAGACTAAGACCCCACTTAGCGAAGTGCAGCCAAAAAATGCTGTTTAAAAAAACGCGGCGTCCTCTGTGGACTTTCTGTCCCTATTATACCTATACAGAAAACGCCAGCATTTCCGCAGATATAATTGACATGCTACGATTTACAAATACACAAGCGTCTTTGAAAACGCAAATTTTCCGCTGTTAATTTTTTTTCTGAAATGTGTGGTTGGGATTAGCCAGAATACCATCCACTTTGTAAGTAATGTAAAACGCACTGTGGGGCTTCAGCCTTAAAGGGTTATTCCCATCTCAGCAAAACAATGCCAAGACAGGAATAACTGGAGGTCCCGAGGTGAATGGGAACTACGGAAACAGCATAACATATTTGTCTACACCGTTCTCATGGCTGTGGAGCTATAGAAATAGTGTAACTCGGCTGTGCTATGCTGTTTCCATAGGTCTTATGCACCTCAATGGGAGTTACGGAAACAGCGAAGTGCAATGCCACTCACTTGTTTCCGTAATTCCCGCCCTGGTGGTCGGACCTGCAACCAGTTATTCCTATATCAACAGCAATTTGCCTAGATGACTGTAACCCTTTAATGCCCTATAAGACCATATTGAAAATCTTACCCGCCACTAAAATCTCCTTGAAATCCCGGCCCAATGCGATATTTACACGACAAACTACCTTGCCAGGTACTGTCAGCTTCTGCGCCACTCAGTTTACTGTGGGAGTAGGAGTGACATAAATGAGAAAGAATAGGTTATATATGTAAATCAGACTCATCTAACAGACATGGTATAGTAGACCTCCATGGCACAATATTTTACAATTACTAAGGCGCAGTATGGTGCTAAACAGCTTGGAGAGTCCTACAATTTGACTTCATTGTTTACCAATTTAGGAAATTCCATGTGGCAGGGATGTAGCTAAAAGGGGGCAATTTATCATTTTGGTGGCTTTGGTAGGCTGCATGACATCACAATTGCCCTAGAAATATTAAAGAGGGGGACGTCTCCAGCTCTGCAGTCCTGCTTCACTTTTCCATTTGTGCCCTATGGCTTATAGAGGGAGGTTCCCTTTATGATGTCCATATTCCCCAATAGAGCATACGGCCTGGGGTTGTACTTATGTAACATACACATGACTGCTTACCACAATCCTGTCTATAGTACCTGGGTGACCGAGGGGGAATGGTATACGGAAAGATATATTTTCAGCTATAACTGGAGCTGTGCTTTAAAGTAGTGCCAAAAAAATTGTTTCCAGGAATACCAATTCTTACCATATAAGCTTCTCTGCATCTTCAAATCCTATTGGTTGAGTTGGGATTGGGGGAAGTCCTCCAATGTCACTCTCGTTTTTTCTGTAGGTAAACTCTTAAAGATTTTCATGGTTAATGGTATGAAACAATGAGGATTTGAGAAACACAAATGGATACTGATCAAACAATAAGAAAAACAGTATAAGGCTGGCCATATACAAGAGGTACTGTAACTGCTGGCCAAATGGTCAGTCAGCTGACAGCTATTTGTCGCAACTCCCCCATACATTTGCATATGTATTGAGTAGAGCAGGAACTGATGCCAAAAATCTTTGGCAGTAGCTTATCTACCCAAGAACAAATGAACTGTATCTCAGCTGTCCCATCCAGGCATAGTTGGGAAACCATCATACAAAGTATAGATCGATGGTCAGCCAGTCCCACCAAAATGACACCTAATATGGTGATGCCTACTTACCTTTAGCAGGATAATATGGAGTGAGTAGATCTCCAAAGTCTTCAACATAGCTTCCTCGCTCTACCCCAGATGGGGGCATGTACCAGGAATGAGGATATGTCTGAGACGAAGCAGCATTACCATCATTAATATCTTTGGGGTCCGTATACACAATGACGCCAATCACTCCAAATTTGGCAGCATTTATTGCCTAAGTAATAAGAAAATTGTTAGAATATGTGTCTTAAAACATGTGTTAAAGAAAACCTGTCAGGTGGTTTTTACTGCCTTATAGGACAGGATGATGTCATGGAGAGAGAGAACTTGAGCTATGCGATATATAGGTTATATGATTCAGAGAAATTGAGCAAAAAGCAGAGTAAATCATGACAGGACTCCTAGGAGAAATAGTGAGAGTCCTGATTACTCCACCCACACACAATGATTGACTGCCTTCTGTGTACACACACTAATACAGGGAGAGCTGTCAATCACTGTGTGTGGGCGGAGTAATCAGGACTCTCACCGTCTCTCCTAGGAGTACTATCAGAATTTACTCTGCTTTTTACTCAGAATCCCTTCTCTAAATGATAAACCTATGTATCAAAGTGCTCAGGAGAGCTCCTGCTCTCAGGGAAACAGAAATCACCTGACACTTCACTTTAAGGCCCCACATAGCGTAGATGTAGCGCACAAAACGCAGCTTTTAACAGTCCCTGCAAAGTGGATGGGATTCTGGCTAATCCCATCCACACATGCATAGAAAAATATCCACAGCGGACATGCTGCAATTTCAAAAACTGTTGCGTTTTTTATAAATCGCAGCATGTCAATTATACCTATGGAAACGCTGGCGTTTTCGCTATAGGTATAATTGAAGCAGAAAGTCCGTAGAGGAAAACTCTGCGGACTTTCTGTGAAAAGCACTGTGGGAAAAACTGCAGTGTGTTTCCACTGCAGTTTTTCATGCATCGCTTTTCCGCTGCAGCTTGCTCCGTGGGGCCTTGGCCTAAAGCACGTTTTATCCACCAAGTATAACAGATTAGTTTGTCTTGTTGTTTCACAATGCTCAGATTAACAGATACAAGCATACATATTTATATATATAATATATACATATTTATACATATAATATATAACATTTTACAATCCACTAGCATAACATCGTTTGAAATATAGTAGACATATATAATTTAGTGACTTAATGACACACTTTGAGTACATTATATTGAAAGTACAAAAAGAGATATGCTAAGAAATCTCTAGTAATAAAGATAATTTGTGTTGGTGTAAAACAATCTTTGGCTGAGGCCACACGTTGCGGAAACGCAGCTTTTTTCGTTGCAGATTTTGCTGCGGGTTTTGAGTCAAAGCCAGGTGTGGATTGAGCAGAAGGTAGAAGTATAAGAGCTTCCTATATATTTCTCATGCCTTTTGTAGTCATTCTTGGCTTTGGCTCAAAAAACCGCAACAAAATCTGCAACAAAAAAAAGGTACGTTTCCACAAAATGGGATCTCAGCCTTCAGCTGGAAAGTCACCATAAAAGACCATTATAGACTGTTATCTGTTGTGAGGGATTAGCTCGTACGGTGGGGCGGCAATGACCACGTACACACAGCAGGTCTCTGGTTAAATGTTGGTGGTGCTTTATTGTAGCAGCATAAGCACAAACAAAACAAATGTCCAAACAAAAATGCAGTTCATACGCCTGTCCGGTGTTGAATAAAACATAAAGTACCTTACAGGTAACACGAAGTAGGAAATTCAGGGTTCCAATGCAAAGCGCTCCTCACACAGGAGGGGTCTTTCTCTCTCTCCCCCTGACACAGACAGAGCTCCCTTCTTTTGTCAGACTTCCTTCCCAATTGACTCAAACAAACAGGAAACCTCACCTGGGAGCCTCTGGAAGTAGGGAGGAAGTCCCGTAGTGGACTAGGGATGTGGACTGGAAGGCACCCTCTACCAAACCTGCCCTCCAGTCCAAAAAAAAACCAGCCCATGTAATGTAGCAGAAATAAAACCCTAGCAAACTAAGGTCTGCTAAGGTCAGAAAAAACCTGTTTTTCTTTTTTATCTCACCTGGCTGAGGTAACTAGGTGAGATATACACCCCTTCCACAATTTTCCCGTACACCTTACCACACTGTCTATAGGAGAGAAGCTAAATATCAGTATCAGGTTGGTGGGATCTGACTTACATGACTCTGACGATCAGCTGTTTGAAGAAGCCACAGCACTCTGCAAGCTCTGCAGCCACAAGTAGGGGGCATTATTTGTACTGTGGGAGCCACAATGAGATGGAATTATTTATACCATGGGTCACCATTAGGGGACATTATACTGTGTGAGGGTCACAAAGGGGCATGATACCATGTCAGGGCTACTAGAGTGACTTATACTGTTTGGGGGCGCAAAGAGACATGATTGAGAATGGGCAGGATCAAAGGATCAATGGGCAGGACCTATGCATGTGTGATGATGCCACACTGTTCCCATCTGAAGCCAGCTTCCTTCACTTCCAGGTGCAGTGTGCAACTTCCAAGCTGAGCAGCAGTTAGCAGCAGCAAATAGTGAAGCCCTTTTCTGCTCATTTGCATAGGGATAAAAGGATGATTTTTACAAGAATGGAGCAGCGGTCTTGAATAAGAAATACATCATTGTATTGTGTGCTGACAGCCGTACAAGGTACTGAAATTAGTTTATATCTCAATTTTGTGTTGACAGACTCCTTTTAAAGTTATCAAAATCTTTGTTGCCAAGTATCTCCAATGTTAACAGTCATGCAGCTTATGTGCAACACCTACAATAGTGACTTATAAGTTTTAACAGACCATTTTATGAAGAATTTTCCACCCCTGAAGACGAACGTATTGAGTTACTTACCTTAGTGGATCTGCCAGCTCCTCCATAGCGCACAATAGCAATGGTCCCTTTTAGATCAATGGTCTTATTAAGGGTTTCAAAGTCACTCATTTTCCCTTGGTTGGCATATACCAGCTTACCCTGTAAGGCAAGCAAAAAAAAAAAAAAAAAAAAAAAAAAAAATCAGATTGGGCAGGGAGAGTCTCCTATGAAGAAGACGCATGTTATTCAATCTCAGATCTGGCAACTTGACAAAAAGGAAAACCTGAGACCACAATGTTTTTGTAGTCAGGGAAAATAATATTTTCTGACCCCACAAAGTCGATCACTTACACTTTCTTTAGTTTACTTAAATTTACTTTATATTACAGCCCTTTTATTTTGGCTATTGACTCTTTTTGCAAGGTGGGGGGGGCACTTTTTTTTACTCTTTTACTGTAAAGAATCCTCTCTCTCTCTATATATAAATTATTGCATCTAGTATGCAGGGTCAGCTCCAGGTTTTGGCGGACCCTTGAGCAACAGAGTCTAAGTGGGCCACCTGTCAGTAAGAGGCACAATCCATTAAATCCAGTAAGTTTATTGATTCATAAAGACTCATCTACAGATTCATCTTATCTTGTTTAAAACAATAACAAACAAGATGGAAGAAAGTTTCTGTCTTGTTTTTAACATTGCAGTGAATGGTGGTTGATGCAAATGGAGGGTGCACCGTCTGATTATATCAGAGCAACAAACTGAAAAGTGTGAACGTAGCCTTACCGATACAGTACTGTAAGCACTGGTTGATGTTTACATCCATACTATTATCATACATATAAAACATTCAAGTTCTAACAAACTTTTAATGCAACCCCCCCCCCCTTTCCCTGCAATTTAAGTTTCTGTTCACATCTACAATGTGGATTTTGTTATAAATGCAAACTATTCCGCAGTGTCGGCTTTGTCTCGTGGCGGACACCACCTTTACTCAACAGGCCCATTGACTTAATGATATGATATATATGATTTCATACGTTTACACTGGACATTTGTTGTAATGATTCCTCATTGCAACTAATATATACACATTCACTAACATTAGACAGCTGTGTAATAAGGGTGAGGTACTACTAGTCCCAGGGCAGAACAGATGCACTTATAAGCTATAGTAATATAAATGATTAAAACTTTCACTGTTTATCTATCACTTATCTGCTGGACACTAAAATACAATTTGTTACAGAAGCACTATACATCACTTAGAAAAGACAAAAGCTACAGAGGGGTCAGAGGTCAAAGACAGGAAACTTTAGAATACAGGGGGTGCCGATGGACGACAGCAAGATTAGCAAGGGAAAAGACTGACTGTAAGGCTGCTTTTATTAACAAAGAACATCAGAAATTTCCCTTGCTATTGATGTTTTCAGTTCTCAGCTGAGCAGTGGGCCTGATGTGTTACCCGGTTCTGTATAATATACTGATGTGATACCTGGTTCTGTGTAATATACTGATGTGATACCTGGTTCTGTGTAATATACCGATGTGATATCTGGTTCTGTGTAATATACCGATGTGATATCTGGTTCTGTGTAATATACCGATGTGATATCTGGTTCTGTGTAATATGCTGAAGCATAAAATGCAAGATTTATGGCTCTTTCTTCATTATTTGGGGTTTTGGGGGGTTGTACATGTTTTCTGACTCCATTAGACACTTTAACCCGCATTCTTTATACCTTTTTGTTTGAGAGGACCACCCCTATAATAGACCATTTTCTGTGCGAATTTCGGTGGTCGACTGAAAGAGGTTTCACTGTACTTGCTTTAGTATGTAGTCAAATCTATATCTCACGTGTTTCATAATAATAAATATCTATGCCAAGTAGATGAAATATATTTGGAGGTGTATCAGCATGTCAAGTATCCACATAATATTGGGCATCTATTTTCTGTATAGATGTTAAAAGTCATGTACCAGTCTTGAGTATCTGTTCCATACCTTGGGATTTCCGCTAGGAGAATAAGCAGCATATGGTTTAACCACCTCTGGATCGTCCTGATCACTAGTTAAGTTTGTTTCAGTGTGTCGCGATTCAAATAGCAGGGTGTTATTTGGCAACACTAAAGTGTGGAAAGAAGATAGAAAGGATTCATTAAAAATATATCATTACTGAAAAGCAATACTTGGCACAGCCCATCAACAGGAAAGCAAACAATTTTTTTCTACTGTCCTACAGCTCCTCTAGGATAAAATTCTGACCATGGTCATGTGATGGACACTCCATGGTCATGTGATGGACACTCCATGGTCATGTGATGGACACTCCATGGTCATGTGATGGACACTCCATGGTCATGTGATGGACACTCCATGGTCATGGGCCCCTTGCCTCCGTCATGTGATGGACACACAGGTGCACAGCTCGTTACCAGGCAGATGTCTGATTACTGTGCTGTGACTATAACGAGCTGTGCACCTGTGTGTCCATCACATGACCATGGTCAGAATATTATCCATTAGAGGTAAGCAGAATGAATGACAGCAAGCAGAGATCTAGAAAACTGGGAGGAATGGACACAGAAAGTATATTGGAAAACTGTACAACTTTTTATTATACAAACAATAACATTTGTCTCTCAATATTGGTCTGAAAGTGGACATCCCCTTTAAGTTAAGGGATTATCCAGCTTTTAAAAATTGATGGCCTATCCTTAATATAGGTTATCAGTTTTGAATCTGCAGGGTCCAAGTGATAGGACCTCAACATCTCATGTCTAGGGAACACCTATGCAATACTGATAACCAATGCTACTAAAAGTATGACAAGTGAGCAGGGCAGCACCCGGCATGTAATCAATAACGGGTGCTGTATACTCTTGGAAACAGCTGAACTGCGGGGTCCCAACAGGCAGACCCCTGCCGATTTAAAAGAGTGACAGTGAGAGTCCTATCTTAAAAACTGGATAACCCACTAAAATTGTGACTAATTTGTCTATTTTATATGCCAAAAACATTTAATTAAAAAAAAATTGTCTTATATCAGTACTCCACAGTAGGCTGCCATATTGGTAAGGATGTGTTATTTTACCTAAATAGGAATAATTTTTCACAGTTAGAGTGAACCTGCCAGGCAATATCTGAGAGCAGGAGATCATAGAGGAGGAAAAGGCTGAACTCTGATATATAGGGTTATATGATATCGGGAGAACAGGCTGAACTCTGTGATATATAGGTTTATATGATAGAGGAGAGAAGCTGAGCTCTGTGATATATAGGGTTATATTATAGAGGGAGAACAGGCTGAGCTCTGATATATAGGGTTACATGATATTGGGAGAACAGGCTGAGCTCTGTGATATATAGGGTTATATGATACAGGGAGAGAAGCTGAGCTCTGTGATGTATAGGGTTATATGATAGAGGAGAGAAGCTGAGCTCTGTGATATATAGGGTTATATGATTTGGAGTAGGATATTTAAGTAAAAAGCAGAGTAAATCCTGACAGGACTCCTAGAAGAGACAGTGAGAGTCCTGAATACTCCACCCACACAGGATAATTGACAGCTTTTCCTGGATCAGTGTGTATACAGACGCCTGTCAATTGACCTGTGTCAATCAGGACTCTCGCTGTCTTTTCTAGGAGTCCTGCCAAGGTTTACTCTCCTTTTTACTCAGAAATCCTGCCCCAAATCATATAAACCTCTATATCACAGAGCTCAGTTTATCTCCCTCTATCATATCCTGATCTCAGATAGGGCAGCAGAAATTATATATGTAGATGAATATCTTGGGTGCTCTCCTGCCAATATTGTATACAGAGTTGATCTGTAACATTTTGGGCTATTTCACATTGTAATTACTGGACAGCTTTATCAAGCACTTTTCACAGTATGCAATGCTGCAGTGCTCCTGTGCTGAGCGCAGCGATAAACATGGTTATCGCTTCATAACTGGTATATTAAAAATGGTATTCCATTTCAATAAATATCTGTAATGAATGCACATCAGGCAGCACTAAAAATAGTGAAAAATATTTAAGTGGATTTATTCCAATTGCAACGTTTCGGCCCAATATAAATAGGACCTCTCTCAATAAATATCCGTAACTACCCATAATCTACTCTCAAATATACTTCTACTACTAATACTACTGTTACTACTATTAACCAATAGATTGTTGTTGCTTTAATTTCCTATTTATTAGAACATTTCCATTAACTGCAGCATTGTCACCTTGTAATACACTTTCTGGCTATTGTGTGCCACTTACAACTTTCTCCCAGGACTCTTGGGAAGACACTTTTCTCCACATCGGACTCTTGGATACTTACATACTTTCACATTGTTAGGCGTCCCTGCTCTAGGAAATGATAGGTATACATTGTATCTCTCATCCTTAGCTTCATCCAATCCAAATTTTGGGTCTCTCCATCGATTTAGGATTAACTTCACTGTTTCTTCATCCCCCCTAGTTGTGGCCATGTGAGGAGATTTACTAAGTTCTCTGTAAAAAGGGAGAGAGAGAGCGTAGGTTACACTGGTGGTTTACATGAGAAATGTTAGGGGAAAAAGAACTCGGTCAGGGTGAAATTTAACCTGCCGTCCGGAAGGCAATAAGCACTAGAGATGTCTGATAGTAAGCAGCGCTGGAGTCCTGGGCTCGAATCCTGCCAAGGACAACATCTGCAAGGAGTTTGTATGTTCTCCCCATGTTTGTGTGGGTTTCCTCCAGGTACTCCGGTTTCCTCCCACACTCCAAAGACAGGGAATGTAGATTGTGAGCCCTAAATGGGACAGTGACTGCCAATGTCTGTAAAGCGCTGCGGAATATGGTGGCGCTATATAAGTAAGTATAATAAATAAATAATAGTATGGGTGTCACTAAATGTTTTTTGGCACTGTCAACCTCACTTTATCGTGTGACTGGCACCTTAAACAAGCTTTACGTATGTGTGTAAAATGCTAGCATCCACCTCCTCATGTATTGTAGATATGTGAGTGGTTGCTTTACCAGCATTCTGCACCTGTGTACATATACTACATGGCGTGTCTGCATTCTGCACAGAACCATTTTTTCATCAGGCGTCAGGTAAATGTGGGGTTTTTTTTTCAGTGATTTGTTCTTTGCTGGTTCCAACACATTTTATGGAAAGAATATTGCAGCATGCAGCACTATTTTATCTGGTAAAATGACAAACTACATGATGGAACTTGACGGACCCCATTATAGGCAGACCCCATTATAGGCAGACCCCATTATAGGCAGACCCCATTATAGGCAGACCCCATTATAGGCAGACCCCATGGGATGCTGTTAATCTCTGTTATATGAAGGATCCATCACAGTTTGAATTTTTTTCTCTGCTCCTATGATGGAACACTAAAACATAATTCATATGCAGATTTCAACAGAATCATAGACACCCGTCGTCTCTTTAACCCCTATGCACACCTGGTACACATGACTATGGCATCCAAAGCAGAGCAGACGCACTAGCTGCTGGGTCTGTGCTGTATCAGAAAGCAAGGAATTAAAGGGGTTCTTCTAGGACCTGGAGCAACTCGTGTGCGGTAAAATAAAAAAAAAAAAAAAATAAGGCATACTCACTTATCCCCAGCACTCCATTGTCAGCCGCTGATTTTTGGATTTTTTACATTAGCTCCATGTAAAGGTCTGGAAGTTGTTCTTAGCAATAAATTACAAACTGCTGTTTTGCCAGCAACAATACTTGATGGCTGTCGTGTAACATATTGGGGCAACTGAAAATTCATGTATTTTAAAATACATATAAAATTTAATAAAATCATTACAATAAAATTTTCTGTTTTGAAGCTAACCTGTCAAATGAAAAAAGGCTGATCAATCTGTAGACATCATGTTATAAGGCAGAAGGAGTGGAGCAGATTGATATATAGGTTTGTGGCTAAAGATTCAGTATAACTTGTCATTCATCCATTGAAATATCTGTGAAATCCAGGAGGCGGAGCTATCAGTGATTGACACCGATCTCTGTGTGCACAGTCACAGAGATGAAGCTGTCAATCACTTATATCTCCGCCTCCTAGACTTCTCAACATAGAAACAGCAGAAATTTCAGTGAATAAATGACAATTTATAATCTTTTCTCACAAAACTATATATAAATCCGTTCAGATCCTCTTGCCCTATAACATGCTGCCTACAGATTGCATATATATATATATATATATATATATATATATATATATATAAACATATATATTGACAAACTGACATTTTTGGGGCAATATCTGTTCTAACTTTACCATTTTATGGGTGATTAAAAGCAAAAGAAAGTTTTTGAGTAATTCTGTACCCATTTTGTGGCCGATGAAATCTTATTCCACATCTGCCGATAAGGACTCATTAATGATGTATATAGTGATTATTTCTAGTTATATTACAATACATACTTCTCTTACCTCAGATTGTCCCTGATCCTATTGTTGTCTACTTCCTTCATGAAATCCTGTATGAAAGCTTCATCGACATCTTTAGAGAGGTCTTTAACCCATGATGGTGTGGTGGTCTTTGAGATGCCAAAGTGTCCAATGAGTAATCCAATGGCCAATATCAAAGCTCCCCCAAAAACACCACCAACTACTTTCCATAGATTCATTGTTCTTCACTGATCTGAGACAACCAAAGGAAGAAAATGTTCTTGTTCTAAACCCTTTATAAAACTATTATCTCCTTGTGACCTTGGTTCAGTTTTATCTTAAGATAACATCGTAAGATGTCTTTATACCATATATGACAGTCCAAGTAAAATATTATCAGTTTACTGCTCTGCAACATTTCTTTTTAAGTCACAGTGACCAAAATCTGCCCTTTGCCCCTTGGTAAACCTAAGAGAATACAATTATTACAGTATTTGTTGTAGGGCAATGTTAACTTTTATTATATATTGCCACTCTAATCGGGTCAAATACTGCAGAGATCATACAGAGCGGCACTTGCTACAAAGAGTCCTGATTTTTTGACTTTTTATTCAACTAGTTGTACATGCTTTTCATACCTAAGTTCACTTCACATGCAAGTACAAGACTATCTACCTTTGATCCGAAAGATTATTATTTAACCAGAATTGGAATGGATGTATTAAAAAAGAGTAATAGTGACACGGTCCTAGAGATCAAGCCCATTTGTGAGAGCCAAAGGAGACCCTGTTTGCTAAAGAAACCTTTGTGCAGGGTCAGGGGTGTACAGATATCACAGGAAGCACCCCATAATGTTTCTATTAAAATAAACCTTATCCTAGGCTTCACCCAGGTGCTTTCTTAATATTCTGAACACTGTTTTTCAATGTATTTTCACCAGACGACCGGTATAAATACATAGTTACATTAACAGCTGTGACCAATTCTTAGGGTAGGCTATTCCACAGATTCACAGTCCTTACAGTGAAGAAACATTGTCGCCTCTGTAAATTAAAGGGGTTGTTCAGGCTTATTGTTTTTATGGTTTATTTTTAGGATAGACCATAAATATATGATCGATAGGAGGCTGAGACCCATAAGATCATCTGTACAGAGGAAGTTCTGGTGCTCGTCCAGTACATAATACGGGGCCAGAAGCAGAAAGCTCCATCCGTTGTCTAGCGGCTCAGCGCCTTCACTGCAGCTCAGCTGCCACTGAGTTCAATGGGAGCTGAGCTGCAGTGAAGACGCCCAGCCACTATACAAAAAAAAAAAATATATATCAAAAAATGAAGGCCTGACAATCTCTTTTTTTTCTCCAGATGGATCGAGCGCCCCCTTGACTTTTGAGGGGATTTTACATAAACAGCAGTTCACCATATTTCTTGTATGGGCCATTTATACAGGTTTATCATGTCTCCCCTTAAACGCCTCTTCTACAGACTAAACAGATTTAACTCCTTTAGTCTCTCCACATAACTGAGGTCCTCCATGTCCTTTATCAGTTTTGTGGCCCTCCGTTTAACCTTTTTCCAACTCTAGGACATCCTTTCAATGTAGTACTGGTGCCCAGAACTGAACTGCATATCCCAGATGGGGCCGCACCAATGACTTATAAAGTGGTAAAATTACAAACCTGCCGAGCGAGTCCATACTCCTTATAATACATGACAATATCCTGTTGGCCTTAGAAGCAGCTGACTGACATTGTGCTGTAATTTAACCTGTGATCTACAAGTACACCCAGGTCCTTCTTCACCAGTGACTCTCCCAGCATTACTCCCCCTAGGACATACAGTATGTTACATGCAAATTATTGTACCCAGATGCAGAACTTTACATTTATCCACATTGAACCTCATTTGCCATGTGGATGCCCAAACACTCCGTCTGTCCAAGTCTGTAGTCTACGTACATCCTCTATAGACTGTACTACATAGCTTGATGTCATCTGCAAAAATAGAGACAGTGCTATTAATCTCATCTCCTCTATCTCATTAATAAGTTAAATAACAGCAGACACAGCACTGACCCCTGGGGTACACCATATATAACAGAGGACCCGCCACTGACCCCTGGGGTACACCATATATAACAGAGGACCCGGCACTGACCCCTGGGGTACACCATATATAACAGAGGACCCAGCACTGAACCCCCGGGTACACCATTTATAACAGAGGACCCGGCACTGACCCCTGGGGTACACCATTTAGAAGACCAGTCTGAGCTGCAGTCATTTACCACAACTCTCTGGATACAATCCTTTAACCAGTTTTCAAACCAATGAGAAAC
Organism: Leptodactylus fallax; assembly: GCA_947044405.1. Taxonomy (NCBI): domain Eukaryota; kingdom Metazoa; phylum Chordata; class Amphibia; order Anura; family Leptodactylidae; genus Leptodactylus; species Leptodactylus fallax. The sequence continues at coordinate 1,928,400 of CAMRHE010000138.1, read as the reverse complement.
TATATTATATAAACTATATCTTACCCATTAAACATCTATGAGGGACTGTAACATATGCCTTTTCAAAGTCCAGGATCACTATATCCACAGCCTCCCCTCTGTCCACTATATCCGCAGCCTCCTCTTTGTCCATTATATCCACAGTCTCCCCCCTATCCACTATATCCACAGCCTCCCCCCTATCCACTATATCCACAGCCTCCCCCCTTAGTAAAATCATGCTGTCTGTCATATATTATATACAGTCACATATATATATATATATATATATATATATATACACATACACACACAGTGTGTCTTAAGAGCCCCTAAAACAGTTTCCCCACATTGATGAATCTCCCCTATGCAGCCCTGCTTGATAAAACAGGCACTCTGAAACCACCACTAGGGGGGGCTCAGTGCCAAGGAAATTATACAGTTACCACTGAACTCAATATAAATTGTAAAAATCTCCTCTTTACACTTTGGTCCCTCTAGCATCAGCTGCAGGAAAATGCAGTAGATCAATGTAGGGAGGCAGGAGAAGTTCAGTGCTGGGCCCCCTGTGCAAATAGGCCCTATAACAGCTGTGCGATTGCATCCATGATAAAGACGCCATTGGGCAGGGTTCCTGCTGGGGTGTAATGAGATACCATACATACCGAACATATTATGTAACACTAATGGGTAAAGAACACACAGTGATGTCACAGTACAGGGATAAAGAACACACAGTGATGTCACATTACAGGGGTAAAGAACACACAGTGATGTCACAGTACAGGGGTAAAGAACACACAGTGATGTCACAGTACAAGGATAAAGAACACACAGTGATGTCACATTACAGGGGTAAAGAACACACAGTGATGTCACAGTACAGGGGTAAAGAACACACAGTGATGTCACAGTACAGGGATAAAGAACACACAGTGATGTCACATTACAGGGGTAAAGAACACACAGTGATGTCACAGTACAGGGGTAAAGAACACACAGTGATGTCACAGTACAGGGATAATACACACAGTGAAGTCACAGTACATGGATAATACAAGCAGGACCTGTTGGTGGTTTAGTATTCTATATGTACATGACATTATAAGTAGTAACTGTCAGAACATCAGTGACACATCAGACAGTATCATTTTGGCGTATAATACATTCTGACTGTGCACTGAAACTGCTGTAGATTTATCTACTCATTGATTCATGTACTTTGAGATTAATCTCTGTTAACTGTTAACCATAGTGCAGTATACTACGTGGTGCTGCAGCCCGGTTTATGGTAGATAATTCTGAGTTACGACCGCTATATGGTCAACTATATGTTGATATATTTTTCAACTCTATCTTTTACTACTTATATAATGCCATGTTTAGTAAGGTAATACAGTTCATTCGGTTCAAACTGTTATCATTGAGGATATGGATTTCAGATAGTCGGTGACATTTCCTGTTCGACTTTCCTATCACTGTGCTAAATTCCCATTATTTTATCATGCATTCACTTTCAATGTGAACAGTGTGATAACAGCAAGTCTGTACTTATAAACCGAACCTCTTCTTATCTTATCAATTATTATATTACATGTGCTTTAGATGTCTCCATAAAAGTCATTTATTTACTGTTGCAATCCTAGAAGGATGTTGTGTTGTGCTATAGATTAAAAGTGTTAGTGAAGGAATGTGCACACCTATTATAGGCCATGTACACCTTTGCAGCCACTGTATTTCATAGTTACAGTGCAATTAAATACAATGTTATATTGACAGTATGTATACATTAATGGGTTATTCCAATATTTGCAAATCGCTGCCGAGACCCCTTGGGCAGTACTTACAGGAACTGCCGCGCTGTGCTGCTTTGGCTGAGGCCCCACATTGCGGAATAGCTGCTTTTTTGTTGCAGATTTTTGAGCCAATAATTTATATGGAAGGCAAAACAGCGAAAAATCAGCGGTTTAGCCCTTTTGATTTTTTTTTCCTGCTATGGTGTTCACCATATGGCAAAAATATTTGTATAAGTGTGTAGACAGGGCATTTTTGGACACAGGGATACCTAATGTGTATGTGTTTTATTTATGTATTTTAATATGTGCTCTAGGTAAATTGGGGTTATTTGAAATTTAACTTTTTTTTTTTTTTTTTTACTTTTAGACCCCCGAGGGGGGGGGGTACTAATGCATTGCAATGTATAGAGAAATACCTATGCTTCTATTACACACTGCCTAGTAGAGGCATTCTAATGAAAAGCCTGGAAGCCTTCTATAGGCTCCCAGCTGTCATAGTAACAGATCGACAGTCCCAGATCTCACCCCCGGGGTGACAATCCACCCCAAAATGGCACCTCTGTCATCTTTGACCAAGGCTTTAGCAGGGTTAATGCTCGCGATCAGCAGGGCATTGTTACTGGGTCTCCACAGTATTATATATACGGCGAGTGTTGGAAAAGGGTTAAAACGGGTTTCACATTTTTAAACACTGTTGGTATCAGTCATGAATAACACAAACGCTTATATGTAATAGCACCTTTAGGACACCTGTACACTTTGCCCGGTCTCCATGCACTATGTGCCAGGGTGCACCTATACTTTCATAATTAAAGCAATAGCAAGTACAGGCACCATCCAGAAATTAGCAGGCACCACATTAGCGGGCACATGTATTTACATCTAATTGCCAGGTGGCACTTGGACTTGTGAAAGTTCAGGGGCATCCAGGCAATTAGCACATAACATATGCAGCCAAGACGTACCTTGTACGGGCCCCCTGAACCACACATTGGTAATAGTATGAGTCGTACTGAAGAAATCAGAGACTTTAAAGGCAGTCCGACATCTCTCCTAAACCCCTTATATGTTGTTGCAAGGCTGGTTAGGGATATAGTGAATATACCTGTTTTTGTCTCAAACTTCTATCTTGCTGCCAAGAAAATCAACTTTGGAAAATGAGCTGTTTGGTGCCCCATCTACCAGAGCACCCATTTTCGCCTGTGGTGGGCACACCATAACAGAAAGCTTGACAGATCCATGACTTCTGGAGGTGGTCAGGAGAGTCACTGATAGCTTGTTTGTCCAGGGTGTTTCCCTTGACCCTCTGACTACTCAATTTGCCTCCTAGACAGATGGACAAGAGGTCCGCCCACTTATTTCTATATCTCTGCACAGCGGCCTAAACTCTAATGGCCATGTGGTGGAAATCCATTGGACACCTAATTTCTAGCCAGGGTCAAGAATGTCCGCAACCTGGAACACTTGAGGGCCTATTTGATTAACACTGTACTCACTTTTGATGCTATCTGGGCCTCATGGGACACTTATTGTACATTGCAAAATTTCTGACTTCTCTGTGACCGCTCTTCCCTTTCCCATTCATTGTCCTTCCTTTCTTTTTCTTGTATTTTCCTCTTGTATGTGGTCTCAGTCCTGTTCTCTTATTACCCCTTTGTTATTGCCTGTACATTGGTTTTACCGTGTAATACCTTTTTTATTTTACCTCTTTTTGTAAAAATTTTCAATAAATACTGCAGTTAATAAAAATAAAAGGTTGATTGGTCACAACATGCGGTAACCACAGGTGAAAACCACATCCCAATGGACAGCGCATAAACACATAGTGCATTATACTGTATTACTGTGTAGGTGCCGCATGTATATAGTATGTGCTGTTGTTATGTAACTATCTCTCGTATTTGGCCTGTTCCACTGGGTTAGAGGACCACCCTGTTGGGTGAGCCAGTGGTGTAGTTTAGCTAGTACATAGCTGGTTGTGTTGAAGGAGTCCTCACCCGGCTTTTTAGGAGGTTCAATGTCGTTCCAGCTGAGAGAGATCCTTAGCGTAAGTTCACACTAAGTTTTTTGCAGACTGATTTTGAGGTGGAATCCACATCAATATCCCAACGCTCCCATTCATTTCAGTGTAAGTCAGAGTTTGCTGCTAGAGGAAAAAAGAAGCATTATGACATTTCTTCAGGAATTGGAGGTGAAAAAAAAACATTAGTTTTTTTGCACTGGTTTTTGCAAAAACTGCTTAAAAAAAAACACGTTTTTTTTTCTGTCTCCCATTTATTTCAACAGGGTTTTCAAGGCAGAATCCACCTGAAGGTCATGACGCTAGAGGAAAAATATTTGTCTGACTCCCATTGAAGTGAATAGGACTTGGAAGGCTTTTTCTGCCTCAAAAATAAGTCTGCAAAAAAATTAAGTGTGAACTTACCCTTAGAGAAAATGAAGCCTATGTGTATTGCTGCAGCCCTGAGTCACATTCTGCCGGCTTCAAGAAAGGAGTGACAAGTGCCAGGGTTGAGAAGAATCTTAGATTGCCCAGGGCCAGAGAGAAAAGACCCTGTCAGCCATTTATGAAGGAGTCAGAGTCGGGCTGTGGAAAAATAGAGGAGAAAGAGTCTGTGGCTTGGCCTGCGGACTCCACAGCCCTGTCCCTTTTATACAGTATTTGGATATGCTGCTTCTTGCAGCAACTACTTCTGCCCTACTGTTACAGTGCAGAGAGGACTCTCTGCCCATAACTCCACTTAAAGATACCAGCTGTATTATACAACTGACCACCCGCTCTACCAGCCATAATTGGCATTGCCACATCTGTAAAAACACTACAATAAAATGAACACATTATTCAGCCTGTACAAGAATTATTTTTAAAAAATGTTCATCCCATCTCCCCTAAAATGTTATTTTATAAAATAAAGTTTCTTTTATTATGCAAAGGTAGAAAAACAATTTTAAAAATACATAGAAATATAATAAAAGAACTATATGAATATATATTAAATCACCATATTCATCTTGACCTGCAGAATAAAATTAACATAATTGATCGTAAGTGATTGATCCTTGCAGGACTTTCCTCTCCGCCAATTTTTAGCCAATCTGACGGTGAAAGGGAGAAAGTGTTGGCAGAGGAGGGCACCTTGTGAAATGGAGATGCAATAATGAGGATGGGCCACTAGATGATGCTGCTGCACTAACAAAGATACAGAGCCGACCTGTGATATGCCTGGAGCTGAATACAAGAAAGATGTCAGCCCTATGTGTGGTGCAGGGTCAGGTGGCTAACTCATCACTCACTGAAAAGGGAGGAGGAATTGATTTAAGCACTAGAGAGTATCATTTTAGAGGAGTGAATGTTGTATCCCACATAGTGAGCACTTATTCCCCAGCTGAGGGTGAGCGCTGGTCAGGCAGCTGCTGCTGAAGGGATATAGGATGGGGGCTTGCCCAGAGTCAGGGAGCAGGCTGAAATCAAGCCCCTCAGAATGGTGGTCATTTGAGCCATAGTGACTTGAAGATGCCCAGCAGACATATGTGGTGCACTACAACCACACATGTGAGAGATCAATAAATGTATAAGAGGAGAGGGAATCTCCCCCCCCAAGGGTGTGCTGCCAAACAGACTCCATGACACCAATGACCAGACCTAAAGATGAAAGCTGAAGACCAGGCCAAAAGACAAGCTGAGTGAAAGAGCTGGGATCAATTTGGGAGGGATACAGCCTGACAACCCCAGGTTGGAGTAGGGATGATGCCCCAGGGTGGAGTAAAGATGATGCCGCAGGGAGGGGTAGGGGTGATGTCCTAGGGTGGAGTACAGATGATGTCCCAGTTGGTGGACAGAGATGCAGTAGAGAAGAACCCTAACCAGGCATCACTTGTTAATGCCCCTATATACAGAGAGGTCCCCCATGGTACCTGGATGATGGACCTGGACCTGGATGGGGAAGACTTTTTGTGTAATATTCCAAGTCATTGTGCCCTCCTCCATCTCATCTTATTCCACGCCATCCCACACCTGCAAGATCTTACAGAAAAATATAAAATGTTATGGCTTTGAGGAGGCAGGGATGTAAAAAACTGGAAGGAATTGTTGTGTCTCAAAGGTCAAGACTAATTTCTTCCTAAAACTGTGCCACACCTGTCTACAGGTTGTGTGTGGTATTGCAGCTCCGTGAAGTCATGCTGCCATACCACACATGACCTGCAGACAAGTGTGGCACTGTTTATGGAAGAAAGTAGTCATGTTTTTCTATTCCTGGACAACCCATTATAATAGATATCTCTTAGGTCATTGCTGTAGATCCCTGAACCTACTCCTGTCCGTGATGGAGAACATATTTTTTCATATTTTTCACTTTTATGGAGTTTAAGAGAAAATGGCTGAAAATCAGATGTAATAAAGCGATATATATTGCACTACAATACCCAGCCAGCACTGGCACAGGTATCAGATATTCAGCATAGCTGTAGAACAGCGCCACCTAGTGCTGGAGGACAGGACACATCTACAACAGCCTGTGTGGTCACGTATCAGTGTACGTCACAGTATTAGCCACCAGCTCGCCACTGATCTACTGAGCCTGCGCAGTGAGTACAACACGTAGCCCGCAGACCCCGTGTAGATCTGTCGTGTGAATAAGACCCTCGGTTTACATAGCGAGGTGGCAACAGCAAGGCATGTCGGGACTACACAGGTGAGCAGGAGGCATGTAGGGAGCCCGGAAGTAAACGGACAGTATCTGCCGCAAAGGATGATGGGAGAGCGAGGCTTGTAGCGGTGCATTGTGGGAAGTAGCCCGTTTGCCGGTAGAGGCTACCTTTATTCTGGGGCTTCTTCCCCTTAGTAACCCCAGGCTTCAGAGAGGTCAGTCATTGTGCATTACTTATTATAGAGAGCCAGGGGCCACAGTGTCAGATTCTGCTCCTTCAGGGGCCACAGTGTCAGATTCTGCTCCTTCAGGGGCCACAGTGTCAGATTCTGCTCCTTCGGGGGCCACGCGGCGTCAGATTCTGCTCCTTCAGGGGCCACGCGGCGTCAGATTCTGCTCCTTCAGGGGCCACGCGGCGTCAGATTCTGCTCCTTCGGGGGCCACGCGGCGTCAGATTCTGCTCCTTCGGGGGCCACGCAGGCGTCAGATTCTGCTCCTTCAGGGGCCACGCGGCGTCAGATTCTGCTCCTTCGGGGGCCACGCGGCGTCAGATTCTGCTCCTTCAGGGACCACGCGGCGTCAGATTCTGCTCCTTCAGGGGCCACAGTGTCAGATTCTGCTCCTTCGGGGGCCACGCAGCGTCAGATTCTGCTCCTTCAGGGGCCACGCAGTGTCAGATTCTGCTCCTTCGGGGGCCACATTGTTAGATTCTGCTCCTTCAGGGGCCACGTGGCGTCCGATTCTGCTCCTTCGGGGGCCACGCGGCGTCCGATTCTGCTCCTACGGGGGCCACGCGGAGCCGATTCTGCCCTTCGGGGGCCACGCGGCGTCCGATTCTGCTCCTTCGGGGGCCAGAGTAGATAGAAATTAGTGCCTTTGTCTGAACAGAGCCTTAGGGTATGACAGTGATATAGCAGGGCATGGTAGATCTAGTATATTGTACAGCTGCTTGGCGCCCTGGGCAGGATCTGACATTGCGGCAAGGAAGCCCCAGCCATAAAGGGTTCCCCAGTATGGGAGCGTCCGTACATACGGCCGGTGAGGACGGTTGTCTCTGACAGGGATTCTTCCTGCTGCTGGATTTGTGAAGAGATATGATAAGTGATGTGGATGTAAAGTACCGCAGCCGCCCTGTTAGGCAAGGTTCACACTACCGTTATTTGATGTCCATTGCTCTCATCCATCACAAGATGAGAGGAAAGGACATTAAATGACAGATGCAGAGGGATCCCCCTCCGTTGGGAGTCTGTCTGCATTCACCCCCATTTTTTTTACTTATCTGACAGAAGAAAAAGTTGTGCATGCAGGATTTATTTTTCCCTTACAAAAATATGACGGAAGAAAGTGTCCATATGTAAACTACATAATGGACACTTTCTTCCGTCCTGCATGCACAACTTTTTCTTCTGTCAGATAAGTAAAAAAAATTATGTAGTTTACATAATGGACCTGCGTCCATTTATGACGGATTACTGCAGCAGACATTAAAAATGGTAGTGTGAATGTAGCCTTACCTGTAACTGGAAAATACCTAAGGCTATGTTCACACACACACACTGCAGAATTGCAGGCATAAAATTTGCCGAAAATACATTTGTTACCATGGATTTCACTCTTTACAATTCACAGGGTGAACTCTTGGGGGGGAAATAAAAAGCCATTAAAAACCGCCTGTATTGCTTTGTGTTTTTTATGGCATCTTTTGGCCTTTGTGATTTCATAATCATACTTTTGCTATTTTTGTTTTATTTTTTTCAGGTTATTTTTTCCCCATGATGAAATCAGTAGGAAAATGGCTATGAAAAATACCCAGAGCCAAAGAAGCAAAAAATTGCATGAAATTTTAAAATAAATAAATGCCATGTATGTAAGGTTATTAAAAACCTGCATGAAAATGGTAACATTTCTTAGACTATCACCACTAGCCGTACGTCTAAACCTAAAACGGAAAATACAGTTGACAAAGAGATGAGCGCAGCTCCTGCCAGTTATTCTCTCATGTACTAATCCGTGACCTGGAAGGGGAAATTGTCTAAGCAAAATGCAACAGAAAATTACAAATTAAGTAACAGTAAGATCATTATGAGATCAGTGGGGGCCAATACCCGGTAGAGCCCATCAGTAAGAAAGGATGGAGATAGCGCAGTTCTCTGTTTAGTGGCTAGACCAGGTTACTGCAGATCATCTCCTATTCACTTGAATGGGAGCTAAGCTGCAGTTACTTGGTTCAGCCACTATACACAGAACAGCGCTGTCTGCTTCCTGCTCCGTTCTCTGTGTATCAGCCACTGAGAATAGCTGATTGATTGGGGTGCTAAATGTTTGACCCCCACCAGTTTGACATTGACGACCTTCATCAATATTTTTAGCCTGGAAAATCCCTTTAAACTTTTTTTTTTTTCTCTTTAATAGGCTACTGTAATCTGCAATCAGGAATGATGGACGCCTCTCCTCCTGTTGGCATCTGCCTTGATACGTGCCCAGAAAGAGAGAGGCGAGAACGAGAAAGTCAAGGACGTCTGCATCAGTTTGAAATACTGAAAGTCCAGCGGACAAATAAGGTTCCTAGGGGAAGAGCACGTCCTATTGCTGATCCCAAAAAGATGGTCAAGGAATATAGGCGCCCCGCAGCAGGGAAAGAACTATCCTGTCCTAAAGACCTCCGAACCCCTGCAACCTTAGCGAAAACTGTTCAGTATCTTTTAATGGAAGTTTGGTTGGATGTCAATTACAGGGATTTGTCATGTTTGGCCAAGGTCTACTCTTTTGTGTTTGACCGCCTACGTGCTGTAAGACAGGACCTGATAGTGCAGAGAATTAGGGGGCAGGCGGGGGCTCTTGTTCTAGAAGGCAGCCTTGGCTTTTTGCTCTGTGCCCCTTATTTGGTGAGGGACTTGCCCCTAGCAGACTATGATGAAGTGCTGCACTCTACGCAGGTGCGGGAATGCTTTGCTGAGCTGATGGCGTGTTACAAAGGTGATGGAGGATTTCCCAGACAAGCTGAATTTCAGTCTCTTCTCCTTCTTTATGACCTAGGTAAGGGGTACTATTAATAGGGTATATAGTGCAACACAGTTTCCCCAAGACTGCTGCGAGAAAATGATACCTATAAAGTAAACTGCTACTGCTTGTCCATCGAGCAGGCAGTGGTAAATGCAATGTAGAAAAAATGAGGGTGGGGAGAGTCACTTCACACTGTTATATCTCTGGTGTTATAATATATGGAAACTTTTGGTGTCTTATAAAAGAGGATACTCTCTTCTTTCGTATGACACTATGGCCGCAGTACTATCTATATTATTTCCAGAACTAACACAGTCAGGATTGGGATATTTATATACAGCTGCATAATATATATGATATAAGATTGTAGGTTTTATAATGTCTGAGATATAACTGAAGTGACCCTCCCCCACCCTCATTTTCTCTACATGTTACACAGCCCCGTACTCCATACACAGTAACATTCAGTGAGAGGCAGAAACAGCTCTCAATACAGAAGCAAGGGGAAGAATAAAGACTTGCAGGATGTTACAGAAAGGAGTCAATATTAAAGTATATTACAAACACTTTAACCTCCTTTTTTTTGTTAAACAGGACCTTTGATGTCCTCATGAAAGTGCGGTTTTATATGCTGCTAGAAAGCCGACAGTGCGCTGAACTCAGTGCGCTGTTGGCTTTTCCGGTATGTGCCCCGGGGCTGGTGATATTAGTGTCATTTGTGTCGGCACCAGTATCTCGCCACTGTCAGAAGGGCGTTCCTCGTAGCTCGGCGTCATCACTGTGAGGAATGTCCCTGCCGACTGTACATGTATTGGGGGGGGGGGGGGCGTTTCTCACAGCTCAGCATCATCGCTGGGCGGTAAGGAATGCACTCTCTGACAGTACAGGGCTATTTTAGAGTACTGTCATAGTGGGGCGTTCCTCACAGCCCAGCAATGACGCCGAGCTACGAGGAATGCCCTTCTGACAGTGGCGAGATATCGGTGCTGAAACTACGGCACTGATGTCTCCAGCCCCAGGGATTATGCTGGGAAAGCCGACAGTGCGCTGAATTTCTGTCGGCTTTCTAGATGTATATAAAACCGCACTTTCAGGGTGGGTTCACACTTGCGCCGGAGTCCGTCCTCCGCGAATCTGCCTGAAAATCTCGGGAAACTGTATAGGGACTGGATAGCGATAGGTTAGCGACGCATTGCTTAAAAACCCATTCATTTGAATAGGTTTTTAAAGCAATGCGCGGGTCTGAGCTTACACCCTCTGCGCCGCAAATCCAGTTTTTTTCGCTGGAAATAAAATCGGACATGCAGGACTGTTTCCAGCGAAAAAACTGGATTCACGGCGCAGAGGGTGTAAGCGCACACCCGCACATTGCTTTAAAAACCCATTCAAATGAATGAGTTTTTAAGCAATGCGTCGCTAACCTGTCGCTATCCAGTCCCTATACAGTTTCCTGAGATTTTCAGGCGAATTTGCAGTGAACGGACTCCGGCGCAAGTGTGAACCCAACCACATGAAGACATGAAAGGTCCTCTTTAACTGCTATATCTTTACATCCTGGCAATACACAGTGGGGAAGATTTATTAAGACTGGTGTTTCATTCACCAGTCTTGGTAAAGTCCACAAAAAGTGCCAGGCACACACCTGTGTACCAGAATGGGGATCTACGACAGTTAGGAATTGGCGCAGATTTCCATTATAGTGTGTGTTCTATTAAATATGATGGGCCGAGGTGTCCTCGCTTCCCGCCCCCACTCTGCCCACATTCGCACAATGTGGCAAGTGAGACGTAGAATAATAATACCTCTACTCCAGTTTGTAATTCCCCCCATCCCCCCAGTGTGTAGGAGACAGACTCTCCCTGCCCTTCCCAAGGAATCTGTTTAGTTAGTTTTGGGACTGGATACGGACACTAAGACTCTCTTATGTCAAGTGGGTGGTGTCAGGGAGGAACAGTCAGTGGGCCGTGACTCAGAGCTCCATTCAGAAACTGACCGTGTAACAGCACAGAATCGCACTTCTTGCCTATTCCTTCCTGACACCACCCACATGACATTAGAGAGCCTAGTTGGGATATCGAGCACCAAAACCAACTGCACTGACCAGGAAAGATGAGAGCAAAAATTCCAACTGCAACAGAAAAAATGGAGGGGCACAAAATAAAGGATAACAAGAGCTGAAGTTGGTAAAGGTGGTGAAAGGTCCTCTTTAAGCTTTCAGTCATATTTGGCTCCATTTAGGGTTTCACTCCTGGGTTTTACACTGCATTATAATGCGATAACGGGGCATAAAGACTCCACATATTGACTACTTTGTGTCGAGCCCGGTATTTAATATGTTTCTCTTTTCTGCAGGAAATCTGGATACCATCCACAGAAGTCTGCAAATCCGTCATGAGCTTTTGGAGTCTCCACACGTCCGTCTAGCTATAGCTATAAACAAAGCCCACTTAGAGAATAACTGGGTACGGCTCTTTCGTTTAGTGCGCCAGTTGGACTGCCTTCAGGCTTGTGCATTTTACCGCCACTTGTCAAGTTCCCGCAACAAGGCACTTTGCAGCATGACACATGCCTACAGCAGCCAGAACTGTCGCTTCCCACTTCACCTCCTTACTAAACTGCTGGCCCTGGACAGCCCTTCACTGACAACTGAGATGTGCATGAAACGAGGACAGACTGTGATGTCCGGAGAACAGCCCTCAGTCCTCTTCCTAAAAACTGCACTCAAGGATGTAAAGCCTGAGCGCCCCGATAGAGAGATTAACTTGGTGGAGCTAAAGAAAACCCAAGCGTCTTGGTCAGAAGTGATGATAGGACAGGATCGCGTCATCACAAACTCGGCCCAGTAACATCATTAGAACATATTTTGCAACCAGATGGACTGACTGGATCAGTTTTACTGCTGTCATTTTTGTTTCTGCCTCAGTTTGCTCTATTATTTGTATATTCTTTTAGTTTGTGTTTTGAGTATGTCTTTAATAAGCCAGCTACGTTTTTATTGCTTACAGAGTAGGTCTAGAAGTGCGGCTTTCCTTCAAGGTTTTACAATTGTATTCCAGGTGACGTACTGGCTGGTCACTGTAGAAGAAATGTAGTATTAAGTGCTGGCCGTTCTCGGGCTGATCTGGGTCTGCCAAAGTTGGGGAACTTGTTGCTCTGGTTAACGCTAGAGGTACACAGTGACTTTGGCTTTGGAACACATCACATGACCAACGATCTCCGTGTCCCTCTGTTTTCATCACAAGTAATAAAAGTGAATGCAGTCACATTGTCACTCAGTATGCCACGATACAATGGCCACAAGAAATCCATTAGGTTTGGACTACTTGTGACTGTTGCATAACAGTCGTGGCAACATACACCGTGCAACAGCGTTCATTTATATTACTTGCAATGAAGGCAAAACTTTGACCAGGTGACTTGTCTCTTCCAGAGTTGCTGTGGACCTAAACTAACAAGTGGAGACTTCCATCGGTGACATCTCTATGCTCTTCATAACATTCCCCCCCCCCCCCCCCTTGTATGCCTTTTGTCCTTTCCACATTTCCCGATATTCACATGACATTCATATGATAGCTGTCTGTGAATGGGAACTATTCACATAACCAATATTCTGATGGTTCGGTGTAACGGACCATCAAAATAAAGGTCATGTTTTATTTTTGTCCATTTTGACGGATATTTCCATACACTGCAATGTATGAGGGACCCATTAAAACGGACACCTCTTGGGTGCAAAGCGGGCATGAAAAATGGACGTTTTCATCCTAGATTGTCATTTACATTGACAGTTTGTGTAGTTTTAGGATAAATTCACACAGTGGAAAGTGAAGAGGATTTGAGGGGACTTCATGTGATGCGACTCGGCATTGTCCCTGAATCAGCCGCAGAATCTGCTACAAGATCGAGCAGGACGCTATTTTTTTCTGCCTCCCATTGTATTCACCGGGATGGAATTTGGAGCTGATTTTGTGGCCGATACCTTTCTAGTATACCTCTGTCACTTACAGACATCCATTCCATTAGACAGAATACATTGCTGCGTGAGGCCAATGCTGTCATAGCTGTTTTAGCTCCTGCAGTCTGGGACTGATGGAACTAATGTCAGCAGGATAAGGGCACAGAGGTATAAGCCTAAAAACTGTAACAAGTTGGCCATTTCTTGCTTTACTTGTTATCTGGAATTCGATGTAGCAGTGTAGCTCCACACAAAGAAGACACGTGAAAGATGGGTTAGTAAGGGAGAAAAATAGAAGAGAAAAGAAAAATTGACGTGTATTGGGTGATGTTGTTTGTTGTTATACATTTCTTTTCATAAATTTTTCAGGTTATAAAATTAGGGATATGTGATGTGTTAAAGGGGTTTTCTCATCTAGGGTTTCACCTGTCTCCTCTCCCCGCCACCTCCTGGTTTTCAACTCAGGCCAGCAACCTGTTCTGTGCTTGTTCTGAATCGCACAGTAAATCTCTGTACTTTCATACAGAGATGACAGGCACTGTTCTAGCCTTATCAGGGCTCAGCGGGTAAATGCACTTTGCAGAGAGAAAGAAAATAAAGAATATAGGTGGCTGGGAACAGAGACTGACATCATCCTCGCCACCAGAGAAGAAGTCTGTAACCTAGGCAATGAGCTGTGGCCCCCAATAATTACAAGAACGGGGTCCCGTGTTTCCTGTTTTAGTGGAACAACTATCACAGGTGTATGATGTTGCTTCATTTAAAGTCTATAGCACTGCTGAAAATATCTGATCTTTTACTCTTCAGTTCCATAGATATGAAATGGAGCAACAGCGTGTATGCACAGCTGTCTCGCTGTTCAAGCAGGGAAGACGAGACCCCCAGTGACCAGTCACCTTTTTTTTTTTTTTTCCACCTTCCCTCATTTGTTCCTGGATAACCACTTTAAGGAGATCCTTCACCACTTATTAAGCTGTTTTCCTGCTCCTTGTCTTCAATCTCACTTCTTGTTTACATAAGATTTGTCTCCTTATTCAGCCTCACACATACAACTCAATGGAGAAGGGAGGGGTGGAGTGGAATTCTCTCATTCTGTGCATTAGTAACCTCTTATCTACAACCTAGTGTTTAAAAGAGTTCAGAATAGCAGAGCGTAGCAGCAGCAATTCTAACTCTCCCCTCTTCCCAGAAAGTAACTCTTCCTCAAATGTGGAGAAGAAATATAATTTTTTAATAAGATTTCTTACAAAGTTTCTTATATAAACCTGTACTATTCATTTACTAAAAAGTTGTTTATAACTGGAGGTACACTTTAAGTTGTTTTAATCATTTGTAAAACACTTTTATTCATGTTTTTCTTTTTTTTCCAGTTGATCACTTATTTATTGTAGTTTATCTCCAGATTTAGTACACAGCATAGTATTTAACTTTTCTCTTTAGACACATTGTAAGTGCCTGATGGCGGTTAACTTCATTGTGGCGGCTCAGAGAGAGATTATATATAGATAAATATATATATATAATTTTTTTTTTTTTTTTTAATACAGTTTTTCTCTTTCTAAATTTGGTTTTTGCTCATTTCTATGTGTTTTTTTTTTCTAGCCGGTTACCTGGAAAAAAATGTACTGATTTGTTGTGGCCAAATTAGAATTTTTTTTCAAAGTTAATCCAGTTCTGAATTTGACTCGCGCTGCAGTCACTAGGTTGTGAGTTGGGCTGCAGCTCTCTTTATTTTCTTGCTGTTCCCATGAAGGCCTAAAATGACATTTGAAAACTGCAACTAAGTGTGCCCATACACTTTCCATAGAAAGTTATTCTTCCTGACTCTCTCATACACATGCAAGTTTTGTTTGGGATAGCATGTATGTGTTTTTGATGGGGAGAGGAGAGTAAACTGCTGCCAGACACGTCCCCTGGTGGCATATCTGTCAGGGGAACGAAGGATCAGGCACAGTAAAAGTCAGCATGCCTAATATTTCCTTCCATCAACTGTGAGAGAAGATTCAGGTGACCCCTATACGCATAAGTTAGTTGAGGTCTATCGTCTTCTTTTCTCTTATTTGTATTGGGCCTTTAGAAACGCTGCAATAGATGCAGTTACTATATTACTATATTGCATTGACTATATCTGTAGCACATCAGGCTCCGCATTAGATATTCTCTATCCATAAAGTGTGTATTTGGACCACACAGAAATTGGCAACACTTTTTCCATCCAGGCCTCATAATTTTGGTATTTCATGCTAAATAATTTCACATTGTTGTTGTCAGATAGTTTAGGATAATCTGAATTGAACAGTAGTTTCCCCTTGTGATTCGCTGCTTCCTTTGCAGAAATATTGCCCATTTTTGTTAATATGCCTATTAGATCTTTGGAGCAGCAAGGGCATTGTCATTACTCCAAAGAAGAATGACCACGCCCTTGTTGCTCTAAAGAGCTTATTTGCATATTGACAAAAAACTCTATCTCAGCAACGGTGGCCCTAATTCACAAGCGGAAACTACTGTTAGGTTATGGTCACCTAAAACAATCTAACTAGGAGAAACAGTGAGAGTTCTGTTTACTGCACCCACAAAGGATGATTGACAGCTTACCCTGTATCAATGTGTCAGTCGCTGTGTGTGGGCGGGGTAATGAGGACTCTTATGTGTCTCCTAGGAGTCCTGTCAAGACAAATCATATGCACTTATACACAGTAATCTTTTAAATACCATTCCAAGGGGTTGAGAAGGCGAGGTGAATAATTGACTCATGAAACAGCATCAGTTCTTTTCTATACACTTGCAGACAGTTTTTGAAGGAACTCGGCAGGGGATTGTTCCCGCCATCTTGGAGAACTAAGCACATATCTTCTGTGGATGTAGGCTTGCTCCAATCCTTCTGTCTCTTCATGTAATCCCAGACAGACTGGATGATGTTCAGATCAGGGCTATATGGGGACCATATCATCATTTCCAGGACTACTCCTCCTCCTTCAAAGGGTGGTCACACCAAATATGGGATGGGATTGGGATATGGGATGGGATTTGGATTTCTCTTTTGTTCATTCACTTAATTTTGTTAATTGACAAGCAAACTATTAACCTTTCTATTTGTGAAACCATTCTTATCATGTATCATATTTTCCCACACTTTCCTAAAACTTTTGCACAGTACTGTATACACTTTCATAGCAGACGCCATGTAGTTAGTGTGAACAGAACCTAGAGAGAGAAAATATTTACAACTCTACATACTTAGCATAGTTACAGTTATTTCTAACAATCCCAAGTGTCCTTTCGGTAATAATCCTAATTAATGTAACATTTGATACATTTACTGTCTTCTATTATTAGTCTCTGATACATATAACGGTATATGCATCTGGCTCTGAACTACTTCAGAATAAGGTATTGTATATGAAGAGTTTTTTTTCACAGTCTTTGTACAATGTATTGTCAGGTCTCTCAAATGTCAAAAACCCATAAAAACACAATATTCCACATCATCATATTAAGTTAAAAAAATTACTTCTTAAAGCAAGGTCGAATCCAAAGATGAATTGTCTCCTTCGCCTTGATCTCCAAACCTGTTGGACATAAACTTTGATCTCTGACTGTGTTTTGGTTGACCATCATTGATCATTGAGTGAAAAGTCACTGCCCTTTCTTTCCTAACCTTCCTGTCCCTTCCACCTTCTTGTCCAGGATGTTGACCTTCCCAAGTTCCCATAACTGATTCACTTCCTGATGGACTTCTTAGTACAAATGGAATACACTGGCCAGGGGGATCTGTGGAATGATCGGGTATGGACAAAGAACTTGGTGGGACTGATTTATGATGGCCTGAACCTTCGTTCTTACCCAAAGGTCGAAACCCAACCTCTCCTACAGGGCTTAGGACCGAACAAGTATCTGCAAATTTTCCCGAAAATGAATATCTTTTAGCCGGAAGTGGAGGTGTTATGAATTCTGTAGACTGCATTCTTCGGTTTAAGTCATCCATAGGACTGTGCAAAGGATTGTAATGGTTGCAGACAAAATTGTCCGGTTGAGAACATCTCTCTGCGTAGTTTTGTAGATCATCCCGGTTTGATGCTATATATGGCATTTTCTTGATGTCATTTGTTGGTGGATTTCCTTTTGGATTGTTTGAAAGTTGAATTTCACTTCTTATAACATGTCCCTCAATCTTCGAGGAAAAATCAACTAACGTTTGAGACTTGGGAATGACAAATCTATCTGACGGTGGGGTCAATCCCAAAAGTGTATCCAGTATCTTCTGTGCAGACATGTAATCTAGTGCTGGATTCTGAGATCTCATCTCAACCCAGTTAATGAGGGTATCCTCTCCAGAGCTTTCAGAACTACTGCCTCGGACATGATGGTTTTGCTGTGGGATGCGATGAGTTGGAAGAAGGCTTTGAAGGGAAGGTGAAGGCTTTAAGGACCCGGATATTTTTCGTTCTGTTCTGGTTTCGCAATTCTGTTCATATAAACAGGTTATATTTAGTTGTGAAGAGCAAGAACAAGCATTACACAAATTCTAAATGGAAATTATTAAGAGTGGATAAAACAAAAACTTTTCATTAGAAAGGTACTTGGATTCTCTTCAACAGTCGAATAGAGTGGCAACATACATGCGTGACCATCACTTAGGTGGGGGTCCCACCAATGGGGGTGGTGATCCCATGTAGACCCACTTATCAGACACTTACCTCCCTAAACCCCTTTACCAAATATCCCTTGTCTACTGCACAGACCACAACTGCTAGTTTTAGTGGTATAGAAGAATGGTAGACGCAATTGTAGATTCTAAAACCAGTTATGTGCCCACTGTTGGAAGTTTTTCAAAAAGTGGGCAAGTCATTTTGATTTTTTAAAATCTGATATTGTGTCAGTTTTGTTTAATGTATACATAAAGATTCGGAAATACAGATGGTCTCAAAACTTTTTAACTTCTACAGTATTTTAGGAACAGTTATTAAAATGCCTTAGGGAATTCCTATCCCTGTTTGCATATACAGCCCTATTTTGAATTGGGCAAAATCTAAGTTAATATTAATAAATTTACAATAATCTATATTGAGTTGGCCTGTGCAGTACATCACGTGCCATTCTGAAAACAGTATGGCGGTAAACTATCAACTAGGCAGCATTATAGTTATAGTCGGTTCTCTACTATACCCAGTCAAACTGCCTTGATCTATTGAAAATGGATTCTCTTACGTCCGAGTTTCCATCATCTTTCCGGTCATCTGAAAAACTTTCCCCAAGGTTAGGAAAACGTGGAGACAGCAGTTTACAAGTAGGTAGCGTGTCTTCTAAGCTGCACTCGCTTTCAGTGGAGGTATACAGGGTATGAAGGGCAGGGAATGACCTTTGCCTCCTAGGACTCCAGGGAGTAAAAGCAGTCCGGCGTTGTGTAGGGTTCCCCTCTTCTTTGCTCTGCTCTCTGTTACATTTCAGATCACCGCTACAAATGTCTACAGAACTAGTTTGTAAAGAGATGGTGCTTGTGGATTTGAAGTCTTGTGGGCCTTCTGTTTGGATGTCACCGGTTGGACCTTGGCGCAGGTCTTTCACTGATTCCAACATATCAGCGGGTAAATGACGAAGAAGGGAGGATACCTATAATGCAATGAGCACCACTAAGGTTTAGCAGATGTCTGAACATTTATAATACACAGGTAAAGAAATGGAATAGATATAAAGGATACATCAAATAGTTCATATTTTTCTTGACTTGACCATGGGAACCTCCTCCTCTTCCCCTCTCTCATACTTTTTGCCCCACAACTCTGACCCTCAAATGCCAACTTTCTAAAGTGCTCTGTAGACTCAGTTCTTGAAGGGATTGTCCAGAAACCATGGCTGCTTTCTTTCAGAGACGCAGCACTAACATTAGTTGTGTTAGTTTATTGCAGCTCAGCTACTTTGAAGTGTATAGAGCTGAACTGGAATATTACATACAACATGTGGACAAATGTGGAAAGCAAAGATGGTGCATTTCTGTGGGTTGTACATACACGAGAAGTTGTCAAAACCACACCTCATTTGTGTTGAACACTTGTATTGGCTGAGGCTGAGCCACACAGACTTCCTATTCAGACCACACCCTGCAGAGCTGTCTGCCTTAAAGGGGTTGTCTGGGATTAAATAAAAATTAACCCCTAAACTAAACCCCCTCCACCTACCTAACTTCTAATTTACTTATATTTAAAAAAAATCTATCATTACCCATATCCCTGGGGCAGTCAGTTGACCGCCCCAGGGACACTTTCTGATAATCCGGTGACGTTCCATTTCCCCGTTTCCAAAACTGAACGTCACCATTAGTCCCCCCCAACCCCATCATACTTACATATCTTCCTCTCCGGGAGCGGTTCCTTCCATTTTCCTCTCTGCTAGCGCTTGCGCAGTCTGGAGGTGCCTGCGACACATGCGCAATAGAGATGGCACTCCATCTCTATTGCACAGGCGTCAGGGGCAATTCCGGTCTGTGTGCATGCTAGCAGAGAGGAAAAGAGGCATCTCCAGCCTGCGCACAGTGAAAGAAAAGGAGGAGCCGTTCCCAAAGAGGAAGACAGGTAAGTATGATGCGGTGGGAGGGGGGTGGGCTGAGTTAGTTAGTTGGGAAGGGCTAGTAGCTGGGGGGATAGCTAGGGAGACAGGGAGGGGGTGTAACGGAGTGAGAGAGGAGGTAGTGTGTAAGCTACACCCTGTAAACAAATGCAGAAGATGCCAGGAGCTCCCAGACTATCACTGTCTGCCTCTTTGCTGAGTACTAAGCAAAGCACTATACATTGCATAGGTGCTGTGCTTGGTATCGTAACTCACTTTCATTCACTTGAATAGGACTGAGCTGATGATTGAACGTAACATTACTGGCTTGTGAAGCAGACCTCCATGACCAGATATTGATGACCTATCCTAAGGATTGGTCATCAATATTTAAAGGGAACCTGTTTTTCCACCATAAACTGGCCCCATCAGTGACCTTTCCATTCCTGCCCTTCTGTAATATTTCTGTTGCAGCATAGTGAAGTTCTAAATGTTTTAAAGCATAAAAAGCATAGAAAAAAACACCCTTTAACTCCTGTAGAACCCTTCTGCATTCCTGTGATATTCTTGTGATAAAACTTACATTAAGTTTTTCCAGTGCACAGATAGTGCTTTGTGCCCGTGCAAGATGATCCAGGAGCTCGGTGATCTTTTGGTTCAAGGAATCCTTGTCTTGTTCCAGATTCTCAGTCTGGGTTTGTTCATATCATAAGCCATGAAGGAGAAAGATAATGTAAAAAACAAAAAATTGTCAACGAACAAAGCAAGAACTCGGGCAGGAGCAATGAATTGTAGGGTCTATGTCTTCTATAGGAGCACCACCGAATTACCGTATTTTTCGGACTATAAGGCGCACATATAATCTTATGACTTTCTCAGAAATCAAAAGTGCGCCTTATAGTCCGATGCGCCTTATATGTGTACCCACAAATGGCTTAAGCATTACTGCCACGGTAGTCAGGATCCTCACTGAGCGCGGTGATACATACAGCTCTGTGCGCAGGAGCCCCGTGTTTCATTTTTTTATACCGACTACCCCAAAAATGCCTCCTGTTAAGAGACATGCTTATGATGCAGATTTTAAGCTTAAAGCTATAAGTCATGCAGTAGAGCATGGAAATAGAGCAGCTGCAAGAGAATTCAACATAAATGAATCTATGGTGCGTAAGTGGAGGAAACAAGAAGATACCCTACGCCAGGTAAAGAAGACCAAACTGAGTTTCCGAGGAAACAAAGCAAGATGGCCACATTTGGAGGACAAAATAGAACAGTGGGTTATCGAACAGAGAACCGCAGGTAGAAGCGTCTCCACTGTCTCTATTCGTCTCAAAGCCACAGCGATAGCACGCGACATGGAGATCAAGGACTTTCGAGGAGGTCCTTCATGGTGCTTTCGTTTTATGAAAAGGTGTAATCTCTCCATCCGCACCAGAACTACTGTCTGCCAGCAACTGCCAAAGGATTATGAAGAGAAGCTGGCCATTTTCCGCACCTACTGCATAACCAAAATAAATGAAAAGAATATCCATCCACAACACATCACTAACATGGATGAGGTCCCCCTCACTTTCGACATCCCCGTAAACCGTACTGTTGAGAAAACAGGGACCAGTACGGTATCTATACATACCACAGGAAACGAGAAGTCATCTTTCACTGTAGTTCTCGCCTGTCAGGCTAATGGCCAGAAACTACCACCCATGGTCATTTTCAAGAGGAAGACTTTGCCAAAGGAACAGTTTCCTACTGGTGTCATCATCAAGGCTAACCCAAAGGGCTGGATGGACGAGGAGAAGATGAGTGAGTGGCTGAGGGAGGTTTACGTCAGGAAACCGGATGGCTTTTTTCACAGATCCCCATCCCTATTGGTCTGTGACTCTATGCGCGCCCATGTGACCGATGCTGTCAAAGCCCAAGTGAAGAAAACTAATTCGGAGCTTGCCGTCATTCCGGGTGGATTAACCAAGGAGCTCCAGCCGCTAGATATTGGCATCAACAGGTCTTTTAAAGTTAAATTGCGAGCTGCATGGGAGCATTGGATGACAGAAGGTGACCACACATTCACCAACACCGGGAGGCAACGCCGGGCGAGTTATGCCACTATGTGCAAGTGGATCGTGGACGCCTGGGAGAAGGTATCAGTCTCCAGTGTCATCCGAGCTTTCAGGAAGTCTGGAATCATCACTGAAGAGCTAAACATCAGCAACGAGACTGACTCAGATAATGATGAGGGGGACCCGAGCATGCTTGATGCCGAAATCGCACAACTATTAAACTCTGATACTGAAGATGAAGAGTTTGATGGATTTGTGGTGGAGGAATGAACTGAAAAAGTAAATGTATTGATTTGCAGTTACAACTGAACAAGTTGAGAGTTATTGTGAAAGAGTTAAATAAAGTTTGACTTACGGTCTGAGCTTTGTTTTATTTAATGCGCTGCGCCTTATAATCTGGTGCGCCTTATATATGAACCTAGACGCCTTAGCAGGCCCTTATTGATAGTGCGCCTTATAATCCGGTGCGCCTTATGGTCCGAAAAATACGGTACTATGTAGCAAACTTTTTTGGAAGCAAATCACAATTGTAGACGTAGACTCCAGGGTTAATAAGAAAGGTAAGATTCAAAAGTCAGAATGGAACTGGTTGTATAACACTATAGTGAGGGGGAACTATTTATGTTCTGGTGACAAATATGTACTGTATATAGGCATATAAGGAGGACCTTATCTTGAGGGTGTGCAGTCACACCTGGGCACAGGAACCTTTGGGGGCTCATAAGGTGTCTCTTCCCAATATGAAGGTACCAGTACAATCAATAGCGTAACTAAAGGCTTAAGGGCCCCCTTACGTTTCTCCCCTTTTGTGCTACAACTTCCCCCACAGAATCCGTCCTTGACTATATTCTGACCAGTCGCTCCCTTTGGCATGAAAAGGTTAATTTTCACTGAGAGGGATTCAGAAAGGTGATCAAAGAAGTTTAATCAGTCATTGTGTGGTGAGGGTGACCTATGGACCCCCAGGCTTATGGGCCCAGTGGCAGATGAGACCACTGTGAACCCTTTAAAGGGATTGTCCACTTTCAGCCAATATTGAAAGACCAATGTGATTGTATAATAAAAAGTTGTACAATTTTCCAATATACTTTCTGTATCAATTCCTCATGCTTTTCTAGATCTCTGCTTGCTGTCATTCATTCTGCTTACTCCCAGTCCATGGTCATGTGATGTACAGTCCATGGTCATGTGATGTACAGTCCATGGTCATGTGATGTGCACACAGGCGCACAGCTCCTTGCCAGGCAGATGTCTTATTACTATGCTGAGACTATAACGAGCGGCACCTGTGTGTCCATCACATGACCATGGACTGTACATCACATGACCATGGACTGATTTTTATCCACTAGGAGTAAACAGAATGAATGACATCAAGCAGAGATCTAGAAAACCGTGAGGAATTGACACAGAAAGTATATTGGAAAATTGTACAACTCCTTATTATACAATAACATTGGTCTCTCAATATTGGTCTGAAAGAGGCCAATCCCTTTAAGCTATGCCAATGCTTATGGGCCCCCTAAGTTGGAGTCTGGTATAAATCTGGCACTGGGGCCCAGGGGCTTTATGTTACACCTATGCATATAAGACAAAATATAGAATAAGTGGGATAGATAGTGTAAAAACAATTGTGAACTTACAGAGGGCGGATGAGCCATGTCTTGAGTCTGGACGGTTGAGAGTGTGCCAGAAAACTTACCATTCTTCCTGACCATGGAGAGATGTGTAAGGAGATAACATTATTATATATTTATTATAACAGGTCACAACCTCAGATAGTATTTTTACCTAAAAATCTTGAGTCGCCCTCTCCATTTTTTTTTTACACTATCACAACCAATATGGCTACCATTACAGCTCTTATTGGGCTTGTCAGTTAGCAGTGGGCAGTTCATGAATGTCCACTGTAAAGTATTAAGCCCCTTGTAGACGACCGTATGTCTGGTCAGTGTGCTATCTGGGTTTTTCCCGGATAGCACACTGACCCATTCATTTCTATGGGCCCGTACACATGACCGTGAATTACACGGTCCCTGTGTGGGGGCTGACAGTCCAGGCTACAAAATATGGAACAGGTCCTATTCCTGTCCGATTTTGCGGCCCTGCTTCCATAGCTCCTATTCATTGAATGAAAGGGGCTGCGGAAGCATGGCTGGTGCACGGGCGGCACACAGATACTGGTGCATCCGAAAATGGCAAAAGTCTAGGTTTTCCCGATTAAAGTTTCCATACCTTCTCGATGTGTCTGTGAAGTTCTCCACGTTTTTCTCAGAGTGAGGAGATAGAGCTGGACCTCCAGGACCTCCCCACCAGGACGGCTGAGATGAGATGGGAACTTTAGCAGTGGTGTCCGTGGCACATTCACTAATAGAAGGTAGAGGAAATATAGAATAAATGCAGAAAATATCCGCAATACTGGAGAAATATAACCAGATATACAGAAAAAAAACAGGTTATCAGAACACATTCATGTTGTAAAGTAAACTAACCTGTTTTGATTTTTTTCAGAATACTGAACCTACAAAGAAAAAAAATAAAATAATGATTAATGGATTTCCAGAGTATGATTTAGATGCCAAAAACTTCATAGGTAACGTGAATATTTTTTGTTGCACTTAAAGGGAACTTGTCATGTTGAAAATCCAGTCCAAACTTCTGGCAGTATGTTATAGAACAGGAAGAGCTGAGAAGATTGATATATAGTTTTGTTAGTTTCAGCATAACTTATCATTTATTCTTTTATATTTTGAATTTAGGAGTCCAGTGGGCGGTCCTAATCAGTGATCACTGAAGAGAAAGACCGTCCACTTGACTACAAAGCCCATAATCAGCAAGTTTTACTGGAAATTTTCTAAGGAAGCTATATATCAATCTGTTCAGTTCCTCCTGTTCTACAACATGCTGCCTGCAGATTGTGCTGCACTTTCAATGTGAGATTAGCTTTAAAGGGGCGCTTCTTCTCCTACAAGGACTTCACTCTCTGGTCTAGATAACCACCCCTAACTGCAGATAAAGTGGAAGATGTCACTCAAGCAATGGGGGGCAGATCTGGGCAGCAGTTAGGGGCAGTTATCTAAAACAGAGAGTAAAGACCCTGAAGAAGAAATGCCCTAAAGCTCTTTTCAGCTAATTTGCATAAGAATAAAATCTTGATTTTCATGAAAATGTAGCTGGAATGTAGAATCAGAAAGACATCTTTGGAAAGTATAGAAGCCGCCCTATATAGTACCGTCATTAGTTTGATTCCAATTTTCCTGCTGACGGACTCCCTTTATGCCCCACCAGTCAATTGACCATTATCTAGCACCGTTAGGTACATGTGTGTTTAAATTAAAGAGGCTGAGGAACTGCCCTCTGACCTGATTGGATGTCTACAAGACAGCCAAAAACATTTTATGCATTTTCTGAAGGTATTACCATCTGGAGGAAAGAGTTACGGAATACGTTTGATTTTGGGAAGGATGACTGTGGTTTGGGTTTATTTTCTTTTGATTTTCTGGCAGTATTTGTGTCCTTAATAAATGTTGTATATATGACATCAAAAGCAAGTTTGTACGTTTTATAAGGTCGGAGATATAACTGTTAGAAGTGACCCTCCTCTACCCTCATTTTGTCTACATGTTACACAGCCCCGTGCTCCATACACAGTAACATTCAGTGAGAGGCAGAAACAGCTCTCAATACAGAAGCAAGGGGAAGAATAAAGACATGCAGGATGTTACAGAAAGGATCCAAAATTTGTTAATACACTATATTACAAAATGTATTAATGACACAAATCCTGCCAGAAAACCAAAAGTTGTCCGAAAATTTAGTTACACTGTAAGGCAAAAACAAAAATTTCAGATTTTGATTATAATGGCAGCGATTTTAGGTTTTAAGACCATTTACACTTTCTGCTACATGTCAATGAATAGTAACAAGCCAGTAACATACCTTTCCTTTTAAAACTCCTCCATCACTTGTCATGACTTCCTTTTTCTCCTTCGGTAGCTCCGTCATGTTTCCAGTATTCATTGCTTTCTCCTGTGACGTTCTGCGGCTTGCCCTCCTTGGCTGGTGGCTCACAGCTGAAGCATTAAGGCTGGCATCATCCCTTTCTTCCCTCCGCCATGTTGAGGAAGATACAGAATCAGGGCTCGTACTCATGTCTCTATTTCTCCGAGGTACAGGAGGTTCTGTGCCCATTTTTGCCTTTGTAGAAGACATAGATTTGCCTTTTCCTTTCCTTTTCACCTCTTGCTCAACAGCATTGCTGTGCTGAGTTCTTTTTCCTCTAGAACCTGAGCTATCTGTACTAGAATTCTTCCACTGTTCTCGATTGCCATGTGAACTGTGTCTTTCTTTTACTCCCAGTGAACTGAGGTTTGATGGACTTAATACTTGTATAGTAATTTCATCTAGAAAGCGAGAAAATCTCTGCTTCTCTTCTGTACCCTTTCTCTTGTCATTTCCTTGTCCCTTCCTTATTTCTTTTTCTGCTAGGGCTTCCATGGATCTTGCTCTGCGACCTCCATTTTTAAGGATTCTTTTATCCACTTGTTGACTCTTGCTATTGGGTGCTACATCTCTTGGGTGTCCACTATGACTCTTCTGAGTTGATACACTTTTGGATATTCCTGAAGACAGTCGTTCTGTACTATCTCTGTCAGCTTTTCTTACATGTGCAATGTCCTTCTGCTTCACAACATAATCACTTTTATCTCCATTTCCTCTTGCCCTTGCCATAGACAGATCATTGCAGGAGCGTGAGTGGGATGCATGAGGCTGGTAACCGGAGAACCTTCCTCTGACTCCAAAATTGGATTCTGATGACCATGGGGATGAAGAGGAGGAAGGTGAGGAAGATGACATACACTCTTTATAATACTGGTCCCTAATCCCTTCCCAGCTTGCTTCTTCCTTTCGCCGATTCTTGTCTGCTCTGTGGCCAGATGAATGGGGCAGTGGCGTAAAAAATTTCTCCATAACTTCCAGTTTTCCAGCAGCCACTTCAGAACTACCTTGATCCTCCCAGGTTGTCCTGGGTTCTGAAAGTCTGATTCTTCTAACCTCTTGCTTAGTATTCATGGTTTCTCAAATCTACTGTGAGCCCACCAGAAACCAAATGTGTTCCGCCTCCTCTATTGTATCTCAATATGAATATAGAAGCAAAGTCTGCTGACGTACAGAAAGGCACATGAGCGGAAAATATAACACATCACAGTGAGTAATATTGATGGCTTTTGTGAAAAACACCTATGGGCATAGTGAAATGAAAAAAAAAATCCATTCCACTAAAAGGAGAAACAAAAAATGTAACTGGCTGTGAAAATGTGACCTGACATTTAATCAATGAACCTGTGGAGCATGAATGCGTACACGGTACTGTTACATAACCCCCATATACTGAGCATTGTGCAGGGGAACTAATTTTAGTAGGCAATATCATTTACTGTGAAAATACCATCCATAGGTTAAGGCTTTGTTCGCACCTCATTTTGAGCCAAAATCAGAGGTATGCGTCGGGAGAATCTCCATTGTATACCTCTTTGCTTTGTTTCAAACAGAATTTCACTACACAATTTTGGCACCTATTGGTGCATTGGTGGAATGAGCTGAGAGCTGGAAAATGAGAATATTTCCTTTAGCACATTATATCTTGCAAATGGCCATTATGATCCAGGCTCCTATACCATCTGGAATGATGATAAGAGTGTCAAACTGGCATAAGAGACTGTTTGGGACAGACAGATCTGAAGAGCAAATATCAATTCACAACGTTAGATAGTATTCCAATGATTGAAAGACCACCATCGTAAAAGAAGAAGGGAACCGGATCTAAGAATGCCCTGTCCTGATGAAGCACTAGGTATTGTGGGAAGGAAGTTGAAGGACGGTTCCTAACAAAAATGAGGAAGATCTTGTGCTTCAAAAGTGGCATAATAAGAGGGGAATTCATGGTGCCAGGACCAGGTTGAGGTCCCAAATGGGACCTAGATGGGAGATCCTTTGAAGAAAAGTCAGCACATTTGGTCTGAAGGCCAAAGAATTGCTGGAAGAGGATGGACAGCGCTAAGAGGGAACTAGGGCCAAACCCTAGATCCAATCACTGCTGGAGAAAGTTGAAAAGACAAAAAGTTCAGACAATAAAAACAAAGAGAAGAAAAGTGTTGCTTATCATGCCAGCAGAAGATTTCTAGGTCTTCAGTATTATTTTGGTGACTATGTAATTTTAGGTCTGTGGTTTCAACTCTCTTTTAGTCAAATTTATAGAATAGGTCATCCCTGGAAGGCAAATGTCAGAGGATGTTGGGCAGAAAGATAAAGTGCCCCAGGATTGTTGGTATGCCCATTGCCGTCTAAAAATCCAGGGTAGAAGAGGCAGAGGAAGGAACCTGTACAGAAAGTTGGGCTGATCCCAAGATGTGTCCACTGCACAAGGCAGAGGATGAAGGAACCAGTCTCTAGGGGTCAGACACTTGACTGCTAAGGAAATCCACTGTCTAGTAGAACTGAAGTTAAGACCTTGAATATGGCTCTCAAGATGGATCAGGTAGGCAGCATGTGGGCATTGTGGGTATAACAAATAAATAAATAATTGGGTATAAGATTGGATTCTAGCAAGGAAGTCCAGTTGTGAAAATACAGGAACATCAGCAATAATTCTGATGGTACTGAGTGGTAGTCCCATATTTTTTGGTGACCGGATTCCTTACACTGACAGTGATGACGCTGAGCTGTAAGGAACGCCCCCCCCCCCCCAAGACCACCGATATCTCCAGCCCCAGGGCACATACCGGGAAAGCCGACAGTGCGCTGAATTCAGCACACTGTCGGCTTTCTAACGGTATGTAAAACCATATATACATGAGGACGTGAAAGGTCCTCTTTAAAGTGAAACCATGGGGTAAAGCTGGCAGATCTCCACCTCAAGTTCCTCTTCCATTTCCGCCCCTTCCAGCTTTCACCTGCTGGTTAGGTTCAGATTAATTATCCGTGGGATCTGTGGCTGAACCAGCATTCAGCTGACCGCTATCTGAATGTATAGCTAGGTTATCCCTTCCATTGCTTTATATGAGATCAGCTGTAACCAGCAAAATTGCATATGTAGCTCTGGGCTATAATAGTCTGTAACCTCAGTATAAAATAATGTAGATGCCACTTTACCCTCATACGATTTATTACAATGTTTCCTATATTCACATGTGCTAATGATTTAAGCATAAAAAAAACAGGACAGGGTCATTTCAGTGTGCCACATCTGTATTGTACACCCCAAAGAACAAGACATTGCAAATAAAGATCTTAACGTAATGTTATCATCTGATGAAGAATGCAGGGAAATGTTATATAAAACTTATTGGATAAATGGGCAGACACATTTCATATTATATAGCTAGATTTACTTAAGTAAAAGAATATATAATGTATTAAAACAGTTGAAAAACTCATGAAATAGGATGTGGTGAATAATTCAGAAGTCACTGACCGCTAAACCAATATATCTGAATACAAAAGCAGTAGCTGTAATATGGAGGGGGCACCATCACACCACCTAGCAGAACATCTGATGGAACTGACATCATACAAAGCTCTAAAGCCTAAAAACATAATCCTACAGTAACCAGCGTTCTGTGCTGTTATACAGAATGTGAATGAACACATAAAAGTTTTATTATTTAGAACAAGTGCATTTTAATATTTCCCATTCCTTTCATAGCCGCTTTGGCTCAAAAAAAGGCTGCAAAATCTGACAGAAATCCTTAAATATTCATTTATTCACTAAAGCTAGAAATATAAATGTCCTCAATATTTGTCAGTCTAAGGGTAAGTACACACTCATTTTTTTTTTTTTTACAGGCAGATTTTGAGGCGGAATCCGCCTCAGAAAAACGCTTCCCAACTCTCCAAAAAAAAAAAAAAAAACATCATTTTTTTCTGCCTCCCATTCAAATGTGGTTTGCAACAGCAACAAACATTCGTGGTGCGCTTTTCTCGCTAGACTAGCACAAGGCAGAATCCGCATGAAGGTAGGTCATGGCATTTTTTTTTCTTCCTGTAGCTGAAAAAATAAGCTAGAAAAAAAAATCTGATTCCTATTGAAGTGATTGGGAAAGTTGGGAGCCGTTTTTTTGTGGCAAAAAAAAAACTGACTAGTAGAATTCGTGTAGAGAACAGAGTAAGCCTACATTCACACGACTAAGTTTCACTCATTAAACTTGCTCCGTGTTGGGTGTTAGGGCCGGTTCACATCTGCGTTCGGTTTTCCGTTCAGGGAGTCGCCAAGTGGACTCCCCCGAACGGAAACATATATGCTTCGAAAAAGTGGTTTACCTGGGAAACCCGCGGACCCCATAGACTATAATGGGGTCCGTGTGGTTTCCACTCGGTTTCCGCACAAAGCATGCGGAGAGGAAAGTGCTAGAAGGAACTCCTAGCAGTATAGTTATCTATGATACTAAGATCACTATTACGCTAGGAGTCCCTCTCCCGCCATGATGGTCAGACCTGTAAATCTGGAGCACACACGGACCAAGTTTCACACGTCGTGTGAATGTAGGGCTAATGTCTTGCGGTTCTTGGGCTACAGACCAAACATAATGGGCCTCCCCCCCCGGTTGTGATCTTGCCAGTTGTTTTGCAGCCTATCAGGGGAACATGGCTGTGCTCCTGCATTACAGAGAATATTTTATATATGTCTCAGTCTTTGGGTCCTTTCAGACTAATGTATCTGGATTGAGAAATATGGTAATTATGTTGGCTGTATATTCCGCTCCAACACCAGCTCCTCTAAATAGAGATCACACCACTATACTGATTTATGATGGTGTCAGCTTCAGAATAACTGCACTTCTACCATCTCATACCGACATGACACTGTGAGTGCAGAGAGCAGAGCCAATGAAGTTCCTAAAGGGAATGTATCACCAGGAAATGACCTATTATTTAAATCACATTTTTAGATTAAACATATTTTATAAGAATTTTTGGTGAGGTTTTTAATCTTCCAATTTAATATCTATATTAAAAAAAAAAAAACTTGTAATTCCAAGGCTAAAACATTCTGTGACTTCCTGTTTCCTATAGATGGGCCTTGGGCTATAGACCCTATTAATTTGTATGGGAGCTTTCATGCTCTGTGACCTGGGGGGAATAATTAAGCTGTGAAATCCTCTATTGTGACTGGTGTCTTATCTACATACACATGATAGCTGACAAGTGCCGCAAACAAATCTACAGAAAACAAGAAGTCTCAGCACATTATATGGCCTAGTGGACAGTGTCAGAACTGCAGAATTTTTTTTAATATAGAAAACATGGAAAAAATATTTGCAAACCATCAAAAATTCTTTAAAAATAAGTTTAACATAGAATTTGATTTAAAAAATAAGTTATATTAAATATTCAGGAAGAGTTACAGAGGAACGGCGCAACACAGAGCCAAGTCTACATGGCAACTTTAACCTTGACACAAGTTGAGTGGCCAAAGATCGTGGTGTTCACTACCTTCATCGTGCATAATGAAAATAAATCTTATTGCATTGCGACTTGCAAGTGAACATGTTCGCAGTACAATGGCGGAGCTACACAGTGAAAGAACCTGATGGATTCATGCACCCTCACGACGGTCACTGCGCACTCACTTTCATTACATGTGATAGCTTTGAGATGTGTTGTGACCAAAGTTGCCATGCAGCCCTAGCCTTATGAGACAAGATGGGCAAGAATTCTTTTTTTTTTTTCTCATGTGGAATTGATAGTTTTAGTAAACCCGTCACCACAACAAATGCCCTTATACAAGTAAGCAGAGAAGTTTATTCTACTTTCCAGTAAATGCTGTGTTATTCATTTGGCTATACATTGTCATAATTTAGACCTGGAGCAATGTATGAAATGTATTATTTTTGTACATGAAGTACCTGCCTTTATTTTTACTTAAAAAGTCTCATTTCTGTTTATTATGCTTCCCAATTTTCTCTGTAAAAATAATGCTGTATGTTTTAGGCATTTCATATCTTTTTGTACATTTACCAAAGTTTGTTTGGTATGAGAATCTCCCCGTCAATGGATGTAGCAGGATGTAACACAATGTATAATGCTATATTTGCGGCAGTTACACACAAGACTCTGCTACATCTCTATGTGTACTGACAAATACATTTCCACTCACTTCATGATTTTATAGATGGGTCACATTAGTGACAGCACTGACTTACAGGCTCACAGTACGTTTCGGTAAGGCTGTGTTCACATACATCACTTGTTTTATACTTGATCCGGACAATGATGATAATCTGGCACTCCATAGCCATAACCGGAACACTGGACATGTGAACACAGGCTGAGCCATTATCCCCTAAAAATGTAACTGTGACAGAAATCACATCTCTCTTATCCGTACACAAATATAACACTATAGAATCCATTTTCAGTAAAAGAACCTGCCACCATAAAATATGGAACAGAAACATACATATACAAAAACACACAAGACGTGACAAGTAAATATAAGAGCATGTCTTTGAGTTTCTACGAGAAGTCTATATACAAGCAGAGTCCAATGTGGCACCGTTCTGTCACTCCACAAAAAGGTCGAATTTCTCGGCTTCTTCAAATTGTGCATTCATGGCTGCCGCCCATTCATCCAGAGCCGATACCTTAAAACAGAAAAAAAAAAAAATGAGTGTGTGGTATCATTTTATAGGACGTCATCTACATATATCAATTTCTCATTTGTTGTCATATATTATGTTATTAATTCTGTCTAATGATTGGTTGCCTATTGTCTATATACATACAGAAGGTAGCTATGACTAAAGGGGTTTACCAACTTATCACCTATCCAGAAGACGTCTGGTTGGCGGGGTCCACCCATGGGAGCGGGGTTCCTGATATGAATGATGTAGCAGTCAAACACGTCACTCAATTGCCACTCCATTCATCTCTATGGGACTGTCGAATAGAAACAGCATACAGCGTTAGACTATCGCCAGAAGTCCCATAGGGAGGAACGGAGCAGCAACATGCATGCTTAACACCACTATATTCATATGTGGGACTCCGGAAACCCATTCTTGTGATCGTGGGGTCAGATGAATTACCATATGATTATAGGAAAGTATATTAGACCTACAGAGCTTTTCTAGCCAGGGAATGTATATATATTTATTTAAAGATAAAAAACATCATTCTCCACTCCAGTACCCCAACAGTCCCTACTTCCAGGTCCAGTGATGACAGGTCGACATAGAATGTGATATCCCCACTGCCAAGTAGAAACAGTCGAGGGACCAAGCAATGCCAAGTGTGTTTGGCTGTGTTCAGAAGCAAAGAAGATAGATAAATATATATATTACATAAAAAAAAAAAAAAAAATCCACATGTGAGTCCATTTAGTTATTCAAAATGGCCGCAGCACCCTTATTCTAAAGATGCATGATGGTGTCAGAGATGGAACCCACATACATCAGTCATTTATGGCACACTGAAGATGCTCCTATACAATGAAATAATATGACAACACCAAAGTTCCTAGGCTGAGTGAGGAACAGCAATGTATACCAGCAGTGTAATGTGCTGCGGGCACCATCATTGATCAGACACTGAGCTACACATAGCTCAGTCCAATAATGGATTGCTGCCTATGGCACCTTCTCCTGGTTGCTGGGAGTAAAGATAACACCTCATATCCATACACTATGCTGAAGTACAAGAGCAGATTTGTTCCACATGGTACATAAGGTTACATTCTCCCTATACATGTACCACGAGGAAAAATTTTTCCCTAAAGTTTTAATTATTATTATTTTTTATTTTTAAAGAGGACCTTTCATATCCTAATGAAAGTGCGGTTTTATATACCGCTAGAAAGCCGACAGTGTACTGAATTCAGCTCATGGTCAGCTTTCCCAGTATGTGCCCCAGTGCTGTAGATATCGGTGCTGTTAATCTCGGCACCAATATCTCCCCACTGTCAGAAGGGTGGGCCTTACTGCTCAGCGTCATCACTAGGCTGTAAGGAATGCCCCCTCTGACAGTACAAGGCTATGTTAGAGTACAGTCAGGGGGACATTCCTCAAAGCCCAGCGATGACGCTAGGCTACAAGGCCCACCCTTCTGACAGTGGGGAGATATCGGTGCCGAAATTAACAGCACCGATACCTGCACCACCGGGGCACATACGGGGAAAGCCAACAGTGGGCTGAATTCAGTACACTGTCGGCTTTCTAGCGGTATAAAAAAACCACCAATTCATTAGGACATGAAAGGTCCTCTTGAAGTAGCAAAATCTTAAAAAACATATAAACCAATTTGGTATCACTAAAATTGTAAAATAGGGGAAGGAACAATGGCACAAACTATTTCCCTTCATAGCCATTGGGTAGTACAACCTTGCAGATAGCCCGCATGAGTAAAAGTGTCCTTAGACCTCATACAGAAGACAGGTTTACAGATTCGTACATTACATAAGAATCCATCCGCTGTACCTCTACGTACCTCAATCTGTGGAATTTTACGTTTCCTCCTTTTCTGTTTGACTAGAGCCACCCCAGGGATGTTGAGGTCCGGCTCTTCTACAGACGGCCTTGTGGATGAGCTTTCATTAAATGTCTGTTTTGATTTCTCACCAACTTTCTTGCTCTCAACTTCCTCTTCCGAGCTCAGAAGTTTATCAAACCCAAAAAGTGACTTCCTCCCTGATTTTGACGTAAAGTTTGGGGTAGAGGTGTCGGATGACTCTGTGTTTTTGGTGGGACTGTACAGGAATGAGCTGCTGTTCATGGACATCTCCAATCTGCTATAGGAGCGCCGCACTTTCTGAGACATCACTTTATGTTGGTCATCGTAGGTAGGTGACTGAGGTATATTCAGAGGGATAGGAGATAGAATGTCTATTTTGGAGGTTGTGGATTGGTCTGGAACACTTTTAGCCATATCCTGGGACTTTTTTAGTGCTGTATTTTCTTTCTCTGCCTTTGGTGTAATCTGTAAGGAATAACATACATTTATATACTACATGAGGATTACATAAAAAACTAACCTAGGAAGGCGCCATGCACATGACCGTAGTTTTTATCCACAATTGCAGATAAAGTACGGTTACATTCATTTAAATGGGCCCATACACACAGCTGTAGTTTATGTTGCTGTGTGTCATGGCCGTCGTCAAGAGTCGCAAAATACGGAGCACATCCTATACCTGTCCGAATTTGCAGCTCTGCCCATTCATTTCAATGTACGGGTCAGTGAAAACTACGGATGACAAGAATACCAATCCATGTGTCATCCATGCTGTTTTTACTGATCCGTACACTGCACACAGGTCATGAGGCCTAAAGTTAGTCTTGCACATAAAATGAGTTTTAGTCAGAACTTATGCTGTCGGACTCTCCTACATAAACACGCACATCTAGCGTCCAGTCCCCGCTTAATCTGTATTTCACACATCATGAAATAGGGAGTTGGCGCATATAGTAAATGGAATATATTTGGCACTGGTAGTTTATGTAATGCTGAGCATTCGGCAACAGATTCAAGCTGCTGGAAACCACACAAGTGTGAACTGAGACAGAGGGGACAAAATGAAACCATTTATCTGACTTGTGGTTGTCATGGGCAATAAATCCAGGGGTGTAGCTATAGGGGGTGCAGAGGTAGAAGTCACTACTGGGCCTTGGAGGGGGTCCAAAAGGTCTATTTAATGGATAATACAACACTAGTATTATACATAGCATATAGTAAGTGTGGGCCAAGTTATGTATTTTGCATCAGAGCTTCTAGTTACACCCCGGAGTTAAACCTTTTATTGCCGAACAGCTTTTTGTCTATACTTCTACCTTACACAATCCTTATGACACTAAAAGGGACAATTTATTAAGACCTGTATACTATACTCCAGTCCTAATGAATTTCTGCACCGGAGGGAGATGTACTAGGCAGATACAAGAATGGTGGGAACCATACAAGTTATTGTTATTCCAACAAACTGCACTGGGAAATTTGTATAATAGCGCTCACCCTTGAACTTTTCCTAGTAGCTGCTGTGACACTCGAAACCTGAAATTGTAAGAAACTTTGTTAACTCAAACAGGTACTTGACCAACTAATCTCTTAGCATATGGATTTTATGTCATTTCATGTAATGCAGTATTTTTGCTGCAGCTGAAATACTTACTTTTGGGCTGGATTGTGATGTCGCCAGTACAGTGCTGGGATGAGGTGAACTGGAGCAAGGACTGGGTTGTACCGCTGATGTAGCATTCGGCTTAGATTCAGCAGAGGCAAGTGCTGCCTGTAAAATAAAGAGGTAGCTACTGTACCGATATAGATAGATAGATAGATAGAAGAAGATAGATAGATAGACAGACATTGGCAGACCAATCTTGTGTATTGGGAAATCCCAACTCTCCTCCAATGACAGCTTTGGATAAAGAAGGATCAGACATATTGTATTTCAGCAGGCCTAGCCCTTGTGAACCATGGGGGTCCTGGTGCCAAGACCCCTACGATTGCTGACAAAAAGGGACAGTGGCACACAGCTGAACGCTATGCTATACATAAGAGCTTTGGAAACAAATATATAGAAATGTTTAAACAGCTATTTAAAAATTTTTAATTTTTTTTTTTTTTCAATTTTAGAAAACAATGTGAAAGATTTAGGAAGATTTTGGTGTTTCAATGTTGGGCTTCATATCTCCTGCACTGGTGGAGGGAGCGCACCTTCTCATAATTCAGATGCAACCCCCACTCATAGGTGAGATTTCAGACATCATTTACAACAGTTTTCTAGAGTAAATCTAAGGCATGCGCTGCCCCTTTCAGGAAAGTGGCGAGAGTTGTGTAAAAGACAAAAAAGATGCTTTTTTTTTTTTCACAAAAAAAAATGATTTATGCAACTTTTTCTTGCCTTGTATGCCGGAAAACTGGCATGCAAGGTATGATAAATGGTTGCAGGTGGATGCAGTCTGCAAAGGGGTTGTCCAGGATTAAGAGAAATGTGAATAATAGTGTTAAAATCATATGAGATCCAAGCCACTCTTGGATTTGGTTAAAAAAAATGCCACAAAATCTGCAAAAAAAAAAAAAAACACTGCTTTCCCCTGTGTGATTTCTACCCTAATGTTCTCTTAGTGAGAGTCATTGATTTACTGGGTAAGTCATACAGATGGTGCTTTAGATTTGTGCAATTCATAAGACCTAAGTAGGTAAAACTTACCAGTGTCTTCCGAGGCATGATTTTCTTTGCTGTGACGGATCGTTTCATGACCGGTGCAGGCATCTGAAATAAAGAGCACGTGATATATGAAAGGAAATGAGAATGTTCCTATTCACCAAACAAGGAAGAAAAATATAATGGAAATGTGAGCAGAGCCTAAATTTTATTTACAATAATGGGGTGGATCTCATAAAGACAACTCCTATTAGAATGCGCTATAAAGGATGTAACAGTGGGGTAATGGATGTGACAGTGGGGTTCTCCCCTCAGGACTTCACATGTGTGAACCAGAACACTCAGCCAATCTGTAATAGCAACTCCCATTCTGAGACTTACATGGTCAGTCATTAAAGGATTTTTTCTGAGAGTTAAAGGGGTTTTCTGGGCAAAAATGTTATTTTTTTAAATAGGCCTGGGGAGGTGAGGTGGGAAAAAACAAAAAACAAAAAAAAAAAAAACATACCCACCTTTCTCCGTTGCCTCTCAACGCGGTCCGGTCCTGCCAGTCCATTGTTGTCTTCTGGTGAAAGTCCCCACCGCACGTGACTACTGAGGCCAATCAGCGGCCTCAATGAAGAGCACATGACGTCACTACCTGTGACATCCCTGGTTCCTTCCTGAGGCCAATCAGAGGCTTCAGTGGAGGGGATCCGTGATGTCACAGCTGGCGTGGAATTTTCTTCAAGAAGACAGCTGAGCAGCAGGACCAGACGGTGCTTGGAGGACACCGGAGCAACGGGAACAGGGGAGTATGATTTTTTTTTTTTTTTTTTTCACCTCCCCCGGCCTATTTAAAAAAACATTTTTTTGCCCGGGCAACCTCTTTAAATACTGATAATCTAACCTGAGGATAGGCCATCAATATCTGATTGGTGGGGATTGGATACAAGAAACCCCGGCAGAACAGCTGCTTTCAGCGGCACTCAGGTGAACATTGTTTTCACTTCACCCGCAAGTGATGTCACATTTGTCACATATTTGCAGCACAGCCCCATACAAGTGAATAGGGTTGAGCTGAATTACCAAGAGCAACCACTATACAATGTACAGCAGTATGCTGATCGGTGGGGGTTCTGGGTGTTGAACCACCACTGATCTAATACTGATGACCTGCCCTAAGAATAGGTCATCGATGTTTCAATCCCAAAACACCCCCCTTTAATTTGAATGGCTGTCACGTAATACTAAACTTGTGCTGCATGGAAAACGCCTAGCGGGCCATAGCTTTGGGAGCGAGACCCAGGCATTTATCTGATACATCTTAAAAGGGATTGTCCCTGATGCGACAACCCCTTCAAGAAACACTGATGTAGCCAAGAAGCTCATACCCAAAAAAGGAACTTGGCGTTGCCTTAAACATACCGGGGTGTCTGAAGACTTGTTGAAAGATGCAGAATTTCTCTGGGATCTTCTGGCAGGTGGAGAAGCGATACCTGCAGGGTCAAAAGAATCTCTTAAGTGTCAATGTACAACAAAGGGTGGCAATTTGTTGAAGCTTATTAGATATGGCTATATAATATATTTAATAGAGGATTTATTATTACTGTGAAGAAAAAGGAAGACTGTATCATAGTAAAACTGTCTATAAATCCTTGTTCAGCCGACAGCTATTCCTCCTGACTCCCTCATACACATGCATGCTCATTAGACGGGCCCGTCTTTACTGTTAACCCATTCTCCTGTTCCTACAACAGACCACAAGAATGAATTAAACTACACAGATGTGAATATACCCTTGGATAGTAAAAAAGAAATTCTAATACATTTTCCAAATTCATCCTCTTTTTACCGATACTGGTATCAGCCCAGAGTGACGATTTGGCTGCCATGACGTCTTGGTGCTACCATAGTGTGTGGTCTACCAGGACATTTACACCACACTGCCGAATGTTTATATATTCTCCTGTATAACACAACTGCTCCTCACGTCACTGTTAATGAAGGGTTAAACAATAGTGTTATCAGAAAGACCATTTGCTTGTATTTGCCTCTCAAACAAGCTCACTTGAGACCCTGGTTTGTTTATAGTTAGACTTTGAACAACCTTGGAACTTCATCCATGTATTGTGATTTTGTTCAAGTCGGTTATTACAATATTTGCAAGGCTCTACCCGCAGTTTCATTCGGACTGAATATGTCCGAATCGGAACTTGAGACCCCAGAGTATAAGTGGAGGCTCAGGGGAGGTGAGCAAACATGAAAAACAATGTTACTCAATTCTCATGGGTTCCGGCGCAGCTCCTTGTTCTCTTCAGCTCTTACGACTCAGGTCAGAGATTAGGCCTCAGCAGGTTATGTGGCGTTGTGGCACATAGACACAAGCATCACGGCGCTGCGTGACCTGTGTGAATGCCGAGGCCCAATCACAGGCCTCAGTGGTCCCTGACGTCAGTCCAAAGACAGCAGGGAGTCATGCCGGAGTGCAGGAAAAGTGAGTAACACTGTTTTTTATGTTTGATCAACTCCCCGGGGCCTCCGCTTATTATACTCTGGAGTCTGAGGAGTCCGAATGGAACCGCCGCATGAATCTCATGAGTTTCACGCAACACATACTCATACAGTAAAAGGGGGTGTGACCTAAATAATCGCCATTTATCGTAATAGAAGTAAATTGCCCAATTAATAGCGATTTTTATAGGTCATAATCGCCCAGCCCTAATATACATACCATAAATCTGTATAAGGGTCTCAGCACACGACCGTGTTTCACCACGTACTGTACTGTAATTGATACAGGACAGTATGTTGCTGGGTGGCAGGGACTCCTAGTGTCATAGATAACTATACTTCTAGGAATCCTGCTCCCAGCACGAAGTTCAAACCAATAAATCTGGCTAACACATGGGTGAAACACAGTCGTGTGCTGCTACCCTTAGTCTGTGTCCCCCAAGCTCGCAATCTTTGCTTTTCACAGAATGGATTCATCAGAATTTGGTCTGCACATCAAAGGGCTATGACATCATTAAGCACCATGTCATCCGCTGTCACCTCCACCCACTGCTGTCGTGTCCTCCATGTCCCCACTACTCTCCTCACCAATATGTCAGCTGACACGCTTTGTGAGACGACATCTTCACCTACTTGGGGCTGACTATCTCCTCCAGAGCTTGGGTTAGGAATACATTGTTATTCTGCCCAGTATCTGGGCCGGGTATTACATCCTGGCTAATATTGGACATGGTCTTGGACTTCAGGTCAGCCCAGCTAATGTTATCTAACTATACAGAGCGCCATCCTCTCAACCAATCAGATTGGACTTCTTGGCCCCACTGTTAGTTACAATGAGAGCTGTGATGGACGGCAGGAGATTGGACGCCATTGTAGCTACAACATACCGCAATCACATGACCTCATCATGGACACCACATCATTGCGGCTTAGCTATACGTCATTGGGATGGTTGAAGCAGGAATATAGAAAGTGGTTGATGTTAACAATGTATTTGGCGTTATCTTAATTTTTATCTGGGTTTTTTAATATCAAAATCCCCAACAGCCCCTAGAACATGTATAGTGCAATATATCAGGGTTCCCAGGTCGTATATGTACTAGTTTGAGCACTAGATGCCCCTTCTATCACTATGAGACTACACCCAGGCAGTAGAGGGGTAGGTAGGTGACACTCACTGTCTTTGCCCCAGGTGACCGTGCCTCGGCTGCCGCCCCTTTTCTTCCGATCAGACATGGCAGCGGCTCCAGATCTCAGCTAGGCCTTCTTCTGTGGTGTATGACGTCTGTACGACGCTGCTGCAGGGTGCTATTGACGCTTATGTATTACCGCCGGGTGTAAACAAGGGCCATACAGGATCGCATAACGCACCGCCGCACACCTCGCCCAGGATTCAGCTTCTTTCGCTCCAACGAACCCTAGTAAATATCGTCTCTCATGGATCGGACGTCTACATAGAGATAAATCCGATCATCCGACGATCATACAAAATCTCCCCCGCCGACCAGGTCATAGAAAATGGTTCAAACGTCCCGCGCCCGCTCTGCTTCCGGAACAGGAAGTGACGTCGTGACATATCGTCCAGCGCCATATTGCTTGGGGAGGAAGTGACGAGGAGGATGCTGCGCCCTGAGACTGAGGCTGTCACTGTCACCAGGAAGAGACGTGGCAGATAGGAGTCAGACTGAGGGGAATAGGGAAAAAAATCCCTGGGTGAGAGTAAGTGTGTGTAGTGTGTAATGGGCAGAGGAGAGAAGAGGACGGGTGTACAGTAATACGGAGGAGAAAGAGAGCGAGGACAACACGGAAGTGGGGCGTGAGTGACCCTGGCAGTGTGAGGTATGTCTGGGAGTCCTGTATACCAGATACATACACGGTGTGTGTCTGCTGTTCTCTGTTATCTGCCATTTCAGGCTGGGGGAGGGGGCAGATTATTGTGTGTAGCAATGACATGACTGACAGGTGACCCCACTGCTGGCATATGGGTGAGATGTGCACCCACTCATGGCGTGTAACCACATAGGTTCAGATGGCAGAAAATTAAGAGGAATTTGAGGCGAAGATCTGCCTGCGCCAGAATCTGCCATGTGAACGGGCCCTAGTGATATCCTGCCGAGAATAATCGGGGCCCTAGCGATATCCTGCCGAGAATAATCGGGGCCCTAGCTATATCAAACCGAGAATAACCGGGGCCCTAGCAATATCCTGCCGAGAACAATCGGGGCCCTAGCGATATCCAGCCGAGAATAATCGGGGCCCTAGCGATATCCAGCCGAGAATAATCGGGGCCCTAGCGATATCCAGCCGAGAATAATCGGGGCCCTAGCGATATCCAGCCGAGAATAATCGGGCCCTAGCGATATCCAGCCGAGAATCATCGGGGCCCTAGCGATATCCAGCCGAGAATAATCGGGGCCCTAGCGATATCCAGCCGAGAATAATCGGGGCCCTAGCGATATCCAGCCGAGAATAATCGGGCCCTAGCGATATCCAGCCGAGAATAATCGGGGCCCTAGCGATATCCAGCCGAGAATAATCGGGGCCCTAGCGATATCCAGCCGAGAATAATCGGGGCCCTAGCGATATCCTGCCGAGAATAATCGGGGCCCTAGCGATATCCAGCCGAGAATAATCAGTGTTTCACTTACATCAATGTGAAAGTATCGTCGGCCAAGGATTGGATGATACTATAACCGCATCCAGGAATATAATGTGTCGCTGCCCCTACCAGGGCAGATTTGCGGCATGAACGAGCCGTCTTTATTGACCGAAATGTCATAACAAGATGGAAGCTTTCTTCTGACAAGTTAGTTTAATTTTTCGATAGAAGATGAAGTCCTGTACACAAGATTTTATCTTCCTTTGAAAAAATAAACAGGGCGACAGAAAGCTTTGTTTTTTTTTCAATCCTTTACTCCATTACTTTTTCAGTCTCTTGTGCTGAACAATAAGAACCACGGACTAGACAACACATTGTGAAAGATGCCTAAGCCTTGATTCTGTGTGAGTGCCGGATTTCCCAGCCTGAACATTGTGCAGATAGAGGGACTCCTAACATAATAGTTATCTGCTTCCTAGCAACCTACTGTCTGGTACTGTTATCACTACAGGACAGTGTGCAGGGACTCCAAGAATCATAGATAACCCTTATGTTAGGACTCCCTCTCCCTGCTGCTCAGGTGAGGAAATCCAGCACTCCCGTGGATCGTGTGAGTATAGGCTCAGGGTTAGTTCATGCGGCAGAATTTGCTGCAGAAATTTCACCTTCCATTCATTTCAGTGGGAGACAAAACACTTCATGTTCCACTAGCTGAGAAATAAAATGAAGCATCCTGCCTGATCTTCACGTGGATTCCTTCCAAACCTCCCATTGAACTGAATAGGAGTACAAGACTAAGCTGACTGATTAATCTTAGAAAAAAAAAAATTGGGATAGATTTATTATGCCTTGTGCACCAGTTTTCTGGTGTACAAGACATAAAAAGTCACAAGTTTTTGCACAAAATCAGGGTTTTTATGCAAACAATTGTGACTTTTTAATCTCTGTGCCTTTCTCCGCCAGCTCCAGGTCTATAAAG
Organism: Leptodactylus fallax; assembly: GCA_947044405.1. Taxonomy (NCBI): domain Eukaryota; kingdom Metazoa; phylum Chordata; class Amphibia; order Anura; family Leptodactylidae; genus Leptodactylus; species Leptodactylus fallax. Next base: position 1,885,193 of record CAMRHE010000138.1, on the reverse strand, counting down.
ACTAGATAGACTTATTTATTTTGGCCAACTTTTTTCTTGTTTATTTGCAGAAAAAGCAACTTTTCAGGGGAAATTGGGACACTAAGGCAATAGCATGTCCTTAAGTTTTGGTAGTTTAGTGTCCCAAAATCGTCTATGGTATATCTGTCTGTCCCAAGATTGTTGTGTACTGTGTTAGCTTCAGTAAAGAAATGCACATGTACCAAGAACATCAGAGATGCATCCAATGAGAACATCTCTTGGTATGTATTAGAGCATTTTACTAAACAACCCTTGTGTGGACAGGTATACTGCAGACATATTTGGGACACTAAGGCTAGGTCTATGTGGTGACTTTGCCAACGAATCACTTTGCATGACCAAAGATTGCCACGTCCTCCTGCGATTCCTTCACTGATGTTAGTGAATGGAGTTGCATTGTGACCCCCTAGTGTGCCATGACTTTTATTCACAAAAATGTCGAGCTGTTTCGTGGCACTCTCGGGCTCCCGATAATACTCCATTAACTAACATTTGTGAAGGAGTCACAGGGTTGACCCAGTGATCTTTGGTCACATGATGTGAGTTGCGGCCTAATTTCGCCATGAAGCCCTAGCCTGAACCACTGGCCCATAGGGACATGCTGGTGCTTTAGTGTTTCAAATTCATCTGACTGGTTCCCTCTAAAGACCCTTTCACATGAACATGTGATCTGTGCGTCAGCCATGTTTCCTGATCCGACCAGCTTGTTCTTTTTACTTTTTTTTTTTTTTTTGTAAAAAAATTTTTTGGTCATGTTTGGTCTAGTTCAGGTTTATCTAGAGTATTTTAAAAAATGCACCATGGGCCAAGTGTAAAAAAAAAACATTCTTGTGGCAAGCACTTCATCCATGTTCGCAACCCACTTATTTTGGCTTACAAATACTGATATAAAATTCCGAACTGGAGCTTTCCGCACAACAACCACATCACTTTTTTTTCAATTTTTGCTCCTGCTCCGAAAGAATAAATGAGAGCTGGAATCTGATTGGTTCCTATTGGCAGCATTTATTAATGGTTTATTCATTAAAGGGACACTGCCACTATAATATTGATATCAGAAAATAAAACAAAACTTGCTTTTCTTCTACATATGCCAGGACATACTGTGAGTGTGAAATTTGGTGCTATAACATAGGTGATGTCGCCTCCCTCCAACTGCACCACCTATAGGTGTGTCCAGGCATTACTGAATCATTTCTACTGTCACCCTAGTTGACAGGCCTGTAATTTAGTGATGTAATTCATCTGTAGATCTTCTATTTATCATTCCTTTACGCTTTGTTAGCCGTAGGTTTATGTCATTACAGATCTTGCAGTTCTGTGTCACAGTTCTGCATACGGTAGATCAGTGACGCTAATATATAAATCAGCCAGATGATGTCACATGTCAAGGTGAAAACGTAGCATGACATACTCCTAAAGTGTCACGCCATCAATCCTATCCACCCACTAAATGCTGCAATCATTTTTCTTCATACCCCACCAATTACATATTGATGACCAACCTAAGGAAAGGTCATTAATATATTAGTACACGAAAAAAAACAAAAAAACGTTAGACTGAGGCCACACGTTGCGGAAAAGCTGCTTTTTTTTTATTTTTTTTTCTCTGCAGGTTTTGCTGGAAGTAACATAAGGGCGACGATGAGGAAGTATAAGTATTGCGCTTCCTTAACGTTTCCCGTTCTTTGGCTCCAATAAAACGCAGCAAAATCTCCAACAAAAAATGCAACTTTTCTACTATGTATGTACTCAGCCTTAAACGGGTTGTCCAGTTTCAGCAAATAAATATTATTGCTTGTATAATGAAAATTTCTTTAATTTTGAAATATATTTTCTGTAGCAATTCCTTATGTTTTTTTTTTTTTTTTATAGATCTCTGCATGCTGTCATTTGTTTACTGTCGGCGAATAAAAATAGGGCCATGGTCATGTGATGGACACACAGGTGCACAGCTCGTAACAGTCACAGCGCAGTAATCGGACATCTATCTTGTAATGAGCCGTTCACCTGTGTGTCCAAGACAGATGTCTAATTACTGAGATGTGTCTATCACATGACCATGGACCGCACATCACATGACCATGGACCGCACATCACATGACCATGGACCGCACATCACATGACCATGGACCGCACATCACATGACCATGGACCGCACATCACATGACCATGGACCGCACATCACATGACCATGGACCGCACATCACATGACCATGGACCGCACATCACATGACCATGGACCGCACATCACATGACCATGGACCGCACATCACATGACCATGGACCGCACATCACATGACCATGGACCGCACATCACATGACCATGGACCGCACATCACATGACCATGGACCGCACATCAGAGAATTTGAAAACTGTGAGGAATTGATACAGAAAGTGCTACAAACAATAACATTTATTTGCTTAAACTGGACAACCTCTTTAAAGAGGATCTGTTATCTCTCCTGACATATCCGTATTAGTAAATACTTTTATCCCCCTTTAAATAACAATTCTGGTTCATCTTTTCTTATAAATCTGTGTCATTCCTTTGTTAATCCTATTAGAAATGTATGAGTAAATTGACAACTAGGTGTTACCAGTTGAGGGCGTGTCCCTAGACAATCTAACCATGTCCAATCAGTGCTGCCGGTGTCAGAGTATAGGATCACGCCCCTTTGAGGAATACCAGGGGAACAGCACAGAGTTAGAGAAGATGCTCCAGAATTATTTCACAGGGATACACTTATTTACTGAAACGGACCTGACAGGTCTTCTTCAAAGAGTTAAACTAGAAGACTCTGAGAGCTACTGCTATACCCCCACCCCTGTTGATTTGGGTAGCCAATAGGCCAGTTTGGTAGTCAGCACAAGTTGTCAACAAAAAAGGCTCGTCTCGTGTGGGTTAGTTTTGGGCAATTCTCAATGTCAGCTTCTTAGCTAAGACCAGTAGTGCATCCCAATTATTTTAAAGGAAAGAAAATGTTATCTAAAATATGACAAAACTGAATAGTCTGAACGTGACCATAGAAACCAATAGTTGCCTGGAGGTGCAGACGCAAGCCTTTACATGGAGGCTCTTTACGTATTGCCATAAATAGAGCATGCATTCTGCTAACCACGCCAGTAGTGCAGCCACCGCAGATAGATATCTCGACAACAGTGCAGACATAGGCCTCATGCACATGACAGTGCCAGGTATACACACCTGTATAGCAGCAGCACACAGACCACTTACAATATTAATAACTATGGAAACTAAGAGAATAAACCTGTGTAAAATTGTAGACACATGGAGGAGAATTGTGAGTGATGACAGCGCTGTGGGTTATGTTGGTGCTATATAAGTGAATAAAAATAATAACCTATGGGCCAATAGATTTCCACAAGCGCCATAATCTGGATCCCTTAATGTGGATCACGTGCATTAAGCCTATTTACAATCACTCGCTTTAAAGGGAGCGAATCTGATACTATACTGTATATTGGAGAATGCCCATGTTAGACATAACCTGTGGATAAGTCATTAATGTCTGATGGATGCTGGTTCCACCTCTGAGACCCATCCCTGTCTTAAGAATGGGGAGGAGGGGTCCCCAGATTTGCTCTGGGTAAATGGGTGCCCTTGCATGCACAACTCTCTTCATTCACTTTTATGCAAAGTGCAGTGGCCAAGCTTGGTTGTCACAGCTCAGCCCATTCATTCAGCTGCAGTAGCACAACCAGACCACTACACAGCGTGCTTCTCTGCCTTACATGTGCAACTGCAGATCAGTAGGGTCCAGGATGTCAAATTTAATGGATTTCCCGGAGGGTGGACTAAACTGATCACTGGAGGTCCCAGGGAGAGGACACAATGTGATCAGCATATTGTTCGGAGACCTGTACAATTAAAAAAAAAAAAAAAAAAAAAAATATTGAATAACCTTTTGATGCAAATTTTCTGTGTCCAATTTCTCCAACAGGTGCGTCTGCCATCATGGGTCTCTGCAAATGTCCCAAGAGAAAAGTGACAAATCTGTTCTGCTTTGAGCATCGTGTAAATGTTTGTGAACATTGTCTGGTGGCCAATCATTCAAAGGTGAGGATCGTGTTGTTACTGTACAAATTCTGCCATTATGATGTACCTGACCTGATCTTCTGTCCCCTCTTAACCCCTGCCATATAGTGTATTTATAGCAGCCATTTAAAGAACATCATCTGACGTGTCACCTTTTTATGGAAGCGCTTCAGATGGAGATTGCAGAGATACGCACACTAATATCCAGGCTGTTGCAAACAGCCTTAGGCATGGGGATACAGATCAGATACAAATAAATGTAGTCTCCAATGGTTTAACCCTTTAGATACAGTGGTACATAATAACTGTAGCATCTAAGAGCAACCGCTATCAATGACCCCATTATACCCCTGCAATGTGATCACAGGTGCTGATGCTTTACTATGACAGCAAGGGACCTAACAAAGGCCTCCAGGACTGATGTAAATGTCTGCCTATTAGGGCCTTCCTTTAGCAAGGTGTAATAGTCTACTTGTCAGTGTAACTTATAATTCTTATTAGCTTAATAACAGGTCAGCCTAATGCTTCATTCACATAATAGTGGCATGCACTTGGCCGTGAAAAAGTCCTTTATTGACAGGCAAGTTTACACCCTGTCTATTGATCCCTGAAATCGGCCCAAGAAATAGCAAGTTCTCTTTCTATTTTCTCGGATTGTTCAACACAGACCATTAGAATAGCGGTTGTATCAATAGATCCATTAAAATCTATGGGACCATGTACTGTCTACTACTACAATGCCTAGCACGCGGCCATTGAATTCTGTTGTGTGGGTGAGCTCTAAGTGAGATTGTAAGAGCCCCCGGGGGGCAGAGGTAAGGGCCACAGAACAAGGCATTGGACAGCTCTGACAAATTCCATGTTGAGCAAGATGGAGCAGACTGTGCCAGTGTATGTGAAAACTTGAAGATCTCAGAGTAAAAACAGCTGGAAATATTTAGCAAAGACCTGTTAGAAAAATGTCTTTTATTCCAGGGTACAATGCAGTAACAAAAGAATGCCCTAATAGTGATATCCTTTAAGAATGAAACCTGTGGTATTAAGCGGTTAAAGATATATATTTGTGTTGTCTGTTCCAGTGCATTGTTCAGTCGTACCTACAGTGGCTTCAGGACAGCGACTACAATCCGAACTGTCGTCTGTGTAACACTCTGTTGTCTTCTAAAGAGACTGCTCGCCTTGTGTGTTACGGTAGGAGATTCTATATTCTTTTGTATGAAATTATAACTTTAGTTGTATAGACATTGTCAGCTCTATGGGCAGTAATTTATCCACATCCTGTGACTGGTTTAAAGGGGTTTTCCGGTTTCTGTGGGGGTCCGACATCCGGGATCTCCGCAGATGACCAATATCGGGATAGCGCTGCAGTACCTACACTCGCCACTACAGTTTGTATGGCAAGTTGGTAGCGCGGCCCTCCCGTGACCCATGATCTGCAGGGGCCCTGGATATCGAACCTCCGCAGATCTAATATCCTGAGGATAGAATATCATCCTTAGAAAAAAGATAACCCATCTACAATCCAAAAGTTGAAATCTACTGGGGGCCCGCAGGGGATCCACAGGAAAAAAAAGTAACTAATTTTGGAGTTATTTTGCCACTGTGGCTTGCAGAGGAACACACTATAGAATTTCTTTGAAGGAAATTTTGCAGTGTGTTTGCCGTATGTGGCCGCAGTCAAAGAAGGGTTTCTCCAGTTTCTGGCTGATGCCTTTTCTCTTAAAATGAGTCTGCCACCACCAAAATGATTTATAAACCACATATATTTTGTGGTAGGGGGTCATCCATTAGTGACCTTTTTGTGTCAAATTGAAGTCTTGCCACTGAGAAAATAAACTTTAATCCATATGTAAAAGAGTCATTTAGTGCATCTGGGGTGTGTATGCACCTGTCAGAGTGTCTGTTTCCACCCAAGACTGCTATCTAAAGTAAAAATGGACAGGTCATTGTCTTGTACCACCATGCCACTGTAACCTTGGATTGTGAATGGATGTCAATGGACCATGTATAAATAAAGTTGGGAGTTGATGTTCCTCGCAGCATTGCATCTTAGTATGTTCACTTTGCCACTAACCTCCCCTACAACAGCATATATGTGGATAAGAAAATATTTTGGTGACTGTAAACTTCTTATAAGAACAAATATTGATCAGTTTTCTGGATACCAATAAAAAATGGCTTTTAATATTGATGATATGACCTTAGGATTGGTGAGGGTCCGACACCTGTCCAACCCACCATTCAGCTGTTTGAAGATGGTTCCCATAAATGGCACTGAGCTGCAATACCCAGCCCAACCACAACACGATGTATGGCACTGTGTATGAACAGTGAAGAGGCCACAGCACTTGTCCAACCTCTATAGCCTCCTAACAACCGATCGGATAGGTCATTAATGTTTGAAAACCCCTTTAACATTACAAAAAACGAGGACCCCTTTCTACAGAGTATAAGTATGATCCTACTGTTTTACTGTTTTGCTTCAGACTTATTCCATTGGTCCTGTTTGAATGAACTGGCTGCACAGCTACCACCAAACACGGCACCTGCTGGGTACCAATGTCCAAGCTGTCAAGGGCCCATCTTTCCCCCTAGCAATCTTGTCAGCCCAGTGGCCTCCACCCTGCGAGAGAAGCTCTCTACAGTTAACTGGGCTCGGGCCGGACTGGGCCTCCCTTTGGTGAGTTACCGCTAAGAAGTAATGGTCTTTGTACTTGACCTTTTTCCACTGTCTTATTTCGCTTCATGTTTTCATGATGTTGTTTGTGTCCCTTTCCTTGATATGTATTTTATGTAGATAGATATATGATTTATATATCTTTTTCTTGTTAGATTGAAGAGCCTGCAGCTGTCGAGGAGGTTGCAGATCATGATGTTACAGATTACAGGGACTGGTCAGTTGTCAATTGTGAGTGTTTTATAACCTATAGTCATATATATAATGCCGATAATGTTATGTGTTTCGCTTTGACTCTTGACTGTATTTGCTTCTTTTGCAGCCTCCTCTTCCGATCATATGTCGGAAAGCTCGGAAATACCACAGCAGTCTGGGTATCTGTACAGTTCTGCACCTACCTCCACGGCTCAGCATGGCTTATCTGGCGGCATGTCAAAAGACCACACTGTGATGATTGGAGATGTAGTAGCTGATAGTGTTACTATCAATGCAGGTACGAAGAGGGTAAATAACTTATTAGGGTTGGGATTACAGTTATTCACTATGAGGACAAATGTTGTATGCAACATGCCCAAGGTTGCTTGTGACTCTCTTACTCATAGGGTATAATATGAGTCGCATTATGGACATGTTTTCCCATTAAAGACACTTTTTTGAAGTGTCAGATCGCTGGGTGTCCGACGGCTGAGACCCCCAGTGATCAAGAGAACAGGGGCACAAGTGTCCACCATTGCATGCCTCCTTTCACGTGAATGAAACAAGGGCATTCCACGACCTGCACTCTATTCACTGCTATGGGGCTCTTGGACCTGTCTGCAATCTTACTTTATTCTGTGCATGGGGGGATAAGTGTCTTTCATGGCAAACCCCCTTTAATATTCTGTTGCCACGCAGCAATAGCCTACAGGAGCAACAGTATAAGTGGACCTTGATCCATGATGTTGCATTATACAGTGTAAGTAACGTCTGGTTTGTCAGTGCTAGATTGCTATGTAGAATGGTGGGGACACATGGTAAAAGAGCACAGAAGGCTAGGATGACCATATTAACAACAGCATATGGCAACTTTGACCACGCAAACGTTGCAGTGAATGATAGTGAATGCAGTCAAGCTTTAATTCAGTAGCATTAGATTTCTGCTGCCTTTCACAGCACATTGCAGTGTAACCCCATTCGCTATCATTTGGCATGATATAGTAAAGGATATCTTATGTTGTGTGAGTGTTACCCTAGCCTATGGTTACATGCATGAAGTGACTGCATTGTATCTTTAGTATTATGGCCATGACACTATGACTTTCACAGGTTTAAATAAACCAAACGTAGATCACCATGGAAGTCTATGATGATCTACTGTATGTTTGGTTCAGTTTAGAGATAGGAGTGCTGCAGTTTTAATACCAAGCAAAAATGATGCCACTTTACATAAAGCGGCCTGAGTGCTGTACTTTGCTGTTTCCATCAGTCTTATAGACATTGCAAGGGTTTTTTTGGGGTTTTTTTTAGCCATGGAAAATTAAAGTAATAATGCTAAAGTTAAGGGGTTATCTGGGACCTAGATATTATTTCATCAGTATGTGATCAGTGGAGGTTCAACACCCAGGACCCTAACAAGGTCTTAAGAGGCTGCAGCTTTCGGATGAGGCGTTTCAGAGGCTGGAAAATTCCTTTAAATGAAGTAACAGAACTAACACCCTTTTTTTTTACCTTCTATAGCCTCAACCTCTAGAAAGATTTATGACACTCGAGATGTTGCTGCCTCACAAGACGCCGTGATCGACTTTGATGATGACAAATACAGGAGGAGACCCACTTTAAGTTGGTTGGCACGGATACTCCGGTAAGTTGTTTGCATATGCCATCAGCTACCACCTCGAAAATTGTTTAGCTAAAAAAGGGTTCCCATTAATAACACTTATCATCTATCCTACACAGACAGCCAGTACCCTGCTCCGCACTGATGGGAGGCAATAACCTCATAACAGCTGTCTGCAAATGGGATCCTCTTCCTTATGGAGCAGATACTCTGGCTTTGGTTATTATTCCCATATTATACTATTAGGTTTTATTGAAAACCATGCATAGATCTGTAGGGAGCTACCTTTGAAAAGATGGTGCTAGTGCAAGTTCCTCTTTTCACCAAGGTGGTCTTATTTGCATATTCCTTTCCCAGAATTGTTGGCAGGACATGCATGATCTAATAAGTCCCTGTACCGTCTTTCCCTAATGAGACAAAGAACCCTTTCTGAGGCTCTATCCTGTGTTCGATCGCTGAGGGTCTGACCGCTGTGGCTCCTACTGATCAGGAGTACGGGCACTGTTCGGCCACTGCTCCATTCTCCTCTGTGTGACTCTAGGAACCTCGTTCTCCTAAGTCAAAACGATCAGACACTTACACTTATCCACAGTGTCATTAGTGGTAAAAAAAATTAAATAAAAATACTGTATAACCTACTTTATATAAAATATATGTGTAATTTTAACTTCCAGCATTCTAGTGCTTATAGCTATTCTTCATCTGCTAAATTGGCATTCCTCTCCCCAAGGCCTCACTGATCTCCAACTATGTAAATATGGACATAATTGTGTATATTGTATATGCTTGTGTATTGAGGATTTTTTCTTTATGCAGATGTAGCAGAGTTAAAGGGGTTGTCCGGGATAAAACAATACTTTTACCCTAAGCTAAACACCCTCCCCCACCTAACTTCTAACTAACTTACTTTATCAAAATGTATATTTAACCAGATTGCGGGGCTGTCATGTGACCGCCTCAGGCACATTTTCTGATTTTCCAGTTCCCTGTTTCCGGAAACGGAACGTTACCAATACTCTCCTCAACACACAAGCATATACAATACAGATACATCTGTATATTACTAGCATTGTAACTTTTAAGTAGAAAGTAACATTGTCCTGGTTTGTCCTAGACACATCACTACGTTCTGTGTGATTGACCCGGCAAATATTGACCCCTTTTTTTTCATTGCAGTAATCGCACTGGATCAAAGTCACGGCCGGTTTCCACCAAACAGCGGTTCCTGGTTGTTCTTATTATTGGTATATTGGGCTTTCTAACTCTCATTCTACTTATGTCAAAATACGGCAGAGCATCAGCCGACAATGACCCAAACCTTAACCCCCTGTTCAACCCTCACATCCGAATTGGTCAGGAGTAGATATTGCTGCAGCATTCCAGGGGAAGAATAAAGAAATGAACCTTGTCCCCTCCACAAATTAGATATATGGAGTCCCAGAGTCCCTGGTGGAGAAGAGCATTGGTGATCTTATTTGCTGGAATGGCCTTGAGTCTCTAAGCATCTTTACACTGTGCCCTTATGGTGTTTCTGCTAGGGAAGACATGACTGTAGTGTCTTCTACCCAGGAAACAGACTTGGAGATTGGAGGCATTAGGTGGTACATGATGGCTATGGGATCCTTTTGTGCCTTTGCAGATGGCACGACAACACACAATGTACCATGTCAGACATCATAGAAGTGTTGTGTATGACCTGTATTCTTTGCTCCTCGGTTTAATTTAATAATAATTTTCTGTGTATTGTGGAAATTTCACATTTGGAGATTTGCAACGATAATAACCTAATCTACAAGTAGTACTGGATGTAACATTCTCTGTACAGAAGGTTTTCTTTTTAGTGGATTTCTTGTAATATTTTCTCATGTCTCTGGTTCATACTTGTACCCTTAAAGGAACCATAAGCAGCCAGTGTAATATTTTCTCATGTCTCTGGTTCATACTTGTACCCTTAAAGGAACCATAAGCAGCCAGTGTTGCAAGATGGATTGGATAAGAACAGTGTTTATTTTTTTCCTTACTTTTTTTAGGTTTCGTATTTTCTTACCTAGATATCATTTGTGTTAGTGAGACTAACAGACACTACACCATTATAAAGGATCACTAATAGACATTGATTCACATACCTATTTATGACAGATTGTTGGTTTCCAGGCGTGTTGTGATATGCTTTATGCAGGTCTGTTGACTTGAAGGAGTTGTCTGATGTGTTTTGTTTTTTTTTTAGACTCAGAATGGGTTAAAAGAAATTAAAATAAGTCACAGACATATCCCCCCCCCACACCATCACTGCTCCCTTACCAACATTGCCCAGATCGCACACCAGTCATGGTAATGACCACTCGGCCGCTGGCCGCAGTGATCCGCTTTAGCCAGAGTGCCATTTGTCAAAATGGGAGCAGCAAATAGTAAAAAAAAGAAAAAAAAAATATTACCTGCGCGAAAACCTGAGACAAACTGAACTATTAGCTTTGGTACAATGTGGCAGCCTTTGCATCTCTCCTTTGTCATTCACCCCCCTGCTGGCAGTATGTCTGTAGTGCGCATGATGCGTTCCTAAATATAGACTCTCTGAGCATTTTTACTGTAGGTCTTCAGTTTTTGCAGGCTTATGGTAAGCCGGGATTCAGGCAGTGTACCCGACCCCATTTAACAATATGTCTGGGGCAACAGGAAGACAGTCATTGTCAGTGAGATATCCACCCATTATTGTAGTATTGATCCCTTGTGTTGGCACCAGGACAGCAGGGTCCTGTCCGATAAAAATTGGGAAGGTAAAGGGGCATCAAGTCATTCTAATCCTCAGAAATGCTTGATATCCCCTTACCTGGTTATAAGGCAGAAGGGTCCTGCAAACACAAGGAACATTGCACTTGAGATAAATGGTTTTTTTGAAAATTCCGTTTCTTTATTTTTTCTTAAAGTGTATCTACATTATTGAGGTAATGGATTTGCACAAGAGTCGTCCTCTTTTGAAAAGTTTGTAACATAAATGTGAAGTGAAATATAATTAAATTTTATTATTGAAAAAGTAATAATACTAGTTTTATTCACTGTGTAAAAAGCTCATGATCTTTGGTATTGTGTACTGGATATGGATAGAATCAGCATGATATTGGATGAAGTTGTACGGTACTGATCCTCAGCTTCAGCAGGTATAAATATCCTAGAGCTGCATTCAGAATTCTGCCAAAACTGTCAACAGACGTGTAAGACACACAGTCTGCTGAGCCTCTATAATGCAGTGAGGCAGTTAGTACTAGGTAAGTCGCATTACTGTACAGTGTATGGTGTAAAGATGACACCTATCTGAATGCAAATCAAAAGATGGCCATACATATTAGATGTATGCAACCCAAACGTGACAATTTTGGAGGAACTGGTGACCGATGTTGGCGGAGAGAAGGGTTGGGCATATTGGATTTGAACATGCCCGATCATTTTATTTCCATTGAGACCCTGCCAGTGGATTTTTACCCTCTCCCCATATATGTGGTATACAGACAAAAGAGATATGAGGTTTGATTGTTTGGCTTTGTTCACATCTGTGCTGATAAAGGGGTTTTCCAGTACTTACTCATTGATCCTATCACTAGGATAGGTCATCTGTTAAAGGTCAGCCAGGGTATGACACCCAGAAGCCTTGGCTGTTTCAGTGACAGCTTCAGTACTTAGCAAGCACAGTGCCGTACACTTGTGCAGAGGCTGTGCTTGGTAATCACTTGAATGGGACTGAGCTGCGATCAGGCCTTGTGACCAATGAACATATCGGGACATGGCCTGTGAAGCAGAAACTGCACTCGGGGAGCGCCACTTTAACCAGCTGATCCATGGTGATCCAAGGTGTCGAAACTCCATGAATCTTTAGTTGATGACCCATCCTAAACTGAGGTCATCAATTAAAAAATCCCAGGAAACCCCTTCAATGCCCCTATGACAGAACGGAACAATGAAAGTAACAGCACTACAAGATCCATCACATGACAGATATCACAGTGCCCAACTATAATGGGTTCTGTTGGATTTCTTTCATGGTCTGTATGATATTACTGGACAAAATAACCCAGTATGTCAACCATTTTGATCCAGTATGTCAACCATTTTGATCCAGTATGTCAACCATTTTGATCAAATCTGTGACAGAACCTCCGACACCTATGTGAACACAGCCTTAATCTGTCAGGGCATAAAATGATGCAGCAGCTAGATATGTACAAGTGTTGTCAGCCACACGGGTGGCATCAGCTGAACTGTTTTCTAACAATTTATACTAAAACTTAAACATTCCATAATAAAGTAACATTAATACATAATATGTTAACTATCGTTAAAAGCGGCTACGTGTACCAAACATCCCAGCATGCCCTACTATTCAGAGTAGCATAAGCAAAAACATATGCGGATATGGATTTACTAGTGTCAGCAATACTATTAGATTCTGCTACCAGAACCTCAGCCTAACAGGACCAAAAATAGCTGAAGACATTGTGTTTTTTCCGGGTACTACTGTATAATACTGAGACCATGAGTTACTTCCTCATATGCTAGAAATGCTGTCTGTACTCAAAACAATTTTTTTTATTTTTATGGTGCCAAGTAGTAAATAGGCAAACGTCTAACTGGAAACCTATTGGTCTACACTTTCTAGCGCCATCTTTCTGTAACTAGGTCACTACTGTTATATATTCTGCACAGACAACCATCATTTCCATCTTTGTATATCTCTAAATCTTGCTTGAGTAATTTAGTTGTATTTAGTTTTGGGACAAGATTACGGGACGTGCCGCCACATCATTCCTCCGCAGTGGGGGTAGGCATAGGTTTCACAGCTGCTTCATCCCATTTTATAGTATTATAGACGTTATGAAATGGCAGTTCTGGCCTTTGATCACACTTTGCTGGCTTAAACCGTTTTGGATTATTAAAATAACTCACAATTGTAATATTTATTTGTTTGATTTAATAAAACTGGAATAAAATAGTTTGTGTTAATGTGTTTGGTATTAGACATACAGCTATGGGCCATGTGTAAAGAATATGGAATCACTGTGACAGTCACTATGTGGCTGTAGGCATTTCATGTGCCGCCATATAGTGCCAAAATCTGGAATCCAATGACGCATTCCACTTTTTTTTTTGCCCCTCTAAAGCTTTTAGCTTAATTCACATGTTAGTGATGTTTTTGACATATCTAATAGACATTTTGCATCTGTTCTTCAGTTTTTGACAGCCGAGCGTTTACCGTTTTTAGCTGACCATTAAAAAAACGGATGAATTTCATCTTTTTGACCCAACCCACAGATCCGTTTTTAACGGACGTCAGTCCATTATACTTCAGTTAAAAACTAAGGGTGGGTTCGCACTTGCGGTGGAGTCCGTCCGACGGGAATCCAATTGAAAATCTCGGGAAACTGTATAGGGACTGGATAGCGAAAGGTTAGCGACGCATTGCTTAAAAACCCATTCATTTGAATGGGTTTTTAAAGCAATGTGCGGGTGTGCGCTTAGACCCTCTGCGCTGCGAATCCAGTTTTTTCGCTGGAAACAAAGTCGGACATGCAGGACTTTGTTTCCAGCGAAAAAAAAAACTGGATTCGCGATGCAGAGGGTGTAAGCGCACACCCGCGCATTGCTTTAAAAACCCATTCAAATGAATGGGTTTTTAAGCAATGCGTCGCTAACCTTTCGCTATCCAGTCCCTATACAGTTTCCCGAGATTTTCAGTCGGATTTGCGGCGGACGGACTCCGGCGCAAGTGTGAACCCACCCTAATCTGTTGGATCAGTATGTCCATCAAAACAGGCAAAAATAGAGCTTGTCAGCTTTTTTGATGGCTGTGAAAAATGGTCTGTCAAAAAAACGAACATGTGAACAGACATACTGAAATCAGTGGGGGATTGTATCAAGACTGGCGATCCTTACGCCAGTCTTAATTCATTCTCTGCCAGGTGCAAAACTCCTGATTGTAGGTTTATGATACAACTGACGTCAGTTTTCTAGCGTGAGTTATAGTAAATCTTGCGGACAGGGGTGTCCCTGTCTCAGCCCACCCAGATCTTCTCCCACTGTCTAAAAAAGTGGCAAGCAGGGCTCAGAAATGGGCCACAAATGGGCCAAGTTGAAGCACTTTTTTGGCCATGTGATAGCTGATACAAAAATGGCCATTGTGTGAATAAGGGCTTCATATGGAATCTGACCAAATTTTTGTAAGACATTGGAGCCATATATGAGGATAGCCTGTGACCCCATAGATCTCCATGGGTGTCATATTATGGCTTAGTCTTCATAAGTCCTTACTCAGGTCTGAAGTCTTTAGATGTCTATATCTATTACATTTACATGTGAATAGACAGCTCTTAGACCCTACGTCTGACCCTTATCCTCAAGGACATTGGCGAAATGAGTTGACCAAGTAGTTTTTTATTTTATGTCAATTTTTTTGTAATGGTGCCAAATGGGATAAGAAAATAAAAGAATACTTTCCTTGCTGATCCCCTGCTGCTCCTGTTCAGATGACGCCTGGGTTCCCTGCCAGTCTCTGTTTTCTGGTCCCTTTCAACACACAGGAAATGAGCAGTTGGCCAATCACTGGCTATACAGTGACCTGCCCAGTCAGTGATTGGCTGAACTGTATTTCCTGTTGAGAGGGACCAAAGCGTTTTACCTTCTAGCAGTGACCTGAGGACTTTCTCTTGCCCAACATAGACCTATTTCGTTCACCACTTTTTCCAGAGAGGGGCATGTTTGCAAATACCTTTTCATGGACTTAGTAACATTTATACCAAACTTGGCCGTGTGAAACTGGCCCAAGAATGAAGATTTTTTCCTACATGTAAGTTCTGCGATCTTATGGGACAACGTAGATATTTCCGTTGGTTTGGAACAGATGCTGGATTTCTACATCCCCAGTTTATTGCTTTGTGGAACTGGAATGTAAAAGAGCTTGAAGCAATGTGACCTGCTTATATAGTATGCTATAAAAAAGAAAATCAATGAACACTGGAAACTAATACAATGAATAGCTCATCTGTCCTGGGGAATGTGACCTAATGGCATTCTCCTGGGTAGAGGGAATGCTTTATCGGAAAACCAAATAGAAAATGTGTTACATATCTATTTACAGTGATGTCCAAACGTTTTAGGCAGGTGTGGAAAAAGATGTTGAAAAGTAAGAATGCTTTAGTAAATAGAAGGGTTCATAGTTTTTTTAATTTTTGTCATTAACAAAATGAAATAAAGAGAAATCTACAAACCCATCGATATTGACCTTTACCCTTTGGAGGAGGAGTCCTGGAAGTGATGATACGGCCCCCACAGAGCCCTGATCTCACCATCATCCAGTCTGTCTGGGATAACATGAAGAGACAGAAGGATTGGAGCAAGCCTACATCCACAGAAGATCTGTGCTTTGTTCTCCAAGATGGCGGGAACAACCTCCCTGCCGAGTTCCTTCCAAAACTGTCTGCAAGTACCAAGATGGAAGGCAAAGGGTAAAGGTCACACCCAATATTGATGGGATTCAGATTTCTCTTTTTTCATTCACTTTGCATAACGCTTATTTTTAATAGCATTCTTACTTTGCAACATTTTTTTCCACATCTGCCTAAAATTTTTTCACAGTAGTGTGTCTATACATAAATATATATATTTGAATACATACACACACTCATTAATATGTAAAGGATTACAAGTGTGGTCTGATCAGACACTGGGTCTTGTCACAAAAGGATGCAAAAGTGCTTTCCCTATAAAAAGACTCTCAGAGGCTACTTTTCCATAGTGTACTTCTTGGTGAAAGATTGCTAACTGATAGACATG
Organism: Leptodactylus fallax; assembly: GCA_947044405.1. Lineage (NCBI taxonomy): Eukaryota > Metazoa > Chordata > Amphibia > Anura > Leptodactylidae > Leptodactylus > Leptodactylus fallax. The sequence goes on along the minus strand of CAMRHE010000138.1, from coordinate 1,868,800 downwards.
CCTCTACGACAAACTCAAACACATTACGCTCAATTAACAGACTTGACGGGGGGGCGCATCTTTGGGCTGAAAGGAGCAGGATGGCCATTTTGATAAACTGCCTGCCATCTAGGCAATTCTGACCTAGTTTTTAGAAAGTGTTGGGAGGCCTAACAGGCTCCTAATGACCTAGATAGACCACCAGTAGAGAGGATTGTTTGATCTGCCGACAAGCACAAGCAGCTCCCATAGTTTCCTTGTCCACCATCGAGGCAAAGGTGGCACCTTCATTACAACCCCTGTCTCTGTAATCACTCACATACAGTATATCATCATCACATTCACACAGAAAGTTTCGTTCCATGCCCCCATTGAGAGACATTGGGGACAGTCATGTAGCCCAATATATATATGACAAGCCAATGTCTATGACCAGCTTTGCCATCAAAAATACTTTTGTACTTTAGTATTGGCAAAATGAACATTTCATAGAAATTGTCACATAAAAATCAGATTTGTGAAAAAAGTACAAGATTTTTAGACAATGTAAATGACAGTCTGATTTATAGATTAGAATAAGTAAGATACCTGTGTCCTACTGCTTTACTCTTAGCCTAAATATATTCTATAGTGTCTCTAAGACCCTCGTCCTTCTGCATACAGCTCATCTCCAACTATTAACAGCAGGGGGCACTATTCAACTAATAATGTTTAGTAGCTATATTGATGTCATGAGTTAATATAATGGTGAATATACCAATTTTTTTGCATTTAATCAAAATTTTTACATCTTTTCACATGTAAATTGCATGCAAATAAGTATAACTCTATATAAAACAGAGAAAAACAATATATAAGGTTCCCAGTTCCCTCCTTATTTTTCTAACATGGCCAAAAAAGTCTCAGACTACTCTAGTTGTACAGTGTTTTTACCCCTTGCTCTCTGGCCAAGAGCAGGAGGGCATGTATTAGGGTGCGTTTACATCTGCATCATTTACAATATAGACAAATTCATCTAATAGATAACAATAGATCCCGAGGGACCTCGTTGACTATAATGGGGCCTGTGGGGTATCCGCTTTTTCCTCTATGCCATCATGTAGCACAGACGGATTCCAACACAGATGTGAACATAGCCGTAGGCCTCATGTACACTACTGAGTGTGCAGGCTGATTGGGTCTGATTTTTTTTAACGGAATGAACTTGGATGACATCAGGGGCTTCCAATCTGTTCTGTTCCGATGACACGGAGCAGGATAGGACCTGCTCTATAATCATCAGTACAGAATAGATAGAATCGGATAGCACACTCGGTTGTAACTTTTTATACCTGGATAGTGCAGGTAAATTTAAGAAAGTTAGTAATATATTATCAAAGAAATATGTTTCCTTCTCCACTTTTCAGACTAAGTTGCTTCTTACATATGTGGCATCCCAGAGCTGGCTATGGCTGGGCTGAGGGTGATCTCTGTATCATTGTATTATTTCCTGTTGCTTCATAGCCTGTGTCACATAGCAGGGGGTCCTGAGTCTCACACAACACAGCGCCACCTAGTGAGCCTCACACATGCATTACACCTCCCATAGGATTGAATAGTAACCAAATGTCCAATGGGAGGACATCACCTGGGAAAAGGGGAGGAGTCAGCTGATCACTGGGTCCCCATGGTATCACCCCTGCAGGAAGGTCCTGCGTGTGAGGAGTTAGAAGTGTGGAGTGTTAGGAGGAGGAGGGTGAGGAGATAAGTGTGATGTCCTGTGAAGAAAGCAGTGAGTTTAGTGCAGGAATCTCAAGTCCTAGACAGGCCCAGGAAGGTTGGAGAGCTGACATACTCCAGCTATTCAGAAGATCCTGTCCCCTGTCTGCCTAGCCATCGCCCTGAAGGAAGTCAAGCATCATTATCTTGTCAGCCTGAGACTGTGGAGAGAACATTCTGGAACACGTGCTCCATAGCAAGTATCACAGGATCCAGAGGCCAAGGCCAGACCTGTGGAATATCCTGCCACCCTGACTATTGCACCCCGAAACTCTGAGCTATCAGGACCACATAACGTGAGTGGGGAATATTATGTACTAGTATCATGGTGGGCATCCTCCTATGAGCCAAATAGGAGCCCAGACGCACCTTAGGGCTGTAACACTGAAGTATAAGGGGCTAGGAACACCTTTCATCAAGTCTACCCTGCACCCCAGGACTTTGCTGGGTCACCAGGCGTACCCCGTTGTTTTGTATTGAAGAAACTGTTTAAGCATTTGTGCCTCCACACCCATGGAAGTAAAAGTTCAACTTTACAACCGTTTCTGTGTCTGACTCTGCACCGACAACACCAGGGCGCCCCAAACACCACCAGTCGGCACAGTATAGGGGAAGCGCCCCGGGGGAACAATCACCACCAACATTTGTGCAGCCCCCTCATCACCGGTACCAGTGGTGGTAACGTGGGACAGCACCAGCCCTGCGCCCTCGTGCCCAGAGACCGTGACAAGTCTGTGCTGTTTGCACCCCGCAATCCCAACTGCAGCGTTACCTTCCATCTGGTCACCGCAAGAAAAACTGGCGTCACGAACAGGATACGGGTGTGTGCCATTTTGAGAAAGTCGCCACGAAAAGTGCGCCAAATTGTCTCCAGAGCATCGGTCTTTATTGTGGACTTTGCTAAGATCAAGTTTATTCCCTGAGAGTGCTTGCCACAAAGACGGGGAGCCCTATACCCCTGAAGTAAGCCTTAAAGACTGTCCTCTCAGTGTGTTACAGCCCTGGAAGAGTTAAAACGCCCAGGACTTGTTTGCTGCGCCACATCGCTGTGTAAGAACGCCCACAAAGGGTTAACTGTACCTTGCAAAAGTGCGGGAGATTTTTAGCACTGCCCATGAGGCCAGGAGACCCATCTGCCGCCATCTTAGGAGAGCCCAGAATGCTGAGCGCAATGCTCCAGCGCACCCATACAAGAAAGTGAAAGGCGAACGTGCCGGCGCCATTTCTGACTCTCCGGTGCCGCATCACTGTCCCTGCTGTGCACCGCTGATCTCTGGTCCACGCTGCAGTTGCTGTCAGTGAGTACTGTGCCTCCCTGTCCTTGTCTTCAGTCCTCCCACGGCCCCAGCGAGTGTTTTCCGTGTACAGTGTCCGTGGGGAGTGCCACCATTAAAGAGGGGGAGCACACCGTCAGCCTGCATCACAGTGACTCTGTTAATAGCTACAGCATTCCAAGTTGTAGTCTCCATTCCCTGCCAGCAAGCAGTTGAGTTTCTTAAAGAGACGGCGACCTAATTTCAGTCATACCTGCAAACAACATGACTGAGCAAAGTGACATTGTGCCATCTGTTTCTAGTGATCCAGCAGTGCCCATGGCGAGCAGCCTACCATTCTCCATGCCATTTTACCCTGGCGCACCATGGCTGCCGCGCTACAAAGGGGAGGCGCATACCCTCAGGGACTTTCGTGAGAAGATGCTGTCTCTCTTCCAGTTCTATCCTCTGAATACAGAACAGCAGATACAGATCCTGCTGGGCCAGCTTGAGGGTGCTGCAGCTAGGGAGGTCAAATCCTGGCCTGCCTCTGACAAAAGAACCCCTGGGCAAATTCTGGACAAACTCCAGGTGAACTTTGACGTGCGATCTGTCTCCGAGGTAAAGATGCGCTTCTTTTCCAGACGACAACTACCTGGTGAGACCCTGCGGGACTATGCTTTATCCCTCCAAGAGGCGTTCAGAGCTGTGGTGCAAGTGGATCCACGTGAAAATGTGGACTCTGATAAAATCTTGCTTGACCGCTTCATAGAAGGGGCGGGTACCACATTGCTCCAGAGTCAGTTGCGAATGCTTGCTGCACAACATCCCAGCATCACGTTTGCTGACTTCAAGGCCCTTGCCATCCAGGTCTTGGGACAGGAGCAGCCCCAGCCGAGCCCAGTCATCTGTGCTCCCTCACCTGGACCCTCAACAAGCATCGCTCCAGTTGTCCTGTCACTACCTCTGGGTACCTCACCTGCTGCCCAAACTGCGCAGACTACACCAGCAGACTCCAGAGATGACCTTCTGGCCCGAGTGGATCATCTGACCCGTGCCATGGAACAGATCACTGTCCGTCTAGATCGTCTGACCCAGCCGTCTTCATCGTCCAGTGATCCTTTGCGAAGTCTCAACATCTCACCTGAGTCGCCACCCAGACGTCCGTCTTCAGTGAAACCTCCGCAGAGTGAGAGGCCATACTGTACCTATTGCCATAGATATGGACACACCAGGCCTCAGTGTTTTCAGTTAAAAGGGCCACCCCCGAGGCAGCGGGCCGCCCCTCGGGAGGAAAGAAGAAGGGCCCAGGTGAATCTTCAGTGCCATTGTCACGCTTCGTCTCAGCCTGCCCACACATCACAATCCGGGTGAACGGCGTCCCTCTGACAGCGTTGGTGGACACTGGATCTCAGGTAACAACCCTGCGCAAGCAGGTGTTCCTTGAACATTGGGACTTAGGTGTGTTGAATAGAACACCTGACACATGGATAAATCTGTGTGCCAGCAATGGACAGCCCATACCACAGCAGGGTTATTGGGAACCCACTATCCAGATTGGGGACTTGAAACTGCCTAGACAGGGTGTAATTGTCACTGATGTAGAGGATGATAGGTTTGCAGTTGTAATATTAGGCATGAATGTTTTACGCCATTGCTTTGCAGAAGTGTTGGATGCCTTGCATGCCTCTCTCCTTACAGCTTCTCCCAGTGACCAGCAGACCATTCAGCGGGCCATTCGTGTACTCAATGCCCAGCACAAGTTCGCCAACAAACAAGGTGAAATTGGTCGAGTCCGGATCCAAGATACCCGTCCAGTAACCCTACAGCCTGGAACAGAAACTATGGTGTGGTGCCGTGCCCGTCCGGGCATAGAAAATCAGGACTACGAGGCCTTGCTACAACCCATACAGATAGATGGCCAACCACTTGTCATGGCTGCCCGCAGCCTTGTCACAGTTTCCAATGGACGTGTTCCTGTCCGCTTAGTCAACTTGGGCGATGCTCCAGTGAACCTCCACAAGTTCCACTCTGTGGCCCTGCTACACCGGTTAGCACCAGAAGACATTCTCTCTGGTGATTCTACCGCCACACAGCATTCCACCCAAGCTGCTGAGAACATTCAGAATGGAGCCACGAAGTCCTGGTGGGATGAATTGAACGTGGGAGACGCCAATACCCCTATAGAGCACATCAATGGGGTTCGCAATGTGGCCAAGCGTTACCAACAGGCATTCAGCAAACACCCATTGGACTTTGGTAAGACCACGACCATACAACATCGCATTCTGACTGGCGACCACCATCCAATCAAGGAGCGTCACCGTCCAATACCACCCGCGATGTACCAACCGGTGAAAAAGTTGATCCAAGAGATGCGAGATGCTGATGTCATCCGGGAGAGAAACAGCCCCTGGGCAGCCCCGCTAGTCCTTGTCAAGAAGAAAGACGGAACCCTACGATTTTGTGTGGACTATCGTAAACTCAACAACGTCACGCACAAAGACGCATACCCATTGCCGCGGATTGAGGAATCTCTAACGGCTTTGGGATCAGCTACCTGTTTCTCGACCCTGGACTTAACCAGTGGATACTGGCAAGTCCCTATGGCGCCTGAAGATCGTGAAAAGACTGCGTTTACGACCCCGATGGGACTCTTTGAATTCAATAGTATGCCATTTGGGCTATGTAATGCCCCAGCCACATTCCAACGGCTTATGGAGAGGTGCCTCGGCCATGAGAATTTCCAGAGTGTGCTACTGTACCTGGACGATGTTATTGTATTCTCCCGGACATACCAAGAACACCTTCGTCACCTGTCCGAGGTATTCAAGGTACTTATACAGCACGGCCTAAAGTTGAAGAACTCCAATTGCTACCTGTTGAAATCTCAAGTTCACTACCTTGGGCATGTCGTGAGCGCACAAGGCGTCCAACCTGATCCTGAAAAGATCACTGCAGTCCAGAACTGGCGAAGACCAACTACCGTCAAAGAAGTCCGAAGCTTCCTTGGATTCGCAGGTTACTACCGGCGTTTCATACCACACTTCGCCCAAGTAGCCGAGCCTCTGAACGAGTTGTTGCGCGGTTGTCCCAGAGAAAACTACAACCGAAAGCTTCCGGTAGACTGGACAGCGCGTCAAGAGGAAGCCTTTCAAGCGCTTAAAGCACTTCTGACGCAACCACCAATTCTAGCCTATCCCGACTACAGTCAGCCATTCCGCTTGTACACAGATGCAAGTCACCAAGCTTTGGGTGCAGTGTTGTCCCAGGTTCAGGACAACAAAGAGCGAGTCATCGCCTACGCCAGCAGGAGTCTGAGAGGTGCGGAGAAGAACGACCAGAACTATAGTTCTTTCAAACTCGAACTTCTGGCGCTTGTCTGGGCCGTGACAGAGAAGTTTAAAGACTACCTGGCTGCCACACCCTTTACCGTGTACACAGATAACAATCCGTTGGCGCATCTGGACACTGCTCGACTGGGAGCCCTTGAACAACGGTGGGCCTCAAGACTCACGAATTACAAGTTCTCTGTCAAGTATCGCAGTGGCAAGTCCAACGCTAACACTGATGCACTCTCAAGGTTGCCTGTGGGAGAAGAACCACCCCGAGAAGACATTTGGGAAGAGGTGGAGATGCCACCATTCTACAACAAGTTTGCCCAACAGGTTGCTATTGGTGTCCCTGTAGAAGGAGAATCTCTGGCGAAAACAGCTGCCGAATCCCTCCAGGAGCCATCTCTGTGGAAAACGTTCCAAGAAGAGAGCAGAGTTTTAGGAGAATTGTCAGATTTCCTGCTTACAGGAAGAATACCAACCCGTGTAAAGAGAGGTCCTCATGACGTGGAATTAAAACGCCTTTGGCGACAGAGGAAGCGCCTGTTTGTCCAACGAGGCCTTCTACATAGAAACACTCTTGATCCTGTCACAGGTGAAAGGCTTCATCAGATCCTCGTACCAAGAAGAGACGCACAGATGATACTTGAGGCGTATCATGACAGATCCGGTCACTTCGGGGTACAAAAGACCGAAGCTACCATCCGTCGTCGCTTCTATTGGGTTGGGATGAGGAGTGACATTGAGAGTTGGTGCCGAGAGTGTCCCGCCTGTAGTATCACCAAGGAAGGTCGAAGAGATCAGAAGGCCCCTCTACATCCAATTAAGACTCAAAAGCCGTGTGAAATTGTTGCTCTGGACCATGTGAAGTTGGGTCCCACACGTTCCGGCTACAGCTACGCTCTGACAATGGTGGATCATTACTCCAAGTTCCTTGTCATCGTGCCTGTCAGAGATCTTACAGCAAGAACTACGGCTGAGACCTTCTACGCAGAGTTTGTCCGCCATTACGGTTGTCCTGAGCATATCCTCACCGACCGTGGATCGGCGTTTGAATCCCAATTGTTCCGTGAGCTGTGTCAGTTCCAAGACTGCAAGAAGTTGCGAACCACAGCGTATCACCCTCAAGGGAATGGTATGTGCGAGAAGGCAAATCAAGTGATCATCGGCATGCTAAGAACAGCCACAGTTACACCTGGTGTTGAGTGGCCTGAGCGTATCAAGGACTTGGCCTATATTTACAACAACACACCCCAAACATCTACGGGATATGCACCATTTTATCTAATGTTTGGAAGACAAGGTCAACTTCCTTCAGACTTAACCCTTGGTGTGAAGGTCCCTGACACCATCAATCCACTACCCATAACAGACTGGGTTGTTGAACACCGCCGACGTATGGAGGAAGCTAAAGAGATAGTTGAAACGCGCATGGATGAGGTTCGTAGGAGACAACAGGAGGATTACAACCATCACGCCCATGCAGCGCCCCTGAAAGTTGGCGACCGTGTATGGTTAAGGAATAACCATCGGAATGTGAAATTGGATCCATTGTGGGAGAAAGAACCATACAGTGTCATCTCCATACCATATCCTGAATCCGACGTGTATGAGATCTCTAAACCTGGGAGACAGCCCCAAGCAGTACACCGAAACCGTCTGAAGCTGTGCCTTAAAGAAGGACTACCCACAGAGGTGCCCCCAGCTGAGACAACGAGTACAGAGATCTTGTCACCTTCTGAAGCGAAAGAGAGACCCCCAACGTTAACTGAGCTTATGTGGGCGCCTAAACTACTGCCATTTAGCTGTTATCCACCAATTGCTCTAGTGCAAGAGAACCCTTCGACAGATGATTTAATTGATTTCAGTGACTCTGTTCCTGATTCAAATCTCGTTCCACTTAGGCGTTCTGAGCATACCACAAAAGGCATACCTCCAACACGCTATAGTGATGCCATGGCTGTCCTTGGGTAAAAGAGATTAACTGTCTCTGCTTCTGTATATATGTTATTCCTGCTCTGATTACATTAATGTTTTTCCTGTGTGTATATACAGTATATATATAATATCTTGCCATGTAATATAGTGTTTACATTTATATGCAACAATCCAAGCCATAGTGCCTGGCTCACCGAGCCAAGGAAGTTCTGTTACCCCATTGCGGTATGGACATTCGTGCTAGAGTGCCTACTCTTCCTTACACAAAGGACTGTTTATTGTTTCTCAGAGAGACTCTCATGATAATGGACACTCACGAAATTTGTGCCAGAGAGCCTCTGGACCCATTTGCACTACTGTTGTTTCTATATGGACTGTCTGATGGTACCGCCAAAAGGTTCCATAAGTCTGAGTTTAATTATCTCTCCGCTACCCTTCAGACTTCTCATGGACATTCCAGGACTATGCCGGGAGGTCTTACCTCAAGTTTCTAAGTATTATATTTTTCTAAACTGTTAGTGACATTTGCACTTTATTCGTATTTATTAACGTTATGTTACATTTCTCACCTTCACCCCAGCCCGTCGCCGAGGTCGGCTCAGTGAAAGAGGGGGAGTATGTGGCATCCCAGAGCTGGCTATGGCTGGGCTGAGGGTGATCTCTGTATCATTGTATTATTTCCTGTTGCTTCATAGCCTGTGTCACATAGCAGGGGGTCCTGAGTCTCACACAACACAGCGCCACCTAGTGAGCCTCACACATGCATTACACCTCCCATAGGATTGAATAGTAACCAAATGTCCAATGGGAGGACATCGCCTGGGAAAAGGGGAGGAGTCAGCTGATCACTGGGTCCCCATGGTATCACCCCTGCAGGAAGGTCCTGCGTGTGAGGAGTTATAAGTGTGGAGTGTTAGGAGGAGGAGGTGAGGAGATAAGTGTGATGTCCTGTGAAGAAAGCAGTGAGTTTAGTGCAGGAATCTCAAGTCCTAGACAGGCCCAGGAAGGTTGGAGAGCTGGCATACTCCAGCTATTCAGAAGATCCTGTCCCCTGTCTGCCTAGCCATCGCCCTGAAGGAAGTCAAGCATCATTATCTTGTCAGCCTGAGACTGTGGAGAGAACATTCTGGAACACGTGCTCCATAGCAAGTGTAGGGAACTGCCATTTCTACTAGTATATAATGTATCTGGCTTCTTTGTCCCTGCAGTTTGGCTTCAGAGACCCCAGGCATTTAGTGCAAGTTTTGTTTTGTAAATACAGTGAGTCAGACACATGTGAGGCAGAGCTGCTGGGGGAAGAGATGTGAGCAGAGCTGCTGAGACAGACATGTTATGTCTGGGGGAGTCTAAGAGCCACTTGTTCCTCTTTACTTCACAGTATATAGTTAGGTATGTGTTACCCCCTATATACTCACAGGACCTAGCTGGTAACCGTAGTTAGGGATCCATATATATATATAGTTCAGGGCAGTGATAGGTTAGGCTTCCGAAGGCCAACTAGCTAGTTAGAGGCCCGGTGGCACTAGTAGTTTAGCTGGCAGGTTAAGGACTCAGTGTTAGGGTAGTCAGGCCTGCATCTACTGCCGTCACCGTCGCCCTGTTTGCTGCCTGTGAAGAATCTCACCATCATCATCATCATCTTCTGATCGGCTGTCTGTCATCTCCTGGAAGAATCCGAGGATCCACAGTCATCCACAGGGGCCCCTGCATCTCTTCTGTTGCCTGGAGGTATTGTGCACTGGACTCTTGCTATATATCTATATATATACCCGGGTATATAACCTAAGACGGTTGAGGACTTGCTGGTTGTTGTAGTATTGCTGTGTTCTGAGTATATTGTATGTATGTATTATTACCCTGTTGATTCTTATAAAGCTACTGTTATAACCTTATGTGGTATCTGTATGTATTCTTCAGACTGTGAGATTAGTACAGTGATCCTTGTTAAGGCTACTAACTGTACTTCATGGGTAAGTCCCAGGAAGAGACCCCCCCTGTAATACAGAGGCTCTATCCTGGGTGGAGGCACTGATATATTTCATATATGTTCCCACTCTTCCCTTCAGCGAAGGCTTCAGGTCCCATTATACACACAGGTCAGCGCCAGAGTCTGTTGCGGGAGGGATAATACTCATACCCCCCCCCCAAATAGGGCTACATTTGGAGGCACTGCTGAGATTTAGAAGTGGGAATAGTCATTGATATGGAGAAGCGATATAGCTCAGAGGGGAACCTCCCACTAGCTACTACATGGGATTACCGACCTCCTGTTCCTCCCCTGGTTCAGGTAAAGGAAGAACCCCGCTCAGCCAGTTACCCCCCCAGTATGGCCGTCGCTAGCAGTTCCTCTAGTGACAGTGCTATTAGCACTTTAGCCAGGCTGACTGAAATGTTAGCTCAGGGCCTGCAGGCCACTCACTACAAGAAACTAAAAGTATTCTCTGGTAATGTCCCAGTACCACAAGGGGAGGAAAACTTTGAGATATGGAAAGAACATACTCTCCAATGCCTGAAGGAATGGTCTTGCTCTGAAGAAGGCAAGCGGCAGCGTATCAGTGAAAGTTTGCGGTCTCCTGCTGCAGAATTGATCCGCTTGTACAGAGACTCTCATGAAGGAGTGAGTGCATTGGACTATATACAAGTACTGTCTGATCACTTTGAGCCATACTATGACCTTGCCCAGATGGTTACTGATTACCGAATGGTTCGTCAAAAAGAAGGGGAAAATGTCTCTACTTTTATTAACCGTTTACAGCTACTTCTTTCACGTCTGGTGTACCACGCAGCTATATCTACTTCAGAGGTAGACGCTATGAGAACCAGTCAGTTGGTGAGAGGGTTACAACCTCATCATCCTCTTGCTCAAGTACTCAAGGTCTTACTATCTGATAGAGTCCTTCCATTTCCTGACTTAATGAAGTTAGTGAAGAAACAAGAAGCTGACATTAGTTTTAGTACCCCTAAGAAAGCGAAAAGCATCTCTAAAGAAGATGTTGTTCCTAATTCAAACAAGGACAAACCAGCGGAGCGGTCAGAACTTAGACAGTCCGCCACTCCACCCACTGCCACTCAACGGAGGAAGGATGCTAGAACCTGTTATAAATGTGGTCAGACGGGCCATACTGCCAGACAGTGTACGGAGGACAGTGAGGGATTGAGACACAGTGCTGTCTTCTCTATTCAGAATCAAAGACACCGAAGGAAGGCGGGCCGAGTAAAGACCAGAGGCGCTATCGCGGGCTCCAGGTCCGTTGTCAAAGTCACTGTCAATGGTCATGCCGCTCCTGCCCTGTTTGATACAGGATCTCAAGTGACCCTGATTTATCGCTCGTTCTACCAAAAGTATCTGAGGGATATACCTCTTCAGTCTACAGGACAAATGAAATTGTGGGGGCTTAATTCAGGATCATATCCTGTAGATGGCAGCCTACAAGTAGTTATAGCTGTCCCTGAATTAGAAGATCAGAGTGTCGCTCCCATGAAGATTACGGCTCTTGTCTGTCCTGATACAGGGGATTCTTGTGCAGCTCTTGTGATACTTGGCACTAATTGTCCCGCAGTGCATTATGCTTTTCAGAAGTTTCTTGGAAGAGATTGGAACCCTGCAGCTCAGCCGGTGAATATATCTTCTGATCTTAGAGAACTCTGTGATGCCCTGTCTACTGGCTATCGACATGGAATGGTATATCATATTGGTGAGAGAACCGTGGAAGTTCCTGCCGGCGGGGAGAGAGTTCTGAGAGTAGCCTCCAGCATTGCTCCCGATTTGCTTGAAGGGGGTAGTTATGTCCTTATGGAAACCCCTGAAGAAATGATTAACCAGAATGGCTGGATGGTGATCCCAGAGAGAAAGGACTGGAGAAATAAAGTGGAGTTATCTACCTGTGTGACAGTGAGGAACTGTTCACCGCATCCGATTGTAATTGGACCATACCAGAATGTGGCCCACTGCTACCCTGTGCTTGGAGTAAATCCATACGCTGAAGTGTGCAGGATTCAAATCCGAGATGCAATCCCTAATCTCAATCTTGACTTGAGTGATCCACATTTACCAGAGGCCTGGAATCAGCGACTGACACAGAAGTTGTCTGAATTATCGGAAGTGTTCTCCATGGATGATATGGATGTAGGTTGTGCTAAAAGTGCTCAACACACTTTCCGATTGACCGATTCTACTCCCTTCCGGGAGCGACCACGGAGAGTTGCTCCAAAGAATGTTGATGAGTTAAGACAGACTCTACAGCAAATGAAAGGTCAGGGGATCATTGTGGACAGTAAGAGCCCCTATGCCTCACCTATTGTGGTGGTAAGAAAAAAATCTGGAGCAATTCGCCTATGTGTGGATTACAGAACTCTGAACCGGAGAACCTTACCTGATCAGTATACACTGCCGAGAATTGAAGAAGCTCTGGAAGCTCTGAATGGAAACTGTTGGTTCACGGTGCTGGACCTAAGATCGGGATACTATCAAGTCCCAATGGCACCTGAGGATCAGGAAAAGACAGCCTTCATATGCCCCTTGGGTTTCTTTCAGTTCACTCGTATGCCGCAAGGTACAAAAGGTGCGCCAGCAACGTTCCAAAGGTTGATGGAAAGAGTGTTAGGTGATTTAGTGCCCCGGGAATGCCTTGTATATCTTGATGACATTATTGTGTTTGGAAAGACGCTGGAAGAACATGAAGAACGACTCATGAGAGTACTCCATCGCTTAAAAGAAGAGGGGCTGAAGTTGTCGGCTGACAAATGCAAATTTTGTAGATCTTCGGTCACTTATGTAGGTCATATTGTTTCTGCTGAAGGAGTTGCTACCGATCCTGGTAAGATTGAAGCTGTGGTGAATTGGCCCCGACCGCAAAATATTACGGAGTTGCAATCTTTCTTGGGGTTTTGTGGATTCTATCGACGATTTGTGGAAGGATATTCAAAAATTGCTCGAGCCCTCCTCGACCTGTTGAAGAGTGATGCAGGAGATCCGGGAAAGAAGAAAAGGTCTTCCAAAAGCCTTTTTGGCGATAGGTGGACTGCGGATTGTGAAGAAGCATTTAAGTTGTTGAAGAAGAAATTGACAGAAGCTCCCGTTCTGGCTTATGCTGATGCACAGAAGCCATATGTGCTACATGTAGATGCCAGCTTTGAAGGATTAGGTGGCGTGCTGCACCAAGAATACCCGGCCGGGTTACGGCCCATAGCTTTCATAAGTCGAAGTCTTTCTCCCAGCGAGAAAAATTATCCAGTACATAAATTGGAGTTTTTGGCGCTCAAGTGGGCCATTGTTGATAAATTACATTACTATTTATACGGAGCCACGTTTGAAGTAAGAACAGACAACAATCCACTGACATACGTTTTGTCAACCGCTAAACTTGATGCTACAGGACATCGCTGGTTGGCAGCTTTATCCAACTACCAATTCACACTCAAGTATAAATCGGGGCCTAAGAACATTGGGGCAGATGCTCTATCAAGACGGCCTGGATTACCTAGTCCGGAAGTAGTGGATGAATGGGAAGAAGTGCCAAGTCCTGGAGTAGGAGCTTTGTGTGCCATGGCTGCTGTAGTTGAAGACCGAGTAGCCTTTTCTGAAACTCGGCTTATTGACTCTATTGGGGGAGGTCCCGAAGCTGTACCAGACATGTTTGCCTACCCTGCCGCTTTAGGATCCTTTGAGAGTTGTTCTATATCTTCAAAGCGAATGATCTGGAGTCAAAAGACTGATCCTTTAATTGGACCTCTTTATCAAGCAGTGAGTTCTCAAGACAGAGAAATGTTAAAGACATCCCTACCCTCTGAATGCAGTCAACTTCTACGAGATTGGGAGAAGTTTGAAATAGACAATGGCCTACTTTATCGTGTGGTGCTGTATCATGATCACCCTGGAAGGCGCCAACTAGTTATTCCAAGCCGCTTTCAGAAGATGATTTTCCGAAGTCTGCATGATTATCATGGTCATTTGGGACCTGAGAAGACTTATGGCCTAATACAAGACCGATTCTACTGGCCCAAAATGAGAGATACCGTGACTCGTCTGTGTAGGTGCTGTCGCAGATGTTTGCAGAGGAAGACTGTCCCGGTTCGAGCGGCCTTCATGGGACACTTGAAGAGTTCGGGCCCCATGGATCTTGTCTGCATAGACTTCCTTTGTATTGACAACGACTCCAGAGGATTTGGAAATGTATTGGTGGTGACTGATCACTTCACACGATATGCTCAAGCCTTTCCGACTAAGGATCAAAAAGCAGTCACTGTTGCAAGAGTGCTTTGGGAAAAGTATTTTATCCATTATGGCTTACCACACCGGTTGCATTCTGATCAAGGCCGGGATTTTGAGAGTAACCTGATCAAAGAGTTACTTCAGTTGTTGAACATCCGCAAAAGTCGGACGACGCCTTACCATCCAGAGGGAGATGACCTTCCTGAAATATTTAACAGGACTTTACTTGATATGCTTGGTACCTTACGAATTGAGGATAAGCGATCCTGGAGTAGAAAAGTGGAGGCTATGGTGCATGCCTATAATAGTATAAGGCACGAGAGCACAGGATATTCACCATACTTTCTGATGTTTGGAAGAGAGCCTAGGCTACCTATTGACATCTTGTTGGGAGTCTCTACCGATGGTATCAGTCATCAAGATCATTACCGATACGTGGCACGTTTGAAAGAAACGCTTAAGAGTGCTTATCAGCTGGCTGAGGAAAATGCGGCCAAAGTGAATGAAGGAAATAAAAGGAGATTTGATCTTCGAGTAAGATACCGAGAATTGAACCCTGGGGACCATGTTCTGCTACGGAATTTGGGAGCATCTGCAAAACATAAGCTGGCTGATCGATGGCGGAGTGAACTCTTTACAGTGGTAGATCGGTTGCCTGGAATACCAGTCTACAAGATAAAAGGACGGGACGGGAGGATCAGGACTTGTCATAGAAATCATTTGTTGCCTGTACCTCAGATTGATGGTATGGATATCTCCAATGATGGCTCGGCCTGCGATTCTCCATAGTCCTTAGCCGATATTCCACCTGACCTTCCTGAAACTCCTGAGAGTGATTGGACTGTGGCTCCTGAAGTTCCTAGATCACCAGTATCTTCTCCTTCAGGGAGACCTATGAACCCTCAAACTCCAGAATTCGTACCTAGATCTGTGTCTACAGATGAGCAGGGATCTAGCTCTCCTACGCCACCAGCACCATCCCCTCCCATGGCAGACAACCCTAGTTTAGGGCCTGGACATGCTAGTTTACCTCAGAGAGAGGTACGGAGAGGAGAGAGAATTAGACACCCTCCACCTATGCTGACATATGATAGTTTGGGGGACCCCAGATTTACTACTCAGCCTCATTTATACCATGCTTGGGTGGGTGCAGTGTCCACTTTGGTCAATATGTTACCAATTTTCGCTCCTGCTGGCATGTATACCTATTAACCTGTTGTGACTCTGTAAATGCAAAAGCAACCATATTGATATTGTCATTGGTAATGTTGACTGTATACTATGACTTTGTATGTCTTTGACGTGACGTAAAGATTTCACCAGAGGGAGAGTGTAGGGAACTGCCATTTCTACTAGTATATAATGTATCTGGCTTCTTTGTCCCTGCAGTTTGGCTTCAGAGACCCCAGGCATTTAGTGCAAGTTTTGTTTTGTAAATACAGTGAGTCAGACACATGTGAGGCAGAGCTGCTGGGGGGAGAGATGTGAGCAGAGCTGCTGAGACAGACATGTTATGTCTGGGGGAGTCTAAGAGCCACTTGTTCCTCTTTACTTCACAGTATATAGTTAGGTATGTGTTACCCCCTATATACTCACAGGACCTAGCTAGTAACCGTAGTTAGGGATCCATATATATATATAGTTCAGGGCAGTGATAGGTTAGGCTTCCGAAGGCCAACTAGCTAGTTAGAGGCCCGGTGGCACTAGTAGTTTAGCTGGCAGGTTAAGGACTCAGTGTTAGGGTAGTCAGGCCTGCATCTACTGCCGTCACCGTCGCCTTGTTTGCTGCCTGTGAAGAATCTCACCATCATCATCATCATCTTCTGATCGGCTGTCTGTCATCTCCTGGAAGAATCCGAGGATCCACAGTCATCCACAGGGGCCCCTGCATCTCTTCTGTTGCCTGGAGGTATTGTGCACCGGACTCTTGCTATATATCTATATATATACCCGGGTATATAACCTAAGACGGTTGAGGACTTGCTGGTTGTTGTAGTATTGCTGTGTTCTGAGTATATTTTATGTATGTATTATTACCCTGTTGATTCTTATAAAGCTACTGTTATAACCTTATGTGGTATCTGTATGTATTCTTCAGACTGTGAGATTAGTACAGTGATCCTTGTTAAGGCTACTAACTGTACTTCATGGGTAAGTCCCAGGAAGAGACCCCCCTGTAATACAGAGGCTCTATCCTGGGTGGAGGCACTGATATATTTCATATATGTTCCCACTCTTCCCTTCAGCGAAGGCTTCAGGTCCCATTATACACACAGGTCAGCGCCAGAGTCTGTTGCGGGAGGGATAATACTCATACCCCCCCCCAAATAGGGCTACACAAGTATGACAGGATCCAGGGGCCAAGGCCAGACCTGTGGAATATCCTGCCACCCTGACTATTGCACCCCGAAACTCTGAGCTATCAGGACCACATAACGTGAGTGGGGAATATTATGTACTAGTATCATGGTGGGCATCCTCCTATGTGCCAAATAGGAGCCCAGACGCACCTTAGGGCTGTAACACTGAAGTATAAGGGGCTAGGAACACCTTTCATCAAGTCTACCCTGCACCCCAGGACTTTGCTGGGTCACCAGGCGTACCCCGTTGTTTTGTATTGAAGAAACTGTTTAAGCATTTGTGCCTCCACACCCATGGAAGTAAAAGTTCAACTTTACAACCGTTTCTGTGTCTGACTCTGCACCGACAACACCAGGGCGCCCCAAACACCACCAGTTGGCACAGTATAGGGGAAGCGCCCCGGGGGAACAATCACCACCAACATTTGTGCAGCCCCCTCATCACCGGTACCGGTGGTGGTAACGTGGGACAGCACCAGCGCTGCGCCCTCGTGCCCAGAGACCGTGACAAGTCTGCGCTGTTTGCACCCCGCAATCCCAACTGCAGCGTTACCTTCCATCTGGTCACCGCACATAGAAGTCAATGGGGGGGGCTAATAGAAACAACACATTGCTACACGTTGAATGAAGGAGTTCTTCTGACACTGCTATATATAAGACTTTACCACTAACTGCACAAAATGAGACAATAAATCAATTAAAGGGGTTGTCTGCCCCAAATGGGATTTTCATACTGATGACCTATGCACAGGATAGATCATCAGTATGTGATCTGTCTGGATCCAGCTAAAAATGTTCGGGCGGTGCGTATAGCTCCACTCGTATTCAAGTTATAGGAGCAGCGCAGCAGTCCCGTCCACTGTATAGCGGTGGTTCTGGTGAACTCCAGCACTGCTTATATTACTTGTATTGGACTGCACACACCACCTGTCCATTAGCAGCTTCTGGCACTTGGAGGTTGCTAGAACAGATGATCTGTGCGGGGTCTGGGTGTCGGATCCCCACAGATCACATTCTGATGACTTATCCAGTGTGGATAGGTCGTCAGTATCAAAATTTGATTTGGGGCCAGAAAACCACTTTAGGCCGGAGCCCCACGTGGTGTTTTACAGTCTCTGCCACACATTGCGGAAAAATACACACAGCATGTCAATTATACCTATGTAAACGCTGCAGACTTTCTGTGAAAAGCGCTACGGGAAAAAACGTGATGCGTAGCTGCCGCATTTTTTCCCGCAGCGCTTCTTTGCCATAGCCTTAAGCCTCCTCCTTCTTTTCCATAGATTAACAGAAATCTATGAGTGGACCCCAAGTAAGGCTGAAGACGGATACAGATGCTATTGCAGATACAGAAACAGCCTAAATGAAGGGAAGGGGGAGGAAACATGTTTCTTTCATTTCTTAATCCATTAGTCGCTTTTCAGAAGTTATGGCTTCTTACTATAGCTGTCTATACACATTAAGCACCTAACCTGAAGTGATGGCGTATTGATCTAAAGGAGGGTTCTGAATGCAGGGATGCTCACTGTGTTCTCTATAGACAGATCTCATACATCTTAGCTGAACTGTCTACGTC
Organism: Leptodactylus fallax; assembly: GCA_947044405.1. Classification (NCBI taxonomy): domain Eukaryota; kingdom Metazoa; phylum Chordata; class Amphibia; order Anura; family Leptodactylidae; genus Leptodactylus; species Leptodactylus fallax. The sequence continues at coordinate 1,850,390 of CAMRHE010000138.1, read as the reverse complement.
TGCAGACAGCTGAGGGAAATACATGCTTAGTTTTCAACCACAAGAGAACAGAAGTTTCCAACCCATTTATTACCAACCATATCATCAGCTGAGGAATTTTAATCATCAGAATCCAGAATTATTATTATAAATCATGGATTAGCCAATAAACATGAGAGGAATGATTTAGTATGATGTCCCAAAAATGTCTCGTATGTGAAAATTGCCTTAGTAAAAGGTTACCCTGTTGTTCCATAACTGAGCCTAGGGCTAGGGCTTTGTGGCGATTTTGGCCGTGACCCCCATTGCTCAAGCAAAGATCTTTGGGCACATGATAGTAGAGGCCAAAATTGTGGCCCCAGCCTTAAAACTTAAAGAGAACTTGTCAGGTAAATGTGACACTAAACAACCAGTATGTCCATATTGACCAGTGGTTTAGTGCCCCAAATATGTCTGTCGGTGCCAGGGGTTTTAGTTAAAAAAGCCTATACTTACTAAGAGATGAGTGTTCCCGATGTCCGGTACATGCAGAGTTAGGCCTCATGCACACAACTGTTATTCACGGCTAGCACACTGACCCATTCATTTCTTTGTGTTTCAATCACTCTTTATTTAATTATATTGGGGGAGGCAAAATGGCAAAAAGGATGAATAATCGATTTTGGACTATTTTTTAAGGTTATGGTGTTTGCTGTATGAGATACAAATTTTCATAGTTCAGACATTTTGGGATGCATAATTTGTTTATGTTTATTTTCATTTGCAATAAAGGGAGGTGATTTGAATGAGTATATATATATATATATATATACAGTACAGACCAAAAGTTTGGACACACCTTCTCATTCCAAGAGTTTTCTGTATTTTCATAACTATAAAAATTGTAGATTCACACTGAAGGCATCAAAACTATGAATTAACACATGTGGAATAATATACTTAACAAAAAAGTGTGAAACAACTGAAAATATGTCTTATATTCTAGGTTCTTCAAAGTAGCCACCTTTTGCTTTGATTACTGCTTTGCACACTCTTGGCATTCTCTTGATGAGCTTCAAGAGGTAGTCACCTGAAATGGTTTTCACTTCACAGGTGTGCCCTGTCAGGTTTAATAAGTGGGATTTCTTGCCTTATAAATGGGGTTGGGACCAGCAGTTGTGTTGTTCAGAAGTCAGGTGGATACACAGCTGATAGTCCTACTGAATGGAGTGTTAGAATTTGTATTATGGCAAGAAAAAAAGCAGCTAAGTAAAGAAAAATGAGTGGCCATCATTACTTTAAGAAATGAAGGTCAGTCAGTCAGAAAAATTGGGAAAACTTTGAAAGTGTCCCCAAGTGAAGTGGCCAAAACCATCAAGCACTACAAAGAAACTGGCTCACATGAGGACCGCCCCAGGAAAGGAAGACCAAGAGTCACCTCTGCTGTGGAGGATAAGTTCATCCGAGTCACCAGCCTCAGAAATCGCAGGTTAACAGCAGCTCAGATTAGAGACCAGGTCAATGCCACACAGAGTTCTAGCAGCAGACATATCTCTACAACAACTGTTAAGAGGAGACTGTGTGCAGCAGGCCTTCATGGTAAAATATGTGCTAGGAAACCACTGCTAAGGACAGGCAACAAGCAGAAGAGACTTGTTTGGGCTAAAGAACGCAAGGAATGGACATTAGACCTGTGGAAATCTGTGCTTTGGTCTGATGAGTCCAAATTTGAGATCTTTGGTTCCAACCACCGTGTCTTTGTGCGACGCAGAAAAGGTGAACGAATGGACTCTACATGCCTGGTTCCCGCCGTGAAGCATGGAGGAGGAGGTGTGATGGTGTGGGGGTGCTTTGCTGGTGACACTGTTGGGGATTTATTCAAAATTGAAGGAATACTGTACTAGCATGGTTACCACAGCATCTTGCAGCGGCATGCTATTCCATCCGGTTTGCGTTTAGTTGGACCATCATTTATTTTTCAACAGGACAATGACCCCAAACACACCTCCAGACTGTGTAAGGGCTATTTCACCAAGAAGGAGAGTGATGGGGTGCTACGCCAGATGACCTGGCCTCCACAGTCACCAGACCTGAACCCAATCGAGATGGTTTGGGGTGAGCTGGACCGCAGAGTGAAGGCAAAAGGGCCAACAAGTGCTAAGCATCTCTGGGAACTCCTTCAAGACTGTTGGAAGACCATTTCAAGTGACTACCTCTTGAAGCTCATCAAGAGAATGCCAAGAGTGTGCAAAGCAGTAATCAAAGCAAAAGGTGGCTACTTTGAAGAACCTAGAATATAAGACATATTTTCAGTTGTTTCACACTTTTTTGTTAAGTATATAATTCCACATGTGTTAATTCATAGTTTTGATGCCTTCAGTGTGAATCTACAATTTTTATAGTCATGAAAATACAGAAAACTCTTGGAATGAGAAGGTGTGTCCAAACTTTTGGTCTGTACTGTATATATATATATATATATATATATATATATATATATTTTTTTTTTAACTTTTTATAGCCCCTCTGGGGCTAAACCTGAACCTGTGATCATCTTGCACCATAGACTACAATACGGTACTACTGTATTACAGTCTATGGGAAAATCACTACTTAATTGTTGAGGCCGCCACAGGCAAACTTCAATAGTTATATTCCTATGACAGGCCTGGGAACATTCACAAGGAGCAGACAGCTCCTGCAATATCACTGGATGGGAGCCGTCCTGGAGGATCAAAGGAACTGGAGAGGTGCGGCGCGGTACCAGGGGGGCACGGAAAGGGTATTGTGGGGGGTTAAACAGCACTAAATGCTCTACCACTGTGTCTTCACTGTGTAGAACAATGGATGCCTGATGGTTAAAATGCCCATTCTGTTTTGGAGCGGGCACCATATTTAAGGTGCCCACATCCACCATAATAGTACAACAGATGTCAGCAGGCGGTTAAAACAGCCCCAGAGTGGACAGGCTTATCATAGGCATATTTGCTAGTGGTCTGGTGTCCCTATATTTCCCTTTAAATAAGTTGTCCCATAGTTAATTAAAGCGAGTCTGTCACAAGGAAACTGGATATCAAACCAACCACAGTGCATCTATTGGACTATGTAAAGGTATGATGGTGCTTAGCATAATGTACCCTACAATGTACTGAGGCTGGTTTGATATCCAGTTTTCTAGTTAGACCAGTTTCAGACAGTCTATATTATAGGAGCCACACACTGAAGCTTAGATCATCATAGAATCCTATACACAGATACAAACCGAAAAACTGGCCTTGTTGCCCATATCCATCGGAGCTCAGCTTTCGTTTCTTAGGCTGATGCTCCACATTGCATAAACGCAGCATTTTTTGTTGCTGATTTTGTTGCGGTTTTTGGAGCAAAAGCCAAGAATGGCTACAGAAGGAATGGGAAATATATAGGAAGTTCTTATACTTCTACCTTCTGCTCAATCCACTCCTGGCTTTGGCTCAAAAGCTGCAACAAAAAAGCTGCATTTCTGCAACGTGGGGCCGCAGCCTTAAACTGCTTTGGAAAAATAAAAAACTACATTGTAAATGGTTGCTATAACATAAAATGGTCAGTTTTCCTGTCTTGATCAAGGCCTTATGCATAATAAATATTAGAGAGTCAGATCCCAGCTTACATTGTCCAATGTCATATATGAAAATGAAAGGAGTGATTATTTTTTCTTAGAACAGTTTTTATGCAGGAAACCAATGTATTTTATAGAGAAGTGAACATAATTTAATGTGATGACTAGAACTTTGGTATTTGGCCAACTCCTCCTCACCTGCAAGCATTGACCTACTGACATTAGCAAAATTTTACTCGCTTTCACTAGATCACAGCTGACTCAATGGATACACCCTACGTACAGGGAAAAATCTTGCTCTCCCATAATTAAGCAATGCTTTAATTAAATGTAGGGTGCGGGCCTAAGAGCCGTCTGTAAACTTCTGACTTCACTAGACCTACAAATTGTTCACTTTACATATATTTCAAGCTCCTGGCACTCCAGAGGTCCCAAAGATGGGGCGACAACCATCTGTAATTGATTGTCTCTTGGACAAGCCCTTTAAAAATGAGTCTGTCACAGTGTTCATCCAATCACAGCACACAGTGTTGGACTGGCCCACCAGTTACCAGAAGATCCTCTGGAAGACCTAAGCTCTAACACAATAATGGTCCTGCAAAAGATATCCAATTTGGAAGGATACTGTGGTGGATGGTATCCCCAGAAGAACTTGGTTGGCCCAAAGAACTTCAGTCCAACACTGACAGCACATATGGATTCTCTCATCCTCAGCTGTTATTGCCAGGGTAAGCCAAATTTAGTCATATACTACCTGCAGAAAATGTAACATTGCCAATGGATAGCTATTCATGAATAGGAAAGGGGTCCCTAGAGCGCTCTCACAGCTGAACCTTTCATGGTAACACGGTATCATTACAGGGAGTCTGTCAGCAGTAAATTGGTTATAAACCTAATACCAGTATCTTGTAGAGAAGATTCTATAAATATTCCTCTGTTTAGGGGTCCCAATTTCATGTAAATTGTTATCTTATTCAGATTCAAGTTAGGGGCAAGGGAATACAAGTTCTTTAGTATCCAGATATAGTATGCAGCAGCAGGAGGCAAAGCGGAGGCCGTGTTGAGCAGGAACAGGGATTGGTGAGAATAATCCAACAGGTGGTGAAATATACTGTGTGTGGGCCAATAAATGGGCAGCCCAGTGTGTGGGGACCAATGAAAGGGGCAATATAATGTGTGAGGGCCAGTAAAAGGCCAATAAATTGTGTGGGGGCCAATAAAGGTGGCATTATACTGTGTAGGGGCAGATAAAGGGGGCAATATATATAAGTATGATTCTCAGACCCCTGTGATACATGCCCCCCATAATGTGCCGAACCCCCTTCTTGGGATAAACCCTCCTTTGGATACACCCCACCCCCACCACTGGAGCTCCCTCTTGCAAATCTGGTATATATCCCTGTTTAGAGATGTGACTTAGCTAGCTTGGGCTATATTCTCAACTCCAGACTCCTGGGCAAGGCACTTTTCTCCTCATTTGCATATGATTAAAACAGCGATTTACATGAAAATGGGTCATATATATTTAGAAACTGTAGAATCTCCTCTGGCGTTTTCCGTATAGGTATAATAAGGACAGAAAGTCCTCTACGGTCTTTTCCGCAGCACTTTTTGGCTGCAGCTCCCTATGTGGGGCCTTAGCTTGAGGCTAGGCTCACATCTGCTCACATCCACTTTTGATAAAAGTGCATGGAGCGGGCCGGGAACTCCTTGGTCTGACAAAATTATTATAACTGGTGCCAGAAAACTGACATGAGTTAAATAGGAAATCTCCGCCAGTTCCTGACTGGCATAGTTTTGTATTCTGGTGCATAGAATTCAGGTGCACTTCACGCCAGTTGGGGTCTATTTTCAGACCTGTTTTGGAAATGCTAAAAATTTAGTTGGCAAATATTATAAAGAACTACATAGGGGACAGTTGCGATTAGTGCTGGGTGACTGTAGCCAGCAGCTACAGCCTCAAATACTTTAAGGCTTCGTTGACACCCATGCCCAAGTCCCAGTTGGAGACTCCATCACAATGTCTGTCTGAAAATCGACGGAGGAAAAGGACTTTTTCCTCCCCAAGTTTCAGTTTTAAAATGACAAATACCCCACGGATTCCATTATAGTCAGTGGGGTTCGTTGGACTCCATGTGTTACCTCCGATGGACCAGAACAACGCTAGTATGAACTTAGCGTAATTTGGTTAAAAATTGACCAAGGAAACATAAACAAGTGTTCGGTCTGGCTTCCAAGTTCCATGCTGTTTCATGTTATGTTCCTATTGTAGGACCTTTGTGGCTGAACCAAAAGGACAAGATTCATGTCACCCGAGTAGGCCCAGCCTTAAAAAGCTCCATATGATTGATGAGTCTTTTGGGTGAGTTTTCTATAGAGTTAACCTGATCACTTTACTCATTAGAAGTTCTCAAGGTGTTGGAACTTGAAGACAGGAATGCTGCATGCTGTGGCAGGGTCAGGGTATATCTATGTGTTTTTTTAGTTAAAATGTTTATATGACTATAAGGCTAAGGAAATTCTAAAATAGTCACGTTAGACACGAAGACGACATCTACTGTGATATGCCTGACGAGAAAGGCTTGATTTCCATATTATGATTTTCATGTGATTTATGTGACTTTCTCATCCATCTTCATAGAAGTCATTTGGAATGTTGTGATACTATTGTATGACAGTGTTTTATGTCCATCAACATCTAGGGCAGGGGTCAGCAACCTTCGGCACTCCAGATGCTGTGAAACTACAACTCCCAACATGCTCCATTCACTTCCATGGGAGTTCCTAGAACAGCAGAGCAAGTATGCATGCTGGGAGTTGTAGTTTTACAACAGCTGGAGTGCCGAAGGTTGCCTACCCCTGATCTAGGGCGTACTGCTACTCTCGTGCCTAGCCCATGTCACATTTGTTTAGGTAACGTGTCTGGCTGGGGGTCATAGGCTTATTTAGAAGTACAATTATACAATTACCACATTTTTTTGGTGTAATTGCATAGAATGGTTTCAGACCATTCAGTTTTCAGTTGCTGAAAAGCCTGAGAGGCTTTTTGTAAGTTAAAGGGTCTTCCAGCCTGAAGCATTCATCACCTATTCACTGGATAGGTGATAAGCGCAACACAGGTGGTGGTCTGACCATTGGCAGTCTGATCTGCAAGACAGGTGGTGGTCCGACCACTAGGAGTCTGATCTGCAAGGCAGGTGGTGGTCCGACCACTAGGATTATGATCTGCAAGACAAGTGGTGGTCCGACCACTAGGATTATGATCTGCAAGACAAGTGGTGGTCCGACCACTAGGATTATGATCTGCAAGACAGGTGATGGTCCGACCACTAGGAGTCTGATCTGCAAGACAGGTGGTGTTCCGACCACTAGGAGTCTGATCTGCAAGACAAGTAGTGGTCCAACCACTAGGAGTCTGATCTGCAAGACAAGTAGTGGTCCAACCACTAGGAGTCTGATCTGCAAGGCAGGTGGTGGTCCGACCACTAGGAGTCTGATCTGCAAGACAAGTGGTGGTCCGACCACTAGGAGTCTGATCTGCAAGACAGGTGGTGGTCCGACCACTAGGAGTTAAGACAGGAGCTAGCTGGAGCAGATTTCTGTTTTGGCACACGGACTCCGAAGGATGCACCTTGTCAGGCGCAAACTCCGATGGGTCAGTAATTATAGATCATCCCTGTAATATTCTGTCAAAATTGTCACAATTTGATGATTTAGGATAGGGCTACACAGTGACATGTGTTTAAATTTCAGACTAGTCATTCAGCCAAAAACTTTCTTAAGACTTATCTGTGACATGCTGCCATGCGACTATTTTAGTTTTTTGATTTGGCTATAAGAAAAAAAAAAAAACCCTTGTGACTTGCTTTACTGTCTATACTAGCATAGTTCTCAAAAATCCAACAGTGTCGAGTTCAGGACTGTGGTATCGGAGTTAAAGTCAGGTTTGGGTGAAGTCAGAGTTGGAAAAAAGGCACCAACTCCAACTTCAAAATAAAATGATGATTTTTTTTTTTTATTCTATTACACAAATATTGATATTGTATGATAATTAGATAAATAGTTTGTTACATATTTACTTTCATAGGAATCAATCACTAGTTTTTTTCCTTCGGACTGACCATTTATAAAGGAGTCAGAGCTGGACCAGGAGTCAGACTCGGTGGTTTGGCCTATCGTCTCCACAGCCCTGTTTGAGTCACAATTTGTAAGGTCTCATAGACAGTTATTAGACCAGAGCTACACAGTAACTTTGGCCACGACTTCTGTCACATGACCAGAGATCGCCCTGTTGCCCTGTGACTCCTTCACTAATGTAAGTGAGCTGTGACTGTGAATTATATGTCACTTTATATTTGCCGACTAGAACTCGTATTATTGTTGGAGTCGCAGGGCAACATGGCGATCTTTAGTCATGAGCCAGGATTCGGCATGTAGATCCAAAATTGTTGTGCCATGCCATGTAGGCCCTATTAGGTTCACACTAGCGTTCGGGTCTCCATCGTTGAGGCTGTGTGGGGACCCAAAAAACGTAGAGCCTGTCCGATAGTAAACGGTTAACTGCGGACACCTGCGAACCCCATAGACTATAATGGATTCCGGCGGAGAGAAAAGTCCCCCTTGCAGGACTTTTCTCTCCGTCCAATTTAAGTGGAATCTGAGGCGGGGTCTCCTATGAAGACTCCAACGCAGATGTGAATCCAGCCTTAGGGTAGGTCGCCACGTAGCTTTTTCACGGTGAGAAAAACCGCGGCAAAAACACATTGCAGTTTTTCCCACTGTGCTTTTCACAAAGTCCGCAGAGTTTTCTGCTTTCTGCTTCAATTATACCTATAGGGAAACCGCCGGCGTTTCTGTTGGTATGATTGACATGCTGCGATATCTAAAAACGCGCCAGTTTAGGAAATCGCAGCATTTCTGCTGCTCGTATATTTCTACCATGTGTGGATGGGACGTTTACACAACATGGAGCTCCAAGTTCGGCTTTCTAGGATTTCCACCCATAGTCCTAAACCATACTAATACATTACTGGTTTCCTATTGAGATTGCTTCTATCTCATAAAATCAGTTCATATGAAGTGCAATAAAATAACGCAGATGAGAGTATGCTCTTTGTGACCAGGACTTGATATTATAACCAGTAACTCTTTCCTGGCTGGTTAAGTCTATAGTGTTGATAGCAGATCAGACTGCACAGTCTAAACACTGGCTGCCACGTGACTGCACCTAGAACGTGCACCTTGTGCTAAGTGTCAATCATGCGGGGAGGGGGCGTGGCTTCCAGGTGAGCGCCGGCAGGCGTGGCAGCGCTGCGTCTAGCCACACCCCTCCCGTGTGCTGGGCGTGGCCTGTACAGGTGAGGGAGGACGAGAGCCGATTGCAACAATTACAGGAAGAGAGAGAGAGAGAGAGAGAGAGAGAGCTCATCCTGCGTCAGGAGAGACATGAGCCCTGATAGGAGTGTCTGCCCCGCACCTCACATATAGCCATACACACGGTAGGGTTAGGAGGACACTGAGGTGGGTGAGTGCGACTACTATGTGGACTGTGGAGAGTGTGTGACAACCATGTCACTGCTGTGTGGCACTGTTGCTGCAGGGTGTCAGAGTGTGCCCTGTGACTGGGGGAGGCATATATGTGCATGACACTGCTGCCTATGCCTTACCTGTATTGTGAGTGTCAGGTGTGGAAAAAGTAGTCAGAGACCAACACCTAGTCATGGGAACATATAGAAATCCAAAATGACACCCATGACATGGTAGGATATAGCGCCTGTTAGATGACGGGTGTATACAGTTACTCTGCGGTTATTCTTAATAGGCGATTGTCCATTGTGTGGATATTTACGCTATATAACTGTGGCCTAAGACACCTATAACCTGCTAGAATCCACTGAAAACACGTTTGGACACATTGTAAATACTGGACGGTCTTCCATTTGGTTGAACTCAACTGGGCCCTCTGTAGTTCTTCCTGTCAATAAGCCGGTAAAGAAGAAAAGTCAAGATGTCTGTAGAAAAGAGACTGAAGAAGCTGGAGGACGTGGTTCTCAAAGGCCCCTATGGATGTGACTGTGATTCCCTCAGTGTGGAGACCCTTCTAGACGTTTTAATCTGCCTGTGTCAAGAATGTAACACTACGCCAGCTCTTCGACGGGACAAGAATGTGACAGAATTCCTGGCCTGGGGTAAGAGACTGCGTGTAGACCTGAGCTGTAGTGAGTGTGAATGTACGCTGGGGCAGATGTTTGGGTTATATTGTGTTAGGTTTGGGCGGGGGGTGTTGTGGGTACTGTGCATATTATATCATTCCAGGGAACTATGGGGTGTTAAAATATACATTGGTCTGGCAAGATGTGAATAATTTCCATTGCGTCAAGTTTTTGAGGTTTAAGTTTAGATTCACATGACCATGGGTAAAAACTGCTGTGGAAATGTTTTTTTATGGTCGTTTTGCACCCAAGGGGCGCCCATTTTCACAGATCCCTCATTGGAGACAAAAATAGAACTTGACCTTTATTTTTATAACAGACCGTCAAAATATTGTTCCTGTGAATAGCCCCCGTTCACTGTGAAATTATTGCGCCCATGTGACAGCCGTTAAAAAAAGAAGAAAAAAATATATAGGGTACCCATGTCATGACTGCTTTAAGAAATATGTTATGAAGTGGCTCATGTGAAGATCTGGTGTGCACAAAAATTGGCACCCAAATTGAGTATTTATGATTTGAGCGTCCTGATCACCCGCCCACCCTGGCCGATTGACAGCATTCTCTGCACACACACTGCTGTACGGAAAGCTGTCAATTAGCCCATGTGTGGCAGGCCCACTACTTGGAGTTAGGCCTCATTCACACTTCTGTATTTTGGTTATTTTCCATCAGTTTTTGTATCCTGTGGATATTCCATCAATGTCTAGTGTGTGGGGGACGGGACCTCTCTGATGTAACAGTGTATTCCTATGGATGGCAACTGTACAAGACTGGTACAGTCATGTGGTTTGAATGTAAAGTGTGTCCTATTCTTCATCATGGCATATGCTGCGTGATGCATACAGTGCAGTTTTAGCAGCTTTAGATCCCCTTTTTTTTTTTTTTTTTTTTTTCTTTTAAATATAGGTCATCTGCATTTATTAAATCGGCAGAGATCTGACTTCTGGCATCACCACAGACCAGCTCTTTGCAGAAGCCATGGTGCATTGGAACTAGCACCAATCTGTACACCCTAGTTCTGATGCTGGTACTAGTTCCAGAGCTAACAATAGGTCATCAGTATTAAAATCCTGGAATACCACTTTAAGCTAAGGCAACAAATATTGGGTCAGTCAGGGATATCCGTTACAGACCCACCTGCGGCAAAAAGCGGCTGGATTTTGCCATGTCTTTTAGCCGGGGTTTTTTTTTTTTTTTTTTGGCAGCTGGTCCTGGTTTACAACCTGTGTTTTTTTTTTTGTTTTTTGTTTTTTTTTTCTGCAGTGTGTGGATGGGATTTGTTGAAATCTCAACCACTACACTGTTACTGTACTTCATTGCAGGTTAGCCACCGTATATTCTTCAGCAACCAACCTGCAACATGTGTCCCTAGCTTTATGGGTTTTCCCAACAAAGCAAGTTATCCCCTACTCATAGGATAGGGGATAACTTGCAGATCGGCAAGACCCCCCTCTGATCAGGAGAAAGGCGTTCTTCATTCATTTAAATGGGTGTACAGGAGATCTAAGTAAAGTGTTTGTCTATCTCCTGCAATCCCATTGAAATGAATGAAGAGATGCATGTGTGATGCCCGACCAGAGTTCCATGATCTGTTTTTCTGATCATTTGGGGTCTGAGCAGTTGGACCCCACTGATCTGCAAGTTATCCCCTGTCCTACGAATACAAGATAACTTGCTTTGATGGGAACCACTTTAAGGTGCATTTCACATGAGTGCATTGCCTGTGCATTTTTACAACCATGTGTAACTGACCTGAACTCACAGCCTCATAATATTTTGACTCAACTGTGCCCAAGCATCATAGGGATCTGTAAGCACGTGAGTCGATATCGGGAGATCTGTGGTTGGGTCAGGACACTCAGCTGTAATTCAGATGCAAAAATGTATCTGTAATAGCCTTGTGTGAATGAGGCCCATTGTCCCAGTAGTGATAAGGACTATGGGTGATGTGTATGAGTCGTCCATGGAGCCATCGATTTTGTGTATTACCACATCATAGGGATCTGTAAGCATGTGAGTCGATATCCGGAGATCCGTGGTTGCGTCAGGACACTCAGCTGTAATTCAGATGCAAAAATGTATCTGCAGCAGTTAAAAAGAAAAGTATTGTTTTCCTGTGATGCCTCAACTTATTAAGGGGTAAATCAAAGCAGCCGGTAGGGCGTGACATCTTGTCATGTTGTGACATCACTGTCACCCAACCTGTCCCCTGACCACAGTTTGGTATCGGTATCTATGAAATTCTCATGGTTCAGACTGGTCTGTCAGGCTTCTACATATCTTGTATTTGTCTATTGCTCACATGTGATCTGTAGATTTGGCGCTCCATCTTCAGTATCTCTTCAGTCTAGGTGTACACCTAATCTTCAGGGAAATCCTAGTGACATGGTATTCTTGTGCACATGAATGGTTAAGCTGAGTGTGTGAAGGAGACTATTATGTTTCATATATTGTTACTTTACTACAACAAAATAAGCTACATTGTAAATAAATGAACCTGGTAATGTTTAGACTCTGTTCACACCTGTCGCAGATTCCATCAGTAATGCCAGAAAAAACAGCATAGGTGCTAAAATGACACCACTATAGTTAATGGGGTGTGATGTGCATGTACTGGTAGTCTGGATGGCTCCATTCACATCATGTTTGTATCCCTATAAGTTTTCATTGGCCAAACTTGTATATGGAGTTGGATACATCTGTGACATGAATCTGGCCGTGGAGTTTGAGTCGGGGCCGGTTTTGGGCTGCGTTGGGAAAAAAGTTACTGACTCAATGATTTCTAATTGTTATACAATTATTAATATTGTATAGTTTGTTTAGATTTACTTTTGTAGGAATACAATTCCTGGCTTTTTTGTGAATTGGGCTACATTCACACTCTGCACAGGGGTGTCTGTTGTTCTGGTCCTCCAACAGACTAAAACAACGGCTAAACGAACCGCTAAAATAGCGCACACATAAGGAGCCCGATGGAGCCCAATAACTATACTGGGATCCCTCTGTCAGTTTTTACTGAAAGCACTGGACAGAAAAATTGTGCGTGCGGGACTGTTTGTGTGTGTGTTGTGTGTTTTTTTTGTTTTTTTTTTTTTTGTTTTTTTTCCAGCGGTTTAGGCAGAAACAGTGAAAGAGACTCCGACACAGATACGAACGCAGCCTAAGAGGAGTTTCGTAGCGTCTGTCTGGCTGTGGCTGTCAGCCATTTATGGAGGAGTCAGAGTCTGGCTGTGGAAAATCGAGAAGTCTGTGCTTTGGCCTAGTGACTCCACAGCAACTGGCATGTGGAATGTAAAGGAATATAGATATAACCTGAGGCCAGTTGCAGACAAGCCTGTTTCGGGTATTTGTCCCAGCCTGACCTCAGGATTACTGATCCAAATTTGCAGCACTTTAGGAATCTATAATGCTGTCTGTTCTGGCCAATAGACCAGAGGTTGGGCCGGGACACTCATTCATAATACAGATGCAGAAATGTTTCCTATAATACATTTGTTTCAATCTGGTTTAAGGTCGGGGCCCCATGTAGTGTAAACACCGCAGCGTTTTTCAGTACCGGCAGTCCCATCCCTGCTAATCCCATCCACACACTGCAGAAAAATATCCGCAGCGGACATGCTGTGATCTCAAAAACCACTGCGTTTCTCTTTAATGGAAGCATGTCAACTATACCTACTGAAACACTGGCAGTTTCCCTATAGGTATAATTGAAGCAGAAAGTCCGCAGAGATAAAAGTCTGCGGACTTTCCACCGTGCTTTTTGGCTGCGACACGCTACGTGGGGCCTTCTCCTAAAGGACCTGTTACACTGGCTGATGACTTGGGTGCCATTTACCAAAATGCCATGTCAGTCAGTGTTTGTTTAGCTCTGTTTATATGGAGAGATTCTCAGCACTGTACAGTGGGTACGGAAAGTATTCGGACGCCTTTAAATTTTTCACTCTTTGTTTCATTGCAGCCATTTGCTAAAAGCAAAAAAGTTAATTTTATTTCTCAGTAATGTACACTCAGCACCCCATCTTGACAGAAAAAAAAAACAGAAATGTAGATATTTTTGCAAATTTATTAAAAAAGAAAAACTGAAATATCACACGGTCATAAGTGTTCAGACCCTTTGCTCAGTATTGAGTAGAAGCCCCTTCCTTTTGAGCTAGTACAGCCAGGAGTCTTCTTGGGAATGATGCAACAAGTTTTTCACATCTGGATTTGGGGATCCTCTGCCATTCTTCCTTGCAGATCCTCTCCAGTTCCGTCAGGTTGGATGGTGAACGTTGGTGGAGCCATTTTCAGGTCTCTCCAGAGATGCTCAATTGGGTTGAGGTCGGGGCTCTGGCTGGGCCAGTCAAGAATGGTCACAGAGTTGTACTATCTCAAAAGGGGCTTCTACTCAATACTGAGCAAAGGCTCTGAATACTTATGACCGTGTGATATTTCAGTTTTTCTTTTTTAATAAATTTGCAAAAAATCTACATTTCTGGTTTTTTTTTCTGTCAAGATGGGGAGCTGAGTGTACATTAATGAGAAATAAAATGAACTTTTTTGCTTTTAGCATATGGCTGCAATGAAACAAAGAGTGAATACTTTCCGTACCCACTGTATGCGCCCAAATAATTGTTAATACGATCATTCTGGCACATACACTTTTATTTTTAGTTTTTCTGCCATTTTTTCCCATCCCATAGGCAGCCAACAATGTATCGTCTTTAATGCTGGATAAAAGATGCAAATGAATGTTTACAAGGAGCAATGATCGGGCGAATGGGTATCTTTCTGAGTGCTCATTCCCTAACCTCTGCCCATGTAGTAGGGTCTTTTGAGTGAGTCCTCACCATAACTGCCAATGAGTGACTGTGATGCCTATGGGAACCACAGTGGTGGGAATTTACTAATATTAACATGACTGTTTTCTGGTGCAGAAGTGGCACATTTTTGGCACATAGATGTTTACGGCAAAAATGCACCACTTTTTCCATTTTCCCGACCTGCTTGGCACTTTACAGAGATATGGGCAGGATAGGGTAAGGATCAAGGCAGGTCATGGTGGAGACGTCTTGACCCAACAAATTTTCTATAAGTTGCACAAAGTTTTACCTAAAATCTACAACAGTCCCTAACATAGATTTCAATTCTGGCACACGGGACCTCCTGTGGTGTACCATAATTTTAAGAGGATGGAACCTCTAATAATTCTGGCATATCTGTTGTCAGTGCACACAATATTATGACCTGTGTATCATGTGCATTCTCCCATTGACAATGGATGCAGCTTTTCATCTTGTGCGAAACATCATGTCTGTGCTTTTTGTGTGCGCTGTGGCACTAAGGCTGTGTTCACATCTTGTGTCAGAGCCTACATTGGACAACTGAAAATTGGTGGAGAAAAAGTCTTGCACAAAGGACTTTTTTTTTTTTTTTTCAAAGTACATATTCCACATACACTTTGTGTCTCAAAAAGCAGAAAAAAAGCAGTGTTTTGCCCTATTTCAGGGCTTTCTTTGTGATAGTTGTAACTCCACTTACCCTGGAACATTACAACTATGCAGAAAAAATTGGACAGCATTGACGGACGGTATAATGGATGACCATCCGTAACCATCCATCATGCGTCCATTAACCATAGACATTAAAGGGGTTGTCCAGCCCATTAAACTTTTAAATCAGCTGGGGGCATTGAAAAAAAAAAAAAAAAAAATTCATACTCGCCTGTCTCTGATGTTCCAGTGTCCTCCTGGTGAAGTCCGTCCTTCTGCTGAACTGGTTTCTTCCAGAGCTCCACTGAAGCTGCTGATTGGCCGCAGTGGTCACGTGATCGCTGAGGGCAATCAGCGAATGGCATGTGATGTCACTACCTGTGACATCATGGGTCTCTTCCTGAGGCCGCTGATTGGCCTCAGCGGTCATGTGACCGCTGAGACCAATCAGTGGCTTCAGCAGAACTCTGGAAGAGACCCCTTCAGCAGACCAGACTGCACCGGGAGGACACTGTAGCATCGGAGACAGGTGAGTATTAATTTTTTTTTTTTTTTTTTCAATGCCTCCGGCTGATTTAAAAGTTAAAGAGGTTGTCCAAAAAGACACCAGACCCTTCACATCATCATAAGTCCGTTATTTTGGACGTTCCCCGTTTTATCACCTCCAAAATAATAGACCTGTGATGGATTTGATGAAAACGGACGCTAACAGACCCAGGACAAATCCCAGTGAAATCAATGGGATTTTTAACGGATTTTTGACGGATCTGTTGGTGTCAGTTGTTAACGTTTTCTGACAAATGCTAACAACGAACACTAACAATGGTAGTGTGAACACCCCCTTACTAACAAAGTGAAGATCTGCCACATTTCATCAGCCACTGGCTTTGATTCCCCAAGTCAGCCAAAAAAGAATATCAGATGTTTGTACAATTGCTCATTTCACATGGATTCCTATACTTTTTGTATTGTCAAGCCTAGGTTGCAATACAGTTGAGTGGTGCTCATATGTCTTATGTAGGTGCTCATAGTCCCACCCAGCTGCTATTCATGGAAGTGACAACTGGATTTATAAAGTGATGAATTGCAGTTTCTTCATAGTCCCAAGGGGGATGATATTGCAGATTGTAGGGTGGACTGCACAGCGGGGTGCTCACTTTTTGAAGAGCTTATTGGGCAGTATGGACCAGTACATTGGTATATTCCATAATGCAACCACATACTAGCACATAGGAAATGTATAATGGACTTCATACAGATGGTATCCTTGATCACAATAGAGTCCAGTGCTAATCTCTATTGGTGGGCCACATTATAAAATAGTGTGGAGCAGTCAAAAAAAAAAAAAAATCTGCCTACAAATTTTTCCTTTCTCTGTGTCTCTTCATCTTTAGGTTTGTTGTATGCGTTTGATAAACCTTCTTTTGATTCTCTGGGCTCCTTCGGTTTGTACTCGGAATCCTAAATGTTTCTGCCTTAGTTCTTAAGTTTGTTACGTTAAAAAAAAAAAAAAAAAAAACCTAGGTTTCTGCCGCCTGTCCTTCAAGTGATGTGACAGAGCTTGTTTTTCAGGTAGAACATGTCCATGCAAAACCCTAGAGAATGTGCACTTCTCTAACCAACTTCTTGAGGCCTTAATGAAAAATCTTTTGGATTTATGGCTGCGTGACTTTGTAGATCAGATGCAAGTAAATAGGCTCTTACAGTCTGACTCTCATTATAGCACCATACTTCTTAAGATATAGTTGTATTTTAGAGATTTCATGGTCCGTCTAAAGTCGAATATGACTCTGGTGCATTGTAATGGGATTAAGTGAACCTGTAACCTCTACACAGAAGTCTTTTTAGTAGTAAAATAGAATTAGATGGTAGTTATTGTAATTTTTCTTATTGCACAAAAGGCAACAAGTGGCATTTTTGGCAACAAAGACCCTTGCGTGCGCCAAAAATTACAACTGGTGTACAAAGTTGATATATCAGCCCCTATGTTTACTGTATGGAGGTTGTATGAATCACAAAGCGGGTCTTCAGGAGTGAGATTAAGACTAGATTTGCCTTGTGAGTTTGACCTCCTGTTTGTACCGAAAAACTGTATGTATCAGAAGATCTAAAAGGATGTCAGTGCTCCAGAGGGGAGCACATAACTTCCCAATAAAGTTGTTTTTCTTTAATATATTATTCTTCACAATGCTCAGTATTTGCAAGCAATCATTCATGATCGCTGACGGCAGACTTCTGTTTCCCGAAATTGAGATCAGCCTTGCTGAATAATTTCATCTGTGACCGGACAGAACTACATGTGTACGACTTGATCATTTCGCACTTTGCTAAAGCCCTAGGAACATGATGCCAATTATTTTATTTTATTCAATCTTTCCAGGTGGTGAAATATATCATTTTATTCTAATCTGTCTTTTTATTTTCTGATTGTAGATTTTTTTTTTTTTTTTGTACATCTTTCCTGAGAGCCCTTGCTCTGTTAACAGAATTTGCTGATATGCTTTACAGCATAGTCATGGCCGTAGGCAGCAATAGTCTGGAACTGACTCAGTGAGGTCTATGGGTTTTTTTATTTTTATTTTTAATACTTGCTCTGTGGGGGGAGGGGGTAGATAAACTGTGTCAACTGTGACAATAAAACTATTGTCATTATTTGATGCAGTGATGGGTTAGTGATGTTATCTATGGAGGTGTTCTCTTCTATTGTAATCCTGTCTGTGATATAAATGAGATGACTGCTGTAAAGAAAACCCCCTACAAAATTGGCAAGCCTTTTATTCGGCAGAGTGGAAATTGCCGGCTATAGTACTTAGTGGGCATTTTTTTTTAAATGCCCATAGTGACATGGAAAATTGAAACATTTTTATTTAAAAAAATAATAATTTTTTTTCACATAAAAACTTGGTTTAAAAAAAGAAAAAAGGGGAGGGGTCATTTTCTGGTGACACATTCCTTTTTAATTTGACTCCCTTATCGACATTTTATCTGCCATATTGTATGAAAGATCCCACAGATGACTGACCGGCTGCAATGTGGCTGATCACTATCTTGTATTTGGTCAGCAGGCAAAAAAGTGTATTTTTTTTTTTTTTTTTATAATGTACATGGAAAAACACTAGGATATATAACGTCTGTTGTTTTATAGCATGAACACAGCCTAAATAAAACTCTCTGATGTCCATATTTAATTTGATGGCAATATTTATTATTATCAATGCAATAGGGTTGTCTTCTGCTGATCCCCTGGAACCCATAATTGTTTTAGAGCGTTGGCACACTAGAGGATCCACTTGTAGGCCACTCTGATCCCACCACCAATATCATATGCTCATCTAGAACTATAAGGTGAGAATATTTTTGTATCCAATATGCAGAGAGAGCCGACTTAGGCCCGGTTCACAACTGCATTCGGGTTTCTATTCGGGGAGTCCGCTTGGGCACCCCCTAAACGGAAAACTATACGCATAAAAAATTGGTTTACCTGGGAAACCCGCGGACCCCATAGACTATAATGAGGTCCGTGTGGTTTCCGCACAAAACATGTGGAGAGGTAAGTGCTGCTTACAGCAATTTCTTCTCCGCTTTCTTCGTGCAGAAACCACACGGACATCTTTATAGTCTATGGGGTCCGTGGGTTTCCCAGGTAAACCGCTTTTATTGCGTATAGTTTTCCGTTCGGGGGGTCTCCAAGCGGACTCCCCGAACACAGATGTGAACCCGGCCTTACAAGACTTTTGTTAGATGCAGGCAAAGCAATAGCTACTTGAGCATTACAGCAGGACACCCCAGTATGGGCCTGGGTAAGCGCACCTTATGGGTGTTTTCAGACATGCAGGTTATTGTTTGTCCTATAATTAGTGGTGTCCTTCTTTGCAAATCACTTGTTAGGATATTTTTTTTTCAGCTGCAGACGCTGCTTATTAAACATCAATTAGCATGCGAACCGGTTTGATTATATGTCTGCGTGTAAATATCTTTTTACAGAGTATATAAACTTGTGTGTATATGGGTGTATACATGTGCATGTATCTGATCAGTTTAGTGCTCTCCATATAGTTATGGAGGTAAAAATAAGTTTTACTGATGCTTGCCACTGCTCACATACTTGCCTTGTGTTAACTGTTTATTGGCTGTTTAGGATGTTTCTTCAGATTAGCCTGTTACAAAACTCCATTTTTAGACTAACAGTATAAATCAACTCTAAAATAGAGTAGCTTTGGAGATAGCAGCATCAATTTCGAGTTCCAGGTTGTAACACCATCACCACCACCTTTATTTTCCGTGTAGAGATGCAGGGTACAGCTCCCAATAGAGAAGCAAGGGAAACAGGATTTCACAGAAAGGAGCCAAAAATTAAAGTATATTACAAAAATTATTAATGGCAGAGAAAATCAAAATTTTTTAAAAAGTTTAGTTACGCCTTTAAAAGTAACCTGTCAGCAGGTTTGGGGATGCTGAAACTGGCTATGCCTTGTCTGTCTACCCTGACGCTAGATTCACTCCTGCGTTCGGGTTTCTGTTCAGGGGGTCCGCTTGGGGACCCCCCAAACAGAAACCTAATCTGCTTAAAAAAGCGCTTACCCACGGACCCCATAGACTATAATGGGGTCTGCCGGATTCTGCATTTTTAAAGCGGGATGGGGAATGGAATCCCTGAGCGGAGACCAAGCGCTAGTGTGAACCTAGCCTTACGGTGTTTAGATAAGGGGGAATTTATCAAGACCTGCATGTAGTCTGCTGATCTTGATAATCCCTGAGGCTGCAGAGGATGCACCTCATTTATGACTAGGTGCACGCCTTGTCATAAATCAGGCGGGTCCTCCAGCAGGGCTGTGCGCCTGCACTAAAATCTCAGTTTTCATGAAACATTAACACCTTAAAGTATCATAAGTGATCATAAATCTGCCAGGGTCAGTTCCCTCACCCACACTACATCCCTCATGACACCCTTTTCAGGAAAGTAGTAGTGGCGACTTAAAAGATTAAAAAAAAAAAAATTCAAAAAAAATTCTTTTTTGTACAAAACCATAACTTGGGCATAAAATTGTGACTTTTTATAAATTTCTCGCTATATTTCTTACCGAAAGGATGCTCCTGGCGCATTCACGTTATGTTGATGAAGTCGACGTCACTGCACCTCAACTTTACTGTGGCTGCATTTCAGAATGAGCGCAGGTGTACTGACCTCGGCTTCATTAGAGAAATGCGCATGCGCTGGGAGCACAAGAGAGGAGTCTGAAGAGTTGTAGACTTCTCTTGGTAAGTATTAAAGTTTTTTAAGTTAAAGGACCCCAAGGTGGACGTACTTGACATAGGCCGGTATGAGACCCTAAACCTGCTGGGGGTGTAGTGTCCCCAAACTTGGTAACAAGTTCCCTGTAAAGGGTATCCGCCCAGGCAGGTACTCCTGTAGTCAACTGAACAGAAGATTGCGGGGGGACATAAGGCACACATTTTACTGCTGCCCTAAGTAGAAAATTTTTGCTCGAAATTTTATAGAAGTACTAAGCAGATCGAAATCCTCTAGCTGTGAGAAAAAACAAAACCAAAAAACGCTCATTGTTGGCTGCTGCAGACATATGTAACGCTAGGTTCACACTATTGTTCAGGTTTCTGTCCTTCGGGTCAGCTTGGGGACCCAAAAGATGGAAACACTATCTGCTTAAAAAGTGGTTACACGCAGAAACTTGTGAACCCCATAAACTCCTGCTTACATTTTTTAAGCGGAATGGGGGACGCAATCCCCGACTGCAGCCTTACCTTGTCACTGTTTCTCACTTGAATCTAGGGCTGTGGTATTGGAGTTGGAGGGGGGAAGTTACCAACTCCGTCTTCAAAACAAAATTTATTATTTTAAATTCTACAAATATTGGTGTTGTATAATGAATTAGATATATAGTTTGCTGGATGTTTAATTTCATACAAACTTAATCACTGACTTTTTTCCCCTCGTGCATTAGAGGAGCTTTTACTGCATCTGTCTGACCATTTGTGAAGAAGTCAGAGTTCACAGCCCTGCTATGGAGAGCTGTAATTTGATGTTTCTGTGAGCTGCTCTCTGTTTTGATAGCCCAAGATGTTTTTCTGTTCAGAGTGAAGGAAATGGGGAGCCTGATAAGTGCAGAGAGAGGCATTTTTCTCTAAGATATATTACCAAGTTTCTTACATTCGCCTGCGCTATTGGGCGGCCAGTTCAATGTGATATCCGTCATTACTTGGAGAATATAGGGTAGAAAAGTGAGATGTGCTTTTAAGATGTGCTTAAAAAAGTGTAATAGACTGTATAAAAGTATAATACATAAAGTGAAATACAGACTACATATCCAAAGGATAACAATAAAAACTGGTAAATAAATAGTTGCTCTTAATGTATTTCATGTATTTAGCAGATCGTATGGTTATCATTTGTATATGAATTTTTGCAGTCACTGACTATAGTATATACCGTGCGTGCCTGGGCCTATGCCTAGTGTACAGCCAGGAGCCGGGACACACAGACCTGATCATATTTAGACTCCTATGTAGAACTCCCTCCCTTCTTCCCAAGTCTTGGTTTCGGTACAGGCGTCTTGCTTCCCTAACAATTTTGCCGGATATCAGGGTGATACTCAACATCTCAGTCATTTAGAGGAATGCAGTAATATGGGATTACATACCCTCAGGGTATCTGCATAATTTAACCCTCATTGTGCAGGTATACATTCACACTGGTCTGGTATGTTCTCCATGGGATTCATTGTCAAATTTGCAAAATAATATTTGCAAATGTGATATACCGGCATTCAGCCTTTCTTTATACCATCACTGCCTTGTTTTATCTCATATAATTTGGTTAGAAAAACAGGACATCCAAAAACGAATCCATATTTATGTATGTATACAAGATATCACCTGTATGCAGATAACGCCTAGAGCCCAATATCCACTAAACTTCTGTAATATTTCTAATTGTCTTCCCATGGTGGACTTGTACTTTAAACTGAATTTAGACAAAGCTAAGCACCTTATTGTTTCTCTTTACCTTATACTAAACTAACAAAATAAATAAAAAAATAAATAAATATCCCAGTTTTGCTAGGTTCACACTAGGGCTCGATTGTTTCCGTTCCAGAGTTCGCTTTAGGCTAGGTTCACACATACTCAACTCTGTTGAGCTTTTCTCTCCGCATTTTTCGCCCTTTTTGGACGGACCCAATTAGTCTATGGGGTCCATGGGTTTTCGCAGATAACCGTTTTTTTTTTTTTTTTTTTTTAAGTGGATTAGGTTTCTGTTCGGGGGGGTCCCCAAGTGGACCCCCCGAACAGAAACCCAAACGCATGTGTGAACCTAGCGTTAATCAGCGGAGAGAAATGTTCTGCAAGGAGGACTTTTTTTTCTCTGCCAATTTCTGTATAAAATGATTGGAAACCCGGCAGACCCCATTATTGGCTATGGGATCCGTGGGTTTCTGTGTGTAACCACTTCTTAAGCAGATAGGGTTTCCGTTTTTGCAGTGGTTCCCAAACTTTCTGATGACATGACCCACTTTTGTGCAAAACTGGTGTGACCAGGACCATATGAACCCTAGGGTAAATGGTGTGCTTGACTGGACCCCGTGGAGTTGGAGGGGCCCCGATCAAGTGAGACAGTCCTGCATTTTGGGCAGCAGGTTGTGAATTCATTTGGAGAGTTGAATACATTGGGGGCGCACAGAGCCATTAGCTTCTTGCGTCACCATTCAGGATGCGGCTCCATGGGAATGGGACTAGATGAACATTAATCTATTTGTACTGTGATATAACAAAACAATAATTTTACTGAAAGATCGACGGAAATAGAAGTATATGTTGCAGCAATGCGTATAGCTTGTATTAGTTGTAAAGTTCTTATCCTTG
This sequence comes from Leptodactylus fallax, assembly GCA_947044405.1. Lineage (NCBI taxonomy): Eukaryota > Metazoa > Chordata > Amphibia > Anura > Leptodactylidae > Leptodactylus > Leptodactylus fallax. The sequence continues at coordinate 1,827,279 of CAMRHE010000138.1, read as the reverse complement.
GGATAGGCCACCAATATTAGATCTGTGGGGGTCTGACAGCTGGGACCTACACAGATCAGCTGTTAAGGTACAGTGCTGCTCCTAGTAATGTTTACATGCCAGAGCCATGCTGTTCAGTGACCAGACCATGTGTAGCGGCAGGTTTAGGGACAGTAGCACTGTCACATACACTTCAATGGGATACCGTTGCAGTACATAAAGCTTCTGCTACACATCATACAGTCAGCGACCAGCACAACTCCTGACATATAAACATTACTGGGAGCAGCTCTATCCTAGAACAGCTGATATGCAGGGGGCCCAGGCTGTCAGACCCGCACAGATCCCAGCATAGCAATCCAGCCCTACAGATAGGTTAGGGTTGCCTGAATCACACAGTGTTTTCCCCTTGTGAATTAGCTAACCCTTGCTCCGACATTGTTGTCTTCATCAATATGCAAATGAGCTCTTAAAAGCAACAACGATGTTGCCACTGACCTCATTGCTCTAAAGAGCTCATTTAAAGATTCCCTTGTCTCAGGTGACCCTAACCTACCTCTCTGGGGCAGTTGGCACAGACAGGGACTTTGCTGCTAACCGGCCAGGCTTGCCTTCATCACTCAGCTGCAAGCTTCTTTCCACCAATAGCACAACCGCTGACTGTGCTATGTGGCACAGCAATCGCAAACTCACAATATGGCTGCTAACGGAGGGTCATGTGACCCTCTGACCTGTCCATCAACAGACTCCATTGAATAATGCTAGTGCAGTACTGCACATGCTCCAACTGGCGCATACACGGTGTCATACGGCACAGTAATTGGACACTGCGTAGTGACTGGTAACGAACTGTGCACCTCTGTGTACATCGCATGACCAGTGACTAATTTAAATCCACTGGAAATAAGTAGAACAAATGACAGCAAGCAGAGATCAATAAAAACATGAGGAATTGATACAGAAAGTATATTGGAAAATTGTACAACTTTTTATTATGCAAACAATAACATTTGTCTGAAACTGGACAATCCCTTTAAGACAAGTATGGAAAAAATCCTGCAAAGTAAGAATACTTTCAATAATACAAGTGTTAATAGTTTATTTTTCGTCAGTTATAAAAACAAAGTGATAAAATGTGAAATCTACATAGCTTCAATATTTGGTGTGACCTTTGCCCTTTGGAGGAGGAGTCCTGGAGGTGATGATACGGCCCCCACAGAGCCCTGATCTCACCATCATCCAGTCTGTCTGGGATTACATGAAGACACAGAAGGATTGGAACAAGCCTACATCACAGAAGATCTGTGCTTAGTTCTCCAAGATGGCGGGAACAACGTCCCTGCCAACCTCCTTCAAAAACTGTCTGCAAGTACCGAGAAGAACTGATGGAAGGCAAATGGCAAAGATCACACCAAATATTGATGGGATTTAGATTTCTCTTTTCTCCATTCACTTTATCAATTAACAAAATGAACTATTAATACATCTATTAAACTTTTGCATAGTGCTGTAGCTTTTAGTTGATGTATAATAAAATCTAAATATTACCTTTTGAAATGGTCCATGATGTAACAAATCAATGTCATTGATGCAACATGGGTTAGTCCCAAGTGACTGACTGTGTAGAGGAACAGCTATAGTATATCTTACCCTAATAGTGCCCTGGTTTTTTTTTAGCTTTAGCAGAGTGATATCAGAAGAGGGTTTAAGGGGTTATCCAACTTCCAAAATGTATGTTCCAATACGTCCACAGCAGTGCTAAATAATCACTGTTCCCTTGTGCACCCTTTGCTTGACTTGATTTTACTTGCTGCTCCCTGTATCACTGTTACTTACATGCAGTGAATCTGTGGACAAACTACATTTCTCATGATTCACCTGCCTGCTCTCTCACTCTGTGTACCCCTCCCTTTGCCACTTATCTCTGGAATATAATCACAGGGCACACATTTATTGCCTGTGTGCATACTCCCTCACTCCCTCCCTCCCTGAGGGTCTGTGTTGTCAGATTTCTTATATTTGACAAGGTAATAAATCACTCCCACATCTGAGGTCAGTATGAGTGACTTCAAGCAGCAAAGTGGTCATGTGCTGCTGTGATGTTTCGTTTACAGGCTGAACTGCTCACATGGAGGGATAGTTAACTTGTAAATGAAACGTCACAACTGTGGTCAATTAACTGAAAATAAATCAAATAGTGTCGAAGTTAAACAGGATATATATTAGGAAGTGTTTTGGATTGATGCATCCTGTTATTTGGCCAATAGTTAAAAAAAAAAAAAACACAAAAAAAAAAACCTGGATAATCCCTTTAACCAACCACAGCCACTCACCTATACAATACCCTGGACAGGTAATATTCATGCATACACAACAGTATACACACAAACCATACTCCAACCATGTCCCAACCTCTTTTTCCCATTGACATGGGTTCATCAATGGACTTTCAGCCAAAACAACCAGCATGGGGGCAGAGTAAGATGCTCTGTTTGGAGCCTGGGGCTTGTACCATATCCAGCCTAGCTTTATTACTGATGTTTTATTTTTGGTCAGCAATTGTTAAGCATCATATGTTTGGATTGTTTCTATACATAGATGTTAATATTCCCGTACTATGACACCCTTGGCGTCTATTGTACTATACAGAAAATACACATGCCATAACCTATGGCCTGTGTACTGCATCAGGGGTGACCCAGTGTTTAGCTGCTCCACTGTTGGATTCACTACCCCCCTGTTCACTAATGTAGTCTATGTGTTTAGCTACTGATGTGTTTCAGAAACACACTTTTTTAGCATATGTTTATTACAGTGATCAACAACATATCTTTATGGAAGTCACTTCTATAGATTTGGAGAAAATCAGCTTTGAAGTCTTACGCAAATACAGTTGGTGCACTGAAGGCGGGCCTTAATCTCCAGGCGCACTGCTCTCGTTGTAGGAGGGGTGATGTCATAGCAGTGGGAGGATCAACTCTCACTGGATAGGGTGGCGCAACCATGGAGAGTGAAGCTCTTGCAGGAGAGGACAAGCTCCCTAAAGCCTTTTTTCAGCTAATTTGCTTAAGAAAACACTGATTTTCATAAAAATGGAGCTGCAATGCAGAATAAGAAAAGCATCTTTGGAAACTGTAGAAGCTGCCCTGCAAAGTGCTGCCATTAGCTTGATACAGATTTGTACTGCTGACAGATTCCCTTTAATGTTCTTCTCATCGATACAGGACATGCCTCCAACTTAGTGCATATTCAGATAAATGTACCACACACTTGGCCGTGAAAGTGTTTCTCTTCTCTAGAACTAAGGGGTCTGTGGCCAACCCCTGAAAAACAGCCTCCTAATATTATCCCTCCTCCAAACTCTACAGTTGGCACAATGCAGTAAGGCAAGGAACTTTCTCTGGGCCGAAATCTGTCCATCAGACTAGCAGATAGAGAAGTGTGGTCTCAATTCTTAGTGGTGGTATAGTGATTTACTCCGGTCTATCGGACACTTGGCGTTGTGTTTGGTGATGTAAGGCTTGCATGTAGCTGCTTGGCCTTAGAATCCTATACCATGACGCTCCCGGCAGGGCACATGTTAATGCCAGGGGAGGTTTTGAACTCTGTAGTTAGTGGTCACATTAGATGTAGTTGATCTGAAGGATGTGCACGCAGAATAAAAATGATGGTCGCACTTTCTGAGAATAAAGATAAAGCACTGCACATGATTGTAAATATAACTATACATATTAGTAATGAATTCTTAGTTACAGGCACCGGTGTGAACTTCTGTAGTAACCTTCAATGGTTCGCCCACTGATCCTAAGAATAGAGGTCCTGTGTCCTCATCTATAGAAGATAGGTGGCTATACATATGATGGCACCCTCTGCAAGAGACACAGAAGTAGCTTCTTTTTAGTTGTGTTTTTTTAGACTTACATGAATTATCTTGCTAGCCGAGCTCTTAATTTAAACAACCAAAAATGGTTTATTGTTATTGCTTGAGGAGGATCTGAGCTCACTTCGAGATCTTAAGATTAATTTCCGTTAAATTCAGTGTAATGTTTTATCTCCTTTTAAGGAGAATATAAAAAAAAAAAAAAATGTGCACCTTGTTCTCAAAGACTGGCCATAAGCTGCAGTGTTAAATTGGAGTGCAGACACTCTACATGGGAGTACAGTACACTACTAAAACCAGCCTCCTGACGGGTGCCATGGCCATTGTGAAAACTTCAGACACAATAGACTGACACCTTCTGTTTTCTTTAGCTTCATAGACTGGAACAGGGTCAGCAGAGGAGGGAAGAAAGGCTCTGTATGCAGTACGCGTCCGAAGGGGTCTGTACTCCATATCCTCCTGGAGACTGACGTTTTGTTCCGATTAATTTGCATTCATTACAGTTGCCATATAGCAGATACACCTAAGCAAAACAGTCAAGCACTTTAGCCCAGGCCTGCAGGTAGATAGGTTACTGCCTCATGTTTAGACACTTTGGGCTATATTTTTACTTCCTAGTAGCTGGTATACTTTGCACCAAAATCTTTGCACACATCATAAATGTAGTTCAGAGCATGTAAGTCAGATTTTCGCTCCAATTAATCCTAAATTTGTCCTACTAAATATTACAAATTACTTAAAGGGGTTCCTTTCCCTACTAATAGGTCACCAATATGAGATTGATTGGGGATGTCGGAACCCACTAAGCAGCTGATAGCGGCAAAAAAAAAGTGTACGGAGCTGGAAGCAGACCGCTCTATACAGAGTGTTGTGATCCGGGGCAGGTTACTGCAGTTGAGCTCCCATTTACTGAACTGTAAGCTCAGGTGTAGTTGCCCTGCTCGGCCACCGCATCTGTATGGAACTACAGAACCAATGAAAAGTCTCTAAGGCTAAGGGCCCTCGTAGCAGGCCGTAGGGAAAAACTGCGGCAGCAACTCATTGCGGTTATTCCCGCAGCGCTTTTTACAGAAAGTTCAGAGTTTTCTTTTGCGGACTTTCTGCTTCAATTATATCTATATGGAAACACGACGATTTTGGAAATCGCAGCATTTCCGCTGTGGGTATTTTTTTCTGCAATGTGAGGATAGGATTTGCTAGAATCCTATCCACTTTACAGGGTACTGTAAAATGCCGAGGCCAAACTGCAGCGTTTACGCCACCTGGGGCCTCAGCCTAAAAAATGTTTTTCCACTGTCTTTTTAGTGGTTTTTGTTGTCTTCTGTGATAAGCTATCACAGTGCAGAAGTTTAACATTTGCAAAAGTTCAGGTTAACTCTGCTACATCTGTATGTCCTGGCAGTGTTCACTATGCTATTACCGCGACCATGGATTCTGCTTTCAGCTGATTGTCGGGGTGCCAGGTGTCTGCTATTGATTACCTGTCCTTGTCAACTGGGGTCCATGGTTATTGTACTCCATGAGGTGCTCCGTGTATAGTTGGCACGATGCGTGTGATCGAAGGCGATTTCTTATTTTGCTTTACAGAGGTGGCAGGAATGTTTTTGTGTGCGTGGTTGGCACACTGTATAAACAGACTTCTGAATCTTAAGTTGATTTGATGCCGAATGTGGGAGTACAAGGGTTTGGTATGGGAATATTGTGTACACTCTGTTTGGGAATACAGTATCAATGTGAACGTGTTTGTTGTTTTATGTGAGACTCGCATCTGTTACAGTGTCGGTATTACAGTATAGCATGCAGGTCAGGAATCTACATGAGCTACAGAGCCATACATCATAGCCGATATCTCACCCACTATACAATATAGCTGCAGTTACAGCCTATTGAAGGCCATCATTGTTGTCACTGTTACTATTGCTCTAGTATAATAATGAGATTGTACTGTAAGTATGTCAGGTTAGAACAATAAGCATTGGGGACCCACAAAGTCTGTGATATGTATTAAATTCAGATGCCATAAAACACACCCTGCTATAATTTTATATAGAATATTCAAGATGGAAGTGTGTGTCCCCAATATGGCCATCAAGAACATTTTCAGAATAAAGCTCAGCACAAGGCCGCATGGTGTATGATCTCAGCAGGTTAGCCAGTGGAAAGATGGCTGAGGCTATCATGTTGTCATCTACTGTGCATGAGACTTAAACACATTTTATCTACATGCTGCGACTAAAATCTGCAGTACAAAGTGGCTTGTGCTGCAGGTTTTACACACGCAGCATTTCGCTTATTGCTTTGGGTTGCAGATTTCAGCCTTTGTAATGCAGCTGCAGGGAAACCTGTAGGTAAGCTGCAGCAAAAAACACTCGATTTCTTGGTGTTTTTTGCGAATATTACATCATTGCAGTGTGGGAATTATTGTGCAGTTATTTGGTTTTTAGACCTTATGGCTGTTCTGGTTCATTGTTATGTTGACCATGAAGTAAACACCAGCAGGGATGGGGTAAGCATGTGGCTCTAGGTTCACACTAGCGTCCGGCTCTCAATCGTTCGGGTCTGCATGGGGACCTGAAAGACAGAGAGCCTATCCACTTAAAAAAGCAGACCCCCGATTATATACTGAAACTGGTGAAGAAAAATTTATCCTTGCAGGTCTTTTCTCTCTGCCAGTTTTAGGCAGAATCTTCGGCTGAGTGTGAACCTAGCCCAAACAGGAGCAGCAGATTAGGGAGTACTTTTTTTTTTTTTTTTTTTTTTGTCACCTATCCTGAGCCTGTTTCACCAGACAACCCCTTTAAAAGTGAAGATCCCCCCCCCCCCACATATGAGCTGATTTATAGCGACTACCTAAGGGTTAGGACATGTTTTTACCTACTTTAACTTTGTCTGTTTACTTTAAGTGGCCATACATTTTAGATGTCTGTCAAACAAGCCTTGAGGTCATAACTATTTATTTTTCCTGTCATTTTCCCACCTTTATTCAGCATAGTTAACTGGGCATGTGGTCTTGGTGAGTAGAGGGAAGAAAACTGCATCAGATACTAGCTTATCCCTGCAAGAACTAGAAAGATCAGGCATGTTGAAATTTAATATGCTTGATCCTTTTATATGCTTGATGTTCTAGCGATGGCACACTCCCATCTTCTCAGTGACAGTCCTTTCACACTAAAGATTTTTGTGTCTGTGGAAAAAAACATACAACTCACAGACCCATTCTAGTGAATGGAGCAATTCACCCTTCATTATTTTATTTTATTTTTTTTTTTCATGAATTGACACACAATGAATAAAAAAGAATTGTTACAAGCTTTTTCTTTTTTTTTCTTTTTTTTTTTTTTTTTTCTCTGCTTGTTTCAGCCATTCAAGTGTATGGGTCTGTGGGAAAAAAAATAATTAAAAATAACTGCACATTGGTGCCATCCATGTGCTGTCCGTGTTTCATCCGTTTTCACATACATTTTTTTCTGTGCGGGCGCAGGGACTAATATTTGACATTTTCTATTACTATTCTGTACATGTTTGTGGGAGGAGAGCCCCTTTAATGTGGGCAGACAGCAAATTGGAAAACTGATGGTGTAAAAGAAGGAATCTGTACCAAAAAGCCTACAATGAAAATCCCAATAAATCCACGTAGTACCAGCTCTGTTCTGGTCTATACCTTATCCTGGATCTGTAGTATACGGACTTTGGTTACTTTAATTGTAAATCCCTTTCCTTATTTTTTCCCAACGTGGCAAATCTACCTAGAATGTGATTCATTGTTGGCAGCACATCCCTTACTTCATGACTCACGTAAATTATACAGGTTGTTGTGGTCACCTGGAGACCGGTTGTATCTTACCTGAGGTTTCATGTAATCGTCTTGTGTCAGGATTTTGGATTTTTTTTTTTTTAGAATACATATTACTGAATGGAATAACCTGCTTGCATTGCTTCAGAAGGGTGCCTGGTGTCAGACGCCTACTTGATATTGATGACCTATCTTTAGGATAGCTCAGAAAAACCCTTTATGACCTAAAAATATTTAACTCCTTGCTGCACTTGCAGAAATGCAGCTTTTTTTTGTTTCAGATTTTGTTGTTTTTTGAGCCAAAGTCAAGAAAGGAAATGGGAAATATATGGGAAGTTCTTATACTTCTCCCTTCCGCTCCTGGCTTTGGCTCAAAAAAAGTGGCAAAATCTGCAACAAAAAAAGCTGCATTTCCGCAGCTTGGGGGAGGATTGGTGTGAGTGTGTGTTGTTTGTTTGTTTGTTTGTTTGTTTGTTTTTTGTTATACACTGGTTTTTGAAATATTTTGGCAGGTGTGGAAGAGTGCTGCAAAGTAAGAATTCTTTCAGAAATAGAAGTGTTAAAAGGAATTTGTCAGGTTGATTTAGGACACTAAACTTCAAGTCCATAAGGACCTGTGGGTTTAGTGTCCCAAATCGACCTGATGGTTTCCCTTTAATAGTTTATTTTTGTCAAATAAAATTAGAAAATAGAATAAAAAATATTAAATAAGAAAGTGAAAACAAATGAAGATTCTAAAGTTATACTATCTGATTTTAATTGAAAAAAAAAAAATAAAAAATATATATATATATATATATATTTCCCTTTGAGCGGCAGAGCTCTACAGTCTTCGAGTTGTACTGCTGTACTATTATTAGTTATATATATGTAGAAAGTTATAATCCTGGGGTATTGCACAAGTCAGGTTCTGGTGTATACTCTATATATGTCTTCATGCAAGGCGTGCTGTTTATGTATTAGGTGTGGTCCTATACTGGAACTTTGCACAGGAATTTCTGGATGACTTCTAATCTGTCACCTGAAAGGTCTGTGATTGATGTGAGTTTGGTTTGGAGCAGCAAGTCATAAGCGTAGTCAAGGGAAGCGACATAGATGTAACTCCTGATAACTTATCTAGCACCTCTGTGGTGACTAAACTCCAACATCTAGTCACATATTATCAGCTGTTCTAGGCATGAATGAATAATATTATAGGATAAAACCCAGGAGCATACAGTGTAAGCATCCTCCGATAGCCAATGAATGCTTCTGCCAAACTGTGCACACTGTTGTGTTGTGTAACACTAGGCCAACTCTACCAGCATATATGCAGGGCCATTTTAACACATAAGTGGATCCAGTTCCTAAGTGCCCCCCCATATAATTTAATGTCTCCTCAAGTAGCCCCCCCATAATGCCCTCTGCCCTCTCACTGAGCATTCACTCGATATATAATATACCTATTAAAAAGCAAAAAAACAAAACCTTGTTATACCTATCTTCATGGCTGGGTTCTGCTGACAGACTCCCTTTTAAAACTTTTAGAATCCTCCACTTGTGAATATTCTTTTACTGTCTGCACTATGTAGTTTCCTGCTCTTGTGTCAGTCTGTAGTAACCTCTTCTACAGGGGATTACCTAAGGAGTGAGAGACCCAATACATGCCTCCTTCTCTCGCAGATATAGAAGGTTAAAACCCCTTTTTTCTTCATTTGCTAGGTGGATAAAAGCCGACCTAACGTTCATATGACTAGGATTGTAGCGTAAAAAATAGGTCACACACCATGATATTTGCATGAACTTAAATGTGTATCTTCAAAACACCAGGGTTGGGAAAAAAAAAATCTTGTTGGTTTGTAGTGGGGGCTTTGTGTGCAGTGTCCAACTTCTTGGCTGTAAAGAGACATGTTCACAGACGTGCTGCAGCATCATACTGAAGTACTGCTGTCATTGAATAGTCTTCTTCCGATCTGTAGCTAGATACTGTTGCTGTGTAGAAAAATTGTTATTGAATCCAGATATTAATACACGATGAGACATGTCATCCCGGGGCCTCTGGGTACAATGGCCTGTCTGTCATTCCTGAGGGCACACACTTGTTTTCAACAAAAATGACAGCCACTGCTTTATGGCACATGTGTTTCTTCATACTAACCACAGATGCTACAAGGAAATGGAGTTGCTTTTTGTAATCTTTGTGCCATGAGATACTAAGGTCCCAAGTATTACATTTCCTCATGCAGTTAACTCTTCCTTCATTTTAAAACATACAGCTACCATTGACTAGAAACTGGTTCTTTATACTATATAAGAGTCTGCCTAAAGGGACGTAACTACTAAAAAAGACTGGGTCTCTTCCTCACAGCCCCCCAACCCCAATGATGCTGACTAATGCAAAAACGAGAGAACCTTAGGGCCATCCATCTAAGCCCCTGTGACCCTGCCCAACCCCACACAGTATACTTTGTACCTCCAGTACAGTGATAGTGCCCTACTTTGTGTAACAAAGCCTTCTTAGGGCCCCCACACATAACGTAACCCTATAGTGCCAACACACAGTATGATGCCAGCTTGGTGCCACCCATATAGTATGATGCCCCATTGTGGTCCCTGTATAATGTCCCCACACAGTATAATAACCCCTTGTGGCCCCAACAGTGCTCCCACAGTACAATGTTTCCTTATCAGTGCCCCCTCTGTCAATGTATAATGCATCCTTCCCTCAAAATAAAATACCCCTTTATGACCGCCACATAGTAAATTGCTATAAAAAAACAAACAAAAAAACCCAAAAATGAATACTCGCTTAAACCCATTCCCCGAGAGCAGTTCTTTTATGGTCTGTGCAGTCACAGACTTGGAGCAGCAGGCGTGGTTACACCACTACATCATGCCTACTTTAATCCAGGCTTCATGCAGCAACAACATGGGGTGAGTGGTGGAGCAGGGAGCTGATGGCTTCCTGCTTTACCAATGTTTTCTTCTCTATCTGCATCTTGAGAACGCAAACAGAGTTAAAATTGGGAAACAACATTCACGCGCCAGGCCGGGCGTCATAAGCCTCATAGCAGCTGCTGTGGCTGAGCAATATTTGGTACTCTGCCTGTCTCCCAAAATTTAGGTGTGACTTAGTTGTAAAAGCACCCCATGAGTTGTGGAGCAGAATGGTTGTATATTAGCTATTAAAAGTTGATGGTGTAAAACTAAGTTGTTGGTTCTATCTGAAAAATTGTTCCTATTTTTTTGTAGCTGAACCTTTTGCCTCAAAAATCAAACAGATGAGGCTGAAAAGAGAAGACTTTGAGATTTTAAAAGTAATCGGGAGAGGAGCATTTGGTGAGGTAAGTGCCATGTCTGACTACACATAGCAAAATCGTAATTGCAGGTACATGTGTGAAAAGATACATCATTGCCTTGTTTACGCATTGAACATATAGATAAGGGGATCACATGTGTAGTAACATTATTAATATTAATTCTTCAGAGAAGTACAGGTTGCCCTGTAGATGGCTATCTGGGTATTGTACATAAGGACCTATTTCATATACTGTTGAATGTGAGTTTGTTGAAGTTGGGACACAGAACATTAATGTTCCAAAATGGGGTGGCAAGGGGCTCCATAGCAGCCATTGTGACTGTTGAAGCGATATTTACACCCCTTTCTTTTTACCAAAATTCAGAAGTGACTCAATTGTAAATGTCCCCCAATATCTTAATTCTCTCTCTTTCTAGATCTGTCCTGAGATATTGTTAGCGGAAGGGCCTAGGTTGTGAAATAAGGGAGACACCAGGTCAGGTCTTTAGCAAAGTTAAGTGCTGCATCAACAGAGACCGAGCACTATGGAGCACAAAGAGCATTCCACTATGGGAAGGGGGTAACAAGACATGGGGATTGATAATACTACCCATTGTTTATAAGTGTTGTTGTGGAACCACTCTACCTGTCTGAACAGTGGTGAATCCTGGAGGAGTAAGTTTAAGATATATACAGAGGTTTTTATTTCATTATTTATTCTGTTTTATAGCATTGCAGATGGAGGTCTTTAATGTTGTTTATAACTAGAGGTACACTTTAAGCATGAAAACTGTTTTTTAATATCTACTATGCTGAAATGTGGTAGCTTAATTTTACAGATTTGAAGCCTGAGGCTGCACTACTGACGCATGCTGATGCTATTTCCTCTTCTGATTTGTGTTAGGTGCAGACTTATATGTTCTTATATGTTCACATCTTCTTTTCCACCAATCACTCCAGTTAGGGTAGTGACATTGATATGGATGGTTGATCTTGTATCCACAGTCTCCAAGACTGCACCTGACTGAAATCATAACAGGAAATGTAATCCATATCTCTGTGTTGTAGCCTCAGGCCTCGAGTCTGTGACTTCAAGTGATCATATCTCACCGCAGAACTGAACTATGAAAAGGGGCATGTCATGTTTTTAATGTATGTGAAAGGACCTATATAAATGTATTATTGTAGGTCTTCTTTGTGTACCATATAGTGTCAGGTGAGAAAGTAAGCAGCACCCGTAAAACGTCAGGTTTTGTAAGCTATTGGGACTGTTTTGGGGCTTCTACATGCCTTGAAGGGAGGATATGTATCTAGGATGTACATACATTTTACAGGGGGGATTCTACTACTTAGTCTCCTTTTAGTCATGACTTTGGTCACCCACCCACCAAAGTCTTCTAACCAGCCCTATCAATTGGGCCATAAAACACTGGCCCAGATCTACTATTGTGGTTACGACTAGCATAAACATGGTGCCATGTTGCTCATCTTGGTGCATCTAGTTTGAGCTAAAAAAATTTTTGACTTGCTAGACATTTTAGTTTTGGATTTTCAGAAAAAGGGTCGTGACCACCGTACACCAAAAATCATGTGAAATTTTGGTAAGTCTCGGTAAGTCAACCAACAGAAAGAAGGTGTAAACTAAGACTGGTCAGTCTGAAGAAATGCCAGATTTATCATCCAGTTTTAGCCACTGTGATACATTCAGAAAATTTTCAGACTATTTGTAAATTTTGGCTACTTGATTGAAAAACCTCTTTAGGCCCCACCTTGTGAAAACGCAGCTTTTTTTTTTTTGTTACAGATGTTGCTGTGATTTATTTATTTTTTTGATTCAGGAGTGGATTTAACAGAAGGCAATCGTCGAAATGCTTTATTTATATTTTTCATTCCTCTCCAAGCCACTTCTGACTAGGCTCAACAAAACGCAGCAGAATCTGCAACAGAAAACACTGCATTTCCGCAACGTGGGGCCTTAGACTAAGGCCATAGTGGACAACCTGCATCAGACCCAGCCTTGACAAAAAAAAAAAAAAAAAAAAGCCCGTCTTCTAGCCTTTCCATTGCAAAGGCTGAAAACCATGGCCAAACACACAATAATAATTGACATGCTGCGAGTTCAAGACCTGCAGCACAAGACTTTTTTTTGCGCTGCTGGTTTTATTCTGCCTTGTGTGGATGGTATTTGCTACTGTACGCTGCAGCGGGTTAGCCGCTAGTAATTCCACAGCTAAGCCAAGCCACAAGTAATTCTTCAGCAACTAATCCAAAGCAAACTCACTAAGTGTCCCTGGCCTTAAGGTCAGACTCACAATGGAAGGTCATCAGAACTGTGTGCGCAAGACCTGAACCATGACCTAAGGTGGTCATATATTTTGGATAGCAATTTTAGTGGCTATAACTCTTCATTGGTGGGGCATAAACTTTATATTGTTATTCTTCCCAACATCTGCTCTCCCACAGTTCATGCTAGGCTGTCTCATATGCGTGTGGCCTCATGCCTCGTCTCCAGTGATAATTGGAGAAAAAAAGGATCAGACATGTTGACTTTCAAAGCCTGACCTCTTGTTCTCCGCAGAGATGAGACTCCTTCAGAGGTGTTTGACAGTGGCTAAGACTAAGGCTGGCATAGATGGAGCATTGACAGCTGTTCCTCCCAATCATCCCATACACATGCAGCACGGCAGAGTATGCATGTGTTCTCAGTAGGGAGGAGGAAGATAGCCTCTGCCAGACACCAACATCCTTGACCTTTGGCCACCATTCATCTACAGTGTATGGCGACCTTACACTGTCATACTGAGGTTAATAAATGATTATAGGCACGCAGAACTACTGTGACCTTATGGGGACCAGAGGGATGGTGGTGAGAATTTCTGATTCCCCTGATTCAACACCCACCCCGACTTTTTTTTTTTTCCATATATTGTTATTGTCTTATTTATCTCTTCAATCCTGTTATGTTTTTATTTCTACAACTTGCCACTTAGGCTTGCTACACTTGCCTTGTCAGGTCTCAGTGCTTTCCTTGGTGCCACCCGGCGCCTCCTATGAATTATGTGTTTCTTATATACTTTTTTTTGGAGTTTTTGTACACTGAACTCTCTTAAAGAATTAATAAAAAATAAATGATTATAAAATTAGATAAATTATTCATTTTTTCGTCTTCATTTTATGTACCAACTTTTGTTTTTAATATTCAGGTAGCAGTGGTGAAAATGAAGGGCAGTGGAAAAATCTTTGCTATGAAAATCCTACACAAATGGGAGATGCTGAAGCGAGCCGAGGTAGGTTTTATAGAGAATATATACGTTGTATAGAGAATACTTTTCTCTGAATATAGTGCTTTGTATTAATTTTTACTTACTGGTTTACCACCTGGATCTTTTACGTTAGATAACAATACAGCATATAAATAGTTTATCTATTTTGCTTCAGGGTGGGTTCACACTTGCATCCGGAGTCCATCCACCTAAATGTTGGAATAAAGGATAGGGAAAGGATTGGGAAAGGTTTGAGATGCATTGCTTAAAAACCCATTCATTTCAATTGATGGAAGGAGGGACTCCGGGCGCAAGTGTGAACCCACCCTCACTTGTTTGGATGTACAATTTTGGGTGGATAAAACAGGGCAAGGGGCTATGGTTTTGATTCAGGTCAATGTGTTTTTGTGCCATGTTTACTTGCTGCTTTAGTTGCTGTAACATTTTCTTATAATGATATGTACAGGTTTTTGCTTGTCGGTTTGTGCTTTATTTTGCATAGTGTTTGTGTATATATTTTTTTTTTCAGATGTGAAATGTAGAAAGTTGTTTTTTTTTTTGTTTTTTTTTTCTTCTTTAATTTCCCTGTTTAATATTTAATTGCACAAAAATGGAATAAAAAAATAGTTTTCTGTTAGGCCTGTTTTAGTGGGACATCAGAAATGTTTAAGAGTGAGACACTGCAACATTGCAGCAAAATTTGTGGTACAAAAATGAGGCACATGCAAATCCATCCTATAGGTGGCATAAAGATAGACAAAATTGTCTAAAAAGGCTCTAGGTTTATAATCCACATTTTCTTCCCTCCTACAACTTTGCCACAGTGTCCCAACCCCATAATGGTGCCATCCATTGCTTTCTACCCCAATAACTGTGCCATTTACATTCTCACCCACGCCATAACTGTGCCATTTACGGTGTCTCCCCACCCCATAATGTTGCCAGCCCCATTATCACACACTTGCTCATAATGATGCCATCCAAGGTGCCTCCCAACCCCATAATGTTGCCTGCCTCGGTGTCTCCCCGTTGCCCATAATGGTGTCAGCCTCGGTGTCTGTCTGTTGCCCATAATTGTGCCAGCCTCGGTGTCTGCCCGTTGCCCATAATGGTGCCTGCCTCGGCGCCTGCCCGTTGCCCATAATGGTGCCTGCCTCGGCGTCTGCCCGTTGCTCATAATGGTGCCTGCCTCGGTGTCTGCCTGTTGCCCATAATGGTGCCTGCCTCGGTGCCTGCCCTTTGCCTATAATGGTGCCTGCCCGTTGCCCATAATGGTGCCTGCCTCGGTGTCTGCCCATTGCCCATAATTGTGCCAGCCTCGGTGTCTGCCCCTTGCCCATAATGGTGCCTGCCTCAGTGCCTGCCCGTTGCCCATAATGGTGGCTGCCTCGGCGCCTGCCCGTTGCCCATAATGGTGCCTGCCTCGGTGTCTGCCCGTTGCTCATAATGGTGCCTGCCTCGGTGTCTGCCTGTTGCCCATAATGGTGCCTGCCTCGGTGCCTGCCCGTTGCCCATAATGGTGCCTGCCTCGGTGTCTGCCCATTGCCCATAATGGTGTGTACCACGACGTTCCCTCCCCTATAACAAATCCAGTCATATTCTCTTGCCTTATGACGTGGTAGATGTTGTTAATACATTTACGATCCTTCTTTAAGCTCAGCCTTTTCCTAGAACAATTTTCATCACAAATTATGTTGGATTAAAAAGTGTCAAAAACATATTAAATATTTAAAAAAACATGTTTTTCTGATGGGATCCATGCCGCTGGGATATATTTTATAATGACCATTGAGAAAATAGTCCGTCCTATGGTATCATTTTGTAATATAGTGTTTGTCCTCTGTTCTGTACTTGACTTTGTGCTGGGAAGGTCACATATAGTAAGACATTATTACTGCTATACTATTACTACTGCTAGTAACTCCTACTACAATCTGTTGGATATATGAGGACTGCTGGTACCGGCACAGTTTGCACAGAGAAGGTGGTGTATCTGATGGGCAGCTTTAGGGAGAGCATGACGTCCATACAGCTAAACAAGAGATGTCAGATAACCCTCCCAACGTCTAGTAACTATAAAGGCACATTACAAAATAACTAGTCAATTCAGAACAGAAATAAAGGGTTAAGTTTCAAGACTATCTTATTTTTTTTTTTTTTCCCTCTTTTTCCTGCACATGATGGCAGGGAACCAAAGGCGTGCTGTTTTCTGATTACATGCTTTGAAGTGAAAGGGAGGATTCTCAGTTTTCTGAAGAGACACACTTATGTAGATTATAGACCTGTTTGTGAATCATTGGCTTTACATCACTTTCAGCCCAAGTCAGATGATTGCAGGAAACCACTGTTTTTATGTCATATTATACAGGCTAGTAATTCACTAGTTGTGACTCACAACCCATAAATTATGCCAACCAATACAACATTAGGCAGGAGTAAGAAAAAAAGGTTAAACCTTAAGAAATACAGAAGAAACCTGCTTGTCTCTTCAGAATAGGGCCCCAGCTGCTGTGAATGGAGAGGTGGCCAGGCATTTGACTCTTTCTATCCACTTTTGTTGGACCTCCATTAATTGACAAATATGAAACCATGAGGGTGACCCAGTTCTGTTGAGAGGTGTGCAGGGCTTTGGAGTAAGTCAAACCAGTTTTGGGTGAAGTTGGGGAAAAAAGAGTGATTAATTATATAAAATCTTTACTGCATCTTTCTGACAGTGTATGTCGGCCATTTATGAAGGAGTTGGAGTTGGGCTGTGGTAAAATAGTCATTGATGGTTTGGCCTATCGACTCGACATCCTGGTGGTACAGATCACAGAGGTGGCCCTTTATTTGTCAAACAGGATAAGGGGATAAGTGTCAGTTTGATGGGTGGCCCAAATGCTGGGTTCCCCATTGATCAGTGGGGCAGGGGACCAAAAGTCCCCCTAAAGCCTCCTTGTGAATGGCGCATCAGTGCGATTGCGTGACCAGAGCTCCGTTCATTTCATTGGGGCTGCTGTGATTGTAATGTCTGTGGATAGGGGAGAAGTATCCATAACTGCTCAACCCCTTTAACTTGTTGAGGCCTGTTTCTATTCTGTGGGACAAGTTGTTGTTTCCATTGGAACTTACAAAAAACTTTTTCCTTGTGGATGGGGAAAAAAAAAAAACAATTCTGCCATCATTTGTTTTTACTTATTGACTTTTAAAAAAAATGTTGGTCCCACAATTGCAACTTGGATATTCGATGTTCTGAACACTTGTATAATGCACGGTAATACTTCTGATGGCAGAGCCTGACAGGCTCCTGTGTGGCAGACCTGGGGTTGCCTTGGTTAGGCACCTGGCTGCCAAAGCAACCCATCAGCACCCCTGCCATCTCTAAAACCGCCTAGAGGTGGCAGATACTATTGGCCTTGGCATCTAAGAGGTTAAGCAGCTTGGATCAGATTTATTTGGCCTTTCCTTCAGCATCTCCGCTGTATGTGTTAGCACAGTTGATGTTGCAGGCAGAGCCCCAGCCATTTACAGCGCTGGGGCAGGGGATAAAGTGTCTTCACTCAAAACTGGAGTTGGACTTGATGCTCTTCTTTCCTGGACCCAAATGTCTAGAACTAATCTAAATTTCTGCATGTAGGATCTGTCACCATGACCCAGCATATCAATCCAGCTCACAGATGGGTTAGGGTCATCTGAATCAAACATGGATTTCCTTGTAATCGCTGCCTCTGTTGCAGAGATATGGCATTTTTGCCAATATGCAAATGAGCTCTTTGGAATAAAGCGGGTTTTGCCACTTACCGTAGTTTATCCCAATAGCATATTTGGATATTGACCTAAGCGGTGATATCTTGGCAACTCAATTCACAAGGGGAAAACCTTTTTTGATTCAGGTGACACTAACCTATCTATCTGAGGCTGGGTTCAGGTAAGAGACTCTTTGATGCCCCTGTGACAGTCATTACCCTACAGAGTCTATATTTAATTGTCACAATACAGCTTTATCAGCTCTCCCATGTATGAGCCCAGTGTATGAAATCCTACAGCTCAACCTCTTAAAACTGGAAGTAGGAAGTCCAAGATACTATCAATAGATCATCAATATCAGATCGGTAGGGATTTGACATTTGGCACCCCCACCGCAGCTGTTGCCAGAAGCGGAGCTATGTTCTCTGTATAGTGGTTGTAATAAGATGGGACACTGCAGCGCACACTTTTCTTTGGTGAAAGTCACAAATAGATTTGACGTGTGTCTAGTGAAGTAAGAGATCAAATATCAGACCTATGTAGTAAGTACAAGAGCATTCCATGAGATATGATAAATCTATATAAATATAAAATGGCCCCAAGTAGTTTGAGGAAAGCTATTCATGTAAAATCCCCTCAAAAGACAAGGGGGCGTTCCCCCTGGTGGGAGAAAAAAAAAAAGTATTAAGCTCCAGAGCTGACAAGCCTTCTTCATAGAAAGGACTGTGAATCTGTGGAATAGCCTACCCAGGAGCTGGACACAGCAGTCACAGCTGACTGCTTCAAAAAAGGATTAGATGCCTTTTTAGAGCAAAGCAGCATTGATGCTTAAGGAAATAGGAAATATATAGAATGTCATGCCCTTTCCCATCCTCTGGTTGAACTTGATGGACATCTGTCTCTTTTTTTTTTTTTTTTTTTTTTTTTTTTTTAATAACTGTACTACTAACTGTGTAAGTGAGTAGTAGCTATCAGAGATCTGCTGGTGGTCTACCGAGGAACTAGATGCTTAGATGGATGAATGTCTCCATCGTACTTGTGCTTCCTGTAAGTGTCACACGTCAGAAGTGTGGTATTGGTCTTATCTGCAGTAACACCTGAATTGGTTTTCAGGGGTGGTAACGACGTGTTAGTATAAGAGGGAAATTCTATATTGATCTTACAGATTACTGAAAACTGAAGTTGGGGTTGGTTTTAGTGCTCACTCTTTGTGTAGAATGACTTAAGTATTTTATGTTTCCTGAGGCTGGATTTGCCATGTCCATAGTGCAGCAGTATTCAGAATGCGGCATTGTGAGCGCTGACCTTCCATTCCCCCCTTCCCCCCGGGTTATGTCAAACTGGAATGCCAAGATGTGTCACTGCTCTATTCACATGTCTGGGATACCTTCCAGAGATCAGACAAGTATAGACAGGCATCTCAACCCATCCTGCACTTTGTGAGTGACTTAGACGGCCGGTGTATATCTCTGATATATTGTGTGTATATACTAGGAATATTTTCTGTGAATTTGGTAGACTTTGCAAAAATAACCCGATGATTGTCCAGATACCTGTTTATAATGCACATCTGGGTATATTGTGTAATATCATCCTTGTGGAGATATGCCACAGTATTAACTGTTTATGTGCTTATGTGTTATGATGGGATGACCTTGGACCCCCACCGATCTGATCATGATGACCTTTCCAAAGGATCGGCCATCAGTATATGGCGAAAATGGAAGAATTTGAGTTGGACTTCTGCCTCACATTCCTCCTCTGTTTCCATCCCTCCACCTTTTTGCCGTAGCTTTCACTTGCTTATTAGGCCCAGATGAATGGCTCTGATTGGTGGAGTAGTGTGTGCCACGGAATCTGCCACGAAATCTGTAGCAAGATTGAGCTGGACACTTTTTTTTAAATTTTAATCATCCTGTTTTGATCTGTCTCTCATTGAAAACAACTGGAGGCAGATTCAGGGTGGACTTTTTGCACTTTGTAAACGGAACATTAAAGTTCCAGAATACCCTTCAAGATAAAATTCTAGGTAATGTGTATGACATAATCTGGTTGCATATGCTGGTTATGAGCACCTGGTACAAAATCCACATCTGACAAAATGCTTATGTGAACATGGCTCAAAGTGTTGGTTTTATTTTTTTTTAATAAAGGAAATAAATATTATGTTGCCTACCAATTTATTTTATTAAGTCTTCTACTTTTCTGTGATGTATTGCAGATATTTAATATGTGATATCTATTGGGTTTTTTTTTTTCAGACTGCTTGTTTTCGGGAAGAAAGAGATGTCTTGGTGAAAGCAGACACTCAGTGGATCCCCACCTTACATTATGCATTTCATGATGAGAACTTCTTGGTAAGATATTTAGGCTTACGGAGGTATTCTAGAATTTATTTGTATATAGGTAGGTTACTGGCATATCACATAGTAACAACAATTGTAAGCTATTCATAGTGATGATGCTAAATCGTGTCTCTAGTATTTCCTGTCTATTGAGAGATGAGTTGGTCACACGCATTTGATATACACACGTGGACAAAATTGTTGGTACCCCTCGTTTAATGAAAGCAAAACCCACAATGGTCACAGAAATAACTTGAATCTGACACTGGAATTTGCCAAACTACAGGTTGACAAGCCACAAAGCTTCTGGGAGAATGTCCTATGGACATATGAGACAAAAAAATCGAAATTTTTGCCAAGGCACATCAGCTCTATGTTCACAGACGGAAAAATGAAGCATATCTTGAAAAGAACGCTGTCCCTACTGTGAATCATGGAGGAGGCTTTGTTATGTTTTGGGGCTGCTTTGCTGCATCTGGCACAGGGTGTCTTGAATCTGTGCAGGGTACAATGAAATCTCAAGACTATCAAAGGATTCTAGAGAGAATTGTGCTGCCCAGTGTCAGAAAGCTTGGTCTCAGTCGCAGGTCATGGGTCTTGCAACAGGATAATGACCCAAAACACACTGCTAAAAACGCCCAAGAATGGCTAAGAGGAAAACATTGGACTATTCTGAAGTGGCCTTCTATGAGCCCTGACCTAAATCCTATTGAGCATCTTTGGAAGGAGCTGAAACATGCCGTCTGGAAAAGGCACCCTTCAAACCTGAGACAACTGGAGCATTTTGCTCATGAGGAGTGGCCAAAATACCTGCTGAGAGGTGCAGAAGTCTCATTGACAGTTACAGGAATCGTTTGATTGCAGGGATTGCCTCAAAAGGTTGTGCAACAAAATATTAAGTTAAGGGAACCATCATTTCTGTTCAGGCCTGTTTCATGAGTTTTTTTTTTCTTTTTTTTTTTAAATTCTGCTGAAGCATGGTTGGAAAGCAATGTCTGACTTTCATTTGTTCATTTTCAAAGAATTTTTATATATTACTTTTTTGTCATATTCAAGTTATTTCTGTGACCATTGTGGGTTTTTCTTTCATTAAACGAGGGGTACCAACAATTTTGTCCACGTGTGTATCTGTAGAACCTACCGATTTCAGTAGGACCTGACAATCATCCTAATAGGTATGGACAATCTCACTGAGTCTCCTCCAACTGGAAGTGCTGGGGGAGATGAGGAATGGGTAATTGGAATGGTCTGTCTGATCTTTTTGTTCTCAAGGGGTTAAGCTGCTGGCGGAGGTGTTGACAGCATTTTTGTCACCTCTACCCATAGAGAGCATGTATAGGGTGGTCAGATGAGCGTATGGCTGGCCAAAGAATCTTTTTTTGACACCGAGAGACCAGACCAACATTTATGGTATCTGCTGATCTCTAGTTTACAAGAATTAAAGACGACCTCCAGATAATATAAAATGGGTCCCAGTAAATATTCTACAAAACAAAAACTATATAGATATGTATAAAACACATTCTGATCTAAAAATCCATTTCATTTAAAGTATCTGGTGATGGACTATTATGTTGGAGGAGATCTGTTAACTCTTCTAAGCAAGTTTGAGGACCGACTTCCAGAGGAAATGGCTCGATTTTACTTGGCTGAGATGGTCTTAGCAATAGATTCAATACATCAGCTAAAATATGTTCACAGGTAAGACACTCCCAAAGACACCCGGAGTTCATACAGACTTCAAGTTCATTCTACACCCTAACCCATGTGCCAAGTGTATTTTATATTCATAGTCTACCGTGGTTCTGTTTAGAGAACCCTAAGGGCAAACAAAAATGTTATCTAAATTATGAAAGTTATTTGATGTAGAAATCACCCATTTATGAGTCTGTGCATTTGGCCACACAAATCTTATTAAAAGGTTTTATTAATGTTTTTCAATAACCGAACACAAGCAGTGTCACATTAGATAGAGGGGAAAAAAACAGGGTAGTAGTGACATAATATATCGGGGGAATACAATAATGTATGGATAGGCAAGGACCACACACTGCAGCATCAAAGAATAGAAAAAAACAACTAGGAATAATCACACAGTCACACCATTTATACCGCCCCGCGCCCACCACCCACCCCCAACTCAGGGATACATCCAATCAAATAGTATTCTCAGACAAAGCGATTATGTCGGAATGGCAGAACTGCTGACCCAAAAGGGAGACACCTTAAGACAGGACCATAAGCAATGTATAAAGGTGCCCATTTCAACTTGACAACGAAAGCAGTTTGTAGAGGAAGAGGCACCCGCTCTGTGTAGCCTAACCAGTGTATAGTAGATGCAATGGAGGAAGCAGGACTGGTCTCTAGCGCTCACCACCGTGTCAAAAAAGGATAGTTCAACTTCCCTGCAATCCTCACCCATCAGCTCAGGGGTGTTTTGTCACCACCCAATCAATGCCATATTGTATGAAAAAGGATCCAAGTGAGTCTCAAACCCAGAGACGGGACTGACGGCTTTGGTAGAGGTTCTCAAGGATTATGGAAGACTCTCGCACTACAAGGCCAATCTCACGTAATCTGAGGTTTTAAATATCACACTGCACAAGCAGTCAGTTCGTAGTCTGCAGACCAGTACTCCATTCTTGTGGGCACGATCCTCAATTAAATATTTAGGTGTCCACTTAACACCACGACTGGATCAGCTGTACCAACGAAATTTTCCGCCATTGCTTGACTCTGTTAAACGCAGCTTAGCTTCATATACCACGCTTCCACTCTCATGGTTCGGAAGGAAAAAACCTCATACAGACATACCTGATGCCTAAACTCCTGTACCACCTGTCCATGCTTCCAATTGGCATACCTACCACGTTCTTCAAGTCGCTGCGCAGTGTCTTAACTAGATTCATATGGAGACAGAGGACTCCTAGACTGGCCTGGTCGCTTCTAACTAAAGCAAGACGAGAGGGGGGTATTGGTCTACCAGACCCCCAGAAATACTATAAAGCTGTGCAGCTGAGTTGGTGGGCCGAGCTTGCATCGCCCCTACAGACACCTATCGCAGCAGGTCTCATGAGGAAGATGCCCTCAATACCCTACGCTGCAGCACTTTGGACTCCGACACTCCCGCTGAGCAAAGAGGTGAAATCTTGCCCAGTTCTACAGGGCGCTTCGGCGGCATGGAGAGAGTTGTACTCCAACTTGGCCCCTCACCCCTCTCCACTCCTCCCGTTGGGGTTGATACCGCGTTTACTGGGAAGTAAGGTGGAAGCTTATCCATCCCTATGGGCAAAACTGAATGGTCTCACACTGAGGGAGGTCTCCTCTGAGAAAGGCCTACTACCACTAGACGATATCCTCTGCTTGTTGCCCGACCTCACACTGTCCTTCTTACACAGACAACATCTGCGTGGCTATTTTGATATGTTCCAGAAGAAATTTCAGATCCGCTGTGAACTGACTGCCTTTGAAAAACTTCTCATGTCAAAAACAAAAATATTGAGAAAGACTTCACGTCTACTCCACCAATTTGTGGACCCAACTTCTTACTATAAACCAGCATTCATCTCTTCTTGGGAAAAGGAATTAAGTCTCGAACTCACAAGGGAAGAAGTGGAATTTGCTCTACGCAACTCGCACGGTTTCTCACAGTGTATCCGTCTTCAAGAGAATCATTATAAGCTGCTCTCCCGTTGGTACAGAACGCCAGACTGGCTCTTCCACAAAAATTTGACGGCCAGCAGCAAATGTTGGAGGTGCTCGACACAGCCAGGAACCTACCTACATCTATGGTGGACCTGCCCGCTTATTCAGCCTTTTTGGTCGGAGATCCAGGATCGTATACGCTCCCTCGGGAATCCAGATTTCACGCTTGCCCCAGCCATGATATTCTTGTCCATTCCATCTGCAGATTATCGGCCATCTAGAAATTGCCTCATCTCACACTACCTGGCTGCAGCGAAAACAATCATACCACAGTTTTGGCTAAGCACGGAGACCCCGCCTGTGGCCTTGTGGGTGGAAAAGATGCATCAACTAGCTCGATTCGAAGAATTCCTGAGCTGGTCTCACAGAACACACGAGCACTTCTTGAAGATATGGTCCCCATGGCTGGTCAGTACAGCTAAGAGTCCCCACCTAAGGGGGAGCACTACATAGAAGTGGAGCCTGCCCGCACGGAGGGGAGTCGATGAAGAGCTCTGGCTGCTCTCCTTTCTTCTCGTTTCTCTCTTCTCTCGCTACCTTCTACGCTACATTTTTTTTTTTCTCCCATTAGCCTCACCTCTTTCTCCCATCGGGAGAATATTCCCCTCCCCCCTCCCCCCCCCCCCACCTCCTCTTTTATTTTTCCTTCTTAACCCCATTCTCACCTTACTAACCTCCCTCCCTCCCCCCCCCCCCACATTTCTCCTCCCTCGCCCCCCCCCCCCCCCCCCCCCCATGCGGCACTGCACCACACTAGACCACGATAGGATATATAAGAGCTAATTGGGCTCGTGGCCGTTTAAGGGGCCCGTAGGAACGTAGTGGTGAATGTGAAGAATATTTGTCATATTTACTTTCGATGATATACTAGGATTGTACAAAATGTAAGAAATGTGTTACGTGCCCTGTTTGTACTTTATTTGAAAACTTTAATAAAAATCTTTAAATCAAAAAAAAAAAAAAAAGGATCCAAGTGCAACAAATTGTAAGACTGTGTTAAAGGCTTGGGGAAATCAGGGATCCCAAGGAGAAGCCCAACTCAGGAGTGAGGGAACCAAACTGAGCCATAAAGGCATGTCGCAATTGGAGGTAGTAAAAGAGGCATGCCGTGAGATGCTGTGACACTGCACAGGTTCTGCAAAGGGAAGGAAGCCGGTGTCACTGGGTAAAAGTTGACCCTGGAACTTCAACCCAGGCCTCATCCATATCATTGTCCCGAGCAGGCCCCGGAAGTGCAACAAATAAGGGTTCAACAAGAGAGGGGTCCTCAGGGATGGCAGAGAGAGAGGCAGAGTCCCCCTTTAGGATAGCATGTGCTACACGCCACACTCGGGCCACAGTTTTTATTGATAACCATTCTCTGTAGAGAGATTTATATCTAAAAAGTTCACCAAACTTTCATGTGAACCCACAAGAGCACCAGTCGTCACTGTAGCTGAATTACTCAAATCAACTAGCTGGGAGGCGTTATATAAATTGGGCATCATACCCTCATGGGACTTTTGGCCATGCAAAATTTTGAGATTTATCGGTTTCGTCATTAAAGTTACTGAACCTTTTTCTCCAGGAATTAAAATGGGTGACCAAGCATGTTCTCTTTTTTAATTGTCTGTCTTCTTTTAAAGGGTTCTTCCTACATGACAGTATTAGTGGCCTTTCTTTAGGATAGATAATCATAATCATTCAGGGTCCAATGCTTGGCGCTCCCACTGTCTAAATGGCCTTGGTGCGCTGACGAGTGCAGAGGCCTCTTTAAAGTTTACAGTTCTCCGTACATCATAACGCTGTGTATGATATGGCAGATGTTCTGGGTATTGCAGTTGTGTCCCATTGACTTGAATGGGACAAAATTGCTACCAGATAACAGCCACTACGAAGTGTACGGATAGACAATCAATATTGTGATCTTTGGGAAAAACCCTTTAAGATACCCATCAGTTACACTTATCATTTTGATGTCCTGTTTCTATGTAATATTCAATATGTTTTTACTCCACAGAGATATCAAACCAGATAACATTCTCATTGACCTGAAAGGCCACATCCGACTTGCTGACTTTGGGTCTTGTTTGAAGATGCGTCCAGATGGCATGGTAAATATAGTAGCCATTATTATGTCCAGTGACATCATCGGATCATATTGTGAAATTATGGTGGTAATGTGTGGCCATTGATATGTCTGATAGCATTTCTACAGGATTTTTATAATTAAAGGGGGAAAAAAATGAAAAATAGAGTTACAGTAAAACATAGAAGTACCTTACATTATCCTTGGACTGTAGCGCAGAACAGGTGAACAATAGAGTGAATATTACACACGTGGAAAAAATTGTTGGTACCCCTCGTTTAATGAAAGAGAAACCCACAATGGTCACAGAAATAACTTGAATCTGACAAAAGTAATATCTAAAAATTCTATGAAAATGAACAAATTAAAGTCAGACATTGCTTTTCAACCATGCTGCAACAGAATTTTTTTTTTAAAAGAAAACTCATGAAACAGGCCTGGAATAAAATGATGGTTCCCTTAACTTTAATATTTTGTTGCACAACCTTTTGAGGCAATCACTGCAATCAAACGATTCCTGTAACTGTCAATGAGACTTCTGCACCTCTCAACAGGTATTTTGGCCACTCCTCATGAGCAAACTGCTCCAGTTGTCTCGGGTTTGAAGGGTGCCTTTTCCAGACGGCATGTTTTAGCTCCTTCCAAAGATGCTCAATAGGATTTAGGTCAGGGCTCATAGAAGGAAACTTAAGAATAGTCCAATGTTTCTCTCTTAGCCATTCTTGGGTGTTTTTAGCTGTGTGTTTTGGGTCATTATCCTGTTGCAAGACCCATGATCTGCGACTGAGACCAAGCTTTCTGACACTGGGCAGCACATTTCTCTCTAGAATCCCTTGATAATCTTGAGATTTCATTGTACCCTGCACAGATTCAAGACACCCTGTCCCAGATGCAGCAAAGCAGCCTCAGAACATAACAGAGCCTCCTCCATGTTTCATAGTAGGGACAGTGTTCTTTTCAAGATATGCTTCATTTTTCCGTCTGTGAACATAGAGCTGATGCAAAAATTTTGATTTTTGTCTCATGTCCATAGGACATTCTCCCAGAAGCTTTGTGGCTTGTCAACATGTAGTTTGTCAAATTCCAGTCTGTCAGATTCAAGTTATTTCTGTGATCATTGTGGGTTTTGCTTTCATTAAACGAGGGGTACCAACAATTTTGTCCACGTGTGTATACCTCACACTGGGAGTAGAACGATAATTTATCAGTGTATTCGATGATGATCTAAATTAAAATAAATAAATAAATAAACACCAAAAACTGCCCAGTGTTACTTCCTTGTTTTGTTTGTGGTCATCCGGCGGGCATACGAACCATACAAGGTCCAACCAGCACTCCTGCCAAAATTTCCCCGTTTTATTCTATTGCCATTTAAAATCCTTCATATGAACGTGGGCATTCAACATGACATTTGGTCGACCGCTTCAGTTTTTAGGGCCTGAAACTAGTTGACTGAGTGTCATGCTGAATGATCATGTCTGTGCTATGGATTTTAATGGCAACTGAATAGCACAGGATGGAGTTTTAACAGGAGTGCTGGTTGAACCTTGTATTATTTAATATCTGCTGGTATTGTAGAAGTGGATTCTTCCATGCAGCAGGGGTTTGGTGAGCGCATTATACTCTAAATTTATTTGCATCGGGTGACCATAAGTGCTTTTGCTCATCACACCAGGGGGATCCAATGGATAACCCCTGAAAACATGTTGGACAGTATGTTCTTGCTTCCTCCTAAAGCTTCTCCAGGGTTGCTGCTTGGTGCATTTATGTGCACAGAGGATGTTTTAGTCCAGTCAAAATTTGTACCAAATCAGACATGGTCTGTGCAAAATCCTGGTATCTAAAGACCATTTATAAGTTTTGTTTTATTGTACTTCTTCAGGTGGAGTCATCAGTTGCGGTCGGCACCCCGGATTACATTTCACCAGAAATTCTCCAAGCCATGGAGGACGGCAAGGGCAAGTATGGGACAGAGTGTGACTGGTGGTCACTTGGCGTCTCCATGTACGAAATTCTCTTTGGAGAGACTCCTTTCTATGCAGAATCCCTTGTAGAGACGTATGGAAAAATAATGAATCATGAGGTAAAGTAAATGGTCATTCTGTCTTCTAATGTAGTGAAGACAACTTGTGTCCTTTGTTTTGTCTTCAATAAATTCAGCAGGATATGCCATAAATGTATTTTGTGAGACAACCACTTTCTGCACGGACTCAATATGCTTATATTTCCTATATTTCCTGTATGCTTGTTTTGTGTGTTGTATATATTCTCCTTTCTAACTGCTTGGCTTATTGGTGCAGGAACATCTGCAGTTCCCGTCAGACATTACTGATGTATCCGACCATGCAAAGGATCTCATCAGGCGCCTTATTTGCCGACAAGAAAATCGACTTGGAAGAGGTGGTGTTGATGACTTCAAGAAACATCCATTCTTTAGCGGAATAGTGTGGGATAACCTACATACAGCAATTCCGCCTTACATCCCGGAGGTGGACAGCCCAGCAGACACTTCCAATTTTGACGTGGATGATGAGTCATTGAAAAATTCGGTAGGTAATGGTTCGATCACAAAATGTAACCCCACTTAAGATTTGCAAAAATCTAGTGTAACTGCAGTTAACTCCAGTATCCTCCAAAAGTTTATCTGCACTTTTATGGTTTTGAGGGGGTTTCGTGTGTGGGGGTTGTGTGTGTGGTTTTTTTTTTTTTTTTTTTTTTGTGTGTGTGTGTGTTTGCCCTCTTCATTTATGGTATATTTATTTCCAGGAAACCTTGCCTCCAAATAATCACAATGGTTTTGCTGCACATCTACTTCCGTTTGTGGGATTTACATTTACATCCAACTGGTATGCATTTTAACTAGCTGTACTTTTATATGTACTTTTTATCTTGCTAATAGATTTACTATGCTTATTATTATTCTTTAGTTCGGTGCTTTTCAAACTGTGGGCTCACTAGCTGGTGAGGCGCAGGTCTCTGCCAGTGTCAGCTTTGACACAAAGCAGGGATTTTAGGCAGAAACTGCACTGATAATGCAAGGCTGGCATTATCAGTGCAGTTTATGGGTAGAAGACTGAAGGACCTGTGATGACAACATCACAAAGAATCCACAGATCCTTCACGCAGGAACAATTAAGCTAGAGTAAATGCTATAATCTGGAGAGATAGGCAGCACAGGCTGGAGCTGGAGGTAGGAGGCTCTTCTCTTATTGCCTCTCTTTTTTTTTTTTTTGTGGGAATGATCCTGACTGGGTAGGAGGTATAGATTCGGTGAATGATTTGCTCCAAGTTTGGGAGGTTAGAATACTGTTCTCAGTGGGCTAGAGATTTGGAAATGGAGGAGACTGTTGAGAGGGGGAAAGTTGGGTGGCTGTGTTGCCACCATTGATGTTGCACTGTGGTGTTTGCCACTTCTGCTTAGATATTTTGTGCTATATAGTCTGAGTAGGTAATTTCTGCTAGATGCATTTGTTTGGTGCTCCGTGGCAGTGTTTCTTTGTTAGTGAGGCCCTGGCATCACAGCAGATAGACTGACTAGCGAGGCCTGACTCAAAAAAAAAAAAAAAAAATTTAAAATTCAGAAGCCCTGGTCTAGTTAGTCCTCTGACTATTAGTACTCTGTGTAAAAGTGTTCTTGTTCATGTTGGTATGAATGGCTCAATAACAGTGTAACGCTAAGGACACACTGGGTGAGTGTGCTGCAGGATTTTCATAGTGGACATCCTGAAGAAGACCCACCTGTTGTGGGAAAAACTGCTGAAATTGTGTTTTTTTTTTTTTTTTTTTTTTTACTTTGCCGCAGTTTTCAGGTGCAATTCCTGTGCCGCTGACCTGGCTTTCAACCTTTGACATGCTTTGTGTTCACATCCCACAACAGAAGACATTTTGCCCTGCATTTTTTTTTCTGCAGTGTGTGTATGAGGTTTGTTTAGGTGTGTGCTGCTGCTGTCCATCACAGAAGGTTAGCTTTCTGTGGCTAACCTGCTGAAATTCCGTCTGTGTGTCCTTGGCCTTATACCCTTCTGCAGCCCTGCTGCTTAAAACATGAAAACCTAATTTCAGTGTTAGCCATGCAGATCTTACCTGGTTATCTGGGAGTTTATAGGTATTAAAGCCACACTATAACACAGCAGTGACATGGCTATAGTGGTTGCATATGTAGAAGGTGGGATCACATGTTTAGGCAGATAATGAAGCATATTTCTAATATAATGGACAACGTATTCCTGCTAGTTAGAGCGATCTCACTATATAATGTGTTGCATCTCATATATTATGTTACCACGTGGCACAGTGGCATGAAGTAACTGCTGGTTTGGAAGGCAGTCTTGGTAGAAATTTTATGCTTGGCCTAGGATATTCAGTCGGGGTTGGGTGGTGCAGCTTTAGCCGCTACCTGCAGAGTAGAAAGTGATGTCAGGCATAATTTTGGCAAAATACCAGAATGGGGCGTTCTTATTTAGGACCTGTGTGGCATATTTAAAACATTGGGGTGGAATTTATTAACATTGGTGTTACCTACGCCCGTCCCCGGCTGGCACAAGATGTGCCTGAATTATTAAGTCTCCAGCCTCTTAATAACAGCAATACTGCTCGATCCTAGAAGTTGTAGTCATGGTGGTGCGACTCCATTCACTAACATGAGTGATGGACTCGCAGGGTGACCTGGTGATCTTTGTTTGTGCTATGGAGGTCGTGGCCATAGTCACCATGTAGCCCTAGCCTTAAGGTAGAGATGGTCATAATCATAGCTGAATAAGGCTTTATTCACATTAGAATATACTCTGACATTTTTCTATGCCATTATTTGGCTTGAGCTAACCTCTATGCTGTTAGGTCTCCCTCATTTTTTAGAGAGTGGAACAGCAGTTATTTAAAAAATAAATAAATTTAGTCATTTGATCTGTTAGGTCACTTTCACTTGGTCAGTATTTTCTATCCGTATTTGCACGCCAAAATCGGAAGTGGAACCTATGGTATACAGAGGAAATATAATAGAAGAGATACAGACCGTGTGAATGTGACTTCAAAATCAGTCAAAACCAGGAGCCTCGAAGCAGATATAACTCCAATATGAAGAAAGCAATAAATAGCAAAATGTTGAAGAAGAAGAAGAAGAAGAAGAATTTTTTATTTTGTGTGTATTTTTTTTTTCTTCTAATGGCTTATTGTAATCTTCTTATGAAATGATAACTCTTCATATTCTACGCTTAGCCCATTATCCGACAAAGGCACACTGGTTAACTGCGTGGTCAGTAATGGTATGGGAACCAGAACGGAGCAAGAGAGAGACTCCATTCAAGGTAAGACCCTTCACAGACAACTTAGATTTTGATCATGCAATATGTTGTATAGATTTGTGTGTTCTGTATTTTTTTATTTTTTTTTTTTTTTTATAATAAAAACCCTCAATACTTATGTATATATAAATATATCACACTCTATCTGTCAGGATATATTCTCATTGAGGAATTTGGTGCTGATTTTGAGATGAATCCGCCTCAAAATCAGCACCAAATTCTGCGCTGAATCTGCCTCTTGTTGTTTTCAATGGGAGGCAGAGTTCAAAGCAGGATTCTGAAAAAATAAGTGACCTGCTCAATCTTGCCGCGTATACCATGGTCAGCTGATCAGCCCCATTCAAGAGTGGAGAGATTCCTGTTAAACCATTTAGGTTATTTTAGGTTTCATCTTCTCAGGGCCTTACACATCATGTCTGAAGCCTCTTTCTTTCAACTCCCTGGCCATGCTCAGTGAAGCTAGGTGTACTAAGTCTGGCTTTGTTCACACACTGAGCATGCACTAGAAGCATGGAGACCGGGAGACACAGCCGTCTGTTGTGCTAGTACATTCTGCTTCACTGGACTCGGAGCAGGAAGAAAGTGTGCATGTGCAGGGTTTCAGATGCTGTTTCTTTGACTTCCTACCCTCTCTGGCATGTCATATTGAGCGTGACTAAAGTGCTGACACCGTGACTATTCAGTGCAGTGGACCCACCCACATGACTAGGGGGGTAATTCACATATAGATTGTAAGTTTTTTGTTTTGTTTTGTTTTTTTTTGTTTTTTTTAAAAGAATGCCACTTAATCACTTGTTTTTGACAAAAACATGCCTATAAACCGGTTTAAGAGCACTGTAGCCATGTGGTGGTGGTGGGTTAAAATGGCAAATTCATGTAACAGGTTTTCTTTAAGGCAGAATAAAGACCGCAAGTGTTGTCATGAGGTCAGAGGAGTAGAGCAACTGCACCCTTTGTGTGTTGTAAAAAAATTAAAAGTAACATTGTTTTCCTCCTTTTTGTTTACACCAGGGCCTTTTATAAAATACTGCAAGTACATCTCATAGGCTACATCAGACCTTTGCCAAATGCTTCTTGTTGGGTGAAAGAAATGAACAACCTGATTTCATATGTCTAGTTTTTTCTTAAAGGAAACCTGTCTGGGCGATGTGGGAAACTTAACCACCCATAGGTCCTTGGACTAAGGGTTTACGATCCCAAATAGCCCTGTTATAACACAATCCATGGCCACATTAAAAATAAAAAAAAACTTTTATACTTGCCTAGCATGATGAGTTTCATGGGACTCTTCTCTGGTTATCCCGATGCCTGCGCTGTTCTTCAGTGAAGCCAAAGATGTACAATATGGCTTCACTGCATATACCCCCAGTGTGGCGGGTACAGCTGATGAGTATAAAGCTTCTTTTTTTTTTTTTTTTTTTAATTTTAACGTGGCTGAGGATTGTACTATAACAGGACCTGTAGGTAGTTTAGTCGCCCTGACGGGTTCCCTTTAAGATTACTTCTTAAGTTGTCTCCCTGTTATCACAATAACTTGCTAGTAGGACCACACTTAACAAACATGTTGAGAAGGTCACACACTTGTCTCCCAGACAATTACTTATTTTTATGTATATGGCCACCTTTATGCCTTTTTAGGCTTGATAGGTGTTTATTCACACCTCTTAGTCATGTTGCAGTTTTTGCTGTGATTTTTTTTTTTTTTTTTTTTTTTTTTTCCCCCAAATCTAAATTTTGATGACCTAAATGTTGTGAATGAAATATTTTAGTTATCAAAGAGGGAGGTGTCATTCATCGTAGAGATTCCTATATTATAATCTAGATATCCTATATCCCTGTCTTGCAGCTGCCATGCAGAATTCCCATGTTTCAAACCCTGAGACCCCCGCTAAAGATCGTGAGATCCGGAGTCTAAAGACAGAGATGGAAATTCTCCAGAAGAAGTTAGCAGGTCTGTGTGTGCTGAATGGTAACTACTTTGAACTTTACATTATGTCAATGCTATATCCTTGCGCCCCCCCCCCCCAAATAAAAACTGCTAAAAAAAAAAAAAAAAAAAAAACTGGTAATACCGGAGTTGTCTTTGAGTGTTTCAGAAATAATAGCAGCAGTACCTAAAATAGACAGGTACGTTTGACTTCCTCATCAGCAAGGTATTTACTCCCGTAATGACCAGACAATGCAGCAGTTGTACTTGCTGGATTATTGACTATTATGTCTTCACTTGTGGCGTAGCTAGAGGGGTGTAGGCTGCTGGTTGTCAGGGGGCACCATCAAGCCACTGTTATTTATTTAGATTCAGAGTAATGAATAAAAGTTTTTTCTTATTTCTTTCATAGCTAACTGCAGCTAGCATAACTGCAGACACATGTGAATCCACGCATTTGGAATTTTTTCTCTAGCCTCTACAGTTCCTGAGCAACCGATGCCATTCGTTTCAGCACCCAATATGCTCTACTGTCAAGTGGGCGGGCCTTGCTTGGAGCAGACAGGCTGAGACCACCCACCTGACAGTAGAGAGCCTAATTAGCATATTGGGTGCTGAAGCTAACAGTATCGATTGCTCTGGAACTATAGAGGCTAGAAAAAAAAAAAATTCCAACTTAACTGGAAACTGCAGCATCACAGGGTTGTAGATGGTGGAAGTGGTGAAAGGTCCTCTTTAAAGGTTATTGTAGTCTAGGGATAGCAGGTAACAACCGAGTATGTAAAAGGTAATTTGCAAGTTTACTCCACAGAAAAATCCACAGAGCAGGAGACCATATCAGGAGCACAAGTTCAGTCCTTGGAAAAACAGATTAGGACCCTCAAACAAGATAAAGATCGATACTCTAAGGTAATTCCTAAGAACTGACTTAGTTTCCATGAAGTATTATTGTAAGACTTGACAAGCAATAACCTATATATTACGGATGTGGCTTCAGTTATCCAGTGCTCTGTTGTGTGTTTTTTTTTTTTTTTTTTGTTTTTGTTTTCATTACAGGATCTCACCGAATTGCTGGAACAACTAAAATCTCAAGGAGAAGAACTAAGGAATGCTTTTGAGAAGCAACGCAAAACTCAGGATGAACTGCGATTAATGGAGGACAAGTGTGAAGGGCTAAATACTCAAAATAATAGGTTGTCCCGTAGACTGAAAGACAGAGAAGATGAGGCAAAAGCGGCAGCAGAAAAAGTGAGGACCTTGCGAAAGGACCTGCATAAAGCCGAAGCCAGTAGAAGGGAGGTAAGAACATATATTTTGTTGTCCATGCCATAGAACTTTTTTCAATATTTCCTTCTCCTTACTACTTCCCGCCACCTCCACCTTAGAAACATTTCTCATATCCACTGTTTCCTCAACCCACAAGTCTATAAATAATGCTAGCGCCCTCTTCATCTCCCACATAGACTACTGCAACATCCTTCTCTGTGGCCTCTCATGTAGTGCACCTCTATTGCACCCTTATTGGGGTTATCTAGGGAGAAGACAAACGTTCCATGGTGGCAGAAATGGTTGTAACATAAGAAACAACAGCTATTCTCACTCCTCCAATGCATCGCAGCAAGGAATTTATTGTTTGATTTTCATTTTCTAGGCAGAATCACTAGTGGAGGACCTGACCATAGAAGTGGAAAGACAGAAGAAGTTGGTAGAAAGAAGTGATGCACAGACAGCCCAGACTTTAGAAGATCTGGAAAGAGTGAAGGTGATGATTTTAACATAAGCAGTCTGTAGTGTCATCGTCTGTCCAAATGGTTTTAGAGTACCACTTTGTGTGCCTTGTAGTGTGATTTGGGGGGTGTAGTTGTGAGACTGTGGCTGTCATTGTACAGGTACAGCAGGCTGTTGCTTCACCAGTCATCAGTGGATCGCTTCACAACTATGAGATGAGCCAGCAAAGAACAGAACTGGAAAGACGGATTCAACAGCTGGAGACAGAACTTTCTCAATCGAGAGAAGAGTTTTCGCGTCGGGAGGCAGAACACACCAATGAGACCAAACTACTTCGTAGAGAACTTGGAGAGAAGGAGGAAGAACTGATGTCATTGAAACATGAATTAGATGGAATGCAGGAGACCATTGGCAAAACAAGAAATGATAGGTAAATATTATACTTGTGCCTTCTGTGCTTAAAGGGGTTGTCCAGTATGAATGAAAATAAAACCACTCAGAAAAATAATAAATGGTAAAACTCTCCTCCTTAATCGCTGCTGACCCCATTCTGTCATTTTAGAGGGCCCTTTGCTTCTCAAAGTTCCAACTGGCCCATGTCAACATGTAGTTACATTTCCTTGTCTACAGGGACAAAGAAGGATAACCCCTTTTAATTGGGATGCCCATGAGAATATTGTTGACCTATTGTTGAGTTAGGTCATATATAGTAAATTGGCAGGGTTCCGAATCCAAGCACTCCTATTGATAGGCTGTTTGTGCAGTTGTAGTGTACCAGAAATGTACAGCTCCATACATTGCATAGTGGCTGACAATAGTACTTCAGTCTCAGTCTTGACTTGAATTGGACTTGGGGTTCATCTTTTCCTTTTAAGTTGTTCAGTAATTTTTTTATGTCTTCAGTCTCCTCACATAACTTCTATTATCCAGTCTTAATTTAAATGTTCTCGCCAAAAATGTATCAATTAAGAATGTACATAGCATTTCTATCCTATTCCTTGCTCAGTGCTCGCACACAAGAGGAGCTTCAGAACATACAAAAAGCTAATGAACGGGAAAAAAAATCAGCTTAAGGAAGAGAACCAAAAACTTCAGGAAGAAATAGCTAGGGTAAGAGACTGTCCTTGGAACCTCAGTTATGTTCTATCTGCACCTTCAAGTCCAGCTTCATTAACCGGATGAGACTTCCATTACTGCTGACGTTTTGTAAGATCGTTTAAAAATATTTTTGATTTTATGTAGTTAAAGACCAAATCAGAAAGGATGTCCGCTTCTCAGAAGCAGCTGGAAGAAGACGTCCGATTATTGGAAGATAAGAGAGAGACATTGGCCAACTGGGAAGCCCAAATCACGGACATTCTTCAATGGTGAGCTATCCCGCTTTCCTTATAAGAGTATGTAGCAAAGCCTCTCCTAAAGACCACTTCTTTTAAGAAGACTTTATCCCATTTAGACCTGATTTTCCCGTGTGACGGATTTTCTGTTCTGTTGTATTGTGTATTTATTGGCTTAGCTTTTATTCAGTTAAACTAAGCACTAGGGTAAAGTTATCAGACCTTAAAGCGTAACTAAACTCGCAGAAAACTTTAACAGTTATATCTCGGGCATTATAAAACATAAATTTGCTTTTGGTGTCATATAAAAGAGGGGATTCTCTTCTTTCCTGTGACACTAAGGTTGCAGTGCTATCTCTATTATTTCCAGAGATATCACTGGTTGAAAACACGGTCAGGATTAGGATATTTATATCATATATATTATATTTAATATTTATTAATTTATTATTTATATACAGCTGAATATAAATATCCTAATTCTGACCGTGTTTTTAACCAATAATATCTCTGGAAATAATCTAGATAGCGCTGCAACCTTAGTGTCTCAATATACAGGATTTTTAAAGGGGTTGTCTAGGATATACAATTTCCAGCAAGGATGCCAGGGAAGGTGAAAAGAATTATAATAATAATAATAATAATAACAACAACACTGGTGTTTCCCACCTCAGTCCAGTCCTGTAGCTCCCGGTGCTTCTTCCAGCGGAGGTCCTCGCATCACATGACCCCTGAGGCCAGTCAGCAGTCTAAGGGTGGGTTCACACTTGCGCCGGAGTCCGCGATTCCGGCTGAAAATCTCCGAAAACTGTGTAGGGACTGGATAGGGAAAGGTTTGCGACGCATTGCTTAAAAACCCATTCATTTGAATGGGTTTTTAAAGCAATGCGCAGGTGTACGCTTACACCCTCTGCGCCGTGAAGCCGTTTTTTTTCGCTGGAAACAGTCCTGCATGTCCGACTTTTTCCAGCAAGAAAAAAACGACTTTGTGGCACAGAGGGTGTAAGCGCACACCAGCATTGCTTTAAAAACCCATTCAAATGAATGGGTTTTTAAGCAATGCGTAGTAAACCTTTCCCTATCCAGTCTCTATACAGTTTTCCGAGATTTTCAGTCGGATTCTCAGCAGACGGACTCCGGCGCAAATGTGAACCCTCCCTTAGACTGCTTTCACACGGCAGTGTTTGGTCAGTGATTTTGTTCAGTGATTGTGAGCCAAGATTAGGAGTGGAGACTACACAGAGATAAGGTATAATAGAAATATTTGTACCTGTTGTATGTTTTTAACCCACTCCTAGTTTTGACATGCAATCACTGATGAAAATCACTGACCAAACACTGACCGTGTGAAAGCAGCCTAAGGAAAGGAACGTTCGGTGTCCTTTCCTTAGGCTGTTGATTGGCTTCGGGTCACGTGCCACAAAGACTTCTGATGGAAGAAGCATCGGGAGCAGCAGGACCAGGTTACGTTTGGAGATGCTGGGGATAGGTGAGTCGTTTTTAAATTTCTCCCCTTCCCCCGACCTCTTTGCTGAAAATTGTATATCCTGGACAACCCCTTTATGCACAGGAGGATTTTAACTCTATTTCCAAGGATGCAATTAATGTGAAATACAAGAAAGACAGTCAGTATATGTTGCACATGCACAGATATTTATTTTGTCTTTTGTGTAGGGTGAATGATGAGAAACAGTCTCGTGTATATCTACAAGCCTTATCAGTCAAAATGACAGAAGAGTTGGAAACGTTGAAAAGTTCTGGAAATCAAACCCCATCCAGCAAGACTGGGGTAAGGAGTGCTGGGAGGTCTCGAGTTCTTTATCAGTGGGTAAAAACTCATGGTCCCTATAGGGTATTTTCACACGGTGTAAAGTGAACAGAAATTCCTCTCCATTTTCCGCCCCTCCAGCTTTCTGCTGCAGCCTTCACTCACTGACTAGGCTTAGATGAATGTGTCTGATCAGCTTGAGGCTCGTGACAGGGGTTCTGCGGCTTGATAGAGCAGGGCACTTATTTTTTTCAGCATCCTGCTTCGATCTCTGCCTCCCATTGAATACAATGGGATGCAAATTCAATGTAGTGTTTCGAAATTACACCATGTGTACATACCCTTACACAGGCTCAGATTTTGCCTGAACTACCACAGATCGACACCAGGTTCTGAGCCTAGTTTTTCTGGTCTCGACATTGGGGGTCACCTGTCTGGCAACATCTGAGATCCCAACTGAGTACCCCCAAAGTAGCGATCACTTATAAATGTTAATGAAATAACATTTTATTAACATAATTGTTAAAGAAGGCTTTGTTTGGAGCCTTCATTAATAATTATGTAATGGCCCCTCAGTGCCTCCGCACTCAGTAGAATGTTGACATCAGTGCCCTCATACTCAGTGTAATGGCCCAGTCAGTGCCTCCACATGGAGTATAATGGCCCTCACACTTTAGTGCCCTTCATGTAATATAATGGCCTCCACATGTAAAATAATAACCCCATAGTGGCCTCTCCATACACTATAATGTCCCATAGTGGCCCCTGCATTAATAAAATGAAATAATTCCACATACATAGGGATTTTCAAAAAATCTCGGGTTGAGCCATCCCACATTTTTGTGAAGTTCAGAAGAACCTGGAATTTTGAAGGTTTGTCACCCATGAACTACAATTATACTCTGGGGTCTCTTCAACAGAAGCCCTGGGGCGGTGAATAAACATAACAAACAGTGTTACTCTCCTCTCCTGGGCTCCAGTGCTGCTTCCCATGCTTTTCTGGCCTCTAGAGATATTAGCCTCAGCAGTCATGTGGGTCACGTAGTGTAATGATGCATAGTGTCACAGTGTCATTACACCACATGACCACTGAGGCCCAGTCACAGGCCTAAGCAGTCCCGGACATAATCTCTGGAGGCTAGAAGAGCATGAAGAGTAGCACCGGAACCCAGGATAGGTGAGTTACACTGTTTAGTCACTTCCTTGTGTCCCCTGCTAATTATACTTTGAGGGTCTGAAGAGACCTCAGAGTATAATTGTACCACAAACTACGATTAGGGGCAGGGGGCTCTCACTGTAGCGCCTTGAGAACCACCGCTGTAGGGGGCCAGCAGACTCGGTTATTGTAAGCAACAATTCAGGAAGAGGAGGGAGCCAAACGTGACTCCGTGTTGGAACAGCCCACAAGCCTGAGGTTATGAACCTGCAGAACCTGGGCCAGATGCTGATAACTTTCAGTCCCTGGATAACCCCTTTAACTGTTAATAATTTCCTCTTATAATATATACTTGGTAAAATAGCCACATCAATCATTCATGGATTATTTGCAGAGTGTATACTTTTCTCCCCTTTTAGGAGAGCCAATGGAAAGCACGTAGGCTTCAGAAACTAGAGGCTTCAGCACGGCTCGAGCTTCAGTCTGCTCTGGAAGCAGAGATCAGAGCAAAGCAGAGTACCCAGGAGGAACTGAACAAACTGAAGTCCGAGAGCCTCGAGACTGACAGGTGCGGACGGTCATTGTGTAGAACTATGCTGATGACTTTATAAAATGCATGATCTTAGTTTCCCTTTATGTAACTGAACTTTCAGTGCTAAGTTATTACTTGGTGAAGAGGCAGATTTAAGGTGAATTGTATATTTTCTTGCTTCTATTTAGAAAGTTACAAGAGGCAGATGAAGAAAACAAGAAGCTGAGAGTGGAAATAGAGAAGTTGCGCGAGGAGGCAAGGACCAAAGGGACAGCAGGTGACAATGGGTTATCACTTGTGGTGATAATATAGTTTTGAATTGCCTGTGTCTTCAATGGAAATTTCATGTTTTTCAGAAAACAAGCCGCAGCGTTCTCTCATTCCATTTTTATCATTCCGTTCTGAGGTATGAATAGGCTTTTTTGTTGTATATAATGGTGCAGATTTATTAAGACTGGCTTTTCGTATTCCAATCTTAATAAAGGCCCTGACTGGCACAGGGCAAGACTGATTTTGGTAGAAGCTCCGGCTCCCTGAATGGAGACCTAAGCCAGAAGGGGCCTTGTGCCAAATGTGTGCCACAATATCATCCCTCTTTGCCAGTTTTTGAGGATTGATAAATTCCCCCCAATGTATATAAAGAATTGAGTACTTTTTTGCACATGGCTTCATTGACAGTCCATTAAAATGGTATTCTTGGATTCTCCCATTAGATTTCTAGTCACTTTTTCTTCCATAATTTACAGTAAAGGACTATTTCTTGGCCTGTATGTTGTAGTTTAAGTGATACCTTTGTTTTTTCCAGCAGAAGGATGTGATCGCATCAGAAAACTCCGAACAACCACCAGTGTTAAGCAATGTCATCATGAGACGAGGGGACCGAACTGATGTAAGTAGGGGTCCACCAGTAATGGTTCTGTATTTCTTATTGAGAATTAGAACAAGCTTTGCTATCCATCAAGAGGAAAATATGGTAATTTCAACCACCTTATAAGGTAGTAAAGCAATGTATAATTGAAACGCAAACCAACTCTCCAGCCCAGCTGGACTCTGGTAACTTCCTGCAGCCATGATGTGCCATAGATGTGACAGCTGCAGCCAATTGATGACCTCAGCGGTAGTGATAAAATATATAGGCAATGACTGAGGTCAGTGATTTGTTAGCGGCAGACCCGAGAATAGTTCACATGACATCATCACTGCATGAAGAAAGCAGAGCGCACATCACTGTAATGGCAGAGAATTGAAGAGAGGAGTATACATTTTATCCCATTCCCTGCTCATGACTAAACTGTTGGAATATTCTAGACCATCTCTTAAAAGCTATTGTAGGTTTAGTAAGGGTCACATTAAAATCTTTACTTGTAACTGTAATCTCTGCTGGTCAATGTGCAAAAATAAAGGCATTCTAAAAAGATTTTAGCAGCTACTCCTCAGTTTGCAGAAATTTTGCAAGGAAATCAAATGCATATGTGAATAGAAATGATGACCGAAAATCATAAACAACAAAGTGATTGTTGTCACCCAGTGTAGGCAATGTACTGTATGTAAATGTGGGTAACTTTCATGGATTTGAACCTTTATATTAAAAAGTGGCATAATCTTAGAAAACCTATTTTAAAGGGGTTGGTCGGCGTCAAATATTGATTACCAAAAGTATTAGATTTCCGCAAAATGGCAATCTAAGTGATCCCTTCTGGACCACATGTACTCCTGTGCCACTGCTTCCCGGGACCCCCAACAGTTTGTCTCCTGGCCTCCTGCAATATTGTGCTGACATGGACATGTGACCACTGCAGCCAGTCACTGTAACCTCAGTGGTATCCATTGCATCAGTCACAGGCTCAGACTGACCCCCCAGGGGAACAGGTGAATTGCCTGGTGGACCCCTGAGCCCCACTCCCTGCATGGGCACTGCATAACACAGTATGCTACATAGATAGGCTGGGTAAGATACTGTACTCTACCTGTGTGTCATTGAAATAAACCAGGTAGATTAATGTAACAAAATACCCAGTATATTATTTTAGATGCATTTTATGACTGAGATGACATCTAGGGGTGGAGGCATCCCTTCCAGTGTCCTTCATCCCCAGGCTGACACTTCTCGATCTTCCTGTGGGAGCCCCAATAACAAATCGCCTTGCAGTGTTTTGCTACTATAGGAGGTCTGCCGCTGTGTGAGCATGTGTCCCTGGCTCACGGAGCTAAGAAGACTCTTTCCAAACGAGGATAAGGTAATATTTGCATGTAGTTGTATACTAGGCTCCCAAAATTAATTTTACTGGCGGACCCTAGGCACCGATCGTTCACATGCCTGGCATGGGAGTCATGTAATGCATTCTAAAGCTTGTGGTAAACTATTTTAGGAGCTGGATAACCCCTTTTACTAAACTTCACATACTTGATACTCTAGCATTGAAGTCTTGCAGAGTATTTCATGGCTGGTCCTGTATGTAATGCATAATTCTTGAAGTTATTATATAGTAAACATATAGGATGACAAATGTGTTTTATCTTCTTCCTAGTCTGTTAAAAGTAAAGTCAACAGGAGATCTGCTGGGATCATTGAATGTGTAGAGGAGCCCTCAGACAAGGTATCTATGTAGTCAAACTTTCACTTACTCACACTAAATCTGATTTAAATATATATATAGATATAGATAGAGAGAGAGAGAGAGAGAGAGAGAGAGAGAGAGATTTTTTTTTTTTTTATAAAAGTTGGCTTATTTTAGGGCCGTTCAAATGATGGAATTTCGTTCAAATTCCGTCCTGATTCTGCCTCCAGTTTTTGAATATATAAGCGTCCTGTTCAATCTGGCTGCTAATTCTGTGGCTGGTTCAGTGGCAGAGTCCATGGTGTGAGCCACATCACTGATAAGCTTCATTCATGAAAGCTCTGCTTTGGCTTTCTGTCACAGGACGCTGGGGGGGTGTTAATGCAAGAGAACTTTGAGACAGAAGTTCAGTTCAAATTTCTCTTCCATTTCCACCTTGTGAGCGAGCCCTTACTTTCCACCATTTAAACCACAGAACCAAACCTCCATGACCATAACTAGACACTTGTTAAATTGTCCAATCATTTGTTCTTTTTGCTTCAAATTATTGATTGTAAGCTCTTGCGAGCAGGGCCCTCAGTCCCAGTGTGTGAATTGACTATTTCTTTGTAATGTATCTTTTTGTCAGTACTTGAACCCTACAAATTGTACAGTGCTGCGGAATATGTTGGCGCTATATAAATAAAATTTATTATTATTTATTATTATTATTATTATTATTATTATGATAAATTTGCCTAAACTGGTCTGTGTCAAAAAAAGAAGGTGCAACATGCACCAGAATTCTAGCGTGGGGACTTTGTGGGCCAAAGTGTGTTTGATTCAGTTTTTTCTTTAACTTGTTTACAGCCTAGGTCGCACACCTTCAAAGTGAAAAGCTTTACGTCGCCAACCAAATGTCTCCGCTGTACATCAGTTATGGTTGGACTGGTACGGCAAGGCGTGTGCTGTGAAGGTGAGAATGGCTTCTTTTGGATCTGATAAGTTTTGTAATGTAATGGTTTAGAACTAATGTTCCCCTATGTTTCTGCAGTGTGTGGATACATGTGCCATACATCCTGTTGCGATGGCGCCACGATTTGCCCATCTCCCCCTAGTCAAAATAAGAGGCTTCTTGGTGTAGATCCGAACACTGGCAGCGGCACCGCTCTAGAAGGACACCTATCGGTTTGGTTTATTTTTATTACTGTATTTATTCACAAAGAAGAAAGTTAGAGATCTGTTCTTACTACTCCACACTTGCAACTTTACAGAACCTGCAGATTCTTCCCCGTTGGGTCAAAAAACACAAATGTACTGCAATTTTTTTTTCTATTTCTGTTTTCCATATCATTTCACTGCCCTTTAAACATAATATGACTTGAAAAGTAAACCGGGTAACAAAAAAGGGTGATCTAGCAAGGAAATAATAACACTTTATGTAAATTAGGGGTAGGGTATGCAAATTAGCTGAATGTCGTAAGTCAATGTCCGAGTCTTGGAGCATAACTTGGATGTAAGCCAACATGACTTGCATTGACATCATGGTCCAATACCACAATCCATGTGTGAACATAGCCTAATAATACTGGTGCATTATAATAGAAAAGGTTCAGGTTCATTGCTTTGCTCTGTCTTTTGTCTACTATGGTTTGTGTGTTTTCTGTATCACAAGTTATGTGTCAAATATGTACATTATTATTTAGATCCCTAAGCCAACTGGAGTGAAGAAGGGATGGCAGCGAGTCTATGTGATTTTATGTGACTTCAAGGTCCTTGTGTATGATTCCAGCTCCCAGTCTAATACCACAATGCTACAGGTCATCGATATGAGGTGAGTATCCACAAGGCAGTGACATATTTATTTACCTTCTTTATTATATTTTCAGCTGTCATAAATCACTGTCTGTAATTTGACTTATTTTATTTATTTTCTTTGTGCAGAGATCAACATTTTTCTGTCAGTTCTGTCTTGGAGTCGGATGTCATTCACGCTAACCCCAAGGACATTCCTTGTATATTTCGGGTATGTTACAAAGACTTTGACTCTTAAGAATCAACCCCTAAGTAACATCTGCCATACAGGTATAGCAGATGTGCATTATTCCAATATAGCGCAGGCTGAAGAGCTGAGCTCATCTCAGAAACCACTGCTTTCTATTGC
This sequence comes from Leptodactylus fallax, assembly GCA_947044405.1. Lineage (NCBI taxonomy): Eukaryota > Metazoa > Chordata > Amphibia > Anura > Leptodactylidae > Leptodactylus > Leptodactylus fallax. The sequence continues at coordinate 1,782,797 of CAMRHE010000138.1, read as the reverse complement.
ATGGTACACTGCCGCCATGCAGCTGCCATGTGGTCACCCAGGATTAGAGGTCGTGATGGTGTTTTTTGCTACATTTTCCATTGTTGCAGGTGACCTTCTCACAACTCAGCTCTCCGCTCACCACGTCCTCTCAGCTTCTGCTGGCAGAGACTCCTGAGGAAATGCAGAAATGGGTACAAGTGCTGAAGGAACTTCAATCCCTCCTGCGGGAGCAGAGACCCCAGGATCATACTGTTCGGGTGTTAAAGGAGGCATATGACAGTGCCTTGCCCCTCATACGCACAGCGCTCTGTGCCACTATCATGGGTAATATACCTGTAGATGGCTTTATTAGAATAATGTAAGCACAATATACTGTCTATATCTACATGTAAGGTATAAATGTGTCTTTCAGATCAGGAAAGAGTTGTATTGGGGACGGAAGAAGGGCTTTTCCTGTTACACATGAATAAAAACGGTGAGACATTCTCGTTCTAAACTTGTAGCCCTAAGGCTGTATTCACACAGCTGTGCTGATTCTCAGTCATGTTTCGGTATGGTTGAATTGGCATCAGTATGTAATTTTTATTTTTTTTTTCTTCACAGACTATGGGATAGTCAAGTCTGTGAAAACGTAATTGTGTTAAACTGTGGATCTTCTGCTTATGCACAGTTAGAAGGGGCAGGGCTTAGCAATAGAGGGTGTGGCTAAAGATCTTTTGTTCTAGTTCCTGCCCCACCCAGTTGTCTTGTCATCCTCACCATCCTGTGTCTGGATACAAGGAAAGGAACATGGCTAACCTCCTGACATACATAGACAAGACTTTATGTATTTTTCAGATTTTATTTTAATTTTAGACAAAATAAAGCAAGGAACTAAAATGAGGAAAAGCGGAAATATTTTTGTATTCGTGTTCCTTTAAAATGGTTGAATAATTGATATAACAAGTGACCTTTTTCTCTAGAGAGAAATATTCTTTAAGGAGGACCTTTCACCAACTCCAGCGCTTTCGTCATTTTAATAGGTGTCCCTCTTCTGATTCGGGCGAATTTTTTCTGTTGCTCCCACCATTCCCAAGCCATCAGTGCAGTTAGTTTTGGTGTCCAATATGCTAACTAAACTCTCTAATGACGTGGGTGGTGCCAGGCAAGAGCAGGCAATGGGGCACAATTCAGAGCTCCAATCAGAGGCAGACATTGTCAGAGCTCAGAACCACGCCTCCCTTGCTCTCTCCTGTGTGACACCACCCATTGACATTGGAGAGTCTAGTTAACATATCAGGCATCAAAACTGCCTGATAGGATAGCTCAGGAATGGTGGGGGCTAGGAAAAAATATTCCAACTGCATCGGAATCAGCGGTGGGGAAGCTATTAAATGTTAAAACAAACTGGAGGCGGTAAAAGGTCCTCTTTAAGGGCATATTGTAGTATTGATTTCATTTTATCTGTGTTTTTAGTGCTCACAAAATCGTAACCCATATATATACCTTTCTCTAAACTAGAAATCACCCAGGTGGGAGACTGCAAGCGTGTGTTGTCATTGCGCTCTGTTCCAGAAGTCCAACAGTTGGCAGTCCTTTGTGGGAAGAGCCATAGTGTTCGTCTCTTCACTTGGGACCTCCCACCAGACTCTTCTGGGACTAAAATCCCTGAAGCAAAGGGTTGTCAGGTTATTGCAACTGGTCTGGTGTGCCAAGGCTCAACTTCTGTTCTTTGTGCTGCTTCCAAGCGTCAAGTTGTCTGTTTCCAGTTAACCAGCCGAAAGGGTCTTCCCCGGCGGATTAAAGAATTCCAAGCAGCTGGCGTCGTACAGTGTATGGACATCTTGGGGGAACGATTATGTGTGGGATTTACATCTGGTTTTTCTCTTTATCCCCTCCTTAATGAAGGGGCACCGTTGAACTTTCCAAATCCCGATGATCCCAAACTAACCTTCCTTATACAAGCTGCCCCTGACGCACTCTGTGCGGCTAGACTGGCTCTCAGCGAGTATCTATTGTGTTTCTCCACGTTTGGAATATATGTGAATGGAGATGGGAAAAAATCACGATCACAAGAAATCATGTGGCCTGCTCCGCCCCTGGCTTGCTGTGAGTTTCATTTTTCTTTTAATTGTATTTCTTTTCAGTTTTACTAAATGTAAATTTTGATATTTGCATTTCAAAAATAACCATTGAGGCCATTCTACTGATGTTTGGCTTGTCCCCTTGTCTGCTAGAGCCCCTATGCCATCTTACCACCCATTTTTTTCTCCGATATTGATGCGTTGTACTGAAACCATGGTGGCAGTGACTTATCTCCTATGGGAACACGGAATAGGGCATTTTGTATTCTAGATTGCTTGTTTCATTGGCAAATGCCAACAGGAGAAATTCTGGAAGCTTCCATAGGAGTGCCACACTTTCATACGCCAGTCTCAATAAAGGCCCCCATAGTCGCAGGGCAGTGCTGGCGGCATTCTGACTCTGACGTGTGCCTGATTTATCATCTACTCTAGGTAGGAACTGGTGTAGATTTGCATTATAACGTGCAATAACTATGTTGGCCTGAGGTGTCCCTGGTCCACCCCACTGTCTCACCCAGATTCACACAATGTGGTGAGCGAGGTGCAGAAGAGGGGTTGTGGCGCACGTTTGCTGCAAGGAAGGGCCTTGAGCCAAATGAGCGCCACAATATCACCCCTCTACTCTAGAAAACTGACATAGGATTGGTAAATTCCCCCTATTGGGCAGGATGTATTACTTTTATGCCAGAAGGTGGCATTGAACATTGGCAAATAGTCGTAATTTTTGGAGGGCACCAATTTTAAAGCAAAAATTGTGACTTTTTGTTGATTTGTCCCCCACCCTTGACGCATTGCATTCAGGACTGGCATGGAAGGGTCATGGTTTCCACAGACCAGCAGATTTACTGTAATGTCTTCTATGCTGTTGTAGGGGCTGTTAGAGGTATAGCGCCAACATACCTTTTTGTGTCAAAGTGCCGTCTCAAAGAGGACCAGTCACCAGGTCTGAAAAGCCCAATGACTTGCATCACTGTCACCCTGAGCATGCTGGTGTCTTGTTTTATCCACATCTGTTCAGCGATTCCATAGATATACCCTAATTTGCATCAACCCTGAAATGGCTTATATTAACCAAGTGGACAGTAACACGCTGGTTTCTCTGGGTATCTGTGTATTGTATGCCATGCAGTGTTACCACCCACTTGGCTAGTACGCCCTAATTTGCATTAATGCTAAAAAGGCTTATATCTGTGGAATAGTGTAAACCGAACACCAAAATGCTCAGAGTGATACCAACGATCAGGTGATGAAGGTCATTTCTTCAGACCTGGTGACAGAGTCCCTTTTAAAATAGATTTTAGCTGGTACCATTGTGTCTGGTGGACTATTTTTGCTTGTGGTCACTGCATCAGGACCTGTCAATCTTTATGTAAGGAAGCGATGCCAGATGGCAACCACAGATGAAAAAGATGCTCTGGCAGCAGCTGCGACCATCCTGCCGGGGCACCGAACACCTCATTTGCTTACAGATTATCCGTTGGCTCCTCTCAGCAGTAAGACTGCACTAGTGATGTACAAGCTAAAAATTAAGGCACACCAAGGAGTGACAGAAGAGAGGGGAGCTTTAAAGGAGTTGCCTGGCAGGATAAAACTTTTTGTAAACTGAGTAGAATGGGTTCCAAAATTAAAAGCAGCTTTATTTCCCATTCCCCTTTCCCACTGTCGCCATTCCAAAGCTTGCCGGATCCTGCCGGTCTCTTCATCTGGTCCCTTCTCATTGCACACAGGCAATGGCAGGAAATACCTGCTCAGCCATTGTGGGGACATGACCAGAGGAGACCCAATAAGGAAAGTCCTGCTTAATCCATTGTGCTCCTTCTACAAAACCTTATATTCTGCTGGACAAACCCTTTAATGAATGATAAGGGCCTTTTTATTACCATAATCTGAAATCCTGTAGTTTTCATATAATTTCAAAAAAATATTAATTATTATTATTATTATTATTATTTTTTTTTTTTTTTTTTAAGTTGTTACAAAGAACAACCCAAAAACAGTCTGGTATTAAGCTGTTTATATTATTGTAGATCTTACCCAAAGGGGTAAAGATGATATTCTAGTAAATACGGAAACTGCCGCAGATAAAACAATTGAGCATAATGGGAGTAGAGACTAGGCCAGAGAGGATCCCCATAAAGTTATCATCAGACACTGTGCATATGGGGAATTTCAGTTATTCTTGTATTGTTAAATTCCTAAAATATGGCTGAATGAGATATTTGCTTGTGTATCTTAAGCTGCTCATCTAGCCTAACCACTGCCCTTGTGTGCATTCCTTTTATATACATGATCTTCAGAATGTCTTGGGCCCCATGCACACGACCTAGAGGGCATCTGAGTTGGGGATGTTTTTGCAGTAGTATGCACGCAGATGATACTTGGGGGGCATTCCTTTATGCACTTACCTGTATGCAGCTTTGATCCGTTCTGTTCTGATGAAATGGAATAGCATGGCCCCTTAGACGCCCCCTCGGAGGGAACACTCGGCGAACAGGAAGACTTATAGTGCATGATCTACACGTATGATTAATGAACATGTCTTCTTCCTTCAGCGTACACCTGTCCTCATCTCACAGTTTTTAGTGAAAACGCTGTAGATATATTTGATGTCCGAAAAAGTGAGTGGATCCAGACTGTCCATCTGAAGAAAGTGAGTACCCATGGCTACTAATACTGACTTTGTAACCAGGAAATATCATCAGAAAACTATTACATTATCAGATACATTCTCATTTCTGAGCCTTAAAGTGGAACTAGCATATCGGGAATCTTAATCCTTCCCATCTGATCCCCCCCAGATGCAGCTTGTGTAGATGTTGTGTACAGTGTAGCGTCCAGGCCCACCAGGCTGTCACTTGGCTGTACAGCAGTAGTTGCCTTTCTCTCTGACCTCACCTGCGCCGCCTGTATACAGTCTGCAGAACTACCACACTGCATTACACAGAGGTTTTCCTTGGTGCTGACCCAGTTTTTAATATGATGCTATGCTGTCAAGCTAATTCTTACTATTTTTAGCTCTTTCAGACTGCACATTGTACATTTTAGAATTGAGAATCTTGTCTATATTTTTCTTCCCAGATTCGGCCTTTGAATTATGAAGGATCTCTGTGTGTCTTCGGGACAGAAAAAGTCCGCCTGGTGTATCTACGCAATAAGTTGGCCGGTTAGTACATATCTGAGTTGCTTGTGCACAGGATTTTCCAGCCATGTCGGCTGTCTGGAGGCTGACTGTCAATTCCCAACAGATCAAGACGAGTTCGAGGTCCCAGAGACGTCCGATAACAGCCGGAAACAGCTGCTTAAAACAAAGAGTAAAAGACATTTCTCCTTCCGAATTTCAGATGAGGAGCGGCAACAGCAGAGAAGGTAAGATGGCGGATTTAGTAAGATAGAAAGTCAATAGGATGTGTAGCTTATCATACTCTTAGCATGGAGGTGTCACATCTGATTCTTTCTGAATCCAATCTGCACAGCTAAACTACACTATGTATGTATGTATACGGACAACCAGCACTAAGAGGATCTTTTAGTCCGGGAGATAGTGCTGGTTGTCTGTCTGTCCAGTCTGGTCTCTGGTGGTTTAAACCATTGGCGTGGTACTAGGCCAGTAGCCTTGGGTTCTATAACTCTGGTTGTGTATTATATGGTTGGCAGAGTAGCCGTGCTGTTCCCATGTCTGTTTTTGGTCAGGGATGTGAATATTTTCAGGTCCCTGTACCCTCTTTGTTGTGCTTTTTCTGCTGGGACTGGTAACCTTTATTATAAATACAATTAAAAGGACTAAGTTGTTTTTTTTTATTTCATTTCAGTGAATATAGACTTAGGGTGAATTCACACGTGGCAAAATACATACAAGTGTCATTTCTTGGTAATTCTATTTACAGGGTGATGATGAAGGACCCTCAGATGAGATCCAAACTAATCTCCAACCCCAAGAATTTTAATCATTTGGTTCATGTTGGGCCTGGAGATGGAAAGCATCAGCTAAAAGATCTGCCGGTGGTAAGACCTGTGTCGTCTTCCTGTATATAATTCTAGATATCCTCTATATTACTGAGGAAGGGAGGATTGGCTAATTCTATGAAAATGATACAATAACCACTTTTATAAAGTTTAGCTACTTACAGCCGGGCTAAAATCGATATTCTAATATTCAGCACACAATGGATGGGCACAGCATGGAATGAAAAAAATGCAAGAATGCATATAGCCTCAAGAATCGCTGAGCAAATCTCCCATGTCTTGGGTGGGGCAACCATAGTGTGCGGTGTCCGATCATAGGGTGATAGATCTATGCAGTGTTCTGGTTTATTGTATTTTTCACTTGTTTGTCAGGATACACGTACATTTTTCTCTTTACGTTTTTTTTTTTTTTTTGTTTTTGCCGATATCCCGAGGCTGATGTATATATGTCCTTACAGGGTTAGGGTGGGTTCACACTTGCGGCAGAGTCCGTCCGCCGCGAATCAGACTGAAAATCTTGGGAAACTATATAGGGACTGGATAGCAAAAGGTTAGCAACGCATTGCTTAACAACCCATTCATTTGAATGGGTTTTTAAAGCAATGCGCAGGTGTGCGCTTACACCCTCTGCGACGCAAATCCAGTTTTTTTCGCTGGAAACAAAGTCGGACATGCAGGACTTTATTTCCAGCGAAAAAAACTGGATTCGCCGCGCAGAGGGTGTAAGCGCACACCTGCGCATTGCTTTAAAAACCCATTCAAATGAACCTTTCGCTATCCAGTCCTTATACAGTTTGCCGCAATTTTCAGTTGGACTCCGGCGCAAGTGTGAACCCACCCTTAAGCGTGGAGCACCTAGACGTATATAGTCAACGGGCAGACCGGAACTAGTGTCCCTCAGATTCACAATTAAGATGGACCAGTGGAGGGGGGGGGGGGGATAATTTACTACTCCATCTATGCCAAAAAACTGGCATGGATGTGGCCCCTAAACCCATATTTACACCAAAGATTTTTGTGAAAAGTGCTTTGAGCCGGCGGTGCACCAGAATTAAGTGGGAGTAGCCTCTAATTCTGGCACAAAATTTAACACCAGTGCACAATACACCAGGGTTATTAAATTCCCCCAGTGTGTATATAATAGTCAAAGAAGGGGACATGGGGAAACGAAAGATTAAAACGCAGGACATCAGGTAGCTATGCATTTATTGTGAACTAAAGGGCTGCTATAAGTTTCAGAGGTAAAGAGGTTTCCAGGAGTTACATATCGGTGACTTGGATTATATGTGATCAGTGGGGAAGAGAAGAGACTGCAGTGTTAGGTCAGCACTTGCAACCTGTTCACTGAAAACCAAGCATAGGGCTGTACATTGGGTAGCAGTTGTGCTTGGTATTGCAGCTCAGCTCCATTCACTTGAATGGGACTGATCTGCAAAAAGGCCATGTGCTGAATGACATCACTGGCCTATGAAGTGAAAGTAGTGCCTAACCCAAGTGCTGCCGTCACTTTGAGGAGTCTCATTACACATCGATGACCTACTGTATAAATTGTTTCATATGCCGTGTACCCGTGTTCTTCAAAATCTGCCCTGGTTATGTGCAGTGGAGGCGAATAAGTTTCCGGCTGGAAAGCAGCAAGCAGATATATAGATATATAGATATATATATATATAAAAAAATGTGAAGGTACAAAATATACTGTAAAGTTTGCAGAACTTTTTTTATTGTACAAAGAATTACTAATACCTTTAACCAAACTAAAATCTAACATAATATAATGTATCGATCAGGCACAAGAAGAAAAAAAGGAGAAGCAGCGGGCAAGAGATGGCAGGGGTGGGAAGACCATTATCTTCCAGCAGTGACACAGGTAATACCAAGCTCAATATCTGACTCTACAGGCTACCGCCCAAACATAACTAACCATATGGGTTTTGTAATGCAGTAAAACGAAGTTCATGCAGCTCCCAGTCAGAAGATTCCCTGTCCTCACCTCAAAGCTTGATGCCCCCGTCAGACATCCTACATGAGGTAAGAACCCTGTATCCTCTGCTCCTATATCACACAGCAATAAAATAATTCTATGTACACAATATATGTAAATCTAAAAGTATAATCCTCAGTTAGGTTGGGGAGGCTGTCACTGGTGAGGCCATCCCCAAGCGCATTCAATTGCCACCACATTGTTACACATCATACCTTTATGTATGTCACTTATGTAGATTGGGAGAGAAACAACTTAAATATTATGCAAATGGGGCGGATTGAAGGAACAGTTCAAGTCAAATGAGCAGTCAGCTAGTACATATGGCCAGCCTTAAAATCCCCATGTCATGTGCTGCCGGCTCTGGCCCTGTACATTCATAATAAAATATTCCTTCCATCTTATGGCACAGTAACACCTGTAACTTTTTCCTTTCTCAGAGTCCTGATCACACTGCTATATTAAATACGTCCAGTTCTTCTTCATGAGACAAGATGCAAGACCCAGGTTTTTTTCCTTTTACTGCCAATGTTTAATCACAAGTGACTTGGTGGATTTTTATGAGTTTTTGGTACAAATCGTAGATTTTACCTATTATGTTTTATTGGAAGTGTAAATGTTTTTTAGTGGATCGCCACAGTCAACGCTCCAACTTTTCATCTCCGATACCCAAAGACATTAGAAGCCAGATCAAGTGGACGAGTTATATACAGTATTTCTCAAGTGATTTTAAATGGCAAGAAGCAGCTCGACAGGGGAGACTTTTTTATGGAGTTTATTATATATGTACATGGAATTACAGAAGCGATAAATTCTGGTTGGAAAATGTCATTTTATTCTTCGGCTGTGAATATACAGCATTGTATGTAAGATAAAAATTTATACAGCATAAATATTATGAAATCTCTGACCGTGTCCAATCTTCCTTGACGTCAAGTAGAACAGGGAGCCGGGCTTCTTCTGTGTCCTGTACAAGTACAAAATAAACATCTCAACCTGTAGTATCAGACATTTGTGGAGACTTCTGGAGGTTAAGAGGGGTGCAAAGCAACCCAGGGGGATCAGGCTGGTTTAGATAATGTGACCCCATGTCCGAACCAACATGAAGAAACTACGGAAGGAAAGTAGGTACATTTTACTCCCCAGACAACTTCAATCTGTGTTCTCTGCAGGATTTCTACCAGGCTGTGTCAGGATCATGTAAAAATGCTGCAGCGAGGGCAATTAGAAACTAGACAAGAAATAAAGTGGATAGGTCATCATTAAAGATGACCAGGTCTGACACCCAGGCCCCAAACCAACCAGCTGTTCAGGTAGCTTCCCCTATGGATCTTCAATTGAGGACAAGTTATCCATTAGAAAGTCGTCGTTTCCCCCCCCCCCCCCCCCAAAAAAAAAAAACCCGTTTAAATGTTCGTTCACTGGCCAACCCATTAACTATTTGTTGCTTGGATTAAAAAAAATTATATATATATAAATTTTTATATAAAAAGGATGAAGTAGACAGCAGGACTTTGTCCATTGTACATTAATGGCTCAGATCTATAAAACATGGAGTACATACCCAATCTCTGTTCTCACTGACAGTCACTTTACAGTTCAATCCAGTTTTCTCACTCCGAGCTTGAGCGGTCCCTTTGCAGCTCTCCGTTCTGCCCTCTTGGCTTCTATTTCTCGTTGGCGTTCCTCCCTCTTCTTCCTAGCGATCTCTGCTTTGCTTAAACCTGTCATACAAGCAGCTTGCACGTTCACATAATACTATTACGCACAAGGCATGTAAGATGAACTCTATTTTACTGGCAACTCACCCTGCTCCGCTTCCACAGACTCCCAGTTGTCATCTCCGCCCCAGTCTCCTGCTCCTTCTGAACTAGGATTATCATCTTGTTTCTGTGGAAGAGTCACCATTAGTCATTGTAAACCTACCAGAATAAAGGCTATACCTGCATTACTTAGCAATAGATGGCTCTATCCCAGGGGTAAGTCTCATCAGATCCTGAAGGTTTAAGGGAATCTGTCATTATGGTTTACCCCCCACAAACTTCTGTAATGGCTGCATAAGTAAAAAGACATTAGTGGGGGGATTCATCAAAACCGGAATATTTTGTGCTAACTGCAAATTCACACTAGGCCCTTACCAGTGTAGATTTTGCCTTTATCACTTTTGGGAAAGTGGTGAGGCTGGTACAAAAACTGCAACTAAGGATTGGCCATCAATATGCAAGTTTGGGGAAAGTAACCCTCCTATGTGGAAGTGAATAATAATTAAAAAAAAACAAAAAACGAATGCCTGCTAGAGAATTATGAATAACTTGACAACTGAGGGGTGCCTGAGAATAGTCTGATACTGTAAGGCCCGGTTCACATCTGCGCATGGGGAGTCCGCTTGGGGACCCCCCCCCAATGGAAACCTAATCCACATAAAGCGGTTACCTTAGGAAACCGGCAGACCCCATAGACTATAATGAGGTACATGTGGTTTCTGCTCAAAAATGCAGAGAGGGGGAGCGGAATGGCCCGAATGCAGATGTGAACTGGGCCTTAAATCAATGCTGTCAGTGACTGCCTGTGTATGGATGCACCTCTCTGACAATAGGAATGGTAACACCTAGTTGTCAATTTATTCATACATTTGTAGGAGGAGTAATAGCTTTATGATCCAGAATTATTTTTTAAATGAGGAATACAAGTATGTACTAAAACAGAAATGGCAGGAGAGGCGGCAGCTCCTCTTTCTTTTCTGTGTTTAGATGAAAGTACAGAGAAGTGAAGCACAACTTCTAAAAAGACACTTCAGCAGAATATTTGGACAGAACTTTCCTTACCTGTCTAGCTTTGTCAGTAGCGACAGCGAAGAAGTCGACGTGTTTTCCGCTCCCTTCTGTAGCCCCCCAGTTGTAGTCACTGGCTGGTCTTGTACCCTCTGGCTGGGGGAAGGAGGACTGGGTTCGCACTTTGGTCTGGGAAATAGGCTGGAAAGCATCCTCCCACCCCCAGCTATCTTCAGCTGAGCTCTTGTTATCCGCCAGTCTATGATCGGTTTTGTTCTTTGATGAAGTGTCTGAAACCTGAGAAGAGAAGCCAAAGAGATTACAGAAGTCACTGACACAGTTAATGTCTTACTCGTGTTGGCCATGGGTGATGGCGTACGGTAAGCTCCTAAACCTGCCCTATAACTGTGCAGTAAATATATAGCATAATGCATTCAGACAGGGTTAAAGAGATTCCAAATGTGTTTTAATCTAAAAGATCTCACAGCTTCATAAGCCGTGACTTGCATACTGTCTGCACAAAGAAACTGCCTGACATAAGACAGCCCCTCTTACCGCCTTCTCTGGGGCCTTTTTACTCGTACTCTGGCCCCAAGCTGTGTCCCAGTCGTCGCTCTCAGGCTGTGCTTTGTTCTGATCTGAATCCTAAATACAAAAAAAAAAAATAAAGTGCTCATGTAGTAACACTGCACATCAAAAAGCATGCCACACATAGGATATCACTTACCTCAAGACTTCCCCAGTCTTCTTCATCCCACCGGTCTAAGGGGTTGTCATCGGCCTCATTTTCGTCATCTTCTGGTTCATATTGGGATGTCAGGGATGAGGTAGAGATGGGAACTGATGCGGGGACAGTATCTAGAGGGAAAAGAAACAATCAGCATGACTAAATTTCTCTATTTTGTTACTTCTTATATGCAAAACTTATAAGCTGTGGATGGCGCTTTGTATGGAAGTAGACTGAGGACCAGTGTCTCCGTGAACTGTATTACATGTCCTCAACGTTCAGGTCTGTGTGATGCATAGGACTGATCACAGTGCTCACAGGGTTAAACGTCCCAGGCTGCGTTTTTTTCAAAACTGGATTTTAATATGTCTGTCAATTAAGTGTTGTGGCCGTGTGACCACTATGACTAACATGTACATCATCGAGTGAGGTGTTATAGAGATTTCATGGGCTATAAATATTAATGACCTAACCTAAAGATATGCAACTGATGTCAAATTGGTGGATTAACTGTTCGCAGAAGCTAATACTCAGAGAATGGAGGAGGAAACACACAGCGCTGTGTTTTTTTTTATTTGCATTAGAGCCAATGGGAATGGACTCCAGAGGAGGGGGAGGGGGAGTCCATCTGTATTCGTCACTATCAGCAATAAAAGTCGCTTGCTTCAATCATATGACAGTGTGAACGTCCCCTTAGACATAATACAATGGCAGAATTTGAGCGCAGAGTTACCTGGTTTGCTAGCTTCTGCAAGTGCTGCTGCTGCAGGTAGAGAAGATCCAACTGCTGGTGCCGGTTCTGGTCCACCCGACGGACTGGTGCGGATGAATTTAGACGTCAAGGATGAGACTCCTGTTACAGCCCAACCAGCCCATCCACCGACAACACCAGGGCTTGTGGATGCTGAATGTACATCTTTTTCTAGGGGGAAAACAGCAACATCGACTCTTGGATTGGATACAGTATAAAAATTTGATCGCAACCAAGTTATCATTTATTGGCAGACAGGAATAAGAAGCAAATGTCAGGGAGCGATATGTGTCATGCCCACAAACTGATCAGTACTGTGTGGCATATTGTACCACACCTTGTCACCTACAAGGGAATGCTGTTCAATATTTGGAAAGAGATTTATAAAAAAAGAAAAAAAAAAAAATCTTCTATTACCTCCCCACCCCCACCTTGTGCAACACTTAAGATTCTTTTGTTCTGGGGTTTGGCCTCCACCAATCATTGACCTTTCCAAAACCTTAACTGCCAATGCAAATTCCTGAAAAACCACTTTGGAGGTGACATTTCACCTTTGGAGTTTCCCCTTTAAGTGAGAAGCCCCAGAGACACAAGCCGCATACAGCAGTACACACATATATCACCTACCAAGCTCCGCTAACTGCGATGGGTCCTCTGATACGGCCTCCAGTTTATCCAGAAAGCTACGGATTGCTTTGAATGCCTAGAATAAATGTATATATTATATACAGCCTGCCAGGCACATCCAGATAATGCTGCTGCATTGAATTCTGGTAATAGTGGCAGCTTGTATTCTGCTTACCTGATCCCGGACACTCTTTTCGGGATCTATTGTGACCCCACATAGTACAGGAAGAATTTTCCCTGCACAGTCGTTCATGGAGTAAAAGTTGTGCGTAGCAGCAAAACCAAGGACACCAGCCGCACGAGATGGTGAAAAGGGGTCTTTGGTAGCTCTGCTGAATGCAGATATCAAGACCCTCTGTCGTGTCTGCAAAAATGACAAGTAGGATTACAGGCCGCTCACTACTGCCAGCTACAATAAGTAACATCAGGTCACTTCTTTAGTAAACTGCATGATTTTATTAGTTCTCTATCTATAAACGGCAATGAGGTATTCTATGCCATAAATGTCGAGAATGGGGGTACCCGACCCCCATCTCATGGCCACAGTGAAGGAGGATAAGGCAACGTATGCACGGGTCTCTTCATTCAGTTCCAAAAATAGCTGAGCAGACAACTCACGTATTTTTTATATTCCCATACAAGTCAATGGAGAGACTCAAACACGTGCGGCCATCTCTCCCTTAAATCGGACACACCCAATAGGTAGGACTCACATCTATTGGGCATTTATGTGGAAACAGCCATAAATATTGTGCCCTCAAATATCAGTGTAAATACATTTACATCCTTTGGGTTTGCTGAATGAATAAACCATCGCTGCTTTCTTCCTAAAACAGTGTCACAGCTGTCCATTAATGTGAACACAAACCAAGGGCAGGTGTGACACGGTTTCTGGAAGACATCAGCCATGTTTGTGATCTTCTACAAGCTCATTAAAACCTCCAAGTCACTGACAACACAAGTATGGCCTTTACTCACCGCAGGGTTCAGGTACGATGCAATCTTGCCTAGACACACGGTTGTATTGCAGCGGATTGGTCCCTGATCATCACGTGCTTGCAGCCGAGCAAAATGTTTCATCAGCTCCACATTCAGGTTATTTTCATTTAACTTGGGAGCCAGAAGCAGCATGGACTATGTGGAAAAACAAAGCACCTCGCCTCAATAGGAGCATGTCACATGGGGTAGAGCAAAAATACAATCTGACAATATGTCAGATACTACATATAGTAAACCAAAAAACAAATGTTGTGGCATTAATTCTAAAACTGTAGCAAAATTCCTAATGTGGCATCGATATGACCTCATAATTGATATTTATCAAATAAAAAAAACTTGGGGTGTGTTCACATCTGCACTGGTTCTTCTGATCCGTCATCAGAGCTGTGAGCAGTAAGTAATGCTGAAATCTGTAGCACCGCTCGCTCCCTCGGGTGTTAGTGCTCCCATCTGTTCTAATGGAAGTGCTCATTGCCCACAATCAGTGCCCCCCTCCCCAGCCATTTTGGGTTCCAGCGCCCCCATGTGGAATTGAACAAATGAGCCAACATATTTCAATATTAAGCTGCGCTTAGAAGCAGCGCGTCCCACCATCCCGCTCACTGCAGACTAGTAAGCAATGGGCTCTGCTGCTATAAGCCGCTTAGTACTGAAATATCAAAATGTCTCATACAAACCATTTATTCGTCCACAGTATCAAAGTAACATTGAAATTTCGATGCATCATGTTACCCCTCCCCTGGGGTTCTGGGGGATCCCAGAAAACCCCTTTAAATGAATAAAGCAAGCAGACAATGTCTCCATACCTTCACAGTCTGTTCACGTATAGCTGGGTTTGTATCCATAAAACCATGGACCACATGGGGGAAGATTTGGGAGTTGACGGTCGGCTCATTAAGATACTGGATAAAATTCTCCATCTGTCTCAGGTAAAATCACAAGAAACTCAGATTTAGAGCAGAGCAAAAATGGATATTTTCTCTTTTGTAATGATGGGATATAATTTCTTATTAAATATTCATCAATCGCCAAACAATGGTATATATGGAATACTCTGTATAAACACACAAAGCTGCAGGCAGTAGAGATACATTATTCACTGAACTACAGCGGCTGCTGCATAACCTCTTTATAAAGGGGGAGCTTCAGGTTCATATATAAACACAAGTGTGTGGTATCTCAGTTACTACATAAAGGGCCATCAAAGCTTTGATCAGCTATAGCCTGACTTCTCCAGACCGCAGAGATCCTTTTATCAACATGTCCAGCTTTGACATGCCTATCATGTCCATTGAGAACTCTTGACCTGTCAGTGACATCTTACATTAGATGCCATACTGTCTGCAGATGCCACCAAAGGACTTATTTCAGTTGTGTATGGAAAGCTATTATTCCGTCACTTGGCTGTGTTCCCGGGCTAAATGGGAGACGGATGTTGAACCTATTCTGGATGAGCGAAGGAATGATATTCTGGAGCTCACTGTCCCTCCGTGAGGTGCAGAGATGATCTCCTCTGTATATACTGAATAGAGTATATCGTACTCCTACTTCACTTATTAAGATTGGTTAACACTCGGATGCCTTATACTGGAGACATGTGTTAGCGCTCATTGCCAGAGTCTATGGTATACAATTAAGAGCAGATCCCAGGGTTTATTTACTGGCCTCTTGGGGGAGGGGTACCTTTGGAATCCCCTTTGGCTCTAGGAATCCTAAGAATCCTGTTCCAAGCTAGGAAGCTGATCCCGCTCCACTGGTTGGACTCCGTGCCTCTGTCCAGTGCGGAGTTAAAGACTAAAATACATGATATTATCCAGCAAGAACGTGGTATTTATATTAAAAGCAAGGCCCCACATAATTATGAGGCCATATGGGGGGGGCTTGGCTTGATACTCCGGGACTCCCTTCTGCAGCTCTCTCAGTGTTTCCCCCGGGCCTTGCAACACTGTTGCGCATTTAGGGACTGCTCCTAATCATAGTATGTATGCCTCTCCCCGGGCCATTGTCAGACAGCCCCTCCTCAAGCAGCTATTTGGACTATGGAACATGGTGGTTTGTTGTTTCCTACGTATAAAGGGGAATGTGTGCTCAGCCGTCCTGTCTATATATTTCTACACCATTATAATCCTTAAATTGGTTGTTGTCACTGCTGGTGAGGGTTTGGGTTAGTTTAGTCTAAATGTTGCACCTTGTCCTCATGTTATGTATACCCTGTTCTCAATGTAATTTACAATGAGGATTTGTGTTTTTTTTGTTTCCATAAATATGATCTGATTAAAGGGGTTCTCCAGCTTCCAAAAATGATCTGTAAATACATCCACAGCAGTGCTAAATCCTCACTATGCCCTTGTGCACCCTCTGCTTGGCTTTATTTTACTTGCTGCTCCTTGTATCACCTTTATTTACATGCAGTTAATCTGTGGACAAACGACACTTCCCATGATTCATCTGCCTGCTCTCACTCTGTGTACCCCCCCTCCCTTCTCCACTCTCCCCTGTGTGCAGACTTCCTTCCTGCTATAGGGTCTTCAGTCCATGCAGCATTGATCTCCTCTGCATATCTGACCAGGCATCAAATCACTCCCATGAGTGGTTTCAGGGGGCAAGGAGACCACGTGCTGCTGTAACATTTGCTAGCTGAACTGCTTACAGGGAGGGGGTAGTGAGTTTGCAAATAAAACAGCTATGATTAATGACCTGAAAATAAATCAAGATAAATGGGCCGAATTTAATCAGCATATATATTAGGAAGTGTTTTCTATTGATGTATCCTGACTCATATTTTTTTAAAAACTAGATAACCCTTTAAAATATAATAGCCCAAGGTTGGCAGTCTAAGGTCTGACCTGTAAGAACCATTGTATTCAATCTAAAGCTGTAAGGACCATGGTATTCAACATCATGCTGGGACATGCTAGGATGACTGACAGGTGGCCCCCTGCTGAAATAGGGCCGGATACAAGTACACAGTTTACCCTTTGGCTAAAGTGCTCCTGCACAGGTTGTGTGTGGTATTGCAACTTAGCCCCTGGCACTTCAATGTACCTGAGATGCAATACCACAGATGGACAGATGTGATGCTGTTTATGGAATAATGCAGTCAAGTTTTCTAAACCCGGAACCCCCCTTTAAATATACTCCTACATTTTTCTCAGGCTTCTATGCTAACAAATTATAGGACAAATCTCTCGACAACCTCTATATAATGTGACAAGAGCTCGTTGAAATAACACTAAAAAAAGCTCTCTCTATATAAGAGGTCCCGCACCTGCTGCAGGAGTCGTATCCTCATGGCTCGGTCGGTGGAAGAAAACATCTTAACAATGATGGGGATGATCTTCTGCTGATATTCATCTGCATTCAGGAATTTACCAACCTACAACAGAAACAAGACAATATAATGTGCTGTGAAATGTAATAATAGAAAGAACAATATGGTGGGCACAACCCGCTGTCCTATTCTACTGGGTGGAGACTGCCGGCCATGTATCAGGAAACATGGGGGGACAGTGACCCCAAACTCAGTCCTAACTAAGTAAAGACACCAGAGGTTGGACCGGCATTTATTACTTATCCTATATATAATTGCTACTGTCAAGTGGGTGGTGTTAGCGAGCAGCAGGCTGGGTGGCGTAATTCCAAGCTCTGGCACTGTCTAACCAGAGATGGGCAGTTTTGTTTTTTTGACACTGATCCCTCCCTATGTACACAGATGCCCTTCCATTTGGAATCCGTTTTTCGTGGATTTCAAGCAATAACATGCTGAGTAGTAATTTTAATCATTGTCATTTTTTTTTGTCACGTCAGAAGTTGGCAGGTGATTTCCACAACCATTACATATGAATACAAATACAGGAATTTTATCAAAAAGCAGAGGAAACTTAGAGGAAAATATGCTGTTTAACCCCTTCATGACCAAGGGTCATTGATGCCCCAGTGCTCTGGCCAAATTTAGCACTTTTGGCACACACCAATATCTTTCTAATGGCTTTGCATATCTCAACAATTTTTACCATGTTTTTCTTTTCAGGACACATAAGGCTCAAAATAAGTAACCTTATTTGTTAAAGAGGTTGTCCAGACAAAATTTTTATATGTTAAATAGGCTGGGAGATGTGAAAATTAAAAAAAAAAATAAAATATATATCATACTCACCTGTTCCTGGTTCTCCGGTGTCGTCCCAGCGCGGTCCAGTCCTGCTGCTCCGGTGTTTTCTCAATGTGAAACTGCTCGCGGCTGTGATGTCCCGGATCCCCTCCACAGAAGCCACTGATTGGCCAATCAGAGGCCTCAGGAAGAGACCCCGGGATGTCACAGGTAATGACGTCACGTGACCTTTCGTTGAGGCCGCTGATTGGCCTCAGCGGTCACATATTTCACAGACTTCCACATAAGATAACAACGGACCAGGCTCAGTAAAATTTTACTGATCATAGTGATGATAAAGGAACTAAAATCTTCCCTTATCAAAGAGGAAGTGCCTGACTATAACCTGTAGGCAAAGTTCACATCTCCACACAAGGGGGTGTGATTGCAAGCGCTCCTGCCTGACAACACCCATTGGACAGTACAGAGCCTAATTATCATATTAGGCCTCAAAATTAACTGCAAAAAAACTTTTAACTTCCCCAGTATCAGTGGAGAGGCGCCTATTAAAGGATTCAAAGAACTGTAGGTGGTGAAAGGTCCTTTATAAGTGAATTTGGGAATTGATAGGTCTGAAAAGTTTCTGAGTGCAAAACAAGAGTTGATGTGTTACAAACATATAAAGAACATATCTGTTTTAGGGTTCACACGATGCTCACCTTAAATAAGGGTGTAAGGATTACAGCGCCGGCACTGCCAAATTCAAAAGCGGTCAGTAGTTGGGGAAGGATCTTATGTCGACAGAAATCTTCAGGAAAGGAATCCAGGTGTTCACTGAGCTGCTCAAAAAATGTCTGACGTTCAGCTGGATCTTTAATCTGCAGGGGAAAAAATAGTAATAAAAATTCTAGTCTAAGGGAAAACGTTAATTGTAATGGAATTGTAAAAAAAAAATTATAAAGCAGTAAAACAATATGGTGGCTTCAAGCACTTTCCAGCCATAGGGTCCCTGTGTGAGGGCACTGACCTGTATCTCTTCAAGGAACAGATTGGTTTCTACAAAGCTGTTGCTGAGGAATCCCCCTGGAGCACAGCAGTTCTGCAGGAATCGTGCAGGGTTGGGACGGATTTTAGGATTTGCTCCAACGAGCTCGCAGTAGTGAGGCACCAGTGACTTAGGGATCTGAAGTACACAACGATAAGTATTACATAAGAATGGTACTAAAGACATCCAGTTATAGAGGTAGACACCAAGAATCTATATGATGTGTGTGCAAGTGATGTAAAAATACTTACCATAGTACAGCCCTGGCCTACATGATGACTACTTTACTAAAAGGGGTTGTCCAGGAGCTAGCAAAATTACATACTGGATAGGATAGCTCATTAGTTACAGATCGGCCAGAGTCAAACACCCAGACCCCACATCGATCAGCTGTTGACCAGAAGCCATATACCAGGTATATGGCCAGAGCCAGCTTTGCTCCTATTCAAGCGAATCGGAGCAGAGCTGCAATTCCTGGCTCCAACGCTACATTGTACGGTCAGGAAGCTGTATGCCGAGTAGCAATGACGCTGGGAACTACAACTCTGCTGTTCTGTTCATATAACTGGTGTACGTCCATTGGCGGCCAAAACAACTAATTGCCGCTGGATCTGGGTGACGGACCTTGACCATTCCGATACTGATGACCTTTCCTGCGGAATCCTGCAGATAGGTCACTGGTATCCGACTTTGCTAGGTTCTCAACAATCCCTTTAAACCCATACCGACTAGGCAGTCTATATAAGTTTTCTATGGTTGCAGCACCAAAAGGATAGGACATGTTATAGTAAATACGTATGTTTATTACCGGTATGTTCACAATTGGCAGATTTGGCACACATTTCTTCAACTATCCCATTGAACTCAATGGGGTCAGCAAAACTATATGCAAACACTATGAAACAAACCCATTAAGAAAATTCTGCAACAAATCTGCAGCATGTGGACAGGGGGCAATTTTATAGCAGTTTTTAATACACACCGTACCTTTCCAAGTGAGCGAAGAGCTGTGGGGCGTGGAAGAGGGCCATTGAAGACTTCCCAAATTAAGCAGCCAAGACACCACATGTCTGCTGACCTGTTACAGGGAGATCACTGATCACAACCATGCTATATCAAATTACATTTACCTGGACATACAGTGTTGGACTGGAAAATGTTGGGCCCATCAAAGGAAATGGTTCTGGGGCCCATCCTACAACAACAACTATGCAGAACATGTGCACATCCACACTTAACTGCATTGTAAGCTTTGTTACCATTTGTTACATATTATCAACAATAAATTATTATTTGTGAATTAACCACTGAGAAAAAGTCCCTAAATCCCAAGTCATTTCTACATGAATTGTCTTCTGCTGGACCTTTGGGGCCCTGTTGTATTAGGGGCCCGCAGGAGGATCCTCTGATACACTAGTAGGCCAGTCCGACCCTGTGAACGGGCTATGAGAAGAAATATTTAGTGGACTCTCACATACCATTTCTCCCCAGAAGTTTTTACGCGGTCTGACTTCTCAGGGGGATTATATTTCTCCAGTTCAGGACCTTTTTTGGGGGCACTTTCTTCACTACCAGCTGGGTACATAAAGTCCAGGCCCCCAAGTTTCCACTCCCCTGCCCGGTCCACAAACACGGCTGACACGTAGACATTGTGGTGAATGAGGTTACAATCGTTTGTCAGAAAACTGAGCGCTTTCTAAATCCAAAAAGAGAAGATATTAGAACGGATTCAAGCATGAAGATAGAGTAATAGTGACACATAAAAGGTAAGCAGCTCAACAAGTACACTCACCACTATCTGGTGAAGACCCCACGAGATTTCCTGCTCGCTGATTCCTCCTGTGTCAGCCCTGGATTTTATGTACGTTCCCAGAGAGGTTACTGGTTCAGTCACTATGTATAGACATTTGTCTGTCTGTAGCAGAAGAGGAATATGGGGTCAGAGCAATGAGGTCTTATGTCTGTAGCAATTCTGATTTGTTGTAATGTCATGTATATCTTGCAACCAAATGTGTATTGTTCCGATGCATCTCAAAAGGGGTTTTCTGGGCACTCCCAGCTTTTCATATCCACAGTATACGCCATCAGTATCTGATCAATGGAAGTCCAACACCAAGATCCCGCACAGATCAGCTGTTTACAGGGCCAGAAACAGCTCTGCTCATATTCAAGTAATAGCAGTAAAGCAGAGCTGCAGTACCCCAGTGTCACCACTATAGAGTGGATGGGGCTCCAGTGCTGCAGTAGAGCCACTTCAGTCCTCATATACAGCAGCAGCTCTCGGCACGTGGATAAGCTGATCGGTATGGTGTCCTGGTGTCTAACAGATGCCTATGCCCTATCCTGGGGATTGTGGAGTCAGTAGGCCAAACCACCAATTCTGACTCTTCTATTTTTCCACAGCCCAACTCCAACTCCAACATAACTGGCTGACAATCAAAAGTAGTAAAAATCCTCTAATTTATTTTTTTTTTAAAAACTAGTAACTGAATTCCCATGAAAGTAAAAATGTAACAAATTATACATCTACTTATACAATAGTAATAATTGTGTAATATCATTAAAAATAATCATTTTATTTGAAATCTGGAGTCGGAAACTTTTCTTTTTTACATAGTTAGACAGTAGATGAGGTTGGATGAAGACACAGATCCATCAAATCCAACCTATAACCCTGCAATTTTTTCTGACTTCACCCAAAATTGGTCCCTACTCAGACTCTACAGGCCTGGTCATCAGTATAAAAAAAAACCCTTTATGAGAAAACAAAAGCAACAATTGAAGAGGTCCTTTTACAGCTACTATTCACATCTATGCGACTCCATGGTAACGGACTACAAACACACACTGTGTAGTCTGATCCTGCAGATAAACGCTTCCATCTGTTTCCTGCTTCTTGGTAACAAACATTCGGTAGGTTATCAAACAGTAAAGGAGAAATGGAAGACAGCATGACTGCAGATCAGATTACTTTGTCTGTAGTCTGTTACCATGGAGACTGCATAGGACTGTAGACACAAAACAATAGAAAAATTTATTCTAATAATATCAGCAAGGTTGTAAAGGGGTTGTCCGGTTTCTAACATTGATGGCCTATCCTTAACGTAGGCCATCAATATTAGATCTGGGGGGGTCCGACACTCTAAGGATAGGCCATCAATATTAGAAACTGGATAACCCCCTTTAATTTTCAGTGTAGATGCATTAAGAAATGTCCCAGAATTACAACTTATAACCTATCAAACACAATAAGATACAAGTGTCTAACTGCTAGGGGTCCCAAGATCATGAGAATGCATGTGTAACCCTTTGTGAAGCGGCAGTCACACATGCATGCTGTTCTGTCCTTTCAAAGTATATGGGATTGACAGATACAGAGTACAGGTGATAACTTGTGATTCTTGGAATACCACTTTAAGCCAAGGGCCCCACAGCTATACGAAGTTGCCCATATGTGCAAAATTGCTGCAGTACTGCAACTTGCTCTGGGAAACCAAGTTTCCTTGTAAACATGGTTGCAAAGTTCCTCCATGCTGCTATGGAGCCCTAGGCCAAAAATCACACAGATAGATAGATAGATAGATAGCTAGCTAGATGCAGCGGGGTGAAATACCTCTCAGAGTAGCACAGAGGATGCAGTGCCTGAGATCCTACACATTTTTACATGTAGTTACAATAGATCCAGCTCACAACAGACATTACCTCCAGGCCATCCACATACGCTAAGATATTTGGGTGTCTCAAAGTCTTGATTCTTTTCAGGGCAGACTTAGCCGCTTGTGTCTGTTCTTCTGCTCCAGGATGGATTTCGTAAGTGAACACAGATACTGGGTCACCACCGGCCTTATCAATGAAGACAGAATATACAAGTCAACCATCACCTCAAATGTGGTAACATATAATACATAATAATAATACGTTATATCCAAACTATGAGACACAGAAGGCTACTAGCTTATATGGAGAGATGTCTGGCACACAGTTATAAGATGTCTTGGGTTAATGCAGCAGAGGAGAGGCGCCTTGAATTAATGTTCTCTCAAAAGAGATCCACTGAATGTGTGAGAATATGGATATATAGAATATAGATGGCATATAACATTTTATTCAAGGATTTCTAACCATTTTTAACAAAACTCCTGTGTAAAAACCTCACATCAATACCTTATCATATGAACATTTCATCAGAAGACTTTACAGATAAGCTGTCATGTGCGTGTACATGAGGAATAACACCTTTTATTTAGCAGTTGTCTTCAGGCTCCATTTGTATTTTGCAGTTCTCCATGAGCTGATGGGTGAAGACTACATGCCATACACTGCATACCGTAAGGATACATGCACACATGTGCATCTAGCCTGGCCGTGACTGAACATCATAGACCAGTGATGGCGAACCTTTTAGAGACCGAGTGCCCAAACTGCAACCCAAAACCCACTAAATTATCGCAAAGTGCCAACACGGCAATTTAACCAGGATCTGTTTTATAATAACCGTGCAATGTTATTACAGCCTGTAATAATATCACATGTCTGCTATAAAACAGATACTGTGTAATATAAATAGTGAAGGGCCCCCAGACAGTACAATGTGCTCCGAAGTGGCCCCCAGGCAGTATTATAAGCCCACAGTGGCTCCCGCACAGTATTATATGCTCCACAGTGGCCCCCCACACAGTATTATATGCTCCACAGTGGCCCCCCACACAGTATTATATGCTCCACAGTGGCCCCCCACACAGTATTATATGTTCCACAGTGGCCCCCCACACAGTATTATATGTTCCACAGTGGCCCCCCCCACAGTATTATATGCTCCACAGTGGACCCCCACACAGTATTATATGCTCCACAGTGGACCCCCACACAGTATTATATGCTCCACAGTGGCCCCTGCACAGTATTATATGCTCCACTTTGGGCCCCCACACAGTATTATATGCTACTTACCTGAAGTCCCAGGAAGAGCAGCAGGGCATCATCCTTCTTCTGACTGCAGGCGCTGATGACTTACGTCGAGGCAGAGGTCACACTCTGCAGTCGGTGTAAGCCGCAGTCCCACGGACCCACAGCCTGCACTGACAGCTTTCAGCTATATGTGCACTTGCACATACAGCGGAAAGAAGCGATCGCTCACTAATGTGGAATCCTGTACCGGATTCCCTGTTAGTGAGCAATCAGGGTGACAGCGTGCATGCAACAGAGAGGGCTCTGAGTGCCCTCTCTGGCACGTGTGCCATAGGTTTGCCATCACTGTCATAGACGCTTAGTGAGCCCAGGCAGCAAAGCAGACAGAAATAGGTCCTGTCCTCAGTTTTGACCCGTGCTCACTGCCACATACACTGGCCCGTGACAAAGTGTGTATTTAGCCACAGAAATGAATGGTCATGAAAAAACACAGCCAACACACTGACATAGCACACAGTTGCATACATGTAGAATTAGTAGAGAAGAATCTGCTCCGTAATTTTCTCTCTGAGGCTCAAAAACAGCTCCAGTACCATGCACAACATATAGAGAAGTACTGACCTGTACTAATGTGAAAGTAATATCACAGATGTGTATCTCCCTGTCCCCCCCATGGACATGTTTAATATGAGTCATGTGGCCTGCAGCCCATCTCAAAACATTTAGAAGATATAGCAGAACTTTCAGAGTGAAAGTCAGTTTAGGAGGGAAGAAAGCAGCTTGATAAGTGGAAACAGAAGCTCTAATTAGATATATTAGAACTTAGTATTACCTATATACTGCACGGATTTATGGAAAGTGTGTTGTGACATCAGTAAACAAGTGAAGTGTAGACTTTCAGAATTAATGGAAGGGATTGAACAAGAATATCCTTGTCTTAAGCAAGTGAAAGGCTTGCTCGATCGGGTTGAGCTCTGGTGATTGACTAGGCCATTGAAGAATATTCCACAACTTCACCTTAAAAAACACCTGAGTTATTTTTGCGGTTTATTTTGGGTCATTGTCCATTTGTACCATGAAGCGCCGTCCAATCAACCTTGCTGCATTTAGTTGAATCTGAGCAGAAAGTCTATCTCTGTACACTCCAGAATTCACCCGGCTACTTCTGTTACATCATCAATAAACACTAGTGACCCAGTGCCACTAGCAGCCATGCATGTCCATGCCATCACACTGTCTCCTACATGTTTTACAGAGGATGTGCTATGCTTTGCATCATGAGCCGTTCCAAACCTTCTCCATACTTTCTTCTTCCCATCATTCTGGTACAGGTTGATCTTAGTTTTATCTGTCCAAAGAATGCTGTTCCAGGACTGGGCTTTCTTCTTTAGACGTTTTTTTTTAGCAAAGTCTAATCTGACCTTTCTATTTTTGAGGCTGATGAATGGCTTGTACCTTGTGGTGAACCCTCTATTTGCTCTCATAAAATCTTCATTTTATGGTAGACTTAGATACTGATACACCTACTTCTTGGAGAGTGTTCTTCACTTGGGTGGATATTGTGAAGGAGTTTTCTTCACCATGGAAAGGATTATGCGATCATCTACCTGTTGTCTTCTGTGGACGTCCAGGACTTTTTGAGTTCCTGAACTCACCAATGCACTCTTTTTTTTTTTTTTTTTTTTTACCAGAATGTACCAAACTGTTGATTTGGCCACTCCTAACATTTCCGCTATCAACCTGATGGATTTCTTCTTTTTTTCAGCTTAATAATGGTCTGTTTAACTTCCATTGAGAGAGCTCCTTTGACCACATGTTGTGGGTTCACAGCAACAGCCAAACCTGGAATCCACTCCAGATCTTTTACCTGCTTAATTGATGATGGATTAACAAGAGAATAGCCCATGCGGCCTATTACATAGATTGTCCCTTAAAAAAAGAGGCAGCTACATATTACAGAGCTGTAATTCCTAAACCCTTCCCCCAATTAGGATGCGAATATCCTCATATTAAAGCTGAGAGTCTGCACTTTAAGCCCATATGGATTATATAACTGTATCTTGAATATGTTTTGGTAAAGTTATTCCACAAATGTAAGCATATTTTAGAGTCAAATTTAACTTGTCTACAAATTTAAATATGGTTATAGTTGTGGGAAAACCCCATTAAGTGTAGAATATTTAATACCTCATTACAATGGCGCCGGTCAGTGGTGGAATATATTAGGCAGCAAGTGAACAATCAGTTCTTGAGGTAGGAAAAAGTATAAGGATCGGAGCTACTCTGACAAGGGCCAAAGTGTGATTGGTGAGGGAACTAGGTCAAAATGTCTCTAAAATGGCAGGTATCTTGAGATGTTCCCAGTATGTAGTGGTTAGTACCTGCTAAAATTGGTCTAAGCAAGCATAACTGGTACACTGGCAACAAGGTTATGTGATTAGGAAGCAAATGCCAGCCAGTCTGGTCAGATCCCTGTAGTAGAAATTCCTGAAAAGGTTATTGTCCCCAATGACAAAGATGTCAAAACACAAACTCTGCTGCAGTCATAGCCAGTCAGAGTACCCATGCTGACCCCTGCCCACCAAAGAAAGGGCCTACAGTGAACACTTAATTATCACAACTGGACCATGGAGCAATGGAAGAAGGTGCCCGAGTTGATGAATCAGGTTTTCTTTTACATTATGTGGGCAGACGGGTGTAGGTGTTTTACTTACCTAGGGAACAGATGGCACCAGACGTACCATGGGAAAAGCCAAGCCAGAGGAGACTGAATATGGAGTCACAGTAGTGGTGGCTTCAAGCCATGAAAATTCTGCTAGCTATATGTGATGAGGAAGGGAACATCAGAGCTTTACCTAAGCAGAACACAGCTCTGTCCCCTAAAATTCATTGCTTTTGTAAATTTCTAGGAGGAGTAACAGAGGAATGCCATCTTCCACTGGCAGCCTGTTTCTAGAGAATTGAGAAAACACTATCTGCAGTAAATAGCACTTGTATTCTTCCAGAGAATAAAGGATATAGTACCCTGCCAGGACACTGCAGAGCAGCCATCACCACCATCAGCTGGCAGCATGTGTCCAGAGCATTTAGAAAATACATGCTGCGGTAATCTGCACCTGTGTTCTGGTGATGGATCCTATAAATTACTACACTGTAGACAGAATACAGGATCTAGTACCCTGCCAGGGCACTGCAGATGCAGCCGCCATAATCTGCTAACATACTGTTTTGCCAAAGTGCTACAAAACACCTGTATTCTGACGCCGGATCCTGCAGGCTACCTTGCTGTCCTCAGAGTGCAGTCTGTCGTAACCTGCCTAGACATTGCAGAGTAACCATCACCATCATGTGCTGACATCCTATTTCCAGAACATTTGCAAAATACATTTTGCAGTAAACAGCACCCGTATTCTGATGATGGATCCTGCAGGCTACCTTGCTGTCCAGAGAATACAGGATCTAGAACCCTGCAAATGCAGCGCCAGCATCAGGTGCCAGATTACTCCAAAGTAATAAACAGCACCTGTATACTGAGGATGGATCCTGCAAGGTACCGTGCTATCCACAGAAAACACGATGCAGCACCATGCCAGGACTTTGCAAATACAGCCGTCATCATTTGCTGAGAGCCTGTTCCCAGAGCACTTAAAAAGTACAAACTGCAGTAAAAAACATGTACTGTATTCTGATGACAGATCAAGCTATATTGCTGTCCACAGAATACAGGATGTAATACCCAGGACATTGCAGATGCAGCCACCATCATGGCTTACAGATTTTCTCCAGAGCAGTAAATGGCACATGTATTCTGATGACGGATCCTGCAGACTACCTTTCTTTCCACAGTATACAGGATCTAGTACCAGTAAACAGCAGGGGCAGTAATCAACACCTATTCTAATGATGACTCCTGCATGCTACTGTGCTGTCCTCAGAATACAGGATCTAGTACCCTGCCAGGACATTGCAGATGCAGCCGCCATCATCTGCTGACATACCATTTCTCCATTATACTGTATTCACCTGTATAGTGATAACATATCCTGCAGACTAATAGTGAAAGGAGAGATTTCACTGCCACTATATTAGGTAATTGTTAGTTATACAGTTTCCTTACATAAGGGTAGTAATGCTTTATATACTGTTTACTATGTATTATCTGGGGTTAATACCCCATGACAGAAGAACGACATTAGGCAGTAAGGGGTAAATAATCTTCAGTGTCTATAACAAGCACCTGCACATAATAAACTCCAGCCTCGCACCGCCACCCTCCATTACAGCCCATTTACCCCCTTGTTTCCCTGCTGCCCTGGGGGGCAGGATGTTTACCCACCTTCTTCTTGCCTTTCTGAATCCCCCATCCTCCCGGTAATTCCTCTCTCTCCCCGGTAATATCATAAGGAAAATCACGGGCCGGGTCCCGCGACCAGAACCACATCTTGGCACCGGGATAGACACGTCACCGTGACGTCGCACAAAACTGGGAGGGATTACCCAGACACATCACCAGCGGGTCATGTGACCCCAGCAACACACGTCACCAATTCCGTCACGTGATAAGTTTGAGCGCAGGAAGATCGATCACATGACATGCTTACGTCATTCTTTTAAAGGGACACTAGACCTTAAATTGCAGGGCTGATATCTACGAGCTATTATTCCGTATGACTACTGTACATATGTATGATACCATGCAGTGCCCCTTGTGGCGCCCAGATTGTACCATACAAGATCAGTTCGTGCACTTCATTCCACGAAACTTTGCTTAGTAAATCCCTTACAAATTACCTTATATAATGGAGTAAATCCCCATGTATAGAATATTTGCATCAATCAGGCATCATTTTGATACAATTGATGGAATTTGCGCCGTTCATTTTATGTTATTTTTTATTTTTTGGCTTATATAGCATACCAACCAACTTTCACAGGACTGAAAGAGGGGCAGAATGTACGGCCACAGGTATGTATACCCCAGTGAATTTACACATAGTAACACCCAACTAAGCCCCAACCCACTTCCACTTTGGCTCCGCACATTCACATCCATGTCTCTATGTGCCCCCGCACAGTATAATGCCCCTATAGGGGCCGCCCTCCCTGGTGGACTTACGGTATAATGTCCCCCTCCGTCTGCCTCCACATTATGTCTCCTTCCAGCTACCCCCACAGTACAAAGGCCCCCTTCTGGTGTGCCCGCAGTATAATGTCCTCCTCCATCTGCCCCCATAGTATAAATATTGTTCCCCTCCATCTCCCCCACAGTATAAATATTGATCCCCTCCAGCTGCCCCCACAGTATAAATATTGATCCCCTCCAGCTGCCCCCACAGTATAAATATTGATCCCCTCCATCTGCCCCCACAGTATAAATATTGCCCACGTCCAACTGGATCAAACCAAAAAAAAATTGTTCTCTTCTATCTCTGCACCCAAAGGCTTCAGGGAGCAGAAGGCCCGATATAAGTGACATCACCAAACCACAAGAAACCGGAAGCAGAGATAGAGGCCAAATGATGAAGCAAGGAGCAGACATACCTCTCGCCAACCTTGACAGTGGGAAACCACTGGGAATCCTGGACTTTCTTACTGAATCCGGGACAGTTGGGAAGTATGTATAGCACCAACATATTCTGTAGCACTTTACAGATGTCATAACCATATTAGTCATATTAGAATATTTACAGCTGTTACTCAGAAACTTATTTTTTTTTCTCTTAAGTCACATTCAGGCAACTTTAAGGGCTGGTTCACATGGAGGAACTTGGAGCTAATTTTGAGTCGAATTTCACCTTAAAATCAACTCCATATTCTAGCCTGAATTTGCTTCCATTGTTTTCAGCAAAGATTTCCTGTAGATTCCATGATGGATTCAGCCACAGAACTCAAAATGGACCATATTTCCTAATAGTTTGATAGTGTAAACTTAGACAGGCAGTATAAAGTATATGCCATATTTATCACAGTGTCTTGAGGCTGAATGATACATTTTCTGTATCTGGAGGCTGTCTGGTCTGCATTTATACCACCTTTAAGCTGGCTTACTGTGTGGCAACATTTTTCGATTTTATTTTGGCACATCATGGCGCATTTAAGCTGCACCCCCTTTTTCTGACAATTCACACACACGTCTAGCATGTCGAAAAATTGTAGCTCAAAATAAAAGCGACACAATGCACCAAAGATGCGACATGTTTACACCAGTGTCTAGTCGTGTGCACAATAGTAAATCTGGGCCTGTGTGTCTGAGGCTAATGAATTAGTGAACCCATGTCAGAAAGCCAAAGCTCCGGTTTGACTTTCTGCCTTGGGATCCAGAGGGCCAGAATTTGGAGAGGGATCTGAGGAGAAGACTGCCTCAAATTCCTCTCCAAATTCATCCATGGGAACCTAGCCTAAGGCTCTATGCACACAACCATTTTTTCAAGGCTAGCAAACTGATCCCTTCATCTCTATGGCTCCATATACACAGGGCTGGTGGACACAGATAAGTACAACAGAAATGTTAATCTATAGATTAAATAGAAGTGAGGAAGAAATGTAATAAAGAAGACAGAATATAAAGTGAGACTTGGTAAGTAGGAAGACCAGACGTGCGACAAGAGGGTCTACTCAGACTGGCAGGGCTCTACCATACACTAAAGACACGTGGACATGGCTTCAGAAGAGCTCCATGAGGTCAGGGCTGGGAGTGGAAGAAGGTGCTCAATAATTACTTTGGATTGTGTAGCAGATGAAAAGACATTCCTAAGATCAGGAAAATCTTGTTTGTATGGTATGTGAGGATATTTTGGGCAGTGCTTTTTAATCTGTATCATATTATTGGAATACCTTTTCATTGACATAATCTATTTTGTGTTTCACCAGTTTTCTGGTGTGAGTTATACCAGACAGTTCCTAACTGGCTTAAATATCCGTTCTGGTGCATGGGGTCCATTAGGTGGCCGTCGTTCTGAAACTGAAAGCAATGGGGAAAGACTTTTTTTTCTGCGCCGATTTTCATATGACTATGTGACAAGGCGAACCTAGCCCAACTTTATTTTAGACTTGTACTAAGTCTTGGTACCATCACAAGGCATTATGGGAAAGGAGCTGGGGAGCTCATGCGCCCTCTATTGGATGTAACAGATCCTCAATTTGCTTTTGACTCACCGAGCCTTGAGACAGCAAAAGGGATCTTAGCCAAGCCAATTTCACTTATCTGCATACAGCGCTGTTTCCGGATTGTTGTCCTTCATCAGTACAGAGCAAAGTGAATTGGCTGGCTTAGTGGGAGGCAATGAGTGGGTTAGGGACTGTCTGATACAAAGGTGTAAGGTCACATTCCAAACCAGCGATCATAAGACGTGTGCACAACACATACCCTTATCTTAACTTCTGGAAAGTTCTATGCATTGAGGGGGGGGGGGGGCTATAAGGCTATAAATGTTTTGTGACAATCATTCTAGCGTCTAGCCTAACCTATTTGGCTTAAGACTTCTGCTTTGTTTCCTATAATCTTTGAATTGCCTACAGGGTTCCTTAAATCATAGGGCAAATGGGGCAGCTACCTAGAGTCCTCCATTCTATTTTTCTTTTTTTTTGCTATTGTGTCAGGTGGTGATTTGTAATATACTTTATTAACCTGTCAAGCTTTCTTTTAAAAGAAAACAGGCTTAAAGTTCCCACTAGCAATGATCTAAGCATTACCAGGGAGAGTCTTGTCTGTACAATCGTATTCAATGCAGTACATAGAGTTTAAGCATTTACCAAAGGGGGATGGTCACTCCAATGGCTGTATCTCCGGTTTTATACCACCTAGAAAAATGGTACATGCTACATATAAAAATCACATTCCTGACTGTGCTTTTAACTAGTGATATCTCAGGTTCTGCTATAGCTAGTACTTCAATCTGAAAATCTCAGGTTTCTTATACTAGATCCATTTTTCAGCTCTGCATATTCACACAAACACAACACAAATGTGTACGGACGTTGACCTAGTAACAGCTCAGCTAGAGGGTTGCTAAGGAGAATGTTACAGCCTGTTTTCTATTAAAAAGGAAGTTAAATAGGATAATAAAGTATATTACATAAAAGTTTACTAAATACCCACAGACACAATAGCAAAAAAAAAAAAAAATGGGAGTGACATTTTAAGCCACGTCAGGATAACTTCCTAATGAGTGGGGGGTTCGGCTGCTCGGTTCCCCCACTGATCATGAGGATGGGATATCGTACTCCCGTTTTGATGGAGTGGCAGGTCAAGCATGTGCACTGCTGCTCTATTATTTTCTGTAAGAGTGCCGGAGATAGCTGAAAGCTGTACTCGCCTATCTCTGGCATAGGTGAATGCTCCAATGGATAGAGGGTATCTTCAAAAACGGCCTTACCCTTTAAGGCTAAGGCCCCACATGGCATCCCGCAGCAAAAAAAGCACTGCGGGAGAAATCGCGGCGGGATTATATCACAGTTCTTCCCGCAGTGCATTAAGACAGAAAGTTTGCAGACTTTTCCTCTGCGGACTTTCTGTTTCAATTATACCTATGGGGAAACCGCCGGCGTTTCCATAGGTATAATTGACATGCTGCGATTTCCAAAACCGTGCCGTGTCCGCAGCACGTTTTTTTCCGCAAAGTAGGGATGAGATTCACTAGTATCCCATCCACTTTTCTCTGACTGTAAAACGCTTTAGCCTAAAGGAGTAATTCAGGTTATTGAAACCGATGGCTATGAATTTCAGATTGATGGAGTCCAACTGTTTATAGTAGCCACGGCATTCTTCTTTGTTTACCTCCAGTGCCAGAGTCGCTTTACTCAGAATGCCGTATTTGTCATAGTGGATGTTCCCATGTAAGCGAATAGGATTCAATGCTCAGAACAGCCACTATGAAAAATACTACATACTGAATATGGACAGCACCGGCACCCCAGGAAAACAATGAAGAGGCCGCAGCATTCAAACAAAAACAGCTGATCTTTAAAGAGGTTGTCCAGGCAGTTTTTTTTTTTAATGCTTGGACAACGGGGGCAGGTGAAAAAAAAAAATGATACTCACCTGTCCCCGATGCTCCGGTGTCCTCCTGGTCCTTCTTCTCCGGCAGCTTCTCTCAAACTGAAACTGCTCACTGGCCATGACGTCACGGATCCCTTCCGCTGAAGACGCTAATGGGCCTCAGCGTTCACGTGTTTTTGTTTGTAGCAGATTTTGCCAAGAATGATTTCAATAGGAATGGGAAATATAAAGGAAGTTCTTATACTTCTCCCTTCTGCTAAATGCACTCCTAGCTTTGGCTCAAAAAAAAAAAAAAAAAAATTTGCAACACAAAACACACAGCATTTCCATGTGGCCTCAGCCTTATTCTGATCTTCTTGATGAATCGAGACAATGACAAAGTGAAGACATTCCATAAAAATTTCTTGCTGAAAGCTTTGTTGTACCGGATGAATTTCTGCTCCTCTTATGCCGCTGCTTCCTGGATCCACCGCTGGTCGTTCTAATGTGGCCTGCAATGATGACATTTTGACATAGTTATGCGACTGCTGCAGCCAATCACAAAGTCACCAGTGTAGTGATTGTCTGCGGCACTGACATGACTGTTGAGGCCAGAATAGAGTTCAGCAGAGGACTCAGGAAACCTTCATTCATTTGACTAGGAGTTGTGCTGCAATAGCCCAGCCAGACCACTGCAGGGTGTACTGAGCCAACTGATTCCAGCTCCATACACTTTGCTAATATCAGCTGATCAGTGAGAGTCCTGGGTGTCAGATGGTTGTAATGTTCTTAAAAAGTGTCTCTCTGTTGGCTGTATGCTGTCTATACATCCTGTTAGATCATATACAGTAGAGCAGTGGTTATCCCCATCAATTTAATCAATTTACAACAACTATCCCTCAGCTATGACTTTTTTTTTTGATCCCTGCCAGTTACTAACAGAATCAGTTCTTAAAGGCAGTGCCGTAACTAAAGTCTTGTGGGCTCTGGTGCAATCTTTTGTCTGGGGCCCCCTACCTCATCCCTACAGCGAATTCTTGATAGTGATGGTTACGGGTGCTAAGGAGTTTAATCGACCTTAGTGTGGTTAGGGTAATCTGTGTAATCTCCTTGGTTTATGGGCCAGATGGAAGCTGCAATCTCAATACTGATGCCAGTGCTTATGGGCCCCCTAAGGCTCCTGGGCCCTGGTGTGACTGCACCCTCTCAAGTTACACCCCTGCTTAAAGGGCTTGTCCAGGACTTTGACTAGGTTATCAATATGAGATCTGTAGGGGTCTGACACCTGGACCAACCAATCAGCTGATATCTGCACAGTGTACAAATCATGAAGCAGACGGCTCTGTACACTGTAGTGATCATGTTGTGCTATCGCAGATCAGCCCCAATTCAAGTGTAATAAAATAAACAAACTTCATATTCACACACATTCTGTTTCCCAATTAAACTGAGATACCGCTAGAGACTAATTTATGTGAAAAGCTATATCTGTAGTATGCCATGAGATGTCATGGATCCACCCGTGGATTTAGTGCCCTTCAATAAGGATAATCCACTTGTGGCCACAGGCAGTGGTTTCAATGCAGAATCTGTGGCGATAAATCAAATGTCTTTTTTTTTTTTTTGGGCAATGCAGATTTGTAATCTATGGTAGCAAAATCCACAGATATATGAATGGTAATGTGGATATGGATTCGGACTTGAAGTTGATTTTGGCACAGAATATATGTCAAATTCCATGTGCATCTGAACAAGCCCTAGTGTTGTTAGGCCTTATTCACACAAAAATGAAAAGCGGACATATGTTACAGCCGTCTTTAGAACAGTCGTCACATGGCTGTTTTTAACACACATTGGGGAAGATTTGTTATGCCTTGTACACCAATTATCTGGGGTGCAAGGCTTAAAAAAGTTGCAATTGTTTTTGCATAATTCAGATTTTGTGCAAAAATTTGCTACTGTTTAACACTCCTTTTTTGGCTGTTTTTCACAGATCCTTCACAGATTAAAGTCCATTAAAGATATTTTAAAATGGGAGCTCCTTTGATGCAAAACAGCCATAAAAATACAAAGTTTCATCTGTGTTGCACAGACTTTTTTTGGTCGTGTAATTATAGCCTCATAATTAAAAGCCTCATAATTAATCTATTTACTGTAAGGTGAGCTCGCTGTATTTTTGGGATGCTGCTGCCATCTAGAGTTTATTGTTAGGATTGCAACTTTTGTTGTTTCATGGCCAATATTATGTCCATTATGGAGCATTGGAATGATCAGTCCACATTTCATGATTTTTAGTAAGTTTAGTAGCAAATTTTGTAGGCAACATGAAAGTAAAATTCATAGTGAGTTGGTTCCCCCCCCCGGCATAGTGCCCCCTTTGCTGGCCCCCACATGGTATAACGCCCCATTTACACACAGTATAATATCCCACAGTGGCCCCTCCTTACAGTATAATGTCCCATTAGTGGCACCTATGATGTTTGGTGCAAAAATTTCAGGACTGCAGAAACAGAAAGTTTTGGGGTTCACCACCCACAAACTATTATTATACTCTATGATCTCTTTAGACCCCAGAGTACAACGATCGGAGGCCCAGGGAAGGTGACAAACATAAAAACCTGTTGTGACATAATTGAAGAGGCCTGAAGACCGGATCCCAGGAGAGGATTTTATGTTTGTCACCTCCCCTGGGCCTCCGATCATTCTACTCTTGGGTCTGAAATGGGAAGTGCAGGCGGCCGTGAGCAGGAGCGGGGATCGGTACGTAAATAGGGCCTGTTACCTGCTGGGGTTACTTCAGCAGGTAACGGCCTATTTATAAAAAAAAAAAAAAAAAGAAAATGTCCCGGGCCCTGTGGCAGCCGCTCCCTCTGCTACCCAAATATTTACGCCACTGGTCTGAAGCACACCAATACAGTTGAATACATGGTAGACGAGGAAGCCATTGGCTTCCTTTTCTTTCTTTTTTTATAAACTGTGATTCTTTTCTACTATTCTGTAAACTGTAGGCAGCAAGTCACTTCAGGCCTGTGGCCTACAAGGTGCCCTGGCAACAGGTAAGAAGTCATCATTCCACCTCCTATGCCAGGATGCAGATTCTTGTCTGTGTCACACAAAGGGCATAATTGAGGGGCACTTATTTTAAAGGGGTGTCTCAGATCATAAATTTTAATGAAGGCAGCAGGGGAGGGTTATAAAATAAATATGCAGTGATACTTACCTGCAATCTCCCCTCTGTTTCTGTCCTGGGTCAGCTGTCACCTTTGCTGCTCTGCATAGAGTGGCTGCAGTGGTAACATCATTCTGGCAGTACCACAGCAGCCAAACACTATATACTATTGTACTGTTAAGAGTTGCTTGGCTGTAGCGGCTCGATATACAAACAGAGCAACAAAGATGACAGCTGGCCCAGTGCAGGAACAGAGGGGAAGGATGCAGGTAAGTGTCAGTGCATATTTTATGACATTCACCTGTTGCATGCATTCACATTTCTGATCCCAGAAAACCCCTTTAATGGAGTACACAGGTGTATTATACAATACACATGGGGTATTTTTTTTTATTAGATATTTTCTCCCTGGGGGTAGCAGCAGGATGGGGACTTTATGTAGGTAAGGAAAATGCAAGTCAAGTACCTGGAAAAGTGAGGAGGTAAAGATCTGTGTTACAAACAAATCACAGCTGGGAGAAGTAGTCATGGTGGTCTGGATGAAGTTACAGGAAATACTGGTAGATACCGACTCTACACATGGCTCTGCAGACCATTTAGGTGAATACAGTGCAGGAAACATTAAGTGACCGGTGACATCTCTGACTGTAACCTTTCACATTTCTTGTCTCTTCCTATCTGGACCGCCATGACCACTTCTTCCAGCTGTGCCTCGATTCTGTAAAGTCTGTTGCACAGATATCTTTGCCTCCTCACTTTTCCAGGCACCTGACCCACATTTCCTGTGCGCCAGCTTATTTTTATCAATAAAAGATCAGTGGTGGCCTAACACTGATTCCCACTGTAATAGGACATGTTTTTTACACAAAATCATAGTGTCTTATTGCTGTGATATGACAGGGTTAACGTCTTACCGATCAATGTGTGTGTGTGTGTGTGTGTATATATATATATATATATATATATATATATATATATATATATATTTATTAGTGGAAGAATGAAGTAATCAGGCAATACCTTTAAGAAGCTAACCTAGTCTATCAAATACACTCAGCCTCTAAAAGGTATCGCCTGATTTCTTGACTCTTCCACTACTTTCAATGGCTAACACAGTACAACATTATACTAAAATATATATATATACACACACATACACTATCCATGTATCCTTCTGTAAAATTAGTCACTCTTGTCCAGCAGTCCAGACAGCTAAAAGCCCCCTCCCTAGTTCGAATTGATATAAAGACCCTGGAATTAAGGTGTTACATTAGCTTCGGCATTGGGCCATGAATGAATGTGCGCCATGCACCTCTGGAAGTCATCGAACCAAACGATGGGTATATATCAGTGCAGGATATATAATGGGGCTCCCCATCTAGTGAGCTATTACATCATTTGTAACCACGGCTAAGTATGATCTCTCTTCATTTATTAAACACTTGTTATTTTATTATATTCTGATGTGATTATAGACATTCTTTGACCATCTTTGAGTTAACTTGTTAAAAGAAAAATCCATTTGTCTACACCCACTGATCACACATTAATGACCTATCCTAAGGACAACCCAAGTACCACCATAATACTACTAAATTGCCCCCCATATAATATGGCAATGACATAAATACTGCACTCATATCACTTAAAATGCCTATAATATAAAATAGCGCTTATAACATCCCCTTAGTGTACATCACAAAATATAAAGTTATAATCACCTACCTCCAAACCCCTTGATGTATGACGCTTCTTACTTCTTGCTCCAACTTGTAAACCTAAAGTCACTTGGGGCCTGTGACTTACAAGGTGCCCTGGCACAAGACGTGTGTCCCAGGGTAGAAGTCCTTGTTACCCCCGCGCGCGCCACGAAGCAGACATCTTGGTTTCCAAGTTACAGAGTGGCAGAGCAGGAAGTAAGCCAACTGCTTCCTATTATAGCATGTATTTCAACTGTATTGTTGTCCTGAAAACACAGACACAGTTGAAGGGGCTGCTGGTGTTTGTGGTGGCCTGAGGATGGACCCCACAGAGCCAATCACACGACCAGTCCTACAATGCTTGTCCTGTTCTTACCCAGCTTGCTCAGAAGTACCCGTGCCCAGGGTGACAGTGGGGCTTATTCCTGTCAATCCATTGTAAAGAATCAAGGTTCCTAATTCCATGATCACAACTTCCCACCTACCTTCTACCAGTTTGAATAGTCAGAGGGAAACCTACAGCGTGGCAGGTCTTGCAAATGCTATATTGTGCTACTTTACTTTTTACTTACCTGACCACGTCTTTGGCAATGTCACCTATTTCAGTTCCCAGATTTCCTTTCTCCGATAAGTCTCTCTCCTGGATTCTGATCTAATCCAGACAACAGATATCCTTAATTCTCCATATTTATGAGTATTGATCCCTATTTTGGTTGTATAATTAAATGGACCAATGTTAATAAATTGGGTCGCTGACTACTTAAGTTGATGACAGCTATATCCCTAAAAGTTCTGTCTCCAGCACAAAGTACTTGCACGTGGCATTTCAGATGAATCACAAAGTACTACAGTTCATTATCAGAACACTCAACTCTCTGGTAGTCACATTGGATGGGCTGCCAATCCCGTAGATTTCCTTCTCTCTTCCCAACCTTTATGCCTTTTCCTGCTGCTACTTAAGACAAAGGTTTTGAGTCATTTTAATAACTTAAAATTGGACAAACCACTCCTGGCATGAGGACATCATCAACCTTATCTCAGACACCTGCAGGCCTTCCACATCAGACCGTAAAAAAAGACACAGACACTCAGTTTTTTTTTCCCAATACCCCCTCTCCATTCTGGATTTTTTTTCCAGCTTCCCAGTATGTCGTACAGAATATTATATGACACCATTATGAAGAACAATTTGTCCTGCAAACATTAAGCCCTAATATGGCTCTGCAAACGGAAAAACAAAGTTATGGGGTTCGGAAGGTGGAGAGTCAAACGAAAAATCAAAGTGCTTGTGGAGTGAAGGGGTTAAAGAGGTTTTTCCAGGATAGTTTTTGATACTGATGACCTAACCTCACTGCAGAAACACCAATTTTATCTAGAGTTTGTGATCCAGATATTTCTTGGACACAATATCTCGATAGATGAGTACAGAATGCATGCATCAAGCTACAGCAGAGATAGTTGTGATCACCTGTATTAAAGACGACCTTGCAAGTCCTCGATGTGCAGAATTATATACCACTAGAATGCGCTGAATTCAGCTTTAACAGTATGTGCCCCGATGCTGAAGATATCAGTGCCGTTAATTTCAGCGTACATTGATGAGGTCCTCTGAGTCAGGGCGTTTATTTTGTTTTTTATTAAGGAATATATTGCCAATTTTATTTATTAAAAACAGATAGTGACATATCACATTTCCTAATGTGTTTTTTTTTTCTGATTGCAGGTTTTTTTATATTAGATTATTGGGGGGAGGGCATCTTGTC
This sequence comes from Leptodactylus fallax, assembly GCA_947044405.1. Classification (NCBI taxonomy): domain Eukaryota; kingdom Metazoa; phylum Chordata; class Amphibia; order Anura; family Leptodactylidae; genus Leptodactylus; species Leptodactylus fallax. The sequence continues at coordinate 1,743,281 of CAMRHE010000138.1, read as the reverse complement.
TGAGCTTCTCTGTTCTGTTAACTGCATTTAGTGATCTACTGAACAGTATAGTCATGGCCATAGGTAGCAATAGACTAGAGCCGACTGAGGTGTATTGGAGAGTTTTCTAGACATGCTCTGTGCAGGGGTGATACACTGACATCTATCTATTGTCAGTAGTGGATATGGGTGTTATCTGCCAAGGTGGTTATGCTAGCTGTCTTGTTTGTGATATAAATGAGGTCACTGCTGCAATGTAAGGATGTTATTGGGTTTTAGGGTTTAAAGTGAAAAAATGAGGATAGAGTACTTTAAAAAAAAAAATTAAAAATTGACATGGAAAATGAATATTTATTTTTAAATGTGACGGGTTTATAAAGTGGGCCATTTTGATAACACATTGACTTTTAAGCTGGTTTTGCTTTTTGGTATGGACAATGGAATTAATTTATTGTCTTTTTTGTATTCTTGTTGTCTCATGATATTTAAAGTACAAATTATAGCAGTAGAAAGATGTATATCAAAGTTTTATTAACACACTACATACTTGGCAAATAGGATTAAAGAGGGTGTAAAGTGTGGGGCGGAGCTTACCGCAGACAGAGATGGCTGCTTAGATCTTCAGCTCCTGCAGTGAGCCTTTGAAAGCGACGATCCTGTGGCTAAATAGGCAGAGTCTGGTTGGTGAACACCCGCTGACTCCAGGGATGCCAAAAAAAAAAAAATGGTTAAACCGCAGAAAATTTCGGACTTTTACTTCCCACACGGGTGGGGGGGGGGAGCCGCTCCCGTGCAGGTGCGGGCGGCCCTCGACTCCTCCGCACACCTTCCCTGACGAGCCGCTTACCCTATCTGGACGCCGGCGAACTCTCTCAGATACATCACTGCCACAGATGATGACAGCCACGGAGCCGCATTGCCTCCGCTAAAAGATGCGGCCTGCTCGGACTGGGCATCCTCCCAAGATGGCGCTGAGGAGATGCGTGCGCCTGGCTCCTTTTCCACACCGGCAGCACCAAGGTCTCCTATTGCCAGCCCGGCTAAATTGAGACCACGACTCCAGAGTGCTGCAATCTGCGATGGAGAGGTGAGCCACGACACACAATCTAGAGCACCTTGTGTTGATTTTTTTTTGCTGATATACCGGCATCAGAAAACTTACTGACTGAGGCCACTATGAAAGTTATGCTGACAGTCTTCTGTAAATCAATGAAAGCTGACATGTCTCTTATGATCCCACCACTTGAACGAGATATTCAAGACCTGAAAAGTCACACTGTACATATAGTATCAAAGATCGTGGAATTTGCTACGTCTCATAATGACCTTATAGATGCCCATTATGATGTGGAAAGTGATGTGGCCTTTTTGAAGGCTAAAATAGCAGATTTGGAAGATCGGTCCAAAATGAATAACTTAAAATTCAGGGGCATTCTGGAGACGGTTGCTACGGGAGAACTGCCTACTTTTCTTCATGGCCTGATGCGGGCCTTACTGCCTGACCACAAGTCTATAGATTTAATTATCGACAGAGCACATAAGAGTACCCAGACTCTCCCATCTGGACGAATCAATTCCAAGAGATGTTCTGGCGAGAATTAATTTCTTTCGTACTAAAGATTTGGTGTTACTAGCGGCCCGTAAATTTGACCGACTCCCTGAACTGTTTCAAAAGATCTCCATTTTCTCGGATTTGTCGGCTGCAACTTTACAACTACGACATCAACTAGTCCCCATTACAGCTGCTCTTCGTCAACATCGTATCCGATACAAGTGGGGATTCCCAGTTCGAGTGATGATAACCTGAGATAATCTTACAATTGTGATCAGAAATTTAGAAGAAGGAAAACGATTGTTGAGTAACTGGAACATTCCTATTGTTGATCTTCTGTGTGGGAAACCGCCTGAGCACTAGTCGGATGGCTGGCATCCAGCGAAGACCCGAAAACTTCCAGCCACGGGAACCAAACGCTGAAGGCTCTTTCTTCTTTTCCATAGGGACTTCTCATGCCTGCTGCTGTTGAACTTATCCCCGCCAAGATTGCAACAGCTGCTGGCCCGCTGTTCTGTGTTACCCGTTATTTTAAGCTTGACCGTTGAGCTTTATGTTTTGGCTGATTTATTTTTTACAGGTTCTGGCACCTTGGTTGAGATGGCTTCCTGGCATGGAGATAACCTCTTACTTCTGTACTTAAGTATCATTTCTTTGTGTACTAGTCTATTTGTGGCGATTCTCATAGCTCTTTTAAAATTGAAAGATGGTTCTTAAGATTATGTCCATGAACTTGAGGGGGTTGAATACTCCTCAAAAACGAGCCAAGTTGTGGGGTGAGGTTCGGGTTCAGGGTTGTGACATAATAGCAATACAGGAGACACAACGTTTGGAGGATGCCTCCCGCATTAAACACCCATCATATCCTCATATGTTCCACGCTCATTGCTCCTCCAAACGACAGGGAGTGCTGATCGGGATCAGAGATTCAGTGGCGTTTCAGTTACTCTCCCACTACTCAGACCCTGGGGGACGTTTCGTTATAGTGGTGTGCCTCATCAACAATGTAACTTACACGTCGGGGTCAGTTTACGCTTCTAATGAGAAGCAGGTAGCTTTTTTTGGAAGACTGGTAAAGGTGATTGAAAAAAAAGCAGGGTTGCCTACTGTTGATGGGAGACTAACATAGCGCCAGATCCTTTGGTAGATACCACATCTGGCCTCTCACAGCGACTCCCTTCTTTTTCTCAGGCTCTGTGGCGCCATAATTTGTTTGACTTTTGGTGAATTCTGTATAGCACTGAGTGAGATTACACTTTTTTCTCGTCCGCACATAATAGCTACTCACATATTGACCTATTTTTAGTGGACCAATGCACTCTCCCCCTTGTTATACAGTCCACCATCTCGCAAATAACATGGTCGGACCACGCGGCGGTCACGCTAACTATAATCAGAAAAATATGACTGTCCTAGGCCATATGTATGGCGCTGTAATGAAATCTTGACGTCACACCCGAAATTTAAGGCGACTATGGAGAGAGATCTGAGGGAATTTTTTCAGATCAATACTCCGTCGGTATCTAGCCCTGAAGTATTGTGGAACTCCCATAAAGCTTTCATTAGGGGGACCTTTTTACGTCTTGGCCACATTGAAAAGAAAACTAGACTAGCAGAGATAGACCGGCTTATACGACAAATACAAACCTTAGATACTGACAATAAAAAATCCCCTATTCCCTCAAATACAGTTAAACTGGTGGACCTACACCGACAACTTACTACTTCTTTGTTACATAAAGATGAAAAGAACTTAAAACGGGTGAGAGCTACCTATTATTCTGTCTAATAAAGCAGGGAAACTACTAGCCTCTAAACTTAAACAGAGACATATCAAATCCAGGATCCCATTCCTCCATAGTAAAGACGGCACATATAAAATTTATGACCCTAAAGGTATAGCGGATGCATTTAGGTCCTTTTATGCTTATCTTTATAACATTGCGGGTGACCCCTCGGTGGCTCCCCCCTCCCAGGCAGATATTGATTCGTTCTTGACCTCGGCCCATATGCCCAGACTTACTGAAGATCAATTAGCGTCCTTAAATGCTCCTATAACGGCTTTGGAACTATCTGCAATTATTAAGTCGCTGCCTTCCCGTAAATCTCTGGGTTCAGACGGTCTTACTAATGAATATTATAAAACATTTTCCCAGATTCTGCTGGACCCGCTGTTGTCATTTTTAGGGGCCGTGGTCGAGTCTAAATAATTTCCTAGGGAAACCTAGGAAATTACCTAAACCTCGTAAGACCCCCGACCTTGCCCCAGAATTTTAGACCCATTTCCCTGTTGAACTCTGATTTAAAAATTTATGCTAAAACTTATTGCAATGCGCCTAGCAGACTGCCTCCCGAGCTTAATAAACTATGATCAAGTAGGATTTGTTAAGGGGCATCAAGCCTATGAAAATACCAGGCGGGTCTTGAATTTGGTTCATCGGCTATGGAGGCGGTGCTGCTTGCTCTGGATGCTGAGAAGGCGTTTGATCACATTTGCTGGTCATATGCCTTCTCAGCTCTTAGGACAATGGGATTCTTGAGAATGATTATGGGGGCCATAGAGGCGCTCTACTCAGCACCCTCTGCAAAAGTTTTTACAAACGGCACAGTGTCAGAACCTTTCATAATCACTAATGGGACTAGGCAGGAATGTCCATTGTCACCCTTGATATTTGTCCTCTCCATGGAGCCACTGGCCCAACATCTAAGACTAGATCCTGTGGTACAGGGCGTCACTAAAAAAAAAAGATAGAGTCCATCTTATATCGCTATACGCCGATGATATACTTCTCATGTTAACCAACCCAGGGGTGTCTATCCCACGTCTTATGGGTATTATCCAGACTTTTGGTCAGCTTGTCATATAAATTGAACCTATCAAAATCACAGGCCCTTTCATTCAGTGTTTCCACTTCCATGTTGAACTCCTTACAGTCAACATACAATTTTGATTGGATGAAAGATAACATTCAATATTTGGGAATACATGTGTCTTCTACTCCTAGGTCTCTTTATCATCAAAATTATTTGCCAATGATAAAAACTATGAGAGACGAAACTGAATACATGCTACTAACAGATGTTTCCTGGATTGGACGAGTGGCTGCTTTTAAAATGTTACTATTACCTAGACTTCTATATCTGTTCCGCACGCTGACGATTCCACTCCGTTTCATTTTTTGAATCCATAGAGTGATTTTGAAATACATATGGGGCGGTGAAAAGCCTAGAATTAATAGAAGCTTTCTGTTTAAACAAACTGGGTGGAGGCCTAGGTGTTCCCATTGTGCGTAACTACTATCTTGCCTCCCTTGCTGTTCAGTGCGCTGGATGGGTGTCCATGGATATGTCGGCTCCCTGGCTGCACATGGAGCACTCTTTTGTAGCGCCTTTACAGCTTGGGAGTGCTTTATACTTGCCCTTCAGGAACATCACACCACCCCATTCTTTTTCACTGATTATGCGGGCTTCCCTGAATGCCTGGGCAATGCTTCATGGGAAGGCAACCCCTACAATGCATTTTAATATTTCAGATATGCCTTTATCCCTCTTATCTTGGGCGATCAAGGACTTGGATACATTGGGATAACCCAGGTCTCATAGTTATACTCTAACAGTCCTATCATTTATAGCATTGCGGCAAAAATTTGGAATCCCTATGAGTAACTTCTACACACATTTTAGAATACTGCACTTTTTGTCTAAAAACTCCTCCGCCCATACTCCTCATAATAATATGATCTTCACATGGATGTTAAAAAAAGTGAGAGGCCTGAGGTTTTTGTATGATCTGATGGATGATACCTCCTTTTATATTAGATCTGCCCCTTTTCGCTATTGGGAAAAATATCTGGGAGAGCTTTACCCCTAATGAATGGCAGCGTGCAATCAAACTGATCCACTCCTCGAAGTGCAGCACACATGTTGAGAAGGTGATTAAGATTATGTTGCGATTATATCGTACCCCCTCAGTTTTACAGTTAGCCTACCCCTCTGTTTCCGGAGTGTGCTAGAGGGGATGCGGGGGGAAGGGAACTTTACTTCATATTTTGGGAGTGTCCACTTATCCAGAAATACTGGGTGGAGGTATTTGACGTGCTTTCAGAGCTGTTTCGTTTCCAGATCCAGTATAATCTACACTTGGCTGTCTTGCTGCTTAAAATTCCTAATGCGCTAAACCCGCATGAAACACTTTTATGTAAAATCTTGACTAATCGGCAAGCTGATGCTGGTCCAGAGATGTAAATCGACCACTCCCCCACCATTTTCAGCTTTAAGATCTGCTATCAACAAGACTTTTGCTTTTGAAAAAATTTATTGGCCTGGGTAACCATTCATATAACTCATTCGTGAACATTTGGGATTGATGGATCCACTCTCGATACGTTGGTTAAGGTGGGCTAGGAGTCTGTATATATATATATATAATATCCGGAGCTTCCTCCCTTGACCTCTCATCTCCCCCATCCTCCTCATCTAACGTAGCATCCAACACATTAAGATTTAGGTATTCCTTCAGAGCTGGGCATACGGTATCGCTGCAAATACACTTTACGCATTTGGAAAGCCTACCCGCTAAAATGTTGATCAGGGTGCCTCTCATGTTCCGAGACCTAAGTGTTTCATTGCCTATTGTTCTAATGTTAGATCTCTATATTTTGGTTCTATACCAATGGGTATAGGCAACATGTGCCTTTATGCTATAATTGAAAATGTGACATTTATCCCACACATGCTGCTTGCCCAAATTGTGCAAATCATTTATGCTACTGTCTTTGTTCCTTTATCTGTAAATTTTGTAAAACCTTCAATAAAAAGTATTGAAACTAAAGAGGGTGTACAGTACAAAGGAAATAACAGATTTACAGATCTTTATGTACAAAATTACAGAGGCATTCGACAGTCCATTCATGACATGTCAGTCTCTCAAGTCTTTACATTCAAATTCACAGTTCAATTGTAATTTCTTCATACATGATGGGTAAAAGACACCATGTACCTTTAATCTTCATGTCTAACATTTCAGTAAAGTGAAACAAGTCTTAGTTGTACAAAGGGATGTAACCATCAGAACTGTAGATCAAGGAACCATGGGATGCGGGTTCTCTGACGTCTTCTCGGATTCTCAAAGCAAAGCGGTCATGGTAGCCATCAGAACTGGAGAATGAGGAACCATGGGATGCGGTTCTCTGGAGTCTTCTTGGATCCTCAAGGCAAGATGGCCATGGTAACCATCAAAATTGGAGATCAAGAAACTTTGGGATGCAGTTCTCAGATGTCTTCTCAGATTCTCAGGTCAAGGTGGTCATGGTAACCATCAGAATTGGAGATTAGGAAACTTTGGGATGCAGTTCTTGGATGTCTTCTCAGATCCTCAGGTCAAGGTGGTCATGGTAACCATCAGAATTGGAGATCAAGGAACTTAGGGACGTGGTTCTCAGATGCCTTCTCAGATTCTCAAGGCAAGGTAGCCATGGTAACCATCGGAACTGGTGAATGAGTAACTAAGGGATGCGGTTTCTCATCTGCAGTCATCATAAGCAAACACAGGCGAGGCACAGCATGGAGGCAAAACTGGGTCGTCATCAGAAGTGCTTAACTGGACTAAAAGATATTTTAACAAATTTGACACTAAAAATTTTTTCATATTATTAAACATGTTTTAGGGAGTGTAAAAATAAAAAAAAACTGGCTATGATACATGAACCTTGGCACTAGAGACTACACTAGTAAGATCAATAAGGCGACAAATGCCTTCAAAGCCCACTCCATAACAAAAGACACTTTAGACAAACTCTTGCGCAAAACTAAAGTGTACTTATTTTAGTTGGAGTAACTGTCTTTTGTTCTGTACAGAAGCCAATGATCATTTGATTGTAGATGTTTATAGAACATATAGTTATTTAATGTAATAACTTTCAGTAAAAACAAAGTTCCTAACACTAGGACTGCACATTTGAAAACACTTTAAGTGACCCCCAAATCTAGCCCAGCTGAAATTAACACTGTCACCTAATACTAATATCGTGCTTGTATATTGTGTGGGCTGCACTCAATATTAAAAGCCTTCTTGTATATTGTGGGGACTGTATTCTTCAACCACTAGGTTCTATTACAGAGTGACTGATGGCAAATGGATCGGAAAAATACCAAGTGAGAAAAGCCTTTAAAACGCTAACCTTAACTAAAATGGAAAATGCAATGTACCTCTGCTCTACCACCATGATAATGCTCTTGGCATTATTCATTCATTCATAGCTCTATCAAATTCCTATAAAGTACCTTCTACACTGACACCCAATTCCAACTTATACCACAAATATATTCAAGACAAAATCAACATATTATAGCTAATCGTTTGATACAAAAAAAAAAAAAAAACCCAAAACCCGATCCAACTAAACTGACAATTTAGAAACACTTTGCTCAAGACAGATCGTGTACTTGCATTTCATGGGGGTTGCATTCTTCAATGTCTTTGCAATACCAAAAATCCATTCACAAATCCCACCCACAGTAACAGTATTACAGGAATACATGAAGGAAAGAAAACTACAGTAGTCTAATATCTGTACAGTATATATTTGTGTATAGTTACCACAGTAGGCAGGGTCCTAGTAATCGTCACTGAAATCATACAGGGATCCTGACACTTGAGCTGCACTGTGGAGATCAATAGGAAGAGAAGAGACCCCAATCCCGATCCAACTAAACTGACCGTTTAGAAACACTGTTGCTCAGGACTGATCGTGTACTTGCATAGTGTTAGGACTGTATGCTTCAACTTCTACCAAAGAGACGGTGATGTCACATGTATCTGAAAAATACCAAGCGAGAAAAGACTTTCCTGCACTCACCTCATCTAAAAGGGAGCTGCAATGCTCCTCAGGTCCACGATCGCTCTTGACATTATTCTCCTATATTTCCAACTATGTACAGTCTCCCAATTCCAGCTTATACCACAAATGTCAAGCCAAAATCTTTTCACCATTTTATAGCAAATAGTACGATATGAAAGAGCTCTTACATTTTTAGAAGGGGCGGCATGTCAAATTCAGTGACTCATGAACTCTGGTGATAAAGAACATTAAAGCAACAGAAACCCCACCCTCAACAATACATACTGGTAAATAACTAGTTTAATCTGTGTATAGTATATATATATATATATATGTGTATATTTACCACAGTAGGCAGGGTCCTAGCAATCCTCAGTGATATCATACAGGGCTCTTGAAACGTGAGCTGCACTATGGAGATCAACAGGAAGACAAGAGACCCCAAACCCGATCCAAGTAAACTGACCATTTAGAAACCCTGTTCCTCAGGACGGATCGTGTACTTGCATATTGTACGATCTGTGTTCTTTATACACTTTCTTCTAACCGTGACACCCCTATAAGAGCACGTATCTGAAAAATACAGAGCAAGAAAAGATTGTGCACTCACTTCATCTAAAAAGGAATTGGCCTTGTACCTCTGGATGTTGGCGGCATGTGAAATTCAGTTTACTCCTTTAGCTCTGAAGACAAAACACAGCAAAGGAACACAAACCCCAACCTTAACCTTAGCTCACACGATGTGGAAATGTATGTGTATATTTACCACGACCAGAAGGGGCCTAGGAATCTTCACTAATATCATAAAGGGCTCTTGGCACTTGAGCTGCACTGTGGAGATGAACAGAAAGACAAGAGACCCCAAACCCAATCCAACTAAATTGACCATTTAGAAACCCTGTTCCTCAGGACTGATCATGTACTTGCATATTATGGGACTGTATTCCTCAACCACTGTCTTCCACCAAAGAGACCATGATGTCACATGTACCTGAAAAATACTAAGCGAAAAAACCCTTTCCTGCACTCACCTTCACTAAAAAGGGATCGGCCTTGTACCTCTGCTCCATCACCACTCGTCATTATCCTGTCAAAGATCTGTAATACAGTCCAACTAAGGACTCTCCATCGGCATCAAAACACAAATTATAGCACAAATATATCCAAGTGAAAACCTTTTCACCATATTCTAGCAAATTGTACGAAATAAAAGAGCCCTTACATTTCTAGATGTTGGCGGGATATGAAATTCAGTGTCTTCCTTTAACTCTTTAAAAACAACAGAGCAACACAAATCCCACCCTCAACAACCCTGTATCACAACAATATATACTGGATCACAGGTTGTGGACATCTCTGTGTATATTTACCACAGTAGGCAGGGTCCTAGCAATCTTCGCTAAAATCATACAGGGCTCTTAATATCCAAGCTGCACTGTGGAGATCAATGGGAAGAGAAAAGACCCCAAACCTGATCCAACTGAACTGACAATTCAGAAAAACAGTTGCTCAGGACTGAGTGTACTTGCACATTGTGAGGACTGCGTTCTTCAACCACTTCTACCAAAGACGATGATATCACATGTATCTGGGGAAAAAACAAGCGAGAAAAGCCTTTCCTGCATTCACCTCATCTATAAGGAAACTGTATTGTACCTCTGCTTCATGATATTCGCTCTTAACTTTATCCTCCTAATGATCTGTAATGAATTCCAACCAAGGACATTCTCCATCGATACCAAATTCCAACTTACACCACAAATTTATCCAAGTCAAAATCTTTTCACCATATCATAGTATATAGTAATGTATGAAAGTTCTCTTACATTTCTGGACAGGGCGCTGTGTCTAATTCAGATCCTTACATTTACTCTGTTGATTAAAAATAGTAAAAAGCAACACAAATCCCACCCTCAAGAACAGTGTATAACAGGAATACATACTGGTGACTATAGTCTAATCAATAGGAAGACAAGAGACACCAAACCCAATCCAATCAAACTACAAGTGGTTAATGCTGTTTCTTCCTCTGGACACATCGTGTACTTGCACATTGTAGGGATTTAATTCTTCAACCACTTTCTTCTACCAAAGGGATGGTGATGTCACATGTACCTGAAATATACTAAGCGGGAAAAACCTTTCCTGCACTCACCTGAACTAAAGAAAACTGCAACGTACATCTGCTCTATTACTGCTGTTGCCATTATCCTGTCATTGATCTGTAATGAATTCCAAATAAAGACACTCTCCATGGACACCAAATTCCAACTTATACCTCAAATATATTGAAGATGAAATCTATTTCCCATATTATAGCATATAGTACAACATATAACTGCTCTTACATTTCTGGACAGGGCGCTGTGTCATTCAGTTTCTTCATTTAAATCTGCTGATTAAAAACAGTAAAAAAAAAACACAAATCCTACCCCCAATAACAGTATTACAGGAATACATAAAGGCTAAAAACTGTATAAGTATATACTGTATGTGTATATTTACCACAGTAGGCAGGGTCCTAGCAATCCTCAGTGATATCATACAGGGCTCTTGGCACTTGAGCTGCACTGTGGAGATCAATAGGAAGAGAAAAGACCCCAAACCCAATCCAAGAAAACTGACAAGTGGTTAATGCTGTTTCTTGGTCAGGACAGATCGTGTTACTTGCACATTGTGGGAGCTTCATTTTTCAACCACTTTCGTCTACCAAAGAGACGGTGATGTCACATGTACCTGAAATATACCAAGCGGGAAAAACCTTTCCTGCACTCACCTGAACTAAAGAAAACTGCAATGTACATCCGCCCTATTACTGCTGTTGGCATTATCCTGTCATTGATCTGTAATGAATTCCAAATAAGGACACTCTCCATGGACAACCAAATATATTGAAGATGAAATCTATTTCCCATATTATAGCATATAGTACAACATGTAACTGCTCTTACATTTCTGGACAGGGCACTGCTTCTTTCTTTAACTCTGTTGATTAAAAACAAGTAAAAAGCAACACAAATCCCACCCTCAGTAACAGTATTACAAGAATACATGAAGGAAAACTACAGTAAATCTAATCTGTACAGTATATATTTGTGTATAGTTACCACAGTAGGCAGGGTCCTAGTAATCGTCACTGAAATCATACAGGGATCCTGACACTTTAGCTGCACTTCTACCAAAGACGATGATATCACATGTATCTGGGGAAAAAAAACAAGCGACAAAACCCTTTCCTGCACTCACCTCATCTATAAGGTAACTGTATTGTACCTCTGCTTCATGATATTCGCTCTTAACTTTATCCTCCTAATGATCTGTAATGAATTCCAACCAAGGACATTCTCCATAGACACCCAATTCCAACTTATACCACAAATGTATCCAAGTCAAAATCTTTTCACCATATCATAGTATATAGTAAGGTATGAAAGTTCTCTTACATTTCTGGACAGGGCGCTGTGTCTAATTCAGTTTCTTACGTTTACTCTGTTGATTAAAAATAGTAAAAAGCAACACAAATCCCACCCTCAATAACAGTGTATAACAGGAATACATACTGGTAAATGACTGTAGTGTAATCTGTACAGTATATATTTGTGTATTTTTACCACAGTAGGCAGGGTCCTAGCAATCCTCAGTGATATCATACAGGGCTCTTGATACTTGAGCTGCACTGTGGAGATCAATAGGAAGACAAGAGACCCCAAACCCGATCCAAGTAAACTGAAGTGTGAAATACTGTTGCTCAGGACTGATGTACTTGCATATTGTGGGAGCTGAGTTCCTCAAACATTTTCTTCTACCAAACAGCCTGGCAAACAGATCTGAAAAATACCAAAAGAAAAAAGCCTTTCCTACATTCACATCAACTAAAAGTGAATTGCAGTGTACCTCTTCTGCTTCTTCACTGCTCTTTATACTTTCATCTTGTCAGACAGATCTGTAATAGAATCCAACTAAAGACTTTCTCCATCGACACCCAAATCCAACTTATGTCACAAATATATTCAAATTTTCACCATGTTATAAGCATACATTAAAATGTGGAGGAACCCTTACATTTCTTAATGGGGCTGCGTCTCAAATTGAGTTTATTCCTTTAACTCTAACGATAAAACAAACTAAACACAAATTCCATTCTCAACTACGTTCCAAAACAACACATACAAACACCTAGTCTAAAATGTAGATATACTTGTGTATATTTACTAACGTGCACAGGGTCCTAGCAATCCTCAGTGATATCATACAGGGCTCTTGGCACTTGAGCTGCACTGTGGAGATCAATAGGAAGACAAGAGACCCCAAACCCAATCCAAGAAAACTGACAAGTGGGTAATGCTGTTTCTTGCTCAGGACAGATAGTGTTACTTGCACATTGTGGGAGCTTCATTCTTCAACCACTTTCATCTATCAAAGAGACGGTGATATCACATGTACCTGAAATATACCAAGCAGGAAAAACCTTTCCTGCACTCACCTGAACTAAAGAAAACTGCAACGTACATCTGCTCTATTACTGCTGTTGGCATTATCCTGTCATTGATCTGTAATGAATTCCAAATAAAGACACACTCCATGGACACCAAATTCCAACTTATACCTCAAATATATTGAAGATGAAATCTATTTCCCATATTATAGCATATAGTACAACATATAACTGCTCTTACATTTCTGGACAGGGCACTGTTTCTTTCTTTAACTCTGTTGATTAGAAACAGTAAAAAGCAACACAAATCCCACCCTCAGTAACAGTATTACAGGAATACATGAAGGAAAACTACAGTAGTCTAATATCTGTACAGTATATATTTGTGTATAGTTACCACAGTAGGCAGGGTCCTAGTAATCGTCACTGAAATCAGACAGGGTTCCTGACACTTGAGCTGCACTGTGGAGATCAATAGGAAGACAAGAGACCCCAATCCTGATCCAACTAAAATGACCATTTAGAAACACTATTGCTCAGGACTGATCGTGTACTTGCATATTGTGAGGGCTGTATTCTTCAACTTCTACCAAAGAGACCATGATGTCACATGTATCTGAAAAATACCAAGCGAGAAAAGACTTTCCTGCACTCACCTTCACTAAAAGGGATCAGCCTTCTACTTCTGCTCCATCACCATCTGCTCGTCATTATCCTGTCAGATCTGTAATACAGTCCAACTAAGGACTCTCCATTGGCATCAAAATCCAAATTATAGCAAATATATCCAAGTGAAAACCTTTTCACCATATTCTACCAAACTGTACGAAACAAAAGAGCTCTTACATTTCTGGATGTTGGCGGGGTGTGAAATTCAGTGTCTTCCTTTAACTCAAAAAAACAACAGAGCAACACAAATCCCACCCTCAACAACCCTGTATCACAACAATACATACTGGATTATATATCTGTTTACTTACTACAGTAGGCAGGGTCCTAGCAATCTTCACTAATATCATACAGGGCTCTTAATATCCGAGCTGCACTGTGGAGATCAATGGGAAGAGAAGAGACCCCAAACCTGATCCAACTAAACTGAAGTGTGAAACGTTTCTGCTCAGGACAGATCGTATACTTGCATAATGTTGGGGCTGTATATTTCAACCAGCTTCTTGTACCCAAAGAGAGGTCGATGTCACATGTATCTGAAAAATACCAAGCAGTAAAAGTCTTTCCTGCACTCACCTGAACTAAGTGTGAACGACCTTGTACCTCTGCTCCATCACCGCTCTTGTCATTATCCTGTCAGGGATCTGTAATACAGCCCAACTAAGGACACTCCATCGGCACCAAAATCCAAGTTAGAGCACAAATATATCCAAGTGAAAACCTTTTCACCATATTCTAGCAAATTGTACGAAATGAAAGAGCTCTTACATTTCTAGATGGGGCGGCACGTCAAATTCAGTGTATTCCATGAAATCTGGTAATAAAGAACAGTAAAGCAACACAAACCCAACCCTCAACAATACATACTGGTAAATCACTATAGTCTAGTCTGTACAATATATATATTTGTGTATATTTACCAGTAAGCAGGGTCCTAGCAATCTTCAATATCATAAAGGGGTCTTGATACTTGAGCTGCACTGTGGAGATCAACAGGAAGAGAAGAGACCCCAAACCCAATTCAACTAAACTGACCATTTAGAAACACTGTTCCTCAGGACTGATATTGTGGGGCTGTATTCCTTAACCACCGTCTTCTACCAAAGAGAGGGTGATATCACATATATCTGAAAAATACAAGTGAGAAAAGTCATTCCTGCACTCACCTTCACTAAAAGGAATCGACCTTGTACCTTCTGCTCCATCACCGCTCCTTGTCATTATCCTGTCAGATCTGTAATACACTACAATTAAGGACACTCCATTGACACCAGATTCCAACTTTAACCACAAATATAGCCAAGTAAAAATCTTTTCACCATATTCTAGCAAATAGGGCGACGTGAAAGCGTTATTTCGGGATGTTGGCAGGATGTGAAATTCAGTACCTTCCTTTAACTCTGAAAAAAAACAAAGCAACACAAATCCCACCCTCAACAACCCTGTATCACAACAATATATACTGGGTCACAAGTTGTGGACATATCTGTGTATATTTACCACAGTAGGCAGGGTCCTAGCAATCTTCACTAATATCATACAGGGCTCTTGATATTTGAGCTGCACTGTGGAGATCAACAGCAAGAGAAAAGGCCCCAAACCTGATCAAACTGAACGTGTACTTGCATATTGTGGGGGTTGCATTCTTCAGCCACGAAAGACGGTGATGTCACATGTACCTGAAAAATACCAAGTGAGAAAAGCCTTTCCTGCACTCACCTCATCTAAAAAAAAAAAAAACTTCAAAGTATCCATCACTGCTCGTCATTATCCTGTCGGATCCTAGAGTCCAACTAAAGACAGTCTCCACTTACATCCAATTCCAACTTATATCTCAAATATATTGAACGATAAGAAAGTTCTTATATTTCTGGACAGGGCGCTGTGTCAGTGTCTTTCTTTAACTCTGTTGAGTAAACACAGTAAAGTAACACAAATCCCACCCTCAATAACAGTATCACAGGAATACATAAAGGCAAAAAACTGTAGTCTAATATCTGTATAGTATATTCTGTATTTGTGTACATTTACCACAGTAGGCAGGGTCCTAGCAATCCTCAGTGATATCATACAGGGAACCTGACACTTGAGCTGCACTGTGGAGATCAATAGCAAGACAAGAGACCCCAAACCCAATCCAACTAAACATTTAGAAATCTGTTGCTCAGGACTGATCGTGTACTTGCATATTGTGAGGGCTGTATTCTTCAACTTCTACCAAAGAGATGATGATGTCACATGTATCTGAAAAATACCAAGCGAGAAAAGACTTTCCTGCACTCACCTCATCTACAAGGGAGCTGCAATGCTTAGGTCCACTTTCGCTCTTGACATTATTCTCCTATATTTCCAACTATGTACAGTCTCTCAATTCCGGCTTATACCACAAATGTCAAGCCAAAATCTTGTCACCATTTTATAGCAAATAGTACGATATGAAAGAGCTCTTACATTTCTAGAAGGGGCGGCATGTCAAATTCAGTGTCTCCCATGAACTCTGGTGATAAAGAACATTAAAGCAACAGAAACCCCACCCTCAACAATACATACTGGTAAATAACTAGTTTAGTTTAATCTGTGTACAGTATATTTGTGTATATTTACCACAGTAGGTCCTAGCAATCCTCAGTGATATACAGTGCTCTTGAAACGTGAGCTGCACTGTGGAGATCAATAGGAAGAGAAGAGACCCCAAACCAGATCCAACTAAACTGACTATTAGAAACCCTGTTCCCTCAGGACTGATCGTGTACTCGCATATTCTGGGGCTGTATTCTTCAACCACTGTCTTCTACCAAAGAGACCATGATGTCACATGTACCTGAAAAATACCAAGCGAGAAAAGCCTTTCCTGCACTCACCTGAACTTAAAAAAAGCGCACTGTACCTCCGCTGTATCACTGCTAGTCATTATCCTGTCAGATCTGTAATAGAGTCCAACCAACAACAGTCTCCATCGACATCCAATTCCACCTTATACCACAAGTCAAAATCCTTTCACCATATCATAACATATAGAAGGGTATGAAAGTGCTCTTACATTTCTGGACAGGGCGCTGTGTCTAATTCAGTTTTTTACGTTGACTCTGTTGATTAAAAACAATAAAAAGCAACGCAAATCCCACCCTCAATAACAGTGTATAACAGGAATACATACTGGTAAATGACTATAATCTGTACAGTATATATTTGTGTATAGTTACCATAGTAGGCAGGGTCCTAGCAATCCTCAGTGATATCATACAGGGCTCTTGAAACGTGAGCTGCACTGTGGAGATCAACAGGAAGAAACAGAGACCTCAAACCAGATCCAACTAAACTAACAAGCGTGAAATGTTTCTGCTCAGGACTGATCGTGTACTTGCATATTGTGGGGGCTGTATTCCTCAACCACTGTCTTCTACCAAAGAGACCATGATGTCACATGTACCTGAAAAACACCAAGTGACAAAAGCCTTTCCTGCACTCACACCTTTACTAAAAAGGGATCAGCCTTGTACCTCTGCTCCATCACCGTCATTATCCTGTCAGAGATCTGTAATACAGTCCAACTAAGGACACTATCGGCACCAAAATCCAAATTATAGTACAAACATATCCAAGTGAAAATCTTTTCACCATATTCTAGCAAATTG
This sequence comes from Leptodactylus fallax, assembly GCA_947044405.1. Lineage (NCBI taxonomy): Eukaryota > Metazoa > Chordata > Amphibia > Anura > Leptodactylidae > Leptodactylus > Leptodactylus fallax. Next base: position 1,726,172 of record CAMRHE010000138.1, on the reverse strand, counting down.
TATGACATGAAAGAGCTCTTACATTTCTGGATGTCAGCGGGGAGTGAAAATCAGTGTCTTTAACTCTGAAAAAACAACAGAGCAACACAAATCCCACCCTCAACAACCCTGTATCACAACAATACATACTGGGTCACAAGTGGTGGACACATCTGTGTATATTTATCACAGTAGGCAGGGTCCCAGCAATCTTCACTAATATCATACAGGGCTCTTGATACTTGAGCTGCACTGTGGAGATCAAATGGAGAAGAGAGACCCCAAACCAGATCCAACTAAACTGCCAATTTAGAAACTCTGTTGCTCAGGACTGATCACGTACTTGCATATTGTGAGGGCTACATTCTTCGACCACTGTCTTCTAGCGAAGAGCCGGTGATATCACACGTACCTGAAAAATACCAAGAAAGGAAAATCTTTCCTGCACTCACCTTAATTACAAATGAACTGCAATGTTCCTCCGCTCCATCACTGCTCTTGGAATTATCCTCTCCTAGATCTGAAACAAATTCCAACTATGGACAAGTCTCCGTCGACAGTCGATTCAAACTTACACCGTCACAAATATACCAACTTCATAATCTTTTCACCATATGATAGCAAATGGTACGATATGAGAGAGCTCTTACATTTCTGGATGGGGGTGCTGTGGCAGATTCAGTTTCTTCCTTTAACTCTGATATTAAAAAAAAAGGAACACAAATCCCACCCTCAACAACCGTGAATCACAACAATACATACTAGCAGCCGATTACATTATTAGATATATATCTGCATATTTACCACAGCAGGCAGGGTCCTAGCAATCTTCAAGAAATCATACAGTCTAATCTGTACAATATATATTTGTGTATAGTTACCACAGTAGGCAGGGTCCTAGCAATCTTCACTAATATCATACAGGGCTCTTGATACTTGAGCTGCACTGTGGAGATCAACAGGAAGAAAAGAGACCCCAAACCAGATCCAACTAAACTGACAATCCATAAACACTGTTGCTCAGGACTGATCGTGTACTTGCATATTGTGAGGGCTACATTCGTCGACCACTGTCTTCTAGCAAAAAGCCGGTGATATCACATGTACCTGAAAAATACCAAGAAAGGAAAATCTTTCCTGCACTCACCTTAATTACAAATGAACTGCAATGTTCCTCCGCTCCATCACTGTTCATGGAATTATCCTCTCCTAGACTTGAAACAAATCCCAACTATGGACAAGTCTCCATTGACAGTCGATTCCAACTTACACCACAAATATATCCACTTCATAATCTTTTCACCATATGATAGCAAATTCTACGATATGAGAGAGCTCTTACATTTCTGGATGGGGGTGCTGTGGCAGATTCAGTTTCGTCCTTTAACTCTGATATTAAAAAAAAAAAAAAAAAAGCAACACAAATCCCACCCTCAACAACAGGGAATCACAATAATACATAGTGGCAGCCGATTACATTATTGGATATATTTCTGCATATTTACCACAGCAGGCAGGGTCCTAGCAATCTTCAAGAAATCATACAGGGCTTTTGACATTTGAGCTGCACTGCTGAGACTAAAAGAGAGACAAGAGACAGCAATGCAACTAAACTGGCAAGTATGCAACATTGTTACTTAGGACTGATAGTGTACTTGCATACTGAGTGGGATGTATTCTTCAACCACTTCTACCAAAGAGACCATGAGGTCACATGTATCTGAAAAATACCAAGCGGGAAAAGCCTTTCCTGCACTCACCTCATCTAAAAAGTGAAATGTATTGTACCTCGGGTTCATGAAATTCACTCGACTTTACCCTCCTACAGGGCAGCATGTCTAATTCACTGTCTTCCATGAACTCTGTTGATAATAAAAACAGTAAAGCAACACAAATCCCACCCTCAACAATACATACTGGTAAATGACTGTAGACTGATCTGTGTATATTTACCACAGTAGGCAGGGTCCTAGCATTCCTCAGTGATATCATACAGGGCTCTTGGCACTAAAGCTGCACTATGGAGATCAACAGGAAGAAACAGAGACCCCAAAGTAGATCCAACTAAACTGACCATCCATAAATACTGTTGCTCAGGACTGATCGTGTACTTGTATATTGTGGGGCTGTATTCCTCAACCACTGTCTTCTACCAAAGAGACCATGATGTCACATGTACCTGAAAAATAGTAAGTGCGAAAATTCTTTCCTGCACTCACCTGAACTTAAAAAGAAACTGCACTGTACCTCCGCTGCATCACTAGTCTTAATATACTTTTAAATCTGTAATAGAGACCAACCAAGGAGTCTCCATCCAATTCCACCTTCTACCTCAAGTCAAAATCTTTTCACCATATCATAGTATATAGTAAGGTATGAAAGTTCTCTTACATTTCTGGACAGGGCGCTGTGTCTAATTCAGTTTCTTACATTTACTCTGTTGATTAAAAACAGTAAAAAGCAACACAAATCCCACCCTCAATAACAGTGTATAACAGCAATACATACTGGTAAATGACTGTAGTGTAATCTGTACAGTATATATTTGTGTATAGTTACCATAGTAGGCAGGGTCCCAGCAATCCTCAGTGATATCATACAGGGCTCTTGATACTTGAGCTGCACTGTGGAGATCAACAGGAAGACAAGAGACCCCAAACCAGATCCAACTAAACTGACAATCCATAAATACTGTTGCTCGGGACCGATCGTGTACTTGCATATTGTGGGGCTGTATTCCTCGACCACTTTCTTCCACCGAAGAGACCATGATGTCACATGTATCTGAAAAACACCAAGCGAGAAAAGCCTTTCCTGCACTCACCTTTGCTAAAAAGGGATCAGCCTTGTACCTCTGCTCCATCTCCGCTCTTGTCATTATCCTGTCAGAGATCTGTAATACAGTCCAACTAAGGACACTCCATCGGCACCAAAATCCAAATTATAGCACAAATATATCCAAGTGAAAACCTTTTCACCATATTCTAGCAAATTGTATGACATGAAAGAACTCTTACATTTCTGGATGTTGGCGGGGTGTGAAATTCAGCGTCTTCCTTTAACTCTGGAAAAAAAAAACAGAGCAACACAAATCCCACCCTCAACAACCCTGTATCACAACAATACATACTGGGTCACAAGTAGTGGACATATCTGTGTATCATAGTATATAGTAATGTATGAAAGTGCTCTTACATTTCTGGACAGGGCGCTGTGTCTAATTCAGTTTCTTACGTTTACTCTGTTGATTAAAAACAGTAAAAAGCAACGCAAATCCCACCCTCAATAACAGTGTATAACAGGAATACATACTGGTAAATGACTGTAGTCTAATGTGTACAGTATATATATGTGTATAGTTACCATAGTAGGCAGGGTCCCAGCAATCCTCAGTGATATCATACAGGGCTCTTGATACTTGAGCCACACTGTGGAGATCAACAGGAAGAAGAGAGACCCCAAACCCAATCCAAATAAACTAAATTTAGAAACTCAGGACTGATCATGTACTTGCATATTGTGAGGGCTACATTCGTCAACCACTGTCTTCTAGCGAAGAGACGATGATGTCACATGTACCTGAAAAATACCAAGCAAGAAAAGCCTTTCCTGCACTCAACTCATCTAAAAAGAGATATGTATTGTACCTCGGGTTCATGAAATTCACTCGACTTTACCCTCCTACAGATCTGTAATGAATTCCAACTAAGGACATTCTCCATCGATACCAAATTCCAATTTATACCACAAATTCATTCAAGTCAAAATGTTTTCACCATATTCTAGCAAATTGGACCACATGAAAGAAATCTTACATTTCTAGATGGGGCAGCTTGTCTAATACAGTGTCTTCCATGAACTCTGTTGATAAAAAGAACAATAAAGCAACACAAATCCCACCCTCAACAATACATACTGGTAAATGACTGTAGACTGATCTGTGTATATTTACCACAGTAAGCAGGGTCCTAGCAGTTCTCAGTGATATCATACAGGGATCTTGATACTTGAGCTGCACTGTGGGATCAACAGGAAGAGAAAAAACACCAAACCAGATCCAACCAAACTGACAATCCATAAACACTGTTGCTCAGGACTGATAGTGTACTTGCATATTGTGGGGCTGTATTCCTCGACCACTTTCTTCTACCAGAACCCATGATGTCACAAGTACCTGAAAAATACGAAGTGAGAAAAGCCTTTCCTGCACTCACCTCAACTAAAATGAAACCGCACTGTACCTCCGCTGCATCACTGCTAGTCATTATCCTGTCAGATCTGTAATAGAGTCCAACCAAGGACAGTCTCCATTGACATCCAATTGCAACTTATACCACAAGTCATATTCTTTTCTCCATATCAAAGCAAATAGTAGGGTATGAAAGTTCTCTTACATTTCTGGACACGGCGCTGTGTCTAATTCAGTTCCTTACGTTTACTCTGTTGATTAAAAACAGTAAAAAGCAACACAAATCCCACCCTCAATAACAGTGTATAACAGGAATACATACTGGTAAATGACTGTAGTCTAATCTGTACAGTATATATTTGTGTATAGTTACCATAGTAGGCAGGGTCCTAGCAATCCTCAGTGATATACAGGGCTCTTGATACTTGAGCTGCACTGTGGAGATCAATGGGAAGAGAAGAGACCCCAAACCCGATCCAACTAAACTGAAGTGTGAAACATTTCTGCTCAGGACTGATCGTGTACTTGCATATTGTGTGGCTGTATTCCTCAACCACTGTCTTCTACCAAAGAGACCGTGATATCACTTATATCTGAAAAATACCAAGCGAAAAAAAACCTTTCCTGCACTCACCTTCACTAAAAAGGGATCGGCCTTGTACCTCTGCTCCATCACCACTCGTCATTATCCTGTCAGAGATCTGTAATACAGTCCAACTAAGGACTCTCCATCGTCACCAAAATCCAAGTTATAGCACAAACATATCCAAGTGAAAACCTTTTTACCATATTCTAGCAAGTTGTATGACATGAAAGAGCTCTTACATTTCTGGATGTTGGTGGGGTGTGAAATTCAGTGTCTTCCTTTAACTCTGAATAAAGAACAGAGCAACACAAATCCCACCCTCAACAACCTTGTATCACAACAATATATACTAGATCACAAGTTGTGGACACATCTGTGTATAGTTACCACAGTAGGCAGGGTCCTAGCAATCTTCACCAATATCATACAGGGCTCTTGATACTTTAGCTGCACTGTGGAGATCAAATGGAGAAGAGACCCCAAACCCGATCCAACTAAACAGACAATTTAGAAATCTGTTGCTCAGGGCTGATCGTGTACTTGCATATTGTGAGGGCTACATTCTTCGACCACTGTCTTCTAGTGAAGAGTCGGTGATATCACATGTACCTGAAAAATACCAGGAAAGAAAAGCCTTTCCTGCACTCACCTTCACTACAAATGAACTTCAATGTTCCTCCGCTCCATCACTGCTCTTGGAATTATCCTCTCCTACATCTGAAACAAATTCCAACTATGGACAAGTCTCCATCGATAGTCGATTCCAACTTACACCACAAATATATCCACTTCAAAATCTTTTCCCCATATGATGGCAAATTGTACGATATGAGAGAACTCTTACATTTCTGGATGGGGGTGCTGTGGCAGATTCAGTTTCTTCCTTTAACTCTGATATTAAAAAAAGCAACACAAATCCCACCCTCAACAACCGTGAATCACAACAATACATACTAGCAGCCGATTACATTATTGGCTATATAGCTGCATATTTACCACAGCAGGCAGGGTCCTAGCAATCTTCAAGAAATCATACAGGGCTTTTGACATTTGAGCTGCACTGCTGAGGCTAATAGGAAGACAAGAGACAGCAATCCAACTAAACTGGCAAGTATGCAACATTGTTACTTAGGACTGATAGTGTACTTGCATACTGAGTGGGCTGCATTCTTCAACCACTTCTACCAAAGAGACCATGATGTCACATGTACCTGAAAAATAGCAAGTGAGAAAAGCCTTTCCTGCACTCACCTTAACTAAAAAGAAACTGCACTGTACCTCCGCTGCATCACTGCTAGTCATTATCCTGTCAGATCTGTAATAGAGTCCATCCAAGCAGTCTCCACTGACATCCAATTCCAACTTATACCACAAGTCTAATTCTTTTCACCATATCATAGCATATAGCAGGGTATGAAATTTCTCTTACATTTCTGGACAGGGCGCTGTGTCTAATTCAGTTTCTTACGTTTACTCTGTTGATTAAAAATAAAAAAGCAACACAAATCCCACCCTCAATAACAGTGTATAACAGGAATACATACTGGTAAATGACTGTAGTCTAATCTGTACAGTATATATTTGTGTATAGTTACCACAGTAGGCAGGATCCTAGCAATCCTCAGCGATATCATACAGGGCTCTTGATACTTGAGCCGCACTGTGGAGATCAACAGGAAGAAGAGAGACCCCAAACCTGATCCAACTAAACTGACAATTCGGAAACACAAGTTACTCAGGGCTGATCACGTACTTGCATATTGTACGATCTGTGTTCTTCATCCACTTTCTTCTACCCATGACAACCTTGCAAGTGCACGTATCTGAAAAATACCAATCGATAGAAGTCCTGCACTCACCTCATCTAAAAGGAAACGTACCTCTGCTCCATCACCGATCTGATGATCCTGTCAGACATCTGTAATGAATTCCAACTAAGGACATTCTCCATAGACACCCAATTCCAACTTATACCACATATATATCCAAGTTTTCTCCATATTATAGTACATATTACAATTTGAAAGAGCTTTTACATTTCTGGAGGGGGCAGAGTCTCAAATTCAATTTAATAAATTTAACTAATAGAACACAGTAAAGCAACACAAATCCCAACCTCAACAACAGTATCACAGCAATACATACAGGCAAAAAAATATAGTCTAATATGTGTATAGTATACTTGTGTATATCATACAGGGCTCTAGATAGTTTACCTGCACTGTGGAGATCAATAGGAAGAGAAGAGACCCCAAACCCAATCCAACTAAACTACAAGTGGGTAATGCTGTTTCTTGCTCTGGACAGATCATGTACTTGCACATTGTGGGAGCTTCTTTCTTCAACCACTTTCGTCTACCAAAGAGACCATGTTGTCACATGTACCTGAAATATACCAAGCGGGAAAAACCTTTCCTGCACTCACCTGAACTAAAGAAAACTGCAACGTACATCTGCTCTATTACTGCTGTTGCCATTATCCTGTCATTGATCTGTAACGAATTCCAAATAAGGACACTCTCCATGGACACCAAATTCCAACTTATACCTCAAATATATTGAAGATGAAATCTATTTCCCATATTATAGCATATAGTACAACATATAACTGCTCTTACATTTCTGGACAGGGCGCTGTGTCATTCAGTTTCTTCATTTAACTCTGTTGATTAAAAACAAGTAAAAAGCAACACAAATCCCACCCTCAGTAACAGTATTACAGGAATACATGAAAGAAAACTACAGTAGTCTAATATCTGTACAGTATATATTTGTGTATAGTTACCACAGTAGGCAGGGTCCTAGTAATCGTCACTGAAATCATACAGGGTTCCTGACACTTGTGCTGCACTGTGGAGATCAATAGGAAGACAAGAGACCCCAATCCCGATCCAACTAAAATGACCATTTAGAAACACTGTTGCTCAGGACTGATCGTGTACTTGCATATTGTGAGGGCTGTATTCTTCAACTTCTACCAAAGAGACGGTGATGTCACATGTATCTGAAAAATACCAAGCGAGAAAAGACTTTCCTGCACTCACCTCATCTAAAAGGGAGCTGCAATGCTACTCAGGTCCATGACCGATCTTGACATTATTCTCCTATATTTCCAAATATGTACAGTCTCCCAATTCCAGCTAATACCACAAATTTCAAGTCAAAATCTTGTCACCATTTTATAGCAAATGGTACGATATGAAAAAGCTCTTACATTTCTAGAAGGGGCGGCATGTCAAATTCAGTGTCTCCCATGAATTCTGGTGATAAAGAACATTAAAGCAACAGAAACCCCACCCTCAACAATACATACTGGTAAATAACTAGCTTAATCTGTGTTTAGTATATTTGTGTATATTTACCACAGTAGGCAGGGTCCTAGCAATTCTGTGATATCATACAGGGCTCTTGAAACGTGAGCTGCACTGTGGAGATCGATAGGAAGACAAGAGACCCCAAACCTAATCCAACTAAACTGACAAGTGTGAAATGTTTCTGCTCAGGACTGATCATGTACTTGCATATTGTACGTCTGTGTTCTTTATACACGTTCTTCTAACCGTGACACCCCTATAAGTGCACGTATCTGAAAAATACAGAGCAAGAAAAGATTGTGCACTCACCTCATCTAAAAAGGAATTGGCCTTGTACCTCTGGATGTTGGCGGCATGCGAAATTCAGTTTACTCCTTTGGCTCTGAAGACGAAACGCAGCAAAGCAACACAAATCCCAACCTTAACCTTAGCTCACACGATGTGGAAATGTATGTGTATATTTACCACGACAGGAAGGGTCCAAGGAATCTTCTCTAATATCATAAAGGGCTCTTGAAACGTGAGCTGCACTGTGGAGATCAATAGGAAGACAAGAGACCCCAAACCTAATCCAACTAAATTAACCATTTAGAAACCCTGTTCCTCAGGACTGATCGTGTACTTGCATATTGTGGGGCTGTATTCCTCAACCACTGTCTTCTACCAAAGAGACCATGATGTCACATGTACCTGAAAAATACTAAGCGAAAAAAAGCCTTTCCTGCACTCACCTCAACTTAAAAAGAAACTGCACTGTACCTCTGCTGCATCACTGAGTCATTATCCTGTCAGATCTGTAACAGAGTCCAACCAAGAACAGTCTCCATCCAATTCCACCTTATATCACAAGTCAAAATCTTTTCACCATATAATAGCATATAGTAGGGTATGAAAGTTCTCTTACATTTCTGGACAGGGCACTGTGTCGAATTCAGTTTCTTATGTTTACTCTGTTGATTAAAAATGGTAAAAAGTAACACAAATCCCACCCTCAAAAACAGTGTATAACAGGAATACATACTGGTAAATGACTGTAGTCTAATCTGTACAGTATATATTTGTGTATAGTTACCATAGTAGGCAGGGTCCTAGCAATCCTCAGTGATATCATACAGGGCTCTTGATACTTGAGCTGCACTGTGGAGATCAACAGGAAGAGAAGAGACCCCAAACCCGATGCAACTAAACTGAAGTGTGAAATGTTTCTGCTCAGGGCTGATCGTGTACTTGCATATTGTGGGGCTGTATTCCTCAACCACTGTCTTCTACCAAAAAGACCATATCATCACTTATATCTGAAAAACACCAAGCCAGAAAAGCCTTTCCTGCACTCACCTTCACTAAAATGGATCAGCCTTGTACCTCTGCTCCATCTCTGTCATTATCCTGTCAGAGATCTGTAATACAGTCCAACTAAGGACACTCCATCGGCACCAAAATCCAAATTATAGCACAAATATATCCAAGTGAAAACCTTTTCACCATATTCTAGCAAATTGTATGACATGAAAGAACTCTTACATTTCTGGATGTTGGCGGGGTGTGAAATTCAGTGTCTTCCTTTAACTCTGGGGAAAAAAAAAAAAAAAAACAAGAGCAACACAAATCCCATCACAACAATATATACTGGGTTACAAGTTGTGGACATATCTGTGTATATTTACCACAGTAGGCAGGGTCCTAGCAATCTTCACTAATATCATACAGGGCGCTTGATACTTGAGCTGCACTGTGGAGATCAAAGGGAGAAAAGAGACCCCAAACCAGATCCAACTAAACTGACACTCCATAAACACTGTTGCTCAGGACTGATCGTGTACTTGCATATTGTGAGGGCTACATTCGTCGACCACTGTCTGCTAGCAAAAAGCCGGTGATATCACACGTACCTGAAAAATACCAAGAAAGGAAAATCTTTCCTGCACTCACCTTAATTACAAATGAACTTCAATGTTCCTCTGCTCCATCACTGCTCTTGGAATTATCCTCTCCTAGATCTGAAACAAATTCCAAATATGGACAAGTCTCCATCGCCAGTCGATTCCAACTTACACCACAAATATACCCACTTCAAAATCTTTTCACCATATGATAGCAAAGAGTACGACATGAGAGAGCGCTTACATTTCTGGATGGGGGTGCTGTGGCAGATTCAGTTTCTTCCTTTAACTCTGATATTAAAAAAAGCAACACAAATCCCACCCTCAACAACAATGTATAACAGGAATACATAGTGATAAATGACTGTAGTCTAATATCTGTACAGTATATATTTGTGTATATTTACCACAGTAGGCAGGGTCCCAGCAATCCTCAGTGATATCATACAGGGCTCTTGGCACTAAAGCTGCACTGTGGAGATCAACAGGAAGAGAAGAGACCCCAAACCAGATCCAACTAAACTGACAATCCATAAATACTGTTGCTCGGGACCGATAGTGTACTTGCATATTGTGGGGCTGTATTCCTCGACCACTTTCTTCTACCGAAGAGACCATGATGTCACATGTACCTGAAAAATAGCAAGTGAGAAAAGCCTTTCCTGCACTCACCTCAACTAAAAAGAAACTGCACTGTACCTCCGCTGCATCACTGCTAGTCATTATCCTGTCAGATCTGTAATACTTATACCACAAGTCAAAATCTTTTCACCATAGCATATAGTAGGGTACGAAAGTTCTCTTACATTTCTGGACAGGGCGCTGTCTCTAATTCAGTTACTTACATTTACTCTGTTGATTAAAAATAGTAAAAAGCAACAAATCCCACCCTCAATAACAGTGTATAAAAGGAACACACATAGTGGTAAATGACTGTAGTCTAATATCTGTACAGTATATATTTGTGTATATTTACCACAGTAGGCAGCAAAGCAACACAAACCCCAACCTTAACCTTAGCTCACACGATGTGGAAATGTGTGTATATATTTACCACAACAGGAAGGGTCCTAGAAATCTTCACTAATATCATACAAGGATCTTGGCACTTAAGCTGCACTGTGAAGATCAATAGGAATCGAAGAGACCCCAAACCAGATCCAACTAAACTGACAATTCAGACACATTTGCTCAGGACTGAGTGTACTTGCATATTGTGGGGCTGTATTCCTCGACCACTTTCTTCTACCAGAGACCATGATGTCACATGTACCTGAAAAAAAACCAAGTGAGAAAAGCCTTTCCAGCACTCACCTCAACTAAAAAGAAACTGCACTGTACCTCCGCTCCATCACTGCTAGTCATTATCCTGTCAGATCTGTAATAGAATCCAACCAACAACAGTCTCCATCGACATCCAATTCCAACTCATACCACAAGTCATATTCTTCTCACCATATCATAGTATATAGTAATGTATGAAAGTTCTCTTACATTTCTGGACAGGGCGCTGTGTCTAATTCAGTTTCTTACGTTTACTCTGTTGATTAAAAACAGTAAAAGGCAACACAAATCCCACCCTCAATAACAGTGTATAACAGGAATACATACTGGTAAATGACTGTAGTCTAATCTGTACAGTATATATTTGTGTATAGTTACCACAGTAGGCAGGGTCCCAGCAATCCTCAGTGATATCATACAGGGCTCTTGGCACTAAAGCTGCACTGTGGAGATCAACAGGAAGAGAAGAGACCCCAAACCAGATCCAACTAAACTGACAATCCATAAATACTGTTGCTCGGGACCGATAGTGTACTTGCATATTGTGGGGCTGTATTCCTCGACCACTTTCTTCTACCGAAGAGACCATGATGTCACATGTACCTGAAAAATAGCAAGTGAGAAAAGCCTTTCCTGCACTCACCTCAACTAAAAAGAAACTGCACTGTACCTCCGCTGCATCACTGCTAGTCATTATCCTGTCAGATCTGTAATACGGAAAGTTATACCACAACGTCAAAATCTTTTCACCATAGCATATAGTAGGGTACGAAAGTTCTCTTACATTTCTGGACAGGGCGCTGTCTCTAATTCAGTTACTTACATTTACTCTGTTGATTAAAAATAGTAAAAAGCAACAAATCCCACCCTCAATAACAGTGTATAAAAGGAACACACATAGTGGTAAATGACTGTAGTCTAATATCTGTACAGTATATATTTGTGTATATTTACCACAGTAGGCAGCAAAGCAACACAAACCCCAACCTTAACCTTAGCTCACACGATGTGGAAATGTGTGTATATATTTACCACAACAGGAAGGGTCCTAGAAATCTTCACTAATATCATACAAGGATCTTGGCACTTAAGCTGCACTGTGAAGATCAATAGGAATCGAAGAGACCCCAAACCAGATCCAACTAAACTGACAATTCAGACACATTTGCTCAGGACTGAGTGTACTTGCATATTGTGGGGCTGTATTCCTCGACCACTTTCTTCTACCAGAGACCATGATGTCACATGTACCTGAAAAAAAACCAAGTGAGAAAAGCCTTTCCAGCACTCACCTCAACTAAAAAGAAACTGCACTGTACCTCCGCTCCATCACTGCTAGTCATTATCCTGTCAGAATCTGTAATAGAATCCAACCAACAACAGTCTCCATCGACATCCAATTCCAACTCATACCACAAGTCATATTCTTCTCACCATATCATAGTATATAGTAATGTATGAAAGTTCTCTTACATTTCTGGACTAGGGCGCTGTGTCTAATTCAGTTTCTTACGTTTACTCTGTTGATTAAAAACAGTAAAAGGCAACACAAATCCCACCCTCAATAACAGTGTATAACAGGAATACATACTGGTAAATGACTGTAGTCTAATCTGTACAGTATATATTTGTGTATAGTTACCACAGTAGGCAGGGTCCCAGCAATCCTCAGTGATATCATACAGGGCTCTTGATACTTGAGCTGCACTGTGGAGATCAACAGGAAGACAAGAGACCCCAAACCAGATCCAACTAAACTGAAGTGTGAAACATTTCTGCTCAGGACCGATCGTGTACTTGCATATTGTGGGGCTGTATTCCTCAACCACTGTCTTATACCAAAGAGACCGTGATATCACTTATATCTGAAAAATACCAAACAAGAAAAGCCTTTCCTGCACTCACCTTCACTAAAAGAGATCGGCCTTGTACCTCTGCTCCATCACCGCTCGTCATTATCCTGTCAGAGATCTGTAATACAGTCCAACTAAGGACTCTCCATCGTCACCAAAATCCAAGTTATAGCACAAACATATCCAAGTGAAAACCTTTTCACCATATTCTAGCAAATTGTATGACATGAAAGAGCTCTTACATTTCTGGATGTTGGCGGGGTGTGAAATTCAGTGTCTTCCTTTAACTCTGAAAAAACAACAGAGCAACACAAATCCCACCCTCAACAGCCCTGTATCACAACAATACATACTGGGTCATATATCTGTGTATAGTTACCACAGTAGGCAGGGTCCTAGCAATCTTCGCTAATATCATACAGGGCTCTTAATATCCGAGCTGCACTGTGGATATCAATGGGAAGAGAAAAGACCCCAAACCTGATCCAACTGAACTGACAATTCAGAAAAACAGTTGCTCAGGACTGATCGTGTACTTGCACATTGTGGGGACTGCGTTCTTCAACCACTTCTACCAAAGAGACGATGATGCTACACGTATCTGGAAAAAAAAACAAGCGAGAAAAGCCGTTCCTGCACTCACCTTCACTAAAATGGATCGGCCTTGTACTTCTGCTCCATCTCCGCTCTTGTCATTATCCTGTCAGAGATCTGTGATGCAGTCCAACTAAGGACTCTCCATCGGCACCAAAATCCAAATTATAGCAAATACATCCAAGTGAAAACCTTTTCACCATATTCTAGCAAACTGAACGAAACGAAAGGGCTCTTACATTTCTGGATGTTAGTGGGAGGTGAAATTCAGTGTCTTCCTTTAACTCTGGAAAAAAAAAACAGAGCAACACAAATCCCACCCTCAACAACCCTGTATCACAACAATATATACTGGGTCACAAGTTGTGGACATATCTGTGTATATTTATCACAGTAGGCAGGGTCCTAGCAATCTTCACTAATATCATACAGGGATCTTGATACTTGAGCTGCACTGTGGAGATCAAAAGGAGAAAAGACCCCAAACTAGATCCAACTAAACTGACAATCCATAAACACTGTTGCTCAGGACTGATCGTGTACTTGCATATTGTGATGGCTACATTCGTCAACCACTGTCTTCTAGCGAAGAGCCGGTGACATTACACGTACCTGAAAAATACCAAGAAAAAAAAAAGCCTTTCTTGAACTCACCTTAGCTACAAATGAACTGCAATGTTCCTCTGCTCCATCACTGCTCTTGGAATTATCTCCTCCTAGATCTGAAACAAATCCCAACTATGGACAAGTCTCCATCGACAGTCGATTCAAACTTACACCGTCACAAATATACCCACTTCAAAATCTTTTCACCATATGATAGCAAATTGTACGATATGAAAGAGCTCTTACATTACTAGATGGGGGTGCTGTGTCAGATTCAATTTCTTCCTTTAACTCTGATGATGATAAAAAAAAAAAAAAGCAACACAAATCCCACCCTCAACAACAGGGAATCACAACAATACATAGTGGCAGCCGATTACATTATTGGATATATTCTGCATATTTACCACAGCAGGCAGGGTCCTAGCAATCTTCAAGAAATCATACAGGGCTTTTGACATTTGAGCTTCACTGCTGAGACTAATAGGAAGACAAGAGACAGCAATCCAACTAAACTGGCAAGTATGCAACATTGTTACTTAGGACTGATAGTGTACTCGCATACTGAGTGGGATGTATTCTTCAGCCACTTCTACCAAAGAGACCATGATGTCACATGTATCTGAAAAATACCAAGCGGGAAAAGCCTTTCCTGCACTCACACCTTTACTAAAAAGGGATCAGCCTTGTACCTCTGCTCCATCACCGCTCTTGTCATTATCCTGTCAGAGATCTGTAATACAGTCCAACTAAGGACTCTCCATCGTCACCAAAATCCAAATTATAGCACAAATATATCCAAGTGAAAACCTTTTCACCATATTCTAGCAAATTGTATGGCATGAAAGAACTCTTACATTTCTGGATGTTGGCAGGGTGTGAAATTCAGTGTCTTCCTTTAACTCTGGAGAAAAAAAAACAGAGCAACACAAATCCCACCCTCAACAACCCTGTATCACAACAATACATACTGGGTCACAAGTGGTGGACCCATCTGTATATATTTACCACAGTAGGCAGGGTCCTAGCAATCCTCACTAATATCATACAGGGCTCTTGATACTTGAGCTGCACTGTGGAGATCAACAGGAAGAAGAGAGACCCCAAACCCAATCCAACTAAACTAACAATTTAGAAACTCTCTTCCTCAGGACTGATCATGTACTTGCATATTGTGAGGGCTACATTCGTCAACCACTGTCTTTTAGCGAAGAGACGATGATGTCACATGTACCTGAAAAATACCAAGAAAAAAAAAAAAGCCTTTCCTGCACTCACCTCAACTAAAAAGAAACCGCACTGTACCTCCGCTCCATCACTGCTAGTCATTATCCTGTCAGATCTGTAATAGAGTCCAACCAACAACAGTCTCCATCGACATCCAATTCCACCTTATACCACAAGTCATTCTTTTCACCATATCATAGTATATAGTAATATATGAAAGTTCTCTTACATTTCTGGATAGGGCGCTGTGTCTAATTTAGTTCCTTACGTTTACTCTGTTGATTAAAAACAGTAAAAAGCAACACAAATCCCACCCTCAATAACAGTGTATAACAGGAATACATACTGATAAATGACTGTAGTCTAATCTGTACAGTATATATTTGTGTATAGTTATCACAGTAGGCAGGGTCCCAGCAATCCTCAGTGATATACAGGGCTCTTGATACTTGAGCTGCACTGTGGAGATCAACAGGAAGAAGAGAGACCCCAAACCCAATCCAACTAAACTAACAATTTAGAAACTCTGTTCCTCAGGACTGATCATGTACTTGCATATTGTGAGGGCTACATTCGTTAACCACTGTCTTTTAGCGAAGAGACGATGATGTCACATGTACCTGAAAAATACCAAGCAAGAAAAGCCTTTCCTGCACTCAACTCATCTAAAAAGAGATATGTATTGTACCTCGGGGTTCATGAAATTCACTCGACTTTATCCTCCTACAGATCTGTAATGAATTCCAACTAAGGACATTCTCCATCGATACCAAATTCCAATTTATACCACAAATTTATCCAAGGCAAAATGTTTTCACCATGTTCTAGCAAATTGGACCACATGAAAGAAATCTTACATTTCTAGATGGGGCAGCTTGTCTAATACAGTGTCTTCCATGAACTCTGTTGATGAACAATAAAGCAACACAAATCCCACCCTCAACAATACATACTGGTAAATGACTGTAGACTGATCTGTGTATATTTACCACAGTAGGCAGGGTCCTAGCGGTCCTCAGTGATATCATATAGGGCTCTTGATACTTGAGCTGCACTGTGGAGAACAACAGGAAGAGAAAAAACACCAAACCCAATCCAACTAAACTGACAATCCATAAACACTGTTGCTCAGGGCTGATAGTGTACTTGCATATTGTGGGGCTGTATTCCTCGACTGCTTTCTTCTACCGAAGAGACCATGATGTCACATGTACCTGAAAAATACGAAGTGAGAAAAGCCTTTCCTGCACTCACCTCAACTAAAAAGAAACCGCACTGTACCTCCGCTGCATCACTGCTAGTCATTATCCTGTCAGATCTGTAATAGAGTCCAACCAAGGACAGTCTCCATTGACATCCAATTCCAACTTATACCAAAAGTCATATTCTTTTCTCCATATCAAAGCAAATAGTAGGGTATGAAAGTTCTCTTACATTTCTGGACAGGTCTCTGTATCTAATTCAGTTTCTTACGTTTGCTCTGTTGATTAAAAATGGTAAAAAGCAACAAATCCCACCCTCAATAACAGTGTATAACAGGAATATATACTGATAAATGACTATAATCTGCACAGTATATATTTGTGTATAGTTACCATAGTAGGCAGGGTCCTAGCAATCCTCAGTGATATCATACAGGGCTCTTGATACTTGAGCCGCACTGTGGAGATCAATAGGAAGAGAAGAGACCCCAAACCCAATCCAACTAAACTTAAGTGTGAAACATTTCTGCTCAGGACCGATCATGTACTTGCATATTGTGTGGCTATATTCCTCAACCACTGTCTTCTACCAAAAAGACAATATCACTTATATCTGAAAAATACCAAGCGAAAAAAGCCTTTCCTGCACTCACCTTCACTAAAAGAGATCGGCCTTGTACCTCTGCTCCATCACCACTCGTCATTATCCTGTCAGAGATCTGTAATACAGTCCAACTAAGGACTCTCCATCGTCACCAAAATCCAAGTTATAGCACAAACATATCCAAGTGAAAACCTTTTCACCATATTCTAGCAAATTGTATGACATGAAAGAGCTCTTACATTTCTGGATGAAATTCAGTGTCTTCCTTTAACTCTGAAAAAAGAACAGAGCAACACAAATCCCACCCTCAACAACCCTGTATCACAACAATACATACTGGGTCACAAGTTGTGGACATATCTGTGTATATTTACCACAGTAGGCAGGGTCCTAGAAATCTTCACCAACATCATACAGGGCTCTTCATACTTGAGCTGCACTGTGGAGATCAAATGGAGAAGAGAGACCCCAAACCAGATCCAACTAAACTGCCAATTTAGAAACTCTGTTGCTCAGGACTGATCACGTACTTACATATTGTGAGGGCTACATTCTTCGACCGCTGTCTTCTAGCGAAGAGCCGGTGATATCACACCTACCTGAAAAATACCAAGAAAGGAAAATCTTTCCTGCACTAACCTTAATTACAAATGAACTGCAATTTTCCTCTGTTCCATCACTGCTCTTGGAATTATCTCCTCCTAGATCTGAAACAAATCCCAACTATGGACAAGTCTCCGTCGACAGTCGATTCCAACTTAAACCACAAATATACCCACTTCATAATCTTTTCACCATACGATAGCAAATTGTACGATATGAGAGAGCTCTTACATTTCTGGATGGGGGTGCTGTGGCAGATTCAGTTTCTTCCTTTAACTCTGATATTAAAAAAAAAGGAACACAAATCCCACCCTCAACAACTGTGAATCACAACAATACATACTAGCAGCCGATTACATTATTAGATATATATCTGCATATTTACCACAGCAGGCAGGGTCCTAGCAATCTTCAAGAAATCATACAGGGCTTTTTACATTTGAGCTGCACTGCTGAGACTAATAGGAAGACAAGAGACAGCAATGCAACTAAACTGGCAAGTATGCAACATTGTTACTTAGGACTGATAGTGTACTCGCATACTGAGTGGGCTGCATTCTTCAACCACGTCTACCAAAGAGCCGATGATGTCACATGTATCTGAAATATACCAAGCGAGAAAAGCCTTTCCTGCACTCACCTCATCTAAAAAGTGAAATGTATTGTACCTCAGGTCCATGACAGTCACTCGACTTTATCCTCCTACAGATCTGTAATGAATTCCAACTATGGACATTCTCTATCGATCCCAAATTGCAACTTATACCACAAATGAATCCAAATCAAAGTCTTTTCACCATATTCTAGCAAATTGGACCCCATGAAAGAAATCTTACATTTCTAGATGGGGCAGCTTGTCTAATTCAGTGTCTTCCATGAACTCTGTTGATAATAAAAACAGTAAAGCAACACAAATCCCACCCTCAACAATACATACTGGTAAAATGACTGTAGACTGATCTGTGTATAGTTACCACAGTAGGCAGTGATATCATACAGGGCTCTTGATACTTGAGCTGCACTGTGGAGATCAACAGGAAGACAAGAGACCCCAAACCTGATCCAACTAAACTGACAATCCATAAACACTGTTGCTCAGGGCTGATCGTGTACTTGCATATTGTGGGGCTGTATTCCTCGACCACTTTCTTCTACCAAAGAGACCATGATGTCACATGTACCTGAAAAATAGCAAGTGAGAAGAAAAGCCTTTCCTGCACTCACCTCAACTAAAAAGAAACTGCACTGTACCTCCGCTCCATCACTGCTAGTCATTATCCTGTCAGATCTGTAATAGAGTCCAACCAAGGACAGTCTACATTGACATCCAATTCCACAAGTCAAAATCTTTTCACCATAGTATATAGTAGGGTATGAAAGTTCTTACATTTCTGGACAGGGCGCTGTGTCTAATTCAGATCCTTACATTTACTCTGTTGATTAAAAACAGTAAAAAGCAACACAAATCCCACCCTCAATAACAGTGTATAACAGGAATACATACTGGTAAATGACTGTAGTCTAATCTGTACAGTATATATTTGTGTATAGTTACCATAGTAGGCAGGGTCCCAGCAATCCTCAGTGATATCATACAGGGCTCTTGATACTTGAGCTGCACTGTGGAGATCAATAGGAAGAGAAGAGACTCCAAACCCAATCCAACTAAACTACAAGTGGTTAATGCGGTTTCTTGCTCTGGACAGATCATGTACTTGCACATTGTGGGAGCTTCATTCTTCAACCACTTTCGTCTACCAAAGAGACTGTGATGTCACATGTACCTGAAATATACCAAGCGGGAAAAACCTTTCCTGCACTCACCTGAACTAAAGAAAACTGCAACGTACATCTGCTCTATTACTGCTGTTGCCATTATCCTGTCATTGATCTGTAATGAATTCCAAATAAAGACACACTCCATGGACACCAAATTCCAACTTATACCTCAAATATATTGAAGATGAAATCTATTTCCCATATTATAGCATATAGTACAAACTATAACTGCTCTTACATTTCTGGACAGGGCACTGTGTTTAATTCAGTTTCTTACGTTTACTGTTGATTAAAAACAGTAAAAAGCAACACAAATCCCACCCTCAATAACAGTGTATAACAGGAATACATACTGGTAAATGACTGTAGTCTAATCTGTACAGTATATATTTGTGTATAGTTACCATAGTAGGCAGGGTCCTAGCAATCCTCAGTGATATCATACAGGGCTCTTGATACTTGAGCTGCACTGTGGAGATCAATAGGAAGAGAAGAGACTCCAAACCCAATCCAACTAAACTGAAGTGTGAAACGTTTCTGCTCAGGACCAATCGTGTACTTGCATATTGTGTGGCTGTATTCCTCAACCACTGTCTTCCACCAAAAAGACCATGATATCACTTATATCTGAAAAATACCAAGCGATAAAAGCCTTTCCTGCACTCACCTTCACTAAACGGCATCAGCCTTGTACCTCTGCTCCATCTCCGCTCTTGTCATTATCCTGTCAGAGATCTGTAATACAGTCCAACTAAGGACTCTCCATTGGCACCAAAATCCAAATTATAGCACAAATACATCCAAGTGAAAACCTTTCAACCATATTCTAGCAAATTGTATGACATGAAAGAACTCTTACATTTCTGGATGTTTGTGGGGTGTGAAATTCAGTGTCTTCCTTTAACTCTGAAAAAACAACAAAGCAACACAAATCCCACCCTCAACAACCCTGTATCATAACAATACATACTGGGTCACAAGTTGTGGACATATCTGTGTATAGTTACCACAGTAGGCAGGGTCCTAGCAATCTTCACTAATATCATACAGGGATCTTGGTACTTGAGCTGCACTGTGGAGATCAATAGGAAGAAAAGAGACCCTAAACCAGATCCAACTAACCTGACAGTCCATAAACACTGTTGCTCAGGACTGATCGTGTACTTGCATATTGTGAGGGCTACATTCGTCGACCACTGTCTTCTAGCAAAAAGTCGGTGATATCACACGTACCTAAAAAATACCAAGAAAGGAAAATCTTTCCTGCACTCACCTTAATTACAAATGAACTGCAATTTTCCTCTGTTCCATCACTGCTCTTGGAATTATCCTCTGCTAGATCTGAAACAAATTCCAACTATGGACAAGTCTCCATCGACAGTCGATTCCAACTTACACCACAAATATACCCACTTCATAATCTTTTCACCATATGATAGCAAATAGTACGATATGAGAGAGCTCTTACATTACTAGATGGGGGTGCTGTGGCTGATTCAGTTTCTTCCTTTAACGGAGGATAAAAAAAAGCAACAAATCTCACCCTCAACAACCGTGAATCATACTGATAGTGTACTTACATATTGAGTGGGCTGCATTCTTCAACCACTTCTACCAAAGAGGAGATGATGTCACATGTATCTGAAAAATACCAAGCGGGAAAAGCCTTTCCTGCACTCACCTCATCTAAAAAGAAACTGCACTGTACCTCCGCTCCATCACTGCTAGTCATTATCCTGTCAGATCTGTAATAGAGTCCATCCAAGCACAGTCTCCACTGACATCCAATTCCACCTTATACCACAAGTCAAAATCTTTTCACCATATCATAGTATATATAGCAATGTATGAAAGTGCTCTTACATTTCTGGACAGGGCGCTGTGTCGAATTCAGTTTCTTACGTTTACTCTGTTGATTAAAAATGGTAAAAAGTAACACAAATCCCACCCTCAATAACAGTGTATAACAGGAATACATACTGATAAATGACTGTAGTCTAATATCTGTACAGTATATATTTGTGTATAGTTACCACAGTAGGCAGGGTCCCAGCAATCCTCAGTGATATCATACAGGGCTCTTGATACTTGAGCTGCACTGTGGAGATCAACAGGAAGAAGAGAGACCCCAAACCTGATCCAACTAAACCAACAATTTAGAAACTCTGTTCCTCAGCACAGATCATGTACTTGCATATTGTGAGGGCTACATTCGTCAACCACTGTCTTCTAGCGAAGAGACGATGATGTCACATGTACCTGAAAAATACCAAGCGGGAAAAGCCTTTCCTGCACTCACCTCATCTAAAAAGAGATATGTATTGTACCTCGGGGTTCACGAAATTCACTCGACTTTATCCTCCTACAGATCTGTAATGAATTCCAACCAAGGACATTCTCTATCGATCCCAAATTCCAACTTATACCACAAATGTATCCAAATGAAAGTCTTTTCACCATATTCTAGCAAATTGGACCACATGAAAGAAATCTTACATTTCTAGATGGGGCAGCTTGTCTAATTCAGTGTCTTCCATGAACTCTGTTGATAATAAAAACAGTAAAGCAACACAAATCCCACCCTCAACAATACATACTGGTAAATGACTGTAGACTGATCTGTGTATAGTTACCACAGTAGGCAGGGTCCTAGCGGTCCTCAGTGATATCATACAGGGCTCGATACTTGAGCTGCACTGTGGAGATCAACAGGAAGACAAGGAGACCCCAAACCTGATCCAACTAAACTGACAATCCATAAACACTGTTGCTCAAGGCTGATAGTGTACTTGCATATTGTGGGGCTGTATTCCTCGACTGCTTTCTTCTACTGAAGAGACCATGATGTCACATGTACCTGAAAAATAGCAAGCGAGAAAAGCCTTTCCTGCACTCACCTGAACTAAGAAGGAAACTGCACTGTACCTCCGCTGCATCACTGCTAGTCATTATCCTGTCACATCTGTAATATGTCCTTGGTTGGACTCGTCTCCACTGACATCCAATTCCAACTTATACCACAAGTCATATTCTTTTCACCATATCATAGTATATAGTAAGGTATGAAAGTTCTCTTACATTTCTGGACAGGGCGCTGTGTCTAATTCAGTTACTTACATTTACTCTGTTGATTAAACACAGTAAAAAGCAACACAAATCCCACCCTCAATAACAGAATCACAATACATACTGGTAAATGACTATAGTCATATCTGTACAGTATATATTTCTGTATATTTACCACAGTAGGCAGGGTCCCAGCAATCTTCACTAATACAGGGCTCTTGATACTTGAGCTGCACTGTGGAGATCAACAGGAAGAGAAGAGACCCCAAACCCAATCCAACTAAACTGACAATTTAGAAACTTTGGTGCTCAGGACTGATCGTGTACTTGCATATTGTGAGGGCTACATTCGTCGACCACTGTCTTCTAGCGAAGAGCCGGTGATATCACACCTACCTGAAAAATACCAAGAAAGAAAAGCCTTTCCTGCACTAACCTTAACTAGAAATGAACTGCAATGTTCCTCCACTCCATCACTGCTCTTGGAATTATCTTCTCCTAGATCTGAAACAAATTCCAACTATGGACAAGTCTCCATTGACAGTCGATTCCAACTTACACCACAAATATACCCACTTCAAAATCTTTTCACCATATGATAGCAAATTGTACGATATGAGAGAGCTCTTACATTTCTGGATGGGGGTGCTGTGGCAGATTCAGTTTCTTCCTTTAACTCTGATAAAAAAAAAACAAAAAAAAACAAAACACGCAACACAAATCCCACCATCAACAACCGTGAATCATACTGATAGTGTACTTGCATACTAAGTGGGCTGCATTCTTCAACCACTTCTAACAAAGAGACCATGATGTCACATGTATCTGAAAAATACCAAGCGAGAAAAGCCTTTCCTGCACTCACCTCATCTAAAAAGTGAAATGTATTGTACCTCGGGTTCATGAAATTCACTCGACTTTATCCTCCTACAGATCTGTAATGAATTCCAACTAAGGACATTCTCCATCGATACCAAATTCCAATTTATACCACAAATTTGTTCAAGTCAAAATGTTTTCACCATATTCTAGCAAATTGGACCACATGAAAAATCTTACATTTCTTGATGGGGCAGCTTGTCTAATACAGTGTCTTCCATGAACTCTGTTGATAAACAGTAAAGCAACACAAATCCCACCCTCAACAATACATACTGGTAAATGACTGTAGACTGATCTGTGTATATTTACCACAGTAGGCAGGGTCCTAGCGGTCCTCAGTGATATCATACAGGGCTCTTGGCACTAAAGCTGCACTGTGGAGATCAACAGGAAGAGAAAAGACCCCAAACCCAATCCAACTAAACTGACAATCCATAAATACTGTTGCTCAGGACTGAGTGTACTTGCATATTATGGGGTTGTATTTCTCTAACACTTTCTTCAACCGGAGACCATGATGTCACATGTACCTGAAAAATACCAAGCGGGAAAATCCATTTGTGCACTCACCTGAACTAAGAAGGAAACTGCACTGTACCGCCGCTCCATCACTGCTAGTCATTATCTTGTCAGATCTGTAATAAGAGTCCAACCAAGGACAGTCTCCATTGACATCCAATTCCAACTTATACCACAAGTCATATTCTTCTCACCATATCATAGTATATAGTAATATATGAAAGTTTTCTTACATTTCTGGACAGGGCGCTGTGCCTAATTCAGTTCCTTACATTTACTCTGTTGATTAAAAACAGTATAAAGCAACACAAATCCCACCCTCAATAACAGGAATACATACTGATAAATGACTGTAGTGTAATCTGTACAGAATATCCGTGTATATTTACCACAGTAGGCAGGGTCCTAGCAATCTTCACTAATTTCATATAGGGCTCGATACTTGAGCTGCACTGTGGAGATCAATAGGAGGGCATGAAACCCCAAACCCAATCCAACTAAACTGAATTGTGAAACAATTCTGCTCAGGACAGATCATGTACTTGCATATTGTTGGTGCTGTATTTTTCAACCAGCTTCTTCTACGAAAGAGAGGTCGATGCCACATGTATCTGAAAAATACCAAGCAGAAAGCCTCTCCTGCACTCACCTGAACTAAGTGTGATCGGCCTTGTACCTCTACTTCATCACTGCTCCTTGACATTATCCTGTTAAGAGATCTATAATACAGTCCAACTAAAAACACTCCATCGGCACAAAAATCCAACTTATAGTACAAATATAGCTAAGTAAACTTTTTCACCATATTCTAGCAAATAGCATGATATGAAAGAACTCTTACATCTCTGGATTTTGGCAGCGTGTGAAATTAGTGTCATCCTTGATGTGGACATATCTGTGTATATTTACAGTAGGCAGGGTCCTAGCAATCTTCATTGAAATCATACAGGGCTCTTGGCACTTGAGCTGCACTGTGGAGATCAATGGGAAGAGAAGACCCCCAATCTGATCCAACTAAAGTAACAATTCTGAAACACTGTTGCTCAGGACAGACCGTGTACTTGCATATTGTGGGGGCTGCATTCTTCCAAAGACTTTCTTCTACCAAAAGATCCACAGCAAACATATCTGAAAAATACCAAAGCAAGAAAAGCCTTTCCTGCACTCACCTTAACTACAGTTAACTGTACATCTGCTCCATCACTGCTCCTAGCATTCCAACTAAGGACAGTCTCGACACCCACTTCCAAATTATACCAAAGATGTTTCCATACCAAAATCATATTATAGCATATAGTACAGTATGAAAGAGCCCTTACATTTTTAGATGAGTTGACATGTCTAATTCACTTCCATGAACTCTGGTGATGAAAAAAAAAAAAAACGTAAAGCAACACAAATCCCACCCTCAACTCTGAATCATATAAATACATACGGACAAACTGTAGTCTAATATCCGTACAGTATATATTTGTGCATATTTTCCACAGTAGCCAGGGTCTTAGCTATCTTCTCTGATGGGGTTCTTGACACTTGAGCTGCACTGTGATCATCAATACTAAAACAATAGACCCCAAACACTATTCAACTGAACTAACAATTCAGAAACATGGTTGCTCAAACTGATAGTGTACTTGCATATTGTGAAGGCTGTATTCTTTAACCACTATCTTCTAACAAAGAGGGGGTGATGTCACATGTATCTGAAAAATACCAAGCGAGAAAAGCCTTTCCTGCACTTACCTCATTTAAAAGTACTGTATTGTACCGGTTTCATGACATTCATGACTTTATTCTCCTACTCATCTGTAATGATTTTCAAACAAGGACATTCTCCATCGATACCAAATTCCAACTTATACCACAAATGTATCCAAGTCCAAATCTTTTTACCATTTCATACCAAATAGCAAGATATGAAAGAACTCTTACATTTCTAGATGGGGTGGCATGTCTAGTTAAGTGTCTCCCATGAACTCTGGTGATAAACAGTAAACCCCACCCTCAACAATACATACTGGTAAATGACTGTAGTCTAATCTGTGTACAGTATACTTGTGTATATTGCAGGCAGGGTCCTAGCACTCTTCACTGAAGTCCTACAGTACTCTTGGCACTTGAGCTGCACTGTGGAGATCAATAGGAAGACAAAAGACCCCGATCCAACAAAACTGACATTTCAGAAACACTGTTGCTCAGGACCGATCATGTACTTGCATAATTTGGGGGGGGGGGAGCGCATTCTTCAACCACTGCTTTCTAATAAAGAATGATAGCGAACATATCAAAAAAAAAAAAAAAATGTAAGCAAGAAAAGCCTTTCAAACACTCACCTTGACTAAAAGTGAACTGCAATGTACCTCTGCATCTTCACCAGTCTTGGAGTTATCCTGTCAGAGATGTGTAATGTCCAACTAAGGACAGTCTCCATCGGAACCAAAATCCAACTTATACCACAAATCTATCGACGTAAAAATCTTATCACCATATTATAGTAAATAGCACAATATGAGCTCTTATTATTTATGGATGTTGGCGGAGTCTTCCATGAACTCTTGACACTTCAATCCAACTGAACTGACCATTCAGAAACTCTGTTGCTCAGGACTGATTGTGTACTTGCATATTGTACGATGTGTTTTTCAACCACTTTCTTCTAACCATGACACCCCTTATAGTGCACGTATCTGAAAAATACCGAGTGAGAAAAACCTTTCCTGCACTCACCTCATCTAAAAACGTACAGTGCCTCCACTGCATCACTGTATTAAATTCCAACTAAGGACAGTCTCAGAAGACACCTCAAGTCCAAATTATACCACTACTATATATTTCACTTAAAATCTTTTTACCATATTATGGAAAATAGTATGACTGGCAAGAGATCTTACAGTCCTGGATGGGATTGCAGCGTGAAATTCCGTTTCTTTCTTTAACTCTGAAGATAAAACACAGTAAAGCAGCACAAATCCCACCCTCAATAGGAATGGATAACTATAGATAAACTGGTACCCTGTCTAATATGGGTACATAAATAATTACTACAGTAGGCAGGGTACTAGCAGTCGTCGGTGAAATCAGAGCGCTTGACACTTGAGCTGAACTGTGGAGACTAATAGGAAAACAAGAAACCCCAAACCCAATCCAACCTAACTATTTTGGAACGTTGCTGCTCAGGACTGATCGTGTACTTGCATACTAGGGGGGCTGCATTCTTCAACCACTTTCTTGTACCAAGGAGATGTCAATGACAAACCGATCTGAAAAGTTACTGAGCAAGAAAAGCCTTTCCTGCAGCCACCTTAACTAAAATGGTGCTGTAATGTACCTCAGCTCTTCACTGTGCTTCACATTTTTCTGTGGAGATCTGTAAAAGTGCAACCAAGGACATTCCCCATAGACACCCAATTCCAACTTTTTTCACCAATATAGCAAAGTAAAAAATCTTTTCACCATATTATAACAGTACGGTCTGAAAGCACTCGTGCTACTGGATAGGGTGCCAAGTCTAAGCCAGTTCTTTTAATTTTATTATAAATACACAGTAAAGCATCCCACCCTGAATATTGCATAACAGCGCTACATACTGAAAGAACTGTAGTGCACTACATGTACAATATATTATGTGTATATTTACCACAGAAGGCAGGGTCCTAGCAAATCTTCACTGAAATCATAGAAAACTCTTGACATTTGGGCTGCAGTGTGGAGACTAATAGGAAGACAAGAGACCCCCAAACCCAATCCACCTGACAAGTGTGAAACACACTTGCTCAGGACTGATTGAGTGCTTGCATATTGTGCCAACTGTATTCTATGGCATAAACGCTAAGGGAAAACATCCAAAAAATACCAAGCCAGAAAAGCCTTTCCTGCACTTAGCGAATCGAAAATGAACTGCACTGTACCTTCGCCCCATCACTACCCTCAGTTATCCTGTCAGCTCTGTAATAGAGACCAGCTAAGGACATTGTCCATGGATACCCAATTCAAAATTATAATACAAATAAACCCAAAGCAAAATCTTTTCACTATATTGCAACAAATCATAATACAAAGATACAAAGGAGGTGCTCTTGCATTCTTGGATGGGGGAGCTGTGTCAAGTTAAAGTGACCCCTAAACCAATGTGAACTAAACTGACAATATTAAAACACTGCCGAACACTGGAAGTGTACTTGCATTTTTGTCTATTGACATCATCTTACACTGCAAAACATTTCCAAGTCAATACCTTTTCATTGCAATACAGTGCATCACACACTATGAGCTCTTTGGATTTGGTGGGGGGGGGGGGGGTCAAAACATTGTTTGCATTAAATTTTGATGAAAAAAATAAAGATTTAATGCAGATCCCACCCTCTATCAGTATAAAAAAATATAGTATGCCCAACAACTACAGTCATACGTGAATGTCATATTTACCGAACACGATCCTAGGAAAGTGGAATGATACAGGGTTCTTGGCACTTGAACTGCACTGTTGAGATCAATAAAACAAATACCCAATTCCCTAACTAGACAGATAGTTATGACATGCTGCTTTATACCAAGTCTGTACATGAATTTTGCAGGTTTGCATTCTCCCAACTGTTTGCTGATTGAAAGTCACATATAGATCTGAAAAATTCAATGTTTTCTGTAGTAGATAAATTTGCTTGACACTCCCTCACCAAGTTCACATCCGTGCCAAAGACTCCACCATAGAAACCACCAGAAATCCAAGAGCCTGGTGAAGATGTGACCCTAGCCTTATATGAACAGTAATCCAGTGTTTGACACATTGAATTACTTGTTTAATGTGTATTTTAGGTTTTTTTATTTAACAATTTTTGGACTTCTATTATAGGTTGAGAGAAAATGTTCATAGAAAATAATCTTATCCAGAGTACAGTAGATTTGTATTTGCATTCTGGTTCATGTTTGTTGCACATGGGGTGACAAGGAAACGAGAAATATTCAGAACAGTCCTGTTACATGCAGCAATATTGGCTTACCAAATGCAGCATATTTCTAGCAATGCTTTGTGGAACATTTGTGGCCTGAGCTTGAACATAGTTGAAAAATGGGCAAAACTAAAAACTCAATATACAAAATGTACATTTAACTTGTTAAAAGCTCTGGCTTTAGTAGTAATGGTTAGAGATGTAGCACTTCCATTGTTTGCTAAATGAAATTTCTCAACACCTAAATTTTTACATGAATTAGGAAATTCCTTGAAAAAAAAAAAAAAAAAAACACTTGCAGTATGTCAAGACTTACTCTAACCAATAGTTTTTTTTTCCCCTGTGATTTCAATCACTTGCTCGATGGAGGACTAAGCCATTTTCCAGCACGCACTTACAGGAAATCTCCAGTACACACACATTTCCCACATCTGCTCTAAATAGAAAGGGCAAATGTGGTACAGGCCCATAGTAATATGGTTTGTAAGTTATACCCACTACAGTTAGTGGTAGGCAGTACAAGCATCAAATGCTGCTGCCACCAAAGTGTCAGTTTTAACCCATTCTTCCTTCCAAAATACATCAAGTGTCAGACATTGATCAGCATTTTATACTGTGTACTGTATGCCAAAAATATATGTTTGTAACAAGTGACAGATTGTAAACCTTGGATTTGTAACAAAGTTGGAACACTCCAGTTATAGTGAATTGTGTGCCAGAGTGTACAACCCGCTTTTTTACCGTTCAGTGGGGGGGGGGGGGTCCTTTGGCGTTGCTGTAGTCCCTTTGTTGTGAGCAGGCAGATAGATGGCACCCACATGAGCAGCATTATGAGAACTACAGCATCCAGGCTCCATTTCTCACATGTGGAGTTGTACCCTCTCTCGATGATGGAGATGCTTGGTAAATGTATGGGCCTCTATTCAACAAGCTTCGCGACTTGATCCACTCGACCTACATGCTATAGTGCGACCTAACGTAATACATTTAGAACTGCAACCTTGCAAGTCCAGGGCTTTTCAATGACTCTATAAATAGAAATTCATACATGGGGAAGTTATTGGAAACTGATTATTAAATGGGTTTTCAGACTAATGAAGAAACTTTCACTGAACATATCAGTGTTACTTAATGAATTGGAAGTTTGACTTTTGACTCCCTACAAAGACATGCATGTATACATGGATTACCTTGTGCTTACAGCGCTGTCAGCTGAATTAGATGTGTGCAAGCTGAAACAGGATTCTTGAGCATGACTGAAAAGCCTCAAACTTGGGACACATACAAAGCAGTATGTATTCTCATGATGAAGAATTAAGCATATCAGGTAAGCAGTCTCACTGGTGGTCACATGGGCAGACCACCAAAGTCTCATATGTAACTTCTAGAATGACATTTTTAAAAAGCTGTCTGGGTCAAACATGGGTGATTGGGGCCATCTGAAATCATGCACTTGTGCATACCTCCCTCATATACTATTTACATACTTAACCCAGTAATGCAGGCACAGCAGCATACATACAGGGTATCAGGGTGATGGCTCAGGTCACACCCCACCCACCATTGTGACCAGAGGGGGATTTATAATTGTGACTTGCACAAATCATACTGGAAGATAACGACATCTTCCAAGCAACCCCACACTTTATGCGAGATCAGCAAGTATAACAATAGTCAAACTATCCCCATGTTTTTAATTGTTTTTGTAGTAATCTCACAGGATTTAACTGTATGTATACTTGAACTGAATAGATTTCCTATAATGTAGTTTGATCTTTACTATTGACACCCGCATCTCTATGATGAGAGCTACTGGTAGACTATTCACTACAATACTTTACACCATCTAAGATGTAGCACATTAGCATACCTTTTTAGTGGTGCTAAGACACGATACCAAGATGCCCAGACATCATACCATTTGATGATCATCAATCGCACTTGACAAAAGTTCCTGACCAGGCAGAACAGGAAACTTGGGTACGTCTCTGTACACCATTTCCGAGCATGGAGAGACCACAAAAGACAAGAAATGCATGAACTATACGATAACTAGTTAAAGCGCTTTCTGTGTTTGAAATTAGTTGTCTGTGACAATGGATAATCTTGTGTGTGATGTACGACAGTAACTTTGTGTTAAAGAGTTGTTGGAACCCTTAAATTAAATATAGTCTGAAGACCATGACTTCCTCCAAGAAAGGAAAAGCATACACTGCCAATCACAAGCCTCCTTTAATATTTGAAACAGGTTAATATTCACTATGGGGGCTTATCTGAGGCAACCACCATTATTAAAAATTACTTCACTAAACGAAGCAGTAAGAGGCTGAAGCCAGGAAACTTTGCTTTTTGGTGGTGAAGCCAATAAATAAGACTACATAACGATGGCAATGCATATAGATAAAAGTATGTGCAAACTACAGTAACTACAATTAGAAAAACATATATATATATATAACATTAAACAATGTAGGTGTCGGTGGTGTGGCTGAAGTGTAAATCATGCAGGCTTGTCAACCTTTTAAAAGACTTATCTGCTAGAGACGCTGCTGACTTTAGTAGCATCACTTGACATCTCCATTGAGGGCATGTAACCTGACTCATTCAGGATGAGTAACCTGTCCAGGAAATGAAACCAAAACATCTTTCAGACAGCTAATAGTCTCAATTAATGGATGTGTCACATTTAACCTTGGGGCACAAGGTCAACGAAATACAAATCCAAGACCTTTTGTTTTAGTGGGTTTACCAAGTATAACCAAAATGTAGTGGACTTGGCATCACTGGGACGATGGGGACCAGGATTGGTTGGTCCCAATATGACCTACACCATGATCACTTCACTCCTGCCTGAAAATTATCACTGCGTATTTGCACCAAACCTTCAAAAAAGAGACATGGAAACAATACATTCATTTATTTCTTTCATTTAATAAATCATTTGCCCAAGTTTCAAAACACAGCAAATACTTTAAATTTACAGCAACATACACCAAGGAAAGACCTTACTTGTATACACAGGTTTATGAAAGCATTCTCTGATGTCAGGCAACAGTAACAGCAAATAGACAACATCCTAGGAAGAAATGTAAAAAAAACAAACAAACATCCATGTGTTATAATACTATGTAGGTCATATGGTCATGTTTGGTCAGTTAGCACCATTGTATTGACATCTTTATGTAATTGTGAAAACATTTGGAGGTAGATGTCAAACCCCCTTAAAATAAGAATCTAGTTAAGGTAGTGGGGCCGAGACAAGCTAGCACTACAGATAATCTTCAAAATAACCAACACCAAGGTGTGATGGATTATCCATTCAAAGGGATTCTGCATTTATCAGCATGGGAAATTTTAAAACAACTCCACAAGGACAACACATATGTGGAGCTCACAGCAACCTGAAGGTACTGTAGAAATGAGGGGTTTTGTCTAGCGTCACTTCCCTTGATCAAGCTGATACACAGCTTTCAAAGTGGGCACATGGTTTAGGGGGTAGGAAATTTATTTTATACTAATGTTTGCTTACCAGGCAATGGATGCTTGAATATTCTGACATGCTAAAATATTGGACAGTTCTGCTTACCATTAACTATGAACCAGCCACACATGGGTGAAGTATCTTCCCAGATGTGATTTCATGTTAGAGAAGTTATGAACTGGTAAAAAAAAAAAAATCTGTAAAATCTGATTCTCAGACACCTTTACAACAAACCCACTGATGGTGCCTGAAGTATAGAGGTGACAGAGGGCAAGGATCACAAAACAGGGCTCTGACTGCAGCCTAAAGAAAAAAAAATGTAAATTAAACAGAGTAACTGCAAAGTAACAGTTGTCAGGTAAATACTTAAAGGGGTTATGCCATCAAAGACACATATCTGCTATCAGAAGGAAAGAATTACCTTGCTGGGGATCCAACATTAGAGCCCCTGAGCAATCACATTTGGTGGATAGGGGACAAGTGTCTTTAAAGCAGCAAACCCTTTAAACTTCACAAATATGATAAGTTCTATTAAACAAGTCAATAAGATATAAAAAATAAATATTTAACACTTAAAAGTTTAAGTATTTACAGTTAAGTTGCCAGTGCGAAGAAAAATGATAAAAAGTTACACTGGGCGTTTAATGTGATACTTATCCCACTGACATTGATAACCTAGGTTGTGGATATGCAAGAAAAATTGGTATTAACTTAAAGCAATGAGAGTCCTTGGATATGCATCAATAAGGCGGTGCACTCAGTGCCCTAACACAACTTTAACTTTGCCTCAGATTGGTTCAGTCTTTTGAGTCATGGAAAATCCAGGAGATCGTGTTTAATTCTGTGGTGCAGCTCCATCGATGCTTTTCGTTGTAATAACTCTTCAGAGCAAATACATGGGTTTTTTTTTTTCGGCTATAAAAAAAAGCTCTTAGTTTTAAAGCTAATTTGAAAACCTAAAAATCTCCCTTAAATACCATTTTACCATGATATAGCATACTAAATGCCCAATTACACCTCCAGGATCCACACTGAACTGCATAAAAAAAGAGATTGACAGGTGGCGCATACAGCAAATCGTTATCTACTGCCAGCTTGCCCAAGTTTTACAGCAGAGGGTAGTAGTGAGCGCAAGGAGTAACAGTCATTTTATAGCTCCGCCCAGTCCTGCAAAGACTAAATACGCCCAACCGGGGGGTGGGGGGGGGAATAACCCAAACATTAGCTCCTCCTAGGGAGAAGTGGCCATAAGTAAAGCCACACGTCACAGGGGTCCACATAATCGAAGTGGGACACCCGTCTATCTCCGCCCCGTACATTAAAAAAAAAAGTAACCTACGCAGTGAGAAGCCCATCGTAATGACGTCACAAGCATTGTCTCCGCCCAGTACCACAAATGCGGCGGCCATATTACATCCCGATAAGCAAAGCTACAGACGTCATTAGCCCCGCCCACAACTAGGAGAGCGGCGGCCATTTTAACAGAAACTAAAGTAACTGACGTCACAACCATAGGCTCCGCCCACCATTAGCAGAGTGGCGGCCATTTTGTATATTAAAACGCTTTGTCCAGCCAGTACAAAAAATAGCGGCCATATTTATGAGCAGGCAGAAACCTAAACCTTCCCCCCATCATACTATACCAAGCCGAGTGATTACTGAAACCTCGGTACAAGTGGCCAAAAATCACTCTAGAGTAAATCCTATCAACTCAACCCCCGTTTACTGTGAGGAAAAAAAAAAGCCTCCATTCTACATGGGTTAAGGCTACGTAAAATACCCTAGCGTCTAATATAATAAAATAATTCATATACCCCCTATGTAGGCCAAATGTCCCACTAACTAGAAACCGAACAAAGCGCTCCTCCCGCCATACCGTCTGGTAAAATGGTATTGTACTACTTAATAAAGTCAATAAGAGCAAATAACTTACATGGGAGATACCAAGCATTGAAACCGGAGCGTCTAAAATAGCCGAAAAATGAGCATACAGAAAGCAAACGACGTAACATCTCGGCGGCCGTCTCTTCAGTCTTCCCCAACGTCCTTCCTCTCGCGGTCGTCTACGCAGCAACACTGAGCAACGGACACAGGGAGGACGAACTTATAGTCTCTCATTGTGACGTCATTAGGGACGTGGCACTCAGCAGCTTACCCATCCGCGGCCTCGCTAAGTGCGGCGCGTGATATAGTCCCTATTTACATTACAGTATACCGTGCCCTATAGCCTCAGACTTGTTCTGAAAGTCATAATTAAAAAAATCCTGAAACGTTAACCTTTTATATAATTGGCGTTAATATAACTTGCTGCATGCCATTAACGAGAACACATGATAACTACCAAAGACTACAATTTACAAACCCTATGACAACTCCACACCGTCATTTACACTGACAACATCAATATTCCAGTCACAAAAATAGATAACTACCACATACGGGGACAACAGGCGTTAAACTAACTTCATACAGATGACTCAGGCTCATTAGAAAATGGCGGCTCGCCTTGGCGTAGTGATACATACATTCTTGAGGGAGTAGTACGTGTGTAGTTCCGGCCAGAGTCCGGTTTAGACCGGTTGAAGCTGGTTATTAACTATGTGTTGGCTGTGGATGACTAATTACTATGGAACTGGTGTACAAACACTGACATGTACATAACATGGCTGCTTATATAACAATACTGGAGAGGGGAAACACATCAGGAAATAACATATAAAATACTGGGTGCTTTCTTATAAAGACTGTATTGGGGTTTAGTCATGTAAAAAGAAATGTTTTTCACCAATAAAAACTTCACAGCTGACAATGACATGTAAAAACACGACCATCTGAGGTAAATGTGGTCATGAACACTGAGGCCTTATTATATAAATGGCAAATATGGCCATTATTGAAACGTCACTTTCAATGTGGCTATTCAAATTGCTGGGTTTTTTTTTTTGGTTTTTTTTGCAGTCTGTCAAAAAAACAGAATATGCCCCATTTTTGCCCATTTTTATAGATAAAGTCTATGAGGGATCCATGAAATAGGGTCCCAGGCAGATGCAAAACAGCAGTGATAAAATGGACCGTTTTGTCCGTTTTTGAAGACCTTTTCTTGTCACAGTCATGTGACTATAGTGGTGTAAAATGGCTGTGAAAAACATCCATTGTTCACGGCCGTCTTGCACCTCAGGGGCACCCGTTTTCATGGATCCTCCATACATGAGTGTATGGAGGGATCCATGAAAACGGCCAAAAATAGGACACAACCTATATTTTGATGTTCATGTGAATAAAATGGATGTCACACGGTCAAGTGAATAAAATGGACGTCACACGGCCAGCATTCACAGCTATGTATAAAAACGGATAAAATGGTCTGTTCTTCGTGCCTGTTTTGCATCTGTAGGGCAGCCATTTTCACACCCCCCTCATATATTTCTATTCAGGGATCTGTGACAAAAATAGTACATAATAAATACAGATATGTGAAAATCCCCATTTTAATCAATGTATTCTATACACAGCTGTGTGACCCCATTTTTGGGGGACGTTCATGTCAAAATGCCTGTAAGACAGTACACAAGGTCCCCAAAATACTGAATGAAACATAAATTGAACTTGACACAACTTTTTTTATTTGTATGAAAACTGGATGAAAAGACGTAAGCGAGAAATTGGTGGTTTACAAAAAAGTACAGAGGCCTCACATGTCTGTTGTCACGGACCAAAATGGTATATTGAGGTGAATGGATATGTGAAAAAAAATGGATGCTACATGTATTTTTTGAAACACTGAGCCGAGAATCAGTATACTTGTGTGAATAAGCACCAAAGCTGAGGCTACATAGCAATTTTTTCTACAACTCCTGCACTATTGTAACCACAAAGTCACCCAATTGTGTCTCAGAGTCACAAAAAGACTGAGGAGTGACTGATACTGCAATTCAGAGTTGCAGCAACAATGAGGCCGTAGTGTAAATCCATTAGCGCAGATGTCACGGTACAACACAACATTGTAATTCTCTAAGGCTGACTCCCCACGTTGCGGAAACGCAGCTTTTTATGTTGCAGACTTTGCT
This sequence comes from Leptodactylus fallax, assembly GCA_947044405.1. Classification (NCBI taxonomy): domain Eukaryota; kingdom Metazoa; phylum Chordata; class Amphibia; order Anura; family Leptodactylidae; genus Leptodactylus; species Leptodactylus fallax. Next base: position 1,689,511 of record CAMRHE010000138.1, on the reverse strand, counting down.
GTGGTTTTTGGAGACAAAGCCAAGATTGGATTGAGCTGAAGGTAGAAGTATAAGAGCTTCCTATATATTTCCCATTCCTTTGTAGCCATTCAAGGCTTTGGTTCAAAAAAACGCAGCAAAACCTGCAATAAAAAAAAGCTGCGTTTCTGCAACGTGGGGCCTCGGCATAAGGCCCCTTGCACACTACCACGTACGGGCTGCCAGCCGTGATTCAGTGAATGGGGGGCTCGGAAGTACGGCCGCAAAACAAATAGGACCTGTCCTGAGTTTTGAAGCCCAAACTGTCGGCCCGCACGCAGATCCGTGTACTCAGGGGCGCACCGCTAATGAGGTGAGGTGAGGCGGTCGCCTCGGGCGGCACTGTCCGGGGGGCGGCATTTTACTATTTAATGTAAACCAGCCCAGGACAGGCGGTTTTAAAAAAAAAAAAAAAAAACCTGTCCTGGGCTGGTTTACAAGACATCGCATCTCAGCGCAGGCGGCGATACAATGACGTCATCACGCCGCCTACGCTGAGACACAGACGTCGCGGACAAGAGGAGAAGGAGGCGGCGGCTGCATCAAGGCATCGCAGGTGAGTATAGCTTTTTTTTATCTATATAAATAGGCCGTAACCTGTTGGAGTATCCCCGGCAGGTCAGGGCCTATTTATTTACCTACCCGCGTCTGCTCGTGGCCGCCCCCGCTTCCCCTTCTGCTATGGGCCGCAGAAAGGGAAGCGGATGCTGCTGTGAGCGGCCGCGGGCATCGGTAAGTTAGGCCGCGGGCCGCAAATACTACTATTATTATACTCCGGGGTCTATTCAGACCCCGGAGTATAATAATCGGAGGCCTAGGGTTGGTGAGGGAACATAAAAAACAGTGTTACTCACCTCCTGCGATCCGATGTAACTCCGAGCAGGCTTGAGGCCTGTGGTGACGTCATCAGGTCGCGTCGCCGGCCTGATCACGTGACGTGTGTGCGCAATTAAACAGGGCCGAAAGCTGCAAGGAGTGCACCGGTGTCCAGGATAGGTAAGTAACTCTGATTTTTATGTTTGTATTCTCCCCTGGGTCTCCAATCATTATACTCTGGGGTCTGAAAAGACCCCAGAGTATAATAATAGTTCATGGGTCGGCCACTATGGGGCATAATACCCTGTGCAGGGACCACTGTAGAGCATAATACCCTGTGCAGGGGCCACTCTGGAGCATAATACAAGTGCAGGGGCCACTATAGAGCATAATACAAGTGCAGGGGCCACTATAGAGCATAATACCGAGTGCAGGGGCCACTATAGAGCATAATACCGAGTGCAGGGGCCACTATAGAGCATAATACCGAGTGCAGGGGCCACTATAGAGCATAATACAAGTGCAGGGGCCACTATGGAGCATAATACCAGTGCAAGGGCCACTATGGAGGATAATACCAGTGCAGGGGCCACTATGGAGCATAATACCCTGTGCAGGGGCCACTCTGGAGCATAATACCAGTGCAGGGGCCACTATGGAGCATAATACCGTGTGCTGGGGCCACTATAGAGCATAATACAAGTGCAGGGGCCACTATGGAGCATAATACCAGTGCAGGGGCCAATATGGGGCATAAAACTGTGTGCAGGAGTTGCTGCGGAACATAATACCGTGTGCAGTGGCCAATGCGGGGCATAATACCGTGAGCAGGGGCCACTATGGAGCATAATACCGTGTGCAGGGGCCGCTGAGAGGCATAATACAGTGTGCAGGGGCCGCTGCGGGCCATAACACTGTGTAATACTGTGTGCAGGGGCTGCTGTGGAACATTATAGTGTGTGTAAATGGGGCGCTATAAACATGGGCTATGGCACCTGTTTATATTATACGCTGTCTGTTTATAGTGACCGTGTGATGTAATTGTAGCCTTGTCACATACTGTAGACATGTACAGGACGAGGCTGCAGTTGCATTACATGGCCGCAATGAGATGAAATACACTATGTAAACAGAGAAGCGGTCACGGCGCTTACACAGGTACCATTCAAACAGCTGATCAGTGGGGGTCCTGGGTTTTTGAACCCCACTGATTAGTTTATTAATGACCTGGAAAACCTTTTAATTAGTTAACACCTGGGGTATTATTAATAAGGGGCACTATTTATACAGGGTACACACGGACATTATTAATATAAAGATGCACTTGGGAGTATTATTCATTATGGGGGGTTATATCATATATTTTATAATTGGGGGTAGCAGCAGGATGGGGGCTTTGTGTAGGTGAGGACAATGTGGGTTGGATGCCTGGAAAAGTGAGGAGCCAAAGATGTCTGTGTTGCAAACTTTACAGAGACAAGTCACAGCTGGAAGAAGTGGTCATGGCGGTCCAGAGGGAAGAGAAGGGAAATGTGAAGGATTAGTCAGAGACGTCACCTGTAAGTCACAGAATGTTACTGCACTGTATACACCTAAATGATAGAGGATAAATACCTGATTGATGGGGGTCTGTCTGCTGAGACCCCCACTGAGCCTGAGAATTGGGTTTTTTCCCCCACTAGGTGGGAATTCAGCCTGACCGCAGCCATATATATAGGTGTGTCACTTGGTGGACGGACGAACCCACGTGGCTCTCATTCACTTCAATGGGCGTACCAAAGATAGCCGAAGTCCAGTACTCAGCTATCTGCGGGTCTCCTATTATAGAGAATGGGGGCCACGTGGGCTCGTCCATCCACCAAGCAGATGTGTGAAGTTACTTTCATTGTTAATGCCGTGTTGTTGATCTGATACTGAAGTAATACTTTGTGTATTGTGTATATTGTGCGACGATAACAGTGTGTTAAACTAGTAGCATGGAAACTCAGTTTTTTTGGTTTTTTTTGGGGGGGGGGGCGTCTTTCTATAGTCCGCCTCAGACAGCAAAGAGGCTAGGTTCACCACTGCATGTACTACACGGTCATGTGCATAGGCCAACAGAAATGAATGGCTCACTGTGCTATTCGGCAAAAACCCACATAGCACACTGACCTATCCCACGGTCATGTGCAAGGGGCCTTAAGCTGAGACCACATGTTGCGGAAAAGCTGTGTTTTTGTTGTAGATCTTCTTGTGTTTCTTTTTTTGGAGCCAAAGACGGGAATTGATTTAGCAAAAGGTACGGTAGAACTAGTATAAGAGCTTTCTGTACATTTCTTATTCCTTTTGAAACCACTCTTGGCTTTGGCTCAGCAGCATTTCCGCAATGTGTAGTTTCAGATTCAAGAAGTCTTTATTGCTTTGTTGTCATTAGCTTAGCAGTTCTCCAAAGTTTCCTATAGAGAAATAAAGTCTGTGGCCAGGGCTAAACTGTTATGTGTCGTGCAACAAAAAGTTACAGACAAGTCACATCTCATGATTGTCTATAGCAGGGGTCGGCAACCCCCAACACGCGTGCCAAGAGTGGCACGCGAGGCTTATTTCCCTGGCATGGTAGCGGAGTCCTCTCCCAGCAGCTTCGATCGGACCAAACATGGCCAAAACAAAACTGCTATTATTATACTGTGGGGTTTCTTCAGACCCCCAAGTACAATAAGCAGAGCCTCAGGAGAAGTGATGAAACATAAAAAACAATGATACTCACCTTGCTCCCTGCGCTACGCAGCGTCTGTGCGATCTGCAGGCGCTTCTGACAGCTGACAGCGGTCACATCCGGCGTCATTACGCATACGTCATTACGCGACGTGACCCTAGAGACCCAATCAGCGGTCATTGACTACAGGCAGAAGCGCCAAAGAGAACAGAGCAGCAGCGGAGCATGGAATGGTGAGTACATTGTTTTTTTATGTTTGTCACCTCTCTTGGTCTTGCACTTATTATACTTGGGGGTCTGAAGAGAGCTATGGAACATAATACCATGTGCAGGGACCACTATGGGACCTAATATCGTGTGCAGGGACCGCTATGGGACCTAATACCGTGTGCAGGGACCGCTATGGGACCTAATACCGTGTGCAGGGACCGCTATGGGACCTAATACCGTGTGCAGGGACCGCTATGGGACCTAATACCGTGTGCGGGGACCGCTATGGGACCTAATACCGTGTGCGGGGACCGCTATGGGACCTAATACCGTGTGCGGGGACCGCTATGGGACCTAATACCGTGTGCGGGGAACGCTATGGGACCTAATACCGTGTGCGGGGAGGGACGGTCCTATGGGACCTAATACCGTGTGCGGGGACCGCTATGGGACCTAATACCGTGTGCGGGGACCGCTATGGGACCTAATACCGTGTGCGGGGACCGCTATGGGACCTAATACCGTGTGCGGGGACCGCTATGGGACCTAATACCGTGTGCGGGGACCGCTATGGGACCTAATACCGTGTGCAGGGACCGCTATGGGACCTAATACCGTGTGCGGGGACCGCTATGGGACCTAATACCGTGTGCGGGGACCGCTATGGGACCTAATACCGTGTGCGGGGACCGCTATGGGACCTAATACCGTGTGCGGGGACCGCTATGGGACCTAATACCGTGTGCAGGGACCGCTATGGGACCTAATACCGTGTGCAGGGACCGCTATGGGACCTAATACCGTGTGCGGGGAACGCTATGGGACCTAATACCATGTGCAGGGACCACTATAGGACCTAATACCATGTGCAGGGACCGCTATGGGACCTAATACCATGTGCTGGGGCCACTATGGGACCTAATACCGTGTGCGGGGACCACTATGGGACCTAATACCGTGTGCGGGGACCACTATGGGACATAACACCGTGTGCAGGGGCCACTATGGCACATAATACCGTATGCAGGGACCACTATAGGACATAATACCGTGTGCATGGACCGCTATGGGACCTAATACCGTGTGCAGGGACCACTATAGGACATAATACCGTGTGCAGGGACCGCTATGGGACCTAATACCATGTGCTGGGGCCACTATATGACATAATACCGTGTGCTGGGGTCACTATGTGACATAATACCGTGTGCTGGGATCACTATGTAACATAATACCGTGTGCTGGGGTCACTATGTGACATAACACCGTGTGCTGGGGTCACTATGTGACATAATACCGTGTGCAGGGGTCACTATATGACATAATACTGTGTGCTGGGGCCACTATATGACATAATACTGTGTGTAGGGGCTACTATGTGACATAATATGGTGTGCAGAGGCTGTTATGGGATATAATACCTTGTGCAGAGGCTGTTATGGGATATAATACCTTGTGCAGGGGTCACTATGGGACATTATTCTGTCTAACGGTGTGTTTTCTGCATTAAGGATGTGTTTTTGCACAGAAAACACAGGCATTTTTTTTTGTGCAAAAATGCACCATGTGAACGCAGTTTTACATTGAAGTAAAAGTTCCAGTGGCCCAAGACTATATCTGCATCCAGATACATAGTGTGTATTCACCATAAGGTGCTGCCATACGGTGCTCCTGGACACGTACATTTACCACTAATTGGGGGACGCCCATGTACTTTCATTGCTTCTAATCGGAAAGTACAGGAGCGTCCCAGGAAATAGCAGTAAACGCACACGTCCTAAAGCATCTGGTGGCAGCACTTCTGTGTTATGGTTTGTGGTATATGACTTTAGTTTAGGGGTTGTCAGACTTACAATTATTGACCGGCACTCCGAGTACTTCATCTTTGATTTTTTAATTAAAATCGGCACGCCAAACAAAAAAGGTTGCCTACCCCTGCTCTATAGTGTCACTTTGTAACTTCATGTTACTGTGACACAACAGTCCCAAAAAATTTGATTGTTGAATTTTGGTTGCAAGTCACATGCAACTTCTTCCCATGCACTTCAATAGACTTTGCGTGTGACATGTCCGTAACTTAGCTGTTTTTTTTACAGCCAAATCATAGCTCTAAACAGTTAAGTTGCCGAACTGCTTTAGTTGCTCAACTTGTCTGCAAGTTTTTGTTGCCTGAGGGTGGGTTCACACTTGCAGCAGCACTCCGTCCGCCGCGAATCCGACCTAAATGTTGGAAAACTGGATAGGGAAAGGTTTGCAACACATTGTGTAAAACCCCATTCACTCAAATGGGGTTTTAAAGCAATACGTGGGTGTGCACTTACACCCTATGCGCCGCGAAGCCGTTTTTTTTCCACCGGAAACAAAGTCCTGCATGTCCGACTTTGTTTCCAGCGAAAAAACGGCTTCACGGCGCAGAGGGTGTAAGTGCACACCCGCGTATTGCTTTAAATTAGCATAACAGCAGCAATAGCACCATGGCTGACGGTGGACACCCTGCAGAGTATAACGCTCAGGCCGTAGAGGAACGTACAGAGTGTTGGAATTCCAACCAATAAAACCAGGTTTTATTGAAGACTTCAACCGTGTCATGCAGGAAGGACATGAGGTTTTCCATGCACATGATCTCATTAACCTTTAAAATCCAGAGGGAAAGGGGAGGAGGTTCAACTCGCTTCCAGTATTGCGGAATGCAAGCTGGGGTAGCGAGGACCAAAAAACGGAGTAGTGAGCGCTTGTAAGTTCGCACCAAAGACCGGAGATGGAGAATGATGGAGAAGAAACAAAGCAGGGCCTAGATGATGAGATGTCTCTGTAATTTGCAAAATGATCCGTTTAACACCATCCCAAAACGGGGACAGGACAGAACAGGACCAAAAGACATGAAGCATGTCACCCTCTTCCTGCCCACACCTCCAGCACATCAGTGAAACCTGCAGGTAAAACATATGTAGCTTGGTGGGAACCCTATACCAAACGGGACAGGATCTTGAAACTGGCCTCCTGGTAGCGGGAACTGACAGAGGCCTCATGCGAGAGGTGGAAAATACGTCTCCTCTGCTCTTGGGAGAGGGAAAGGGATAAATCCGCCTCCCATTTCAACATGAAGGGTGGAACAAACCCTTCAATGGGGTCAATCAGAAGCCTATAAATGACAGAGAGAGAATGGCAAGCTATTCAATGCTATTGAGTGAAGTGTAACAGAATGTATCCCTGTAATATAGTGCTGTATGGTGGAATACTATAGAGACACTTGAAGTGCCTACGACATTGAGGTGCAGAGCCTAAGGGACTGCTTGTGAATATGTACAGGCTTAGTGCACGTGGCTAGGACATGTGCAGGCTGTATTAAAATGGAAAAACAAAGAACAACATACAGCTGAGTCAGCCAAACAAGTTCTTACTGTCAAAATAATTCATACCTTGCTTGTGCCTTAAAAAAGTTCAGTGAATGATGTCATAATGACTCACAGGATGCTTATTTTTCATCACCTTTATGTCAATTCCTACTGTTTAGGCTCCATTCATACTGTGTTTACTGTGTCTGTTTGCCATACATGTCTAATGTGTCCTCATTTACGCAACGTAGGACCAAACAGTGTCTAAGAATGTCTACATAGTGGTATACATAGATACATCTGCCAAAGGTAAACATTGGGAAATCCTCCCAAAGTATACCTCCAATGTGCACTTCAAACGCACTGTGAATTGACCCTTAACCCCTTCCTGCCACAACCATTTTTCAATTTTCCTTTGTTTTACTCCTCTCCTTCCAAAGGCCATAACTTTTTTTATTTTTCCATTCACAAAGGCCTATGAGCACTTAATTTATGCGGGACAAATTGTACCATTTAATATTCTATATAATATACAGGGAAGCTGGAAATAAAATTCAGAATGGCGTGGAATTAGAGAAGAAGTGCATTTGAGCAACTTTCTTACGAACTTTGTTTTTACAGAGTTCACTGTGCAGCCAAAATAACGTGTTACCTGTATTCTATGGGTCCGTACGACTACAGGGATGCCAAATTAAGGCTATGGCCCCATGTTGCGGAAACGCAGCTTTTTTTGTTGTAGATTTTCCTGCGGTTTTTTGAGCCAAAGCCAGGAGTGGATTTAGCAGCAGGTAGAAGTATAAGAGCTTCCTATATATTTCCCATTCCTTTTGTAGTCATTCTTGGCTTTGGATCAAAAAAACGCAGCAAAATCTGCAACAAAAAAAGCTGCGTTTCCGCAACGTGGGGCCTTAGCCTTATATAGTTTTTTTTTAATGTTTTAGGCCAGCGTTTCAGCCACAGTTTTTCACTGCAGCTCGCTACGTGGGGCCTTAGCCTTAGTTGGGAATACCCTGTAACCCTTTGGTGACATGTGATGTAATTATATGTCGAATACACACAGAGGATGTATGGAGTGGGCTCAAGAGCTGTGTTATGCCACTGACACCTGCCAGCAACTTCTGGGATCAGAGACAGCGCTGATTCTGTAAGTTTAACCCCTCAGATGTCACAGTCAATAGTGACTGCAGCAACTGAACAGTTAGAGGGAAGGGGCCCCATCTGAGCACAGGGGGGCGAACATGTTCAAGTGGGCCCCCAACTTAGGTATACCAATATTATCACTATACCGTGACCGTATAGTGGTAGATATCGGCTGTACACAGGGTGAATACAGTGCAGTATCATTTAGTGACTTACCAGTGACGTCTCTGACTAATTGTTTACATTTCCATTCCATTTTTCTTCCATCTGGACCACCATAATCATTTCTTCCAGTCTCTGTAACGTTAGCAGAACATACATCTTTGGCTCCTTACTTTTCCAGGAACCTAACCCACATTGTCCTCACCTGCACACCCATCTTAATGCTACCCCCAAATATAAAATATATAATATAACCCCCCATAATGAATAATACCGCCAAGTGCATCTTTAAGTTAACTTCCCTGTGTACCCCGTTTAAATATTGCCCCTTATTATTAATGCCCCAGGTGTTTCCTAATTAAAAGGTTAAAAAAAATATTAGTGGGGTTCCAATACCTGGGAGCCCCAGGATCAGATGTTTGAATGGATCGTGGTATCTGTGTAAGCGCCATGACCCCTTCTCTGTTTATATAATATCATACATTTCATAGCGGCAATGTTATGTAACTACAGCCTCGTCCTATACACGTCTATGTGACAAGGCTGTAATTACATCACATGGTCACTATAAACAGACAGCGTGTGATATAAACAGGCGCCATGGCCCCTTCATACAGCTGATCAGAAGGGGGGGTCTACTCATCTCTTATTGATGATCTATTCTGAGGATTAGAAATGAGCGAATCGAAGCTGACGAAGTAGAATTCGATCCGAATTTCAGGAAATATTCGATTCACATTGAATCCGAATTTCCTCACACTTCATGGTAACGAATCACAATTTGTTCAAAATGCTGCTGCACATGTTAGGACATGGGGCAAGGAATTCTGGGAACGCGGGATCACGTACAATGCCATGCGTGCAGCCAGTCCTGTGATGTCACAGCCCTTTAACCCCTTCACGAGCGCCCACAGCATGTTTGACCGCTGCATCCAAGGTGTTAGAACCCCCAATCGGTTATGGAGCAGGGTGTTTAAACACCTTGGATGCAGCAATCAAACATGACTGCGGTATCCAAGGGGTTCCGCCATTTTGCCGCCCACCCGGCTCTCTGCAGCCAATAAATAGCTGTTTTTTTAACGTGATTCCCGCGATTTAATTCAGATCGAATAGAATCATATCGGAAAATTTGGCGAAGTTGGTGAATCGAATTTTTTTATACTTTGCTCATCTCTACTGAGGTTAGATCATCAATAAAAATGAGGTGGGAAACCCAAGGCCAGGGCCGGACGTGGCATAAATGTCATGGTGTGGCCACGGTGTAAATGCCGCGGAAAATATGCAACCTTTTACAGTTCCTGCAAAGTGGATGGGATGCAGGCGGTTTCCCTATAGGCATAATGGAAGCAGAAGGTCCGCAGAGGAAACCTCTGCAGACTTTCTGTGAAAAGCACTGCGGGGAAAAAACCATGATTCGTTACCGCCGCGGTTTTCCCTGCAGCGCTTTTTTGCTGCGGCCCGCTACATGGGGCCTTAGTCTTATTAAAGTCCAAGTGCCACCTTAATTAAATTAATTGCCCCCTCATATTATGCCCCTGATTCCCCCTGACATAAATACTGGACCTCTAATGACCCCTTATATAAATGATACCCCCTAATGACCCCTTATATAACCTCCCCCCCTATCGTCATAATGCCCCCTAATGAATCCTCCCTTATAATTCTCCCTCCTAATTCCCCCTTATACTATTAAAACACCCACAACTACGATAAAAAACAAAACAAAAAAAAAAGTGATACTCACCTACCTGTGATCCTTTGGCGAATGGAGCAGCCGCTGCCTTCTCTTCTGCTCTATGCACAGGGTTCCCGCTTAGGACGTCTGCGTCTCGGTGTAGGCGCGATGACGTCACAGCATGTGTCTTGTAAACCGAAGGCCTGAAGTGGCTTGCGGTTTACAAGACAGTTGCAGGATGGGTTTTAACTAGATCGGTGCCTGCAGACATCAATCTAGTTAAAAGTAAATCATGTATTAATGACGGTTCCCGGGACGGGCCCCCAAAGAATCAGCGGGCCCGGGGCAGCCGCCCCCTCTGCCCCCCAGCTAGCTACGCCTCTGGCGTGTAGCCACTTTTTAAGCGGACAAGGTCTCTGTCTTTCAGGTCCACATGAGGACCCAAAAGAAGGAAATCCGAACGCTAGTGTGAACCTAGCGTTAGTGAAGCTTTACAACCGTTTACATTTTTGGACAGCTTCTATGACTTTTTCAGCAGTGAATAGAGTGGTGACTCAGCACGCAATCTACGCCTCCATTCACATGGGGCATTTAGGGACCCCTATTCTTGGGACTGTTGGGGATACCAGGGGTCGGACCCCCAATGATCAAACACTGTCATTAGTGGGGAAAAAAATCTCCTGCCTTCATAAAGTATAAATGAAATTTCTTTGTTGTAGGCTAAAGGCAGACGAGTGAATAGCAAAGTGAAGATAAGAATCTGTTCAGCAGAATTGTAATTGTTGGGACTACATGCAGACAGTTGGATTTGGCACAGTTTATCCCTGCAATGCAGAATTCTCTGTCGACTGGAAATTTCCAGAGAATAGAGGCACGTAGGTCATGTTTGTGCAGGCAGCAGAATAGACCTCACCTTCATAAGTGTATTCAGTTTCTAACTGCACTGAAAGTTGCCAATATGATTATTTACATAATATTCTAGTTTTTAATCCCCCCCCAATTCTAGTTTCTAATTTTCATCCTATTTTTCCAGGTATATTATGCTAAATAAGCGACCACTTCAAAATACAGCTCTGATTATCTGAAGAGGACCTGTCATGTGGTCTGAAAAGCCCAATAGCATACATCATCTCGGCATATGGGGGTTTTGTTTATCCAATTCTATTCAGCCATTCCAAAGATATAAGTTCTTTTAGTGTTGATGCAAATCAGAGTTTACTACCCAAGTGGGCACTACCACTGCATGACATATAGCACACAGAAGTCCCCACCCCAGATAAACCACAGTGTTACCGCCCACTTGGCTAATATACCCTAGTACACCAACACTAACAAGCCTTATATCTTTGGAATGGCTGAACGGAATGATTTAGTAATAGTTTTTGTGTTTAGCGGTTTTCTACAAAGGTATTACAAAGATTCAAAAAGACAGAATTACGTCTATTCATCTAGAAGACGATAAAAGGATGCCGTAAGAATGGTTTCAAAGGGGTGTTACAGCCCCAAATGGATTTTTGATACAGATGACCAATACACAGGATCGGTCATAAGTTTGTGATCTGCGGGGCAGCCTCCAGGTTCCAGAAGCATCTGCAGTGAACAGGGAGCTCGTGCAGGCCTCACCTATTGAAGTACAATACTCATATAGTGATCAACTGGTTCAGTGGGATAGAGGATCCTGCCTGTAAAAGTTTACAATCTATGAGGGAGGGGTGTAGACAGTAGGTGAAGGTAGAAGTAAGCCTATGACCGAAACTTGGTCCATTTTTGTTGGATTTACTAGCCTGACCTTCATGCCGGGAGCGGGAGTCTTAGTGTCATAGTTATCTAAGATGCTAGGACTCCCTGCCTCCCAGCGACATACTGTCCCATACTATAATCAGTACAGGACAGTATATTGTGGAAATAAAGGGACTCCTAACATCCCAGATAACTATGATGCTAGGAGTCCCGCTCCCAGCATGAAGGTCAAGTCGGTAAATCTGTTGAACATACAGAACGGGTGAAATTTAGGCTTATTCTTATGGAGATGGGGTGTGGTGGCATCAGGGTTATTGAAAATGGTAGACTTTCCTGAAGAGAGGAGTCTTCAGGGTCCTCTTGAAGGTGATTATGGGGGGACAGTCTTATGTATCATAGGAATAATAAGATATTCAGTGGACAGTGGACAGGGCTGGAATGAAAGCAGCTTGCAATTTCTTCTGGCACCTGGAGGCTGCCAGGACAGCTGATCTGTGTGGGTTCAAAAGTGTCGGACCCCCACAGATCACATACTTATGCCCTATCCTTTAAAGCATGAATGGTCCCTGCATGTAAGGACCTAAGTAAGAGAAAACAGAACACAAAAGAAAGGGGAAGTTCCTTGAAACAGTGCATAGTATGACTTAGGCTAGGTTCACACTTGCGCTGGGATCTCTGTCATTGAGGTCTCCAATGGAGACTCTGACGCAGATGTGAACCTAACCTTAGCAACACATCCTCTCCTCTTCCCTAGTGGATGTTTGGCTCGATCTAGAGATGCCGCGGCCTACAGTTTGAGGGAACTTGGCTGGAGATGCTGACATCTGGTCAATCCTGAGAAACTCCTTTTGCTCTTTGGATTGTGATGAGCACTGTGGGTGAATATACTGAGATTTTGTGAACGTAAAATGAGATAATTCAACAATTAACGTTACGGAATTGTGGAGTTTGTACTTTTATGGATGTATTGTTTATATGTGGAAAAAGCCACATTTTTCTCCACTTGAAGAGGGTTATTTGTTGGGGTTTTTGTATATATAGCTGACATCTCACTCCAGTGACTAGGATTGAAGATAACCCTGATCCTCGTAGTTTAACCTCTTAGATGCCATGGTCAGTAGTGACCATGGAATTTTGGTGGATAGACGGAGGGAGGTCGACACCTCTACCATCCCATAAGTACCCCATCTTACAACTGTACAGTCCCATAGACGCGCACAGGACACAGACCGCAATACTCACAACACCTGCTATTGAAAGTACGGCGAGTCAGCACTGTAGCTCAAAGAGGAAAGAGCTGATCTGTGGGTGCTGCGACTGATACCCGGTGATCTAAAATTGATGGAATACTTTATGGATAGCACATAAATGAAAAAAAAAACAACATAAAACAGATATCTCCTGTAATGCCAAAATTGTCTTGCATAAACTACAGTGACATTATACACATGTAATGTCACATGACTGCATCATCCGGTTGCTGCTCTGGATGTTTTGCTACTATGGATGAAACACACTGTCATTTTTGACTGTAGGGACAGGTATTAAAAATGAAGCTGACTCAGATACTGGCCTGCAGAATTTGTATAATGGAGATGGCAGTCAATTGATGCTGCAATGTAGAAAATATGTAATAACAGGAAATACAAAGTAAGGAACACATTAAGCACATGGGGTGGAATTTATCAAGACTGGAGTTTCATAAGCCAGTCTTCACTGTGCTGGAGTGAGATGCACCTCATTTATTAAATGGAGTCTGTCAACAGAACACAGCCTATTGACCTGGCCCCACAGATGGATAGGTTAGGGTCACCTGAATCAGACTGTGTTTTCCATGTTTTCCTTTTGAATTGGTGCCTCCATTGCCACAATATCAATGTTTTGTCAATATGCAAATGAGGTATTTGGAGCAACAAGGGTGTTGCTGCTTACCTCAATGGCAATGCCCTCATTGCTCCAAAGAGCTCATATGCACATTAAATCCCGCTGCTCCCTGGGCTTCTTCTGGCAAAATCCTCGCAGCATGTGACCACAGTGGCCAATCACGGGACGTCCCGATTCCTTTCCTTAGGCCGCTGATTGGCGTCAGCGTTCACGTAAGGTAAGGACTTCTGCCAGAAAAAGCATTCGGGTGCCACGGGACCTGTCAGCTGCGGGGAGCGCCAAAGCACTGAGAACAGGTGAGGATGTTTTTTTATTATTTTTCACCTTCTCTGGCCTTCTTTCTGAAAATTATATATCCTGGACAACCCCCTTAGGCTAAGGCCCCACATAGTGAAACGCAGCCAAAAAAACGTGTCGGAAACACATCGTATTTTTTTCTGAGTTTTCCTCTGCGGACTTTCTGCTTCTATAATACCTATATGGAAAAAGCCAGAGTTTCTGCAGGTATAATTGACATGCTGCGATTTTCAAAAACACGGACATTTTTGAAAATACAGCTTTTCAGTGCCAGAATCCCATTCACTTTACAGGTACTGTAAAACGTAGGGTTTCTTCCTCTGGCCAAAACGCTGTGTTTTCGCAAGATAGGGTTTCAGCTTTAAAGAGGACCTTTCACGTCTGCTAGAAAGCCAACAGCGCGCTGAATCCAGTGCACTGTCGGCTTTCCCATTGTATGCCCCGGGGCTGGAGATATCGGGGGTCTAAATTTCACCGTTCACCGTCAGAAGGGCATTCCTGACATTACTCGCCCATATGGATTTCTGAAAACGCAGCTTTTCCGCTGATGATTTTTTTCTGCAATGTGTGGATGGGATTAGTCAGAATCCCATCCACTTTGCAGGTAATGTAAAACACAGCATTTTGAAAACGTGGGGCTTCTGCGTTGCAGAAACGCAGCTTTTTTGTTGCGTTTTTTTTTTTTGAGCCAATGCCAGGAGAGGATTGCGCAGAAGAGAGAAGTAGAAGTTCTTCCTATATTTTTCATATTTGTAGCCATTCTTGGCTTTAGCTAAAAAAAAAAAACCGCAACTAAATCTGAAAAAAAAGTGGCATTTCTGCAACGTAGGACATCAGCCTTAGGCTGGGTTCACACTTGCACTTGAGTCCGTCCGCTGCCAATCCGAGTGAAAATCTCGGGAAACAGGATAGGCATCGGATGCCGACAGGTTAGCGACGCATTGGTTAAAAACCCATTCATTTGAATGGGTTTTTAAAGCAATGCGCGGGTGTGCGCTTACACCCTCTGCGCTGCGAATCTTTTTTTTCCGTCGGAAACAAAGTTGGACATGCAGGACCTTGTGTCCGACGAAAAAAAAAGGATTCGCAGCGCAGAGGATGTAAGCGCACACCCGCGCATTGCTTTAAAAACCCATTCAAATGAATGGGTTTTTAACCAATGCGTCGCTAACCTGTCGGCATCCGATGCCTATCCTGTTTCCCGAGATTTTCACTCGGATTGGCAGCGGACGGACTCAAGCGCAGGTGTGAACCCACCCTTAGTCAAATAGTCAGATTTCACACAGATTTTGATACAGACCACACACTTTATATCTGAATAGTGCACTGTGTGACTATACCCTTATCCACTTTATATCTGAATAGTGCACTATGTGACTATACCCTTATCCACTTTATGATCTGTGGAAACAGAAAACGCACAGCATATCCATGTGAACATACACCTAGTGTACAAGTTAGAAGGGCATTAACTCTTCCTAATATTACTATGAAACCATGCAGTGTATTATTATTTTACTCTTTCCGTCACACATTAGTTGACATAACAACAATCCAGCTTAGTCAGTACAAGCCAGTAAACCACGCACGCCCCATCACGTCACTCCCATTACCCGCATTCCAAGACCAGAACATTCACGAACGTTCATACTATTCACGCATGCGCTCCAGCGCTATGCACCAGCACAATATTTGCTGCGCCACAAGGCCTCCTACCAGTGCTGAGCCAGTGACACACAGAATCCTCCGCCAGCGACGCGCCGGATCTAAATGTAGGCGGTTGTTTACCTATAATATCGCAGATGTTTTCATGGGAGTGAACTGTGATTGGGCGGAAGAATATCTTGTGTTACATATAAAAGCGACCTCCTAGGCTTCTACGAGCAGACTTACGGAAGAGCAGAACGGGCGTAGGGCTCGGTGCTGGATGGTTTGCGTTGGGGTTTTTGTGTTGTTTAGTCTTTATGTAGATATATACTATTAGACTGGGGTCTGATATTTCTGTCTGCTTGTACTACTGGTTTTAATGCTATTTGGGGAGGTTGTAGATTTGGGGGTAAGGGTGACAGCTGGGATGGTTGTGTCTTATTATTGTGTAGCTGTATTTGTTTGTGTTTCCTTTACATGTAGCACTGAGTGCCTTTAGGTGGTGTTTGCTGGTGGACTGTGTCCTAGCCATATTCGGCTGTGTTCCTGTCCCCTTATGTGGCCATAAAAGGCTTGTTACTCTGAATAGCTGTCAGCAAGGGGCTCTGTTGGCTGTGAAGACTTAGCCATGGAAGAACTGTAGTCAGCCAGTGAAGATGTAGCTGAAAAATTCAAGGTCACAAGACTAGAACAGTGAAAAAAACCCAGAATAGAACATATTGAAGTCTCAGGATGGCGAAAAGTCAGGAAGGCAGCAAGGGTTAAATGTAGCTGGAAGATACTCAAGACTGGAATAGGTGAAAAGCTAGAATATTGTATCAAAAACCAAGACTGGGAAAATACTGAAGGCTAGAATGTATGCATTCTGGAAAAGGAACTATTTGAAAACTAAAAAACCAGAATATATTGAAAATCCAGAAAGCTGGAGAGAGAAACAAGATGGAAGTTAATGCCAGAAGGTTAGAAATGCTCTGCTTAGGAAAGGGTTAACTCCACCTGTGCCAAGTAAAAAGAAAAGGCAGGTTGGAAAAAATACTTTAAAAAGTATCTTAAGAGAAGACAAGAATTATCTGTACTTGTAAGCAAATAGCCATTATGTGAAGATTTGGTCGGGAGACCTGTAACAATGTCTTGTATAAAGTTTATCCACTCTTATACTTAAATGGGTCAGATGAATTCTAGGAGACAGGACAAGGACATATGTGGTATATAGTTGCCTTATATACAAGTAAAGAAGTATTTAAGATGGCGATGAAGGGAGGGCATTAGATTTTCTTCTTAGGATGAAGGAGGAAGACTTAGAAGAACATCAAGTAAGAAGCAGGATCGCAAGTTCAGTGAAAGGAAGGCCAGAAAACTGCTGAGGACTAAGATTACAGAATAGTAATGCTGCTAGGAAACATTGGCAGTGAAGTAAGGACTCCAGTTGTATCTATGCAGGAGGACTGCCGGACTTGTTTGCAAGTGTACCGAAAAGGTCTTGTTGAAATATGTGATGTTTCTGATTGCCGGTCAGTGAATGAGCTGTCATATTTGTGGGCAAATGGAAAAAAAAAAATGGATCTAGGCTGGGCAAGTACCAAGAATGAGTGGCATAAAGGTCCAGATGCATTCAGAGGAGCTTGGGGAGACGCATAGTGAAATCTTCTAGTCTTTGGCCCCTGAAGATAGAATTACAGTTTCTTTTATAGTAGTCTCTTCTGCGTGGTGCCTACTACCTGAAATGGTTTGTAAGTAAGGGTCTTGGGTTCTCTGGGGAAACCTGTGGCTTTTGTTTTTCAGGTATTCTTTCTAGGGTCATGTCCATCTCTTTTCAAGCGTGTTTCCGGTCCATACTGTTACCACATAAGTGGATTTGAGGCAAAAGAACCTGAACATTCCTTATTGTGTAGATAGCTTTTATAAGGTGGTTATGGCAAAGTTGCAGAAAGCGGATCAGCAGCCTCTAGTGGAATTTGGTAAGACTTCATCTTTATGGGCTCAAGTCAGGATTATATAGTAGTTACCCTGTAAAACGAATAGTCATTGAACTAGCCCCTTTATTTCTCTTCCCTTTATATTTGGGGATTGGAGGGGGGGTTGGGGGTCATAAAACTTTTTCCTAGATTTTTGCAGATATTCATAGTCTCTTAGGAAGAAGGCAGATCTGCAGTTTTCAGAAACTGGACTGAAACATTTGCTCAGGTATCTCAAAACCCATTTTATTTACAACATACAAATAGTGTAGCTATATAAAGAATATGAAACCTTAAAAGGTTTTAGTACTTTTTTCAGTACTGCACTTATGTAAGTTTTTTTTTTTTTAATGCTCCATTATACAAGTATATCTCCTGTAACACAGCTTGATTTAAAAAAAAAAAAACTAAGACATATTGCACATACTAACTTATCCTGTTAATGGAATTAGATTGAAGTAATACTGTATTGCAGCCCATTATCAAATATTAATCTGGGATGTTTTGTTGTAAGAGGGATCAACATTGTAACACTTCCTTAACTTGTGTAACGTTCGTTGCTTTAGGCCTTACTTATGATCCATTCTTATCTTGTGGTACTAGCTGTATTTATGTAGAGAGGTTAATAAAACAAACTTGTAAGAAAAGTAGCTCTATATATGTTGAGTGTCTTGTTTCTAGTCACTGGGGTGGGGTTGTGTGGCAATATCTTTTATCTAGACTCTTTCAGATTCATCTTTGAGACCAATCGGTAATTGAGAATGGTGCTTGGAGTACTAACATTAAGGTATTTCTGACGATTGGATGAATGAAAACAGAATAGTGATCTGTAAGATCTGAGAACACAACAACCTGGAATATGTATGGGAAAGCAGCTCAGGCCAGATGTCTTGTGCAGACCAAAATTCTTCTAAGGAAATCTTTTAATACAGAGTCTCTATCTACATTCCCCAAATGAAGCTATAAGAAAGAATCTTGAGTAAATGAAATATCACAAAGCAGGATTTGAAAGGTTAATTTCTTTACCTTTCTGAAAGACTCATAAATTTGAGTCTTCTACCATTTAAGTTTGTTATTGGAAGATATACTCAGAAAACAAAAGCAAAGATCAAGTATGAGAGAAAAATAATGAAAAAACCCAAAGAATAATTTATCGATATTGCTCATCGTAATAAAAATCTACACCAATAAGTGAGTTGTCAAGAATTTAGCATGGATGGGAACCCATAGCGTCAAGCTAGTGAGGAAGTGGCTGATCGAAGGCTTAATGAGTGTGTGTGATTTGCGCATCCAAGGCAGGCATGCAAGGCTGAATACTAGTTTCTTCACCAGTCTTGGGAGTTGGATACTACATCTTTTAACAGATAAGTGCAGATACTTGTTACCTATGCATGCTAATGGGAATTCACTTTAACGGAAATTGGCCAAAATACCCATTAACATAACTGTGTTCATTACGTTCTGTTTGTAGCTCATTTTCTCCAGCTAGCTTAAGTTTTTGTATTTTTCTCTTCACTTTCTTGTAGTGAATGATTCTTAACATATTGTTTGTTTTTTCACATCAAAGCTACAAAAATCTGTAATGCTGTAAAATTAATATTTCTGGCAGGTGGGAGACTTGCAAAGGCTTTTGTGTTTTGCTTCTCCTTTTTAATACTAGATCGAAGGATAAAACATGCCTATGGTGATGTGGAAAAATATAACCTGGCAAGAGATGACTTTTTGCTAATTTATGGCTAACAATTTTCAGCAGTATTTGGTCAAGATTGGCCCAATAAAGCGGAATCTCCTTATTAAATTAACAGAAAACTGGATTTTATTGGAGAACTAATTAGAATTCAACACTATTACCTAATAGTAGCTAAAAAAAAATTAGCTGGTGTATAATCGGCTTGCTTTATTTTACTATTCTCTAAATTTAAGGCTTGTGGGCTACATGTCGTACTTTATAGATTGTGGGGGAAAGGGCAACTCTGTTTCAGATTTTCTTTTCAGAAACCTCATGGTGTAAAGTCAAAGCAGAACTTGCATTCCTGAAAACTTGGCTCCTGAGGGAAAAGGCTTGCAAAGCTTGGCTCTATCTCCTGGTTTTCCATGCAGTATGGCATGTAGCGTTTTGTAAGGTGAAGTTGTGAGAGTATCTCTTCTTGGCGTATGGCACATTGGGAAGGGGCATGGGGATTCCACAACTTGTCCGGCTTGTTCTTGCAGACTACATAAAACAGTGCTTGGAGTCTGTAGCAGGTAACGTGCAATGTGTGCATGAATCTCCTCATCCTTGTAGATATTGTGTATACTGTATGGAATGTCTTCACACTTCCCTTATGTATGGGCACTGGATAGTATGTGAGCAACTTCTTTGTTTGTTACTATAGCTGGAGTGTGAAAGTATTGATTGTTGTAAACTACTCTCGGGTTGGGTGGGATTTGTCTTCTGTTTTCTTCCAGAAACCTCTGCAAAAAATCTTAAACTTGAAGTGAATTGCACAGCAAATAAATGGCAAGTGAACTAATTAGTCAATTTCTTGGTAATACAGATGTATCGAATATATACGTACACCGGGTCCACAGTCTTTTCAGCAACAAAGTCTTGCTTGGCATTTGATCTAGTTTTGTGAAGCCCCACGGAAAGGAAGAGAGGATTTCTCTAGTTTTTTATCCCACAGATTTACACATGGAATTGAAGATGTTATGGGGGGAACTAATGGAAGAATGTAAGGAGGAACTAGCAGTTTTGTCAAGTATTCAGTCATCCATCATGTTAATGTATTGAAAAAGCCACTGTCTGCAGTGAGGTTGGTCTCATCTTCATTTTGGTAGAGGTATCATCTTTTTCACATTTCAGATTCTTTTCATAGAAACTCCCATAATGGATTTTTTTTAAACTGATATTATTCCCAACACCATATTTTATTTTTTTTTTTTTAGGTACTTACTAGCCATTATAAATAACACATTTTTATCTTAACATTTAGTGCTTACTACTTGGGGTGGGAAAGGGGGGGTGGAGGGGTCTAACATCCCACCTTGTCTCCAGATTCTTTTTCAGGTTGGCGATATCTGGCTCCAGTTCGCATAGGAATAGTTCCAGTAAGAATAGCTTTGTTTCGTAAAGCGCTTCAGGGCGGGTTTAGTTTGGCTTTGTGTATCATACAAAAGTACTACCTCTTCCGTCAGCATATTTACAAAGTTGCAGAGTCCTCATTTTGGCATAGGAACAATAGCGGTATGTATTTTTATTAAAATATGGAATCAGGGTAGCATTTATTTCTAGCTACTGGGATGCTTGTACAGTAAGGAGTTTTGTGCTTCAGGCATTCAGCTCATGTTAATACCTGGTTGCTAGTCTAAATACCTCTGCAACCTTGAGCTGTCCTTACTGTCTTTGTAAATAGTAAAACTTACATTTGTGCGCTGAGCTCTTATGACACCTAGCTATGCATAAACTATACACAATGTAGTAACATCTGTGTCTTCCAGTACAGAACTTTTATTTGGGCCCCTTTACAAAATAATGGGATGGGGGGGGGGGGTGTATAATTTAAACTTGCATTGTGTAAAGTCTTCTAGGAACCAAGGAAATGAGTTTGTTCTATACAAAAGGTATGGTGACTTTCTACATTACATCCTGAAAGATTGAAGACCGTTCTCTAAGAGTAGCTTGGTCCAGTGTTTGTAAAGGTAACTCAGTCATGCGTATTTGGGTATTCCCTGTACGACTGGAATGAATGGTACGTGACGTCCCAACGGGGTTCTGTAGAATGTGTTCCTACATATCGGGGTGGGTGGCAAGCAAGCGGTCTGTTTCAACTCTTTTCAGGTCAGAAGTACATCAGCTGAATATTAACAAGGAAAGAAGATTATAAGAGTAGAAGATTTAGAAAAGTGAAAAAAAAAAAAAAAAAAAATGCTCTTCCGATAGTCTCACAAGGTTTTCTTTTCCTGGGAAAACAAGCTTTGTTTTTCCAGGTTTTGCTTTTTCCTGTTCCTATAAATCCAAACCAAAAAAAGCAAAAGATACCGGTGGTGGGCACTCCTGTTCTACAGGACGGGGTTCAAATCCCTGCGGTGTCTTTTTGCTGAGACCTCTCCCTACTTTACATTTCCTCTATCTAGTGTTAGTCCACACAGCGGTGCAGGCTCTCTATCTGTTTATAATGGGATCTAACTTTTTAACTCTCCAAATGGATCAAAACTACAGTTGTGTGAATGCTGACTAAATGTTAGTACATAGTTACAGGCAAAACCCAAACCATTGCAATCCTAGTGCATTACCTGTTCTGATTTAGAGGGTGTCGTATTATGGCTACTTACCTCCTGTTCTGTGGATAGGGAATAAGTGTCTGATTGCCAGGTTCCCCCCCAGTGATCAGGAGGATGGAGGACCAAAAGCCCATTGAAGTACATGAGGTAAAAGCAGAAGGAGGCTTGGTTCAGAGGGCTACATTACAAGGTGACTACCAAGAGTGGCTGGGCAAAAGGTATAGAATGGTGCAGTAAACTATACTTTATAAAATATGGTAGAATTTTGAAGTGACACCAGTTTTCTAGTGCAAAAGTGGTGCATTTTTGGTATATGGACTTACACCAGAATTTGCCACCCTGTCCATTTTTCCAACATGCTCCCTGGTTTTGAGACGTTATAACTGAAAACTACACACAAAAAGGCCATCTCTGATCAGTCTGCTGTATTTTCCAGCATCTATCTTGACACCCAAAAGCTGCAGTTGACTAAAGGGACAATAGGAGTGCAGTGCACAGGTGCTAGATCCAGTATGTCTATTCATCTGATCCATATATATATATATATATATATATATATATATATATATATATATATAATATAATTTTTTTTTTTATTTCCCCCCCCCCCCCCCCCCCCCCCCCTAGGGACAAGGCATGAGGGAGCTGAAAAATGGTATTCTATTCCTGGCACCATCTAGTGTTTACCTTGTGACCATTTGATATCATGATAGGCCGACCCACAGCTCCATCCCATCAGCCCTACTCACAGCATTTGTCTGGTCACATATGTTGCCTTACTACCAACTAACTTTTTTTTAAACCAGAATGTCTGTACCTCCTGAACTTAGCTATGACTTATTCAGGTAAGTTTTAGTTGGGTCCTAATAAATATCTATTAAAGGGAGTCTACCTCCCCCCAAACATATCAAACTGCTACCACTGCATTACATATTAGTGATAAATATAACTTTGTTAGGTATGTAACTGTTCGATGTTGAGATATGAATTCAAAGAAATTAATTCTGAGGCCATTGGTGCTCTGCTGTTGCTGCCTAAATAGGATGGATGATGTCTTTGCAGTGGGAGGATGAACTCTGCATGGGTGGCACAGGCAGGAGATGGTAGGGGTCTGAGTGGCAAGAACAGCACCCCAGTTAGCTGAAGGCCCGCCCCCAGTGCACCAACTGCTTCATTTGCATAAGACTTCAAAATAGTTTTTCTACTGAAAGTGACACATAACAAAGGTAATGTCTGAAGAGCTAGCCTCTCGAAAGCTTACTATCAAATCTACTCTGCCTCTAAAAGGTATCGCCTGACTTCTCTCTTCCAAAATGTAGAACAGTGATTCTGGTTGTCATATGAAAAAAGTGAAACTGCACTTGCTGAAAATAGTTGGGATATGGCAGCTGTGATACAGTGAAACATTTTAATGCAATATTCCACAGAAAAGACAATCTGTGAACACTTACTGTATTAATGACAATGGTTTTTCAAAAGTTTAGGTATGCTTTAAAGAAGAGATGCCACAAAAATTCTGCATAGAAAAAAGGGTAAATACCAGGTTGGTGGGTCTGACCACTGATCCTGAGAACGGAGAAGCCTTCCCCACTACGCATTCAGCTTGAGTGCAGCCAGCCATAAAGTAGAATTCCAACAAAACTTATTCTCCAGTCTGAGAGGCATATGATATAAATTGTGATGCAGGTAATCTTCTCAATGTAAGCTGTAATTGAGTTATCCATTCTTCTGTGCCACAGCCAGGGCCGGCGCTAGGTGGGGGGGGGGGGCAAACTGGGCAATTGCCCAGGGCCCCGTCCCCAAAGGGGCCCCCGGGATCCGGAACCTGATGACTCCGGATCCCGGAGTCAGGCCCGGACAAATCAATAACAGAAAGGGACCGCAGGGCCCCTTTCCGTAGTGAGTAAAATAACAAAAATTTTTACTCATCTGTCCTTGCGTCCGACATCATCTTCTGGCGTTGCGGACATCACCGCTGAGGCCAGGCCTCAGCCGTAGCGGTCATGTGGGGCGTGCTGACTGCTTGCCTCACGTAATCGCTGAGGCCCAATCACAGGCCTCAGCAGTGACGTCCACAACGCGTGACGTCAGCTGCAGAGAAGAAGCCAGCACTGGCGGGGACAGGGGAGCAGCGCGAGGAGGCCCAGCAGAGGTAAGAACAAGGTGAGTATAACTGTTTTCCCTTACCTACCCCGGGCCTTCGATTATTATACTCTGGAGTCTGAAGAGACCCCAGAATATAATATAATAGCACTGGAGGGCCCCCTCTGGATAGCATATTATACTGTGTGGGGCCACTGTGGAGCATTATACTGGGGAAGGGGCCCTCTGGATAGCATGTTATATTCTGTGGGGCCTCTGGAAAATTATAATGTGGGGTGGGGGCTCTGGAGATAATGTTATATTCTGTGGGGCCACTTTGGAGCATTATGCTCTCCAGAGGGGCCCCCAGTATAATGCTCCACAGTTTCCCCACACAGTATAATATGCTCTCCAGAGGGGCCCCCCAGTATATTATACTGGGCGGGGGAGGCTCTGGAGAGCATGTTATACTGTTTTGGGCCACTGTGGAGCATTATACTGGTGGGGGGGCTCTGGAGAGCATATTATACTGTTTTGGGCCGCTGTGGAGAATTATACTGGGGAAACCTCTCTGGGCAGTATATTATACCGTGTGGAGGCCATTTCTGGAGCATGTTATACTGAGTGGGGTCACTGTGGAGAATTATTCTGGGGGGGCCCATCAGCAGAGCATATTATATTGCGTGGCACCACTGTGGGGCATTATTCGGGGGGGACTAATGAGCATTATACTAGGGGGCCCTCTGGGGAGCATATTATACTGCGTGGGGCCTACTGTGGAACATTACACTGGGCGGACGCTCTGGGAAGCATAATATATTGCGTGGGGCCACTGTGGAGCATTATACTAGCGGGGGCCCTCTGGGGAGCATATTATACTATGGGCCACTGGAGCTTTATACTGGGGGAAGGGACAGTGTGGGGAGCCTGTTATACTGTGTGGGGCCACTGTGGAGTGTATTATATTGTGTGGGGCTTTTTGGGAGCATATGATACTCTGTGGGGCCATTGTAGAGCATTATACTGGGGGGGACTGTGGGGAACATATTATACTGTGGGGGACCACTGTGGAGCATTATACTGGGGAACCCCTCTGGGGAGTATATTATACTGTGCGGAGGCTATTATGGAGCATGTTATACTGTTAGGCCACTGGAGCATTATACTGGGGGGGGCATTGTGGTGTACATATTATACTGTATGGAGCATATTATATTGTGCGGGGCTGCTGGGGAGCATATTGCACTGTCTGGGGCCACTAAGGGGAAGTATACTGTGTGGGCCACTGTGGAGTATTATACTGTGTGGAGCCTTACATACCATGTGGGGTCACTATGGGGGGCTCAGGGGAGCATTTTATACTGTGTGTGGTCACTGTGGAGCATTATATACCATGTGGGGAAACTGGAGGGCTCAGGAGAGCATTATATACCATGTGGACCATTATACTGTGGGGGGGCTCACAATTCCTACTGGCAGCCCTGTGTGCTATGTCTGCATCACAGCTCCCTCACTATAATATTGCACATACGTGTAGTGCCCCATGGCCATGTCATTCCCCATACAGTACTGTGCATGAATTGGCCATGGAGTTATTGGCGCCTGCACAGTATTATAGGGGCTGACTATACTGGGAACATACTCAGTAACACCAGATAGTCAGCACATATGTAAGATGTCAGTGAAGGAGCCGTGCTGTAGGCTATTAGCAGGAAGCTGTTGGGTGGGGCCCCAGAACAAGATCCTCTGGTGGGCCTAAGGCTCTTCAGTCCGACACTGTATAACGGAGAACTATTATATATAAGGATGGGTTACTATATATAATTGGGAAACTTAAGTATGAGGGGGCTATTATAAGGGGGAAGTATATATAAGGCATCCATTATAAGGGGGGAACTTTTTATAAGGGGGGTATAATTAAGTGGGCTTATTTATAAAGGGGGCTATTAGTGATAATGGGGACTTATTTATAAGGGAGCAGTATTTTTACGGGGTGACTGTTACTGATAAGGGGGAATATTACTGATACAGGGCACTATTTATCATTTATAAGGGTGCTATTACTGATAAAGGTGTAATATTATAAGCAGAGACTATTATTTATAAGGAGGTGCTATAACAACTGATGACTGGGTGCAAAAATCTATTAGGTGGTACAAAGGTGCTCATTTGAATTGTGTGTGGTAAAATGGGGCTTATTACTTTTTTTGGCAGAAAGGAGGCGTTATTATAGGGGTTGCCACTTAAAGCCGATGTTTGCATATCAGCATTTGGGGCCCCGCTTTTAATTTTGCCCAAAACCGGCCCTGGCCACAGCCATGAGTCCCATATAAATAAATGTGACACTAAGTTCACACTAGCATTCAGGTCTGTCATTTAGTTCCGCATAAGGACTTAAAAGATGGAGAGCCTGTCTGCTTAAAAAGCAGTTACCCATGGACCTCATAGACTATAATGGGGTCTGCTGGTTTTCATACTAAAACTGGTGGAGAGAAGTCCTCCTTGCTGTACTTATCTCTGATTTTTGGCAGACCCCATTAGTCTTTCTCTGTATACTGTTTCTGTGGGTAACCTTTTCTTATGCAGATAGGGATCTGAAAAACAGAAATCCCTAAGTGGACCTGAAGAACGGAAACCTGAACACTTGTGTGAACCTAGCATCAACAAGGACAGAAGAATATATTTGGACATACAGCATTATCTATATTGGTATCTGTTTGACAAGTGTTTACTTTTAATTCATTATGTTTTATAATGAAACCAGCGGAATGATCACACAATGCTAGTGTGAACATACCCTTAGAAGAAATTGAAAGATCATACTGGTGCCTATTAATACCTTGCCACTGAGGTAGGGCCATTTATTCCCCTTTGTTTTTGGGGGCACAGCTAGTTGACACTCTGCAGTAATTCCCTCAGGAGTACCTTATTAACCAAGGGATGAAATGCATCGGAAGGAGTGAGGTTAGTCACTTTTAGGGTAAGAGTTGAGGACTGAGTGGGAGATTTTTCTTCTGGTAGTTAGGGTGAGTAATTCACTCCTCACTTGCTGGGAGGCAGAGACTTCTAGCATCATAGATGATCATACTCAGAAGCTACTCATCCATCCATGATTCAACATTGTGCACTTTATGACTATGCCGGGAAGATCTTTTTGTTTCTTCTAAACAAGGATTGAATATATTTGGACATACAGGTGTCTGTGATGTTTGGTGTTGGTCTATGTGTATAGTCATTATTTTTATCCTTATTCTAATAAGGATTAACTCATCTGATTTGGAGAGGTATTGTGGTAGAATGTGGCTCCCAAATAACCTTGGAATCCCAGAAAAAAAGTACTAATGGGTATTAGAATATTACATCTGGGAGTTTTGATGAAAATGTAACATGGCATGTCATGAGCAGTTTTTTTGTTTTTTTTTTTAGCGTTAGCCATGCTATCTAAATTCATGTTAATCTCCATGTATACATTCCTTTTATAGTACTAATGTCAGTATAATCTGCTAACTCCATATCGTCTGCATTTCTTGTTTTGCAGTGCTCTCCTTTACTTTGTTGCTAGCTTACATATAAGCCTGAATTATGTATACCAATACGGATAGCACACTGGCCACGGTCATCTGCAACCAGTCTGGGTCTCAAGACCAGAGGTTGGAACGTAGTTTGAGTTCTTGACTTGTAATGGGTAAATGAGACGTATGTACATTGAGAGCTTTCAGCCGAGTCAGTAGTCCATGTGATTGTGGATTTACCGTCCTGAACAGTAGGCCAGGAATGGGACTCCTAGCATCTTGGTTATCTATACTGCTAGGAGATCCTGCATCTAAGCAACATGCTGTCCTTTGTACTGTAATGGGTACAGGACAGTATGCTGCTAGGAGGCAGGGACTGGGGGCGCTATGAAGTTTAAGCCGGTAAATCTGGCAAAAAACATGGACCAAGTTTGAGTTTCATGGGTGAAACTAGGTCACGTTGAATCTAGCCTTATGGTTTGGCAGATCACAGCTTAAATAACCAGATACATTTATTCACTGGCTCTATACCAAATGTGTAGTTTTGCTCCATTTGCAAAGTAAAAACCCTTTTTGTAATATTTCTTTTTCCATCAGCATTTTCCAAGACCCATAAATTTAACGGAATTGTGCAAAGGCTCATTGTTTGTGGGAAGACCTGAGGGTTTTATTTGCCATTTTGGGAAACGTAAAAGCTGCCGGTAGTCATTGCCAGTGACAGCCGGGTACCCACTTCTGAGCGTGTGCATGTGAGTAGAATTCATTGCAGCGGAATAAGGCCCTCTAGTGACAGACAAAGGAAGTCTATATGTCAGTCACAAATGGGTTAAATTCAGTATGTCTAGGGAACAAAACTAGTTGCCAGGGACAATGGCAATCTGTTCTGTGGACCTGTTACTGTAATAAATGGTTGTGATATCCCTTATAGATGTATTTTCTGTAGCATGTGTGTATGTTGGTGAATATCCTGGACAACCCCTTTAAGCTTTTTATGACCTATCCTCAGGATAGGCCATAAATACCTGGTTGGTAAGGTGTTTGACAGCTGACCTCCAGACAGAGCCAGAAGCAGAAAGCTCTGTCCCCTTTATAGTGATAGTGCCTGGCTGCTATACACAGAGCTCTCTGTCCTGTATGGTGTATAGCAGTGGTTCTCAAGGAACGGTACGCATACGTGTACCCCGCTCCCATGAACTACAATTATTCTCTGAGGACCCTCAGTGTTACTTACCTGTCCTGGGCTCCGGCGCTTCTCCACCTGACATCTCTTTAGGCCCGGAGCAGCACAGTGAGTCAGGTGACCCTAACCTATCTGTGGGGCTGGGTTTTGGTGACAGACTCCCTTTAATGCTATGGTTGATCAGTGTACAGTATCGTAACTAAAGTCTTATAGGCCCCAGTGCAATCTTTTTTCCAGGGCCCCCTACCTAATTCTTGATAGTGATGGTTACAGGTGCTAAGGAGTTTAATCAACTTTTGTGTGGTTAGGGTAATCTGTGGGTCTCCTTGGCTTATGGGCCAAATGGAAGCTGCAATATCAATACAGATGCCAGTGCTTTTGGGCACCCGCTACACCCCTGATAACATGTGATAAAGATTTATTAATATGCATAGCTTCCAACCATCCTAGAATCAGTGGACCAGTCCTGGGCGGTGGGTGGTATGTCCAGAGGATGCAGATGAGTGTAGTACACTGTTAAAGCTATGAGCCATCTGCTCCCTGCTTCACAGTGTGACGGCCACAATGGTTTATAACACCATGGTGGGGTCAAAGGGCTGGGATTTGAGGTGTGGTGTCAATTCTCCCAAGATTTTAACCCTCAAAGTTGAGAGGTATGTACTACTACAGAAATGTTTGTTCTCTATCCATTGGATAAGTGATAACTTACCAGCACATATGGCTAACAATAGTCAGCTGTCCCCCAGCTACAAGACCATAGCCAGGAGGAGTTGAAACATGTCCTTCCACTCCATTCAGTGTTTGGCATTGGTGGAGTGCAGCACTTACCTGTTTTGCCATTCTCTTCATGCAGGCACATAGCTAGAGCTTCAGAGGCTCTGGGGTTTCCCCAAGATTGACTGTGTAGTTTGTGAAGAGGTCTTTACCGAGGCCTATGAGTGGCTATAGTGGTCACCCACCATAAGTGACATCAGCCAAGGGGCTTGTAAACAGAAGGCCAGAAACTGGGGGAGAGAGGAGATTAATGGTTTTATTTTACTGGCCCTAATAGAAGCACTATTAATTCATTTACAATGAATTTGAACACCCCTTAAAAATGTTAGTTTTTTTTAATAAAACAAGTTTCGCTTTAATTCCACGTACAATATAGTACAAGACCAGAA
Source organism: Leptodactylus fallax (assembly GCA_947044405.1). NCBI lineage: Eukaryota > Metazoa > Chordata > Amphibia > Anura > Leptodactylidae > Leptodactylus > Leptodactylus fallax. Next base: position 1,659,740 of record CAMRHE010000138.1, on the reverse strand, counting down.
GACTGAGCAGTGGAAACCAATTGTGAGACTTTATTGTAAATCCTAGAACAATTGGTACTTTGCTGGGGTAACAGAGGAAGAGGGTGAAATCTAATATTCAAGATGGTGTCTGGTCAGAAGCAGAGAAGAGTACAAAGGCAGAAGCCCTCCTAAACCAGTGGACATCCTGGGGACGGGCATCGAGATTGTGAACACCTATAAGTACCTGGGTTTGCTCCTTAATAAGCTGGACTGGGCAGATCATATGGAGGCCCTGTACAGGAAGGGCCACAGCAGGCTCTACCTGCTTAGGAAACAGAGCCTTTGGAATCCGGGGGGCACTTCTTAGAACTTTCTTCAACTCGGTAGTGGCATCAGCCATCTTCTTTGGAGTGGCCTGCTGGGGGAGCAGTATATCAACCAGGGACAGAAATAAACTTGACAAGCTGATTAGAAAGGCCAGCTCTGTCCTGGGGAGCCCACTGGACCCAGTGCAGGTGGTGGGTGACAGAAGGATACTGTCCGTGGTGAGCTCCATGCGGGAGAATAACTCCCATCCCATGCATGAGACTGTGATCGTGCTGAGCAGTACTGTCAGTGACCGACTGCTCCACCCTAGGTGTGAGAAGGAGCGCTATCCGGAAGTCTTTCCTCCCCCACCGCGGTTAGGCTGTACAACCAACACCGACCTAAGAGATCATTACACACAGAGAACTGAAATATCTCTGCCTGTTAAATCCCCCCCCCTCCTCCTCTCCCCTCTGTCTGCTATTAATGTAATGCCTCTCACCTTGGAACATTCCTGTACATGTTGTATTTGTATCTGCTTATCTTTGCTGCTGTAACACACTGAATTTCCCCATTGTGGGACTATTAAAGGACTATTATTATTATTAATATACATAAGTCCAGAGTGTAATAGACAATCGGGTAGGAGCACAGGGGTGGAAAGTTCGTTTCTTTCACCTTCACTGCTTCTTAACCAGGTTTGGATTTGGAGCATCCTTTGTCTTGAAGGAGCTGTTACATAGTAAACAGTATCTATATAACATGAAAGAAAAAGCAGATCAGACATAAGCTTTCTCATACAGGAGAGGAGTGAACCATGAGCTTCCAATCTACTAAGGAACTACAGTAGGTGAGGGTAGTGGAGACAGGGTTATTTGCAGGTTGCAAGCTGTTATGAAGTTATCTAAGCAAACTCTTCAGCAGTGGAATCCGTGTCAGCATTGAGAGCAACAAAGCAAAGACACCGTAGGGACTTGAACCCCATCCTGACAGGTCAGGAGTGCCAACCACCAGTGACTTTTGCTTTTTTTTCTCCCCTAATTTAGAGGCTGTGCAGGCTGAAAGCAAAACCTGAGGAAACTCTGGGATTCTAAAGGTAAACTGACAGGTAATGGTTAATTCAGGTGGCATTACACTATGTGGGGGTCACTATAGAGGCATTATACTATGTGGGGAGTCACTACAGAGGCATCACTAACAAGAAGGGCACTATTACTGTGGTGTAAACAAAAAGGGAATGGGATGGGTCATGGCTTAAAAAAAATATGGATATTAACATGAGTCTTAAAACAGTTTGTAAATGAAATAAAGTTGTGTGACAATACAATCACAGAGTCTCCTCAGAAAAAGAAAACCTGCATGGTAAAATATTCCACTGAAAAAAAGATCATAAAATTATCAAACTCCTATTCCCATTGGGCATATTGTAACCTCACATCCTTATGAGTACTTATGTGTAATAACACTGATGAACAAGCAGATATTCTACCAGTGACAGCCACATTGAGTCCACAATCTTTGTAACTCCTGGCTTTGTAGTTTTTATAAATCTGCTTCACATTTAGTTTTTAGTACCATTTGGTGAGGGAGGATTTTCTTTTCTGGAATTAAAATTTCAATTTTGTTTGAGCATGATGTTACGCCATGAATGGTGAAAGTAAATATTCAGTAAATATATAGCAATTAAATATAAAAGTACTAGTTAAATATGGGAACATTTACAGATTAGATGGGTATAATCTTTGAGAATGGTTACTGTTCTTTCCCATTTTCAGAATCCCATTTATACACTACAAGAAATCTACATCGATTTAAGGATATAGTCCAAGTTTTTTCATATCCTTAAAATAAAAGCAAGAGATAAAAAAAAGGTAGAGCAAGAGAAAATAAGAAATTGGTAAAGTGAGAGAAGGATTAAGGAGCAGAAAAAATAAAAAAAGTGAGGAGAGGCAGCAGAGACTTCACAAACCAATTGTTACCGCATTGTGATCACTAGCTGAACTGTGAGCAATCTAAAAAATGGATCTAATGTTATATTTTATATTCTACAAATGCAAATCTACCAAGTTGTTGGTTATTCACTTTATCTAGGATCTATTTGCATTTACAATTTCTTTGTGAGGACTTTGATACTGGATTTTCCTTCATAGCCAATCAGAGCTTAACTGTAAATTTATAGTGAAGGCTACACTAAGGACAGAGAAAAATGCAAAAAGTGTCCTTTAACTTCTATAAAAGTGTGTAGTGGGCATGCCTTATGCAGAAGTCACTACACAAGGAAATAAATTGTATTGCCTATGTCTATGGTGTGATTCTGTGCCATCTGTCTCCAGTTGTATAATAGCTATTGCCTTTGGGCAAAGAAAAATACATACAACTACTCCTCTTGTCTATAGATATGCCTTATTTCCACAGCTCACCACTCAAGTGTTCCCAAACATGTTCTACCTTGGAGCCAGATTCGATATTGAGAGAGTCAGAACCGTATTAATGAGCAGAAACTAAGAAGGCTGCGCTCTCCCCATACATACCTTTATACAGGTTTTGGGTCGAAAACGCTGTATTTAACTTTCATTCTGACTGTTACTTAAACAGGCCCACGCCTTCATACAGACAGTTTTATTAAGACAAGGCACATGGCTAGAAGTATGAAGTATGCCCTCTAGATCTTTTACTACACCCAAGACCCTTGGTATATAAACACATACTCTCCTTGTCCTGCCATCTACTGCACCATGTATACTTAAATCTTTTTTCTGAATGCAAAAGACAAGTTCTTTTTCCCATTTATTTCTACACATTGTCATGGATTCTCAATAAATATTCGCATACAAGAACGCTCCTTTAAACCAATTTCCCAATGGTACAAGATGCGGTTTGTCTTAGCTACTATAGATCACTTCGTTTTCAATTAATGTTGGAGATGCAATGCTTCACCCCAAAATCATTTTAAGGCAAATGGCCTGCCCACCCTTCTCATCACAGGTACTAAACTATTGATTTCCTCCCATTGGAGATTTGCCAAACCCACGACTTACAGCCAGTGGATTGCCAAGGTCTCTGCTTTAAGGAGTTGGCACATTCGGTAACGCACCGATCTGCTCACTGTGGTTTGTATTTGTAGACTACTTCAGATAAGTAGCTAAGTCAGAGTACCTTCCATCCATCTAGTTTTACTCTACCTTTTTTGGGCCAGTTGTCCTCCATAGGAACACTGAGTTGCACATTAGAAAAGCAATTGATGTCTAGGATATTATAATTAGGTATGTTTGTATTAGACCCTTTACCCTTTGTTCCTCCCCGCACCCATTTAATTACTACTTTGTATAATGGTATCTTTCGTGTAATTTGTATAGGTTTATTTAGATTTTTTTTTAAATGAAAAAACATGAAGTTTGTTTGCAGATACATTTTTTCACTTTGAGATAGGAGACACCTTGTATTTACAAGGACATTCACATTAATATTACAGAAGTCTTGAATCAGTGTGTCAAATTTCAGATTGTAAACGCAGATTGTGTGAATTATCCTGCCATATCCCATTACACTGCCATGTCTGTGCATGAACTCTAGGATTTGTAAAGCCCTGGGGAAATGCTGACACTATATAAATAAATTACTAAACGCACATGTTCATAAACTCAGGGCTCCTACAGTGAGCCGAACGGTAGGGGGTTGCAAGTCAGTCATTGATCAAGTGAATAGGCAAACTTTTCTCAAACACAAAACCAGGAGAGCCATTTAAAAAAAAATAAAATAAAATTGCAAATACCTTGCACGGAGTGTGCATGTACTTCCCATGGGACGCATGATTATTTTGTACCATATTTATATAATAGAGAGATATATACACGCATTTTTAAACAGAATTATTCTACATGTATATGAAGTTGTGCATCTACAGATCTGTGGGAAACCAGCACAGAAGGCATATGGATGATATCCAATAAGACCTGTCCAGAGTTTTGGCCCTACCCAACCTGCTATAATACACTGACTAAGCATACATTTGTGTGCATGTAGCCTACTAGTTTACTAAGTTAAATGTAACTTTTCTTGGGTTTTCACTTTGTTTACTGCGGCTGTTAATATCAGAATTTTTTTCATATACTTTTTGTCCTATTTGCATACACTTCTGATATGGCGCATACAGCACTCCATGTGCTAAGGAAAGCTAAAGCAGAACACAAGGGACTAGAAAATCTGTCTTCTCACTAGCAAAAGAGCATGCAAAATACATATATGTTGCACAGTCCTTAAGTGGTCACAGTGGCTTAGACTTTTCCTTTCTATTTAAAAAAAAAAAAAAAAAAATGCCCAATGCACCAATTCTCTACAGTAGATCGTATCAATATATGGGCCACTGAGTTTGCCAACTCCATAATCCCCAAGATGAGAGTTTCTCAATATTTCTAAGCCCATGATCGTACATTGTACAGCTCATTACAAACACAGCATAAGCATATTGTTACGACCCCCTAGAAGCCATGTACACCATGCAGAACCCGACAGACAAGAGGACTATTTTTGTTTTGTCAAAAAGGTTAAAATAGCTTAAATTGGGTAAATATTAGTGTCCCTTCCCATTTCCATCGAAGATACAAGTTATTTACACTTTAGAGTACAGCCAAAAGGGTAAAAACAGATCTAGGCCATTTTCACACTGACATTTGGTTCGGTTAAATACTGTTGCCACCATGGACAACAACTTATAATCTACTGTGCCATTTTGTCAACAAGCGATGGAATCAGATTCATAATACAAGATCTGTGACAGTGAATGAATATAACATCTGATCAGATAATACCTTACATCAAGAACCTATTCGATATATAGGCAACCATCAGTGAAATAGAGCAGTGTTCACATAAAGCAGCTTTGCTCGTTTTGGATCTAATAAGGACATTGGCTAAAGAACGTGTTTAAACATACAGACTTCTGACTGCACCAGCTATACCTAGCCTATAACTACACAAATTACTACTTATACATAGGCGCATTGAGGTACTGGATGAACCTGGACACAGCATGATACAAAACATACAAAAATGTAAAGAAAAAACATGTTATTTTTTTCATAATATTCTAAAGAAATTTTATCAATCAAGATCAAGTCCATTAATTGATTTATCTGTACACTTGATGCATTTTGATGAACGAGTGTCCGATCTGTAATGGTATAAAATCCTGTATTATATGCCGTGGCTAATTTTTTTTTTTTTCCTTCTTGAAGCCAATACACCTGCTATAACACAACATTATATTGCTGCACACTAGCATTGTGTGGTATGATGTAATTTATTACCCATTTATCCTAATTTCTTACCATTTTAGTCTTTGTAACAAAATATAACCAATTCAAGAACATGTACTCTATAGGCCTGGGGTGTTTGACCTATATGGTGCTTTCTGATTGTATGTTGCAGTGTAGATTGTGGTTATACATCTGCTGAGTATTATGTTACAGTATATACGAGTCATTATATAGCAGCTTTATGGCCCTGTAATTTGGTGAATCACTGGGAAGGCAAATATCTGAAAACTGCCCAGATCTTAGATTTAGTAGGAAACCATTATGTGGTGATATACAGCATCATTGTTAAACACAATATGGCATCATTATTGGAAGGTTGGTCAGTGCAGTATGATCAAATATGCAGAGAGCAAGTACAAATGGCAGTACTGCTGCAAAGTTATGAGTTATTGCTCCATTTCTACAGTTATAAGAAGCTACTTCATACTATCCCTGCCATTTCTGTGAAAGGCAGCATAGTCTAAGGTTGACCCTGTTGAAGCCAGTGAGATTTTTTTTTCTTTTGCAAAAGAACCTTTAAAGACTTTGTAATTTTGGTGTCATCTATAAACACAAGTAACCCACTAGAAATGAAAGTTACAGTAAAACAATCACTACCGATTCATTTGTATAAGAATCTTAAAACCTCTAATATTTATCAGTTGTTTCTTAGTGGCATAAAATGTATTAAACGTCTGATATAGATACTTATACTATAAAGGCACGCTGGAGCAGAGTGTTTGCTGCTGTCTGGGCACTAAGTGATGGGTAGTCCCCAAGAACATCAACAGTCCACATACTGTAAGATCGGATCACAACCTAGTACATCTCCGACCTGTGTACAAGCCACTTGTACGTAGAGAACCAGCTGTCACCCGCACAGTGAGGATATGGTCCGAGGAGAGTGATGAGGCTCTGAGGGATTGTTTTGACACAACCGCATTGGAAGTTCTGCAGGATTCTTATGGGGAAGATATAGAAGGACTCACACACTGCATAACGGACTACATTAATTTTTGTGTGGACAACACAGTACCCACAAAAGTGGTGAGGTGCTTCTCCAATAACAAACCATGGATTAACTCTGATATAAAAACACTACTTAAGGAGAAAAAGATGGCATTCAGGACAAGAGATAAGGAGGGGTTGAGGGAAGTACAAAAGGAGCTGAGGCATCAAATCAGGCAGGGAAAATCCAGTTATAAAGAAAAAATGGAAAGCAAATGGAAGAAAGACATAAGGGGGGTCTGGGAGGGGCTTAAGTCAATTTCGGGTCATAAACAGTCTGTCTGCCAGATTGAGGCAGATGTTAACTGGCTTAATGAACTAAACCTATTCTTCAACAGATTTGATCACACACCAGCTCCTCCCACCCCAGCATGTCCTTCAGCTCCCCCCACCACAATGACTTCTCCCCATGCGGCCACTTCCCAACAGACCAGTAAATCCAGAAATCCATCTTTATCTGGCCACAGTCTGACCTTCACACGGGCCCAGGTGAGGAAGGAGATGAAAAAGATCAAGGCGAGGAAAGCCGGAGGGCCAGATGACATCAGTGCAAGGCTAATTAAGACTTGTGGGGACCAGCTGTGTGGTATAATTACATATATGTATAATATGAGCCTGAGGCAGGAAATAGTCCCTGAATTATGGAAATCTTCTTGTGTGGTACCAGTTCCAAAGAAACCCCACCCTATGGACCTCAACGACTACAGACCTGTAGCACTGACATCCCACCTGATGAAGATCTTGGAGAGATTGGTTCTCACACATCTCCGCCCTCTAGTGAGCCCCGCTATGGACCCACTCCAGTTTGCTTATCGGCCGGGCATTGGTGTAGATGATGCCATCATCCATCTTCTGCACAGGGCTCTGTCTCACCTGGAGAAACCAGGGAACACAGTGAGAATAATGTTCTTTGACTTCTCCAGTGCTTTTAACACCATACAGCCCAGGTTATTGAGGGACAAGCTGGGCCTTGCTGGAGTGGACCACCACCTCTCCAACTGGATCCTAGACTACCTCACAAATCGACCTCAATCGTGAGGCCCGAGACTGTGTGTCAGGTACAGTGATCTGTAATACGGGGGCACCTCAGGGTACGGTTCTCGCCCCTTTCCTCTTCACACTGTACACTGCAGATTTTAGGTGCAACTCATCCAGCTGCTACCTACAGAAGTATTCTGACGACTCTGCAATAGTGGGTCTCATCACAGATGATGATGACAGGGAGTACAGAGAACTGAACCAGGATTTTGTGGACTGGTGCCACCGGAACCACCTGAAGATTAACGCGGGGAAGACCAAGGAGATGGTGGTGGACTTCCGCAAAGGCAGAGCCCTCCTAAACCAGTGGACATCCTGGGGACGGGCATCGAGATTGTGAACACCTATAAGTACCTGGGTTTGCTCCTTAATAATAAGCTGGACTGGGCAGATCATATGGGGCCCTGTACAGGAAGGGCCACAGCAGGCTCTACCTGCTTAGGAAACTGAGAGCCTTTGGAATCCGGGGGGCACTTCTTAGAACTTTCTTCAACTCGGTAGTGGCATCAGCCATCTTCTTTGGGTGGCCTGCTGGGGGAGCAGTATATCAACCAGGGACAGAAATAAACTTGACAAGCTGATTAGAAGGGCCAGCTCTGTCCTGGGGAGCCCACTGGACCCAGTGCAGGTGGTGGGTGACAGAAGGATACTGTCCGTGGTGAGCTCCATGCAGAAGAAGAAGTCCCATCCCATGCATGAGACTGTGATCGCGCTGAGCAGTACTGTCAGTGACCGACTGCTCCACCCTAGGTGTGAGAAGGAGCGCTATCGGAAGTCTTTCCTCCCCACCGCGGTTAGGCTGTACAACCAACACCGACCTAGCGGAGATCATTACACACAGAGAACTGAAAATATCTCTCTGCCTGTTAAATCCCCCCCCCCCCTGCTACGCCCTATCTGTCTGTCTGCTATTAATGTAATGCCTCTCACCTTGGAACATTCCTGTACATGTTGTATTTGTATTTGTATCTGCTTATCTTTGCTGCTGTAACACACTGAATTTCCCCATTGTGGGACTATTAAAGGACTATTATTATTATTATTACTTATAAAGTAGTTCATTCACTAGACTGACAACATCATATAGGAAACCAGGATTTTCACCATGAAACCCACAGCACTGTTAGGTAGGTTATGAAATATTTTTTTTAGTTCTTCCTCTGGTATATATCAACCATTTGCCAATAGAAATCACCTCCGCTAACATGTTCATGAACATCTAAGAAGAGTCACAAGGAGAGGTTGGCAGGAGGGTGGTGATAACATCAGATGCTGACTTGTTGGGTTCTGTAGCACCTAGAACTATGGTTCAGGTGTAGTATTAAAGCTGAGCATCAAAAAAAAAAACAAAAAAAACACCACACTAGGATCATGGGTTCTACAGAAGTGGAGCCATCAGCCGTTAAAGGTTTTCCAGGCTTTACAATGGACGACCTAGCCTTAGGATAAGTAATCAATTAAAGATCAGAAGGATTTTCTTCTATGGGAAAAGGAAGATATTTGTTTCATACAAGCCAAAGGCCAGAAGAGCCTTGAAGACACTACTACATTGCAGGGAATGAGTGTGAGGCAAGTTTTTTGTTTTTTTTTTTTGTTCTTGTGAATGGCTTTATACTATGTTGGAGGGCACTGAGGGGCATTATACATGGTGGTGTTGGGGGGGGCAGCACTGAGGGACTGAATGGAGACAAAGGCTCACAGGAAGTACGAGAGGCTTTACTTAAGATAAATTTGTCACTGCACAGTGTTAAGCCATATCATAAAACACTACCCTGGCCAAAATTTTAGGCTGAAAATGGTAGTCATAATTATTCTGGGGGAGCATTACTACTATTGGGGTTACTTATTAATGGGCACACTGGGGGAGAATTACTACAAAAGGTATCTGTGTAGTACAGGTAAGTGGTCACTATATGTTCACTGCTGGTTGTATAAATCTTTGTATTAGTTGAACGTATCTTATACTACCATTATATGAGGCACAAGGATATGGTACTATATATACACACACAGTATTTGTAGTGGGGCAAATTATTTGAAGCAGGGTTCATGGAGGTATAGGATCCCAGCCATACAATTCTGATTGTCATTAAAAAGTAATATCCAGTAACAGTATTATTCAGGTTATATATCTAAGCCCTATATCAATATTTATATCATTTTATTTTTAGGGTTTTTTTTTTTGTTTTGTTTTTTTAACTTTTCATTTTAAATTACTACTTTTTCAAGAACTGTACAATAGTAACAAAAGTGAAAAAAAAAAAAAAAAGTAGTTACAAATTAGCAGGTCAGCAGTCACAGGTCAGTTTCAGGAATACAAATCAGCATATAAGAGGTTAGCGGTAACTCAGCAGGTTTCTTTATCATATTCCCAAGGGTTTAGCCAGCGCAAAATGGCACCAAATATCCCATGCTTTATAAAACTAGTGACATTTGTGTTAGTTACAATCTGTCATAGTCATACATATGGTTGGTATTAAATTTGTTAACTTCACTTTTCATAGGGATCTCTATTGTACGCCACTTCTGTGCTACAGCTGATATGGTACAAGCGAATAAGTGTGTGAACTATATAAGTCGGTGGTAACTATGCAATACCTAATCTCAATATCAGTTCTGGAGATAGTCTACAGGGTAAGTAAATTGTAATACTGTACAGTAAAGTCTCCAAATGCCTCCATACCAGAGTCAATAGTGGACATTCCCAAAATGTATATAACAACGTACCAGTTTGTCAACATCCTCTCCAGCATGTAGCAGGTATATCATTATACATTGTAGAACTTTTATAAGGAGGATTATACCAGCGAAAAACTATTTTACAATGGCGTCTAGGCTTGTAATGGAGAAGATATATGATGTAACTATATGAGGGGGTTTGGTCAGAGAATTGTAAGATGACAAAATATTATAAAATGTGAGAATTCCTTTTTGGGACTTAAATTTGTAATGTAAGAAACCATAGCTATAGGAGGAAGGGCGAGAAGTGGGTATTTTTATTCCTTACGTTTTAGAATTTATAGAATCCCTCTTTAGATAACATAATTTTTCTACAAGATCAGAGAAAAACTGCTCATTTTCATTTACTAAGTGTATACCAGCTTCTAACCATGGAGAGATGTTTAGTTCTGGCATTAGTGTCCCGTATTCTCAAGGGAGTGTTTATTTTACATGAGGCTAGCTCTAAGGACTCTGGGCAGATCCCTCCATATTTTCACACTATTTAATACTGTAGGCAGAAAGTGATAAACTATAACTCATAAGGGTAGTATACAAAATATCCAACAACAGTTTCAATATCTATATATTTTTTGGTGTGAAGGGTGGAACAAAACCCTTAGATCCTAGCAACAACCGTAGTGATTGACCATTGATATAAACTACAATTTTATTGGATTTTGTCTTCCAATCTTTCTGCTGATTGAATAGTTAAGAACTTCAGGGAAATGCTACATCACCATTCATTGTCTATAGCGTACTGGGTGGGGGTTCCCTTACTGGCCCCAGCATCACAAACATTTAACTACATATTAATGAAGATGTATCCTATCTTGGACGCAGGATCAATTGGCATGATGGAGAATGGTTATTACTATTTTTATAGAAAATGCAATTAAAAGACAATATAAAAAGTTCTTAGTCTTATAACGGTCACAGTGACACTGGTACAGTTGGTCTAAGATTTAGCCCCATTTTGATATGTAAATTAGACATGATTTTGAGTACCTGCAGTCTGCCATGTTGTCTTCCTAGTCACCCATTCCTGGTCTAGTGAATTGTGGGTATGCAGGTGTGACTAGGGGACGGAGAAGGAACCAACATACAATATAAGGCCAAGTATACTGCGTGTCTATAGTGTCAGAGCAAGCTGGATAAAATATAAATCTATATCTCATATACACTTAAACACCACAAAATACAATGCACAACAGTTACAAATACAATATTATGGTCCAATAAGTAAAGGCGTCTTATTTTATATGATAAGGTTGTAGGTTATTGTTGCTGATACAGAGGCTTGATACTGTAGCTAGGATATAAACCTGATCGATCCATGAGCTAGGGTAAAAGGAGATTATTAACTTCCATTATTAAATATTATACCCCCATTTCATTAATTAATGAATTAATATTTCCTCTTTTTAGTAACTATGTGACTCTATAGCTCTGGGCATGTACCATGAAATACTTGTAATACTAGAATTTTATCTTGAGGGGGGAGCACTCCCAATTTGTACTAGATGGGAAAAGCCTACAAGGATGCCTTCCCAGTCCTGAAACTTGTATGTGCAGAGAAATTATTCAGCTTGGATCTTTACCCGATGGCAGACCCCGGTCAACAGACCTTTACTAAAAGTAGTTGAGTACCCCTGCTACAGAATTAGAAATATAAAGCAGCAGCTAAACTGATAAGGGATATTTGGATCTTAGAGATGAACAAAGATTAGGCAAATTAAATGTAATTTTTCTCAAAACTTGAAATCTATAAATGGTCATTACAAAAATATGGCACACAAGGGACCTATATGATAAATGTATAAATCATTTACATCTGGAGTTGGTCACAGCAAAAGCTAAAATCCTAAAGCAACTTGGACGATTTGTTAGAACAAAACTTTAACACCTGTAGTATACAGAATGTAAATAATTCCTGCTTTGGGATCAGGAGGGCAATTTCCTTTTTCAGGCAAACTGTTTCCACCTGTTAATCCAGAGAAAGATAAAAATCCCATATCGCACAAACGTAGCTTTAAAACTTTAAATTTACCCATACACATTCATAAGCTTCTGTAGAGGCCATGGAAGAAATTAAATAGAAACAAGGCTGTACCTGTGCAACTTTACTGTAAAGTGTGAAACCATTAAACCATTGTCTGTTTGTAATATACAAATTATCTGATGTCAAATGCCAGTAAGACCTACTAACCCCCCCCCCCCCCCAAAAAAAAAAAAACCCCACAAGACGCCCAGAACATAATAAAGACTTTGTCTTAAGGAAATCCATAAATGTGTGTCATCACCTTCAACTAACAGTGAACACACCAGAACATGGGTTTAATGGTGTGGGCACAAAAGGGAGTAGCAGAAAAATGTATATGAAGAGGTAGTACCAGGAGGATCCACGTTATATGATCAGAAAGGTCAGTTTTAGACACTGGGTAATATAAAATCACTAAGTGGGAGTATTTTGCATTTACAGGAAAGTCTCTGATGACCATACTAAATGGTTTAAGAATAATCTGCAGAGCAAAGGAGTATTCAGAAGTTAGTTAAAAAAAAATGGATATCCTTTTTGTACGTTTTGATGGACACAGACAAATACGTCAATATAAGTCACATCTTAAAGAATCAGTGGGTTTGGTAAAAAAAAAAAAAAAAAACACAAAAAACACATTTAAATTTCATTTTTGTTTGTATTTTTAACGTCAATTAAAAACAGCCGACACTTTACCATCAAAAACTGACACTAAACAGATGGACAACAGCCATAAAATGGATGTATAAATCTGTTTTTCATGGACAATTCTATTACTTACAACCCCTGATGCCCAAAGCTTTCACTTAATAACAAAGGTTCACAAGGGCACTAACAGGGATCAGCCATATTGTTAGTACTAACATTTCCTGACTTGTGCAAATTTGCAAGCTTCACCCATAATATTAGGCTGTGTTATTTATAACACTGCCGATTTAGTTTACTTGATACAGGGTACCATATGTAATATTTAGTATGTAGGATGTACGACTGGTCACCTGAAAATATGAGACAATTTATCTGATATTGGAATGAAAACATTTCCTCTTCAGTCATTTTACCAATGAACATGACAGGGACAAGTCAAGTTTTGTCTTTCATTGACTAGAACAAGTTTCAAGATCATCCAGAGGCAGAGACCATAAATGCAAGCAGTACAGCGAACCATTTTGGGTGTTTCTATCAGCAGCCTGCCATCCTGACATGTAAGGACATTGAAATGTGAAGGCTTTTACTTTCTACTAAAATTCTCTATTAAACCATCACTAAGTTTTTCATTGTGTTATTTGGTGAATTAGTGCTATTAAAATTTCCTTTTAAGGATTTGAGCAGTTTAGAAAGTGTGTACATGGCCCTATTCTATTTATACAATTGTTTCTCTCTCCCCATGAATTGGATCAATGAGACATAATGGGCACACTTTTCCTACAAAGTTTTATTGAATTTACTATTTAAGCCCCTATTCACATTATAAGCCATGACTGAGGTTTATTGTAGCCCAAAACACTTACTATAAATGCATAGTAATCAGGTGAAATATATCTGTAATAAGGACCTGGGCACTGCACAAATGATGGGTCAAGCAACAAAAATTCTTACAGAAAACTTAAGTCACTGGCATTAGATACAGGTTATCACCTTCAACTAGAAAAAGGCAAAAATGGTGGTTCATAACACATACACTGGAAATGGGGTTGCTATTCTAGTGATGAAAAAAAAAAAATCAAAAAATCTAGAGGCAGTGTACAACTCGCACGAACGGGGTCTTACTCTCCAGTAGTTTATTGGAAACCACTCCTGCAGGGATCAGTAACCTTTAGCGCTCCGGCTGTTGTCAAACTTACTTAATTTCACAACATCTGAGTGCCTAAGGTTGCTGATCTCTCTACTTCCAATACTAAACTAGAGTTACAAAATAAAAGGCAGTGAAGGATCTAATCCAGTGTTAAACTAATGTGTATATTACAAAAACTGAGCATTACGTAACCTTTCAAATAAGTGGGAAAATAGTTTGTAGTTATGAGGATATTAAGAAAATGAAGAGGGACTGGATACAAAGGGTCTGATTATTGGGAAAAAAGGGAATTAAACACAAAAGGATTAGTCGTTTAGGGAATAACTTTACCACCACGGCGAAAAAACCCCCCCCAAAAAAACAGTTTGGTAATCTTTGCTACACAAAAATATAGACTATATAGAAAAAAGAAAAAAAAATGGACAATAAAGGGATGGTTTGTATATTTAGCTCTAGGATAGTTGCAATTTATATTAATCTCAATTTTCCTGAAGTGGCTTTGATAAGGAGTCTAATATGTCTGTTATTACTTACAGGCAATTGTAACATTTCCAACTTCATGGCCAAGATAGTGACGGTTCTACATCATTTCTGTAACACCTACAGAGGTAAAAAGTGACAAAACCGCAAACAACAGAAAGCTACGCTATTTCTGTAGCTTCCGCTGCGCCATTTCCAAAACCACTTACCTCTACAGGGAGTTACGGAAACTGTGTAGGACAGCGGTGTTGAGCAGTTGCTGCAACGCCAGACCTTGTGGTCACGAGAATAAGCTGCGGTAAGCATTAGTTATGATTTTTACAGACCTTGCCATACATACACACACACATATGTATAATAAATGCACTGACTGACTGTTACGACATAATATAATATACTTGGTGCAAATATCGCTTCCCACTCTGGAGGATGCACCATGTCTATAGCACATTAACATTCCAATCAGCGTCATGTAATGCCAGTTACATATATACAGTTTTCTGCAGCTCTCAGCAGCTGGACCTTCTAAAGGATTGTCAAGATAGCACAGTCTATGCGCAAGATCATAGATTTAAGACTTCAAATATATATGTCCTTACTAGGATTTAGTATATTATCTATGTTTGAGTTATGCCTTTTATAATACACAAAATTTAAACCATTTTTCACCTGGAAAATGTATACATCATTCCAAAATTATGGTATTTTTTGTTCACTTTAATTGTATTTAAAGTTTGTGACAAAGCAGTGCAATGTATATACTCTAAACCAGAAACAGAATATTAGATAACCAAGAAAAAGTTGCAGACCTAGTTGATCACCTGGTTAGTGGATTAGGACGTAATCTACGCGGATTGTTGGAGCCATGTAACCAAATCTACCCATCAGTTTTCGTTCATTGCTCGAATTTATTGAATATTGGAATATATAATATTTTCACCTTTCTAACTGCAGGAAATCTGCATTCTGGTTACTAAAAAATAAGTCATTACTGTTTGAAGTGAAATGGGAAAATTCTTGATATCCATAGATGATAATGGTAGTGTAGGTCGGGACTGTGCTGGTATTCACCCAATTTGGTAATCTAACTACAGGTGGTCAATCCCACCAATGAAAAAGGAACTCCGTTTAGGCTTGCATCTAACAGTTTTGCAGATCTGGAAAATATTTTAAAGAATGATGGGTTAGATAGCAGTAAAATGACCATTTCCCAAATAGTTTACAAGCCCAGAGACTATAGGAATAATCTACCACAGTCCCAGCCGACTACTGATCTTCAGTTATCTGCCTCCCTGTTTGGTCTTAATTTCTCCCATGGGGTTGAGGGAATTCTTTGCGTATTGAGAGGCTGTGCGGTTAACCAGCTATCAAGTGATGAAAGTATGCATGTAGAAATTGGGGGAGGGAGCAAGATATGGTGAAGTCTTATTTGTGTATATAAAGAAATCATTGTGGGCGATCTGATAAATCCATATTAAATTGAGGGAATAGAGAAAATTACTGCGCCATAGATGTTTTACAGTTGGGATATGGTTTCCTTTCCAGGAAGTCACAGATAGGTCACTAATAACTACTTCCAATACGTTTTTTTTTTGTTGTTGTTTTTTTTTAACTGTAACCACATTACATACCTGAGAAATTGTAATGTAGACGTTCTGCGAAGATAGATAGTATGAAAAAAAAATTTAGATTTTAGGTGGCTTTGTACTAGAATTGTAAGGATACCATGCCATTTTTGATGTATCACTGCCATATGTAGGATAGATGATCCATAAGTCCTGCCCTATAATATTGAGTATATCTAGAGAATTCTAGCCTTCCCTGGATAATGGGAAGTTTAATAGGTCTGCTTTTAACCATAGGAATCTCTTTTGGCCCAAACTAACGACTGCTATATTGACCAAAAAAAAAAAAAAAAAAAAAAAAAGTTTGGTCAGACAATGGGAAGGTTACAGAATTTCTAAGATTTTGGAAGTATGATCATTTTAATTGCCAATTTTTCCCTATCCAGAAAGTCTTACGTTAGGGGTTGAATTTCATTCCAGACTATATAAGGGCGCTGGGACATGTGCACTTTCCATCTATGTCTTGTACTCCATGACCCATTGGTGCACATTAGGTTTTGCCTAGATGGTTGATCTATATACCGCAGCATTGACTGGATGGGAGGTAATGAGTATATCCTATGCTGACACTGACAGTTAATTGAGTATTTACTTGGTCCCCTATGCTTAGGTGCCAGTAAATCTATGCAATATATAATAATTCACTGAGCATTTATGTGATCCCTTATTCTAGTCACTACATTTATCCAGTATATAATCTATGTGATCCTGGATATTTACTTGTAAATACAACAGATTATATTCCACACAATAGGTTACTCAAGTTGATATACACCTATGCATCTGGGCTATCTGGCATTTGTCAGCATCTATGCTTATGTGACAGTACATCTATGTATTATGTTATAGCATATTTTGTAACAAGATTTCAGGAGATGAGCGTTTGTGGATAGGTGGCTATTGTAACTTTTTTTTATTTGAGTAGGTGCGCACCACTGTAGGTGGATGTCATCAGCTACTATGGCATACAGCCCCATGAAGTTCATGTTGTAATTGGTCTCTGAGGAAAACATGTCAGACTGGAGAGGATTATATAGCACTGAACAGTAAGAGGTCTCTTTTTATGATATTTTGTTATACATTATAGTATCTATTGTGTGTCTTATCGTCCTCCCTCTTTGTATACAGGAGGTACATTAAAAATCTGAGAAGAGGGAGACTTTTTTTTTAACGACCTTCCCTTTGTTTTGTCTGAGTTGTTAATATCCTTTTGTAGGAATTGGGTCGTGTGTACTATTAATTTGATTGAAGAAAGAAGAGATATGACATCGTGCTCAAATAATTTTGTTGAGGGAAAGGTCAATTTAATGCTTAAATATGACAAGTTCTCTATCCAAG
This sequence comes from Leptodactylus fallax, assembly GCA_947044405.1. Lineage (NCBI taxonomy): Eukaryota > Metazoa > Chordata > Amphibia > Anura > Leptodactylidae > Leptodactylus > Leptodactylus fallax. Next base: position 1,642,139 of record CAMRHE010000138.1, on the reverse strand, counting down.
GAAAATCATCAATATAATATAATCAATAATATCAAAATATGGATATTAAGCTTCTCTGATTTAGATTTACCTTGTAACATGAGCTAAACAGATGAATGATCACTAAAGCTGCAGGGAGAGAAGTTACAGGGATCAGCAAAGCCATCAATATCTCCTAAAAATAACCCAATGCAATGTTCGGTTCCTCTGACCTTTATGCCAGTCATCTGAATAAAAATACAAACAAATTCTGCAAATTGTTCCATGATCACTGTAAAGATTAAGAGAACATTGGGAAACCCTGCTGGGCCCATTTGTAATTGGGAATGATTCAGGCAGGAAGCCCTGTCAAAAATACCACGGCTTTAGAGAAAGTATACCATTGTGGCCAAAAAAATATAAATTGGTTATCAAATGTAAAGTTTGTGGAGTACGTCTTCTAGAAAACTCCAGCGAGAATGCCTACTGTGTGTCCAACGAGAAGAGCAGAAAAGGCATCAGATATGAGCGGACTCCAATAGGTTAAAAACCTCTCGTGCCATCTGATATTTGTCAGCAGTTAATAAACCCAACCGGGTCATTTATTACATGGGGAGAATGTTCTAGAATTTTGGCATGCATCTTTAGGCTGGATTTAAGGAGTGAAATGGCTCTTTGGTTTTGAGGCAAAGCCAAGGTTTTTGATATATGGAGCTAGAAGTTTATTTTTTCATTTATTTATTCGCTCATTGGGCCCAGGAGATTTATTCCTCGCAATGCTTGAATAGCTTCTGTTATTTCATTCTTAGAAATTTGCTTATTCAGTAGATCTTTTTGTTGGGCAGTTAAGAAGACTTCTCCCTTGAAGATTTATGACTTAAGTGGAAGGTGGGATATCTGATCTATGTATCAAATTATGCCGAGTTGTAATAGTTAGCAAATTTTTCTGATATTTTTCTATCCATCAGTGAGGTTAAGTAGGGAAACAGACTCAAGATTTCCTTGCTTTGGTTAGCTGGTAGTTTAGAAGCCTCACTATTTGCCATTAGTAATTCATTTTGGATCTTTGGAGATAAAAATTGTATTTCTTCTGTAGAAGCACATGAAGTTAATCACAAACACTTTAGATAGTTGCTTTTTATCTTTATCCTCTGCCTGATTTCATATTAGTTGATCTATTGTAGTTTACTTTCTGTACTGCTGCCTTTAAGTAACCTCTAAGTACTGTCTCGTGAATGCATCACATCTGAGATCAGAGATCTCTCCATTATCATTAGTGTTAAATTATTCGCCTAATTTTCGGCACTCCTGCATCATTCTGCTTTGTTTGATAGATTATCAAGTCGTGATAGGGATACTGACATTACAATAAATGACTCCTCAATGATAGGTGCCTAGTCTAACCATGTACATGTAAAAGTCTATAGAGGGCACTCACTACCTTTTGTAAGAGGTTTTTTTTTGCCTCAGTTTTTTTTTTTTTTTTTTAAATAAAAGTAAAAAAAAAATTTTTTATTACAACAGGATGAGAGAGAGATTGAGAGAGACACTAGCCATGTCCATTCAAAGTTGTTATCATATTCTTTGCATTGGCCCATTGGTTAGTACTTTAATACAGTTAAACCATCGTTAATTGAATGCCTTAAGCATTAGCAAGTAACACCTTAAGGGTTTTCCAGTTTTCAGGGATTATATAAACAACCATTCTCTTTGTGTTCTCTAACGTATAGACAGGTCAGATCGGCAACAGCAGGAGTTGCGTCTAAGATTCTATTCTGGCTCAGAAGGGCGTCCTAAATGAGGGACCACCCTGTATGTTGTCTATATGCCATATTAGGGCACATAAGCAGAGGCTATCGCCTGAGACAACCCCATTATTAAAGAGCTGGTGTTACAATTACACAGAATCTAAAACGCTTTTAGGCTGCAGCTTGTTTTGTTGTAGATTTTGCTGCGATTTTCAAGCCAAACCCAGTAGTGGTTACAAAGGGAATAGGAAACAAAGAAGGCTCTTATACTTCTCCCTTCAGCGCAACCCACTCCTGGCTTTGGCTCAAAAAAAAATAAAAAAAATAAAAAAAAATAAAACTACAGCAAAATCAGTGATGCGTGGTGTTAAGCCTTAAAGCTGGGTTTACACTGCGCCCTCTTTACTAATTGCCTTAAGGATTACCTCATCTATTATTCCACTAAAATGGAGATTTTCAGTTTAATATATAGTAACTCGCTCCTCTTTACTGCAGGTAAATTCTGCATGAAGTTCTATAGTATAAAAAAGAAAAAAAAAAAAAGCACTGTGTAAACCCAGTCTGTTATAGAGACTTGTATTTGTACGTCAAACTGTAGGTCATTACTGTGGTTAGTCTATGGATTTATAAGCAGTTTATGGAATTTTTATACAAGCGCAGTTTAGCCAATAGCACTTAGGAATAGAGGCTACATTAAGAGGAGCAATTTGGTTCAGTTTCTTAAACCAAGGCATTCAATATTCACCATCAACTTTAACAGTTTCTCTGGATATATTTTCTACCAAATTGATTTTTGTTACTTTAGCATTGCGTTATCTTTTCCCATCAAGCAGTTGAATATACAGTTAGCTTGTACACGTGCATTATTATTAGTAGAGCGTTGTCCTGAGGAGTGCACTAGACTGCAACGGAGCCCTGGACAGGAGGCAAACGTCAACAGGTAGGATAAGACCTTTGTATCTACAGTTTCAGAATTACGCTTGTTGGAAGTCAGTACAGAGAGGCTTTAGGCACACCACAGAGTGCTGCCAAAGCTCTTCTGATTCTCTATTACAATATTTTATAGTACCTGCATCTATAAATATCAGAACGGAGCTCCATAGTGTGGCAATATCTATGCAGTGCATGAGTCACATATGAACTGTGAGTGGCATGTGTGAGGTTCAGCACATACATCAGACATACACTGGACACATATGGGACATATGTCACTTAAGTGATGGGAGGCCTATACACATCAAACCCTGGGTTTAGAACTTATGAATATTTAATGCAACTAATAAGATTTATTTTACAATTAACTAGCAATTTGCAATCTTACACAGGTAGGTCAGAATATTTATTTATTTTGCTTACTTATAAAGCTCTTCTAGAACACAGGGCAAAATTTTTATCTACTGGGACATGTCAGTAAGCTATAACATACTCTGCTACACATTTACTAGATGGCACAAAGCACTAATATTGAGATTTTCCAGAACTATAAATGTGCACCAACTATATACCTAGTTTAACAATGTAATGGTGACTACAAGCTGTAACAATGCCAGTTAGCATCTGTTTAGTGGATCTGTTTAACTGTTGCAAAAATGTTAAAACAAAAGATCCCTGTTTCTATTTGTCTAGCAATTATGCAATATCCAAAATTTGTGTGTCAAAGATACTGCCAGAAATTGTATAAAAAAACAAAAAAAAAAAAAAAACACACACACTAAATTTTTGCATCTGTTAAATGAATCCTAACAAGGTTATGTTAATGGACCCTAACTTTTAACAACGGGATTTCTATTTAAAGGGCTTTAAAGAAGTTGTTGTCTTCACTATTAGGTCGTTTCATGTTACAGCTCATGCTCATTGTGAAAGGGATAGATGAAATACCAGAAATTTATCTTTCTGCATCCTTGGGGGTAACAGGCAATGTGTGTGTGGGGGCATCTGAGCAGAGACCCATCATGTAAAACTATATATAGAATGTTTATTGTTGGATAGATTGCTATTAGTACCATAGAATGGCAGAATTTTTCCTCTTCTAAAGGTAGAATTTTGGGTCCAGCGTTGCTCCGGCTCATTTTTGGTTTTGGGTTTTACTTGGGCTATGTCGTTACCAATATGTTATTTGCTGCACATAAGGCATAATAGCATTAAATGGTTATAATACACAGGTTAGTACTGTCTCTACATCAAATCTTTATATATTGTGCAGGGTAAGTTATCTATGTGGGTTTACTCTTAAGGTTTCTCTTTATAATTTATTTTACAATTACAGTTTATATTTTCTTCTTTATACTTTATTCTCTTCACAGGTCATGTACAACTATGTACAGGTCTTGTTAAACTATTGTATACATAGCTGGACATTTACTTTTAATTTTACGTTCTTTACTGAATACTGACAAAGCTCCCGGTGAAAGTGCTGGGCAATAAATTAAAATGTCCCCTATTAACAGAATACATATAAGCATCCTCATTTGAGTGCTTATTTTTTGCATGACAATTAGTATTTTTAATGAACCATTTACTATTCAGTACAGTATCCCAGAAAAACAAAAACAAGAAAATGGTGCATCTTTTTAATTTTTTTTTTTTATTTCCTACATTCAGTAAAAGTTACACATTGCCTTTATTCTGGGGATAAGTACAACCATAGCTATAACAAGTGTATATAAAGTATTACAAATTTTATATATTTAAATAAATGTATTACATTTTAAAATAAATGCATTATATATTTATAAAATAAATTAGTTCATAATTTTTATACTTCATGTACATAGCTATTAAGGGGTAATTTTTTTTTGCAGAACATTTTTGTAGTAAAAAAGCAAAAAAAAAAACAAAAACTTCGGCCATTTTGATTGTTTTTACAAAGTGAATTACAAAGTTTACTGCACGGGATTTTTTTTTAAAATCTTAATAGTGCAGGCATTTTTGGCCATGAGGATACCTAATGTGTTTATTTTTACTTTGATTTTTTTATGTTTATTACAAGTTTTTTTAAACTTTTTTTTAGCCCATCTAGGGGACTTGATCTATCATTAGAATGCTTCTACTATAGACTGCAATACTACAGTATTGTAGTCTATGTTAAAATTTCTGTTACGTCTAAGCCCTGAGGCCCATTACATTGGCATCATTAAGGGGTGTACAAGTTCTGAAATTCTGATTAATGCAAAGATATAAAATCAGGAGCATAGGCTCAGATCAGGGGGATTATTGGGCTTTATGAGGACACGTTATCTGTGTGTGCATCCTCAGCATCCATGTAAAGAATTTGGTCAAACTGCAGGTGATTAAATTGAGCAGACTGTGGAATCTGGATTTAAATTAATAAATCAATTTAAATACTAATTATTTAGTTTATATTTTTTATTATTTATTTTACACCCCAATATGGGGTCCCTACCAACTTTTCCCCCTCTATAATCACTTTTAGGGACTCTAATAGTAGTTAAGAGCAACTGGACAACAGAACACCCACACCAAGGGTTAATTAACTTTACTATACCCAGACATGATCGCGTTTCTCCCCTGCAAGTCCATTGTATATAATAAAACCATAAACACCAGTTTACAACATTCTACAGAACACTTATGACAAGGAGGTTACGGAATAAAGGCTTCTGATACTGTAGATGGAACTTTATTTCAAAAGTCATTGCAAGATTTTGTTTTGGGTAAATAAATTAAATGGGTAAAAGTCTGAATGGCTGCCATGTAATGCCATGTCTAGCTGGTGACTGCCTCTCTGCCTCGGCAGATGCGGGAAAGCATACCTGGCAGCTCACTGTACCACTGGTTACAGTATATAGGAGTCTGACTGATGAGACAGCCCTTTTATAAGTTTCTAATACTGAGCAAACCAAGAGGAGAGGACTTGTCCCCATTTTGATAGAGTAAGTAGAGTTATCCAGCATGAGGTCTACATATATGAACAATTCAGGACATTCTTAGTCCAGTGAGGGGCATCAATGGTGTCCAACTGATTTGATATCCATAGAATTTTCTTCTTCTATTCTGAAGGAATTCTAGAAATCTACATTTCAAGTAACTTTTTTGGTATTGTGCTGGGGGGTTTTTGGTGAACATTTTTGTACTATAAGTAACCTATCCAGCTTCATTTTAATAGAAAACAGGCTCTAAAATTCTCCCTAGCATCCCACCGGTCACATGAAATGGCTTTATCTCCTGGTTTAATACAACCTAGGAAAAAAAAATTGAGTATTAAATGCAAAATTAGCTATAAATAACCTGATATGTCAGTAGTTAGTCAACAATTCAAGCTTTATATGCAACAAATCATGCTGGATAAGAAAAGTCACATTCCTGAGTTTTTAACTAGTGATATCTCAGTATTTCTTATAGCTAGATCTGGAATCAAAGGGGTTTCCCGCAGCATTTTTGACTGCTGAACTATCCTTGCAAAAGCCCATCAATATCTGATCAGTGGAGGCCAAAAACCCATCACCCCCACTAGTCATGTCTCAGTTACCACCAGGATACAATGGACAGGAGCAGACTGCTCTATCCACTGTATATTGGGCAATCCCAATTACTGCAGCTCCGCTCTTATTCAGCACTCTGGCAGTAACACTACACAGTGGAGAAGGGCAGTCCGCTACCAGCTCTATCCACTGTATAGTTTCAGCGCTAGCTGAGATCTATCCATCTGATCAGATATTGTCTATGCTGAGTGTAAGGACATCACAAAATTTCTGGAAAATCTCAAAACAAGTGTTATATCGCAAACGGATCTGTATAGTTAGAGGCGTGGGCGCGAGGTTTAAAACACTGATATATTTATAGTTATGCACATGGGCAAGTTTAATACAGGCAGGTAAGTGGGAAATATTCGGTTAAGGGTCCATCCAGATTTTTTTTTTTTTTTTTTATCTCCAATGCATCCCTTTTCTGCATCTGTTAAACTGATTTGTTAAATGGATGTAAATGATCCGTATACCATACTTGTGTTCATCCCCTTTGGTCTCTATGTAAACCAATAGCCATCCATTTGCATTTTTTTTTTCCCACCAATTAACTCAATTAAAGGACAGAGCCTAATTTTCTTTTTTGCATACGTTTTTTCCTCCCCACATTCGAAGAGCAATAACGATTTTATTTTTTAATTTTTCAGTTTACAGAGTCACATGATAGCTTATTTTTTGTGCGACAAATTGTAATGGCACCATTCAACATCCTTTGCAATGTACTGGGAAAAAAAAAAAAAAAAAGTCAGAATGAAATGGATTTGGAAAATACACATTTGCACCAATTTCTTATGGGTTTAATTTTTACGGCATTCACTATGTGGTAAAAATTACGCTACCTCTATTCTGAGGGTCAGTTTGATCACAGCGATACCAAATTTATATCGTATTTTTAAAGTTTTAATATTAAATTAAAAACTTTCATGTTCCACGTTCTGACACCTGTAACTTTCATATTTACATGTACGGAGCTGGGTTAGGAGCCTCTTTATGTGGTACAAGATTAGTTTTTATTGATACCATTTTGGGGAAGGTCTGAATAATAAGTGATCAAACTTTTTTTTTTTAGAAGACAAAGCGTTAAACAAAAAACAGCCATTTGTTTAATGGGTTTTACTTTTATTCTAAACGGTTAAGACTGAAGCAGGTGCTGGCTGTATTGTGTTTTAGCCAGCATCCGTGTATGGAAAGGGCTCACCTCCTGAGCCCTCTCACCCAGTAATGTACATGGTACATCATTTTCCATGAAGGGGTTAAACTGATCTGCTAAACAGGATGTGAGTGGACCCTTGGGGGCATCAAAAGTAACACAGGCGCACAAAACACACTGAATACTGTCTACAGAGTAAAAGACAGATCTAGTACATCTTAAGCAGGTTCAAAAGTGGCCAACTAAGATAATATAAATATATCAGAGGTCAGACAAGTCCCCACAATCTACTTATATTCAGGATTGCAACAATAAGAGGGAATCCTAGACTAGAAGCTGTTTTTTTACAGCAATATAGACTTCGCTTATTTACTGCGAGTAGCATTGTGTGACCAGGGCCCATGGTCATGCAAGTGTAATATTACAAGTTATGAGATTCTTATCCGGAGTCTATAAAGAAAGTTTATTTTTTTTTCTTAAGAGGCGGCAAGTTAGATTGTACCAAACAGTAATAAGCAGAACTGGATGGACAGAAATCCTTTACAAAGTAACCATATGTTATTGAAAACTCAATCCTTTTCACATTTGCAGGTTCTGAATTAGAGATTTTGGTAATATAGCAGATAAAGAGCAGGATATAGATATATATTATACATATACGTCACAAGAGTAATTTGACTTTTTTTCCTATTGGACTACATCTAAAGAAAACATTAGCTTTATACTTCTAGTAAAGTAGATCTGAGCAGTATTAAGCAATTAGAATATATTTAGAGATCAGGAATTCTAATATTTCTTTAGGTTAGCGATACAAGCGTATATAGTGAAGTCTGAATTACATATGAGAAACTAAATTAATTGAACTTGTGTTTGAGAAAACTTGAAATGTCCTTAAATGTTATCCCTTATCAGTGAACCCTATGGCTGTTTGGTACAGACAATACTGTAGAGATTCTTTAGATATGGTTGGGTTTGCACTGCAGATAAAAACCTGACAGATAAATCCTAACTTGTTCAGCAAGTTAACAGGAGTAAATCTTCAGAAATGGTCTATTGGTAGGCCACCAGCAGTTTGGCATTAAACTGGAGATAAGGTTTCTCCTATATGAAAGTCATTTTAAAAGTCAAAATATACTTCAGATAACTTTTTGGAAAATATTATGTATAAAAGATTAATAAATTGGAAACCAATAAGCAAGCACTACGGGATTTATTATATTCTTTATGATTATTTTTACTCTCCCTAGCCCTCAGGTATTGGCTTTGAGGATATTACTTGATTTTTTTTTTTTTTTTTTTAATTGAAAACAAAAATAAAAATTATCTAGATCTCAAAAAGATGACAATTTATACTAAATAGTCATGATATTCCAATCAAAACAAATTCTTCGTATTCTAATATTTTGTTGCTGTCATGTCATTTTAGTTTACCATTTGCATTATTTTTATATTAGGACACACGCCTATACATACATCATGATCATGGATTTGTTTACAACCTGTAGAATCTTAAGTTTGTGAAAGAAAACAGCTTCAATTTTATGGAATAGCGTTGTCTGTAGTTACAATAGTATTTTTATGTGGACATATGTACTCTTGTTTCGGGAGTAAAACACTCTTCAGGACACATACATAAAACAAGAAATTATGTGCAAGACCTCAGAAAATCCCCATTTTGTCACAGAATTTGGCCATACATATTAGACTTTAGCTGGCCAAAATGGCAGATTTTAGCTGGTGATCAGTTACAAAAATACAGTGAACAACCACTGGAAAATTTACAAATAAAATAGTGTTTGGTACAATCTCCCACTTTTGGCAAAACAAAGCAAAGCGAATATTTTTCTTAATTTATTTTTTTTTTTACCTAAACTGACCTGATCAGGTAGTTTAGTTACATAGGATCGTCTGTATGTAGGATCCCACCATCAATTGAATAGCCGCATCACAGCCATGCAAAATCCAACATGTATGATCAGCCGAACAGTGCGTTAAATTTATTGCAGGATCTGCAGCAGGCCTGGAAATTATAGCTGAAATACAAATGCTAAACTAAGGCAACATGTGAATAAGGCCCAAAATCAAAGTTTATTATAACCTTCAAACAAGCACATAGAAAAGCAGCTCCCAAACAAGGTACCATAGCATTACAGGGGGAAGATTGCTGAAGGTCTTGACAGTTGAATACAATGGTGAAGCAGAGAGAGTGTGTGTGTGTGTGTGTATGGGGGCAGAGGGGGGCATTACACAGCGTGTGTGTGTGTGTATGGGGGCAGAGGGGAGCATTACACAGCGTGTGTGTGTGTGTATGGGGGCAGAGGGGGGCATTACACAGCGTGTGTGTGTGTGTAGGGGGCAGAGGGGAGCATTACACAGCGTGTGTGTGTGTGTATGGGGGCAGAGGGGGAGCATTACACAGCGTGTGTGTGTGATGGGGGGGGGGGGCTCCGCGTTGTGTATGGGGGGCATTACACAGCGTGTGTGTGTATATGGGGGCAGAGGGGAGCGATTACACAGCGTGTGTGTATATGGGGGGCAGAGGGGAGCATTACACAGTGTGTGTGTGTGTGTGTATGGGGGCAGAGGGGGAGCATTACACAGCGTGTGTGTGTGTGTGTGTATGGGGGCAGAGGGGAGCATTACACAGCGTGTGTGTGTGTGTATGGGGGCAGAGGGGGAGCATTACACAGCGTGTGTGTGTGTGTATATGGGGGCAGAGGGGAGCATTACACAGCGTGTGTGTGTGTATATGGGGGCAGAGGGGAGCATTACACAGCGTGTGTGTGTGTATATGGGGGCAGAGGGGAGCATTACACAGCGTGTGTGTGTGTATATGGGGGCAGAGGGGAGCATTACACAGCGTGTGTGTGTGTATGGGGAGATTTACACAGCGTGTGTGTGTGTGTGGGGGCAGAGGGGAGCATTACACAGCGTGTGTGTGTGTATGGGGGCAGAGGGGAGCATTACACAGCGTGTGTGTGTGTATGGGGGGCAGAGGGGAGCATTACACAGCGTGTGTGTGTGTATGGGGGCAGAGGGGAGCATTACACAGCGTGTGTGGGGGCAGAGGGGAGCATTACACAGCGTGTGTGTGTATATGGGGGCAGAGGGGAGCATTACACAGCGTGTGTGTGTATGGGGAGATTTACACAGCGTGTGTGTGTGTGGGGGCAGAGGGGGAGCATTACACAGCGTGTGTGGGGGGGCAGAGGGAGCATTACACAGCGTGTGTGTGTATATGGGGGCAGAGGGGAGCATTACACAGCGTGTGTGTGTATGGGGAGATTTACACAGCGTGTGTGTGTGTGGGGGCAGAGGGGAGCATTACACAGCGTGTGTGGGGGCAGAGGGGGAGCATTACACAGCGTGTGTGTGTATATGGGGGCAGAGGGGAGCATTACACAGCGTGTGTGTGTATGGGGGCAGAGGGGAGCATTACACAGCGTGTGTGTGTGTATGGGGGCAGAGGGGAGCGTTACACAGCGTGTGTGTGTGTATGGGGGCAGAGGGGAGCATTACACAGCGTGTGTGTGTGTATATGGGGGCAGAGGGGAGCATTACACAGCGTGTGTGTGTATATGGGGGCAGAGGGGAGCATTACACAGCGTGTGTGTGTGTATGGGGGCAGAGGGGAGCATTACACAGTGTGTGTGTGGGCAGAGGGGAGCATTACACAGCGTGTGTGTGTGTATGGGGGCAGAGGGGAGCATTACACAGCGTGTGTGTGTGTATATGGGGGCAGAGGGGAGCATTACACAGCGTGTGTGTGTATGGGGGCAGAGGGGAGCATTACACAGCGTGTGTGTGTGTATATGGGGCAGAGGGGAGCATTACACAGCGTGTATGGGGGCAGAGGGGAGCATTACACAGCGTGTGTGTGTGTATGGGGGCAGAGGGGAGCATTACACAGCGTGTGTGTGTGTATGGGGGGCAGAGGGGAGCATTACACAGCATGTGCATGTGTGTCACCAGGGAGCATCAAACTGTGTGTGGAGCCACTAAAGAAACAGGATAATGATAAATCTGTGGCTGCTGAAGGGTGGTAAAAGATGGATTTTGGTATGTACTAGGTGGGGGGGGGGGGCTTGGAAGGAATAGGATTGTGTAGCTTTGAGGGTGCATTCACATGGTGCAGTTAGAATTCCATTTAAAAAAATGCAAATGGTTTTTGTTGAAATTTTCTTACATTTTACAAGTGAAACAAATTTAACATGTCTTAAGCTAGAACTCAAAATAAATAAATAAATAAATAAATAAATAAAAAAGAAATTTATGAACATCAAGACTGCCATTAGTTTTTTTTGGTAAAATGAGCTTTGTAGGGGGTAGAAAAATTTTCTAGGGATGCCCTGAATCTGAAAAGTCTGGAAAACCCCGACAAACAAAAGATATATACTAGTAAAGTACTCAAAGTTAAAACTTATACAGAAGCCCAAATTACAAAGTTGCCTCCTTAAGAAACATCATGGTATGGTACAGAAATTTACACTGTACAGCAGGCTGGTAAACTGTTATCTGAAAGCAGTTTAATGGATTATTTTACATTCCATCTTTTACCATATTAGAACAAATATTTAGTGTATATTATTCCTCTGGAGTAGATAACATCACATATAGTTTATTTGTGGCATCTGTTAAAGAAACTAGGTTTATCAATGATATGCAGTTAATTTTGGGTTTGGTCTGCCATACAAGAAATTACATTTTTTGGTGATTGCTTTTCTCTCATCTTGAGCATGAATACATTTACTAAAAATACAAAAAAATCCCTTAAAAGCTTCATTGTGGTTTGTTTAGAAATAATTATAAAAGTAATAAAATTTTTATATATTTAGTAAGTTTCTTTTAACTATGCCTACTGTTATACCTACATTGAACAAGTTGTATTGTGGGCCTTCTGAATTTTACGTTAAATTGTTTCACTTCTGCAAATTCTAGTTATGTACATCTAAAAATATTGGTATAGCTGTACCATAGAGCCAGCCCAATTGGTTTTAATACTACAACTATCCATTCATGTCAGAGAAAATCTTTCACAGCAATACCTCAGTCGGTATTTGAAGGGCAAAATCAGGAGTGGGTCAAAAAAAAAAGATTTACAATTTTTTTTGGGGAAAAAAAAAAAAAAGTTTTTTGTGCCAACGCTAGGGGTAATTTAACGGTAATAAGTAAAGAATTCTATTGATTCTTTTGGATAGGTCAATATATAACATTTTTGAGGGTCAGACTTCCTGTCACCCCAACCAGATGATCCCAGTTGCGTGGGAGCTGATGTGTCATAACCTGGCATGGTCGCTACACAGTGGACAGAGTCAGCCGCTTCAGGTGACTAAGGAAACCCTAACCCTACTCAGGATGATCTTGTTGACCTCTTTAGGATAGGTTATTAATATCAAAAGTCAAAAAACCTTGTAGTTGCTTGTGAAACCTTGAAACTAGGAGCAGTAAGTCCTGGACTGGATTTCTGTAGAATTAAAAACAAATACTCAGAACCACTTCGAATTATGCAAAGGAACTTGGGGAATTAAAAAAAAAATTATTACAGAGGATTTTGGATGGCTCAGGTGAGAATTAGAAAAGTGAAATTTTAACAAGCAAGATTATACAAAACTACACAAATGTAACCATAAAATATTAAAGGTACAAGTAGCGTAATAATGATACAGAGGAATGACTACAGGACTGTAGATAAGATAAATTGCTAAACCAGAGATTAGTCACTATATGCTACTTATTTTAATGTTCTGTTGAGTCCCAGATCATTTTTGAATGACTTGACATGAACTATAGGAAATCAGCAAACTATGGCTGGTGGGGCCCAAGTGGGAAAAATAGAAATTGGGAAGCTGTGTTTTACAACATATGTGGAAAATCTGAGGTAATATTGATCTTCAGGTAAAAGTTGTCAGATTTTAATTATGAAAACATCATTTCGATCATTCACCAATAGCCAGGAGAGCTGGGAAGAGTACTGAGTAAGGGAATGGTTCGCTTTAAATACCACGACAACAATAACTGGAATGAAATCTGGAACTATCTGCCACGTGATACTGTAATTATGGAGGTCTCTCTCTTAACATGCCATTACAAGCTAACAGTACTAAAGCTTCATTTGGTAAAATACTATCACTTATAATTTACAGGACTATTTGGACGAGGTCACATGATTGAGAATTTCCTTACAAATCTTCGGTCCCCTGGCCTGTAAATGTATAATTTACATGGAACTGTAGTACAGCAATGTGAATACAGCCTAGTTCTTTTTGGGTTTGTAAATTGCTTGAAGGAACGATGAAAACTTACCAAAAAAGCCCTCCCCAGTTGGGTAATGTGTTGGTCTAGGTGCCCTCACCTTTTGAAGATTTAAAACAGTCGACAACTGTTATTTTTTTTTCCTAAAACCAATGGGGAATGCTTTGCTTGAGTACAGTGTATGGAGGTTACACATTTACAGTATGACAGCTAGTCATATAGAATTAAATCAGATACCCAAAACAGGTCTATCATGTATTTCTTGCTAGTTTCCCTTGGGACCTATTCATACACTGGATGCACTTTAGTTCACACAATTATGATATATATGCCCATTTATAATCTCTAACCTGGTCACTACCCCTGAGGAAGCCACGATCAGTGGTGACAGCCACAAAACACAGGTATTTTGCCACTGTATTCATATAGCACTTCATTAGGGTGTATTTCTTGCTCTATTTACATGATCATTATGTCATTGACTTGTGTGTGGTTATATTTTGTACACCTATGGTGTAGGTAGATACACAATGGCACCCATGACATACATTGTGTTTCCAGGGAAGTTTTGGAGGACGGAATGGTCCATCATAACTTCAGCATGTCTGTTTTCGTTAAGTGGGTTGTACTTTTTAAGTGCTTTTAGATTTCTGTGCTAGAAATTCTTGTAGCAAAAATTGAGACACATTTTTATAGATAATTGTCTAAGTAGTTTCATTTACCCACCTCGTGTTAATGTGTAGCTTCACTGGCAGTTACAGTGGGATCAGAGCAGTGTAATACAGCCCTGTTTCAATCTCGTGAATGCTCTGTGCAGCGCCTAAGATCATGACAACTGATATATCAATTATGTGGGAACAGGAGCCTGCTCATGACAGATGAGTCATGGGGTGTTAAGGGGTTAAAAGAAAAGGCTCTATTTGTATCACTTTTTTTAAATAAATTTAAATGAATGCAAGTCATTTTTAACTTTTAGTTAACTTATATCCTCAATGTTATGTGTTTTAGGGGTGTGCAATCCATAGACCTCAGAAGTGACATCTGTCATACTGCACTACTATATTTTTATTTATTTTTTTTTAACCACACACTAGGTTAACAACAAGTGTCACCAAACTGTATATATACACATGCATACAACATATGACTAGGTCCTTCAGTAGTACAATGGACCCATCATCGTAACTGCTCCCTGCAATGATGAGACTAATCTGAGAACCCACCCACACAGACTGTATATTGTGAATGCTCTAGAATGAAAACTAAAATATTTCAACCAGATTTCAGTGTACAGATACTGATATTTTAATAAAGTTACAAAATTTTAAAAAAGAAGTTTTCTTAACTATATGGTGGTATGGTGTTTGTAGGTTACAAGTTATCTTTTATGCAGCATTTCATAATTTGAGATCTTGATACCTATTGTACATGTGGGAGCAGATAATGATCATTTTACTTCAATAAAGAAAATCTGGATTTATTTGCCAGTTTCAGAGTATACAGGGGTGCTTAGGTTGAGTTCACTCTTCTGTAGAAGTATTAATGTTTTAGTGACACATTTCTTCAGCGTGGTGCATTACACGTACTAGACACATGGACGGTTATACCATTATTAGATGTCAGTCATTGGAGGATTATGAATGGATGCTACAAATATTGAAAGGTTGATACATTCTTGCAAAGAGAGGACCTGCAATTGGCCATATTGGCTAGAAAATGTTTATCTCAGGATTTAATGAGCAGGCTGCTACTGGGAGGGCTGTCTGGGAACTATTGTGGGCGTGAGCGCCATTCCCTCCTTGAGTTGCAGTTTGGACTAAGGCCCCTTTAAAATTTTATAATGGCAATGGGTATGCAAACATTTTGCCTTTATTAAGCTTTGTATTAGACTTCAGGCTGTCTTCACTATCCGTGTACATCTCAGTATTAGATTCTCTAAATTACTTGCTTGATTCACATATATGCTAAGAGTTGCCATATAGCTTATATATCTATCATTTATTTTAGGCCTTTGTAATAATTCTTTCTAGGCATCATTTTAGTGTAAGTTTTTGGTATTTCACCTGTATATTTCTACTATTTTTTGTTATAACTCTTTGTTGGTACTTGAAGTCTTTTACTTAACTCTGATTTTCATTTATACTGTATTATTGTTTAAAGTACCACAGAGTATAAAACATTTTTTGGATCAGTTGGTGATTTATCTATCCAGCCTTTGGTCTTAACCTCTGTAGTGTTCTGTCCAGTTGGTGACATTTGTGGGCCTCTTTCTGCGATGAATTAGGAGGACAATGTTTGGTATCAGATGCTGGGTTTTCAGCGTATTTGTTTTGTAACCTCTCATTGTATTTGTATGCAATATTTATCTTATATGCGTGTACTTTAAATTAATAAAATTTGATATATTTTTACTATACGAGATGTCGCCATCACTTTTTTGAGGGTATATGTACCTTTAGTTTATGGGACTGCAATCTTTATTGTTTAAAGGAGAATTTTTCCTGGTTTTGTGGAAACTGTTGACCAACAAAGGAAAATAGGCTGTATTATATGGGCAGATGATTGGGCCAATTACCATGCAATATTTGATATATTTGTGTCAAAGTCAAAAGTGTTGTAGGTTTGAGACCTTATAGGCTAACCAGAAAAATGACATTTACCAGGAAAAAAAAAAAATATAAGTTTGTAGGAACTTGTAGAGATCCCCCTTCAAAATCAGCAAATGCTTGTTTGCCAGGGGATCGATTCTTTCATTAAAAAAAAAATTATATATATAAAGTGATTAATATGATTTCATTGCAGCATTTGCAAACAAACAAAACCATATGGTGGAAATACCATCACATTAACATGGTACATTGTCACTTTGTATCCACACCAAGGTAATGCCAGACAGAACAGTCTGCAGGGACATTCAGCAGCATTTCCATTGCAAAAATGAGTGAATCACTTTACATTACCCTCTTATTGAACCTACCTTGAAGAGCCAGGGTGATCAAACTTTAGAGATTTTGGCTTTATCTATTGAGGTACCACAATTTTTGAGCTGTTTATTCATTTTTAGATTAAAGAAGAAAAAAAATTTTTTTCCATGGAAATTCAGTTTCAAATGATTTTAAGCTTAAAGTTTGCAAATCTATACCAAAGTGAATTAGATCGATATGGAAATGGTTTGTGTTTTTGCAATTCTTCTCTAATCAAATTATTTTTTTAATGTGTATATTTTGCTATCTATGTTTCCCAAGAGATCATAAGAGACTTTATTTAGCATTTTTCCCACTTATAGGAACCCGGTTACTGCCTACAGTGACAGGTCACTAGCACAGCTGATCTGCAGCTTTCTCTATTCACTCTATGGCCTGCAAAGGAGAAGACAGAAGTCATTATAAACAGTTGTGTCTTATAAACCACTTCTGTCTTCAAGTCCCCTGTTGCCTTAGCAGGATCTTTAACCCCATGCCATATAGGATTTAGGACCATGTCAACATTAGCTTTTATGTTTTTATCGCATTTTACTGTCACGTTTCACTGACATAACCATATGTGGGCTTCATTATTGCTGGACAAAATGTATTTCACACTGGCTCCTTTTATTATTCTGAATAAACAAAACTCAGAATGGGGCAATTTTTTTTTTTTTGTTTATTTTTAATCTTTACTCCATTCACCATGTGGTAAATGTGACAGGGTCAGTGCAGTCACACTAATTCCAAACTTGTATAGCTTTTAGGTTTTAATATTTTAAAAAAAGTTTTAAAACAAAAAAAAAAAAATCTCTAAATTCTCAACTTTTTTTTTTACTATACTTTCACATACAGAGCTGTATAAGGGTTTCTTTTGTGGGACAACTTTTTTTTTTTATAACAGGGGCACAATTCAGTGGGTTTAATGTAGATTCACTTACTTTTTTCTAAAGACCACCTATAACTGTTTTTGGCTCATGCAAAAGAACTGTGTTGCTTTATCACTATAAAGCCTACAACGTAACCAGTTACAATACTGTATCGCCAAAATAATTCAAGTTTACAATTTACATACTGCAGTCAGTGCCACCCAATGACAGACCTAAACCCTGGGCACTCCTCACCCAATTGTCTTTCACACTCTGCACATATATATTATATTAGTACCAAGCTGGCTCAGGATAGCATCACATGGGCAGCTAGAGGCATTACATCTCTGCCTGTGTTTTTTTTTTTGGGAGGGGGGGGTAGAAGCATTGTAGCTTCTTCCTTCTCTATATATACTACTAAATAACCTAAGAAACTATAGGTACGCAGTCAGAAGCTGCACTGTCTGTAGCAGCTGTGACAAGAGCGGCCTTGGCAGTAAGTGAATGTGTGGAGAGCCCATGTGGAACAGTCCAAGTATACAAGAAGCTGTGATGTGACTTTAAATCATATGGTTTTTTTAATTGAAGACACAATCCTCATCTATTTTACAGTGTTCTTGCAAAAAACACAAGTACACAGAGAAAATGCAAAAAGTACGTGCTCAAAAATAAAAAAACTGAAAAATAAAGATACTCTATACCCATCCACACCAAATGACTGATCATTAACTGGTCACATTATATGGAGAATGAAAAATTCACAGACAACTATGACTCCCAACTAACTTTTTCTTCACCAAAAGATGCACAAATACCATTAAAAAAAAAAAACAAACAAACACCCCTCTATACTACACAGTGCACAACATGGTACAGTTCTGAGACTGTGGCTCCAGCAAACAGCTGATGAGTTGGGGATGCCAGGAGTCAGCCCCTGCTAATCTATCGATGACCTACCCAGAGTTACTGATATATAGCTAAGACAACCCCTGTAACTACATTGTAATCAGAGAATTGCAAAGTAAATCAGTATAAAGAGCAGAGACCCCTCCTGTCCAAGACTATGTATAAAGCTCAAATTCATACCTTAGACTAGGGCCATAGTAAAATGGTTGACACTTGCCATTAGACATGCACTTGACAGCATTGAAGAGCTACCAACATATCCAAATATCTGGTGTTAGGACAATCTGCAAAAAGCAAGTCACTGCACAGAACAGACATTGCATGCATGAGCAATGAATGCTAGAAGCACTGGCCTATAATACAGGATGCAACGCAACAAGAACCAGAGCAAGATAAGTAATGCTGTGTATTTACACATGATCTATACCTGTAAAATGGTACACATGTACTCATGAAAAAAGACATGCAACTACATATAGTCTTCATTCTAGCCATTATAGAGTAAATATACTGAAAATATAAGAAAAAATAAACCTACTACAAACTAAGAGCAGAATTACTAATCCTGTCCCATACCTAGACCTGATGCACATAACGTCTTTTTCGAATGAGATACAAAGAGTATATAAAACACTAAGTGTGGTATAAGGCATGTATGCCACATGCTAAGCCAGAATTCTGGATCACTAATGCAAATAAATCTGCCCACTGTTATTATTGGTTACCATGAAATCGTGGCAAAATGTTAGTTTTTAAAAAGCGCGCCATTTCCTTTAATTTTTCAGAAATTGCAGCAGTAAAACTAGGAGCTACTACTTTATGGACCTACCTAGGCTAGCATTTTGCTCATGACACACATACTACATAATGCAGACATGGACTAAGGTCCAACACGGACATTATGAGTTCCACTATCCCCCTCCTGACTTTGCCCTGAGTCCTCTTCTACTCTTTCCTCACATCTGGTTTTCCCAAGACAGTTTGTGACTACCTCCGTTTCCTCCATCTTGGTGATTCTTAGATACACAACACAGTCCCCTCGCCTACACAGCACGGCCACCATTAAAACCCCATGAGGCTTACTTCAGGTTAAAGGATTGTCTCTCACTCCTTTTAGATCTGCTCCTGCAAGGCCAGCACTTTTCTATTCTTATTCTAAAGTTATGATTTTTTTTTTTTTTATACTGGTCAATGAAAACAGAAACCACCACATGTAGGTTGACGTTTCTTTGGGCAAAATGAAGGACATGAAAGAGCATTACCTGACACTTAGATTATCAGATCTGAACCAAGTCACTCTTCTCCCAGCATATCCCGCTTAGATAGATTTTCTTTGTTACCTTTTCACAGGAGTGAATCTGACATGTCCAAGGCATTGAAGACCACCGACATTTTACTGGCTTATAAATATTCACATGTGATCACAGCATTAAAAGGAGTGCAGAGCTTTTCTTACCAATATCCTGTCACCAGCAGGTGTATACAGCTATACAAAATGGCAAGTGTCAAAGCAGAAATTGGTAACATTTATACATCTGAAAATGAACCTTCACCACAGTTTAAGAGGTATTATAATACCATCACCCTCTGGCAAATATTTCTAAGACTGATGCTGTTGGTACTTCTCAAGACGAGACATTTGTACACGCCTGTCTAAAGGTGCCCATGCACCCTTTGCTGGCCATCCTCCTGAACTTTTTCCTGATGCATGCTTGCACATGCCTATACATGAGGAAGGGAGAGCAAGTTGCTTCTCTGCCAGGGAAACAAAGAATTAGCATGATAAACCCTTCTCGCTCTGCGCCGTACTATTACATTGTGCTGAGCATATACTTAAAGGGGTATTCCCATGAACATAATCATATCTATATTTGTAGATAATTAAAAGTTAAACAATTTTGCAAATATAAGTAGTTAAAAATTCTGCAGAGTTTTAAAGATTTTCTCTAACAATCATAGTGGCGACAGTTTGTTGTCTTTATCGGTTGCCAATGTATACAACCAAAGTATGCAGAAACTTTCTATGGTGTGGAACTTGTCAGGAAAGTAGCAATGATTTTCTTATTGTAGCCGGGTTATCAGGCAGGAACACTACAGGTATCAGAAGATATCCCGGCCACAGTAAGAAAATCATGGCTGATTTTCTGACCTTAGAAAGGTCCTGCATTCATGGTCGTATCCACTGGCAACCGATCAAGACAACACTTGTGACCACAAGATATTTAGAGGAAATCTTTAAGACTCTGCAAAATGTTTAATTACTTATATTTGCAAAAATGTTTAACTTTTAATTATCTACAAATGTAAAAATGGTTATGTATGTGGGAATACCCCTTTAACGTTCAGCACCGTTATAATATGCGCTGCCACAGCCTCCTGACTGCCTATGCACACTTCCCATAGGGAACCTACGTACAATTATATCTATATCCATCTCTATTTTGGTCATTTTGCTTTCCCCAAAAAACAGCAATAAAAAGTTAAAGTTTAACAGTTCACATTGGCATATGGTAAAATTAGATATTTTTCAGTGTGCTCCATGCTCAAAAATGAGATGAAACCTCTCAAAAAAAATAAAACACACCCCCCTTATTGAGACCAAGTTTTTGTAACAGATTTTCAGTTATACCACATATACATAAGGACCACAATCTGAGAAGACCACAAGCACAGTACACTGAACAGAAGCCAATATACTGCGGACACCAAGAGTCTCCATATGACAGGTCTGCTCTGCCGTGCACTAGGACATTGACTACAGTAAAGAGTTGTCAGAAATATACCTCATTTATAAATATGCAGTTTTGTCAAAAGAATTTAGCAGTTTGTAATTCCCAAAAAGGATTCCAGACACCAATATGCATTGCATACACCTTTGTTACATCAGTTATCACTGCACACCCTATGACATTGCACCATTTTGTTAACTGTTTATATAGTTCTCAACTTCTTTACTGAGCTGAGATATAATGCCATTTGGCATTCAATATATTTGGATCACTGGGGGTGGCAGGAGTTTGGCCCCCACTGATGTGGCACCGATGACCAATTCTGAAGACAGAGCATTAATATTGCAGTACTGAAAACCACATTATGTACCCAAACAGGTTAATGCTGTGCTAGAATGTCACTATAGATGGTTCACTTTGGATCAATGTAGATCTTCTGAAAAAGGAACCTGTCAGGTCTATCTGGGATCCTAAACCATGCACAGGTCCTTATGTATTGGCTGTTTATTGTCCCAAATAGCCTTACTGTAACACTGTCCATGCCAAACGTGTTATAAAAAAAAAAAATAGATACCATTTATACTTCCCTCAGATATGTAGAAATGAGACAACGTTCTTTTCTTGTATACATGTTCAGTCCCACTTTGAGCTGCTCTTCAATGCCAATGCAGAACTTCTATCCTGCAGCAGCATAGCTCAGACAGCCCGCAGTGCTACATCAGAGGTGACCAGCACTATGGTAATGTGACTTGTAAGGAATTTATTCTATTGTACCATTTATTTATTGTATCGTACCAAGGAGATCCTATAGCTTATAAAACAGCAGTGAGCTGCCAAGCTAAGAGTTTATACAACAAATCCAAAATGTTAAACAATGGATGACACAGATGACAAAGCAACGACTGTAGCATTTGTAAACTAACCCCTTCCGGCTGCAGTAATACATCTCATTTTAATGTCCGCATTGCAGCTGCAGTTATCTGACCTCTTGTGGTTTTATGAACTGATCTTTTATACAACACAAAAGTGCAATGTAATGAAGTAATATAATATCATTAACACTAAAATATTCCTCCTCTAGTAAAGCCACCTGAGGCTCGGTTCACATCTGCGCTTGTACTCCGTACAGGGATTCCGTTCCCCTCTACGCATGAAAAATGTGGAGAGAAAAGCGCTGCAAGTGCAAGCAGATTAGGTTTCCGTTCGGGGGGTCCCCAAGCAGACCCCCCGGAACAGAAACCAGAGCACAGATGTGAGCCTAGCCTGAGACATTTCTGCCATTTTTGGATTTGAGTACCCCCTCTAAGTCTTGTATCCTTCATTTAAAGAATAAAACTTTTTGCAACTTGATTTTCTGGCAGTATTTGTGTCATTATTGTAATACACTTTACATATGTTGGCTCCTTCCTGTGAAGCCCTGCATTTCTTTATTCAGAGCTGTACACTGCTTCTCAGTGTATGGGCCTGTATGTAATAGTGAAGGTGTGTGCAGTATGCAGCCGCATATCCCGACTGTTTTCAACCATTGACATCTCTGAAAATACCAGAAACAAGTTTCTACATTATAACCATTTCATTACAAACAGGCCCACACACTGTACATGGAGAAGCAATGTACAGCTTTTAATAGGAAATCTAGGATAATAAAGAAATACAGGATTTCACTGAAAGACAAAATCTGTTAACACATTACAAAACTTATCTTTAACAAAGTAAATCTCAGATTTTCAATACTGGCATTTTGCATTTTAAAAATACCATCACCTTGGCAAAGCTACAAACCCTGTTTTGGTTCCTGATAATGTACTAGTATGATGACTATTCAGCTCTCCTATCAGCTTAACCAGCAAAGAATGTCCTTTTAGACAACAGGTGCCATGAATGAATACAGTGGATTTCTTATTACGGGTATGCTCTATTGATTTGAGGAATACCCCCCCCCCCCCAGCAGTGATAGAGACTTCTAGTTCGCAATACATGCAGATGAACAGCAGGGTATCACTTCTGACAGGAGCTAGAGGAGGCACATTCAGCATGTCTCTCATACAGAGGACTTTGGTCTTTTAGCTAGTATTAGTCATCTAACAAATAAGAATAGACACACAAGGGTAAAGGTCACGTGGCAGAAAAAAAAATTAGGCAGTTTTCCCAAGCAGATTTTGAAGGTCAATACCTGTAACACCCATTACACAGTTTTTGGTGCTGATGACTTTTTATAAAGGATTTTAAGTGCTCATTTTGCCTACAGATAAAGCATGAAATCTCCAAACGGTTGAAAAACTCCTGCAGGAGGCAGATTCAGGCCTCAAAATAAGCACCAAAAAACCTAAAGACATACCTTCATACAAGCAATACTGTAACACACTGGCTGAGATTTAGTAGAATGTCTTACCAAATATATGCACTACCATCCTGCCCCAAGAAGGGTTCTGAAGCAATCCAGATGGCTCATGACCCTAAATGAGTTTCTATGCATCACATATTTGACATGAAAGTTAGAGGACCCGTCTGCTCTCCTGACTTACCTATTTTAATAACGGTTTTCTCCATGAAACAATTCTGCAGGATTTTTCTCAGATGGGCCTGTGTTCCTGCACACACTGAAATCAATATCTGCAGTGTAGACTGTGCAGGGACACAACCCATTGCTAAAGAGCACACTTTACCCATAAATTTCTAGGAGGAGCAATAGAGGAAAAAGCACAACAGATCTAAAAATCCAGAATCAAATTTCATAGGGGACAAAAGTTACTAAGACAAGAGAGCTGACAGGTCTACTTTAAAAGGTATCTCATACCACATACAAAATAATGGCACTTACCAAATCCATTCCAAAAAGCCAAGACTACATAAAACAGTAACAATAACTCAATTGAAACAAGCTGGATTTCAAATCAAGAGCTGCGCTTTATTAATAAAAAATAAATAAATGTAAAATTAGTCAAAAAATTACATTGGGGTAAACTCCTGAGAGTACAGTTTGTAGCATCCTCATGTAAATTGCTGTGTAAAAGTAACAAAACACTTAGCACTTACTGTTACAATAGTACTCAAAGACACACTCCATATTACAGGCGCGAAAAAGTGCATATTACCTGGTACTATAACGTACCCCAACATTACACCAACCACTGTAGAAACAAATACTCCTCAGAACAAACAAGACATGATGCTGGACTTTCTTTAGAAAGAGGTATCGGGGATTATGGAGTCCAGATGGGTTGTTGCATTCACTTTGGAGCACTTTACAGTGCGACTAGGATTGATATATTAAGTCTTAAGAGCATCCATAGAAGTTTGTTTTTAATGTTTGTGGTGGTTTATGCTGGTGTAACCATTAAATATCTGTAACAAGACTGTATAGAATGTAACAGTAATGAGTTTCCAAGTGCGATGCATTTATGCGCATGTTTGATGAATAAGGTATTAATTGATAATTTGTTCCATTATTTTAGTTAACCTTTTAAGCGGCTGTATCAAAGCTCACTTTATGCTGTATTAAGGTTTTATATTGTGCAAAAACCTACATTTTATGGGTATTAAGTAATGTGAGGTTGACCTGGAATGATTTTATAGCGGTGTGTTTATGCAGGGAGAAGCAAAACTCCTGGCTGTAGAGAAGTCCTCAAGGTAAGTGAATAAAGCTCAAGCCTGATGTAACTGGTCCAATGTGTTCCAGGGGTATCTGTAGCTTGGGTGAAGCTTTTCATGCTTTCCTGTCATTGCTGCTTGTAGGTTTTCCATCTTTTTAGTAGTAGTTGTAATTGTTTTATTATGATGTGTGTAGTTTTATGTTAGGAGTTTTATCATTTGATACCTCATTCAGCAAATATACCCTTTACATTGGTTTATAGCATGGCTAGTTCCCCAGTAAATACACGCAGACACTAATAGACCTCACCAATGAGATCTAGAATTAACCACAGGAGGCAAATGGGAATCAAAGCGCTCAACAAATACAAAGCACAGATTTGGAAAACATACGTACAAACTCCGTGCTCATCTGGCACGCTAAAGCTATAGGCGCATCACATAGGTACCGCACATTACATTTAAGATTAGCTGGTTCATCCACAAACTGCATATAAAGGCAACATATACAAAAGACGACGATTTTTTTCCCCCCCAATACAAAGTGGTCAGATATGCATTCTCAGCCATATATAAAAAAAATATTTAGGATACGGATTTCTTTGCCATGAGAGTTCTTGACTTGGATAGCGGTATTGCTTCTACACAACAGTTCTTAACTGGATAGCTTCTCATCAACGTGCAAACCAAGTTATAAGTTCAGATGCTTAAGGGACCCTTATAGGGCTTAGGCATATAAGGGACCGCACTAGAAACTTATCTTTATTTGGGGGGGATAGGGCATATGATGATGGGTAGGAAGCAAGGAGTCCTTCCGAGTGGAAAGTAGCAACGGTACTTGGGATTGCAGAATACCACCAGAATATGTGGGGAAGACCACTTGCTCACAAGATAGCAACCCATGCTCCTAAGAAATGGGTAACATTCTAGATGCTCATCTTTATTAGGGGCCCCAAGGCTAGGACATGTGATGATGGGATCAGCAGGAACCAAGGAATCCTTCCACTGACTGGACAATGGGACTTTAGGATGTAGAAACCACTGGCACATGTAGGGAACACCTCTGGCTCACAAGGTAAGGAACCAAGCTCCTAACGGTACACTGGGCTGTCGTACATCACAGGCTAAGGTAAGCCTCATCTAAGGATCCACTGTAGCTCTTGGCAGGACCACGTAGTGCTTGACATGTGGGAGTGTTCTGTAAAGAATCTAAAAATAGCCATTTATATCCCCTCCCCAACCCCCACCCACAGTGAATGGGCGTACACAACCTTCATCATTCAGCTAGCTACTACCCAGAGGGAGTGTCAAACTGCAGACGTTGCCCCACCCCCATTTAGATCGGGTCCTAACTACAGAATCGACGGCTCTATTCAGACGATCGTGATCCAGAACAGCAATGCAATATTTTTTCATTGCCGTTTTGCATCCATGGAACACCCATCTTTACAGATTCCAGAGAGATCCGTGAAAACAGGCAAAAAAAAAAAAAAAACCATGACAAGAATTTCCTATTTTCTTTACCTGGTAATGTGAACAGCACAATTGAAATTATTTTAATGTAGCCGTCACAGCTATGAATTTAGTTTTTACATATAATATAATTCGTGTGAATAGAGCCTAAAGTGTTAACCCTCATAGATACCAAAACCATTATATACCATTATCAGATGTATAAGCCGCCTTTAGAAAATAAGTTGAACTTTTTAATTTACAGAATTGCTGACGGAGCTTAATTTTTTCAGCTTATGACGTCATATAGTTCATTACACCTGGAAAATAAAATTAGAAAAAAAAACTCAATGTCCTCCACCCCTCCCCCCACCCAGAGTGCTCACCTAACTGCTGGTAGATGCATACGCTGCCACCTAGTGTTTGCATTTAGCCACACATTCACAAGCCACAGCCACACCCTTTACAACTGACTATACACCTGTATCCTGACAGCACGTCTGTCTGGGCTTCTAGGCGGGGCTGCAGAGCACATCATTATGTTCTTCCCTACTGTAGGCTCATGTTCACACTTCTGTGGATTATCTTCTCTTGGACAGATCCTATGGATCATAAAAGGACCACACACACATGTAGAATGTCCCGACTACAGACCACAGTGCCCCATTCCACCCACATATCAAACCTTACACTGTTTCCAATTGTGAAACTACAACACCCAGCATGGAAAATCGATTTCATAAGCACCAACTTTAAATAAAGCATGCTGAGAGTTGTAGTCGCCTAACAGCTGACGGTCCTATTACACTTAGGCTTCAGGTACTCGCTTAGAACTTGCGCTAAAATCCTTATAAAGGCTCCTATAAGAATCTATCCCCGGCACATACTCACCACTGAAGGCGCCTATATACATACCCTGCGTCTTCTTAAATAGAACCGCACCTCCCCCAACGCCGTCTTCTTCTCTTCATTCTTCAACCAGCTGCCCGACCCGCCTGCGTAATGACGGATCTCTTTCACCAGCGTCTTCTTATATAGACTCACAAGACCTAACACGGCTGTGCCGCAAGAATGCTTCCGCCAAGTATGAAAAAAATAGTCCCCGACTACGCCATCTATTTACCGCGTTCTTACCGTTCGGAACCGCTATGGGAGGCGATAACCTATGACTGAACTGTCTCCTACACACAATGCGAAACGAAATGATCGGACTTGCGCGTTTACTAAATGAGGAAAAAGTGGAATTTTCCAAAGTTGCTCGAACATTCCCTACGCGCATGCGCAGCTATTCTCTGACAAAGTTTTAAACACCTAGTTAGATTAGAATTATGATATTTTTTACGTAAAACAAAGGCTAATAAGGAAAATTATATTTACAGTAAGAGACTTTAATAAAGTTAAAGGAAAGGCTGCGGAGAGTAAATGGCCGGGTGTACTTTACTGCGCGGAAGAATACAGAACGAAAACAATTATTGGCGGAGGAATTTCGCTTCGCATTACCTCATCTGTGCTGTAAATTATGAGGAGGGCGGATGGATATTTACTGGGGCTGTATATAGATCTGGCAAAAACCGGTCAGAACTGGTTCTTACTCACATATGAATAATAGACGAGGGAAGTTTCTAGCTAAAATAATAACAATACATAAGGACTGTGACGTTCTGTGAGAGAAAATTCTAGTAAAATCTAGATTAATATAACATATTAAAGACTAATGTAATATAAAAAGGAAGTGATGAGGAAGGATAAAAATGACTGGTCAAAATTGATCTTTTAGGCTACATTCACATTTGTGTGGTGTCTCTGTCACTGTGTCCATCAGAAATTGGTGGCCGAAAAAAGTCCCGCAAGCTCAACTTTTTCATCTGGTAATTTAAGTAAAAAAAAAAAAAAACTGCTTGCGGACCCCATTATAGTCAATGGGGTTCCTCAGGATCCATTACTGTCTGTTATTCCTGTTCTTCTGGTAAGAAGGACGGATAGGACAGCACAAATATGAGTTAGCATAAGCCTGCAGCTTTCACCCTTTTAATAATCTTATCCTCCATTCCGCTAAGGTGGCTTGTTGCACTGTCAAGTTTGCAGCGGCTAAGGGTGGGTTCACACCTGCGCTTGAGTCCGTCCACTGCCAATCTGAGTGAAAATCTTGGGGAACGGGATTGGCATCGAATACCGACAGGTTAATGACGCATTGGTTAAAAACCCATTCATTTGAATGGGTTTTTAAAGCAATGCGCGGGTGTGCGCTTACACCCTCTGCGCTGCGAATCCTTTTTTTTCGTTGGAAACAAAGTCGGACATGTAGGACTTCGTGACCGACGAAAAAAAACGGCTTCGCAGCACAGAGGGTGTAAGCGCACACCCGCACATTGCTTTAAAATCCCATTCAAATGAATGGGTTTTTAACCAATGCGTCGCTAACCTGCCGTTATCCGATGCCAATCCCATTCCCCGAGATTTTCACTCGGATAGGCAGCTGACGGACTCAAGCGCAGGTGTGAACCCACCCTAAGGCTCTATTCATACTAACGTGAAAAACAACTATTTTTTTGAATTGCTGTCACAATTATTGGACCATTTACGTGTCCATGTTTTTTGACATATCCTATTTTTACCCATTTTCACAGATCACTGAATTGACTTAAATCTATGAGGGATCATAATAATAATAATAATAATAATAGTCTTTTAATAGTCCCACAATGGGGAAATTCAGTGTGTTACAGCAGCAAAGATAAGCAGATACAAATACAAATACAACATGTACAGGAATGTTCCAAGGTGAGAGGCATTACATTAATAGCCGACAGACAGATAGGACGTAGCAGAGGAGGGGGGGGGATTTAACATCAGTGAAATCAGGTGCCCCATGGAGACAATCGGCCATGAAAAACAGACTTTTTTTTCTATCACAGTTGTCTAAATAAAGTATAATCTGCGATTGCTGCCCGTGTGGCCTCGGCCTTATAGTTGGGAGCGATAGTATCAATGGGAGTTGGTCTTCCTATTATAATCTTTTCATTTTCATTATGCCACCAATTTCTTATTTAGCTCTCTGTAAAAAAAAGTATAGGGGCCCCTTTATCAGAGAAAACAAGCTAGCATTGTTCTGTTAGGGAAATACAATTCTTCATAAATGTGCCCATTATTGCCAAATAATACTAACCTCAACATGAAGATTATTAAGAAATGTCAAATTAACCTAAAATCTGCTGTACACTGTAATCCCTATGGGACAGTCTGTATGGAAGAGGATTGAACTCCTAGCATTATAGATAGAGTTAGGTCCAGAAATATTTGGACACTGACACAATCCTCATGATTTGGGTTCTACATGTCACCACATTGGATTTGAAATGAAACAACTGAGATGCAATTGCAGGGCCTACTTTCAGGTTTGATGCAAGGGGTTGAATAAAAGTATCCTTTATGAGCCATTCCAAGCCTTCTCCATACTTTCTTCTTCCCATCATTCTGGTATAGGCTGATCTTAGTTTCATCTGTCCAAAATATTCTGTACCAGAACTGGGCTTGCTTCTTTAGATTTTTTTTTTTTTTTTTTGGCAAAGTTTAATCTGGCCTTTCTATTTTTAAGGATGGTTCATGGTTTGCACCTTGTGGTGAACCCTCTGTATTTGCTCTCATGAAGTCTTCGCTTTATGGTAGACTTCGATACTGATACACCTACTTCCTGGAGAGTGTTTTTAACTTGTGTGGATGTTGTGAAGGAGTTTTCTTCACTATGGAATGGATTCTGCAATAGTCCACCACTGTTGTCTTCTGTGGACGTCCAGGCCTTTTTGAGTTTCCAAGCTCACCAGTGCACCCTTTTCTTTTTTTATCAGAATGCATCAGACTGTTGACTTGGCCACTCCTAACATTTCCGCTATCTCTCTGAGATTTTCACTCAGATTTCTTCTGTCTTTTTTTTCAGCCTAATGATGGTCTGTTTCACTGCCATTGAGAGCTCCTTTGACTACATGTTGTGGATTCACAGCAACAGCTTTCAAATGCAAATGCAACACCGGGAATCAACTGCAGACCTTTTACCTGTTTAATTGATGATTCCCATGCAGCCCATTAAGTAGCTTTTGATTAGGTCTAGTCTCCCAGTCTGCCATATTGTCTACAACACTGATTGGGAAATCGGATTGGATACATCCCTTACATACACTCTTTCAGGTGATATTCTCACTATACCCATCTCCTTCATACTTGCACTACATTTGTTATATGGCTTTCTACGTTTTATCTTGCTGCAATATTTCAATAAATATTTTTGAAACTAAATAGCTTTTGAGATAATTGTGCAATTATTTTGGTCCCTTGAAAAAGAGGCAGCTACATATTACAGAGCTGTAATTCCTAAACCCTTCCTCCACTTAGGATGTGAATACCCTCATATTAAAGCTGAGAGTCTGCACTTTAAGCCCATATGGATTATATAACTGTATCTTGAATATGTTTTGGTAAAGTGCTAAAATGCCAAAACTTGTGTCACCGTCCAAATGTTTCTGGACCTAACTGTACGTGTTTATGAAGGTTTTCCTATAGTATTCATATTAGTAAAAGTCTGTTTTGTGGTATAGAAAGTTAGAGAAGTAGACTGCCTTTGTTTTTCATATTCAGTACGTGCTCAGCTTTGCCTCCGCATGTTCTTTTTAATAGATGACTCACTGGAAAATTCCATTCTGGCCGCCTTCCTAACCAGTTCCTCCCTTCCCCCTTCTTGCTGCAGTGAAAAACAAGTTGATCATATTTCAAGCCTTCTTCAAACCCGGATGTTACGCCTTGCAAAGATTAGTCAATATGTTCTTGGTTTAACCCGTTTGTGACCATTTTCTTCTCCGTTTTCATCTACATTTGAAAAGTTGGATTATTATTATCTTTTCTTTTAATGGTATAATAGAAAAGAAATCAATATATATTTTTTTAAATAAAGATATATATATATATATATATATATATATATATATATATACCGGTAGCACTCCGGGCTCTGTCTGAAACTTCCTTATATTGTTTTGTGATTTCTGCTGACTTGCTGACTGCCATACATTTATAACATGCAGTTCATCTATTGTGTAAAGGTGGCCATTCACTTCTGATAGCTATCAGGCTGACAGCTATTCATCCCAACTCCCAATGTTCTGAAGGGGGAGAGCAAAGTAAGCTGCTGTCATGGTTGCCTCTCTAGTGTCAGCTTATCTCCACTAAGAACAAAATGATGGAGAATTTTGCCTGCCTGATCCCTCTCTCTAAACATCTGCTTTCAGAGACAGTCAGAAGGCTCCCTATATACAGTTGTGCTAAAAAGTTTACATACCCTGGCAGATTTTTTTGGCCTTTTTTCAGAGAATATGAATGATAACACAAAAACTTTTTCTCCACTCATGGTTAGTGGTTGGTTGAAGCCATTTATTGTCAAACTTCTGTGTTTTCTCTTTTTAAATCATAATGAAAACCAAAAACATCAAAATGACCCTGTTCAAAAGTTCACATACCCCAGTTCTTAATACCTTGTATTGCCCCATCAATGACAGCTTGAAGTCTTTTGTGGTAGTTGTGGATGAGGCTCTTTATTTTCTCAGATGGTAAAACTGCCCATTCTTCTTGGCAAAAAGTCTCCAGTTCCTGTAAATTCCTGGGCTGTCTTGCATGTCCTGCGCGCTTGAGATCTCCCCAGAGTGGCTCAATGATATTGAGGTCAGGAGACTGAGATGGCCACTCCAGAACCTTCACTTTCTTCTGCTGTAGCCAATGACAGGTCGACTTGGCCTTGTGTTTTGGATCGTTGTCATTTTGGAACATCCAAGTACGTCCCATGCGCAGCTTCCTGGCTGATGAGTGCACATTTGCCTCCAGTATTTGCTGATAACGTGCTGCATTCATCTTTCCTTCAACTTTGACAAACTTTCCTGTGCCTTTGGAGCTCACATATCCCCACATCATCAGTGATCCACCTCCGTGCTTTACAGTAGGAATGGTGTTCCTTTCATAATAGGCCTTGTTGACACCTCTCCAAATGTAACGTTTATGGTTGTGGCCAAAAAGTTCGATTTTTGTCTCATCACTCCAAATTACCTTGTTCCAGAAGTTTTGAGGCTTGTCTCTGTGCTGTTTGGCGTATTGAAGGCGAGATTCTTTGTGGTATTTGTGCAGTAATGGCTTTCTTCTGGCAACTCGACCATGCAGCCCATTTTTCTTCAAGTGCCTCCTTATTGTGCATCTTGAAACAACCACACTGATAGTTTTCAGAGAATCCTGTATTTCAGCTGATGTTATGTATGGGTTTTTCTTTGCATCCTGAACAATTTTCCGGGCAGTTATGGCCAAAATTTTGGTTGGTCTACCTGGCCGTGGCTTGGTTTTTACAGAGCCCCTGAGTTTCCATTTGTTAATCACAGTTTGAACACTGCTGACTTATCAATTCCTTGGATATCTTTTTGTATCCCTTTCCTGTTTTATACAGTTCAACTACCTTTTCCCGTAGATCTGTGGACACTTCTTCTGCTTTCCCCATGACTCACAATCCAGAAATATCAGTGGCTGGAGGAAAGATGCAACAGTCTGTCTGGATCCCAGAAACTCACTCAGCTTTTATGCACACACACTGATTACAAGCAAACAGGTCACAGGTGAGGAGGTTACCTTTAGTAGCCATTCAAACCCCTTTGTGTCAACTTCTGGGAATGTTATCAGGCCAAAATCAACAGGGTATGTGAACTTTTGAACAGGGTCATTTTGATGTTTTTGGTTGTCATTATGATTTAATAAGAGAAAACACAGAAGTTTGACAAGAAATGGCTTCAACCAACCACTAACCATGAGTGGAGAAAAAAATTTTTGTGTTATCATTCATATTCTCTGAAAAAAGGCCAAAAAAAAAACAAAAAATCTGCAGGGTATGTAAACTTTTTAGCACAGCTGTACATGGCTTATCCTCCCCAAAATGAGTGGGTTTGGCCAACATTAAGGCTGAGGCCCACATTGCGGAAACAGCTTTTTTTGGTGCATATTTTGCTGCGTTTTTTTGAAGCCAAAGCCAATAATAGCTAAAAAAGGAATGGGAAATATATAGGAAACACTTATACTTCTACCTACTGCTCATTTCACTCCTGGTTTTGGCTCAAAAAAACGCAGCAAAATCTGCAACTAAAAAAGCCGCGTTTCCGCAACGTGGGGCCTAAGCCTAAAGGGGTTTTCCAGGCTAAAAATATTGATGACCTTTCCTAAGAATAGATCATCAATATCAAATCAGTGATGGTCTAATAATAACAATAACTTTATTTATATAGTGCCGACATATTCCACAGCACTTTACAAATCAGAGGGTACATGAACAGACAGTACTTGACATTACAATGTGACAAAGCATTAACATATCCAACAATAAAAGCGGGGGCCCTGTTCGCAAGAGCTTACAATCTACACCTCACGCTCTTACCGATCAGCTGTTCTCAGCAACCGATACACAGAAAATGGAGGAGAAAGAGAGCACTGTTCTCTGTGTAGTGGCCAAACCACGGTACTGCAGACTATCCAAAACCATATACACTATTCACTGATGTGCTATAACATTAAAACCTAACATGGCAGCTCTTGTGGGGTGTTCCCAGTATGCAGTGGTTAGAACTGTAGCACACATTGCAAAAAAAATGTTTGTGTTGGCTAGCATAGGAATGTATCAGAACGCAAATATATCACAACTTGCTGTGTATGTAGCGGTTTAGTCACAAACAAGTCAGAGTACTCATACTGACCGCTGTCCACTGTCAAAACACCTACACTGGGCATGTCAGCATCAGAACTACTCCATGGAGAAATGGAATAAGAATGACCTTTATATTATGTGGATGGCCAAGTGCGTGTGAGTTCCTTATCTGGGGAAGAGATGGCAACAGGATACATTATGGGAAAAAGGGAAGTTGGCTTTGTTATGTTCTCCTGGGAAACCATAGGTCAGTGGTTGTTACCTTGCCATGCACCAAATGTTTTAAAAGCTGAATATATAATATTAATAATACATTTTATTTATATAGCGCCAACATATTCCGCAGCACTTTACATATTGTAGGGTTCAAGGACAGACAAAAAGAGACATTACAGAGTAATAGTCAATTCACACAATGTGACTGAGGGCCCTGCTCACAAGAGCTTACAATCTATGAGGTAGAGGGGGTGACACAAGAGGTAGCAGGGGCTGCATCGGAGGTAGCATTGCTTGTACAGTGGTCCAGCCATTCTTGTGTTAGAGGTTACTGTCATTACACATAATAAAGCTGTAAGAGCCGTCACCTGTCGTGTCCTTTAACGTGCAGCTGGTGCCTGGACATATAAAGTTACAGTCTGATGCAACATCATATCCTATAGGGTAATGCAGGAGCGTGAACAGAGGAGGGTTTGTTTTAGGGATTCTAACTGTGGAAGGGTTTACATTAGGAATTGTGATAGGCCTGTCTGAAAAGAAGTGTCTTTAGTTTGCGCTTGAAGCTGTAGAAATTGGGAGTTAATCTGATTGTCTGGGGTAGAGAATTCCAGAGAAGTGGTGGAACTCGAGAGAAGTCTTGGATACGAGCGTGGGAGGTTCTGATAATAGAAGATATTAGTCTTAGGTCATTGACTGAATGGAGAGAACAGAGATAGACAGAGATGAGGGAGGAAATGTAGGAAGGTGCAGCATTATGGAGAGCCTTGTGGATGAGGGTGATAAATTTATATTGTATTCTGTATTGAATAGGGAGTCAATGTAGTGACTTGCACAGATCGGAGGCATCGCTGAGCCAGAAGAAGTATGGCAACTACAGACAATCACATACCAATGTAAAATAATTTTTCGGATGTTCTGCCTATCACAAGTGCCAGTTGACAATATAGGACGTGGATTAGTTATGTTTTAATGTTTCTGGAGTATACTCAGAACCATCTTTCATATAATTGTTTGCTCCCATACAGTTTGCATTATTGTTGGCAGCATATCACCTATTTATATGAGAGAAAAAACTCTCATCAAAAAATGAGTTTTTGCTCATTTGTTGTTTGATCAGCGGACATAAACAATTTCAATGGGAACCCACACAGATTTGATATTGAGCCCGGATAACCCCCTTGAATACTGTTGACATGTATCCTCCTCTCCTCTCTCTTATTGTTACTGACCTCAGTGCATATGTCTTATCAGGAATCTTGCTTGGTTACTGCACCTAAACACATTCCCTCCCTTACAGCAAACACTTGTTACAGCTTGTCATATGCTAACAGCAGGATAGTAAACACATCAGCTCAGCTGTGTATACACTATGAGCCTCTAAGCACAAATCGGATATATACAGGAATGAAAACATGGATGTGTCAAAGTGAAATCTTGGTGCCAATAAAATCAGTTTTCAATCCATATGAAAATTAAATGTTCAGTGCACCTGGGGTGTGGATGCGCCTGCCATTTTTTCTGCCTATGGTCACCATCCTGTGCTAACCCCGATGATAAAGACTGACAGGTTCCAATGCGCAGAGATCACTGGTGAAAAGGGGTGCTCTGGCAGACATGGCCATGACTCTATGTATACTAAGTAGCTCATTTGTATATAGATTAAGGCTTTTGTTAAAAAAATTCCAGCTAAGAGTTGATTTTCTGTGCAGCAACATTGCTTTAGGACACAAAAAATGTATGTTCACTATGTCACTAACAACCCCCGCAACAGCAAATAAGTCGTTTAGAAGTTAAAGAGGACCTTTTATGTACTCTGACATTAGCAGTGTTATATACCGCTAGAAAGCTGACAGTGAGTTGAATTGAGCACACTGTTTATCTTTGCCAGTATGTGCCCCAGTTTCAGAGATATTGATGCCATTAGTTTCCCTGCAAATGTCAGAGGGGCTGGCCTTACAGCCGTTCTTCACTTCCCAGCGATGACGCTGTAAGGCCGGCCCCTCAGACAGTGCAGGGATGTTGGTGCCGAAATTTACGGCACCGACATCTCTGACACCGGAGCACATATTGGCAAAGATGACAATGCGTTGAATTCAGCTTTCTACTAGTATTTAACACCGCTAATGTCAGAGGACATGAAAAGTTCACATACCCAAAAAACATACAGAAAACCTCACCACTCCAAACTGTCCAGTTCTAAAAATTGGGTGATAAACGGATGTTTTGGTTTCATCTGGATAAAATCTCACTATGGCCCATATTTACTAAGTTAGATAGTGTAAACTGAAATTTTTTTATCTCAAATTAGATGGTCCATAATGAGGCATTGCCCAAAAATTCCCTTGAGTCGTAAGCACAATAGTAAATTTGACCCTATGTGTCTCTCTACTCCAGCGTATTCATACCTCCCAACCGTCCAGCATTCAGCGGAACCCAAATTTCGGGTCCTGTCCCACTGTCTCAGTCAGCCAAAGATATATCCTGACTTAATCTCATCTGCATCATCATTGTTTACGAGCTGGGAGCTTTGCCGCTCACTTGTCATACTCTTAGTAGTGGTAGTAGTGATTTCCCATCCAAGTCTATGGGACACCGCTACCATACCCATAACCACCACTTCTAAAAGTACGGCAATTAGGTAGCGCAGACACTAACATGTATACAATGGTGGGAGCGGAGTGCTTCATTAACAGCTTATTGGTGGGGGTCTGACGATCTAAAATTGATGGCCATGGCTTGCACGTCCCGAGATGGGTAATGCTGAATTACGCTATGTTCACACTAGAGCTGGGTCTCTGTCGTTCAGGTCTGTTGAATGAGGACCCTGCGAAGGAGTCTTCAATGGAGAGTTCGACGCAACCCAGCCTTAGGGTATTGGAGACTATTTGAATTGGATCTAATATGTATCTTTTGTAGTGGATTATATAACTGTATCTTGAATATGTTTTGGTAAATAGCTAAAATGCCAAAACTTGTGTCACCATCCAATTATTGATGGACCTAACTGTATACGTTATGATGAATGCCCTGAAAGCAAAATCCAAGAACAAGGGTGATTTAGTTTTTTTATTTTGCATTTTCCCACCTTGGAATGCAGCGATTAAAAATTAAAATAATCCTGCTGTGACCATTTCTGATCCTGCCCAACACCTTTAATTATCCTCTAATGTATCACAGTTGGAGTCTTGTACATGCAGATTCTCACTGTGTATTTATGAATATTATTTTACCTGCTGGTTACAGTGGAAAAGTACTAGCACAGCAGGCTCTATAATTTAAAAAGCCCAATACTGTCACCTAGTGGGCTGATGTTTCTTCATTCTTCTTCCTGTTCTGTGTGGGCAACACCTCAATAACAAAGACTGAACACTTAGGCCTGTTTCATGTTAGCAAATGTTTGCCTCCGTATTGCAGCAGTGTCCAGTCCTGACAGCATTATGGATATTAGGATGCTGTGACTTCAGGTCAGTAGACCCGCAGTTGGCCTGGGACATCCGCCATAACGCGAGCTAAAAAAAAAAATTAAAAAAAAAATGTGAAACTGGCCTTTGTGTGTATTTAGATCCTGTGGTTGAATACCTGCCTTTACAATAAATGTATGCAGTTCTGCCATAACTTTACAATGCATTAACCCTTTAAGAGTGTGTTATGAGTGTATGTGTGCACTATGTTTGTTGTGAACCGTATGATGTGTGTCTGCCCTTTATATAGATAATGCACAGTACTACTTCTATTACCCTGTATGTACAGCCAATGCATAGTACAATAGGACTTCTAATGCCATGGATATAGAGAGATTGTACAGTACTACACTTGTCCTGTATATACAGACACTGTACATTGACGCTTCTTTTGTCCTGTATGCTGGGTGTAATTCTCAGTATCTGCTCTTATTCTATATATACGGATGGTGCACAGTACCACTTGTCTAGTCATGTATCATGGGTGTAATGCTCAGTATCTGTTCCTATTCTGTATATATGGATGGTGCACAGTACCACTTCTCTAGTCATGCACCATGGGTGTAATTCTTAGCCCTGAATAAGAGTTGATACTGCCTTTTCACTTTTTGCCTCAGGCAGCAGGAAGGCTAGGTGCAGTCCTGTTTAAGACTCCCATTCTCACACATTGGCATGACAACATTGTTTTATATGGCAATGTATGGTTTCTTCTCTCTTAATCATTTGTTGCAAACTATGTGATTGTTCCTCCCTCAGGTGGGCGGTCTCTGACTTCCTGTCCAAACCTAGTTGAAGAGTGAAGAAATCATTGATTTCTTCTCTCTTCCACTACTTTCAATGGCTAACACGGTACAACATTATACTACTGTCCAAACCTAGGACCGCCTACCTGACAGCAGAACACAAAATTGTGCTGAAAATAACTGCACTGATTGCTCAGGAATGGGTGTTTGGGTAGAGAAAAAATTCCAACCACATCAGAGTCAGTCTAGTGGCACCAATTGAAGGATACAATACGTTGGAGTTGGTGGTGAAAGGTCATTTTAATAGAGCAATGAATTGAGGCATGTTAGATTTATAAAAACAAGTTACAAATATAGATATATATATATATGCTATAATAATGAATGAGTCGTAAAGAGTGCAACAGTAAAGAGCAGTTTATTTCAGCATGTTTTACATGAAAAGCATGAGTACAACTGCAGCTGCATTTCAGTATCAAGGTAAAGTAAATGTTATTTACACATAAAAGACATTAGTTAGTGCAGATCACTCAAATACCTAAATGCATAGGCCAAAATATGGTTGATGATATTCTGGCCTCTACATTCTCAGGTATAGACTCGTACGAAATCCTTTTACTGTTCCAGGAATTAATTTGTGTATGACACAAAAAAGATGAAGGATAACTTGAGTTATATAGTAACACAATTTTACAGCTTGGTCACAGGATGGATGTTTTTTGCTCCACAGATATGAAGGCACTTTCTACCTATAAAAAAAATGAATTGCTAAGTTTCCAGAGTAAGTGCTACCTCCTGGCTACCATGAAGGTCCAGCCCTTTTGGACACAGCAGTGAAATCATCAGGCACACTTGTTAAAGTTCTTAATTTTTGGCTTGGTCCATACAGTGGATACTTAAGGTTCAGTGCTTTAGAAGTCTGTTTGGTCTTTGGCTTTGCAATCTATTGCCGCAAAGGTCAGCTCTGCCCATGTGTCTCCGAAGGCTGCACAGAGGCATATCCGTGCGCAGACTGTCGACTGAAAAATGATGCCGCTCTTTTAGGCTTCACGCGTTTAATTTCAGTACCTGAAAAAGGAAAGAAGTCAAGATCTGTACCAGTATTTTAGTACAGATCCTCTGCTCCATAGCTAAAATAAAGGAGCCCCAGTTATCACAACAAATTTTTACATAGATTCAAAACTACGTCCTACCCCTTAATACACTGAACTCTCCCCTGATAACCTATAAATGTAAGACAACAGCAGTACAGACACACTGCGGCAACCACATACAGCTAAACCTTGCCCTTGTGTAGCTATGAAGGTAATTGTGCGGTCACCACAGGTGCTTATGGTTGTCACATAGTGTGCACTTACCTTTGCCTTCTCGGTCCACAGTCCAAAGCAACACAAGTAACTCCAATAAATTGGAGAATCCAGGGGAATATTTACTCTCAAACTGGGCCAGAATGGCAGCATACATGCTTTGCAGGACATGTATTAAATGTTTAGATACCGGCTTTGCCTTGTCTGACAAGAGGGTGTAGTTTTGAAATGCAACAATGTGCGCAAAAACTGCATCAAAATATTGGCACAAGCAAGTAGATGGTATAAATAAGACTTATACAGACTAAAACAGATTAAAGACAGTGCTGTGGAGATGGTAGGCCAAATCATTGACTACTTCATAAATGGCTGACAGGAGTGGTCAGTCAGAAGCAGTAAAGATCCTCGAATTCATTAAAATGCCAGTGATTGACTTCCTATGAAAGTAAATATATATAATTCTATAATATATCTCAAATTATTTTAATTTTGAAGCCGGAGTCGGTAGTTTCTTTTAGACTCCGACTCCACCCAAAATTGGCCCAGACTCCAACTCCACAGCCCTGTCTTAAGATGCACCAAATTTATCATCCTGCATCAGCCAGTGTGATAAATATGTCTGTATGCGGCCATAGAAATAGATAGGTCCATATACTGTTCGCAATTGTGGTTCCATAATGAAAATCAACTACAGTCGTGTGCATGGGGCTGTACATGGTCAGGACGCCACGTGAGCCTACAATTGGGCCTCAGTGGTCCCTGACGTTATTAAAGAGACTGGAAGAGGAAGAACAGCACTGGAGCCCAGGGGAGGGGAGTAACAATGTTTTTTTTTTATGTTTGATCACCTCCCATGGGCCTCCGCTCATTATACTCACAAATCACGTCGGTTATCCGTACTGATAGTCACTTTTTTTTTTTTTTTTTTCGATTAATTGCCTGGCCCTAACTCAGCATGTGTAGTAATCTACAGGCTATACCACCATACTGCCAAGAGGGCTCAAACTGCTTTGATATAGGAAAAGTATATAAGGAGAATTCTAAATGCATGTATATTAGAATATTGTTTGATTTCCAATTCTGTAAACAATTATATTAAGAAAGAAACTGGAATATCCCTAAAGGACATAATGGATATTTTGCTAAGTAATCTATAAGATAAAACCAATTTAGACCATGGAGTTGTTTGTAGACCTAGGTGACTGCTGCAGTCAATCACGTTAGTATATAGACATGTCACCACTGCAGCCAAGGTGTACAGACCACACTGAGGGGTGCCGGAGTGGTAGCACAGAAAGAGCCGAAAACTGAAGAGGCAGTAATACTACTTTTATTATTTTACCACAGTTTCCCAATTGGGCCATTACTTTTTACACTTTAACATGAGTAAACTGTAACACAGCCATTACTGCCCTTCATAGCTGCCAACATTTCACTTACCATCATCAACGTAATCTATTGTAGCAAGATTTTTAATGCGATTACACAGGACACTCTCCTGTCTGCGTAGCTTGGTGCGTTTCTCAGA
Source organism: Leptodactylus fallax (assembly GCA_947044405.1). Taxonomy (NCBI): domain Eukaryota; kingdom Metazoa; phylum Chordata; class Amphibia; order Anura; family Leptodactylidae; genus Leptodactylus; species Leptodactylus fallax. The sequence goes on along the minus strand of CAMRHE010000138.1, from coordinate 1,601,068 downwards.
AACTTGGGAATTCCCAGGATTAGTGTCTGGAGACGGCAAGTCAATACCTTGACTGAGCTCTATGCAATACTCAATTAAGCCACTCATCAGCTCAGCCTGTAATAAACAGAATCAGTACCATGTCATTTAGTCAAGCTTGTCAACAAGTTATAATATATATTGGAATTACTGGAGAATTTTTGTCATGCTCTGCCTCACCATCCTCTACAGTTTTCATATGTAGTTGCCTGTGCTATAGGGACTGGCTTTAGTCTGTCAGTCCCCATAGCATAGGTAATTACCTGCAAAAACAGGAGAGGTGGGAAGGGGTGGAATGACCCAGGTGTCAGGGGCTGGTTCCAGTCATGTGACCCAGGGTCAGAACCAGGCCAGAACCCCCGGGCCCAGCAAGAAGAAACCATTGGGTAAGTTTAACTCCCCCAGACAACCCCTTTCTGATTCAATTATACCTATACGGAAACCTCCAACGTCGATTTTGGAGATCGCAGCATTTCCCGATGCAGGTATTTTTCTGCAATGTGTGGATGGGATTCGCTAGATATATAGCTCATACACTAGGCACAAGGTGAACAATCTATCACCGTTGAACATTCTTTCACAAAGAAATCTTTTTTGTAATGACTGGCTACCTCATTCACACTCTAACACTAGTCACCATTAGAGGAAAACAATCATGCCTCTTCCTTACAGATGTTGATGGTCTAATCGCCAAAACTTTTTCTTTTTTGTTAATAAATTTCACTGGTGAAATCAAATGTTTTGATCATCTTTAAACCAATTGCCACCTTAAAGCAAGACTAGAATTATAGTCTATGGCCCATGCAAGTAAATCCAGAAGGGGAACAATGCTCTGTACAGTGCCAAAACCTCTTTGTTCCAGCTATTGTGGGGGTCACAGCACATGCCCTCCTGCAAAAATACATTGTAAACTCCCCATTTAATAAAACAACAGATTATTATAAAGAACTGTTTTTTCTAAACACAGAAAGATATTACAAAAAAGTTACAGTTACCTGCTTAGAATATATTTTTAACAACTTATTTACTGGTGTTCCTTCATTGTCTCCATCAAATTCCAGCCACAGAATATGTTCTTCCTCATCTGGATACGTGTGATCCCAGGACAGCTCTCCAAACTTTAAACTTAGAAGGACATGCTGGAAGACAGTAACATAAAATAAAGCCCATTTTAAATGAAGGGTCTGAATATGAAGCTATAGAAAGAAAAAAAAAAAAGTCCTGTATACAGATATTTTAGAATCTGGATTTCAAATAGACATAATAGCGGAGATTTATCAATCAAAATGTGCCAAAAAAACTGTCTAACATGCTGTATGCCACATTTATCAAGCATTTTAGACACTTTTACGACTTGTAGGACAAAAGGGGCATGGCTTTGTGGAAAGGGGTGTGACTTTGCTGAAATGGGGCATGGGCTAACTTGCTATGCAGGGGCGCAAAAATGTGCCAACATTTTAGCACATTTTTCTTGTGTAAACTAAGCCAACTGATAAGAGGTGTGAAGTTGTACTCTTAGACTGTCAAGTTTATCAGATTTATCAAACAGCATCGAACACTTGATAAATATGGTGCAGTTTAAGACTGTCTAGTCTAAGTTTGCACTGTCTAATTTTTGAACAGTATTGATAAGTCTGCCCCAACGTAATTTGTTCAGTTTTGCCCGTGAGTAAAGCAGCTGAAAAAACAAACAAAAAAAAAAAAAAACACTATACCAACACATAACTTTACAGTGAACTGTACACACTCAGATTGGTCAAGTCCCACCAGCATCACTCCACTCCTGAGTCCTAATGTAGTGGTGTAAAACTTCCGGTTACCAGGGGGAGCTAAACGCTACGCTCTGGAACACTGCATGCTATGGCAAAGGGCGTGTGCCTTTGACAGGAGTGACGCAGACTTCACTGATCTGTATGTAAAAGGCTGGCATTAATGGTATTGTTCTAAAGAACAAACTCACTACCGGTAGTGCCATCTTGTATAGATACCCTGTAGATCCCTTAAGTTCTGTATGTGAGCCACCACTGGCACTTGCCGACTCTCATTGCAAACTTTCCAACTGGGTCTAAGGAGGACTAGTGAATGTGATACTTTTGGGGGTCTGGTGAGTGCGATTCATTTGGAGGTGCCTGCTTTTCTTGGTAAATAAACATCCACCATTTACTGTGGTACAGTACAGCCATATATATCGTACCAGTAAGCAGAGGAACAAGAATTGTACGTTATTGCTAGACATGAGAAATTGGGGCCAATGATTCTAAAGGCAATAAAGTCACAAGAAATTCAGGGTTTGGGGAGTTACCGGTATAATGATATTCCAGAAGATAATGACATGACTGTGTTGTAATAAATGTTGATTTTTGCTCATGGATACCGGTTAATGTAGATTGTTCTATATGGAAATAGGATTTCGAGATATTCATGATGTTCCAGAATGTGCTAACATGATTAGATTTGGAAAAAATGTGGAATCTTGATCGGGGAAAATAATAAGACATTCCCTGAAAAGAACCCCTAACCAAAGTTTCGGAGCCAAAAAAAATAATACAAGAACCTGTCTTATTATCTGAGAAACACAGGTAAATGAGGTAACTGCAGCAAAGAAAACTTCTGCAGAATTGGCAAGCATCACTCTATTTTTAGGCTTAGTGGCCATAGAGCTATAGTCTATGGAGTGTTTAAGAGTGTCTCCTCCAAACTGTGGATTATCTGGGTATTACAATTATAAAATAAGTAATAGTGTTCATTTAGTCATATAACAAAAATGACCATAGCGCAGGAGGCACTTTAGGATTCTGCTTAGTAGCATGGAATGGTGATAGTCTACGATGCTCATACCGAAAGTATATAGTAGAAGACAGGGTGTCTTGCCTTGCCTCCTAAGCCTGCATATTTACTATAGGAGTTATCACAGTAGGCACATTAGTGTACTGTGACATTACTAAGTACAATAAACCCGTCCATTTACAGTGTTGATGATACCTGCACTGTAGCATCCTGTGAATATCATCCCTGTGGTGTTACTTCACTTTGGTCATTACCCATGTGGTACCCTGTTTACTGAGACTTTTTGTCATTGTTATCATTTCTTTTAGAACTTAAAACATTGTTGCCATGTTCAACATTTGCAAATGAAATTATATAGAAATTACTTCTTATATTAGGATGAAATTAAAAAAAAGAAATGACAAAATACCTTTTCCTTGCGGTCTATCACTGACACGCCTTCCATATTAATGGCTACTGATACAGTTTTGCGGCCATTCCTGTTGAGGAAACTTTGAGAGGGCTTGTCTACTTCTCCATGGAAAAAGGCACATCTGAAAATAAAATCGAGGCCATTTAAAGGGGCTTTCTGGGACTTATTAATTGATGGCCTATTTGTAGGAAGATCCTTGGGAATCTTGACACCTGGGACCCCTCGGATCAGCTGTTAGAAATGGCAGCAGCACTCCCCTAAGCCCTGCTTTTGCTTCACAGACCATGTGACGTCACGTTCATTGTCACCTAGCCTGATCAAGTGAATGGGCTGCACTGCGATACCAAGCACAGCTGCTATACCATTGTAAGATACTGTGCTTGGTAAGTACTGAAGAGGCTGCAGCACTAACTCCAACGATGTAGCCTCTTCAACTAGCTGATCAGCCAAGGGCTCGGGTGTTGAACCCCTGCTGATCCGGAAAAGATTACCAATCCTAAGAATAGGTCATAAATTACTAAACTATGTAATCCCCTTTAATGCTAGTAGGATTCTAACCTCGGATGCATGCATCAAATGACAGATTCATACTGCACTTTGTTACTCCTCATTACCACACATACCCATAGTAAGGAAGCTCATGGCATTTCTTCAAATACTCTTTGAAGTTTATTACATTCCCCTCTTCAGATGTGACATTTTCTGTAGCTGCTTTGTACGTATTCACCAGTGTCTCTTCAAAATTTGCTTGCCGATTTCCTCTATTCCGAAAAGCATTTAGTAGCCCAATCTTCTTTTTGCATATATGTGCAGGAAGAAAGGACTCCAGCTGTGGCCTGTAAGAGAGGAGGCAAAATAATGTAATTTATTCCAGCTATCGTATAGAAGAACGCCATACTGGAGTGCTCTTTTAAAGACCAATATATACAGTATTAAACAGAGTCTCTATATTTTGTTACCACTGGCTATATGATCAGGAATTATAAAATTTAGCACCTTTGTACCAAATCTCAAATGGAATTTCTGATATTTTAACAGAGGTGACGTGATCCTTAGGATAGGCCATCATAATTGGTCGATCCAACTCCTGGCACCTCCAGAATCTGCTGTGTGAAGAAGTGTGACTCTTGGGTATAAACACTGTGGCCTATTACAAAAACAGCACCATTCATACTGCATTGGCTTTGCTGGGTACTGCTTTTTGCTCTTTACAACTTACCTAAATGGGACAGAGCTACAGCAAACAGCAGTATCACATAATATACAGCATTGTGTCTGGTAAATAATGAAAACACTTGCAAAAGTGCCTCAGCCCTATCAAATAGGTGATTGCTGAGAGTATCTGATACTGGTGGGCTATAAGAAGTCCTGGAGAACCCCCTTAATTTGTTGGGTAATGTAAAACTGGAGTTCACATGGAAGAGTACTGAACTGTTTAAGTTGGAGGTAGTGAAAAATGTACAATCTTGGAAGATCACACTTTTTCTGTAGGTCAGTAGAAGAGATGGAGTCCCCCAAAGTCTGAATCCCTGGAGTGTGGCAGCGTCTGTCAGAGCACCTGTTTCCACCAGTTGTAGACACACAACACAAACCCCTAAATCAGACTGACTGGTAAAAACAGGTGCTCCGGCAGATGCAGCCATATGCTGGGAGCACTGAACAGCTCACTTAATACAGAAACAAAGTTGATTTTCTTAGAATGAAGATTGCATTTTAATACCAAAAGAAAAAAAAAAAAAGTTTTCACTATTTCACAAACCACCCATTCAACAGGATATACCTTAAGTGGTGGAGAAGCAATTTTGGTGGTGTTAGATTACCTTTAATACCTTCCAGGTTAGATAAATAAATGGAAGCTAAGCTGCAGTAACCCTCCACTACACCCTTTACAGAGTCATATGCTTCTGGCTCCATCATTCTGTACATTGGTCACTGGCAGCTGCCAATATTGGCTGATCAATGGGAGTACTGGGTGTTGGACCCCCCCCAGCAATCTGATATTAATGACCTATCCTAAGGATAGGTCGTCAATAGCTAATGGCTAGAGAACCCCACAGATGATAATGATGTTCAATAAATAAGCATACATATTTCCATACCTTAGTGCAGAGGGTGTATGTTTTTCATGGCTGTATGGGCCCAGCTCCAAACAGCAAGACAAACCACCCAAGAGTTCACAGTCCTCTATATCACATGGGTACCTGCCCTCCAGAACATTGTATTTTGCCTCCTCATACAGCAGGCGCAATATGCCCGTATCAGAAATCTGCAAAAGAGAGAAACTAATACTGTTAGGTCTAAATGTCAATTCAATTTTTAACTTTTTAAGGGCTACAGAGCCCATGATTATATGTCATGATAAGATTATATCTTTTTTTTTTTTATTTATATTTGTAAAAAAGATGAATTTCACAATAGTCTACAAATTTAAATATGGTTATGTTCCTGAGAAAACCCCTTTCAAGGCGTCTGTTAGATAGCCTGGGTTATAGGGGATCTGGCACTATGGCAAATTCAACAAGAAATTGTAGTATTGTAAATTGTGTGACATGTACATGGAAATACATGTCAGGAAGAGAAAATAATGAAAGGTAAGAAGAATGAATAAAATGAGATTTTCAAGGCCATGATATAATGCCAGAGGTACAGTGAAGGAGCACAGCAGGCTTTAGGTTCTGTAACATGGATCTCCATAATAATATAATTTAGTATATAATATAATATATAATAATACTTTCAACATACCTGAAGTTCTCTACTTTTGGGAAAGAAAATATTTCTACGGAACTGGAGAGTAGGTTCATCTGAGATAAGAAATAAAATAGAAAAAAAAAAAAACGTATTGCACATTACACTTTAATTTTTAACTCTTCCTCCAACAGTGATTTATTGAGTTTTCAGTTTTTACTTAATATTGTTAGCATTTCCATATTCTGACCCATAGCTTTTTATATTTCTCACTACTGAACTGTGTAAGGCCCTTTTTTTTGCAGGACAAGCTGGAGTTTTCATTGGTACCATTATAGGATACGTAAGTTTTTTTGTTTTTTTTAAATAACTTTTTATTCACTTAATTAATTTTCACCATATGGAATAAATACTTTTATATGGGCATTTTTAGATATGCATCTCTTATGTAACTTTAATAAAGCTAGAACAAGTTTTTATTGATGTCTGTAAGTATTGGATTTCTAGTCTTCATTTATGGATATGGGCAGCAGGCTTAAAGAGGGCAAAAAAAAAAAAATTTTTAAAATAGGCCGGGGGGAGGTGGGAAAAAAAAAAAAATAAAAATAAAATCTCACCTATCTTCAGTGCTCCGGGATCCTCCTCATGGGCTGTCTTCTTGAAGTGAAACTCCTTGCCGGCTGTGATGTCCCAATGCCTTCCGCTGAAGCCGCTGAGGCCAATCCGCGGCCTCAGGAAGAGACCTCGGGATGTCACAGGTAGTGAGGGTCACGTGCGGCAGGGACTTCCACCAGAAGACAACAATGGACCAGCAGGACCAGCCCCATTCTTGAATACAGCAGAATCATAATTTTTAGGCTAAGGCCCACATAGCGTCCCGCAACAAAAAAGGGCTGCGGGAAAAACAGAGATGGCAATGCATCGTGGTTTTTCCTGCATTGCTTTTCACAGAAAGTCCGCAGAGGTTTTCTCTGCAGACTTTCTGCTTCCATTATACCTATAGGGAAACCCCCGGTATAGTAGGGAAACTGTCTCCTACTATACGGCCTTTAAACAGTTCAGCAAGTATGATGACAGACCCACTTTATATAAACTGAGATGTATTGGTTGCCTCATTGTTTATTAAGCAACATTCAAAGCATGAGAAATTATAATTTACCGTGGTGAGCATCCTCTATTGTACAATTCGTGAAACGTGCCAGAAGATCATGCCACTGTCTACAGACTTTGTAGGGATGATGCTTTGGTTTGAGTTGTACCTCTGCAAAATGGATAGAAAAACAGCAGAGATAAAGCAATGATTGGAATACTTTTATTTGCGAGGTAGGCCTATGAGATGGTCAAGCTCTTTACCTAAAAATGGAGAAATAAGCCACAGAGCGAATACTTCCTGTGCAATGTCAGGGAGATTAAGAACTTCAAGAAGTTTCCTGTGCAATTCATGTGCTGTTGTGGTAGAAAGGCCGTCTACTGTAAGAGGGATGGCACCATCATTTACCAAGTATACAATCACATCCACGGCTAGGGAGAGAAGAGAGAGGAAGATTTCAGCAATGTGTAATAACTTTGACAATTTATCTGGCCTATTAATAAAGCAGATATTTATTTATTTATTTTTAATAATACATTTTAAAGGGAATCTGTCAGGGCAATTTGGGACACTAAACCACCCACACGTCCATATGGAGCTGGGGTTTAGTGTCCCAAATCACCTTGTTATAACGTAATCCATGGCTGCATTAAAATAAAAAAGCTTTATACTCATCCTGCCGCTGTACTCCCCGCGCCTGCGCAGTTCTTCAATGAAGTCAGAGGAGTACACCTCGGCTTCAGTGCGCATGCCCCGCAATTACGTAGTGAAGCCGGGGTGTCCATCTTTGGCTTCACTGAAGAACAGCGCAGGCGCCGGGAGGCGAGCCTCATGAATAAGCCGGACCGATCTCACCAAACAGCGTCGATCGGACTCTCTAGGTAAGTATAAAGGTTTTTTATTTTTAATGCGACTGTGGATTGCATTACAACAGGGCGATTTGGGACACTAAACTCCAGGTCTATAAGGACCTGTGGGTGGTTTAGTGTCCCAGATTGACCTGACAGATTCCCTTTAAGCCAATGTTGTGTTTTGTAAAATTTTTCTTTAATATGTAGTCCCACCAATATGGGATCAGGCACTGGTTAGATACAATAAAATACTTCAGTAGCCTATGGATGACAGGAATCCTATTAGACCCCCACCTCTGGTGGGATCTAATGAGTGTACATAGATGATGAATATAGGGACCTTCATTAGGCATTTCCTACAATGACAACCCATGACAGTGTTACATTGGTTACAAGTATCTCTATCTAACCGCTGTATCCATTGGGTAATAAGTGGTGTCCGTTGCGTGAACAAGTAGTAGCAGCAGACAGGGCTGTGGAGTTGGTAGGCCAAACCACTGACTCCGACATATATGGCTGACAGCCGTGGTCAGACAGAAGCTGCAAAGTTCCTCTAATTCAGAAAAAAAAGCCAGTTATTGAGTTCCTATGAAAGTAAATATGCAACATAATATCCATCTAATTAATATAACTAATATGATTAAAAACAATCATTTTATTTTGAAGTTGGAGTTGGCGTCAGTAACTCTCTTCCGATTCCACCCAAAACTGTCCCCGACTCCACAGCCCTGGTAGTAGCCATTCACTAGTATACCAACTTTTGTGCCTGCAGAAATTTTTTTTTTTTAAATCTGAAGGGGGGGGGGGGTGCTTCAAACATATCCCACATTCAGATGTTAACAAGGATTAAATTTGTGTGTCTTTTAAAAAACAATGTGACAGAAAAAAGAAGCAGATGTGAATTCAGTGCAAAAAATACTAATAAGATCCCCTTTGTTAACCTATTTCATTTTGGAGACCAGATTTATATACATACACCGTGCCCCTGAAGAAGACACACTGCTTCGCAACAGATATTCATTTATGGCTGATGGTGGTGAGGTTCCACTTCTATCCATCTGAACAAATAGGAAAAAAAATAAGTGAGTATAATACAATACCACTCTGGATATTACTGTAATTTAATACAAACTCTACATTGCATTGTAATTATGGCATTTTGACTTATGCTATGTCCATGGGATAAAGGATAAATACCTGATCAGTAGGGATCTGCCCGCTGAGATCCCCACTAATCCTAGGACTGACTGCAGGAAGACTAAATGTGACCATGACTGGTGGTGGACAACGTTCCCATTCACTTAAATAGGAGTACCAGACAGCTGAAGTAAACCACTTTGCTGTCTCCGGTGCTCCCACTGTAGTGAATGGGGCACTGTTCACCACCAGTCATGCCCACATTCATAGTACAAGCACAGATTTGAAACTTTTGTAATACATCTTATCACAAAAAAAAAAAAATAAAAATTCTTCTATCACCATTTACCAGACTCATCCCCTCCCCACAACTCCTCCACTAATCGCTCGCTCTCAATTCACTGGAACATCAATGTTTAAAAAAAAAAAAAAACCAGATCCGTTGCCGTCCGGTTTTTTTGGACGGACACACAAGTATGGTATACTATGTTTTTGTGTCCTTCAAAAAAAAAGATTGACAGCAACGGATCCGTTTTTTTTTTGTTTGTTTGTTTTTTAAACATTGCTGTCTACGTAAATGGATGGCCATCCGTTTTTTGCATCCGTTAAACAGATGTAAAGAAACTGGATCTGACTAGGGCCTTAGATGTATGTCAGACAAACAAGTTGATTTTGGCGGGACCTGACGATCATCTGATGTGTATGGCAGGTGACGGGGAAGGGATAGGCATGTTGAAATGCAACAGCATTTTATTCTCAGGATAAGTCAGTTCTCTAGAAGTCAGTGGCTTATTCCCTTGTCCCTACTGACATACACTTTCGGCCAAGCATACGTGGGTATGAGAGAGATTGGGAAAGATGGCTGTTGACTGACAGGTATCCCATGTATATGGCCAACTTCGATCTTAAGAGAGATAAAGATGGATTACCAGCTCATTCACGGATTATAACCTGAGGCTGAAAACTAGTCCAGACAATGTGCTGCTCATTACAGCATGCCAGATTTCTCGCTCACCATGTGCCTCTGTGTGCAGCACATTTTCTGGTCAAGTTTTCTGTCTAGATGTAAACAATGAGTTTACTTAAAGACTTCAAGTAGAATGTAGAATAAGAGTAATAATTAAAGGTACAAAATATGTTATGATCATACAATGAATAAGCTTTATTTACATAGAAGCTGAAAACAACTTGTTATTGTATGTACGACATTATACAATTTCCCAATATACTTTCTGTATCAATTCCTCACGGTTTTCTAGATCTCTACTTTCTGTCATAAAAATTAGTTCACGGTCATGTGATGGACACAGGGGTGCACAGTTCGTTACAGGACAGAGTTCTGTTTACAAAGTTGTGCATCATTGTGTCCATCACATGCCCATGGACTGATTTTTATCTACCGGAAGTAAACAAAGAATGACAGCAAGCAGAGATCTAAAAACTGCGAGGAACTGATACAGAAAGTATATTGGAAAATTGTACAACTTTTCATTCTACAAGCAATAACATTTATTTGCTCAAACTGGACAGCCCCTTAAAGGGAATCTGTCAGGGCAATATGGGACACTAAACCACCCACACGTCCATATGGACCTGGGGTTTAGTGTCTCAAATCACCCTGTTATAACGCAATCCATGGCCACATTAAAAATAAAAAAGCTTTATACTCACCCTGCCATACTCCGCGCTCCTGCGCAGTTCTTCAATGAAGCCAGAGGAGTACTCCATCTTTGGCTTCACTGAAGAACAGCGCAGGCGCCGGGAGGCGTGCCAATGAAGAAGCTCATGAATAAACCGGATTGTTCTCGCTGAACAGCGTTGATCGGCCCCTTCTCTAGGTAAGTATAAAGGTTTTTTTATTTTTAATGCGCCTGCGGATTGCATTACAACAGAGCAATTTGGGACACTAAACCCCAGGTCTATAAGGATCTGTGGGTGATTTAGTGTCCCAGATTGACCTGACAAGATTCCCTTTAAAGCTACCTAATAAAAAAGAGTGTAAATACATTTAAGAAGAAGGCATGATTATAGCGTTAGCTGTATATACAGTAATGGGGAGAAAGCTGTCAATCAGCAGTAAAGGGACAGGGGAAGCTGCAGCTCAGGAATAGGGACAACTCTGGGCTCATTGTGCTCAGCTCATGCTGCACTTGATAAACAGTGACTTTAAGAAAACTGTACTGTATTGACAAGGAAATATCAGTGCGTCTCACTGCTTTAAGCTGAGTACTGATAATCACTTCACTGATCCCCAGGGGCCCGAGACCCCGTTGGTCTCTACTTCCTGATTCCCCCACAATACGAAGGAAATGCAAACTTAGCCTCAACGGTGACCTGACAGTGATTGCTTGTGCGGGTATTTCCTAGGTTGAGATGGAACCAAGATATAGAGACCAGAGGAATCAGGAGCGCTCGAGAATTGGTGAGGCAAGTATCTTATTTTTTTTTTTTATATACCCACTGACACCAGTGATTTTATTAAATTTATGGCCTATCCTTAGGATAGGCAATAAATATCTGATCAATAGGGGGTCCAACAGCAAGCCCCTGCTCAAAACATTTTGAGGGTACACCCTGTCCATGTAATATACAGTGAATGGAGCCACAGACAGAAGGCTTAGAGCCTGGGAGAAGATACTGCAGCTCAGCTCTCACTGAAGTCAATGATGTACCCACAGCAGCTGATCCGTACAACAGCTGATATCTGTGGCTGATGCATAAGAAATTCCCAGACAACCCTTTAATTTCCCACTTTAAATACAAAACTCTGATGCAACTGATGCCTGATGAAGGCTGTGTTTTTTAGGATCCTCCATCGCAGATTACATTCAAAAAAAGTGGACAAAATACCTAATGGAAAGTATTATAGTGAATGGGGACAGTAGGGTGTTGTTGGTGTCCTTCATGTGAGAGATCCAGCACTGCTGTTATTAATAGTATTGTGTGCAGATGTGAACAGAGCTAGGGGTCATTGTCATTACGGATCTGTAAAACTGATAAATCCATCATGGTCCTGTGTCCTGTAAAAACAAGAATCCGGTCCCCAGAACCCAGCCCTGCATATAGATAGGTTAGGGTCACCTGAATCAGGCAGTGTTTTCCCCTTGTGAATCAGTGACTCCATCGCAGAGATAGAGCATTGTCATTGCTGCAACGAGCGAATATACAAATTGACAAAAACAACGATATCTCGGCAACAGAGGCAGTGATTCACCAAACACTGCCAGGTCACCGTAACCTACCTACCTGCAGGGCTGGGCTGATAGGCTGGGTTGGGGTGACAGACTCCCTTTAAAATAGTAACTATAAAATAAAATGGTTACTAAAAATAGTAATGTATAAATTAGTGACCTAATAAGTTACAATTCATGCAGATTCAATGAAAAAATACACACACATATTTCTATATAGACATCTATCATGTCTCTCTCTCTATACATTATATATATATATATATAATTATATTAATTTCTCTAATTAAACCTCTCTCATATATATATATATATATATATATATATATATATTTATATTTATTTATTTGTGTGTGTTCAGGTTAACTTTGCTACATCTCTCTCTCTACACACATTAATGTATATATATATATCTGTATCAAAGTTTCTATATAGAAACATATACATATATTGTGTAAATCAGATGCCAGTAGTTCCCCTCTCCTTCTCGATGACTTCTGAGACCTTTGCACTTGTTGAGCCCAGTAACATACGGCACTCCTGTCCAGGAAGGACTCAGTGCGGGACATAAACTAATGTGAATGAAATACGGCAGACTAATGCTCCTTAATACACTGCACTTCAGGTAAACTACTGACTATAAAGCAACCATTAGGGCGCTCACCTTAATGAAGAGTCCGTATCAACTCCCGTTTACTTGCTCCCCACTTTGGTTTAACCAGGAAGCTGACATCACCAAACCCACCAGAGCCAGTAGCCAATCACAGCGCGCAGTCTGCGTTCCATGCCTCACCGCGCTCGCAAAGCCAACTAAGACGTCAGCCAATAGTTATTATGTCCCCGCCCCTTTCCGGTCGTTGCCCCGTACTACTGTTGTGGAAAGCGCCGCCTGTTCACAATTCCAGCTCACAGTCTAGGGTGACGTCACCGCGCAGCCCACAACAGTACAGTGCGCATGCGTCCTACTCCTTTCCCGCCTAATCCGTCTGGAATGTGTGGAAAGTATCCAGGATACAGAGACTCAGAGGAAAACAACATGTGCCAAGCAGCGGGGTCACACTTAGTTTATAGCTGTTAATTAAAGGGCATTTTCCATATGTTGTGGTGATGGTGGGGTAATATTATGTTGCTAAAGCAGTGAAAGAAAATAATGGGATTCCTGGTGAATATACAGTTTTTATTACACAATGTTTTTTGGTGAAAAAAAAAAAAAAAATCTAGAAAAATTCTTTCTAATTTTTTCTGTTAAGTTATATATATATATATATATATATATATATATATATACAGTCATATGAAAAAGTTTGGGCACCCCTATTAATCTTAATCATTTTTAGTTCTAAATATTTGGGTGTTTGCAACAGCCATTTCAATTTGATATATCTAATAACTGATGGACACAGTAATATTTCAGGATTGAAATGAGGTTTATTGTACTAACAGAAAATGTGCAATATGCATTAAACCAAAATTTGACCGGTGCAAAAATTTGGGTACCCTTATCATTTTATTGATTGGAATCCTCCTAACTACTTTTTACTGACTTACTGAAGCACAAAATTGGTTTTGTAACCTCACTGAGCTTTGAACTTCATAGCCAGGTGTATCCAATCATGAGAAAAGGTATTTAAGGTGGCCAATTGCAAGTTGTTCTCCTATTTGAATCTCCTCTGAAGAGTGGCATCATGGGCTCCTCAAAACAACTCTCAAATGATCTGAAAACAAAGATTGTTCAACATAGTTGTTCAGGGGAAGGATACAAAAAGTTGTCTCAGAGATTTAACCTGTCAGTTTCCACTGTGAGGAACATAGTAAGGAAATGGAAGACCACAGGGACAGTTCTTGTTAAGCCCAGAAGTGGCAGGCCAAGAAAAATATCAGAAAGGCAGAGAAGAAGAATGGTGAGAACAGTCAAGGACAATCCACAGACCACCTCCAAAGAGCTGCAGCATCATCTTGCTGCAGATGGTGTCACTGTGCATCGGTCAACAATACAGCACACTTTGCACAAGGAGAAGCTGTATGGGAGAGTGATGCGAAAGAAGCCGTTTCTGAAAGCACGCCACAAACAGCGTCGCCTGAGGTATGCAAAAGCACATTTGGACAAGCCAGCTTCATTTTGGAAGAAGGTCCTGTGGACTGATGAAACAAAGATTGAGTTGTTTGGTCATACAAAAAGGCGTTATGCATGGCGTCAAAAAAACACAGCATTCCAAGAAAAACACTTGCTACCCACTGTAAAATTTGGTGGAGGTTCCATCATGCTTTGGGGCTGTGTGGCCAATGCCGGCACCGGGAATCTTGTTAAAGTTGAGGGTCGCATGGATTCAACTCAGTATCAGCAGATTCTTGAGAATAATGTACAAGAATCAGTGACGAATTTGAAGTTACGACGGGGATGGATATTTCAGCAAGACAATGATCCAAAACACAGCTCCAAATCTACTCAGGCATTCATGCAGAGGAACAATTACAATGTTCTGGAATGGCCATCCCAGTCCCCAGACCTGAATATCATTGAACATCTGTGGGATAATTTGAAGCGGGCTGTCCATGCTCGGCGACCATCAAACTTAACTGAACTGGAATTGTTTTGTAAAGAGGAATGGTCAAAAATACCTTCATCCAGGATCCAGGAACTGATTAAAAGCTACAGGAAGCGACTAGAGGCTGTTATTTTTGCAAAAGGAGGATCTACTAAATATTAATGTCACTTTTCTGTTGAGGTGCCCATACTTTTGCACCGGTCAAATTTTGGTTTAATGCATATTGCACATTTTCTGTTAGTACAATAAACCTCATTTCAATCCTTAAATATTACTGTGTCCATCAGTTATTAGATATATCAAATTGAAATGGCTGTTGCAAACACCCAAATATTTAGAACTAAAAATGATTAAGATTAATAGGGGTGCCCAAACTTTTTCATATGACTGTATATATATATATTAAACTGATTGACTATAGATATATATATGTAGGGGGTTGGTTCACCGTAGCATTTGGGGACTCCGTCCTCTATTCTGCATAAAATAGGCAGAGAGAAAAGTCCACTTGGGGACCCCAAAAAACTGAAACCCTATCCGCTTAAAAAGCGGTAACCCGGTGACCCCAGACTATAAACTATAATGAGATCCGCCAAATTTATACTGGCGGACCCCTTTGTATTCTGGGGTCTGTGGGTTTCCACGTGTAGCTGCTTTTTAAGAGGATAGGGATTCCGTTTTCCGGGTCCCCAAGTGGACCCGAGGAACGAAAACCCAAACGCTAGTGTGAACCTAGCGTCAATGAGCTTAAAATGGCTGAACTAAATCCTGACCAAGGACAATATGTGCAGGGAGATTGTATGTTCTATTGTTTCTCTGGGTTTCCTCCGGGTACTCCGGTTTCCTGCCATACTCCAAAGACATACTGATAGGAAACATAAATTGTGAGCTGTATATGGACTGGAAATTCTGGTCCATAAATCAGCCGGATTTCCCTGACTGAAGTCAGGTGACCAGGACTCCTTGCATCATAGTCACCTATGACAGTCAGAGTCCCTGTCTGCTCGCAGCTTCACAGTCCCTACGGTAACTAGTACAGTGAAGTCCTGGTTTCCTGACTGGGTCAGGCGAGTAAATCGGTCTGATGTCTGGATCATTTTTTATGGTTCATATCACCCTGTGTGCATGTGGACTGTAGGACACATCAAGGTGTAGACAACAGATAACAGGAAAAAAATGTATTTCATACTAGTTACAGATTTTCCTTCTCCGGAACTCCCATTGAAATAATTGGATGAGTGTTCACACTGCATGACCAAAACATATCACATGGTCATGTGATGAACACACAGGTGAACGGCTCGTTACAAGACAGATGTCTGATTACTGTACTGTAACGAGCTGTGCACCTGTGTGTACATCACATGACCATGAACTGATTTTTATTCAGTTTAAGTAATCAAAGAATGACAGCAAGCAGATCTAATATTGATGGCCTATCCTAAGAATACGTCATCAATACTAGAAACCCTGTTACCCGTTTAAAAACTGCATCTGAAAATCTGAACGTGTAAACACACTCCAAGCCTAAAGACACAATAGGGGAATAATGTTTGTGCTACCAGCCATTCCTCTCTCATGTTCTTTGTGTCAGGCATTGTAATGAAGTTTAATCTCAGTCAGAAGATTAACAAGAGAGGGTGGTCCGTTACCTAGACAACTGTATGACGCTGGAAGCCATACTGTCGCCTACTTACGCCATCAGGCTGTGTCTCCTGTCTTCAGTTTCAAAAGCGAAATACTTAAAAGCATTTTGTTTCCGGATTTCCTGATGCTTCGCAGTAACGAATATTTAGTAAGGACCTTTGTGACATCAGACGGTCACATGATATTCTCTAGTGATGTGATTGGGTAGGCGTGTCTTTGCTTGTTAGCAGATCCTTCCACCTGAATAAAACTTGTCCGTGCCACCCACCCCGGCTTCTGAAGACCGGAAATAGCTGTTTATTTGCCGTGAAGTAATTCAGATCGAAGCAAATTTTTTTGGAACTTCAAATCGAACTGCCAAATCGAAGTTTTGAGAAATTCGCTCATCTCTAGTCCTATTTAAAGGGTTGCCCCATGAATATAACCATATTTAGATTAGTAGACAATTAAAAGTGAAACGTTTTTGCAAATCTAAATAATTAAACAATTTGCAGAGTTTTAAAGATTTCCTCTAAGCATCTTAGAGGAACAACCATCTGTTATTTTGATCGGTTGCTTGTGTACAGTATATGACCTAGAATGCAGGAACTTTCTATGGCCTGGAACTTGTCAGAAACCCAGCCATGATTTCCTTGTTGTGGCCGAGCTGTCTACTCATGCCTGATAAGCTGGCCACAATAAGGAAGTAACAGCTGGGTTTCTGACAAGTTCCAGACCATTAGTGTCAGACTGGTTCACCAGAGTACCATCGCCCCCGGAAATAATACTAAGCCGGCCCCTCTGAAGGTGAAGTGATATTGATACTGGAAACTAACAGCACTGATATCTCTGGAACCTGGGCAGATACTTGCAAATCTGAAAGTGCGCTTAATTCAGCTTTGCAGAGGTAAATAACTTGCCATATTTTAGAGGACATGAAAAGTCTGAGATTATTAAATATTTCTTCAGAACAGACTTTGTAGGGTAAAATGAATATCTTATGTATTTTTGTGCTCTTTTATAAGTGTAAACTGCTAATCTTGATGTAAAGAGAAATCAGCAAAAGAGGTGCGAGAGAAATATAATAAAATAAAGGAACATGTGAAATCATCCCATAAACCTGAAGCTTAAATAGCATTGTACAAAGCTTTGTCTGTAGACGGATTCACATTCAGAATAGAGAGGTGGTAGCAACCAATATTTACATGTTGCGCAATGGTTGTATGAACAGATGGTGGTGTGAACAGCTGTTGGAGCGACACACACTAAAAATGACTTAGTCTGGACGTCAGCGCTACTATTTATGTTTTTGATAACTAAATAAGCTAGTGAGGTTGGAAAATAACATGCAAATGCTAACAATATAATAACCTTCTCGTGATAAGTTTTGACATGTTTGCTAAGTTACATTGAGCACTTTTGTTTACAGAAAAAAAAAAATTTTTTAATGCATTTAAATGTATTTTCAAATAATTTTGTGATAGAAAGAAGAAGAAAGGTGTATCTTTTCAATGAGCTTTTTCATGAAAAGAATAACATTTATAATGTTATTTACATGTTTCTCATTTATTTCAGTGTCTCATTCCAGAAGGAAATGCACGAAAAGGCTGAACCAAAATGTCACACAACCAGAATAAATTCCACAAAATAGTTCATGAAGACATATGTGCTGTTTTTTTTTGCTTGCTTTGGAGGTCTGCTGTATTCGGGGTCCATCCGATAGGGCCTCCTTTGAAGACTTGCACCATACTGAAGGTCTGAACTGACCTTTTTTTTAGTCATGTATAGATACCCGTCTGTGGACCATAGATACCCATCTGTGGACATGTGTCAGGATTGTTAGATCTTATCACAATACAACAGTTAACTAGTTAGCCATGTGAGGTTGAAATTGGTGGCCTATGCTTAAGATAGACCATCAATATTAGACTGTGAGAGTCTTGTCTCCAACGAGTGCCATGTCTCCTTAGCTATATTCACTTCTCCATACAATATAGTTCGCATTCTATGACCCAGATTTCAGTACTGGACCAAAATCCATGTAAAATTTGATAACAAACTACCTCTATCGCATGTGAATAGTGTTTTTTGTAAAATTGATTACATGCTCCAGAAAATAATCCTTGCAAATTACTGTTCCTGAAAACCTATTTAGGCTAAAGTCTCACATTGCAGAAAAGTTACCTTTTGTTGTTGCAGATTTTGCTGTGTTTTTTTGAGCCAAAGCCAGCGTTGGATTGAGCAGAAGGTAGAAGTATAAAACCTATCTATATATTTCCCATTTTTTTTTTTGTAGTTACGGCTGGGTTTGGCTCGAAAAATACGGAGCAAAGAAAAGCAGCTTTTCTGCAACGTGGGGCCTTAGCTTCAAGACGACCTTTCACCACAACCAATTCCAGCTCTTTGAATCCTTTAATAGGTGCCACTTCACTAATTCTAGTTAATTTTTTTTTTTCCAGCCCACACCATTCCTGAGCAGTCAGCGTAGTTAGTTTCGATGTCTGATATGCTAAATGGGTTTTCTACTGTCAAGTGGGTGGTGTTGGGCCGAAACAGACAAGTGTGTGTGATTTTGAGGTTTGACACTGCCTGCCTCTATACAGTGTCATAGCGCTCAGAATCACGCCCCCTTGCCTGCTCCTTCCCGAAATCCCATATTTGACAATGCAGAGCCTGATTAGCATATTAGGAACCAAGAGTAACTGCATTGACTGCTCGGCGATGGTGCTGGCTACAGAAAAAAATAATAGAATCATTGAAGCAGCACCTATTAAAGGATACACAGAACTGGAGTTGGTGGAGGTGGAGAAATGTCCTCTTTAACATCATTGTGCTACAAAAAGTATTTATCCTCTATCCATAGTAAAGAGGATAAACACCTGATCAGTGGAGGTCCGACTGCTAAGACCCCCACCAATCCCAAGAATGGGGGGGTCTTCTCTGCCACTGCATATATATATATATATGAAAATATTCACCAATGAATATATTTGGTGAATATCCACCCATTTATTATAAAAATCTTGTTGACTTTTCAAAAATATTGAAAATGAGAACTATGTCAGAAATGTTAGGCTAACATCATATTTTTGGAAAGTATAACTAATCTTGCTTCTAGAGTGTTTTGGTTTTTAGCTTAGTTTCTTTTGTTTAACCTTGTTGCTGACTGAAAGAAGACTCCCTCAAAGGCAGTCTACCAGTCTACCACCTCCCCAAGCATATTCATCTGTCACCTCTATGTTACAGAGCACTTTACAGTGACCTCTGTTATGTATAACACTTTTGTAAATTTTGAGAAAAACACCTTTGAAGTTTTATGCAAATGAGACAGTTGGTGCACTGGAGACGGGCCTTCAGCTACTTGGAACACTCCTCTTATCTCTCAGACCCCTACCATCTTCTGCCTGTGCCACTTTGTGCAGTGAGGGTTGATCCTCCCACTGCTATGACATCACTCATCCTACTTGAGTGGCAAGAACAGTGCACCCAGGGCTGAAAGCCCTGTTTTTCTCCAAATCTATAAAAGTAACATACATAGCAAATGTCACTGTAATGTGCTGTGTAGTGGTGACAGCTGAATTTGCTTGGGGAAATGAAAGAAATAACAAATATATGTTGTTTATCACTGTAATGTGCACTGTAATGCAGTGTCAGCAGTTGGATATGCTCGGGGGAGGTGGTAGACTACCTTTAACCCCTTCCAACCAGAGTATATTTTTTATTTTCCTTTTTTACTCTCTGCCTTCCAAGGGCCATATTTTTCAGTTCACAAAGCTATATGAGGGTTTTTTTTTATTTTTTTGTGGGACAAAATTGTTCATCCTAAGCGTACTATTTCATTTATTTCCTACTGTTTCATACTATTTCCCTTTTTATTCTTTTTTTTTTTTTTTTTGGGGGGGACGAGGAGAAAAGTGACCGAATGTACTTTTATATTTTAAAAGTTTGGGCATTTTCAGACATGGCAATCCCTAATATGTTTATTGTTTGTTTATTTTTAATATAAGTTTCTGCTCACATTGTTACATGCAGCATCCTCAGGTGAGACAAATGACTCAAATGAGACAACATGAGAGTTATATATTGTTTAGAAAAGGATAGGGGATAATTGTCAGATTGCTGGGGGTCCGACCATCAAATTCCCCTGCAAACAGGAGAACAGAGATCTAAAAGTCTCCAATGCTTCCTTCTTGTAAATGGAGCATCGGTGTACTTGTGTGAGCAGTACTCCATTGCTATGGGGCTACTAGGGATTGAATTAAATATGTTGCATTTCCCATGTGAGGGATTTTACTAATAAATCCAACTGGATGGTTTGTATACTATTGCAATTTGTAATGGGGTCATCAAAAGGGCTGTCTGATGCAGACACATTTTTGACAAAGGCCTTAGAATATGGTAAAACATAAAAAGAGCAATATCCAACTGACTGATCCCTACTGATCCCATTTCACCACTACTTGGGTCCCTTGTTCATCACTACTTCCTGGCCCTTCTTGACACACAGGAAATGACCACTCAGCTAGTCACTGGCCACTGTGGTGACCTTCCTCAGCCCATGATTTGCTGTCTAGCATTTCCTGTCTGGCGAGAAAGACAAGGAAGTAGAGACCTGCCGAGGACTCAGTAAACACTGAAATGGGAGTGGCGGTAGGTCGGTGAGGTGAGTATTGTTTCTTGTATGTTTTAACCTACACAGAGCTCTTTTCCCATCATAGAACCCCTTTAATTGTTGAAAAAAATGACTCCAACTCCTGTCTTCTTTATCTTAGGGAATAAGGACCAGCTTACCAATGGATTTCACTTTACTGTGCCAGGGAACATAAGTTAATAGTAGAAGCAGAAAGAAAAGCAGATGTTTTTAACTCGAAATCATAAGCAGTAAGCCAAGTTTTAAGAAATCTATCATTATACATGTAAAGTATATTGTAATAACATTCTTGCCAAACAATTATACAAATTTTAATTTTATCAAATGACATATTGGATTCTGTTCATTGATCACATCTCAATTCATTTAATATATTCAGTTAAAACAGTGCAGAGAAATATCTATTGATGTTCCAATACAAGATCAAATCACTAGTAAAATCACTATTGGTTCAGTGCAACGTAAATTCTTATAGAAATGATTATGACAGTGGTTAGTGGGTATACAGGGAATCATGTAATGTGTTTTTATTGGGGGAGGTTGATGGCTTAAATCTTGTGATGAAATATCTGAACACAACATGAATTATGCATAAAAGTAGCACCCTTGTGTCTACCAGTAAACAGTCTCCCTTAGATACTTTAGGGCTAAGGCTCCACGTAGTTAAGAAACGCCTTTTTGTCTGCTTTTTTCCCCCTATTAAATAGGAAAAACGCTCGAAATTCTGCAACTAAAATTAACATGTAGCTTTTTTCAAAAACTCCCACTGCGTGTATTTTTCCGCAAAGTGGGTATGGGATTTGCTAGAATCTTATCCACTTTACTGTGACTGTAATATGCCATGAGGGGCCCCAGCCTAAAAGTGCACCTGTCATGAGACTATAGGAGCATTTACACAGGAGCAATTGCTAGATGCCCATAGAGGTCAAATATAGTGTTCATTAAGAGAGACCACTAGCTAAGTTAGAAGACTGTGGTAAAGCCCTGTTTGTTTTTATATTTAAGCAAAAGAACATTGTTTGCCTAAAATGTCCTTTTAATGGACCAATCATTTTAGGACATTTCATATTGAAATTTATTAACTGGAACTTGGAATTTTGGCACAGAAATGCAAGATGACTTTCCACAAATTCATATGTGGATTTAGCACTATTCATTTTTTTTTTTTTTTTATACTGACATGTGGATCTGTGGCCCAAAAAAAAAATCTGCAACCGTGTGAGTGGCAAAATTAAAATCAATGGGTTGTGGATTTTAAAGTGAAATCAAAGATGCGTAGTACAGTGCTTTATCGATAAAGGGTTTTCTGCTCTCTAAAACAGATGCCATATCCTTAGGCCATTAATATGAGATCAGTGGGATTTTGGGTTTCGATAAGCTATTTGAAGTTATTTGTGACTTTATTGTTTACACTGTTCCATAAAGCACAGCTCCGTCCTTTTATTTATTTAGATTTCTGCTATTGTGTCGGGGGTTGTGGTGAACATTTTTGTATTATACTTTACTAACCTATCTAACTTCCTTATCAATAGAAAAGAGGCTGTAAAGTTCCCACTAACAATGCTCTAACTAAGCATTGTCCAGAAGACTTTGTCTGTACACCTTTACACAATGCAGCATGTAGAGATGAAGCATTTACCAAAGGAGGGACTGTCAGTTCAGAAGGTTGAATCTCTAGTTTTTTACCACCTAGGAACATGATTCTGGTATCACATGAAAATTGTTGCATGAATAAAAAAATCACATTCCTGACTGTGTTTTTAACTAGTCATATCTCCAGTTACTTTATAGCTAGTACTGGCAATCTTGGCAGCATAAGAAAGCTGAGAATCCCACTTTAACGTTCATGTGATACCATAACCATGTTTGTAGGTGGTATAAAACCAGAGATACAGTCATCTGAAGTGACCATTTCCCCTTTGGTAAATGCTACAGCTCTACATACTGACAATACAAATGTGTACAGACTTTCCTTAGTAACAGCTCAGTTAGAGGTTTGCTAAGGAGAACTTTAGAGCCTGTTTTCTATGAAAAGAAAGTTAGAAACTAAAATTTATTAGCATGTCTACACATAGCAAAACATGCAGCTAAAAAAAACAAGTGAAAAGTGCAATTCCAAAAATGCTTGCATTTTTCACTGCTTTTCTGCCATGTTTTGCTTTTTTGCCTCATAGGACATTTTTACAGGTAAAATTGAAATGTGTTCCTGACAAACGATCATTTTTATTTCTAAATAAACGATTCGATCAATGACAAAAACTTTTGTTCATTCATTAACTTATCACGTTTATACTGGGCAATAATTGGGAAATAATATTCAAAAAGAACTGCAGCATCTGAGGTATGTATGTGCCTGAGGTATGTATGTGCCTGAGGTATGTATGCGCCTGAGGTATGTATGTACCTGAGGTATGTATGTGCCTGAGGTATGTATGTGCCTGAGGTATGTATGTGCCTGAGGTATGTATGGGGCGTCTGAGGTATTTATGTGCCTGAGGTATGTATGTGTCTAAGGTATGTATGTGCCTGAGGTATGTATTAGACTGGGGACACACAGGGTGTACTTGCAGTGGGGTAGCAGCTGTGAACCCACTGCAATGTATAGTACCACAGCTTAAAAAATCCATAGAACTCACAGAATGTCAATGTTTGCAGCGGGTTCTGGCGTGGCATTGCAGTGGAATGTGCAAGTGAAAGCCATGGTGGGTACCAGTTGAGTCCATCTGGCCATTACCATGGGTGGGTCTGCTGTTGGTTATCTGCTACAGAAATCCTGCAGTGGACCCATCTTGTGTGTCCCTAGCCTTAAGAAGTTCAACAGCAGTTAGTTTACAGAATTGTGTAACACAGCAGCTATTGAAAACCCTTTCTAGAAGACAGAAAAACAATACTTGATGTCAATGAGTGGTTGACAGAGGAAAATGAGTGTCCTTCAAAAGCGACCTATGAGACGAGCTGGATATGTGTAAAGTTATCAGATATTTTTAGCCTTGGGTGCTTATTTCAGACAATAATATTGTTCAGATTTTACCCTTAATTTCCCTAATATTTAGTTATACCTGTATACTGTATTAAACCATAAAAACATTCTTGGATTTTTGGAACAGAAATACAATATGACAAGCCAGAATTTCACATGTGGCTTTAGCACATTCTTTAGATCTCGGTCCTGAATTGAAGATCGGTGTCTGCCATCTTCCTCTGGTAGTCTTCATCAAACTGTTCAATTTGAGCAACAGTGAAATGGTTCTTCCAGTCTCCGACAATACCTTATTTAGAGCAAAATATGGTTTATTACATCATTTTATTTCCCTAGTAATAAAGGTATCCTGTAGCAGATTCATGCTAGGAAGAGATCTGAAATACTGCAGTGTTTCAAAGAACACGATTCATTGTAATGAGGGAGCCTGACTCTATTTTATATCCATGGTTAGGGCAGCCTAAATCTACTGACAGATTCCTTTTAAAACTTTGGCAAGTTCTAAGGCAATTTACAAGATTTAAGGCAGGGAAAGTGACCCTTCTTTGCCAAGGAGTCACTTGGTACAGAGCCATACAGCCTCTGTGTGCCACTGTATTGTGTTCCGCCAGGTATCATATGTACAGAGCATATCTTCCCTAAAAGCAATGCCTTTAGGGCAAAATACCTACGTTCATACAAAATCTGACAGATAAAATCTGACAGTATGGTACAAAACTCCATATATGAAGTTGGAAGCATACAGAGGTACAGTAAGTTATTCAGTAAATAGGTTGTACAGAGACAAAATACAATTGTGTCCACAAGGCTTCAATCCCTGATAGATCCTCTTTAAAGGGAGTCTGTCAGCACCAAAATGATTATTAAACCAGCCCTAGTACCTTATAGTGCTCAGAGCCCTGAGCTCAGTGCTATACTTTGTAGAATGGCTGTTCGATATTGACAAAAAAATGCTTTTTATTCCTATGCAAATGAGCTAAGAGGGGCGTGTTCTGAGGAGGCTGAGCATCGCAGCAAAATCTTCCTCTCACTCAATACCCTTCCAGCAACACTGACATAATCCCCCACCTCCTCACGAACATCATCTTGTCATGATGCTCAGAGCCAGAACACTCCTCTTCTTTTTGTAGGAATAAAAAGCTTTTTGTCAAAATTAAACAACCATTCTACAAACAAATTATAGCACTGAGCTCACAGGTCTGAGCATCATAAAGTGCTGGGGCTGGTTTAATAACGTTTTTGGTGCTAACAGACTCCCTTTAAGTCAGTGCCATAAGTGCAGTAGGTTAGCCCCTATGAACTTGTTTATGATTCATTCAATGCTGTGGCTAAAATGTGCATCACAAAGTGACTTGTGCTGTGAGTTTTACGCCAAATATTGTTGCAAATTTCGCATTTGGCTTCCAACATTTACAATGCAGCCTTGACTTGATATTGTAACACTTTGCCTCCCAGTGTGGTCCGGTCCTGCAGCTCCACTGTTTTCTTTTGGCGGAAGTCCTGGCCGCACGTGAACACTGAGGCCAGTAAAATCTGTGACGTCCTCTGCCCTTTCCTTAGGCCACTGACTGGCCTCAGCAGTCACGTGTGGACTTCCTTTCCACAGGATAGGTCATCAGTATGTGATCTATCGGGGTCTGACACTGAGACCCCACACAAATCAGATGATCTGTTCTAGAAGACTCCGGGTACCGGAAGCAGCTAGTGAATGGGTGGCACATGCAGCACTGCTCCTACTCAAGTATTAGGAGCGACACAGCAGCCCCGTACACTGCTTAGCAGTGGTTCCGGTGAACTGCAGCGATACTCATATTACTTGTATAGGAGCAGTATTTCATGTGCCACCCATTCACTAGCTGCTTTCGGTACCCGGAGTCTTCTACAACAGATCATCTGATCTGTGTGGGGTCTCAGTGTCAGACCCCGATAGATCACATATTGATGACCTATCCTGTGGAAAGGAAGTCAATCAGCTTCCAAATCACCACTTAGTTAAAAACAGCATTGTGTAGAGCACTGTATAAACTTTCCAGATACTGCTTTCATTTTTTTCCAATAGTCTGTCATTTTAGAGAAATTAGCATTTTATTCAAATGAGCTGCTTGGTGAGCCTACACTGTCTACACCACCCTGTGCCGCCCAGCACAAGTCTTACCTTTTCTCATGAAAGGTGATATAGTCTGGTTCAAAACCTCACTTGGTAGGGTTTTATAATTGGCCATGTCATTGTTTTTCATGACATCAAAAGATGTGTGATAAACAATCTTCTCCACAATGTCATCACTCATCTCTTTTTCCAGGAATTGCAGAATCTTCCTAATTTCTCTCTCTGGATCCTGTGAATTGTGATGATAATGACAATTGTGATTGATCAGTAATTGATAATTAATTCATTGGATGATCTGCAGATAAGTCACTGTGAGAGTTCTCACACAAATATATTTCCTCTGCATACAAGTGTCCTTATTATGGATATGCCTGCTGGCTCAGTCATTGATCTACTGACCCAAACTCACTGCATTATACATCCATATAGTGCTGTGAGTACAGGTCAGCAGACCCATCACCAGACTAAGACACACATCCATGTTAAAAACACTCATATGCAGAAGCTTCAAGCCAAGTCCTGAGCTGTCTGTGCTTTACATCGTCAGCCATTCAGTTCAATAGGCACCATGTAATGCTGTTCAGATGTAGATATTCCCAGTGATAACTGCCGATCACAGGGAGAGGCGAGATTCTGTCTCCTCATAAATATATAAATTATAATATATGAACAATTGAATCTAAAATGACAGCAATCCATGTGCATTTATGATTCATTGCAGAATTTACCTCTTTCATATCTTCATAGAATAAAAACAGGATTTTGTGGTCATTTCTCTTTTCCCACCAGCCTTTTACTTGATCATGCCAAGAACTATAGCACACTAAGGCAAAATAGCAAATGTCAGACTGGCTACAGTGATACATTTTATATAGTATTGTTTCTGTAGAATCACTATATTGTAGTATCTTACCATTCCCATTCATGAAGTTATCTAAGAATATATCCCAGGATACTGGATCAGGCATTGCACTGGCAATTTTGTGGAAGTAATAATATGATACTGCCACATCTTTAGCATTTCTTGCAACATGAATAACCTGTTTGGAAACAAAAAAATACATTTTTTTTTTTTATTTAGAAACCAAATGAAATTTGCTGTTCTTTAGACTAAATCCAGAATTCTGTAGTATAACCGCAATAATATCTAAGGACACTCTTAAATAACTAAAGTTGTACAGAATAAAACTGAATGGATCTTAAAGTATATCAATTGTTTGAAATGTTATTCCTGAACCCACTAACTTGTCAGCTTTGCTGTGTAGATGAAAACAAGGTGACCACTGAGCAGGGGATTCAATCACAGCTTTAATGCAGTGCTGGAGACCTAGATAAAACAGGATATAAACTCCATACACACAGATAAGGCTATGTATGTCTATGCCTGTCACTCCCTGGTCTCTGGGGAGACATTGTACTCCACCTTTTCCTTGAGACTGTAATAATCTATGATATTTTCAGCTATCCGATCTGAGTGGAAAAGAAGCTGGGCTCTGTGATATATAGATTAATGTAACTGGCAACAGAATTTCTGAGTAAAAAGCAGGGTAAATCCTAAGAGGACTCCTAGGAGAGTAAGCGAAAGTCCTTATTACTCTGCCCACACAGGTTGCTTGACATCCTTGTCTATACACACACTAATACAGGAAGAACTGTCAATCAGCCTGTGTGGTGGGATGATAATAATAATAATAATATTTGTTTTAATAAAAGGAACAAATTAACTTAAAGGGAATGTGTCACCACAAATGGCCTGTCATCAAAATGGCATGAAGAAGTTGCAAACCTAGGATATATGACTTTTTAACAGCAGTTTTTTTTTTTTTTTTTTTACAAGTGTCATTTATCGCCACCCTCGCCACTTTCCATAAAGGGCGCTTAGTACAGGGCCATCGTCCACGCTAGATTCATCATCATTTACGCCAGTTTCCTACATTAGTAGTTGCAATATGAATTAATGATCATCAGATTTATAATACCATGGGTAATCTTGGAATATATGGTTACCTTCACGTTGTTCTCCCAAAAAGAGGCAGGCATCAAATGAATGGGAAGATGTGTTTTTATAAGTCTTGGGGATGGTGTGGCATTAAGTTGTTCTATACCTGTTAGAGTGACCAGGATTCATGATAAATTTATGTTATCTCATGTATCATAAATATACATATATTGGAGAGAGTTGTACAGCAATTCAGGGTATTGCAGCTTTGTCCTTTGTTCAATTGAATAGGACAAAGATGCCAATACCATGCACCACCATTGGCAGCCAGACTGTGTGCAGGTCTACAGGCCGGAGTAAACACTGAAGAGGTTGCAGTACTAGCACTATCACCAGGGCTCTTCCCTCAGCAGATTGTTGGGGGTGCCAAAAGTTGGCCGATACCAAGTTGATATTCATGGCCATCAATATCCTAATCCTTGAAAATCTATTCAAGATATTCTTTATTACCTGAAGGCATTCCTGGAACTCGAAATTCTAGATATGGTACACGATTATATATAGCATCTCTGTGACTCATTTCTTCATCTCCTCCACAATAAATCATATCAAGGATTTCACTTGTCCATGTAGTACCTAAAAGAAACAAAAACAACTGCATCATGATTAACATCTAAGTACTTAAAGGGTTTGTCCAGCCCCTAATGCATAGTTCATGTTGATGGCCTTTCCACAGGATAGGTCACCAGTATGGAATCTGTCAGGATTTGACACTCAGACCCCACACAGATCAGCTGATCTGAATGCCTAAAGGCACTAGAAGCAGTAGTAATGGATGAGGAGCAGACATAGCTCTGCTCTTATTCAAGTAATAGGTCCAGAGCAGCAGCACTGTCCACTTTGTGTCAGGGAACTGCAGCTAAGTTTCTGTTACTTGAATAGGAGCGAAGCCGCTTCCGCTTCCTGTCAGCTGATCTGTGTTGGACCCCAATAGATCACATACTGATAACCTATCCATAACTCTTACTAAATAATATAAGTTCTGACTATGATTTTCTAAGTTGTATTACCAGATTTAGGAAAAGTTGAAATAACCACGTCATCAGGTCGGGCCTGAAATTGTTCTACATTTTCAAAGTTGTCAGCCATATCTGTAGTCAGTAGAAGTCCATGTACAGGAACCAGTGTCTGAGCTGAAGCGACGTCCATTGTTGAGAAACTAGTGGCTAAGAGCAAAGTTGCATACCAAAATAGAGATACTCTTCCCAAATTGTGAAATGCCATGGTCATTGTTTTCACTCTGAATAAAGAAAAATAGCTCTTTTCAGTTTTTTTGTTCTGACAAAGCAATACATAAGGGCCAGGT
Source organism: Leptodactylus fallax (assembly GCA_947044405.1). Lineage (NCBI taxonomy): Eukaryota > Metazoa > Chordata > Amphibia > Anura > Leptodactylidae > Leptodactylus > Leptodactylus fallax. Next base: position 1,571,679 of record CAMRHE010000138.1, on the reverse strand, counting down.
AGAAGCAACCGAAACTTTCAATTAACCCCCTCTTCGCTACTCATTGACTCGTTGTGACAGTAGAACATGAATAGACATCCTTCACTTTAATGACAGATTGGCCTGAGTGACTCAGGGGCCGGATACTGGTTTTGATCTCGCCACCCAGGATGGAAACCAGCCTTGGGTTTTTCACATACTTTTTTTTTTTCACACCCCAGAAAAGTAGGTGATGATAGATTTCCTGGATAACCCCTTTGTAGTTTTTGAATGTAGTAGGTGTCATGCACACACCGCCACTTTATTAGACTCTATGGGACTGCTAAAGAGAAATTCAGCGCTCAGTTATCTTCAGGAGTCAACAAAACCAGCACATAGTTAAATATCAATAGTAAATCATAAAATGTAAAGGGGTTGTCCCATTATGGACACAGGGTAAGTGTTCGATTGCTGGGGGTTCCCCAATGATCAGGAGGACAGTGGACCAAAGGTCCCCCTACAGCCTTCTTGTGAATGGAGTTCCAGTGTGCTTGTGTGAACAGTGATCCATTCACTTCTATTGGGCTGTAAGAGCATTATAGTCTTGGCAGCCCCTTAGAAATGAATGGAGCACCGGTCAGACAAGCGCACTGGAACTCCATTCACAAGGAGCCCTTAGGGAGATTTTTGGTCCCCCATCCTCCTGATAACTGGGGGACCTGGTGATCGAACACCCAGCAATTGGACACTTATCCCTTGTCCTGTGGATAGGAGATAAGTGTCCATAATGGGACAACCCCTTTAACATTTAAATAAATTAAAACATGGCCTCCATGTTAACTCACAAACAGAAATGCATAAGATCACCCAATTTTATAAAGAGAACACACCAATTGTGTCTTAATGTGGAATACTCTCAGACATAAATATTGGATGGATTTTACCCAATTATCATGGTGAGATAGGGTCCTTAAGCCCTATATGGTGGTCAGTGGGGGGCAACTCTGGAGATCCACACAGGTAAAGGGCCAGATCCGTGGGAGTCACCAAACCAAAGAGGTCCTACCAACTGACCCTATTGAGCCCTAGAAACCTCATCCTGCAACCCAAATAGCTCTTGTTCTAACAAGGACAGTATCCAATCTCTCCCTTACACCAATACCCTATAAAACACTGTCACAATACATATTTTGTCTGACAACACACCGGTACTCATCAGGGGACCTTCAATATTTCTATAAAGTCCTAGTTTTAAAAGTTCTCTGATGAGTATTGGACCAGTGTGTTACCGGACGAAATACATATTGGAACAGGGTTTTATAGGGCATTGACTTCAGACTGCTTGTTTGATTACAGATGGGATAATATTCACAGACAAAAAGAAGCTTTTTTGACTGTTTTCATAGATTGCTTTTTTTTCCTGTGTCATGCCTGCATGCATTTGCCCTTTGTTTGCAGTTCAGTGTTCCTGGTCTCCTATATTATGGTCACTTGGGCTTTCCTCAGCTATTTGTTTGCTATTGTACAGTTACTCCTAGTAGAATTACATACAAAGAAACCAATATTTGTAGTAATGGATAGGGGAGGGGGCAGAATGCTCCCTGATTGTACACGCCCACAGCCTCAGAGACAAATGCAAAATGTGCTGCCGCCATAATGTGATTTTTAGCAGAATAAAAACTGATAACACATGATGTATGAAGGCTTATACAGTCATAGAGCAGACTGCCCTGCAAGACACTGCACACTGCCTTTCATGAAAACGCAGGTACCCTTTAATTCATTGGATGTATTTTTTGTACTTTCCCAAGTGTGTACAGATAATAGACTATTCCACATATCCATTACTTTTCAGTTTCAGACTTACAACCTGGTCTCTTTCAGCATTTCCTGCAATGCTATAGGTTAGTTCACCTCAGAATTCTCATAACCGACCAAAGTCCAATATTTTCTTTTCTTTAATCTTTATAGATTATAAGCAAACAAATAGTGCTTAGATATTGATGTACAAGGTTCATGTTTCCATGCCTTCCATTATTGGCGCTTTTGAAGTAAAACTCGCCATAGGTAGGTCTTGGCAGACATCTGGCTGGTATACATGGGAGTCTATGGGCAGTATATACAATAGTATGCAATCACATTTTGCGCATCAGGAGATTTTCCCAGTGGATGTAAAGAAAAAAGTGTGATGCAGATTTACTAATGAAAATGCAGCAGAATTGTGACGTACATGCCATACAACCCTTATATTAACTGTCTTAGACACTTTCTGCACCTTGTCCAACATGCGGTGCTTAGCAAAAAGGGATGGGGTTTCACTGAAAGATGTGACACAGTGTGCAAAAAATGCACCAAAACATTGGCAATTTTTTTTTTTGTCAGAAACTAAGTCAAATAATAGGTGGTATAAACTTAAAGGGGTTGTCCGGGAGATGGACTAACCACTGAAGAGGCCAGGGGAAGTGCAACATTAAAAAATATCAAACTCACCTGTTCTTTGTGCGCTGTTGTATGCTGTCGCTGTCTGTTTGGTATTGCGCCATGCCCTTGCCACTGTAAGTCCTGAGCCCCTCCTCCTGCCTCCTCCATGGTTTGTCCACTTCCTGGACAACCCCTTTAAACTATATGCAGTCTAGGGGCCGCTCCTCCAACTGTGGACTGGCGCTTGAGTCTATTTGGATTGCGGCGGCCGAGATGTGCCAGATTGTTTTGCATCCTTTTTTTGGCCATCAAATGCTACTGTGATAAATTGTTTGAGTAGTTACATTTTAATATGGCAATATGCGTAAAATGTATGTTAAGACATGGGTTTTCCACTTAATAACAAAAGCCACAAGCCACAGTGTAAGAACAGCAGTTGTCTAACTTCATTGTCGTATACTGTTAATGTTGAATGTATTTCTGTGATTCTGTTCCTTGCAGCAAGGCATTTATTGGCACATGATGCCCCCCCTTTTATTGCCTGCCTGTTTGAGACGGTGTGAGAGTTATTCGTATTTGGGACATAGAGCAGCTGCCATCTTTGCAAGTGTTGTATTGAACTGGTGTAGACACTTTTCTGTACAGCTGTATCCTGCTCCAAACGGTTTAAAGAGCAACGGACTAGTGGTCCACGTGAAAGGCTGGCTCAGTGGTGATCAGTAGAATTGTGACTGTGTATATGTTTAAAATTTTAATATACTAACCACCTCTAAATCCCGGTTACATCTTAGTATGTGTAAAATATGTGTAAAATGTAATGTTAATACATATGAGGACAGTGCCTTCACTTGGTTTCCCTGTCTGTTAAGGGACTTCATTTCTCCCAAGATCCTGATAACCGTGAGGAGAGGCTTCACTATAAAGGGCCGCTTTGGGCCCCACCGCGCTTCTCGGCTGTGGCGGTCCACCTGGCCCTGGGGGGGGTGCACCCATGTGGTCGGGTCGTTGGGTGTTTTGGTTTTGTTCATTCGTGTCCATCTGCGGTGGACGGTGTGAACCTTGCAGTTTGCCTTGATTGTTCTGCTTTTGTTTTTTGCTTGTCTTTGCCCTGTCATTTTACCTTTAACTAACCTTTATTAACTTATGTAATATATATTTTTTCTTGAACTACCGCGTGTGCGTTCATTTCTGGTTGCGGGTCCAAACCACCTGCCTTGCTCTCGGTTCACCACAGCGCACTGCTGGACCGTAGCATGATGTTGCAAATGTTGATATACCAGTCTCGATGAATCAATGACAAACATTTGTACTGCGCTGTTCTCACAGGAATTCAAAGTGCAGGGAGTGTTGTGGAGTAGGGGAGCTAGCGGCTGCCGTACAGGAGCTCATCCCCAACACCCACAAAGGTCAATTGTTTTACAGGAAGCCAATCTTACCAAATCTTATCAGTTTATTTTCAGCATGTGCGAGAAGAATTCATCATGAATTAGGCACTTTCCCCTGGTGTCTTCATGCCTAAGCGAAAATCTACAGGAGCCCAAGAACTGCCATGGATTCGGTCAAAATTTGTTGAAAAGTGTCGAGACTGGGGCAAAGACACTATTGCAACTATGGTATACACTACAGGACACTATTTACTATGTAGAACAGTGAATTTTTTCAGCATAAAAGATGCTTTGTCCAAGTGACAAGTTGTCAAATAAATTTCGATTTAATTCGCAGTGGCTGCCTGCCTGCATTTCTAGGGGCCAGACACTATATAATAATACCACCTTTCAGTTGCTTTGTCCAAGTCATAATATTAATGTAAAAGGAAAGTTTCAGGAAACATCTGTATCACAGCGCACAAGCAAAAGAAAAGGACGCAAGCAAATTTGATCGTCACTTTGACATTACTAAATTTATGAGCGTTAATAGGGATAGAAATAGATTAGATGGAGTCCTAGCAACCTAGAGTGTCTGACAAATTTTAAGGCATTTTGCACTTCTGGTTCAGGTCAAATTGAAATCTTGGTCTGAACTGGCTGAATCCAAAATGAAACAAATCTTGAAAGGTTCACTAATCTCCATCTCCAAACCTGCCTAAATGCAAGACGACCATTCACACACTTGTTATTAAATGAATGTTTTACTTAGTTGGGCGCAAGTATCTAGGGTAAGTTTACACAGTGGAAAATTAAAAGGAATTCCCCCAAATTTGTGGCCAATTCCTCTATGTGAACTTACATGGAACAAGTAAAAATATTGATGTAAAAGGAAAGAAAAGAAACAATTTAATTTCTAACCAATGCAGAAAAACAAGTTGAAAACATTTTTGTCATCAGGTACAAAAGCTATTTATTGGCTAAACTATCTGCAAGTTAGAGGACAGCATTATATAGTTGTATTAGTAATCTCATTTAAAAAAAGGAAAGGAAAAGACGTACAATAATTTGCTACTGTTAATTTACCAGCCTATTGCTCACCTATCCATTATCCTGAATGGCAATACACCCATTAGTTCTTTTCAGTATTATAATTTAGATGTGTCTTCCCATAATGTCAATATGTTTAAATCTCATGATCAAACCTATTTCACGATTCCCCAGTATAATAGTCAGCCTTATGCTTCAGTTAAGTACCACAACAAATCCAAAGCTTATAACTTACTTATCGTCTTTGAAAAATTTCCCGTAATGTTTCCTTGAACGATCTGTGTGTAAAATATAAGAGTAAAATTTTACTACTGTTGTCAATCGCTGTGAATATAAATATGCTTGGTTGTTCATTATATAAGTCAGGTAAATATTAACTAATAAAATGTAGGAGTGTCTATAAAGTTCATACCAGGTTATTAACCTTTCATATATGGTAACACTGGTGATGTCAGCCAAATAGGTTAAAACATACTTCGCTAGGTAATAAAAGAATATTTGACTTGTTAGTTCATGACTCCTCATGACAATGGTCATAAGGTATGCTTCAATACATCTTTCGCCTTAACAGGGGGTTTTCCAATAAATATTCCCATTACATTTATTTTGACTAAGGTTCTTTGTTAACCATCGCCCTAGTTATTAGCTATGCTGCAATGTTTATCCATATCAGCACATTATAGGAAACCTTGTTGATAGTGCCAAAAAAATCCTAAATCGCAGCTTACTTTCAGCCATATTAATCTGACACATGTGCGCAGTCTATTTTCAGTTTCATGTGTGTGCCTCTTTTGACCATGGTGCACCTAGAAGTGGACCAATCTGCACTTTGCGTTTCAGCTATTTCAGACAGCAGGCAAGCGTGGTCCAGTATGTAACCTTGACACACCACCACGATACATCTACCTGTATGGGGGCTTTTCTAGCTCATATCTTGGTCCACCCTTCCTTTTTGCTATCTCTTCTTCTGCATTCCCCATATGAGTTACCATGTATACTGTTGGAGAGATGTACTTTAGGTTGGATAGTATACGTGACCATTTCCTTTTGATGGTTTACACCTGGTTGACAATAGGTGTTTTCAACGAAACATGCATGTTGGGACTATTCTATTCCTATGTGTTCTATACTTTGGGAAACCTTTTCTAGTCTATTAGTAATCGGTACAATTCTATTTCCTAGACATATCCACCAGGCAGGGTGTATCTAGGGTGATTCTATCTAGGTTCAGGTTCCGGTCAGGGTCACTTGCTATTTAGGGCTATGGCTCCGAGACAGGAATTGAGGGAACATTAGTTACATTTCAATAAGGTTAACTAGGGTGAAATCAGCGGTTTGCTTTATTGGTATAACTTTTACTAGTGATGGATATTTTATTACATTATATGTTTTAATTGCATTGGTATTAAAAGTTTAGTTTTATTGTTATCTTTTGATCACCCTTTGGATTTATTGGTTTATATACTGGTGGATGGCCATGACTACTCTTTGACTTTCTACCTTCATTGGACTTGAGTTAGATACTGCTAAATGACAGGTTACAGTCATTCAGTGTGGTTCATATATGTCCTCATGCATTTATGGCTCATACACTAGGCACAAGGGGAACAATCTATCACTGCTGAACATTCTTTCACAAAGCAATCTTTCTTGTAAAAGCCGGCTACCTCATACATACACACCCAAATACTAGTCACCATCAGAGAAAAACAATGGTGTCTTCCTTACAGATGTTGATAGCCTAATCAGTTGGCCAAAACTATTTTTTTGCTAATAAATTTCACCAAAAGATCGTTTTTGATGAAATTGTATATTTTGATCTACTTTAGACTAATGTGTATTGCCACCCTAAAACAAGACTAGGATTATAGTCTATGGCCCATGCAAGTAAATCCAGAAGGGGATCAATGTTCTGTACAGTGCCAAAACCATTTTGTTTTAGCTATTTTGGGGGTCACAGCACATGCCCTCCTGCAAAAACACATTGTAAACTCCCCATTTAATAAATCAAAAGATTAAAGAATTGTCTCATCTAAACACAGAAAGATATTACTGAAATGCTACAGTTCAATACCTGGTTAGAACATATTTTTAACAACTTATTTACTGGCGTTCCTTCATTGTCTCCATCAAATTCCATCCACAGAATATGTTCTTCCTCATCTGGATATGTTTATTACGTTTATTTTGAGTTAGGCTCTTTGTTAACCATTGCATTAGTTATTAGCTTTGCTGCATTATCTACTCATTTGGGCACGTTATAGGCAACCTTGTTGATAGTGCTTAAAAAATACTGTTATCAGAGCCTTCTCTGTTCCGATTGAGAATCTATTTCAGGCTAGTGTGCATGCGCCGTATCAGTCTCACGCATTTGCACGGTCTATTTTTAGTTTCACAACACTGTGCATGCGTGTGCATCTTTGTGATGCATGCACAGTTATTACTGTAGGGTTAAGTACTACTGCGCATGCACGCGCATCCTTTTGTCCATGGTGCACCTAGAAGTGCACCAGTCCGCATTTTGAGTTTCAGCTATTTCAGACATCAGGCAAGCGTGGTCCAGTATGTATACTTGGCACACAATACATCTACCTGTATGGGGGATTTTCTAGCTCTTATCTTGGTCCACCCTCCCTTTTTGCTATCTCTTCCTCTGCATACCCCATATGATTTACCATGTATACTGTTGGGGAGATGTACTTATTCTTAGGTTGGATAGTATACGTGACCATTTCCTTCTCTGTTTTGATTGCTTACACCTGGTTGACAATAGGTGTCTTATCTTGTTTTTCCGAGCTTGGTTTATGTAGTCTATATTTGATAACCATAGTTTTTTTTTCCCCTTATGAATTTTATTGACTATAAACATGCATGTTTGGATCTTTCTGTTTTCTTATGTGTTCTATACATTGGGGAACCTTTTCTAGTCTATTAGTAATCGCTACAATTCTATTTCCTAGACATATCCATCAGGCAGGGTGTATCTAGGGTGATTCTATCTAGGGTTAGGTTCCAGTCAGGTTCACTTGCTATTTAGGGTGATGGCTCCGAGATAGGAATTGAGGGAATACGAATTACATTTCAATAGGGTTAACTAGGGTGAAATCATCAGTTTTCTATATTGGTATAACTTTTACTAGTGACGGACATTTTATTACATTATATGTTTTAATTGCATTGGTATTAAAAGTTAAGTTTTATTGTTATCTTTTGATCACCCTTTGGATTTATTGGTTTATATATTGGTGGTTGGCCATGACTACTCTTTGACTTTTTACCTTCATTGAACTTGAGTTGGATACTGCTAAATTACAGGTTACAGTCATTCAGTGTGGCTTATATGTGTATATATGGCGTGCATATATGACTCATACGCTAGGCACAAGGGGAACAATCTATCACCGCTGAACATTCTTTCACAAAGCAATCTTTCTTGTAATGGCCGCCTACCTCATACATACACACCCAAATACTAGTCACCATCAGAGAAAAACAATGGTGTCTTCCTTACAGATGTTGATAGCCTAATCAGTTGGCCGAAACAATTTTTTTGTTAATAAATTTCACCAAATGATCGTTTTTGGTGAAATTGTATGTTTTGATCTACCATCTAATGTGTATACGGTCAACAGCTGTGCAGTACACATTTGTGTGAGGGAATCAGATTACTATTAGACAAATGAACGTTCAACCAACAGCTATAGTCTATGGAGGGTTTAAGAGTGTTTCTGCCAAACTGTGGATCATCTGGGTATTATAATTATAAAATAAGTAATAGTGTTCATTTAGTTATATAACAAAAATGACCCTAGCACAGGATGCACTTTAGGATTCTGCTTAGCAGCATGGAGTGGAGATAGTCTACTATGCTTGTACCAAAAGTCTACAAAAGAAGACAGGGTGCCTCCTAAGGGTGGGTTCACACATGTGGCGGAACTCCGTCTGCCACGAATCCGACCTAAATGTTGGAAAACTGGATAGGGAAAGGTCTGCGACGCTTTGCTGAAAAACCCATTCATTTGAATGGGTTTTTAAAGCAAAGCGTGGATGTGCGCTTACAACCCTCTGCGCTGCAAACCAATTTTTTTCGCTGAAAACAAAGTCGGACTTTGTTTCCGACTAAAAAAACCGCTTCACGGCGTAGAGGGTGTAAGCGCACACTCGCGCATTGTTTTAAAATCCCATTCAAGTGAAAATTAACCTTTCCTATCCAGTTCCTATCCAGTTTTCCGACATTTAGGTCGGATTCGCGGCGGGCGGAGTGCCAGCACAAGTGTAAACCCACCCTAACCTTGCTTATTTACTATGGGAGTTAGCACAGTAGGCACATTTGTGTACTGTGACATTACTAAGTACAATAAACCCCTCCATTTACAGTGTTGATTTTACCTACAGTCTATCAAACTCAGCAAAAAAAAAAAGAAAGAGCATACAGTACATAAACATGAGACGCTCAACCCAAAGTTATATGATAATAAAAGATACAATTTTACTGACATGAATAAATAAAAAATTTAACTTATAAGTATGCTCTGGTTTTTTTTTGCTCAGTTTGATATATAACCCCTCCCCGACATCCGCTGTAATAGTATGGCAGATGTCGGGTATTTAAATATAGTATTATACAGCAAAGATCCGGTGCTAATGTCCATCATCAGTGTCTGCACTGATCACGGGCATTAAGGCCCCTGTGCCTTGGTCAAATCTGACCAAGGTGCCATTTTCCCAGCAGCACATGGGTGCCGCCATTTTGGGGAAAACAAGAGCTGGGGCCAGCGATCTGTTGCCATGACAGCTGGGTTCCTATTGAAGGCTCCCAGGCTTGTCTGACATTCCTTTGTATGATAGGCTGCTACAGAATTTAATTGAAGCAGAAAATATATTGGAAAATTGTGTAACATATTATTATACAAGCAATAACATTTATTTGAAGTCTATGGGACAGCGCTGCAAAACCGACAGTCGCTGCTACAGTCTATACAGCGAGTGAGCTGCGCAGCTTCGGGAATGTAAGCAATACCAGGAGCTGTGTTGTCCCAGTACAGCTTTTCAGCAGGTATCCTGGGTGTCGGACCCCCACAGATCTAATATTGATGTCCTATCCTAAGGATAGGTCATCAATGCTAGAAACTGGATAACTCCTTTAAAAACTGCATCTGAAAACCTGAACGTGTAAACACACTCCAAGGCTAAAGGCGAAATAGGGGAATAATGATTGTGCTACTAATCTTTCCTCCCTCATGTTCTTTGTGTCAGCCACTGCAATGAAGTTTAATCTCAGTCAGAAGATTAACAAGAGAGGGTGGTCCGTTGCCTAGACAACTGTATGACCCTGGAAGCCATACTGTCCCCTACTTACGCCATCGGGCTGTGTCTCCTGTCGTCAGTTTCAAAAGTGAATACTTAAAAGCGTTTTGGTTGTGCCCTAATATATAATATAATGAGTGTAAACTTTCAAGAATGTTAAGAATGTAGCACACTTGTTTCTAAACAGCCCATACAAAAATGTTTGTTAACTCTGCTTACTAGGAACATACTTGTCACACATCTCCACTTAGTGCATCCTGCTTGATGTTTCTGTGGATTCGATCACATTGGCACGAGCCACTGATCAGCAGCCATTCATCTAGGACTGATCAGTGGGTGAAATCTGCAGCTCTCCGCTGACTGAATGGATCCTAAAAGTTGAAGCAGGTTCTATGGACTCACAGGCCCATCTTTTCTTCTTGCAGCAGACCATGATGTTAAGCATTGGATCTCTCTGCCTTCAATTGAGAAACATTATATACAAATCAGGATTGACAAAGCAGGTACCAGCTATATCTATTAAAATGTACCACCAGTAATGACCCCAAGATTACTGACAGTACACTTGTACATGCAATTTTCATAGATTTGTGAAGAGTGCACGCACATATTTATAAAACTACAGCATTCCCTTATTTTTACAAATTGTCTTGTGGTAAGATATTATCATATTCTACAACTGTAATTGCACACAGTGCAGATTAAAGTAAACTTTGGGGTAGATTTATCAAAACTGGTGCAAAGAAAAAATTGGAAAATGAGACCTGAAATATGATTTTATTCTATGGGCAACTACTCGACTTTACTATATTATTTTTCCTTTGGACTAGTTTTGAAAATCTACCCAGCATAGGAAGAACGGGACATCTATGATGTCCAAATGCCCTATAATGCATAAAAATGTAAGATCCCATGTACACAGCTGAGTGTGCATTTGATGTGGGGCTTAGTTTTGCAGCGCAATGCACTCGAATTACACTCCGCGTGCCATCGGAGTGCATTTTGTTATGCGCTTACCTACATGCTTCCGATCCGTTCTGTTCCAATGAATTGGAGCAGGATAGGATCTACACTATGTTCATCGGAAAGAAACAGACCATCAAACGCCCAAGTGGAAGGTACACTCGAACGTGTGCATGGAGCTTTAATCTCTTATCTCTCTGTTATGTTATTTAAGATAAGATGTCACCAGGGTTGGCAGCAGATAATCTAAGGACATCACATAACATCTGTAATGGAAGTGACTTGGGAACTGAGCAGACCTGTGGTGTGGGAGCAATACAAAATTGAGAAGGTGAGTGTACAAAAAGTAATACAGAAACACATGACCCATTAAAGGGGTTTTCCCACAAACATAACCATCTATATACAATTAAAAGTTAAACATTTTTGCAAATATAAATACGGCACTTCAAAATTTTGCAGAGTTTTAAAACTTTTCTCTAACCATTTTAATGGTGACAGTCTGTTTCCTTGGATATGGCCATAAATGTGGAAACTTTCTATGGCCTGGTACTTGTCAGAAACCCAGCCATGATTTCCTTATTTCGGCCAAAATATTATCTTCCCATGCATGTATTATCTCTACCAGGTAAGCTGACCACAATAAGGAAATTATGGCTGGGTTGGTGACAAGTACCAGACCATAGAGGATTCTGCTGCATTCATGGCAACTTATAACGACAAAAGACTGTCACCACTAAGATGGATAGAGAAAGTCTTTAAAGGGGTTGTCTGACTTTTTTTTAATAGTGCTGCTGAAGGGGCCATAAACATGAAGAAACTTTACTCACCTCTTCCTGGGCCCCATTTCCAGTGGCGGCAGGTCCAGTCTTCAGTTTACAGGTCACCAGACTGTTTGTACCAGGTGAGCACTGCAGCCAATCACAGGCCTCAGTGGTGACTTCCTCACAAATGGCATGTCACAACAGTCATGCGCCGTTTGTGGTGAGGTCACCGCTAAGGCCTGTGACTGGCTGCAGCGTGGTCACCTAGCACAAACTGGACATAAATGGTGACATCAGCTTGGGGACCTGTATACAAAAGACCAGAGCTGCCATGCCTGGAAACAGAGGCTCAGGGAGAGGTGAATAAAGTTTTTTTTTATGTTTATGGCCCATTCAGAAACCCTATTAAAAAAGAAAAAAAGTTGCTACACCTCTTTATAGTTGCAAAAATGTTTACATGTTAATGGTGTACAATTTTAAATATGGTTATGTTGATGAGAAAATCTCTTTAAGGCTAAGGCCCCACGTAGCAAGCTGCAGCCAAAAAGCTCGGCAGAAAAGACCGTGGCAGAAACACTTTTCCCAGAGCACTTTTCACAGAAAGTCTGCAGAGTTTTCCTATACGGAAAACACCAGCATTTCCAAAGGTATAATTGACGTGCTGCGATTTGCAAAAATTCTACAGTTTTTGAAAACGCAGTATGTCTGTTGCTGATATTTTTCTGCAATATGTGGATGGGATTAGCCAGAATCCCATCCACTTTGCAGGTACTGTAAAACGCCGCTTTTTCCATTACGTTTATGCTATATGGGGCCCCGTCCTAAGATTGTGAATATGAAATATTTCTCCACAATAGACGTAATAGGCTAAAATTAATATGTTGTATTGTATATTTTTGTATTTCTTGCGCTCTTTTACAGGTGTAAATTACTAATCTTGCAAAAGAAAAATTTGCAAAAAGGTGCGAGAGAAATATAATAATATACGCTATATTAAAGGAACATGTAAAATCATCCGATAAACCTGAAGCTTAACTAGCATTGTACAAAGCTTTGTCTGTAGACGGATTCACATTCAGAATAGAGAGGTGGTAGCAACCAATATGTTGCTGAATGGTTGTTTGAACAGATGGTGGTGTGAACAGCTGTTGGAGCGACACACACTAAAAATGACTTAGTCTGGACGTCAGCGCTACTATTTATGTTTTTGATAACTAAATAAGCTAGTGAGGTTGGAAAATAACATGCAAATGCTAACAATATAATAACCTTCTCCTGATAAGTTTTAACATGTGTACTAATGTATCAGCGCATTGAGTGCTTTGCTTTACAGAGAAAACCATTCTTTTTAATTTATGTAAACAGATTTTGTAACCCTTTTTTTAAGATAGAAAGAAGAAGAAAGGTGTATCATTTCGAGTTTGCTTTTTTGCGACATGAACACAATTGAACAGGTCGGCCCCTCTGACAGTGCAATGATATCGGTAGCGGAAACTAACAGTGCTGATATCTCTGGATCCAAGGCAGATAGATACTTGCAAAACTGAAAAGGCCCTGAATTCAACGTGTAGAGGTAAATAACATCTTAGATGGCCCTTTAATGAATCAGAATGTTTGAGAATGAGTTTAGTAAACCAGTCATCGTGTCTGAATGATATAGTAGCAGCTCGGAGGGTCAGTAGTTAACAATACTTGGGTTCAAATCCAACCAAGGGCAACATCTGCATGGAGTTGTTCTCCCCGGGTTTGCATGGGTTTCCTCCCAAATGCCAAAAATATACTGATAGGTGAAACAACTGACCCTTGTGGGTGTTGGGGATGAGCATCTGTATGGCGGTCACTAACTCCCTTACTCCCTTACTCTACAATTCTCTCTGTGCTCTGAGTCTACGTGAGAAAAGCACAGAACGATTGTTTGTCTTTGTCATAGATTACAGGAAGTAAAATATATTAGGCATATTTGAAATGGAAAAAAAAATTACAGTTGTACAGCAAAGAATATACTTCGTGAATATCCTGCGCTTTAGTATACAAATCTTACTGACTTTTTAAATATACTGTTTTACAATTGAAATTTGCTAATGTTCTTGCAACTTTGAAAAAAAAAGCGGCTGGACTTTTCCAACAGATTTGTCATTATTTGTGCCACCAATGTATCTAGTTGGCGTAGATTTCAGTATCTGGTACACAAACATTCCAAAATGCGACAAAATTATGTAGAGGCTTTCACCTCTTTTTTGGTGGTGCATCTCACTCTGGTGTGACTTGGTGCTAGACACCAGTCTTAATGAATCATCCCAATGTACAACTTTTTTTTGGGGAAGAAATTCCATCAATGTTTTGGGGTTAGTTTTCATAACATTGACCTTGTGGGGTAATTTACATATTAATTTTATTGTGTAGGTTGTTCTGGTTATGGTTGTCCCAATTTAAAAAGGTGAAAAAATGTTGTGCCACATTGAAAGAATCATAATTTTTTTTTACCGTTGATAAAGCAGTATGAGGACGTAAAGGGGATTGCCCGCAAAAGACATTTATGGAATATCACAGTTTATGCCTTAAATATGGATAGATGTAGGTTTCACCTTTGGGACCCACACCAATATCTAAAATGAACCCTCTCCCCCGTCTGTCAGATCTGGTCAGGTTTTATCAAAATGGTGTAGACGTGAGTTCACGGGAGTTACGGAAACAGCATAGCTTTCTGTTTCTGTAAAACCCAACCACCGTTTAGGTTTCTATAAACTTTACAAGCCTTTTTTATACCACTTATTTTGTCCCTCTCTGGAATGTAAACATCCATTCTAGTCATTATAATATTCCTTTATTGCACTGTGTCATACCTGTGTTACACTGACAGGCACCCTATTAGGTACCGCTTCTAGCAGGGCTTAATAGACTTTCATAGGTAAAAGGCCCAGGGGCTATTGCAAGGGTATAGTGCAGCAGTGCGTCCATTTATGCCACACACATGCAGAGTTGAAGTTTATTAAAACCACAGCACAACCCCACCATCTATTGGGTGCCGACTGCCATGGCAACCCTTGCCTTTAACCTACCATTTTTACCCTTTGATGGAGTAACCTTTTACAACCATTGTGGCTATTTTGACCCTATTGAGGCTTTTTTACCCTTTGTTTAGTATAAAAAGCAATGTCTTAACTGTTGCAAAACTCATATAAAGAGAGCAATCCACTCTCTAGAATGCATAATTTGTATGAAATAAATATAACTATTTGTGTTGAAGACAATTTTGGCACCCAGCATCATTCCTGTACCATATGGCGCCTAGTTGGGTTTGTCTATCTTGATGGCAGCCCATTTACACCATGGGAACGTTCTGTGGGGATGCCAGTGGGCTTACAGAGATAGCACTTTCCTTGTGTAAAACAGCTCATGTACCTCTGTCATCACTGAGCCTTAAAGGGTCCAACCTCTGGGTCCCCCAATGATCAAGAGAATGGTGGTCTGAAAGTCCCCCATGTCTCCTCCTTCTAAATAGAACACCAGTGTTCTTGCGGGATCAGTGCTCCATTCACTTCTATGGGGCTGTCAGAGATTGTACACCCTGGCTAAACCTGCCCATCAACTTGTCACTGAAACCAAGAAGTGGAGGGGAGAAGAGACAGGAGTACCTGTGAAATCCGGAAATGGAAAAACCCCTTTAATTGTACCGCAGTATGCTGGAACATCCGCTCAGTATAATGTACTATTAGAATGCATGGGTTAAAGTGTCAGTAATCCTAGAAATGAGCTGAGACAAATAACATTAACAAAAGCATCCATTTGTGAGCATGCAAGAATTTTTGCAATCTCCTAAAACAAATAGTCTTGAAGGAATTTGGCAGAAGAAACTGGGATCTATTGCATAATCTTGTTTGATTCAGACTCAGGACTCAGGCTATGACATGACTCTTTAAAAGATGAAGACCTCATCGGGATTACCATGATGGCCTAGTGGAGGTAGCAGTGTGTACAATTGCACCAGCTATATAATCCCCCCCAAGTGTCAAACATGAGGATGGAAAAGAGCCACATTCTAATGCTTTGAACTCATATACCATGCCCAATGATCACTGCCAATGCTGATGGTTATCTCAGAAGGATTGTGTGGTATCATTTTTGAATAACTGACGCTTCTGATGGCTCCTAAGTGGGTACAATTGTACAAAATGGTAATCTCTGCATGGACTGCGCCCACAGCCCCATAGAAGTGAATGGATCGCTGGTCACACAAGCACACTGGCACGCCATTCACAAGGTGGCTTTAGGGGGACTTTTGATCCCACATCCTCCGGATCACTGGGGGACCCAATGATCGATCCCCTGCCCTGTGGATAGACAATAAGTATCCATAATAGTACAGGCAAAAAGCAAATCACATGTTTTTAACTTGAAATCACAAGCAGTAAGCCAAGCTTTTAGAATAGTTTATTTGTACAACAATAGAGTACCCATATAATATTAAAAATATCAAAAAAACTATATCATTATACGTTCAAAGTATATTCGATAACATTTTACAAAACAATTACACAAATTTTAATTTGATCAAATGACATATTGCATTCTGTTCATTGATCACATCTGTATTTATTTAAGATATTCAATTAGAACAGTGCAGAGAAATATATATTGATGTGCAAATACAAGATCAAATCATAAGTAAAATCTCTACTGGTTCAGTGAAAGTGTATTCCTATAGAAATGATTATGACAGCGGTTAGTGGGTATACAGGGGAATCATGTAATGTGTTTTTATTAGGGGGATGGCTTAAAGCTTGTGAGGAAATATCTGAACACAACATGAATTATGCATAAAAGTAGCACCCTTGTGTCTACCAGTAGACAGTCTCCATTAGATATCTTAGGGCTAAGGCCCCATGTAGCAAACTGGAGCTAAAAAAAATGCAGCGAATTTCTACACCTTCCCCTTCTTTAGTGCCAGGCCTTGTGGCTATTGCCACGGTTCCCTCGATCCCTGTCTGTCTTTCGATGTGCCCCTACTACCCCTTTTCCCCCTTGTTATACTTAAAACTGGCATCTGTATTTTTGTGCTACTTATGTGTCTGCATTGTATTTTCTGACATGTTTTGATGCCACATAATAAAAAACTATCGAATCTAAAAACGCAGCAAAAAACGCATCAAGGTTTTTTCCGCAGTGTTTTTCATTGAGTTTTTGCTGCATTTTATCTGCTTTTTTTTCTTGCCCTATTAAATATATTGGGAAAACACTCACAATTCTGCAGTTAAAATTAACATGTAACTTTTCCGCAGCTCTTTTTTCCCACAATGTGTCGATGAGATTAACCAAAATCTCATTCACTGTGATGGTATTGTAAAACACATTTCTGCAGCAGGCAAAACCCTGCATTTCCACAATGTGGGGCCTTAGTCTTTCTTAATTCCATTCTTAAAGTGCATTTGTCATAAGGCTGGAGCACTTTACATAGGAGCATTTGCTAGATGCTCATAGAGGTCAAATATAGTGGATATAAAGAGAGGCCACTAGCTAAGTTAGAAGGCTATGTGGTACAGTAAAGCCCTGTTTGTTTTTATATTTAGGCCGAAAGAACATCAGTCACCTAAAATGTCCTTTTATTGGACCAGTCATTTTAGGACGTTTCATATACAGATTTATTAACTGGAGCTGATCCTTGGATTTTTGGCAGAGAAATGCAATATGACATGCCGCAAATTTGCTTGTAGATTTAGATCTATTCAATAGAGCTATTCCATATGTGGTCACCTGCCGTGGTTTCTGCTGCATTTTTTTAGAGTGAAATACACACTGTAATCCGCCCTTAGAATTCGATAGTTAATATATTGCACATCAAGGGAGTGTCAGAATACAGAATACAGCTAACATGACCTAACAATAATATATATATGTATGTCGCTTTTGGCCAAATGTGTATGGAGCTGGGGTAGCAAACATAGAAGAGGTAAGTACTATGTGTGTTTTTTTTGGCTCAGCCAGAACAGTAAGGCTCCTTTTATACATTAGATGAATTGTTTGTAGTTGACGATAGGAAGTCAGCTGGCGCTCATTTACATTAATTTTCACTGTACTCTGACTTTATTTGGAGGAATTTGCATGAGCGATTGTTCAGACCCCTCCTTTTATAGATCGACATTGTTTGTTGGCTGCCACTCCCCCATTTACACAAGGCACAGAGATGTGTTCCTGATAAATGATCATTTTTATGTTTAAACAAGAGATGCGATCAATGACAAACTTTTGTTCATTTATCGACTGATCATTGATATGTTTACACTGGGCAATAACTGGGAAAGAACATTGAAAGAGAACAGCAGCATCTGAGGTATGTATGTGTCTGAGGTATGTATGTGCCTGAGGTATGTATGTGCCTGTGGTATGTATTAGGCTGGGGACACACAGGGTGTACTTGCAGTGGGTTAGCAGCTGGAAAATCATTGGCTAAGCTGTTGCGATGTACAGTAGCAGTATAGTCCATGAGATTTATGGAAATCTCATCCATGCACTGCTAATAAAATCCGCAAGGCAAATCATGTTGCGTTGCGTGCGGATTTTGAACCCACAGACTGTCAATTATTGTGGTGGATTCTTGTGTGGTTTTGTAGCCGAAGGCAGCAAGTGAAAGTCATGCTGCAAACCAGTTAAGTTCAGCTGGGCACTGCCGCAGTTGGGTCTACCATAGGATGTCTGCTATGGAAATCCTGCAGTGGACCCATCCTGCGTGTCCCTAGCCTTAGGCCGGGGCACCACATTGCGAAAACGTAGCGTTTTGGCTGCAGCAAAAAACTCTGTGTTTTACATTACCTGCAAAGTAGATGGGATTCTAGCTAATCCCATCCACACATTGCAGAAAAAAGTCTGCATAGAAAATGCTGCGATTTCAAAAAGGTCCACGTTCTATGTGTTCTACCGTGGTTTTTTTCTGCAGCGTTTTTTGGCTGCAGCTTTCTACATGGGGCCTTAGCCTTATCCAGTTCAGAAACAGTTAGTGCACAGAATTGTATAACGTAGCAGCTACTGAAAACCCTTTCAGGGTAAGGTTAAAGCCCCACGTAGCACCTTCAACGCATTGCAGTTTGACCCGCAGCAATTTTCACAAAAAGTTTGCAGAGTTTTCCTCTGCGGACTTTCTGCTTCAATTATACCTATAGTGAAACCCTTGGCATCTCCGTAGGTATAATTGACATTCTGCGATTTCCAAAACCATGACGGTTTTGGAAATCGCAGCATGCCCGCTGCGCATATTTTACTGCACTATGGCTATGGGATTCACTAGAATCACATCCACTACACAGTCACTGTAAAACGCACAGCTTTTTTGCTACAGATTTTGCTGCGGCTTTTAGAGCCAAAGCCAGGAGTGGATTGAGCAGCAGGTAGAAGTATAAGAACATCCTATATATTTCCAATTCCTTTTGTAGCTATTCTTGGCTTTGGCTTAAAAAACCGCAGTAAAATTTGCAGCAAAAAAAGCTGTTCTTCCGCAAGTTGGGGCCTCAGCCTAAAAGACAGAAGAAGAACACTTTATATTATTGAGTGGTTGGTAGAAGAAAATGAGTGCCCTACAAAAGCGACCTATAACAGATGAGTTGGATAGTTATAAGGTTATCAGATCTCTTTTTTGCCTTGGGTGCTTATTTCAGACAGTAATATTGTTCAGATTTCAGGCCATGTTACAGGATAATACCTAGCGTTAGTAGTTATTTTTTCCCTAATATTTACTTATACCCAAATGGAGCTTGGATTTTTGACACAGAAATACAATGAATGACATCCCACAAATTCACATGTGGCTTTAGCACATTCTTTAGATCTCGGTCCTGAAGTGAAGCCCTGTGCCTTCCATCTTCCTCTGGTAGTCTTCATCAAACTGTTCATTTTGAGCAACAGTGAAATGGTTCTTCCAGTCTCCAGCAATACCTTATTAAGAGGAACATATGATATATTACATAAATGCTTATGCTAGGAAGAGATCTGAAAGAACACGATTCATTGTAATGAGGGATCCTGATGCTATTTTATGCAGTGCATGGTTGTCCAAGAATCTACTGACAGGTTGCATTTAAAACTTTGGCAAGTTCTAAGGCAACTTACAAGATTTAAGGCAGGAAAATAGAACCTTCTTTGCCTAAAAGTCACTTGGCCTCCATACAACCTCTGTGTGCCACTGTATCGTGTTCCGCCAGGTATCCTATATAGAGATTATTTCTTCCCTGGAAGAAATATCTTAAGGGCAAGATATTATCATAAAAAATGTGACATTGTGCTACAAAACTCCTTATACCTTTATGTGAAGTTGGAAGCATGCAAAAGTACAATAAGTTATGTTATGTGGTTGTACAGAGAGAAAAAACTTGTGTTCAGAAGGTTTCAGTCACTGATAGATTCTCTTTAACCTCTTAAAGACCGATCCAATTTTCATTTCTGCCACCTTCCAAGACTCATATTTTTTTTTTCGGTTCACAGAGTCACATAATTGCTTATTGTTTGCAAGATAAATTGCAATTTGTAATGGCACCATTCAATATCCTGTACAATGTACTGGGAAGCTGGAAAAAATTCAAAATGAGTTGGAATTGGAAAAAAAACGCATTTGCGACAATTTCTTATGGGTTTCATTTTTACAGCATTCACTATTTGGAAAAAATGACATGTTACCTGTATTATGTGGGTCAGTACGATCACAGTGATACCAAATTTATATAATATTTTTAATGTTTTGATACCTTATAAAAAATTAAAAACTAAAATCGAAATAAAATTGTGTGTCTCCATCTTCTGACACCTGTAATTTTTTTATATTTACATGTATGGAGCTGGGTATGGCGTCTTTTTATGTGGGACAAGATGTGTTTTTTATTGATACCATTTGGGGGAAGGTCTGATTGTTTGATCATTTTTTATAAAAAATTTTTATGAGGCAAAGTGTTAAAAAAAAATCAGCATTTGGCTATTTTTATTTTTTTCAAAACTACAGCGTTTACTATATGGGAAAAATATTTTTATATTTTAATAGTTCAGGCATTTTTGAATACATAGATACCTAAAGTGTTTATTTATTGTTATATGTGATCTAGAGTATTTTTTGTGCGTTTTTTTTAAATACTTTTAAAAACTTTTTTTTATACTTTTGAACCTTAGCTGGTCTGATTGTTCATACAATACACTGCCGGTCACCATTTTTCTCCTGCATCTAAAGTGTTAACAGCTGTGATAGGTGTCGGCACCAATTGCAGCTGTCAGCGGCAGGTGTTGGCTGTATTATACAGCTGGCATCTGCCTTGTATCCACTCCTGAGCCCTCTCCATAAAGCTCCTCGTGACCAATGATGCACAGATACATCATTGGTCATTAAGGGGTTAAAGAGAGGGGCCCTTAAATATAACAAATCATTACTCACCTCTCCCCAGGCCTCAGTTTTTAACTCTGAAAGCTCAATTTGTCTGTATACAGGTCCTGGGCTGTTTGTGCCAGGTGACCGTTGCAACCAATCACAGGCATCAGTGGTCACCTCTTCACAAATGGCCCATCCCTGCAGTCACATGCTATTTGTGAAGAGGTCACTGCTGAGGCCTGTGGTAACTGAGGCACAGGGAAAGGTGAGTATTGGTTTGTTATGTTCAAGGGCCCCTCAGCAGCAGGATTAAATAATAAAATTGTGAGTTGGACAACTCCTTTAAATTCTAGAAACATGCTATTGATTGTAGGCAATGTAAAGGAGGTCTATCAGCTCACACATCACCACATAAGTGATAGCAGCATTGTGCAGAGCACTGTATAAAGATATTCCTTTCATTGTTTTCCCAATAGTCTGTAATTTTAGAGAAATTAGCATTTTATTCTACACCGCCCTGTGGTGCCCAGCACACGATACCTAGCACAAGATGATTAAAACTTCCTACTATAGTGTGCACACAGCCTGAGACCTTCCCTATTTGTTTTATATGGGTCTGTCCATACACTGCTTCTACCATACTGATTTTGGTGTGTTTTCTGCAATGGAATCAGGGTCTAAAAAAACTCTACTACTTATTATTTCCAGGAAGAAAGCAGCATGATCATACAATGCCCAAACTCCAGCAGATGGCCATATGCAGATAATCTTACCTTTCCTCATGAAAGGAGTTATAGACTGGTTCATAACCTCATTTGGTATTGTTTTATAATTGGCCATGTCATTGTTTTTCATGACATCAAAAGATGTGTGATAAACAATCTTCTCCACAATGTCATCACTCATCTCTTTTTCCAGGAATTGCAGAATCTTCCTAATTTCTCTCTCTGGATCCTGTGAATTGTGATGATAATGACAATTGTGATTGATCAGTAATTGATAATTAATTCATTGGGTGATCTGAAGATAAGTCACTGTGAAAGCTCTCACACAAGTACTGTATATTGTCTCTGCATACAAGTGTCCTTATTATAGATATGCCTGTTGGCCCAGTCATTGATCTACTGACCCAAACTCACTGCATTATAGATCCATACAGTGCTGTGAGTTCAGATCAGCAGATCCATCACCAGACCAGGATACACATCCATATTAAAAACACTCATATGCAGAAGCGTCAAGCCATACACTCGTCTGTAAGAGCCTTTACACAAAGTAGGCTTCTAACCTGATTCCATTAGGGCATATAATAGAGCTGTAGCTAGACTTTCCATCACTTGGGGCAAAGGTTCAGCTCACTGATCTTCTTCTGTATCTTACTACATAGCAGTGGCTTGTTGGTATCTGCCCTTGACAACCAGTACCCAGAGCACATGCCCAAATTGTCCCCCTCTAGTGACAACCTTGCATTTAGAATTCATAAGGGTGAACCCCCGGTAGACCTGAGCTATTTGTGCTTTACATCATCAGCCATTCATTTCAATGGGCCAGATGCAGATATTCCCAGTGATAACAGCCGATCACAGGGAGAGGCGAGATTCTCATAAATGCATAAATTGTAAAATATAAACAATTGAATCTAAAATGAAAAAAATCTATGTGTATTTATGATTCATTGCAGAATTTACCTCTTTCATATCTTCATAGAATAAATACAGGATTTTGTGATCATGTCTCTTTTTCCACCAGCCTTTTGCATGATCATGCCAAGAACCATAGCACACTAAGGAAAAATAGCAAATGTCAGACTGGCTACAGTGATACATTTTATATAGTATTGTTTCTGTAGAATCACTATATTGTATCTTACCATTCCCTTTCATGTAGTTATCTAAGAATATATCCCAGGATTCTGGATCAGGCAATGCTATGACTGTTCGGTGGAAGTAATAATATGATACTGCCAAATCTTTAGCATTTCTTGCAACATAAATAACCTGTTTGGAAACAAAAAAATTTGTAGTTTAACATCAATAATATCTAAGGACTCTCTTAAAGGGGTTTTCCCATGTTCCTGTCTCACCAGCTTTGCCTGCTCTCTTCTTCTCACTTCTTGTATTCCTCAGCAAGCTTGTGAGTGGGCTTTTGACTGTTTGATGGATAAAACACTATTCCCTCAGTACCTCACTAGATATAGACATTGCTGTTACCATGAGAGATCATTTATTGTGATTACTAGAAAGCTATAATAATGTAATTATTATAGATTATAATAGTTATAGATTATAATATTATAATAATGTAGATCTTATACATGCTGCCAGAACTGACAACAGACTCAATGTTATCTTTGTGTTTACATAGAAAGACAACAGATACTGTTCAAGCCTTTATCAGCAAACTGCAATTAGCAGAAGGTAATAGCTCTGAGAGCAAGCGTAATCCAGAGGACTCAGCCCCCCTCCCCTCCTAGGGACCTTAAACCCTTGAGGTATTGCAGAGTATGGCAAAATCCATTGACTTCTATATGTACGTTGTTTTGCGTGAAGGGGTTGATTA
The DNA here is from genome assembly GCA_947044405.1 of Leptodactylus fallax. NCBI lineage: Eukaryota > Metazoa > Chordata > Amphibia > Anura > Leptodactylidae > Leptodactylus > Leptodactylus fallax. The sequence goes on along the minus strand of CAMRHE010000138.1, from coordinate 1,547,956 downwards.
CTACTAGAGATCTATTGGTTGTCATTCCCTTGTCTCTGGGGAGATGTTGTACTCCACCTTTCCTTTGAGACTGTAATATGATATGATGTTTCTCTGTCAGTTGAAGTGAACTTGTCAGGTAGAGATGGGCGAACCTCTCAGGATTCGTTTTGGGTGGCTTGGGTCCAAGATTTGTTTCGAGCTGAACAAGTTTGGTGTGAACCATACCTTAAAATGGCTTAAAACATAGTGTAGAATACTCTTATGGCTCCTAGGAACCTATCTATAAAACAAAGTGTAGAACCCTCTTACGGCTCCTAGGAAACTATCCATCTAATTTCTAGTTCTCGAAGCCGAAGTTAAGTCAAAGTGTAAGTGACATTATAATAGTCTGGGGTCTCTTTAGACTCCAGATTATAATAGGTGTTGGCCTAGGGGAGGTGGAAAAAAAATTTAAAAAAAGCATTTATACTCACCTTCCGTTACCTCTTTTGGTCCTCCTCATGACACACGGTACTATGTCTCCGCCTCCTCGGTGATGTCTGGCGCTTTCCTGTGAGGTCATGTGCCCGGTGTCACTGCTGAGGCCTGTGATTGGGCCTCAGCGGTGACATGGGCGTCACAACGTCATGATGCTCAACGTGGCTATCAGCAGTGACCCCGGGTGCATGACGTTAGAGAAGAGAGCCAGACACCGCAAGGAGGACAAAAACAGGTATAGGAAGGTTAGTATTAATGTTTTTTTTATTATTTTTGTCACCTCCCCCGGGCCTCCTCCTATTATACTCTGAAGAGACCAAACAATTTGGAATATTTGGGTCGAACCTGCTCGGTACTAGTCAGTTTGCCCATCCCTACTGTCAGGCAATTTCTGCTATCTTATCTGAGATCAGGATATAACAGTGGGAGAGAAGCTGAGCTCGGTGATATATAGGTTAAGGTAACTGGCAAAAAAAACAGGGTAAATCCTAACAGGACTGCTAGTTAGCAAAAGTCCTTACTCTGTCATAGGCTGTTTGATATCCTTGTCTATACACACACTAATACAGGAAGAACTGTCAATCAGCCTGTGTGGCTGGGATAATAATAATAATAATAATAATAATAATAATAATTAACTTAAAGGGAATGTGTCACCAGAAATAACCTTTTTTTAAACCAAGTTTTTAAGAAAAACATAGTTTTTGATTATTATATTTTTGATTTTCCATTTCACTATCTATGTTTTAAAAAAAAAAGTACAATATCCTGCTCTTTTCACTCTGTCTACGAAAGCCTGATAGCATCCTTACACTTCCTAATTATATATATTTGCAAAAATGTTTAACTTTTAATTGTCTACAAATTTAAATATGTTTTTTTTTTTCATGGGAAAACCCCTTTAAGAAGTTGGTGTTTGTTTTTCATATTTGATATGTTGAATTACTGTGCATGTGAAACCAAAGAAATATACTGGAGCACAAGCCTCTACGCCATCAAATTGGCACGAAAAAGTTGCAGCCGTGGGTTTGTGACTTTTTTAATGCCAGTTTTTTGACACAAGTTCTGTTTTTCGCCTCTTTTGCCACTTTCCAGAAAGGGGGCTTAGTTCAGGGCTATCATCTGCACTAGATTCATCATCATTTACACCAGTTTTCTGTGTAAATGATGTCTGAAATCTATGCCAGCTATGAGCCATTAGGTACACAGCCCAGTGTAGGATGTTTCTGATTTATGATGAAGACTGTGCCTTGTTGTAAATCTGGCTCATTTTCCACCAGCAAAGGGATCAAGACTGGTGTACAATACACTGGTCTTGATGAATTTCCTCACTGTGTTTGATCTTACCAACAATGAGCATTTGGTTGAATAAGTGCCAAAAAGAAAAAATGTACCATAGTTTGTGATCATCATCAACCATCTTTGGCCTCCTTGACAGCTCTAGAAGAAACAGGACCTTGTTTACAAAGTTATTCTTATACCCAAGTAGTGTTTTTGGCGATATCAGACACTACATGAGTAGTTCCAGTATGAATCATCATTATATTTCTATGTATTTATAATACCATGGGTAATCTTGGGATATATGGTTACCTTCACGTTTTTCTCCCAAAAAGAGTCAGGCATCAACTGAATGGGAAGATGTGTTTTCACAAGTCTTGGGGATGGTGTGGCATTAAGTTGATCTACACCTGTTAGAGTGACCAAGATTCATGATAAATTTATGTAATCTGATATATTGTAGAGATACAGATATTGGAGAGATTTTTTAAATGTAGAACAAAAGAAAGCAAAATTGGACAAATTGTCCATGGCAATAAATCAGACTTAGTTTAAAAATGCAGTAGTAAACTTTAGTACTTTTATGGTTCTCTCAGGAGTTCTGGTAATTTTGATGGAAAAAATAGCAATGTTCTGCATCACCCCTCTTGCCAACAAATATCTTGTGCCTGGTACCAAAAGACTCGGCATAGCTGTCACGGCTCTGTTATAAATGGAAGCCATGACACAAATGTGAACTTGGTCACTTTCACTTGTGTAAGTACAATTCTTTTAGCAGATTTTTTTTTTTTAAACCATAATCTCTGTCAGTAATATTTATGCTCAGTAAATCTTAAAGAGGTTTTCTGCAATTAGTCTATTGATAACATATCCTTAAGATAAGCTATCAGTATCAGATTGGTGGGTGTCTATCTCATTGCAGCTGTTTATGCAAGTCATGTGGCATCCTTAAAAGAGTTGTCAGCCCCAAGTCGATTTTTAACACTGATGACCTATCCACGAGATGTATGTGATCTGTGGGGTTTGACACCCAGACCCCACACTGATCAGCTGTTCAGGTAGTTCCGGCCAACTACAGTGCTGCTCTTTTTACTTGAACAAGGGAGGCTGGACGAGCTCCTGGTCCACTGCTGTAACTTCTATCTACTTTGTACAGCAATGCAGGGAATTGCTACTTTGCCTGTTCACTTCAATAGGACAAAGATGCAATACCATGCACCACCATTAGTAGCCAGACTGTGTGCAGGTCCACAGGCCGGAGTAAACACTGAAGAGGCTGCAGCACTAGCACAATCACCAGGGCTCTTTCCTCAGCAGATTGTTGGGGGTGCCAGTAGTTGGTAATCCTTGAAAATCCATTCAAGATATTCTCTATTACCTGAAGGCATTCCTGGAATTTGAAATTCTAGATATGGTACACGATTATATATAGTATCTCGGCGACATTTTTCTTCGTCTCCTCCACAATAAATCATATCAAGGATTTCACTTGCCCACGTAGTTCCTAAAAGAAACAAAAACAACTGCATCATGAAGAACATCTAAGTACTTAAAGGGATTGTCCGGCCCCAAATGCATAGTTCATGTTGATGGCCATTCCACATGATAATTCACCAGTATGGAATCTGTCAGGGTTTGACACCCAGACCCCGCAGAGATCATCTGATCTGAATGCCTAAGAGCGCCTGAAGCAGTAGCAATGGACGGGGAGTAATAGGTTCAGAGAAGCATCCCTACCCACTGCATAGTGGTGGTGTTGGGGAACTGCATCTAAGCTCCTGTTACTTGAATAGAAGTGAAGTTGCGTCCACTCCCTGTCAGCTGATCTGTGTCGGACCCTGACAGATCACATACTGATGAACTATCCATAACTCCTACTAAATAATATAAGCTCTGACTAGGATTTTGTAAGTTGTATTACCAGCTTTAGGATAAGTTGAAATAACCACATCATCAGGCCGGGCCTGGAATTGTTCCACATTTTCCCATTTGTCGGCAAGATCTTTAGTCATTAGAACTCCATGTACAGGAACCAGCAGCTGAAGTGAAGCGGTGTCCATTGTTTTCACTCTGAACAAAGGAAAATAGCTCTTATCAGTTTTTTTTTCTAATATAGCAATACATAAGAGTCAGGTACAAGCAGATGAAATTTTCAATTAACCCCCTCTTCACTACTCATTGACTAGTTGTGACAGTAGAACATAAATAGACATCCCTCACTTTAATGTCAGATTGAGCTGAGAGACTCAGGGTCTGGGTGCTGGTTCTGACCACAACACCCAGGGCTGGAACAAGCCTGGATGTTCATCGCATACAAACTCCGGGGGAGTAAGTGATGACAGACTTCCTGGAGAACCCCTTTAATAAAGGGATACCTGTAATTGAAACTTCTTCTGTATGCAGTGCCGTAATAATATTTATATATGTATCTGTATATGCATATTGAAGTGCTCTCAGAGTGGGCGTACCTAGGCTATGCTTTCACCGCCAGGAGTTTTTGAATGTAGTGGGTGTCATACACCCGCACACCGCCACTTTATTAGACTCTGAGACTGCCAAAGAGAAGTTGAGTTCAGCGCTCAGCTATCTTCAGGAGTCCCAGAGAGAATTAATTATCCCTATAGAGGATGCAGATAGAACGTGTAGATCGGTGGGGGTCCGACATTCAGACCCCCACTGATCAGAAGTACTTTAGTCCCATGTTCTGAATGGAGCGATGGTCGGGGCAGTATGAATCACTACACTCATTTCAATGGGAGTGCCAAACACTGTACATTGGCTACCTCCAATGCTTCCATTGAAATTAATGGAGTGGTGCGCAGACTGCCCAACTATGGCTCCATTCAGAACAGGGGACAATCTCATACCTTTCTGAGCAGTCAGATACTCACCAATCTGCAAGTTAGGGGATAACTTGCTTTGATGGGAAAACCCCTTTAAATTGAAAATTAGAAAAATCAAAAAAGAAAACAGTGTTTATGTATTTATTTATATTTCTGGACATTTTACCATATATAAAACATACAAAATGAAAAGATATTGGTTCCAATTTGGTTCCATTTAACATTCACATATCAATAATTTGGTCTCAAATAGATTAAAATAAGGGTCCATTTGGAACAACCCTTGTCCATTTGTCCTCTGAATATATATAGGGGATGCAGAGGTAGCAGTCACCCCAAAGGGGCTCCAAAGGTCTCTCTGCTGCAGAAAATATACCACTATTCTAAATGGCACAAGGTACGTAGGGGTCCCATTAAAGAGTTTGAATTGGGGCCCATGAGCAATATGTTAGGCCTCTGGTGCTTTTTATTTTTAGCTAATTGTTTACAGAATATACAGATTCACTTCCTGCTATTAGATTTGGGGGACTAACAAATGTGGAGTGTTGGGAGATTTCGGCTCTGCTGAAGTGTGAATGTAGTATCAAGATCAATAGAACATAAGTAATACAATGTATTTGTGAAGAATCAACTTGTAGATACCTTATAAACACACACTTTAATGTAGCAGTAGAGATTTATGTGGATCACATTGGGGTTCTTTCAGTAAAGCTGGCCATATGCATTAGATCAATATCAGCTGATCAGCTAGTATGCATTGGGCCCTTCCATATATCCCCGATGGCAGATGTTGATGTAGAGAAGGATAGGGCAGTTGAATTTCAACATGGCCAGTCATTTTATTCTAGATGAGATAAGTCTGCACCAGAGGTGTCTGGCCAAGCTGAGCATGCATGTGTACGTGGGGTAAGGGGTTCGGGGGACGTGTTAGCTGAATGCTCATGTTCTGAAGAGTAAGCCTGCTTAAGTATGAGGACTCACCAAAATGAAGTGTTCGCTCCCTCGTCTGTACTAGCAGTGAATATAAAATGCGTTTGTTTGCTTTATTTATATGGATTAAATGTAATCTGAGTCATTTCTGTTGTTTATTGCATTCTTTTATTCTGTGCAATCTTGTATTCTAATTTATAAGGGAAAGAAAACCGGTTTCTCCCGGGTACCCAGTGGTGAACCTAGCCTCTTTGCTGCCTGAGGCGGACTATAGAAAGACGCCCCCCCCCCCAAAAAAAAAATAAACAAAAAACTGAGTTTCCATGCTACTAGTTTAACACACTGTTATCGTCGCACAATATACACAATACACAAAATTATAAAACAGTTTTTAAGAATTCTTCTTCCTGTATTACTTCAGTATCAGATCAACAACACGGCATTAACAATGAAAGTAACTTCACACATCTTCTGCTTGGTGGATGGACGAGCTCACATGGCCCCCATTCTCTATAATAGGAGCGCCGCAGATAGCTGAGTACTGGACTTCGGGTATCTTTGGCACTCCCATTGAAGTGAATGAGAGCCACGCGGGTTCGTCCATCCACCAAGTGACACACCAATATATATGGCTGCAGCCAGGCTGAATTCCCACCTAGTGGGGGGAAAAAAACCCAATTCTCAGGCTCAGTGGGGGTCTCAGCAGACAGACCCCCATCACTCAGGTATTTATCCTCTATCATTTAGGTGAATACAGTGCAGTAACATTCTGTGACTTACAGGTGACGTCTCTGACTAATCCTTCACATTTCCCTTCTCTTCCCTCTGGACCACCATGACCACTTCTTCCAGCTGTGACTTGTCTCTGTAAAGTTTGCAACACAGACATCTTTGGCTCCTCACTTTTCCAGGCATCCAACCCACATTGTCCTCACCTACACAAAGCCCCCATCCTGCTGCTACCCCCAATTATAAAATATGTGATATATATCCCCCCATAATGAATAATACCCCCAAGTGCATATTTATATTAATAATGTCCGTGTGTACCCTGTATAAATAGTGCCCCTTATTAATAATACCCCAGGTGTTAACTAATTAAAAGGTTTTCCAGGTCATTAATAAACTAATCAGTGGGGTTCAAAAACCCAGGACCCCCACTGACCAGCTGTTTGAATGGTACCTGTGTAAGCGCCGTGACCGCTTCTCTGTTTACATAGTGTAATTCATCTCATAGCGGCCATGTAATGTAACTGCAGCCTCGTCCTGTACATGTCTACAGTATGTGACAAGGCTACAATTACATCACACGGTCACTACAAACAGACAGCGTATAATATAAACAGGTGCCATAGCCCATGTTTATAGCGCCCCATTTACACACACTATAATGTTCCACAGCAGCCCCTGCACACAGTATTACACAGTGTTATGGCCCGCAGGGGCCCTGCACACTGTATTATGCCTCTCAGCGGCCCCTGCACACGGTATTATGCTCCATAGTGGCCCCTGCTCACGGTATTATGCCCCGCATTGGCCACTGCACACGGTATTATGTTCCACAGCAACTCCTGCACACACTTTTATGCCCCATATTGGCCCCTGCACACGGTATTATGCTCCATATTGGCCCCTGCACACAGTATTATGCTCCACAGTGGCCCCAGCACATGGTATTATGCTCCATAGTGGCCCCTGCACTGGTATTATGCTCTATAGTGGCCCTTGCACTGGTATTATGCTCCATAGTGGCCCCTGCACTGGTATTATCCTCCATAGTGGCCCTTGCACTGGTATTATGCTCCATAGTGGCCCCTGCACTTGTATTATGCTCCAGAGTGGCCCCTGCACAGGGTATTATGCTCTACAGTGGTCCCTGCACAGGGTATTATGCCCCATAGTGGCCGACCCATGAACTATTATTATACTCTGGGGTCTTTTCAGAGCCCAGAGTATAATGATTGGAGACCCAGGGGAGAATACAAACATAAAAACCAGAGTTACTTACCTATCCTGGACACCGGTGCACTCCTTGCAGCTTTCGGCCCTGTTTAATTGCGCATACACGTCACGTGATCAGGCCGGCGACGCGACCTCATGACGTCACCAGAAGCCTCAAGCCTGCTCGGAGTTACATCGGATCGCAGGAGGTGAGTAACACTGGTTTTTATGTTCCCTCACCAACCCTAGGCCTCCGATTATTATACTCCGGGGTCTGAATAGACCCCGGAGTATAATAATAGTAGTATTCGCGGCCCGCGGCCCTCACTTACCGATCCCCGCGGCCGCTCACAGCGGCATCCACTTCCCTTTCTGCGTCCCATAGCAGAGGGGGAAGTGGGGGCGGCCACGAGCAGACACGGGGTAGGTAAATAAATAGGCCCTTACCTGCCGGGGATACTCCAACAGGTTACGGCCTATTTATATATATAAAAAAATGCTATACTCACCTGCGATGCCTTGATGCAGCAGCCGCAGCCGCCGCCTCCTCTTGTCCGCGACGTCTGTGTCTCAGCATAGGCGGCGTGATGACGTCATTGTATCGCCGCCTGCGCTGAGAGCGACGTCTTGTAAACCAGCCCAGGACACGCCGCGCTCAGCTCTGTTTTTTGTTTTTTTTTTTTAAGCGGCCTGTCCTGGGCTGGTTTACATTAAATAGTAAAAATGCCGCCCCCCCCGGACAGTGCCGCCCGAGGCGGCCGCCTCACTTAGCCTCATTAGCGGTGCGCCCCTGCGGGTACCCCAAGTACAAATACTATGAGCGTGGTAACCAAATACGAATTTCAGGCTAACAAGTAATAAGTGTCCTGTACATGTAATGTAGGGGTATTAGAGGATTGCCCCTTCTAATGTTCTTACTAGTTTAGTTGAGCTTCCTCTATTGTGGATGTTTTAGTTTAGTCAAGTATTATGGACCCAAATTAGAATAGCAAGTCCATTCTTATTCTACGTAGCCGCTTAATAGTAAATGAGCAGACTATCACATATACCTTTTGTTCTTATTTAAAGTGAAAGCCCTCTGAAAATAACTCTGAGGACTTAAAGGGGTTATGGCTGCTTTCTTTCAGAAAGAGCTCCACTTCCTTTTCTCAGGAAGTGACATCACATGCGTTGTTCACATGGCCATGCTACAGGTCAGTCCCATTCAAATTGTTGGGACTGCGCAGCAGAATGGCCGTGTGTCCAATGGATATGATGTCACTTCCTCACAACCAGGACCTGGCTGTACACACATACATTAGTTTTATTATTGATCTTCTCATTTGTTAATACCAAACAATTATTATTATGATTGGTGAAAAATTTGCAAACCATGGCAACAATTGGCAAGGCTAAATGATTCTTTAATGGGGGCCAGTGGTGGTGGTGGGGGGCCAGGTTCATTTCAGGTCTATGGATCTGTCATGTTGAGTGTTCAGATTATTTTATGGTTGGAGAAGGGGAGTTGAAGAAAAATTGCAAAACCGCCCTTATATTACTTTTATTTTATCTTGACATGAGTTTATTCCAGGAATGTTAACTCTAACTTAATAAAGATTTCCCAGCCACATTTTTACAGTGTTCATGCAGTATAAATGTCACAAAAACTTTATTGTGTGCAGAAATTATAACATTATCAAATATATATAGTTTTTTTTTTGTTTTGTTTTATTACCTGTGTACAATAAAAACACCTTTTATTGTAAATTATGTTTGTCGCTTGATTCCAAGAGCCATAACTTTTTTAGTTTCCTATCTATTTTATTTTGGGCAAGTTTTAGTTAACATTGGCACCATTTTGAGATATAAAACTTATTGATTAACTTTTATTCATTTGTTTTTGTCGAATGAACATAGACTTGCATCTCAGCCATTGTTTTAGTGTTTTTTTTTTTTTTATTTCATTTGCTTTGTACGTGCAAAAGCAACATGTCCATTTCATTATTTCATGTCATAAACATTGCTGCAATGCCAATAATGTATTGGTCATTTTTAGAGATGGCCGAACCTTTCAGGATTAATTTCGGGTTCGGCTGGTTCGGATTCCTGATTTGTTTCAGGTACGAACAACATCTTAAATTAGCGTAAAATATAGTGTAGAACACCCTCAGGGCTACTAGAAACCTGGCATTCTTGTTGGCTAATCACAGGAAAGCTGCTACCACTATTGATTTCAGTTCAATGTCACCAGTTTTTTTTTACTATCCCTGTATTGTGACATCATAGTGTCACAGCACAGGAATAGATGATAGCGGGACCACTGCCGCTATTATCAGTGGTGGTCACGCTATCACAGAAGAATCGCTGCCGCTATTGAATTCAGTAATGGGAACAGCTCTCCTGTGATTGGCCCATTTGAATTTAGTGCCAAAGTACCTGCTCTGGCACTAAATTCAGATTGGCCAATCAAAGGAGAGCCACTGCGGCTACTGAATTCAATCAGCTCTTCTGTGATAGCAGGAGTATGGAGAGGTGGTCCCGCTATCATCTATTCGCAGCGGACATTTTAGTTCATCCGAAATTAATCTCATATTGTTCAGTTTAGTTAAAATCATTTTGAATATTCGGGTCAAATCCAGTTTGTTACGAACCAATTCACCCATCTCTACTCATTATCCTTTTTTTTGCACTAAACCCTATTGAACTACTATGTGTTTTAAAGAGGTGTATGGAGACTTTTTTTATTATTTAAAACTACTGTTAGTGGGCCAATAAACATAAAAAAAAAGTACTGAGCTCTGTTCTTCTGTATACGGGACCTCTGGTTGAGGTCATCAGTGATCCCATTGCAGTGTCCCAGAACGGGATGTTAACGTTCTGTTTAAATCATTATGCCGCCATAATATCTTGAATTTTGTAAGGTGGTAATTTCTCATGTCAGTTTTTTTTGTGTGCTGTATTTTGTATTTTGTATTCTACTGAGGATTGTCTGCAATAGTGTAAGGGTTAACTAGATTTTCACCTTGTCTTAGCTCTGTAAACTCACATGTCTAGTCTCTTGCTGCTTCAGTCACATGTTTTGCTCTCGGCCTATAGTAGAACACGCTGCTTCTGGGGCAAGCCGAGACAAGTCCCTAGTCCAGCCTCTGCCTGCACAGGGAGAGGTTGTTTACAAAGGAAGTCTCAGTCTGGCCTCCAGCCAGTGCACATGTCTGACAGCATTGCTCTAAGCTGGTAAGACCCTCACATGGGCTATATACAGCTACCAGTCCATCCCAACTACTGAACTCCTGCCGGTCCAAATCTGGGAGATCATCTAAAAACCTAACCCTGTTCTATCGGCCTAAGCCAGAGGAATAACCTGTTGGATAAAGGAGTCCTCTGCCTGGTTCCACGCTTTTCATGGGTTCCCCAGCTGGATCTAACCTAAGCGGCTTCCACGTCGTTGAATCAGCGCTTTAGCACCCTGTGACAGGGCATTGCTCTAGCACCTACCCTGTAAGTACTCTCTTGCACCACATTGCACAGTATTGCCTAGCTGTATTATATCTCCCAAGGTAGAGCTAAAGCTGCACAGGACTGTGTACACAGTAACTATTACGTACTCAGAATCTGCATACCTGCTATTACAGAGGATATATGGGACTGTGACAGAAGTACTGCACTACTTGTAAGTAGTGTAAAAGCTGTACTGTCATTTACTACCAAAGAGACTGTGATATATGTACTTTGCCTTACAAGAGGTGTTCCTAGTAAAGTTTCTTTGAAACCGTTGCTACTGGACTCTTTGTCACAGAAGTCATTCCAGCCTGTGTTCTGCAGAAAGGTAACAGCTGAATTGAAAGAGGTCCATGTGTGTGACAGGGGAACAGGGTTGTAGACCACTCAGGCCAGTGACACAACTGTGACTACTACCCCCATCAGCCCTGCACCACCACCACCATCATGCATCCTCCAGCTCACCACACCATGATGTATGTGCGAGAGGACCTCAGCGGCCTCAACGGTGACCTCTTCACAAATGGCATGTGACTCCTGTGAAGTGCCATTTGTGCGGAGGTGACCGCTGAGGCCTGTGATTTGGAGCGGTGGTCCCCTTGCACATACAGCATAGGACCTGTATACAAATTAATGGAGCTAGTACTGCTGGAAACAGATATCCAGAGAGAGGGGGCACTTGTTTGTTATGTTTATTATTTTAGCAGCAGCATAAAATAAGGGTTTGAACTTGCAATCCTCTGATTGTTTTTGTAATACAGTGCAGTGCTTCTGTATTGCAATGTATTATGCCTGTCAGCATTTCACTAACAGGCAGCTTGTTAGAACTTGATATAGTCATAGATATGACCAATCTGCTTACATCTATTTCCCCACACTCTCTCTGAGGCCTCATGCACACGGGCGAGTGTGCCGTCGGAGGAGATCTACGATGCTGCGTTCCGATTCGATAATTATAGAGCAGATCCTATCCATCTCCATGAAATCAGATTAGAATGGAACAAAAAACCCCATAGAAATGAATCTAGCATGGAAAGCTCTCTTCGAGTGTTTCCAAGCATTTCAAGAGAAGTCACGCAGATTTTTTTCCTCTAGCTGATTTTTTCAGCTAGACGGAAAAAAGAGCATCATGCAAAGCCCATTGATATGAAAGGGAGGTGGAAACAAAAACACGAACACCAACATTTTTGTGCAGTGGTTTTTAATTCATTTCAATGGGCTTCGCAAGGCGGAATCCACCTGAAGATAGATCATGACTCTTCATTTTTATTCTAGCTGAAAAAGTCTGATACTGAATCCCATTGAAATGGGATTCAAAATCCACCTACAAAACAAACTCTGTGTGAAATTACCTTAACATGGGATTGTAGCAGGATCCAGAAGTTATATGATATTACTGTCTAGAGGATATATAATTATGCTAAATATGCTAAATAGCTGTGGATGTATTTCTTTGTACTTTTCCAAGTGTGTACAGGTAATACGACTGTCCCACATATCCATTACTTTTCAGTTTCAGACTTACAACCTGGTCTCTTTCAGCATTTCCGTACTGAGTTATTGTGTTTGCCCTTTCACCTGCAATGCTACAGGTTAGTTCACCTCAGACTTCTCATAACCAACCGAAGTCCAATATTTTCCTTTAGGGATTATGAGAAAGCAAACAAAGTGCTTAGTTATTGGTGTACAAGGTTCATGTTTCTGTGCCAATGTGATGGTTATTGGAGCTTTTGCCGTAAAACTGACCATACATAAGTAGGCTTTTGGGAGACATCTGGCTGCTATATATCAGTATACCTCTTCCTTTTTACTATATTTAAAAGAGTACTCGACTTTGCTTTACAATGCAGAGTCAATGTATACTTCTTGGTATAGGTTTTCTATTCTATTATTACTATGGGAGTCCAGGTGAATGTATGCAATTATATGCAATTACATTCTGCATATCATTGTGCAAAAACATTGACTTTTTCATTTCTGCGCTGTCCTTGTCACCTTCCCAAGAAGGGAGTGCAGGGGGTGGGGACAACAGCTCCGCCAGATTTATCATCATTTATTCCAGAAATCTGGTGTAAATGATGTGGGAAATGTATGCCAGCTATGAAGTGGTGTACATTTCCCTTCAGTTGCAGGGCCTGGCAGAGGGTTTGTGTAATTTATGAGGAGACATGTGCCTTGTCATACATGAGACGCACTCTCCGCCAACTCAGGGGTATTACTAATGCCAGTCTTCATAAATGTGCCCCATAGTTTTCATCACAAGACAAAAATGTTCTTGGAAGATGTTTAATGTTTCTACAGTATTGATCTGCGGTAATCAGTGGTGCAGTAAGTGTTTCAATTTCCCTGCAGCACCTCCACAGGAGAAACTGAGAGCTAACACATTGCTGCTTCAACTCAAATGGGTAGTTTATGAAATGCAGGACAGGGCAGGTCCTCCAAAGAAAGAGATGTTCTTTGTAACCGCTCTTTGCTCTGATCAAAAGAAAAGTTATAGAACATGGGACCCTCCTACATTAAATCAGAATTTGCTAATCAGGTATATGGTTTTTTTTTTATTAACTGGACAGCCCCTTTAAAGTGTAACCAGACTTTCAAACAACTTTTGCTGTAATATACTTTATTAATGAATTTTGGCTCCTTTCTGTGAAATCCTGTATTTCCCTTGTTTCTCTATTGAGAACTGAAATCTGTGCACTGCTTTTTACTAGGTGTATGGATGGGCAGACTAATGTATAATACAGGAAAGCTGAGGCTGGAGGGGGGAGTCACTTCAAACACATATATCTCAGATATATAGAAAAGGCGTCAAGCACTTAGAGCAGTCCTTCTAGTGTCAGGCTGTTTTTTGACAATGTTTTGCATGGTGCAAAATTAAAAGCAGGGACCCAAATGTTGTCATACCAACAACGCAGTCATTATCAGTCAAATCAAAAGGCAGTGCAGCCTTCTGAAAACATAAAAATACTTAGAAACCTATATATAGTTATTAAATAATAAGGCTAAACCAGAAATAATTTTTACCAGTATACAGACAATTACTGACAAAACATATCATACAAAGACCATTAGCACCAATCATACAAGGCCAAAATTGTACAGTACCTCCACACCGTGATTCATTACTACTACATAGTGTTGCAAAGACAATAGAAGTGCATCATACAATAAAGGTGCTAGCTTTTGTATCCCAAAGAGTAATAGTGTCCACACACAATGTGATTTAATAATATTCCTTTTCTTCCCCCTTAAACAGTACTAACAACTCTTTTTACACCCACACAATACCAGAGACTACCTTTTTTCCATTTAATATCCATCTCTCAGCAGTTATCATAGTGCACCCGTATAAATATTAGTATATAAATAAATATAAATACAATAATAATAATAAATAAATAATACAAAATAAATATAATATGAATAATATTAATAATTATTAGTATTAGTAATAGTCCCCTTATAAATGATAGTTCCTCCTTATAAATATTTGCACCCCTTTTATCAGTAATTGTCCCCCCTTATGATAGTTCCTCTTTATAAATAATAGTGCCCCATTATCAGTAATAGTCCCCCCTTTTAAATAATAGTGCCCGCTTATCAGACTTCTCCCTTATAATTAATAGTCCCTTTTCATAAATGAATGCCCCTTGTCAGTAATAGCCCCCCTTATAAATAAGAGTCTCTGCTTATACATAGCAATGCCCCCTTATAAATAATAGTCTCTCATTACTAGTTACAGAGCCCCTTACAAACAATTGTAGCCCTTTTTTTTTTTTTAGAAAATTATACTCCTTTTACCCTGATTCCTCGATGAGTGGTGCAGCTGAAGCCTTTCACTGGTACTGGACTCCTGCACAGGTGGCGCAACGCAGTGACATCATCACGCCACCTGCAAGGGGACAGTGATGTTTTGTATATCACTCTCAGTCTTTTAGGCCACAGGTATTAAGTGCCCTGTGGCCTATATAATCGAAGAGAAGGGACATCACCACTCCCTGCTCTGTCATAGGTTATACGTTTCAACAGTATTGGCATGTGGAGTATGTAGAGCTCCTCTGATTCAAGTGCTTCAGGCCAAATGTCTGGTGCTTCACATCTGGGGGACATTTTGGGGACAGGGGACCCTTACCAATTTCCCAGTTTGCCCCCCAAAACACTGGTCTTTTAAGGTATCATATGAAAGAGCAGATTCTGAGGTTTCATATGACACCAAGATGGTAATTCTATTACTATTAGGATTTACATATTGCAGCTACATCAAGCTGCTCTCAACTGCAGCTGTGTTTTCAACTGATGATATCTTTGGAAATAATACAGGTAGAACTGTACTTTTGGTGACATGTGAAAGCTTAGAATCTTTTGCTTTCTTTTTATTATTCTTGCAAAACCTTAAATAAGCATAGAACTAGCTGCTAAAAAAACCAAAAGCAGGATTCATCAAAACCAGTGTATTTTACACCGGTCTTGATGTCCCCTGTGCCAGCAGAGGGTGCTCTTAAATTATGACAAGATTCCCAGTGCCCTTGTTTGTAGGTGCAAAATCTATTGCAGCCTAGGGCTGCCATAGAATCTGCTAACATTTATACACTTTTATGCTGTAAATGTTGATGAATTAGAGACAGGCAGTGGCTCCGCTCAAGCCCCTCCAGTGGCCCCACTAAAGCCTGAGCCACTTTTAGAAACTCTACACATACTCTACACAACACTAAGTATTATGGTGTATATTTTGTATATTTTTTTTTCAATGAGTTTTTGCTACATAAAAGTTGTTTAGTAAAATGTGACTTGTTTCTTTGTCATCCCAAACAAGTCTCTCCCCAAAAATGAGTGTACTTATATACGCTATACCAAATTACATAGTATGTGTACCTGTTTTCATTTTTTAATCAAGTTTTTGCTACATAAAACTCGATCAATGAAATTTGGCCTTTTTTTTCTTTCCCTTACAATACAAAAAAACCCCCACAAAATAGTAATAATAATGCTATAAACACAATAAAAGACTATATAATATGTAAAACGGTGAGTTTTTGTTGCATGACAAATTTTACAGGGTACCTGGGATTTGATTAAAATATGTGCAGGGTCTTGCTGGCAGTCTATTCTATAACTATATAATCCTTCAAACAAGATGTCCTATCAGTTTTTCTACTGCTAAGATCCCCATTATGTCTCTGAGGCTGTGAACATGTACAATAAGGAGCAGTCTGCCCTCCTCCTTTATCCATTACTGATAATACTGATTTCTTTATATGCAATTCTGCCAGGAGTAACTATACAATAGCAAACAAATAACTGAGCATAATATAGGAAATCCTGAAGCATTGAACCTCAAATACAGGGTAAATACATGCAGACATAATGCAGCTAAAACAGTGAAAAAAAACCAATCTATTAGTAAATTAGGAAAGCTGCTTGCTGCCTGTGAATAATATCCCATCTGTAATCAAACAAGCAGCTAGAAGTAGATACAAGTACATAAACGACTTTCTTACATTGCAAACTGTGACATTTTCAGAATCTTAAGTCCTTTGCAAGGAGCAAGCAGTTTGCAGATGCGTTGTGAGGAGAATCAACTCCTCCCCTCTCCATTTACTATGTGAAGACAGAACAGAACCTCCCCCTCCACTCACTTTGAAGACATCTTGCTTTTGAATTGTATCTATGGACGGACTTTGTCAAGGAACAGGAAATGAACTGCAAATTAGCTAGAAAGGAGACACCTAATGGCAGGAACTTTAGAGAGGTTTTTCAGGCAGAAAGCAGCCACATTTTTAATTAAAGTACATTACATTTTGGTCCAGAATTACATGCTCTATGAAATGAGAGTAAATGATCTTAAAAGTTAGTGACCATTTAAGGAAATTTGCTCTTCCGGTTCAGGCTGAATAGAACTTTTGGTCTGAATTGGCAGAATTCAAAACAAATCTTGAAAGGTCTTCTTATCTCTATTCCAAACCTGCCTAAATGCAAGCCTACCATCCACACAATCACTATTAAATTAATGTTTTAATTAGTAGGGTACAAATATTTACACGGTACAAATGAAAATAGTGATGTACAGGGATAGAAAACAGACCAATATAGAAAACTGTATTTAAAAAAATATGTTTTCATCAGGTACAAAAGCTATTTATTGGCTAAATTATCTGCAAATCAGAGATGATCATTATACTTTGATAGTGTCATGCAAAGTTATACTATTAATCCTATTATTGCGTGTCTATATATTTTTGTTACAGATTGACTTACTTATTGTCTTTGAAAATTATCCAGTGATGTGTTGTTGAATGATCTGTGTGCAAAATAAGATGTAAGAGTGAAATAATCGCTGTGAATAAAAAATATGCTTGGTTATTCATTACACAAGTCAGGTAAATATTAACTAATAAAATGTAGGAGTGTCTGTAAAGTTCATACCAGGTTACCAACCTCATATTTGGTATTTGGTAATGTCAGCCAAACAGGTTAAAACATACTTCGCTAGGTGAAATGTACACAAAAGATTATTTGACATGTTAGGTTATATCCCCCGACTCCTCACGAACATGGTCATTGTACAAGTATGCTTGAGTATGGATGATTCATATAATATTACAATATTTACCAAGGACAAAATGGTCCCATAAAATACATTCTTGTATTAGTGGAAAAATGTTTATTTTTTTATGTATATTTGTTTATTAGTGGTAGCATTTATTGGTTATGTTTTTACGTGTATTTGTGACTTGTATCTGGCACTTTCAAGAATCACAACAAGAATAATTTGCTGTCATCCACACTAAACCTACTGACAGTTGATATATTGTAGATGAGCCTGCCAGATTGGGCACCACTGACTCACACTTAATTTCCATTATACCTAATGCAATGAAAGAGCAATAGAGAACTGATAATCCTAAATGTGTCAATGTCCTAATAGGGCATCAGGACAGGTCTTTTCCTTAGATAACCCCTTTCATTGTTAGTTTACTTAAACATATCTGATCTAAATTTTGTGGGCTGAGGTGTTCCAAAATTCAACCTTTAGACATACATAAAGAAAATTCTTTGAAATGTGTTATGGTAACTATTAGTTCAGAGATTTAGGCAAATTATTAAAGACCCTGTGAAGGGAGGTATTGCAGGCATCTAAGACTGCCATACTGCCATTATGGTGGTACTTTGGCTTCATTAAAGGGGATTTCCAGCTCATTTTTATTGATGATCTATCTTAAGGATAGCTCATCAATAAGAGATCAGTCTGACACCTGGGGCCTCCACTGATCAGCTGTGACCTCATGTAATAGGACTTTATTTTTCCACAAAATCATAGTGTCTTATTAATGTGATATGACTGGGTTAATGTCTTACTGATCAGTCTATATGTATTTCTTGTTGTATATCTATAGGATGTTACTGATCACTCTGTATTTATGTATACTGTTCACTCTGTAGCTTTGTATACTATTATGTTACTGATCACTCTGTACTGATCAGTAGATAAGCATTTCTTCAAATTCCTGTACCATAAATGGTCATGTTATAAATTGACCACTCAGCCCCTCACCCTCCACAAAAGGTACCATAAAAACTGTATGGACTATTGCCTTAGCTATTCTCAGTTGGAATCATAAAGAAGGATGTCCAGCATGTTTAGAAGTCATCGAATGATGGGTATGATCAATGCATGATATATAATGGGGCTCCCCATTCAGTGAACTATTACATCATTTATAACCACAGCTAAGTATTATCTCTTTTCATTTATTAAACATTTATTATTTTATTATATTCTGGTATGATTATAGTCATTCTTTGACCACCTTTGAGTTAAAAAATAACAAACTTATGCCTACACATTGTCATTGTTTACATTGCATACTGCCTGTTTTATAGTAGCTATGCTATGTAATTACAGCCTCACCCTATAGAAGTGAATAGGATGGGGCTGTAGTTACATTGCATTCCTCAATTAAAGCCATGGTGGAACCATTGCCATGACAGCTGGGAACCTAGTGAAGGCCCCAGGCTTGTCTGGCATACACTTCTATTACAGGTTGCTCTATGCCATGATTATACAATGCATTGCAATGTACTGTATTTGTGATAAGACCCCTAGGGGTTCTAAAAATTTCAGTTAAAAAAAAAAAAAGTATTAAAAAAATAAACAAATATTAACCCCCCCCTTTCCTTAGAGCACATATAAAGTATCTCTGTGTCCAAAAATGCCTGGTCTACCAACTTAGAAAAATAGTTTTCCCATACACTGAATGCCGTGGAGGGAAAAAACCTCAAAAGAGCAGAACCGCTGTTTTTTCACAGTTTTGCATAATGTATTTAAATTACTGTAAATTATTAATTAATTATTGTTAATTCAATTACATTTAAATAATTTAAAAAATAAAAATTTGAATAAAAAGCAATAAAAGCAATAGACATTCCCTAAATTGGTATAAATAAAAAGGACATCTGATCCCACACAAAAAAGATGCCTTATGCATCCCCGTAAATGGAAATATAATCAAAGTTAGGGTGGGTTCACACCTGCGTTTGAGTCCGTCCGCTGCCAATCCGAGTGAAAATCTCGGGGAACGGGATTGGCATCGGATACCGACAGGTTAGAGACGCATTAGTTAAAAACCCATTCATCTGAATGGGTTTTTAAAGCAATGCGCGGGTGTCCGATTGCACCCTCTGCGCTGCAAATCCTTTTTGTTTTTGTCAAAACAAAGTTGGACATGAAGGACTTCGTGTCCGACGAAAAAAAACCGGCTTTGCAGCGCAGAGGGTGTAAGCGCACACCCGTGAAATGTATAATTAATGACAATGTTTTATCTGACTCATTATAATAGATATATTAACTAGAATTTCATTAACTGCCTACCAACTAGTTAAACTTTACATATATTGCTTACAAATCAAAGTTCGAGCCGTTTGTAAAGTAAAACTTTCTGCCTTCTAGAGTGAAATCCACGTCAGTCTAGAGAATCTGCAATGCCTTCCACTGAGTTTGTTGCAGGTTGGATTTCAGGTAATATAAAAATGCATAGTAGCATATTTATAACATATTGTACCTGTGCATGTGCTGTATGAATCCCAACCGTGTGATCATTGCTTAAAAACCTTTGCACTTGTATTAGAGGTCATTCTCTATACTCAGGTAAGAGATTTCCTGCAAATAGTTTCAGCGACGTGACAACTACGCATTGTATGTAAAATGAATGTAGTCAAAGAGTGTTCTGCTATAAGGTGCAGCGAATGAGGAAAATTATATATTTATACTGTACACTGTGGATGAAGTTGGGTTTTGTGGTTTTCTGCAAAAATGTCACCCAATACTTTAAAATCTAAGTCTGTACATGCAAGACAGAATGTTTAGGTTTCATGTACATGGCCAAGTGTTCAATCCAAGTATTTTCTGATATTTTTAGAGCGTGTCCTATTCAGATTCATTTTCATGGATTTGAGAGGACCATTGAAACAACCATTGTAATTTCGATGTCATCCAAGTGTGATTCAAGTGCCTTACATTAAAAAAAAAAATGGAAGACAGTTGGATTGCACACTTGGACATGTGCATGGACGGTTTGTGCATGGCACTCACAGATGGAAGATAAGCATGGATCAGGTCTGGTTACTTACTCTACAAAATTCACAGCGTACCTACAAGAGTTCTGAAATTGCCAGGATTGTCCTCAATTTTCACAGACAATCCCGATAAATTTGGCTTGTCCAGAGATGAAGAAGTCTAGACAGAGCCTATGATAACTCTGCCACCCCGGGCAGGTTGGGGGCGTTCCTGGGGACAGGACTTAAATCCCCTGATTTTACAAACCCAAATATTGGTAACTATGTCACAGGTCAGAGCAAGCACAGGTAAACAATGCCCCCCATTATTACATGTTTGTCATACTGATCATTTCCTGATGTTTAAAGAAAATGTAATGGACAAAGTAAAACCTGAAATAACAAAGACAGTCCCATTACATTTTTGTAAAAA
Source organism: Leptodactylus fallax (assembly GCA_947044405.1). Taxonomy (NCBI): domain Eukaryota; kingdom Metazoa; phylum Chordata; class Amphibia; order Anura; family Leptodactylidae; genus Leptodactylus; species Leptodactylus fallax. Next base: position 1,527,040 of record CAMRHE010000138.1, on the reverse strand, counting down.
GTATATGCCCCTCATGATATCTTCTATTTTTGCATATTTGTCACCCTAAATTATCTCAGGTCCTTCAAGTCTTGTTCCAGTTTTAGGTACATAATCATTGTAAGATAACTCCTTAAAGGAAGTGTTTATTTTTTGAATTTATTGAAATATATGACTTTTTTTCTAATCTGTTTTTATTTTCTGATTATATATTTTTTCATTCTATTTTCTGTCATGTCATGATTATGGGGGCTTCCATCTTTCCTGAGCCATACTCCATAAAAAGTAAAATAATAGCTAATGCGAGATTCCATTTTTGATTGAATAAAGCTTTATTATACAACCAGTCTCATACAACAATTACAAAGGTACTGCGACGCAGCGCAACTGAGTTACAATACCACATCTTAGACTATATCTTTCATCCTTAAGGGATGCGGCGCAACATAGGGCAAAAGGAGAAACCATCCTAACACTACATGCTGCACTACAAACCTATCTGACATACTTTTTGGTCAAAACAACAAAGACAGTCAAGTGAGAAATACAGAGGGGGAAGGAGGGGAAGTCACAGGCCCGAAGCTTTATTGATTGACCACAACACACATGAGGGGAGGACAGGTACAATACAGGAAATAATATACTCCCTATACTACCACTACTTCCTACCCTAGCAATAAACAATGAGCTGAAAAACAAAAGTTTAACAACATAAGCATCAAGACAAGTGATGGGATGGAGGAGAGGAAAGAGGGAGAGGGGAGGGGGTAATCACAAGGCCCGAAGCTTTATTGAGTAACACAACAGACATGAAGGGACCAGAAGACCAGAACAATGGATAGGATGACTGCTACAACAGCGTTGGAATACAGATCCCATTTCTTTATAGCAGTCACCTCATTTACATCACAGACAAGACACACAGGATTACAATAGAAGATAATACCGCTTTAGATAACATCACTGACCCATCTTTGTATCCACTACTTATAATAGATAATGTCCTGCCCTTTAATCCTCCTCCCTACATAGAGCATGTCTAGAAAACTTTCCTATAGACCTCAACAAGTCAGCTCCAGACTATTGCTGCCTATGGTTGGTTTCAATAAATATAAAAAATAGTAATATATTCCGTTTAAGATGTTTATTTGCATAAAGCTGAAACAAGTCTTTGCTTTGTTTATGATGTCCTATAGTAACTTAGGTTGACAAATATGCAAAAATAGAAGATATCAGGAGAGACAAATACCTTTTTATAGCTATGTAATGGGAATGTGCTTGTTTTCTCAGAGTTTCTTTTGTCCAGCATTACATTTTCTGTAAACATCAGGAAACGTTCAGTGTGACAAATATTTAATAACGGGACATCTAAAAGGCCTGTTTTCTGTCATTGTTGAACTGTGCGTACCCTGACCTGTGACATATTTATATGGGTCAGTGAAATTGTGCATTGTCCCTCGAACTGAAGACTGCAGGACCTTTCTCTCACTCCACATTCAACCTGAGTCCTGCACCTTAGGAAAAAGTGACGTATTTAACTATCTGGTCATAATAATGGTGATACATTCCCTTTAAGTAAATAACGTTTTTCATTGCAGAATGAAAAGTTATCAGTTGCTCACTGTTATTCAATGGGAACCTACAGAGTTAGATTCTGTAGTTATGCATTGTCAGTGCTTCTCACGGCTAGCACACTGACCTATTATTTTCTATGTCCCCATACACATGCCCATGTATTATCACGGGTCCGTGAATGGGGTCCTGTGAACCCTGGGCAGGTCCTATTCATGTCCATTTTGTGGTCTCATCTCACTGAAGCAAATCAATGGGTCCATGGAGGCATGGGCAGCACAAAGATATCATTCATGTGCCATCCATGCCGGCACATGCACACAGTCATGTAGCCTTAGCTTTTAATCTGATATTGACACAGATGGTGATAAGACTGCTTTGATAACCCATTTCACTTTTATCAACTTTTTGTTTTTCAGGCGCCCTGGGAATTGTTGTTGGACATCCTATAGATACAGTTAAGGTGAAGAACCTATGTCTTAGAACGGGATTAAAATAGTTCTTGTTATCTACTACTTGCTGGCAATAACATGATGTTGTGACATCTCCTGCTTTGTTACAGGTACGCCTGCAGACACAGACTAGGTACCGAGGAATTCTAGACTGCATAGTGAAGACTTACAAGAAAGAAACAGTGAGTGTTTACTGTTACATATCGCATCCTATCATTGAAGAGGTCAGATAACAATTAACACTATTAAAACATGGAAAATATAAAAATGTATCTTAATATACTTGATTGTTTTTAACTAGCACAATTTCCTACAGACATTTATATTATTTGTCAAAACATTGTGGTGCCAAGATATTCTCCCAATTGTTTTTGAGGATGCAACGTGTTGGGGAACTTACTTTATGTATGGTGTCTCTGTGTCCATTTGCATATTTACTTATCTTAACCCTTACTGGTTACAAGCAGTCAAATACCCATGGAATGGTCTTCTTAGTAAGAAAATTCCCAACATTCCCTTTTATATTTCCTTACTTTTCTTGGATCTAAGGCAAATGGTCATAGTGTTATGAAAAAAGAGACCCTCCATTTTTGAAGTTAAAATAGAAAACATTGAAACACTCATTGCTAAATTTTTATTTTATTATTTTTTATTTTGCATCAATAATAGCCCTTTGCCTAACCTACTCTTTACCCTCTTTCTTGCACAATGTTGCCTCTGTGACTGGTAGGTTCGTGCTGGCGGACTCCTCTTTTTTTTTTATATATATATTCTCGTTTTCCTTTTCTCCGATTTTTCTTCTTTCTGTCTTACCTCCACCATTGCCCATCACTGTACTTTCCAGCCAGAACCTCATGTCCTAGACCATTGTGGTACCCTGTGTTGGTTCTGTGAATAATTCTAGTTTTGCTCCCTACAGAATTCTCCTTTTCTTAATGCTCTCATTTTGTTTCGTGTTATCTAATTAGAGTCAGATAACCATGTGTAACCTTGGTCATATGCCAACATTTGTAGGACTTTGGGTATAACCGGGTTGCACACCATGTTATTACTTTGCATTACTTGTTCAATTAACAGGTTACTGTTTTAGGCTGTTATTTTTGCATGTTTGTACTTATATTTTTTGATGTTACTTATTGCAAAAACTTATAAAAAAATACTAAACTTAACAAATATCTGTAAAAATAAATAATGAAGGATATTGAAGTTGTCTTTAGGACTTTTTAAAGCCAGGATTAAAATGGCAACTGAGCCAGAGGATTCCCAGATTGGCCCATTGTTTTGATAATAAATATATGACAAATATATGAGAACCTGTTTTCTTTATATAAAATATCTTCCCTCACCTACCTATCAAAGTTAATGGAGTCACACTTACCCCAGTCTCACAAGCCTGTTGCTTTGGGGTAATGTTTGATTCTGCCCTGTCCTTCAAGCCACACATCCCTCAAGCCCTCCAACTCAAAAACATGTATGAATCCGCTCTTTCCTCACATCTATGACTACAAATACGCTGATCCATGCCCTCATCATATCCCTCTTGGATTACTACAACACCATTCTCTGTGGCCTCCCAACAAATGCTTATGCTCCCTTTTAATCCACTATCAACTCTTCCTCTCCCTTAATCCCCCTCTCATCATTTTCATCAACCATTAAGTAATTGGGAGTTTAAGACAGTAATGCAAGACCATCCACAACCTGTCTACCTGTCCCCTCTCTACATCTCTGACCTAATCTCCAGATACCTTCACACACGTAATCTCCAATCCTCTCAAGACCTCCTTCTTCGCGGTTCAATTATCTGCTTTTCATAAAACTGCATCCAAGATTCCTCCCGTGCATCCCTCATATATTGGAATGCACTACCACAATACATAAGACCGTCCCCCACAATCATACCCTTCAACTTTCAAGACTAACTTCTTCAGGAAAGCCTACAACCTTCAACAACTACACTGCTATCACACCAGCATCTGACCAGCTTCTACCCTCACCTACTGTCTCTCTCCCCTTCCCTTATAGATGCTAAGCCCTTCTAGGTAGGGTCCTCTCCCTCACTGTTCCATTTGGTCACTAAATTAGCCTATTGTACTTGTTTTTGTATTATGTATGTAAACCCCCTTCAGATGTAAAGTACCATGGGATTAATAGTACTCTAAAAATAAATAATAATAATAATGATAATAATAATGGATTTTGCAAAAAAAAAAAAAAAAAAAACTTAATGAACAGAATAGCAGTATTTTTTTAATTAATACTCATTTTTCTTGTTTTGCCTTCCTTAGATTTTCGGATTTTTTAAAGGAATGAGTTTTCCTGTTGGCTGTGTGGCCGCTAGTAATTCCTTAATATTTGGATCATATAGTAATGCGTTACTCTATATATCTGGCACAGAGTGTAAAGACTGGAAAAATCCACCACAAAACCATCACGTTTTTCTTGCTAGCTGCTTTTCTGGAATTGTACAAGTAAGAATTGCAGATCTATTCTGAATTTTGCTACCTTTGGTATTTCAAATCTACTGATTGATAAAAAAAAAAAAAAAGTTAGAAAAAAACGCTCCAAATCTATGGGAAATGGCAAATGCTTGATCAAAGTCAGGCGATCATACTGTACAATACACTTATATACATTATATATATCTGCCAACCCACATCCGAATACTTGCAACACGATGGATCAGGTTTTGGCAGACAAAAGTCTGCCATGAGCCAATGTCAATGGCCGTTGTGTTAATTTTTCAGTAAACTGAAGTGGGCAAAATTAATGATTTTTTATCAACTTATTCCCCATGTGTATGGCAGCTTTACAGACTCCAAAAATGATGAAGTACAGACCATTCCCCAGGCACCATGGAGTGATAGCATAGATGACAACAGAGTATTATCTCTGTGTATAGTGTCTACATGGCCTTATCTAGGCCTCCAGCAGTAGAAGAGCTGTAGTGACTCTGCTTTTCTTGTCCCACTCCATTCATCAGAGCTGTGAAGAAAGTTAAAGAAAGTGGTCAGTGTCAATCCTGTAATATTTTAAGATAATTTTTTTAAAGGCATAGTCACATACAAATAGCAAAAATAAAAAAAAAGTTTTAGATTTTTTTAATATATCACAGGTCACTTTTATAACATTTCCAAACAAAGTCATACACACTTATATATCTGCAGGTATATTTTACAGCCCCAGTAGACCTGATAAAAGTGAGGTTGCAGAACCAAACGGAGTCATTCAAGAGCCAAGCAAAGCCGGACAATCTACAGGCTCGGTATCGTGGGCCTGTTCACTGTGCTCTGAGCATATTCAAAACAGAAGGCATTGTAGGTCTCTACAGGGGTACAAATGCATTGCTTCTACGGGATGTGCCCACTCTTGGTTTATATTTCATAACTTATGAAGTCCTTTGCAAATGGACGACTAGAGATGGAGAAATACCAGGTAAGATTGAAAGTTTGCACTGGTCACTGGATGGTAGATATATGTGAAGATAGTATAAATTGTGGATAAAGGTTTTTCTCCTGGCCATATTGCCATTTTGTGTATCCTGTCTGTATAGTCTTGTCTTTATTCTTGTTTTTGCACATTTCATTTAGGCCGGGGCCCCACGAGGTTTGGCTTTACAGTCACAGCACAGTGGATAGGATTCTAGCCAATTCCATGCCCACTTTGTGGAAACAAATGTGCAGAGGACACGCTGTGATTTCTAAAGCCTTTGCGGTTTTGGAAATTGCAGCATGTCAATTATACCTACGGAAACGCCAGCGGTTTCCCTATAGGTATAATTGAAGCAGAAAGTCCGCAGAGGAAATCTCTGCGAACTTTCTGTGAAAAGCGCTATGGAAAAAACTGCAATGTGTTGCCACCGTGGTTTTCCCGCAGCTTTTATGCTGCGAGACGATATGTAGGGCCTTAGCCTTAAACTTAGCAAATGTCTATAATGACACAGGTAATGTTGAAGGGGTTGTCCGGGATCTGAAGGTAATTGATGTTGAGACCTATGCATAGGATCCGATCATCTGTTTCGGCTGCCGGAAGCCATGTACTAGGTATATGGCCAGAAGCAGCCCTGCTCCTATTTAAGTGAATGGGAACAGGGCTGCAGCTCTAGGTGTCACTGCTACACTATATGGACCAAAAGCTCCATACAGTGTACGGAGGTCCGTACACTATAGTGGTGGCGCCTGGAAATAAAAATACACACAAGAAATGCCTGGAGATGGCCACTAAGCCAATGGTGATTGTAGAGGGTCACCACTGCAGACAGTGAGTGGCTGAGTCGAAACCTCAAGAGACACCAATAAGTAAAAAACATCAGGGACCTGGACAGCGGTAGGAGATCTGTAGTAGGTAATATCATTTTTTATGTTAGGACCCCATGTTTAACTATTTTTAATATATTTTTACTTTACTAGACCTCCTTTAGGCTAGGGACATGTGACAATTTTGCAGTGGATTAGCCGCTGTGAACACAAATCCCATTCACATACTGCAGAAAAACCTGCAAAAAAGTGTTTTGCACTGCAGGTTCTTAACACTCAGAATGTCAATTATTGCTGTGTGGTTCACTTTTTTTCAACCTTTGCAATACAAATCTGCAGGACCCTTAAATGTATAAGTAACAATTCCTTATTTTTTATGTGTAGACTCATGGACTATGCTCTTTGCTGGAGGTTGTGCTGGAACGGTGGGATGGGCAGCTGCAAACCCAATGGATGTTATAAAGAGCCGTTTGCAGATGGATGGGATGCAAGGTGTCCAATATCGTGGAATACTTGACTGTATTTCTAAGAGCATTAAACAAGAAGGGTTCCGTGTGCTTTGTAAAGGACTCACAGCAAACAGTCTCCGCGCCTTTCCTGTTAATGCAGTGACTTTTCTAAGCTATGAAAAACTTCTAGAGAACTTTCGATAAATCTGTTAAGAACTACAACTTGTTTCAACCTAATATTCTTCTGTATGTGTGCGCATGCAGACTGATATACAATCCCCTCGTACTCAACCAAACATCTTTAAAGAGGTTGTTGGGGATTTCAAAAGTATGGCTGCTTTCTTCCAGAAACAGCACACCACCTGTCCACAGGTTGTGTGTGGTATTACAGCTCAGCCCCAGTCATTTTCATGGAGCTAATCTGTAATACCATGAACAACCCATGGACAGATGTGGCGCTGTTTCTGGAGGAAAGTATCCATGTTTTTGTAGTACTTGACAACCCCTTTAACAAAAAGCCCAAAAAAACATGCAGAGGCAGATACCATGTATTATAAAGTCTTTGTCTGCTTGGATATTTCGAAAGCTTTGAAAGCTACAAAAACTCCCCTAAAAGATTGTAATTGGGACCAGCAAAAACCTTACCTCAAGCCTATGAACCACTGTATTTAAAGGAGATTTTCCAGACAAATGGGAAAAGGCAGGGGTGCCCGAGATAAAAAAAAGAAGAAGCAATATTCACCTACCCCCACTCCACTGTTTTAGCATCAGATACTCTGTTCCATTACATGCCAGGACACATCACTGCAAAAACATCACTGGTACCCAGTAGCAGATTATATTATGGCCATTTTGGGCAGGCGGCCAAATTTTTCACCAATTTTAACAATTGTATGTTTTGTAGAAGTGGCCTGCAGTGGATATAGGATTTTACATGTACCTCTAAATACAAGCACGGCTGCAACTAGTCTTCCCATACTCCCAGCATCGTGAAGCTCCCCCACTACACTCATCTGATCCCTTGGTCCGGCACCATCCCAGGTGTATGTTGTACAAACCCAAACTCAGAACTGATTGAGAATGTTCATTCATCTGATGATCAGCCCATCTAAAAGGTCCTGAAAACTTTATCTTGGTGGGGGCCACCAGGTTCATACAGCCCAGGGCCCGTGGTAGTTCTTATCTTCCCCGGCCAGTAATTAACATGTGCAATGGCAAGTGACTAGATGCAGTGGTCATCTGAGCCATTTGATATCCAACCAAACTGATGAAAAATTCTTATGTACCCACAAAATACAAGATCTCATAAAGCTAATAAAAAAGTGACAATTTCATGATGAGTTTTGCAATTTTAATGTGACTGTTAGTAGGAGTGGTAGACTCCCTGTAAATGCGCAGAGGCTGGGACCACTGGCGGCCACCTCATGACCACTTGCAATTGTGGCATTGAGGGCATTAACCCATGGATTTAGCCTGCATGACCAGCACCAGGTATGTTTACACTGCTCTCCATGCAGGGACTCTACCACCACCAAAATCGCTTTTAAACCACTTATATGCTGTTGTAGGGCTGGCTAGTGACATAATGAGCAGACCTTTCCTGTGTCAAAGTGCAATCTTGTTGCTGAGAAATTTAACTTCTATTCCATATGCAAATGAGCTATTTGGTGTTCTTGGGGCGCGGCCACTCCTGCTGGAGTATCCATTTTCTCTTACAGTCTTACTGTTTGTGAGACCTCAATGGGTGGCAGCCACAAAGGAAAATGGGTGCTCCGGCAGATGTGGTCCCACCCTGAGTGCACCAAAAGGCTAATTTGTATACGGAATAAAAGTAGAATTTCTGAGCAGTAAGATCGCACTTTGACACAGGTAGGGTAGATTCACAATACTACTAACCAGTGGTAGACTCCTTCTAAGGGTCCACAATTGCTGACTGACTCCCTGTAAAGGGTGTTTTTTTTTTAAGTCACAGCAGGTTCAACCAAGAAATGCCTTATCACATATACACTCTGCTATCTCTGAGCCAAGAGACAAGCTTCATTTTTTATTGCTACGCCCTAATTGTTGTGCTTCTAGCGTGTAATAATAGACAGCTGAGAATTTCTACTGTTAGGGCAGAGTTTCCAAGTTTTCCTACATATGGAACTATTTATGAGGGAAAACATTTGCTACCATCCCAAAATAATGTGCGTATCTGTTCCGAGACGGAAGCAAAATCACAAGCTTTATCCAATTATGGTTTAGCCTGTGAGGCCTGTTGTGTACACAGGCATGAGAAATTGATTTCCGAAAGAATGGCGTGCTCATATCACATTTTGTGACCCATTTTGCAAATATTGTGGTCAAAACACAATAGAACCACTGTCTGAATACATCCTAAGAACAAAAGAAGGAAAAGGTGGCGAATAGTAACAGCTGACGCTATACAAATGGAGGAGATTTACTAAGTGCGTCATTCTATTGTCTCTCTATCACTACACCTTAGATTCATCCATAACACTCTGTTGTTGAATCTGCCACAGTCTTAAAACAATGCCAGACCTGCGGGAAAGTGTTAAAAACCTCTGATAAAAAGTTGTTTTCTGTGCTTTCTTCTTGTTTTTAACATTTGAGTGAAAGGGACGGATAGAAATAGAGGGTGCTCCATCTCTATCCATCAGTCTCCCAGTCCATTGTTCTGATCCTATGAAGGATCAGAACAATGGACTGAAAAACAGTAGTGGGAACGTAGCCTTATCAGCAAAAACAATACTATGCTGAGATGCTGTACCAATAGTGTGAGCGTGATCACATGATCAGAACCAGCCCCACCCTGCGGTTCGCTCTGTGCCCTTCCTTCTTTCCTGTTTTCACAGCCCCCATAGCACAGGTAACTCCCTGAGAAAAGGGAAGAGGTGGAGTGATCCAGGGGGCTGGCTCCAATCACGTGATCTGTGGTTGGAATCAGCCCAGACCCCAGGTCCAGCTTCATAAAGTCACCAGGTAAATTAAAGGAAAATTACTGTTGTGGTGCAGGCTCTCTATGCTCTATCTTGGAGTGTGGCTACTGTACCAAACAGCACATGCTAAATGGGTTATACCATGAAAATGATTTATCCCCTATACATAGGACAGGGTATACATTGCTAATTGGTGGGGGTCTGACTGCTGAGATCGCCACTGATCCTGAGAACGGGGTTGTTTTATCTTGTTGTGAATATAACAATGGATTTAGAATTTGCATCTCTGCTCCATTCACTTTAATGGGAGCAATGGAGAGTGACTATTGCCGATGCTCCCATTAGAAGTGACTGGAGTGGGGGTGCACATTCTGCATTCACAACGGGTGGTAAAAAGCGAAGGTGGACATGGACAGGAGTGAGGATAGGTAAATAAAAATTGGCCATTACCTACTGGAGTAATCCAGTAGATAGCAGCCTAAAGTACCTTAGTGCGGGCCTGCATGGAGGGCACTATATTGTGTGGAGTCTGTAACAGTGGCCCCTACTGTATGGGGCCTTTAACGGGGCCCTTACTGTATTGGGGCCTGTAATGGGGATAGTGTACTGTATGGGGCCAATAAGAAGCAATAAATTGTATGGGGTTGAATAAAGCGGCAATATACCGTGTGGGGGCCAGTAAAGGGGGCGTTATACTGGGTGGGGAGTCAGATATAAGCTTTCTAAGGGGTCCAGTCAAAGGATTCCTATGGGCCTGTCTTTCCTGGCTTACGCCCCTGCAGGCAATCTCCTTCTATAAAATAGCACCTTCTCCCCTCCCTCTTTTGGGGCCCTATGATTTCTGTATGGGCCCCTGTTCCTCAGCTGCAGATCCCCCAGGATCTGTATTCCAGTAGTAGAGGTCATGTTCATGGATTAGCCAGCCCATACCCCTCACACATTGCAATATATGCTTTTATTATGTAGCACATAGGCACTTCTACCCGCGCTCCGCAGTGCGCCCTCCACCGTTAGCACCGCGCACCGACCCATGTGCGCATCTTCAGGAGCCGGTAACTGACTACCGATCCGCCCGGGTACAAGCTATTACCATGCCGCGTTACAGGCCGTTCCCCCCCGCTGATGAGGACGCGCCCCCCGCCGGACGGGCCTCTCCTTTCCTGTGAACAGAGTCCACCAAACCCTCCGTGAAGTCGGTCACTGCAGCCGTGTCAGCGCCGGAGCCTCTGTATACCTCGCCGCGGTGCTTCAGTACCTAACCACGGAGGTCCTGAGCAACGCCCGCCGTGCTGCCCCTAGCGGCGACTCTATAGCTTCGCACCATGTTCAGTTTGCTTTAAACTTTGACGAGGACTTGAAGCAAGTATTATCCAGAGTGATAATCCCGACCCGACTACTGAACTCCGGGCCTCCACATACAAGACGTGTGCAACTACTCCTGAACGATTAATCCTACTAGTATAATGACAGCCTAGTAAACTCTAATCTTATATTGTATGGTCTGGCTGGTGAATAAAGCACCTGGTGTAAATATATAAAATATTATAGTATCATATACATAGAGAGATGAAGCTGTGTATTTCCTGTATGGCATGAAAACTTAGCTCTTCATGGTAACTAACTATAGAAATGTTATTAACCCTTTAAGATCCATTCATTAAAGGACTTTTCTAAGGTTTGAATGTAGATGACCTGTCCTTAGGATGGGTATTAGGTGGGGGTCCTACTCATGGTACCCCTACTGATAAGCTTCACTAGGCTCCAGCACGTGTAGCTTCAGCTGTATATTATTCTTTTTGACCACCTGCACCAACTCTTTGCATCTTTCCATAGGTGCCGCTCTGCTGATTCTCGTGTAATTGGAATTTTTTCTCTAGCCTCCAGCTTTCCTAAGTAATCAATGCAGTTAGTTTCAGCACTGTCAGGTGGGCGGTTCTGAACTGAAGTAGACATTGAAGGTCCACCCACCTGCAATATCTACTTCCTGAGGAATAATTACTGTTAGATTGAGCAACCTAGTTATCATACTGGTTGCTAAATCTAACAGAAATTATTCCTCAGGAATGGTGGGGGCTAGAGAAAAAAATTCCAATTGCACCTGAATCAGCGGAGCGGCACCTACCTATGGCAAGATGCAAAGAGTTGATGCAGGTGCAGGCAGTGAAAGGTCCTCTTTAAGCATATTAAGGATTTCTAGAAAACAAGTCAGTTTTAACCTACTTTGGTCTTACATAAGGTGAGGTGAACAATGTGATAGGGGTGCAAAAACACCAAATACATTCACTGTGAAGGGCTGACACTGCCCTGAACAGATCAATAAGCTGAGATGTACAATATACAATCCACAGCACTGAAGAAAGTGCCGGATTTATTGGCGGTGAGCAAATACAATTATACAAATACACCTCTGTCACAGTCTGCCCTTATACCACACCCTGCGCGCCAGGCGGGGCCGCTGAGAATATCATTTCACATTTATTTATTATTATCTGCTACCTGTTACTGAATATGAAGTGAATAAATGACGGGTTATGGGGACACAGCAATGACATAACAGAATGCTAGTTACTACAACGCTCATGTCATTCTGTGCAGCTACTGCTTTATGTGTTTTCCTACATTTACAGAAAAATACAGCAAAATGCAAACAAAACACCCTGTGAAAACCTGAAGCTTAAAAGATGCAGATTATCGTCTGGCTGTGTGAATGGGGATGTGCCGCTAATAACCCGGGCAGCTAAAGAGGTTAGTCATGGCTCCTTCAGCCAATACAAATGTTGAAAAACGCATTTCTTGTCATTTCATCAGGGCTCATCCCGCGTCTGTTAAAGGCCCATTAGACATTATTACCTGGAGATATTAAAACTAAACAAGACACCACCTGGAGGTCTCAGCTATAGATAGTATTATAGTCACATACCCAATATAAGGGGTGTCCACCAAGCAGCATCATCAGGCGGGTTGGGGTGAAGTAGGAATTCTGCTGGATCTGCGCTGTGGCATTATCTTTACCTGTGGTGTCACAACTGGTTGGAATTGGCCATCACCAATGCAACTCTCCGCTGGAAACTCCGTCGCAGAGTCCGCTGAAAATTGACCCTGCAGGAAGGACTTTTTTTCTCCTCCACTTTCAGCTTTAAAATAATGTACATCCAATGGACCCCATTATAGTCAATGTCCGCCCCTCTATTGTTTTTGTCCCCCGACAGACCCAAACAAGAGTGAGCAAGCGCTAATGTAAACCTGTTTTTGCTGGTGACACATAATGATGACACTCAATGATCTCAGCACCAAGTACATTATTTTGTAAAATCAGATAATTATCAAAGCTCCTATTATGGGATTAAACAATGTAAAAAAAGAAAATACAATATTTTTACATACTGTTTAATAAATTTCTTATATAACAGTTACAAAGCAACAAATATACACTTTGGTTATTAGCATAATGATAAGTCTGTTCTGTCAATCTGTCACATTATACAAGATGACTGTGCATAATATTAAGGTGTTAAAACATAACAAAAGCTATATAAAAGTATCATTTAAAATGATATAAATATTACCGTAATCATAGACACAGAATATAGGTCACATGTCATTTTGGCTGCACAGTGAATGCCGTAAAAACGTCTTCATAATAGGTGCAAACACATGGTAAATCTTGTGTCCGCAGCAGAAAGCTTAAAAAAGGGGTAGAATTAGAGGAAAATGGGCAAAAGAGGCTTGATAAATAGTATAATACTCCTCTCCCCATACACATACACACACACACACACTGTCTTTTGTGTTTTTTTGATACCTGTTAGAGCACAAAATGTCAGCACACAGATCCCTGGAGCCCCCTGCAGGGCACTCGATGTATTGCGCTAAAGCCTGCTAACACATAACTCTACATGAGGCATAAAAGTAAAACATTCTCATAGGATTTCAATAAACCCAATATGTAATAGACCTGATGTTGTTTCCTCCCACTTTTTCTGATACAGTCACATGTATTGAAAGTGGCTCAAAGGCCCAAATCCTATATTTATTATATTATTCTGTATTTATAATTATTACTGTATTATTCAGTGATATAAATACATTGAGAAATCTCCCCCATTGTGATAGCCTCTTAAAGAGGACCCGTCACCACCTCCACCTCTTAGAATCTAAAAAACCATGATGCGTTTCCACCACGGTCTACTCCGCAGCATTTTTTTTGCAGCGATTTGCTGCGTGGGGCCTTAAAGTTGATTCAACCCAGGGGGGATCATCTATATGTGTAATTATTAGTTATATGTGTAAAATTGGATAATTAGCGTTAACAATGTTTGAATTACTATATAATAATATATAAATAAATATACGTACAAATATAACATGGTATAAAAACACAATAAAATAAAGAATTGACCCCGACGTGATTTGAACACGCAACCTTCTGATCTGGAGTCAGACGCGCTACCGTTGCGCCACGAGGTCAGCTTACAAGCTATAGTGGTCTAACACACTGTAGAGAATACAGCCTGACGTCTCCTCCGTCCTATAGATTTCTCCTCTGCCCTGTACTATACAGTGGAAATCAGCCGGCTGTAAAGCCTAGAAATACCTGTGTAAACCTGGACAAAGTGTCAGCACAAAACAGACATAAGCGCTCTGGATTTACAGCTCTTTACTATGTGATCTGCACAGACTCTGTATGTACATAGATGTCTCTCATGTGACCTAGCGTCTATAGGTTGTAGGTAGATTTCTAGACCTATGGTTAGACATATATCCTGTCTGCTGCATGTGCGGTTTCTGTAATGTATAGAGCTGTCCTCAGCTAGGTCTGTAGTGGAGCTCGTACACACGAGCAGCACAGCATTATATGTCCATATAAAGATTGAGATCCTGCAGAATAAAGCCCTGAATATTACTGTGTGAACTCTACTGTATAGCTGTTTGTCAGCCCTTCACTATCAGCAGTTTCCGTAGTGTAGTGGTTATCACGTTCGCCTCACACGCGAAAGGTCCCCGGTTCGAAACCGGGCGGAAACACTTTTTTTTTTTTTCTTTAAACAATAAAATTGTACATGTTGTACATGTGCAAACAGTTTATGTGGATCCAACAGTTGTGACTCTTGTTAATAAAAATAAAAGCAGTGGATGACCCTGTGATCTTTGGAAAAATACAAGAGACGCTTAGGTTAAAGGGGTTGTCCAGGATACACAGTTTTGTGCAAGGAGGCTTGGGAAGGTTTTAAAAAAAACCAAACAAAACAGAAAAAACAAAACCCATACTCACCTGTCCACAGTGCTCCAGTGTCTCTCACCGCGGTCCGGTCCTGCTGCTCCTGGGGTCTTGTACCCGTCAGATGTTCTCGCCTCATGTGATCGCTGAGGCCAATCATCAGTCTCAGCGGCCTAAGGAAAGGACACGGACGTCACAGGTATGTGAGTGATGTCCAAGTTCCTTTCCTTTGGCCGCTGAAGCGGTCGCGTGAGGTGAGGACTTCAGCCAGAACATGCACCAGGGTGGCAGGGAACACTGGAGCAGCGGGGACAGGTGTTTATGCCCCTACAGTGCCATCACACAACCTGTCCCCCCCTGGTGGCTCCTCAGACATTAATCTGTCCCAACCCAGTGGCCCCAGACATTATAATGTCCCTCTCCAGTTACCCCCACAGTATAAAATCACCCTCCAGGTTGCTCTCAGAGTATACTACCGCCCTCCAGTTGCCCCCACAATATAATGTCCCCCTCTTGGTTGCCCCAACAATATAATGTCCCCCTCCAGTTGCCCCCACAATATAATGTCCCCCTCTTGGTTGCCCCAACAATATAATGTCCCCTCTAGGTTGCCCCCACAGTCTAATATTCCCCTCCAAGTTTTATCCCACAGTTTAAGTGATGTCCCTACATTGTGCCTTCTGCTCCCAAGACACCGGGAGCAGAGACAGAAGCCAAAATGTGAAGCGTGGAGCAGATGGCTCCCTCTTTCACCACTGTACTCAACTGATATGTGTTGGACGCAGATGAGTTGGATTTGTGACATAGCGGGGTGTTCTGCTAACGTAGGTCCTGGTGCAAATGCACCATTGGGCCTATGGTTAAAGCGGCCGTGCATGCACACGATCAGGATTACACACAGACTGTCAGTGCAGAAAATCTGCGCACAATCCATTAGCATCAAAGTCTATTTCTCATGCACATGATGCAGGGTGTGCCCTCCTACAAGCAGAACAATGTCACCAAATGGACCAGAAGACAAAGGGCCGCGCAAATCCAGGATGGACTTCAAAATAACTCTTTATTCCAAAAAGATGAGGATAAAACACACAACGCATTTTGGGTGTCTGGTACCCTTTTATCAAGTGTGTATAACACTAATAACAAAAGACACTGATTATAAGTACCTGTAGAAGAATGGGGGCCACCACTATAGTGCCCACAGGACAAGAACCCAGTGGCAGTATGTACAATCGTGTGTACATGAAGTTTAATAGTGAAGAAAACACAACTAAGGATATGATGGTACATAAGGAGACTAACGTGAGCTTGTTAGCATAAACATATATTCTCCAAAATCACAGTAACCCCCTTACTTATAATCAGAGTGTTTTGTTATTATCCTTTCACGTTTCTCTCTGGTGAGGTGCTGACCCTGCTGCAATTCTGTGGATAGCTCATCAGTATGAAAATTTGGTTCGGGGCCAGACAACCCCTTTAACTTTGCAGCCAGTTTGGATCTTCAATTTTTTTTTTGGATTAATAGAATAGAGAAAATCTTTGTCCCATGTTCCAAATGGAGCAGTGGTCAAACAGCGACCCCCCCCCCCTCCCCCCGCATTGATCTGCAGGTCATTCCCTATCCTATGGATTGGAAATAAGTTGCTTTGATAGGAAAACCCTTTAAAGAGAACCTTTCATGTCCTCGTGAATATGTAGTTTTATACACCACTAGAAAGTCAAATTGAATTCGGCTTTCTTGGTATGTGTATCATTGCTGGAAATATCGGTGCCGTTAGTTTAGGCACCGATATCTCGCCACAAGGGTGTTCCTCATAGCTCAGCGTCATAGCTAGATGGTAAGGAACGCCCCCTCTGACAGTACTGTAACATAGCCTTGTCCTGTCAGAAAGGGCGCATACTACTATTTACACCACATAAAAAATATTTTTAAAAAATTGCAAAATGGCTTTTATCAATTCAATTCCTGCCACAGAAATTGAAGATCAAAATTGGCTGCAAAGTTTAGAAATTAATTTTTGTGATGGTACTGTGAATTTATTTGTCATTCTGTCTACAAAAAATATGCATGTAAAAAAACAAAAAACACCAATGAAAGGCCCCAGCGAGATTTGAACTCGCGACCCCTGGTTTACAAGACCAGTGCTCTAACCCCTGAGCTATGGAGCCAACCTATTAGATTAGCGGAATGAAAGATTTTCCTGCTTGCACCAGTATCTCTGGTGTATGTAACTCTGTATTATACTGTGCTGAGACATACTTTAAACGTAATGTAGTCGTGGCCGAGTGGTTAAGGCGATGGACTTGAAATCCATTGGGGTTTCCCCGCGCAGGTTCGAATCCTGCCGACTACGTAGATTTTTTTTTTTTTTTCGCTGTTTCTAAATTCAAATAACATTTTTGGTTATCTACACATGACTACATATAGTAATTGTGGAATATTTTAATATTACAGCTTACATTTATTTCATTTCCGGCATTTAATTAGCCAGAAAATAACAATGTCACATTGCTGTATAATATATGTTATTGCTCTTGGCTTTCAGATACTTCATATACATGATAGGAGAGGACTATAAATGTATTCAGCATGCAGGCCAATAACAAAGGTTTATGAGGGGGATCTTATATAAATCAATCACCACAAGGATAAAATTAGGCACTGCTGAGATTCGAACTCAGGATCTCCTGTTTACTAGACAGGCGCTTTAACCAACTAAGCCACAGCGCCACCTGATAGCCGGACCGCTCCATAATCTTACGTATCTCCCTCTCCTCCAGTGTGGCCATAACATTTTATTGTACCAGGTAGTACAAAGAAGTGATAACAAGATGCAGCATGATAATGGTGGGGGGAAAAAACCTGACATGGTGTGAATACTGCCAAAAAATAAGGATAAAATACTTATGTAATTGCCAGTAGTGTAAATCAAAGGCAAAGGGAACTGACCATATGGTAACAGCCGCACTAAACTGCACAGTGTAGAATGATTGAGCTATTGATCTCTGGGCACAGATCAGGCAAATATGAGGGCTAGATGCTATACAGTGCGGCACACAGGACCTCCTGGAGGCTGAAGGGGAAGTGAAGATGAAGGCAGCCATGGGCAGAAGTGAAGATCAGTCAGTAAATAGCAGCTGCTACTTGCTGGAGTGATATACCATGTGAAGGCTAGTAAATGGGGCATTATACCGTGTGGGGGCCAGAAAAGGGACATCATACGCAGGGCCAATTTTAGACAAAATGTGGCCCTGGGCAAAATTAAAAGCGTAGCCCCAAAAGCTGATATACAAACAACACCATCTTCGTCCAGTGACAACCCCTTTAATAATGCCTTATCTGCCCCTACACAGTAATAACAAGCCCCATTTTACCACACACAATTCAAATGAACACCTTTGTACCACCTAATAGATTTTTGCACGCAGTCATCAGTAATTATAGCACCTCCTTATAAATAACAGTCCCTGCTTATAAATAATATCAGCCATACACCCATATCAGTAATAGCTCCCTTATAAATGATAAATAGTGCCCTGTATCAGTAATATTCCCCCTTATCAGTAACAGTCACCCTGTAAAAAATAATACTGCTCCCTTATAAATAATAGTCCCCTCATAAATAATAGTTACCCTTATAAATAATAGTCTCCGTTATCACTAATAGCCCCCTTTATAAATAAGCCCACTTAACAATTATACCCCCCATATAAACAGTTCCCCTCTTAAAAATAATAGCTCCCCCTTATAATGGATGCCTTATATATAATAGCTTCCCCCTTTTTATAGGCCTCTTATAAATAGTTCCTCCCTTATAAACAATAGCCTGTCTTATAAATAATAGTTCACCCTAATATTAGCCCCCTGTATATATAATTTCCCTTTATAATAGCCCCTTATATATAATAGTCTCCCCTTACATTTAACAGTTTCCCCCTTATATATAATAGTCCTCCCTTATACAGTGTCAGACTGAAGGGCCTTAGGCCCACCAGAGGAACTTGTTCTGGGGCCCCACCCAACAGCTTCCTGCTAATAGCCTACACCACGGCTCCTTCACTGAAGTCTTACATATGTGCTGACTATCTGGTGTTACTGAGTATGTTCCCAGTATAGTCAGCCCCTATAGTACTGTGCAGGCCCCAATAACTCCATGGTCGGTTCATGCACAGTACTGTATGGGGAATGACATGGCCATGGAGCACTACACGTATGTGCAAGATTATAGTGAGGGAGCTGTGATGCATACATATAATATACTCCCCAGAGCCCCCACACAGTATAATACTCTACAGGGGCCCACACTGTATACTACCCCTTAGTGGGCCCAGACAGTATAATATGCTCCCCAGCAGCCCCACACAATATAATATGCTCCACACAGTATACTATGCACCCCACAGTGCCCCCAGTACAACGCTCCACAGTGGCCCCACACAGTATGATATACTCCCCAGAGGGGTTCCCCCAGTATAATGCTCTACAGTGGCCCCACAGAGTATAATATGCTCCCGAGAAGCCCCAAACAATAGAATACACTCCACAGTGGTCCCACACAGTATAACAGGCTCCTCACACTGCCCCTCCCCCCCAGTATAAAGCTCCACAGTGGCCCACATGAGCACATGATGTACATGATAATATGATTCATCAGACTAGGCTGCATTTCATTGCTCCATGGTCCAGATCTTAAGTTCACAAGCCCATTGTTGGCAATTTAGGAGTTAGCATAGGCACTGTACCATTCTGTAACTACACATCAGCATCAGAGACTATTCCCCTGCTGTCCAAAATGTCACACCCCATATAGATACCATTGTCACAAGATAATGAAATGCCACCTTATCTTTACAACGTTTTGGCTGATCAGTATCAGCCAAAACTTTGTGGGGCCCCACATTAAATCTTACAAAGAGCAAAAATAGAAATACACCAGGCCCCAGCGAGATTTGAACTCACGACCCCTGGTTTACAAGACCAGTGCTCTAACCCCTGAGCTATGGAGCCATTGATGCTGCTAGACTGGCAACTCACAGGGTCATTTACACTTGACAATGATTGAGTACAACTAATCCTATAAACTGTGGTTGACCTGATCAGTGACCCTTGTAAACTACCCACTAAGTGGTAAACTGCACAAAAAGAAGTAATGTCCTTAATGACCCTTGTGCTACTCCCTTTCCATCGTTGCTAGGGTCTCCACTAGTCTTTACTTCCTTGTGTCTCTCGAGACGCAGGACTTGCCCAGGCTCAGTGGTCATTTTCAGGCCTTTCCTATGTGTAGAGAGAGACACCTAAAAATATGAGTTTACTATGGCCACAGAGCAGCACTGGAACTGAAGCAACGCAGCGATTGGAGAGTATTATTGTTTATGTTAGGACTCCTGATCTGAGCAGTTTCAATATAGTTTTACTTCTCCCTTCTGCTCAATCCACTCCTGGCTTTGGCTCAATAAACAGCAGCAAAATCTGCAACAAAAAAAGTTGCATTCCCGCAACGTGGGCTTAGGCTAAGGCTGAGGCCCCACGTTAAGTGAGGGATAAAAATGAAAGCCTTCTATATATTGTAATCCCTCCAATCTGTGGAGTGTTTTTTACACTCTGAGGGTAACAGAGACCGTAGCAGGATGCTTAAAAACATTTTTTTATATACTTGGAGATGTCTTGCTAGCAATTTTACCTTTGCTCACAGTCTCTAATTGTATGGTTAATGAATAAATGTTAAGTCTTATTATAATTCTCACGTGGGTGGGAAATCGTGGCTTGCCAAGAGGCAATTGTATATATAAACACCCCTGTACTTGTCTCTAAAACTGCCACAAAACCTGCATTTGGTGATTCCAGCCCTGCAGACAATTATTACTGAAGTAACTGGGTTATCGGGCTTGGTGACATCACATTGCAAATAAAGACTTGCACATTGGAAACAGGATGTCCTCTCACTGCTAGGCTCATAGTCTCATAAAGAAGCAGACAGAACAGGAACAGAACTGGAAAAACATAGTTAAGGCTCTCCAGGGTTGTGGGATCTTTTCAGACTTTTGTGTCCAGCTGACTTCCTTCACCTGGGAAGACTCCAGTGATAACCCCATAGAGGCCTTTGCCAGAAGTCATACAGTGGCATCCATCCCCCATAGGTTCCCAGAAAAAAAAAAGAGACTCTATTAACTTTTGTCAGGTTAATATAACCCTATGGATATGGTTAGAGTATGTCAAGAGGTTTCCTGGCATACTCTCTAAAATTACATCACAAAGTAGGAATGATGGAGTCCCATAGCAAGATTATGATTTGGCCCCACCCGGTCCCCACACGGTCTAACACCCCTTTTCCTGGCTTCCACATGGTATAACACTCCATGCCCTGCCCCCCCACACAGTATAACGCTCCCTTTACTGACCCCACACAATATAACGCTCCCTTTCCTGACCCCCACACAGTATAACGCTCCCTTTACTGAGCCCACACAGTATAATGCTCCCTTTCCTGACCCCCACACAGTATAACGCTCCCTTTACTGAGCCCACACAGTATAACGCTCCCTTTACTGACCCCCACACATTATAACGCTCCCTTTACTGACCCCACACAGTATAATGCTCCCTTTACTGACCCCACACAGTATAATGCTCCCTTTACTGACCCCACACAGTATAATGCTCCCTTTACTGACCCCACACAGTATAACGCTCCCTTTACTGACCCCACACATGGTATAATACCCTCCTTACTGACCCCACACACGGGTCACAGTCATGTAGCGTAACCTGTAGCATATTCTCATTCTTAGGATAGATCATTAAATTTTAGAACTTGGACAATTCCTTCAATCAGTATTGATAAAAAGTTTTTATGTGCTTCTAGCCTATTCAGATGTCTGATGTGCGAAACGGCGCTGAAAAAGAGACATTTTTCTCAGTCATTTTGCATCTGTGGGGCACCCATGTTCACAGGTCCCTTTGAGTTTATTGAAGGCTCGGTTAAAATGGGCAAATATAGGACGTCCTTTTTTGTGATTGCCCGTTAAAAAGGTCATGTGCTTGCATTTCCTCTGAGGCAAGCACATGACCTAATGTGCATAATAATCGCAGTTGTAGAAGGTGCGACCACAACTGAGCCCAGTGAGGTAGGGAGCCCGGCAGTGCCGATCTCTGCTGCCAGTCATGTATTATAATTACAGGGGAGACAGTGGCCGGGGTACCAGGCTTTCCCCGACCACTGTCATGGGCTGAAGTGGCGACCCCACAGTGGATAACCCTTTTAAAGGGTTATTCCATTTACCTGCTACTGATGACCTTTCCTCAAGATAGGATCAGTGGAGTCCAACACCCAGGGCCCCTGCTGATAATCTGTTTGAAGGGACTGCGACACTTGTGCAAGTGCAATGATCCCTTCACTATTTACATTGCACGCCGTCTGTTTTATAGTGGTCATGAGATGTAATTACAGCCTCATCCTATAGAAGTGAACAGGACGTAACTACATTGTAAGGTCACTATAGCATGCGCTATAAATAGTGAAGGGATCGCAGCACTCGCACAAGTGCACAACAGTTGATCAGAAGGGGTCCTGGGTGTTGGACCCCCCCCCCACTGATCTCTTATTGACCTATCCTCAGAATAGGTCATTAATGCCAAGGAACTGAAATAACCCTTTAAAGGGGATAAAAAATTGATGGCTTATCATTAAGATAGGGCATTAAATTTACATTGGCAGGGGTTCAACTGTCAGTACCCCCACCGATCAGCTGTTTCCCAGGGCAACAGCTTTCACCATTTTTATGCTTGGTAACATATTCTTGATAATGGGGGCTGTGGATACTACAGCTATATCCCTTTCACGTCTATGGGACACCATTACAGTACCCATAGCTGCTGCCGAGATCAGGCATGGGGCCCCCAGTCAAAGTTTACACTGAGGCCCACAAGACTTTTGTTACTCCATCGTATGTCCATATGGTTTTGTCTCAACCTACTGTAAATACAGATGTATATAAATATGGCAAACATGCTTTAGTATTTTTCTTTTCTGCAGCAATATTTGTGATGCTTAGTAACAATGGACATGACCTGTTGGAGATGCAGGGTTGAGAATCTATGATGATAACTTGACTCTTGGTTTTGGATTTCTTACTATTGTTTTCTCTTGATTTTGTTTTTTTTTTTTACTTTGTATTAGTTTGTGGAAGAGTGAAGAAATCAGGCAATACCTTTTAGAGGCTAACTGAGTATATTTGTATTAGGTTCAAATTCTCAATTTAGAAACATTGGACTTATAATAAAAGGGAAGGCACTGCTGAGATTTGAACTCAGGATCTCCTGTTTACTAGACAGGCGCTTTAACCAACTAAGCCACAGCGCCCTTTGCACGTGCCTGACCCTGACTGTAAGCAGATCTTAGTGAATCAGCATCACTTTGATCTTTGATGTTGATGCATCAAGTGCTACTGACAGACATGGCTTGCCTTAACTCTCAAACCCATTAGATGTCACACTTGTTATTGACTGCAGCATCTAAGGCTAGGTTCACATGGCGGAAAATGAAGCAAAACTGCACTTTATTTTCCGCTGCTGTATCTGGCCATGTGATTGCCGCAATGGAATGCCGATGCCCCTGCACAGGTATTCAGTTGCGGCTTTACTCTACTGATTAGACCCAGACGAATGGACCTGATCGGCAGGGACTCCCAAGCCACGGAATCCGCGGTAAGATCGAGCAGGGCACTGAATTTTTCCGCAACCTGCTGTGATCTCTGCTTTCCTTTGAAAGCAATAGGAGGCAGATTCGGAACGTAAACTGCCACGGATTCAGGGGTGGAATCCACTCCCAAATCCATGGCAGAGTCCAATGTGTGAACCTAGGGGTTATCCAAGCATTGAGTTTTTACACCAACCTTGCCACGTTCCAAAAAGAGCATGTGGCAGGGACCATAGTCTTTGGCCTCTGTAAATTTATTATCATTTAGGCCGGTTTTATGACATAAGTGATTACTGAAATCTACTCCAGTTCTATTTCAGTCTAGGTATATGGACTGCCAAAGGATACCCTTAAATAATAATCCCCATACCAGGCTCGGAATGGCCCACAGGGGAATAGGTGAATCCTCTGGTTTGCCCCTGACTCAGGGGAGTTAGATGCCCCACAACCCCTGCCAGAGTGGCGTATTCCATGGTATACTCACTGTGGTAGGTAGGTAGTTTACAGAATCTCAGGCAGCATATCTGCCCATATAAATATGGGTAGAATAGTTTGTTATGTATAGATGCATTGGGTGGCTGAGATGACATCTAGGCACAGAGGCAGGCTGGAAACTATCCTCTCTCTGGGGCCCCATCCCCTTACTGTTATTGCTGAACCCCCATAACCAATCATCCTGATCACAGAGCTAAGCGGACCCTAGTCTAAGGCAGGTAGCAAGCTAATACTGAAAACATGGGAGGCAGGCAGTATATGCATGGAGAATGAATATTGTTGGTGGGATCTAGCGGGCATCATACCATACATTGATGGAATTTAGATTTCCCTTTTGTTCATTCACATTCATTAATTTTGTTAAATGACAAAAATAAGCTACTAACACTTCTATTTTTGAAAACATTGTTATTTAGCGTATTGTTTTCATGCATGTCTAAAACTTTTGCACAGTATTGTAGTTTAGATTGGGATGTGGTGTACACTTTAGATATTCAGCACTTTTTACATATCTAGAAATGTCTATTTGACAGGAAAACATGCCTGAATGGTAACCAGGCTGCAGATATTCATGGCAGACATGAATCTGATTATACAACGCTGCCACCTTGTGTCCAAGTCTTGTACTTTTACATTGCCTCTTATAGTGTTACTATTCCTGATCTGCATGTTTTCCTGCAGCAAAAAGTGAATTATACTACTTATTGCATTGGTGATATGTGCATTGTTGGGCCTTGTCCTGTGCATTTTTTTTTATAATACACCATACACCACAGCAAGGGGATGTAGCTCAGTGGTAGAGCGCACGCTTCGCATGTGTGAGGCCCCGGGTTCAATCCCCGGCATCTCCAGGATTTTTGTTTGGTTTTTTTTTCTTGTATATTTGCTGAGTAGACAATTAGAATTTGCTACAAAAAAAAAAAAAAATAATAACACGATGATGTATGTTAGATTGAAAGCAGAGAAATGCTACAGAGTGCGATACATAGTTGGGAAGGTTCTTGATAATTATCGCCCCCTGATGTGCACATGTTCGACCTACCAAAAACTTTCTCTAGGTAGAAAGGTTTTGCTTTATTTTCCAAAAATTTCACCAAAGAATAAATTTAATGTTTGTGAACAGTGAGCTAGCATTCAGGTAGGTGGCTCCACCAAGACGAGGTGGCCGAGTGGTTAAGGCGATGGACTGCTAATCCATTGTGCTCTGCACGCGTGGGTTCGAATCCCATCCTCGTCGGATTCTTTTGTACCGTCAATCAAATAATCATTCTATGAATCATGAACAGACTCCCTAATACTCAGCATGTAGTGTAATAGAGAGGTTTGCATGATTTGGAGGGAGAACCGTAATTTTATATTAAGGAACTGGTTTGTGGAAATCCTGCTTCACCTTTGTCACTCCCCTTAGAGGAGTCAGAAAACATATCTGGAGAAATACATTTCCTTGACTTCCATGGAGAATACAAATACTACTGAATTTAGAATGCTTATATATTCTGAGGGTTACTCCACTGGTTATATAATATGCTGTGAGGGGAAACCATACACATTAAGTTAATGTTGGTCAAACTCACCAAATTCTGTGGGACCTACTGACCATATTACCATATATTTTTATGTTTTTTTTGCAGTTAAGAAAGGGCTCACAAGGTAAAATCAAGAAAAAAAATTTAGAATCCCATTACTGCCACCTATTCCCTGTAATTGCATGACAAAGTGATCTTCAGTAACAACAATAAGCTGATCTCGTGGCGCAACGGTAGCGCGTCTGACTCCAGATCAGAAGGTTGCGTGTTCAAATCACGTCGGGGTCAAAGTATTTTTGCTACAAGTTAATATATGAAGTTGGCTACTTCCATACTTATTATGTTAAAGGTTTTGTCCAAAATAAATTCAGCTCGCACCTTGAGTAGCCCCTAGTCTATAGGCCTTGTGGACCATCATGGTAAAAATTGATGACAACTTATGTTTTTGCAGTAAAAGGTTGTAAAAAAAGCCTGATGACAACTGATACATTTTCACATCAGTTTTGGTATCAGTTGCAATGAATAAGGGACAAAAAAAAACTGATACTGATGCAATTAATATATGTGAACGTACCCTTAAAGAGGACCTTTCACCACCTCCAAGTCCAGCTCTTTACATCAAGTAATAGCCAATGCTCCACTGATTCTGGCGCAGTTGGAATTTTTTCTCTAGCCCCTACCTTTCCCAAGCAATCAGTGCTGTTAGTTTTGGTGCCTGATATACTATTTAGTCTCTGTACTGTCAGGAGGGCGCTTTCAGGCAAGGAGCAGGCAATGGGTGTGATTCTGAGCTCTGACACTGGCTGCTTCTGATCACAAGTCCCAATCCACGCCTCACCCACCACACTGTGAGAATGTGGGTGGCGCAGGGCAGGGATTCCTCAGCCTGACAGATTCATAAGTCACAACAGTTTTCTGGCATGAGTTATAATGGAAATCTACACCGGTAGAAATTGCCCTCTCTCTCTGCACCCTTCAGGCATTTTATTGGGACTGGCATACGATATGCCAACAAATCTGCACCACTATTGGCAGGTATAGCACCACATCCAAGCCAATAGTTCCATGTAACATATATCGCTGTAGATGAAATGTAGCATTACCTGTGACCATCCCGATGAACTGTATGTTATGAACACCAATCGACAATTTAGGGTGTGTTCACATCTGTGTCAATTGATCTATTATTTTGTTTTTATGTAGGACCAGGAAAATGGATTAAACAGTAAAGACAGTACATCTAAAGACGGACAACAATGGATCCCAAGGCACCCCATTGACTATATTAAGAGTCTGTTGGATATCCCTTGTTTTCTCCCTGACATTGCTGGACATAAAAGTACTGGATAGACACTGGCACAGATGTGAATGTAGCCTTAGCAGGTCGATTAGATCTTATTTAGGGACCGCTTACTTTGGGCAATAGTTAGAAGATTAATAGTTGCAGGAACCATCATGCTTAGCTTAGTATATTCATGGACCTGTTTGTTTCTGATACTGTCAGAAGCAAATCTCCTATGGACACATACAGTATTGAAGGCCACATAGAAAATGCTACTTCAGGCTAAGGCCTCATACTGCGAAAGCGTAGCTTTTTTTGTTGCAAATTTTATTGCAGTTTTTTGAGCCAAAGCCAGGAGTGGATTGAGCAGTAGGTAGAAGTATAAGCACTATTCCTATATATTTCCCATTCCTTTTGTAGCCATTCCTGGCTTTGGCTCAAAAAAACGCAACAAAATCTGCAACAAAAAAAGCTGCGTTTCCGCAATGTGGGGCCTCAGCCCTAAGGGTTTTTACCATTGGGAAATGATCAAGGACTTTTATCATTCCCAAACCTACCATAAGTGTAGGTCAAGGTGCCTAAACTACCTTTGATGTATAGTTAAGGTAATCGCAAGGGCTTAGAATAGGCTTCATGGGTGTAGCATTCGCTACCTGACCCTGAGGGGCCCCAAAGGTCCCTCTGCCACACAAAATATATCATTATTTAGGGCTGAGGAATTAATAAAAAAACAACCAAACATCAACCAGGATAACCAACGTCTATGCATCACAATGCCACGTGACGCTGAGCCCCAATCAGCAGTCCCTGATGTCAGCCAAAAGCGCCGAAGACAGCAGGGAGCCACGTTGGAGAGGTAAGTAACACTGTTTTTTGTTTTCTCACTTCCTCTGGTTAATATACTCTGGGGTATGAAGAGACCCCACAGTATAATAGCAGTTTTGGTTAGGCCGTGGATGGTCCAATTGAAACCGCTGGGTGAACCAATATTTAATGGTACTGTAATAGGGACGTCGTTTAAAAGGGGCGTGACCTAAATAATGTCATTTCGAGTTAAAATGAACGATAAAACACAATTTTAATTTAGGTTTTGCATTGTGGCCCAGGAGCTTCACGTTACACCCCTGGCTGTCTTATGAACAAAAAGTCTGTTTTAGGGGGTAGGTTCTTTTTTCAAGCATAAATGGACTTGCCATGATCTAAAACATGTATAATATAGCTTCTTAAAGGGGTAGTTCCATTATGGATGCTTATACCCTATCCACATAACAGAGGTTTTCGATCACCGGGGGGGCCCCATCGCCTGGTGGGGTCCCTGGTGATTGGACACTTATCCCCTGTCCTGTGGATAGGGGATAAGTATCCATAACGGGTCAACCCCTTTAACTCCAATGTGTGCACAGCATAGGGAGCAGTTTGTGTGATCCTTGTTCTGATGGGGTCAACCCCATCATTTACTCTATATGACTTGTAAAGAGAAGGAGAGATAACAATATGTACAAAACATTGACTGACTGGATATATTGAAGATGTCTAAGGTTTGCTCGACAAACTGAACCTGCACAAGGACTCACAGCTGACCTCGTGGCGCAACGGTAGCGCGTCTGACTCCAGATCAGAAGGTTGCGTGTTCAAATCACGTCGGGGTCAAACTTTTGGCTTTGTCACATTAGTTTTACAATGACAACATTTAAGATAAAAGTTGTAACGTATAATCTAAAAATAAGAAAGGAAAATAACTCGAATGATAATAACTTAGGTTTCAGCTTTTCATGTTCCGTCTTGGGTGTACAGATTTAGAAAATCAAGGTAAAAAAAATGTAAAGATAACCATAGCAAAACACATCACACTTAAAGGAATTATTATTCATAATAATAATAATAATAATAATAATAATAATAATAAATCATATTCATGATAATAAATGTAATCTATAATACACATGAAAAAAATTGCATTTACAGAAGGAAGAAGCAGCTGAATCTGCTAAATACTAAAAGCCGCAGGCTACGCATCAGATAAGTGCAGTCTTTAGCATGTCTTATTTTATGTAACAAGTTGTGAAGATCATGTTTACAAGGAGCAACTGAACACACTGGTAAAACTAGTTGACATGATACATTGTGTATTTTCTTTTTCAGCTACTTTGCTGGCTACAAGCAGGTGGTTCCATGGTGTAATGGTTAGCACTCTGGACTTTGAATCCAGCGATCCGAGTTCAAATCTCGGTGGAACCTGATGTTTTTAAAACATTTACATTTTGTTACGTTTGTGTTAATATGATACTTTCTCACTTTCTCCACAAAAACAAAAAAGTTAAAAACCGGTTTAATGACCTGCAATGTAAATCTCTATACAAGAACATTTCGCTTCTGTAGGGAACTGCCATTTCTACTAGTATATAATGTATCTGGCTTCTTTGCCCCTGCAGTTTGGCTTCAGAGACCCCAGGCATTTAGTGCAAGTTTTGTTTTGTAAATACAGTGAGTCAGACACATGTGAGGCAGAGCTGCTGGGGGGAGAGATGTGAGCAGAGCTGCTGAGACAGACATGTTGTGTCTGGGGGAGTCTAAGAGCCACTTGTTCCTCTTTACTTCACAGTATATAGTTAGGTATGTGTTACCCCCTATATACTCACAGGACCTAGCTAGTAACCGTAGTTAGGGATCCATATATATATATATAGTTCAGGGCAGTGATAGGTTAGGCTTCCGAAGGCCGACTAGCTAGTTAGAGGCCCGGTGGCACTAGTAGTTTAGCTGGCAGGTTAAGGACTCAGTGTTAGGGTAGTCAGGCCTGCATCTACTGCCGTCACCGTCGCCCTGTTTGCTGCCTGTGAAGAATCTCACCATCATCATCATCATCTCCTGATCGGCTGTCTGTCATCTCCTGGAAGAATCCGAGGATCCACAGTCATCCACAGGGGCCCCTGCATCTCTTCTGTTGCCTGGAGGTATTGTGCACTGGACTCTTGCTATATATCTATATATATACCCGGGTATATAACCTAAGACGGTTGAGGACTTGCTGGTTGTTGTAGTATTGCTGTGTTCTGAGTATATTTTATGTATGTATTATTACCCTGTTGATACTTATAAAGCTACTGTTATAACCTTATGTGATATCTGTATGTATTCTTCAGACTGTGAGATTAGTACAGTGATCCTTGTTAAGGCGACTAACTGTACTTCATGGGTAAGTCCCAGGAAGAGATCCTCCCTGTAATACAGAGGCTCTATCCTGGGTGGAGGCACTGATATATTTCATATATGTTCCCACTCTTCCCTTCAGCGAAGGCTTCAGGTCCCATTATACACACAGGTCAGCGCCAGAGTCTGTTGCGGGAGGGATAATACTCATACCCCCCCCCCAAATAGGGCTACACTTCTATTACACTGTATCATTCTCTACTATTATGCAAATTCGGGTATTAACCATTTATTTCCTGCTAACACCATGCAGCAATGGTTGGCACTGTAGCCAACTCCAAGCCTGGCTGTTTAACCCATTAAATACTGCGGTAAATAGCAAAGGAGAGCTTATGGATTGCCATGGGGGCTAGCCGAACTAAAAGCCCACAGGTCAGGAACGAATGTCAGCCTATTGGTATAAGCCTACATTCACATGACAGTGAAAATCGGCTATGAGACAGTTTTTTAATCCATTCACCCGTTTTTAATGTCTGTTTTTTGTTCACTGTTGTGTGAATAAGGCCTTAGGCTACCCGTCGTTTTGAGAACACAGTGTTTTCAATGTGTCTATCACATGTCTGGTTTTTTTTTGTTGTTTTTGGATTTTTTTACGAAAGATCTTTTTTCAGGGCCGTCAAAAAAACTGACATGCTCCATTTTTGTCTGTTTTCATGGAAACAAGGAGCAAATAAAAATAAATGGATCCGTGTTTAATGGATATGAATCAGGTGGACATCCATGTTTTCTCCATTAAAAATGGATCAATGGGTTGGAAGAAGAAAAAAAAAAAAAAAAAATCAATGAAATTTAAAAACATAACAAAATGGAACGGAGGCAAAACAGCCATTAAGTCAGTCAAAAACGGTTGTGAATAAAGCCTTACTGTTGGTAGTAAGCCCCCTGCCCACCCTGCACTATATATGGCCCCACCCACTTTGCACTGCACAAGACCCCACCCACCCTGCACTATACAAGACCCCACCCACTCTGCACTATATAAGACCCATCCGTAATGCGCTTACAAGCAATGTACAGATTTCAGCTAGCAATAAACTGGGAAAATGGATTTCAATGCAAGATTTCACAGAAAGAAGTAAAAATTTGTTAATAAAGTATATTATAATATTATTAATGTCACAAATACTGACAGAGAATCAAAAGTTTAGCTACGCTTTAAATTTGTAGACAAAAGTGAAACATTTTTGCGTTTTAAATTTTGCAGTTTTAAAAATTTTCTCGAACCATCATAGTCATAACAGTCTCTTGTCTTGATGCTGCCAATGGTCACAACCATGAACACAAGAACTTTCTATGGCACTTGTCAAAAATATAGTATATAGCATTGGTAAAAACAGAATATAGGTTACAGTTTACCTTACATGGCCACAATTTCAAAATATCCCAAAAAGCAAGGAACAAATGGCTCCATAGCTCAGGGGTTAGAGCACTGGTCTTGTAAACCAGGGGTCGCGAGTTCAAATCTCGCTGGGGCCTATATCCATTTTTTCTATAAAAAAAAAAAAATAAATTAAACAATACATTACTTTTCACATTTGGACATATAGACTTACAACCATTTTCTTTTTAAGCAGCTGATTTATGTTCCTTCTATTGATCTTACATAATTTGCCCCTAAAAAGTCATGACCAGGATCGGCAATTTTCCAATCCCGGGCATTAGACTGAGTATATAGAGACCTGCTTTAGACTAGTGCGTGGTCTCACGCACTATTCTTATGCAACTGATGTAGAAAGTTAATTGCGCCGAAATATGGCCCAAGACTGATCTAGAAGTGGGTCATTAATGGGTTAAACACTCACTGAAACCAACAGGTGAATAAACATATCTGCTTGGAATCCTCTGAAAATAGAGTGTACAGTACAGAGCCTTAATCAATACTGAAATCATATTGGTGAGGTTAAAACTAGAAGGCACTGCTGAGATTCGAACTCAGGATCTCCTGTTTACTAGACAGGCGCTTTAACCAACTAAGCCACAGCGCCAACCGCATGTAGGGAATTTACAGCACTTTGTTTTCTGGGAGGCAAAAGCCAGTGGTTTAGGGGGTTATTTCCTGAAGTGCCATTACCCTCTTCATCTTCCTTCAGACATGGGAGACACAATTAAAAATTAAATTAATTATAAATAAATTTATCATTATAAATAAATCAATAAATAAATGGTATCTGCAGTAGGAAACATTTGTGACAAATAAGGGTCAAAATTCCCACATAAAAGGGGTCATAGATCATTTGTGCTTTTTTAGGCACATTTTTGACATGCATTTTATTTATGCCTCCTCATTCTGTGTGCCTAATTTACGAAAGAGTCAAAATGGAATCTAACTTGTCGAGTTTTTTTTTATGCTGTGCATGTACTGGAGTGAAGTTGTCCCTTTTTTTTTTTTTTTAAAAAAAAAGGGACAATTCTTAAATACATTGTAAAATATTACTATAGATAAACCATGCCCACTTTCCCTGATGAAAAGCAAAGTGACGAGCCTTGTGTAAAAGCCTTTAAAATAGGTGCAAACAACATAAAACTGGGAAGAATTAGAAGAAAATAGGTACAAGACGACTGGGACTGAAAAATACCCCTCTTTCCCAGTGACTGCAGATACTGGGGGGAATTTATCATTCCCTCAATGCCACAAAACTGGCATAGGGGGATGACATTTAGGCACACGTTTGGAGCAAGGCCCTTTCTTGCGGTAACAATCACCTCAAGCTCAGATCCACGCCTCATCCACCACATTCTGTGATTTACTAAAACTCAAGCCAGTCTATAATTCCTGGCGCGAGTTAGAATAAAAACATTGTGAAACACTGACCTAGAGGACTCCTTGCCATGTGCTGTTAGCAGGACAGGTATTTCATTTTGTTCCGAACTTCTGTAAAGCAAGATGCAAGCTACAGGTATCAACCCTTGATAGGACACAAATATATGTTTTTAATGGTAGTTACTATTAGGATTAAGGCTAGGCTGTCTCTTTACAGAAGTCTAGTCTAAATTCAGCCATACACATTACTTTTTAGACTGTGATGGCCTATCTGGAGTAAACGTTTATCAATCACTTGTACAGACGATTGTTCCAAACAACAATGAAAGTTCCAACAAATGTTTGTTTACCCCAATCACATGGAAAACTGATGAAATTTGGTCAATGCTAATGAAGTGATGGAAGCTAGAAATGACGTACACTTTTTGGGTGCCATTACCCACAGCCAAGTCACCCACAGGCCTGTCAGTCTAGCCCGCACACGAACGATTACAACCGACAGACAGGCGGAAAAATGTAACACAACCCATTTTGATTATGACCAAAGATGTCCAGCTGTATGGAACTAACGTTCATAGGTTTTATGTACGAGCGATCATTTGCCCACCCTTCAAAATCTGCCACTTCAGCAGTCTAAAATCTCATGCGTACGGCCAGTATAAGGTCTCATTCACAGAACCAAGTTTCAGCAATGAAACTTGGTCCGTGTGTTGGCCAGATTTACCGGCCTGCATATTATGCTGGAAGAGGGACTCCTAGAAGTATAGTTATCTATGCTGCTAGGAGTCCCTGCATCCCAGTGACATACTGTCCTGTAGTGATTACAGTCTGGGACAGTATGTCTCTGGCGTGCAGGGACTCCTAGCAGCATAGATAAGTATACTTCTAGGAGTCCCTCTTCCAGCATAAGATGCAGGCCAGTAAACGTGGTCAACACACTGACCAAGTTTCATGGTTGAAACTCTGTTGTGTGAATGGAGGCCAGTGTTGCATAGGTGTCCAATGCCACTTGTAGCGCTATCTGAAAACAGAAACTTAACTCATGGACATTATACCCCTTAGATGCCAAAGTCGATGCGCAGTCACAAGAATTCACTGAGAGCGAGAAGTAAGAAGAAAGAAGACCAACAGGGGAGTCACCGCAACGGCCGAAGGGGCGGTGAGAAGAGATGATGCGATGGGTGCTCGCCGAAGAGAAGGTACACCCCGGGTGCTCCGTGGTGCTCATTTACATACATGAAGAAATTAATTATCTTGCAATCGGCTGGGAGAAGAAAACAAGGAAAGGTAGAAGAATGGCCTTTCATAGATTGTAAGCTCTTGTGAGCAGGGCCCTCAGTCCCAGGGTGTGAATTGAATATTACTTTGTAATGTATCTTTTTTGTCAGTCCTTCAACCCTACAAATTGTACAGTGCTGCAGAATATGTTGGCGCTATATATATAAAATTTATTATTATTATTAAAGGCCATTCCAACGTGCCATTAGCTTAAAACTGTTTTTGTGAATGATAGACTCCCTTTAAGGATAAGGCCCCACGTTGAGGAAACACAGCTTTTTTTGTTCTGCTGCGGTTTTTTGAGCCAAGTCCAGGAGTGGATTGAGCAGAAGGGAGACATACAAGGAGGTTCCTATATATTTCCCATTCCTTCTGCAGCCATTCTCAGCTTTGGCTCAAAAAAATAAAAAAAAAATAAATCGCCACAAAAGCTGCAACAAAAAAAAAGCTGTGTTGCCTCAGCCTAAGGCCCCACATTGCGGAAATGCAGCATTTTTTGTTGCACATTTTGCGAGCAAAAGTTATGCGTGAATTAAACAGAAGGGAAATGTATAAGAGCTTCCCTTATATTTCCCATTCCTTTTCAAGACACTCCTGACTTTGGCTCAAAAAAACGCATCAAAATCTGCAACAAAAAAAGCTGCATTTCAACAACGTGGACCCTTAGCCTGAGGCCTCAGCGTTTTACAGTCACAGCAAAGTGGATGAGATTCTAGCGAATGCCATCCCCACTTTGCGGTAAAATACGCGCAACCAGCATGGCTTTGGAAATCACAGCATGTCAATTATACCTACGGAAACGCCAGTGGCTTCCCTATAAGTATAATTGGAGCAGAAAGTCAGCAGAGGAAAACTCTGTGAAGTTTCTGTGCAAAGCGCTATCGGAAGAACCGCGATGCATTGCCGTTGTGCTTTTTCCCGCAACGCTTTTTTGCTGCGGGACACCACGTAGGGCCTTAGCCTAAAGGAGTTTTCAAACATTTGGCTGCATCTTGGAAACATCTTTTACTGTGTCCACATTTGGACGAGTATAACCCAAATATTCTTGGGATTTTGCCTACTGCATTTAACTTACAATGATTGTCTGTGATGTGTCCATGATGTTACTATGTGATGTGACTACAGCTGCTGTACGTCATGTTTGGCAATAATGTTCATATAACAATGGACAATTAGTCACAATATGGCAGTGTAAGCAAATGCTGACCAAGTGATTTACAGCAGTGCAGAGTGCATTTTGGGTTGCCAAATCTGGGGGTGTGGCAAGAGGGGGGCATGGGCCACAGCAGCTAGACTCTCTCCTTAGGGAGTGTAGTATCAGTTTACTACATGGTCACTGTATTACTATGTTAGTAATAATCGCCGCAGTATGATGTAGGTACAGACCCAGAACAGATCATCTGTCGGAAGCTGCCAGTGGACAGCACCGATCGTGTGTAGAGGTGACAGCAAATAGATAAAAGCTTAAAAAGTTTTTTTTTTTTTCAAATATAGAAAATAAATAAAAAGTTACTGTAAACAAAACATATTAGGTATTGCTGTGTGCAAAAAAAAAAGCATTTTTTTGCATCTGTTAACAGGTGTAAAAAAAAAAAAAAAAAAAGGGTTTGATATTTATTTTTACTCAGAATTTTGACTGTGTCAGAAAAAAAAAAAAAAATGGATTAACTTGGTTGGTTTTTTTTTTTTTTTTGATCCAACCCACTCATTCTTTGTTAAACATCAGAGAAACTGGTACAGCACCCAATAAACAGGCGTTAAAAGCTGACCACATAAACATGTATTGGGTCCGTCAGGCCAGAGAAATTAACGAAAATAGGACATGTGTATGCTCCCATCGACTCCTATTCTAAAAATGGACACGTAACTTCCATTACACGTCCGTTTTTCAGTGTCGTGTCCATGGGGCCTAATACTGAAGTTTTACCCACAAAAACACAGAGAAAATGATATGAAGTCCACCTACTGTACCATTATAAACACTTTTCCCCTATCCACAGGACAGGGTATACAGTCATGGCCAAAAGTTTTGAGAATGATACAAATATTAATTTTTACAAAGTCTACTGCTTCAGTTTTTCTAATGGCAATTTGCATATACTCCAGAATGTTATAAAGAGTGATCAGCTTAACAGCAATTACTTGCAAAGTCAATATTTGCCTAGAAAATGAACTTTATCCCCCAAAACACATTTCAACATCATTGCAGCCCTGCCTTAAAAGGACCACCTAACATCGTTTCAGTGATTGCTCCATTAACACAGGTGTGGGTGTTGATGAGGACAGGGCTGGAGATCAATCTGTCATGATTAAGTAAGAATGACACCACTGGACACTTTAAAAGGAGGCTGGTGCTTGCCATCATTGTTTCTCTTCTGTTAACCATGGTTATCTCTAAAGAAACACGTGCAGTCATCATTGCACTGCACAAAAATGGCCTAACTGGGAAGAGTATTGCAGCTAGAAAGATTGCACCTCAGTCAACAATCTATGGCATCATCAAGAACTTCAAGGAGAGAGGTTCCATTGGTGCCAAAAAGGCTCCAGGGCGCCCAAGAAAGGCCAGCAAGCGGCAGGACCGTCTCTTAAAAGTGTTTCAGCTGCGGGATCGGGCTACCAGCAGTGCAGAGCTTGCTGAGGAATGGCAGCAGGCAGGTGTGAGTGCATCTGCATGCACTGTGAAGCGGAGACTCTTGGAGCAAGGCCTGGTCTCAAGGAGGGCAGCAAAGAAGCCACTTCTCTCCAGAAAAAACATCAGGGACAGACTGATATTCTGCAAAAGGTACAGGGAGTGGACTGCTGAGGACTGGGGTAAAGTCATTTTCTCTGATGAATCCCCTTTTCGATTGTTTGGAACATCTGGAAAACAGCTTATTCGGAGAAGAAGAGGTGAGCGCTACCACCAGTCTTGTCTCATGCCAACTGTAAAGCATCCTGAAACCATTCATGTGTGGGGTTGCTTCTCAGCCAAGGGAATCGGCTCTCTCACAGTCTTGCCTAAAAACACAGCCATGAATAAAGAATGGTACCAGAATGTCCTCCAAGAGCAACTTCTCCCAACCATCCAAGAGCAGTTTGGCGCTCAACAATGCCTTTTCCAGCATGATGGAGCACCTTGCCATAAAGCAAAGGTGATAACTAAATGGCTCAGGGAACAAAACATAGAGAGTTTGGGTCCATGGCCTGGAAACTCCCCAGATCTTAATCCCATTGAGAACTTGTGGTCAATCATCAAGAGACGGGTGGACAAACAAAAACCAACACATTCAGACAAAATTAAAGCATTGATTCTGCAAGAATGGACTGCTATCAGTCAGGATTTGGTCCAGAAGTTGATTGAGAGCATGCCAGGGAGAATTGCAGAGGTCCTGAAGAAGAAGGGTCAACACTGCAAATATTGACTTGCTGCATTAACTCATTCTAACTGTCAATATAAGCTTCTGTTACTCATAATATGAATGCAATTATATTTCTGTATGTGATAAAAACATCTGACAAACACACATAAAAACCAGAGGGCAGCAGATCATGTGAAAATATAATATGTGTGTCATTCTCAAAACTTTTGGCCATGACTGTAGGTGTTCGATCACTAGGGGCCAGATCACTGGGTCCTTTAGTGATCAGGGGCACAAAGGACTAAAAGTCCCGCTGACTGGATTGCCAATGCGCCATTCACTTCTATGGGGCTGTGGGCGCTGCTGGAGATTACAGTCCAGGAAGCCCCAGAGAAGTGAAGAGAGTACTTGTCACACAAGCGGCCTGGCAATCCATTCGCAAGGAGGCTTTAAGGAGACTTTCCGCCCCAACGATCGGACACTTAACCCCCGTCCTATGGCTAAGTGTCCATAACGGCACAACCCCTTTAAGGGTATATTCACACACTGGGGTAGATAACCACATTCAGCATAGCTGTGATTCCTACGTTACCCAATGGTGTGTATAATCTAACAGGTCACGCTAGGTTCACACCTGCATTGGGGTTTCCGTTCTTCGGGTACACGTGGGGACCTGAAAAACGGAAACCTAATCCTGTAAAATAAAGCGGTTACCCGCAGACCACAAAGGCTATACTGCGGTCCGCCGGGTTTCTGTCCGAAAAATGCATTTTTTGAGCGGAATGGAAGACGGAATCCCCAAATGGTCACCCAACGAAGGTGCAACCGTTGTAGTGTCCGCCAAAAATCAGAGAAAAAAAATTCTGCACGGATTTTTTCCATTGTCGATTTCAGTTTACAAACAACTCACACCTGACAGATCCTATTATAGTCAATGGCGTCCGCCGGGCTCCTCGTGTAACTGCTGTTTTAGCGGTCTGCCACCAAAACAACAAAGAGCCAGGGTTAGGGTGTCAACAAACAAGACTCTGTGGGAAAGTCTACAGAACTTATCGAATCATAGGATGTGGTAAATCTAGAAAACAATAATGCAGAAAACATGGATTGACACAGGTAGGTTTACAGATAGAATTTCACAAAATGGCTGAAACATAATAAGGACAAACATGAGGAGAGCGGCCTGCAGCACAGAGGGAGCCCACAAGCTTACCAGGAGAATGGAGGAGTCTGTATCCCTCCTCAGCACAGTCTGTACAATGTGGGCTCCTTCTCCCAGAATGCCTCACTTCCTCCAGAGGAGGGATGGGAACAGCAGAGGGTCAAAACACTGACAGGCAGACATTACTACATGGAGGCTCTATGTCTGCATAGAGAATGAACTGTCATTATATAACAGACCAGAGATATGACAGACATTTACCACAGTTATGTAATAAGGAAAGTGATTTTTACTGATGAAACATTTCACATGATTCTTCACCTCTAAAAACCAAAGTGTGAATATACCCTAACAGATCTGGAACACCTGGCTGTTCCTTCCATATAAGTATCCTCGGGGCGAGAAATTGATCCACCTTGCCGCAGCCTCAGGCTAAGGCCCCAATGGGGTCCGTGTGGTTTCTGCCGGTTCCGCCCGTGCGCAGCGAAATAGCACTGCTTGCGGACTTTGATCCGCATCTTCATGCGGGAGGGGACGGATGGCCGACACAGTGTGACCGGGCCTTACAGACTACATCACTGCTTGGGGCCCTTCACCCCCGTGTTCTCCTCCCAGGACTGGGGCACTCTGTCATTTTTCCCCCTTCTCTCCCCTCCCTTCCCTGTGGCCCCTCCTTGGGGCAGGGCAATTAATAGAAAAACAAACAAACCGCCCGGATACCCGGGTTTTGCTCCTCGGTTCTTCGGTTATTACTATTTGGGGGTTTTCTGGCAGTTTCGTTCGGACAGAACACATCCAAATCGGGCTGCTATTTTGGTGGGGTCTCTTCGGTTTGTTGGGGCTCCAGGGTCCTTAAAAACCGTTGTTCTCCTCTCCTGGCTATTTCCTGCTTCGTCGGTTCTTTTGTCTGATGTCAGGGCCACTTGGCCTGTGATTGGACTCATTTGGTCACATGGTGTTGTGACCATAAAGACAAGTGTCACAATGCTGTATGACCCATGTGACCTATGATACTATGTTTCTGTGTCCCAAAAACAAATACTATCCTTTTTTTTTTTTTTTTTAACATGTCTATGTAACTGGATGGCCGCCAGTGTTTCCGTTTTTGCATCCATTAAACGGGTATAATAAAATTTTTATATACCCTAAGGCCGGGGCATGTTGTGAACATGCAGCGTTTTACATTCCTTCAAAGTGGACGGGATTTTGGAAACGCATTTCTTTTTTACCTACGGAAATGCTGGTGTTTTCCATAAGTATAAGGGGCAGAAATTGTCCCCCTTGGCCAAGGCGAGGGCCCCCCGGGGCGTCCCGCGTGCCTGCGGGAAAACGCGGCGGCATGCGGTTCTTTCCGCAGCCTGCCGAAAATTTGCAGGGTTTCTTGCGGACTTCTGTCAAGCCCTGCCGCTTTCAGTGGGCATGGGATTCGCTAGAATCCCATCCACTTTGCTCTGACTGTAAAACAACGCAATTTTTTCTGCGGCGTTTACGCCTTGGGTGAATCACGGCGTTTACGTCACATGGGCCCCTGGCCTAACACTGTTTTTTATGCTTGATCACCTACCCTGGGCTTCCACTCATTATACTCTCTAGCCACACCCATTCCCACTTTTGACTTCAACTATTCCAAACCATCTCCCTTATTGCCCCCTTAGTAGGGCCCCCATAGTATAATGCCTCCCTTAATATGGCCCCCACAGTACAATGCCTCCCTTAATATGGTCTCCACAGTATATTGCCCCCTTCTGAGACCCCCACAGGATATATAATGTCCCCTTGTGGTATCCCCACACTATGATGCACAAAAGAAAAAAAAAAATACTCACCATGCCCCATTGCCCCACAGTCAACTCCTATCTCTGCTGCTGACATCTTGGGAGCACCATGCACAATGTAGTGACATCACTACATCACCCCTGCCTGCTTCCAAACTGTTGGGAGCAAAGACAGGGGCAAAATAGTAAAGCAGGGAGTGGATAGCTCTCTACTTTACCAGTGTACTCAAATCATCTGTGCCTTCTGGATGTAGATGAGTTGAAACTGGGACATATCTCCTTCCATCTGGGACAGTGTGACAGCACCCGGAATCCAGGACTGTCCCGCTGACTCCAGGACAGTTGGGAGGTAAGGTATTCGATTCACGAAATACAGTCTGTGTATTGGGTGTATTTCCTAGCCCGACTGTGGCTCCTGTGAATTGAACTCGCCACACCATAGTGCTGTCTGTGTTCTCCATGGACCACATGTACCATTGAATTGCCCCCTGCCTAAGGGTGCATTGACACCCTAAAGGCAGTATTTGCTTGTGCCATATATGAATGCGCAGCATTTTTGCAAATCTGGCATATATAATACACAAATGACTTATAATAAAAATAATTTTTAACATAATAAGACTTTTTATACAGGCTTATTCACACCTGCTGGTTTTGTTCTAGTTTAAGGCTAAGACCCCACGTAGGATATGCACTGGGATTTTTCCCGCAGCGCTTTTCACAGAAAGCCCGCATAGTTTTCCTCTGCAGACTTTCTGCTTTCATTATACCTATACGGAAACCTGCAGCGTTTTCGTAGGTATAATTGACATGCTGCGAATTCCAAAAACGCAACGGTTTTGGAACTCGCACCATTTCCACTGTGTGTATTTTTCTGCAATGTGTGGATGGGATTCACTAGAACCCCGTCCACTTTGCAGGGACTCTAGAACGCTGCGGTTTTTGCTGTGGCGTTTCTGCTGTGGTCAAACCATGGCGTTTACGCCACGTGGAGCCCCCGGCCTAATGTAGTTTTTAAAGCCAAAAACAGGAATATAAAGTAGAAGTAGTATCAGTCCATTATACTTTTTTCGTTATATGATCCACTTGTGATTTTGGCTTCAAAACCTGTATTAAGCTGTGTTCACATGGAGATTTTTGGCAGCCAATTTTGACGCGGAATCCGCCTCAAAATCCGCCTGAAAAAACTCCTCCCATTCATTTCAATGGGAGTCAGTAGCGTTTTTTTTCCTCTAGCGGCTTTTTTCCGCTAGCGGAAAAAAAAAAAAAGCAACATGACCTATCTTGCCGCGGATTCCGCCCACGGTGTCCACGGCTTGAGATGCGCTCCTGATTAGGCCCATTCATCCGAGCCTAATCAGGAGTGGGATGCCGCAATGGAATGCTGATGCAACGAAAACTCCAGGGACCGAAAATTTTCCACCGTGTGAACACACCCTTAAGATCTAAAGAAAATCTGATGAGAAACTTGTACATGTGAATATAACCTTAAAGTGCCCTGGTGTTAGTCTTGCTTACAGCCTTCATCCCTTTTTAAATCTTAGTAATTTCCTCCAGGTATGCCTTGGAGGAGAAGAGTTAAGTAACTCAGGTGTGTTTTCAATAAATAGGGCAGGTTAAACTTGTTGCTCTAGCACAGTGTGCCAGAAATTCTAAGCATATGCCATATACTGCGGAGATGAGATCACACTGCCGGCTGCCTGGACAATAACACAGGTAAACTTCTGTTTTTGAATGTTATGTTACTTTTTTATCTATTATTTTGTCAGTACTAATTCTCATATGTATTCCCATGGTTTATTAAGATCATGTACTGTGCTGTGAAAAGTAGGGTTCGTGCAGACAGGTAGGTTAGGTACAGTTAAAACTGCTTAAGAAAAAAAAAAAGCATGCAGTTTTTTATGAGCTCTTTACACTTACAGGTGAAATGTTAAATTAACCCTCTAAGGGTGCAGGATAGATTGTACGTTAATGCTCGGTGACTTTATTTTCCTTCCCTGGGTTCTAACATTCATTATTTTATTTTTTTGCTTACATAGGTAAGGGCTTTATTTGTGTGATGTGTTTGTACATTCATCTTGCACCATTTTGGGGTACACTACATTGTTTTTATCAGCTTTTATTAATGTTTTATGGGGGTCCATGTAAAAGAGAACATTTATTTATTATTATTTTTATAAATTCTGTTTACCGTTGGGGATAAATAATCCTATTTGATATCAGGGACTTATACACATGTAACATGTGTTTTTAGTTTTGTCAACATAGCTATGTGAGGGCTTAGTCTTTTGCTTGATGAGTTGTACTCTCATTCGGCACTGTTTTGGGGCACGTATGTTTTGATTAGCTTTTATTTGTTTTTTGGGGGGGGTCCATGTAAAATAACACACTACTATTTTTTTTTTTTTGTTTGTTTTTATGGTGTGCCTACTGCATTAAACCTGACATAGCAGCTTTGTCTGGCAGGTCATTATGATTACAGCGATACCATATTTATATTGGGGGTTTTTATTACGTTTTACTGCTTTTACAAATAAAATGTTACTTTTTCAAAATGAACAACTTTCTGTATTCTGATGCCTACTACTCTTTATTTGCGGGAAAAGCTGTATTTTTTATTGGAACCGAAGTTTGGTATGTATGACACTTTTTTTTTTTTATATATATATATAAATTTTTCTCTTCCGCAACATGGGGTCTTAGCCTTAGGGCACATTCATATGACCATGTTTCAGCGGAGTTTAACAACCCACTCACCCAGATTTTCTGCACATCTCCTTTTTTGGCTCCATTACTGATATTGACTGAAATAAAGGGTTTTTTTCCACCCTGGTGATCAGTTGGGGTCCGACTGCTCAGACCGCGGTCTTTTTGGCTGTGACTCGCTACATGGAGGACTTGGCTTTGACACTGTGTAGGCAACAGGAACTAAACATGTGAAACTTTTGCTTCCTGTGAATATTTTGTGCTGCTCTCGTTACATGTATAGCACTGACATGGGGTTGCTGGTAATCCAGATTCCTAGTTATACCAACAATGCACACCATTGCATAGTTCTTTTTTTTTTTTTTTTTTTAAAGCTCTGGTCACACCACATTTTTGGCTTTTGTCAGAAGTATTGTCTTTGATTTAAAGGTCTAATGCATCAGAAAAAGACATTGGGCTATATTCACACAACCATGCTAAAAAGGCTATGAAACTGATCTTATGACCATTTTGTATCTGTGGGGCACATGGATTTTGTGGATCCCTCATGGAATTGAGCCTGAGACTCGTAAAACGGCTGGAAACAGGACATGTTGGGATACGCTTTTAAAATTGAATGTTGCTCAGCTGCCATGTGAATAAGGCCTTTGGCTGCAAGCAGTCAACAGTAAAAAAGTCATGTTGATGAGAAATTATGGGGCACATTTATCAATACCATCAGGTTATATCATATAATTTTTTTTTTTTTGCACTCAAATTATGACTGCAGTTTGACAGTGATAGATAGATATATATATATATATATATATATATATATATATATAACTCTGTTGTATGGACTTTCAGAAATATGGACTGATTTGAGAAACTCCAAAATTATGACTCAAATACCTTCCAACTAAGTGTCCAGCTTTACCATGAGACAAATAGTGTGCAAAACCACGTAGACAAATATATGGCGCAAAATCTGTAGACAAAAAAAACTTAACTTGCAGGCTCTAGGGAACAAATATTTGGCGCACGCATCAAATACCTTACAATTCTTAGCACAAAATAAGCAGAAATATTGAGGAGACAAATATGTGACGCATGACGGAAATTTATGGTGCACAAAGGAAATTGTTGTAAATTCATAAGTTTACAGCATTTTAAACTTGGTCTAATTTGCACAAGAAAATTTGTGCCATATTTGTTCTCTTCTGTTTCATAAAGTTAGACTCTAAACTTTGCCCATTCTGGGGCGCATTTTTCAAAAGTGTCGAACCTGTTGTATTTTTCTGTTCAGAAATGTTGTAAATGCTGTCACCATAAATTGTGGTGCAAAT
The DNA here is from genome assembly GCA_947044405.1 of Leptodactylus fallax. Taxonomy (NCBI): domain Eukaryota; kingdom Metazoa; phylum Chordata; class Amphibia; order Anura; family Leptodactylidae; genus Leptodactylus; species Leptodactylus fallax. The sequence continues at coordinate 1,482,624 of CAMRHE010000138.1, read as the reverse complement.
GTAGACTGAAAAGTGGGTGTACTCGCATATTAGTTGTGCGTTTTGTAACGGACTGTGAATACTTGCCGTCAAGACATGTCTTATATCTGGATGTTTTCATAGATCCCTGAATAGAATCCCCTATGAGGGATCTGTGAAAACTGGTGGGGCACAGATGCAAAATGGCTGTAAAAAAAACCAGACTATTTCAAGGAGTCTATCACCAAATTCCAGCATATCAACTCTACATGAACCAATAATCGAAGATGCTCAGAATATCCGTACATCCATAGAAAACAATGACAGCACATGCATGTGAAAAAGATGTGTGAATAAAGCCTTAGTGTATGAGTACACGGTGTAATTGTGACATGGCCATGGTCGAGATGAAAAATGGGAAGTCCATGACCATTACCCCAGTATTCCATTAAATCGGTATATACTGATTAGAGTGCTTCTAGCGATGGGTGTGTGGTAATCTGCAAATCCTGACTACTAGCTTGGAACAATCAATTTGTAATGCATTTTAATGGAATACTGTGCCAGCTGGTTCACCTGTACCATGGACACGTCTCTGCTGCATCATGATTGCGGTGTGTGAACATGGCCTCAGTCCAGACACACCACCTATGTATTAGTTACTAAGCTGCTTATGATTTCTTGGCTCTTTATGACATCTCTGCTGGATATATTCAGTAATATATTTCTCTAATACTCCTCAGTAATTGTAGGACATAAATGGAAGTAATCTTTAGAATGTTAGTGTACTTGATGGGCGTATTCGCCTTTGCTCTGAATAAGCCGTCCTAAATAAACATCATTATTGGAGATAAAGATGTAAGAACACATATGGTACATGGCTCTAAACAATCAAACTGAAGACGGCATGCGGTTTTATCTCAATGTGGCTTTGACATTTCCTGGAGTCAGGTTTTGCGGGTATTATGACATTTTAGAATTGTAGAGATAATAGGCTTTAGTCGTGAGTTAAATCCGCACTGTTAAAGTGCTAAAAACCTCTTCTGTTCTGAAATTCTTTGGAGTCTGACCTATATTATAATTAAATTTTATTATAACAAACTTTTTTTATGCATTTTTGTTGCAGAAATTACTGACTGTTCCATACATCTGAATAGAGCTTGTATATGGGACAGTCACATTTCTACAACAAATCTTTAAAATTCCTTGTGCCTCTGATTTATAACAGAATTTCTATAAACCATTAATATAAGGAATGACAATAAATTGCTATTTCTCATTCTAGAAAATGCCCCTCTAATTACTATATTTACATTCTTGAGTGTGTGTGTGTGTGTGTGTGTGTGTGTGTGTGTGTGTGTGTGTGTGTGTGTGTGTGTGTGTGTGTGTGTGTGTGTGTGTGTGTGTGTGTGTGTGGTTTTTTACCTTTCCTCCAAATGTTGTTGTATATCAAGTCTTGCACGTTCCAGTTTGTATTGTGGAAAATGTGAGCTGACAGCTGCTATAGGGTTTGGGGTCATCCTGAATGTCAATTGTAGTAGCTCTAAGTACAGGATAAGAGCATGTCACTAAACAATCCCAAGCAACTTCCCTATTGTAAACTGTATATCAATTAATACTAGTACTAGAAGTACTGAAATATTTAAAATTAAAGTGTAAAATCTGCCTTGGAGATATGACGCATTTAAACTTTGTTCTTCTGTTTCAAAGTATGTATTCTAGCCTAGAGGTGCAATTACAAGTCTAGTTCCTAGAAGAAATGGCCCTACAGCTTATCGACAGACTACATAAATACTGCACTTCATTCAGGTGGAGGTGTAGTTCTCTATAATCTATTGTTATATAAAGGCTGCGCCTCCCAGAGTACAAATCCTTAGAGTAAGCTCTGTGAAGACACTATGCCAGCATGGAATGGGGTGAGCTCAGGATCCTGTAGACTTGAGTACAAGCTTAGTAAATCAAGGTATACTGATATTGGTTGTTATCACTGGCCTGGATTTACGATTGTGGTCTCGACAAGTCACTGGCATAAACTAAAAAGTGGTATAAACACAAATTTGGCATAGATTTAGACTGTCTAGTCTATCATCCACTGTTGGACACTGATAAATCTGGCATTTGTTTCAGACTGCTTGTCTAAGATTACATTGTCTAACTACTAGTAAATCTGTCCATTGTGTCTTGCAACCTCCATATGTCTGTGTATTGCTGCTCTTGTATGTATTAAAATTTTCTGCCATTATACAGCACTCAATTTAAGAATTACAGGTGTATGAAATGGACATGTTCTTAAGATTTTTGATAAATGCTTAATTTTCCATGTCTTCACTCTGTCCACTAAGACTCATAGCTTACACTTGCTAAGTCTGTAGGGTTTTTCATTGCAGCAGTCAACTCACTTACATCACAAACAAGACCGGATTACAATAGAAGTTCACAACTGACGAGATACGATTGATATACATTGTTGCAATGTACCCTGCTGCAGTATTTAGTTCATAGCATAGACTGGATACAATTGTTCTCAAACTGTTAACTGAAAATGGTTGAGCACAAAGTATGAGTGCCATCATGTTTTCATTTATAGTGATTGATTTATCAGTCTTAACATAAACATGAAATCCTATATTGGATCGGTCCTTAAAGGACCTTTCACATACTCATCAATGTGCAGTATTATATAACGCTGGAAAGCAGACAGTGTGCTGAATTCAGCGTATTGTTGTTTTTCCCAGTATGCGCCCCAGTACTGGAGAAATCAGCCTGTGATTGGGCACACCAAGTGTCATGACAGGCCTCAGTAATGACATCACAGGATGCCGTGGCCTCCACAATCTGAGGAGGAAGAAGGTTCCCTCACTAGAATTGTACAGGGTTTAGCTGTATGGGGGCAAGAAGCTGTAGGTGAGGGGCATAATGTAGGACTCAAAAAGCTGCAGTAACTGTGCAATGTTTTAAAGGAAAGGGACTCATTAAATCTAGTAGGAGGCAACATCTCATGGTGATCCTGCTGGTACTGAAACACTACTAAGCCCTGCAGTACGGCTTTTCAAGACTGCGAAGGAAGGAGGAAGGGACTGGAGTGGAAATTCTTAGTGTCACTCCATCCCTCCTGACAACCAGGAGACGTGGCTGCTATAAAGGGTCTCCTCCATGGTCCTGAAAAGGTCAGAGGCTGTATATTGGAGCCTGACTAAAATAGAGGCGGTGGAGCTTCAGAACCTGCTGCCTGTCTGTGCCCCATATAGTTAGTGGCCTTTGGAATGACTTTAAGTGCCCTTCTAATCTACCACAGAACCCCAGCCATCTATCTCCTTCCTCCTACCTCTAGCCCACCAACTGTCTTCATGCCCTCTCCAATCTCTGGACAGTACAACCCACTGTCTTCTCCATCAGAGCTTTAACCCACTTGCTACTGGTATATCTCTCTCTCTCATCCCAGAGACCTGGCCCTTTAAATCCTCCCTTCCCATCTAGTAACGTTACTCCCCTGCATTGCTCATCTCATCCCTAAAATCCACTAGACTGAACTGATGGCAGCATGTACACTAGACAGTGTGTACACTAGACTGTGGACTCACTGTCAGCAGCGTTGAATTTAGACTGTGGACTGACTGCTGGCAGCATTTACACTAGACTGCGGATTGACCTGCGGCATTGTTTATACTAGACTGTGTACTGACAGTCAGCAGTGCTTACACTAGACTGAGGCCTGACTGGTGGCAGCATTTGCATTAGACTGTGGACCCCCTGGCTTCAGGGTTTGCACCAAACTGTGGACTGATGAACAGCAACACTTACAATAGACCCTGGACTGATGGGCAACAGGGTTGACGCTGGACTATAGGCTGACTACATAGTTTACCCTAGACTCTAATAAATTTGGCCCTCATCAATAACTTTATTTTGGCATTAGGGGATGGCAGCAGCTGACTGGCACGTAACCTGCTGTGTTCTCCAGCTACTTATAAAATGAATGATTTAAAAAAATAAAGTAAATTATAAGGGGCCCTCACCGACCTTAATCTGGTTCTGCTTGTGATCAGCATACTCTTCTGGAAACAGTGTAGAATGGTGAGCTACCTTGTTTCTGTAATTCCCACTAACTATTTTAGGAGTTATGGAAAGAGCATCACTCATAGCTGAAAATCTCAGCAAGGTCATGGTCAGGTAAGTAGCGTGGCACTGAGGCCACTCATGTAAGAAATAGATGTGGGTCTCTTCTTTGGATAGATGTGCTTATCCCCACCAATGGATATCCCATAAATGTTTCGTTGGAAAACCCCTTTAAAAAATTTCACTTGGAATATGATTGTTTTGGTGAAAACGATCCATTTTCATCAATTACCTAATGCATATGGTCACTCTTTATTTGGCCCACTAACCGTAACTCTTCCTTAATTCTCTATTAAAACTACTCTTGGAAACCATCTAATGATAAAACTTTTTTTTTTTTACGTGCTATTGTCCATATATTAAAAGTAAACCTGAAAAATCACATGGTAAATAATAGTGGGAGAAACTAGGTGGACAGATCAAGTTGCTTGGAACTTTTCTTCCCATAGTCAATAGACTCTATAGGATTTATACCTCTGTCCACTCCCCATTCTATGATAAAGAAACAAAGTTCCAATGAAATGGGAACAAAGAAAATCCCTTCACAGCAGAGGGCAGGAAGAACTGCTTGTGTGTTTTTGTTGCTGTCACCTCAGACCTTTCTGTAGAAGGGAGGACATTTCTAAGATTGATGTCATGAGAACACAATGAACTACCAGAGAACTTGCACGGTTTACTTCTGTTAGCAATTGCAGGAATTGCATCATGCACAGCCATAAATAATAAAATGACAATTGGAGGCAGAACCTACTTTTTTTTTTTTTTTTTTTTTTTAACAAAAATCACAAAACGTAGGTGAAACAATCACAGGGTGGATGCCAAGTATGCCTGCTAGACTCAATTTACTTATTATGGGGTTTGTCAAGTTCAGCTAAAATTTCTGCTATTTTGACAAACTGCAACTGAGCCTCTGAATGCAGTGTCCAACACAGATGTGAACACAGTCTTACTTTGAGGGTAACTTTGGCTTGAGTTACCTGGAAAGGACAAAGAACAGCAAGCGGAGGTATATTGCTCTGCCAGGCAAGAGCCACTTGTAAAGGTACAAAGTAACACATGTTTTGGTGGCTATAGGGTCAATTCTAAAAATCCATACATGAAACCATATGGTATAATTTTTATATATATTTTTTTTTTTTTTTGTTTATGAACGACACACTGTAAAGGTTAAAAAGTATGTTGTACATTTAACATAAAACCTTTAGCGATGATATACTATATAGTTTTATACTTGAATGTTTAGGATTGACCTGATGGAGGAAGCAGAAATGAACACACAGATGAGGGCCCTTGTGCAAGAACCGTTCTGGGCCCCTTCTTTTGCAATATCACAACATAGAGCACCCCCCTTTGTCTGTCTAATAATCCATCAGTAATGGTCTGCCATGAAGTTTTAGTTTAGACATTTTACACAAAATTTAATACAAAGTATAAAGCTACTGCTAAGGTGATGGGGGGGGGGGGGGCGGGCCCCCGACCTACCGGGCCCCTATGCAGCTGTACAGGATACACAAATAGTATGTCTGCCCATATAAATAGTGCTTGCCTGGCAGTGTGATACTTACTCTTGCTACACTTTTTTTTTTTTTTTTTTTTTTTTCTTCACTTATCTCAGGGTATTGGAGGATGTAGCGGCTGGCCCAATTCATAAGGTTCTGCTCACAGCACTAAGTCGTGTTGTGCATGTTAGAGCACAATCCCTCTACATGAGTGGTTTTCTTTGCTGTTCTAGAATTTTCCACTTATGATTGACCACACTCTACCCTATGGTGTGCTGCGTGTAATCTCTTTACAGCTTCCCAGATGATGCCTGACTGGTGGGCAAAATGTAAATATGAAAACTTAAGTCTACATGTTTGATAGCTTGGTTATTAATAGCTATTTATTGATTTTATTACAGGAAGCCAGAGAACATATTCTGAAGAGCATGAGAGCAACCGTAGCTAGCCTTCACTCTGGCAAGAGGCACCAGTGTACCAAAAATCAGGTCTGTAGTCCTTTATCCCTTTAAGGACACAGGGTAGTTTATACATTAATGCTCGGATATATTATTATTATTTTATTTATTTTTTTCATATTTTCCCACCCTGCCTTCTAAAATTCATAACTTTATTTTTCTATCTACAGCGCTATGTGAGGGCTTATTCTTTGCATGATGAGCTGTACTTTCAGTGTCACCATTTTGGGGCACATATGTTTTGATTAACTTTTGTGTTGGGGATACATGTGAAATAACACACAATGCTATCATAATGACGGGTCGTTAAGATTAGTGATACCATATTTTAGGTTGGTTTTTGTTATGCTGTATTGTTGATGGAGATATGTTATGGCTCTTCATTTGCGGGGCAAATTGTACTTTTTATTGGTATGTATGATTTTTTTTTTTTTTTTTTTATGATTTTTGGGGAAAGCAAAGTGACTGCATTAATTTGCACACTGTGATCTCTCACACTTATAAACTTATTTATTTATTTTTTTGTTTAAATATAAAGGTGTTTTTTTTTTTAACTTTTTATTGTTTTAAACTGCGTTTGTGTGTGATCTCAGATTCCACCCCCCCTAGTGCGATGTTCTGCAATACTATGGGAACTGTGCATAGGCAGTTAGGAGGCCATGGCTTGGCCTCCTGGCTGCCATGACAACCCCTCGGAACCCGCAATCTTATCGCGGTGGGTCCAAGGGGTTACTGAGGGGGCGATCTTGCCCCTGGATGCTATGATCGCTATTGAACACTTGTGTTTTCCATAAGGTGAAAAATCTCCATTCCTGTGTTCAATTTCCTCAGGGAAAATAAAGCATTACGCAATGCTTGTTAAAAAGTTGACCTGTTTAACGCATGGATGTGTTGGGTCCTCCAAACTGAGAGATGATCTTTGTAGTCACTTGCCACTCTTGACTGAAATGGGCCGTGTTCAGAAACCCCTTTTATTAGCCAGTCTGAATTCCATAAATGGTCTTGAATTTCTTCTACACCTTGTTTCATTGGTATAGACTTGCTACTTCCCGTGAGTCTAATAGGATTATTATCTTTCAGCATCAAATGTTTGTTTACTCAGCAAATATTTTGAACTGTCTTCAAGAAACCAGTCTTGACAAAAGTTTTGAGTATTATGCAGCCTATTATGCAAATCTTTCCATTTTCCTTGTGTAAAATATAACACTGGATTCTCATGCTTCATATGCCAAGCTGCTCTTACAAGGATAAGACCTTATGTACACCTCTTTAAAGCAAACACTCTGTTCAATACCTCCATTTGAAAAGCAAATAGATTTGGTGTGCTCCCATGACTCATCTCCAAATCTTTGCTGAAGGTGAAAGTATTCTGCGGCACAGATATTTTGATCAGGAGAAAATAGTTGAGGTAGCACATTTTGTTTCTTGCTGGCCTATATGGACAAAAAAAATGGCTTCCATGCGACTTATTTACTGTGTGTGTGGCTTTTTTTTTTTTTTTTTTTTTTTTTTTTTTTTTCTATATAGAAATACACAATCATAAACAGTTTTCTTAGAAGTCGGTTCCTCTAAGCAGCATTTGGAATCTTCACCTTAATCTTTCGAGCAACAAAGGTGTGATGTTCTTACTGTGACTCTGGTGGCTACTTCTAACTCATATGACTCTCAGCTGCTGGCATGTTTGACCTTCCTCCCTCTCTGCTAGTGCAAGTAGGGCGAATGCATTTGACCTTCCTTCTCTTAAAAGGCCAGTGTTTACACCAACTAGTCTGTTCCTACCCAATCTCAGCCTGTCCCTGGCTATACTAGGGCCCCTTCATACTTCTATCATCGAAACCCAAACTGGGTTCAAAATCCTGATTGTCAAGTGGTGCCAAATTATTTATAATCCATATGGAGATATATATATATATATATATATATATATATATATATATATATATATAAATGTGAGCTCACAGAGAAGGAACCAGCCTGACACTCAGTCGGTGTTAAGCAAGTTGTGTGTTTATTAAAAACATAGCATAGATTTTATACAGAACAGTAAATAATTATTAATTATAACAGAGCATGCGTGAAAACTGGTAAACCTGATTGACCATTGGCAGGAGGAGAGTCTTGACACCCCCCCCCCCCCCCACTCATCTCTAATCAAAATATATTAGTACTACAAGCTACGTAATGCAAAGCATGGCTGGGACCATTGCATATCTGAGGGGAGAAATTGCGCAGCTACGCGCTGGGGGCTGTTTGCGTAAGCAGTGTTAATCTCCAGGCTCTTCGAAGGACAGCTCACAGAAAGTTTATAAACAAGCAAGTCCACTAGGACATACTGCCCTAGACTGGGTGTCTGGCCTTGCTCTCAGTGTATATCCTTATCGAAGGCTGTAAGCATTCTACTAAATGCATTTCTATAATCTTTAAGAACAGCAAGCTAATGAGAAGTTAGAGACAGACACTTAATTTCTATAACAATACCCAGAATGTCATTTGAGCAACTGGTCCTAGCTTGCTAGTGTCCTGCCAAGGTGTTACATTGTGTTCTGATTGGTTACTATGCTTGATCCTGGCTTGTTACCTGACTTTCTCTGCGTGCTGTCCTGTACTCTGACAAATACCTGTATCTGATATCATCCTCTTTCTGACTACTGAACTTGAGTTACTAGGCCTGACCTATTGCCTGACCACCAACCATACACAAACTCTTTGCCTTGACCTCTGTGTTTACCCAGACTGCTCTCTTCATACTCTGGTAATATGGATTGGTGTCTTGCGACCCACCTAGGTCAGCCATCACCTACATTGGGACTAATTCTAGAGGTAGTAACCTGGTGGTTCCCTGCAGAGAAGTCCAGATCCTTGTATAGGGGTTAAAGGGTACTACATAACCTCCAGAGTAGCCCAAAGCAAAACTGGTTAGAAGCAGTGGGTGTAAATCTACTGTGCTACTTAATACTTACTAAGGAAATATCATAGGCAACCAGAATGTTTATCATGAAATTCTCCATATAGCAATAGCTGACATTTAACAAAGGATACCCATGGCTTTGACAGAACTGTATTGTATGTCATTGCTATGTAAAGAACAAAAGTGCATTAACAAAATCATCCCCAAAACATATTCAGGCTTGGTTACAGTAAATCTGAGGTATCACTTCACATACATGTGACTCTAAACGTCTACTTGCTGTGATCACTTTTCTTTTTGCCCATAATACTGCCTGTCCAATGTTGTCCTCTTCTAAAATTCTTGAAAATTCACTTTTCTGCTTTACTTAGTTTTAATGTTACTCAAAGCTGATAAACCTGATAAAACTAAGCAATGTGACTAAACAAGTATTAGGAACCAGCTATCCCAGGCCCCTGAATAATAAATCTAGTCTAGACTTACTGGATTGTTAGGCCTTACTTGCATGTCTGCATTTTTGTGGAGCAATGATGTCCATTATAATGGACAGCACATGACCCTACTTATTTTCAGGTCATGGGCTGCCTTTCCCCCCCCCCCCCAATGGTCCATGGAAAACAAATGGACTGCTGCATATGCCCACTAGAATCAATGGGTGTACATGCAGACACTGATTTAGTACATTGTATAGAATATTATATGGTGCAAATATGAGCTGCAATTTGTCCTGCAAAAAAGTCCTCATATGATTGAACAAAAAAACAACTTATGGCTTTTGGAAGATGGGGAGTAAAAAAATTGCTGTGTCCAAAAGGGGTTAATATCCTTTTGTCCTTGAGTGTTCTATCAAGTCATTCATGGTGATCTGTTGATGTATTGACTTGAGTAGTTTCTAGAAATCAACAGATGAATGACCTGAACAAAGTCTGTACATATCTTTAGATCATTTAAAGGGTTTTAGGCCCCTAGCTTGTCACTAAATTAAATCCTTTCCTGTTTCAGGTATAAGCTGGTCATGGTGGCAAACCCCTGTCCCGGATGTAAAGTTTCAACCCTAAATCCAGAATGTGCTATGCATTTGGTAATATATATATATTTAAATGATGAACCTGCTACCGTACACTTTCCATATTCTAGCTCTATGCATGCTGTGAGCTTCCCGCAAAACAGTGGCTTTGATCGCTGAATATCCCCAGACACAATAGGGCTAACAGACTGAGCCTTGTGCAATAGAATCCGCAGCAAGATCAAGCAGAGCACTTTAAAAAAAATTGACCGACACTGCCTCGAACTGAAAACAATGGGGGACAGATTTCAGGTGGAATTTGGAGATGATTTTGAGGCGGAATCCAACTCCCCCAAAAAAAAGCAGCAAACTTCAGTTGTGTGAACTTCCCCTTACATGTTTTAAGTGTTAAGAATGTCTATTGGCTGTCTCTTCTAATATACTGACTGACTGTCTTCTCTTCTAGAGAACATGAACTTCCGATATTTAGCCTTCCAGATTTACCTGCCTATTTCAGATACTTTGAAATACGGCCTTTTGGCTCTTGCAATTGCTCTGTTCCTGGCTGCTCTCATTATATTAGTATGCAAGATGTGCCAGTATTACTCATATAAAGCAAAACCAGCTGGAAAAGGTGAGAAGTATATTCACATTAGAAAAAGCTTAAAATCCCAAGAACAAAAAATATAATCCAAAGAATACCTTTCACAATAGCAGCAGATTTAAACTGGGACATTGCTAAGTTCTAGCATTAGAAGTGTCTGCCTGTTTCTAATGAACAAACGTTTCTGGAACAACTTTTTTTTTTTTTTTTTTTTTTTCCTCCTTTCTCTAATCCTAGTCAACTAGGATAATAATTTTTTGGTTGGACTGACTATCTAATGATGGTCTATCCTTGCCGTATAAGTTGAATGTTCCTATACAACCCATTCAAATCTGTATGCATCAGGAGAGGTGGTACAGGAGCTTTATAAATATAGATTTTGGCCTACTAACAAATCACCACTTTATGGTAGGCTAGAAAACCACATATCCCACGCACCTCATAAAAGGGGTAACAATCCTAAGCAATATCTAGGGTCTTGGCTCCAAATGTCCTCAAAGTCCTAAAGACCACAGGCAATCTTATTAAATTTTAGATTTAATATACAAAAAAAAGTGCTTAACAAAAAAGATGTAACCAGAAAGGCCTATACATATAAACAATTTAAAATAAAATGGTAATAAAGGACAGAGCTGTGGGATGTCATAATTTTTGTTCAAAATATAGAGCTTTGATATGCAATGCTCTTAGATGACCTGGAGTTGTGACGTCTGAATTTCAAGTGGCACATAAAGACTTGCTACTTAGTGGCTATCTGTATTGACGGCACTTCCTGGGTAACTGCCATACAAATTACAGAGGAGTAGCACTGATACATTGAAGCAAAAACTAAACTAATAACACAAAAGTTAAAACGGAGCTAGACACATATTTTGTACATTATAATGTATAACTCACGACACCGTATAATACAAATTTCATCACAACACGTAGCTGGTTTTAACTTTTGCAGACAAGAAGTTCATCAGTGGTTCAGATGTTGAAAAGAAAACCGAAGGAAACCTTCTTATAAGAAGTTTATCTACTGGTTTTTTTGAGGATGCACGAAAGGAACAGGACTCGAGGGTAAGTTCAACTATCACTTACATTAAAACTCTGACCTCTGAAATGCTAAGCAACCCTTATGCTGTCATGTTTGTTCTCTGCACCTCCGCAGCCATTAGCAGTGGAATTTTAAGACTACTGCTATTAAGCAACTTGTTGGATGGGACGGTAAGGGTAGTGAGCAGTAAGGGCCAGACGGTGAAGGTGCTTGTATTAGTCATGGTGGCAATGCATCCAGAAATTGTCGTGACACAGTTGCCGTGGCAAATGGTATGAAGGATCCAGAAAAATGCCTGCGTTACAGGAAACGGTCATGTGAAAAAATACTTTTCTGCTCTATAACATGCTGTCTGCAGATTGAAGGAGATGAGCAGGTTAATTTATAGGTTTGTGGGACTAGTTTTAGTATAACTAGTCATCTATCTATTTAATTCTCTGCTCTTTATATATTGAAAAGTCAAGGGGGTGATGCACAGTCATGAAGGTTAGGCTGTCAATCACTGATGGGACCTTTTAATGGCCTAGAAAGAGGAGAGATTTTAATAGAAAAGTTACACAGAACTTCTTTCTACAGACATATTTATCAATGTGCTCACCTCCTGCCCTATAACTTGCTGCCTGCAGATTGTACTGCATTTTCCATGTGACAGGTTCCCTTTTAAACAAAGCTGGGCTCTCCGTCGTTTGGGTCTGTCAGGGGGAGCCAGACCATCACAGCAGTGGTTACACATGGAGCTCAGTAGACCCCATTGACTATGTCAGCTATTTCAAAACTAAAAGTGGCGGAGAAAGTCCTCCATGCAGAACTTTATTCTCTACCAATTTTTAGCAGTTTCTGCAACTGACTCCTCTGCAGATGTGAACCCAGTCTTATTAAACTATGCCTATAAGGTAGGCCAGAACTGTTATAAATTTTTATTTTTGGGCAATTGATCATCTATTAATTTCAAATGCCAGATCTTCTTATCAAGTTGAGAAGACTCTGCCAGAGGTGGCTGTCAGCGACTTCTCACCCTTCACCCAGTTTAGTACAAATGGCATGATCGGCTGAGCCATAACCATAGACTAATGAAACTAATTTCTAAGCAATTTTGTGGAAAAAGTTTTGTGCATTTGGCCAACAGCTACTTATAATGTATGGCCAGCTTTTCTCTTCAATCTGGCTATCACTTTGGTAATGGCAAAAGCTTTTTACTTAAGCTCTGTTCACACTCCAGTTTTTGCTAGCCCATTAGGGTTTCTGGCCTAACTATTGCCTAGCTGCACAGTTAATGTCTCCAGCTGTGATCCAACGAAAGATTAAATGGGTTATCCAGGGGTACAGAAACTCCTGCAGTGTACTCACTGTAGTAGATGGTCTCACTAATATACATGCTTCTGCCCTGGATCTGAGGATGTTAGAATAGTAACTGAGGTCAGGAAGTCTTCTAGTTTGGTCTTTTCTGCTGACACTCCAACTCTGGATCATGTGATTGATCCTGCTTGAGGCCAGGGCCCCACTTGGCAAAACGCCACAGTTTGGCTGCAGCGGAAACTCTACAGAAAAAAGCCGTGTTTTACAGCCCCTGCAAAGTGTATGGGATTCTTGTGAATTCCATCCACACATTGCAAAAAAAACATGTGCAGAGTGTCCGCTGTGCACATGATTTCCAAAAGTTGCGGTTTTGGAAATTGCAGCATGTCCACTATACCTATGGAACCACCGGTGATTTCCCTATAGGTATACTAGAAGGAGAAACTTTCTGTGAAAAGCACTGTGGGGGGAAAAAGTAATGTGGTGGCGCTGCAGTTTATCCCGCATCTCTTTTTTTTTTTTTTTTTTTTTTTCCCCCCACTAGATCCAACACATGCAGAAAGAAATGGAGAAGTTGGAAGTACGCTTAACCCCTTCTGCTCCTAGTACAGAAAGCCTAGATGATTTGGAAAGTGATTCTGACCATCCTCAAGGTTTCAGAGGGAGGCTGAAGTTTAATCTTCATTATAATAAAAAGTCAACAACTTTAAGACTCTGCATCATTAAAGCTACAGATCTTCCAGAATACAGCAGAGACCCATTTGTAAGGATCCGAGTCTTCTATAAAGCTGATGACCCTAATTCTGAAGTACTATCTGTTGTCCATGAATGTGAAACAAGCGTAGTCAAAAACAGCAGAAATCCAGTATTTGATGAAGACTTTTCATTTTCTCTAAAGAATTACCCATTAATTTTCACAAGTATAAAGCTTGAGGTATAGTATCTACAGTTTTCTTTACCAAACTATAAAAATATAATATACTTAATTTCTTTAAGATATATATTATATAAAAAAAATATATAAATATATCAGAGAAAATGCCTCCATCTCATCAGCCCTGTCTGCTAAACTACTCGGTTCACTGACAGATCTGTCTTTAGTGAAGATTGGGAAGTACTCAGAGATCAGGTTACCTAGAAGTCTATGGTGAGGGGAGTTAGGCAGTAAGGGTCTGATTTATCTCACTGGGTGTCTCCTAAGAAACATTGTATAGCAGATTTCTAGCATACTTTAGCAGAATCTGGTCCAGGATGCCTCAGTCTTTCTGCTTCCTACTCCTCTCCATCACTTCATCCATCTCCATAGACTTCTATGAACTGCAGCTTGTTTTGTCACTGAAAACCGATCTGGCAGTGACTTGTGCAGTTCAGCAGGCAGAAAAACAGCTGATCAGGGGAGATGAGATATATTAAAGTTTCTTATTTTCACCTGAACTATTAATATACAACAAAGTTAGAAATGATGGTTACTCTTTAAAGGGAGTGTCTCATGAAGGCATCCCTTTTCCATATGCCCTATTGGGGCATGTGATCATTATGAAGTGGGTGTATGTGTGATCCCTCCTTTGGGACCTTCCTACAATAGCTGGGATGGGGAGTCATTAGGTGGGAGGAGTTCCTGATCTGGCAGGCCAAACCCATTGTTGACCATTCATTTGGAGGGCCTGCATGTGATAATATATTTCATTGACAGAGGTCAATGGGCTTGTAGTGACCAGTTGCTTGCCAGGGCAGCAATCTTTTTGTATGTCTTTCTGATGGGCTAAACCAGCCAGGTCTTCAGTTTTACAGTGCCCCATAAATCCAAAACAGTCCTCCTTATGCTAGGTTCACAATAGCATTCGGGCTTCCGTCCTTCTGGACCACATGGGGACCAGAAAGACAGAAACCCTGTCCACTTAAAAAGCAGTTACAGACTTGCCCCATAGACTATAATATGATCCGCCGGGTTTCTGACAATTTTATTCTGAAACCAGCAGAGAGAAAAGTTCTCCTTGCCGGTGGGGACATCACAACTCTATAATATATATATAGTCATATATATATATATCATATGAAACAGTGTACACACACCCAAATATTTAAAAAAAAAAAGATAGATTTGGAATCATATATATATAAGAAGGAACCCCATTAAAGGGGGGCCCAATATATATATATATATATATATATATATATATATATATATATATATATATATATATATATATATTTTTTTTTTTTTTTCCCTCCAGGACTAGATGCAGACAAAATTATCAAAAATGAAGGAAAGTTTGCTTAGGAATGCCTAATTATATTTTAAATATTTATTCATGCATTTTTAACTTTCTCTTCCCACAAAGGTGAAAGATTTTGACAAATATTCCAGACACACACTCATAGGTGAGACCAGGACTGCACTGAAAAATCTAAAAGTTTCTGAAACTTTGGAATTCGATGAATTCTTGCAGGAAAAAACAAAGGTATGCCTATGTACTGGGTAATAAACTTTGTATCATGCAATGTTGTCTTCCTTTTAGCTATTGTAGCCACTCCTCACTTCAGCTGCTCTGTTTGAAGTTTAGCCTTTGTATACAAACTCCTTGTCCCCAATGCAAAATCTGTTATGGGGCCCCCTACTTACTATGTGGCATTCAAAATAGTGGTATATTTTATGTTGCAATGGGACCTTTTGGACCCCCCATTAGGGTTTGGGGCCCAATAGTAACTACTACCTCTGCACCCCTTACAGCTATATCCTTAGAACGGCTGCAGCAGTGATTTCACAGCAATGGGGTCGCTGCATTTATTTATTTTGCCATTTTACATTCTTAGATGGTCAGTTTGTATAAATTAGTAGTACAAGTGAATATAAAACTTTTGTGAAATATCTTATTGGAGAAAAATGCTGCTTTCCTTAATTCTCTTGCTGCCCCTTTCCTCCAAAATTGACATTTGCACTGAAATCTCTCCTGAATCTCTGCTATTGCAAGAGGCTACAACTCACTGAAATGTATTAACTTTGACAAGTCTAAATTTCATGGGTAAAAATGTACAGTGTTAGGGGTTTGTATAATGAAGTATACATCTAATGCTAGATCCACACTAGCATTCGGGCCTACATAAGGGACCCAAAAGACTGAAACCCTATCTATTTAAAGTGGTTACATGCTGAAAACGGCAGAAGAGTCCTCACTGCAGGACTTTTCTCTGCCAGTTGTAAGCGGAATGTAGGACTGAGTCTCGTACAGAGACAAACACTAGTGTGAACCTCGTGTAACATGTCATTAGCTAAATGAATGTCAAGGTTGTCTTTTTGATTCAGGTTTGGTAGGTACAGCTCTTCCTCTGTTTTGGAAAGCAATGTCATTTAGGGTTTTTAATACCGTGGTATAGATATGCCGAGAATGTATGCAATTTGTCATGTTGTATGTAATCGCCAAATGTGGTTCCTCTATGCAATTGTCTTATGTAGTAGAGTTGTTTCTCAGTGGTGACAGTAAAAAATGTTAGTAGTTTTACATGTATTTCTATGAGGCATGGCTATAGAGAGATCAGTGGTTGTAGTTACTACTGTACCTTGGACCCTTGTGCCATCTAGAATAGTGTGAAATTTTATATGGCAAAGTAGGCAGGGATCCTATCATGGAATTCACATTTGGGCCTAGGAGCTTCAAGGTATGCCTCTGATTTCTGTGTTTTTTTTTTTTTTTTTTTTTTTTTTTTTTGGCCTCTTTCAAAGACATTAATGAATAACTTTTTGTACTGTTGATCTTGGATTAAACTTGGTTTCTTACACTTTTCCAGTGATCATAATGATATGATTGAGAACAAAGCGCGATTGTTAAAAAATTTCATGTGACTGGCTGAGCCTGTGCATTATCTAGACGTGACAGACTTGTATATTTGACTTTAAGAGCTTTTCTCTTATCTTGTGTAGTTGTCTAATATGGTCCAATGGGTAAATATTGTTACGCATTATTCTTGCGCACTTTTAGTAGATACCATTGTCTTGTACAGATCGACATGCATGACGTTGGGTTAATTCACTCCACTAATTCAATCATGCACTCTCTTCACTCGGGCTGCAAATTGAACCTAAATCACAGTACACCCCAGGTACACACTACCACCACCTACTAATTTTGATGGAAATAGTAGGAACCACACTCAGACACATGACTGTCTGAAGTAGCACAAGACAGATGAGAGGACTCTAAAAATTACCAAAGGGGAGATGTAAAACCACCAAAAAGACACATGACAAATACAATTGCATGCCCAAAGAAATATATTCCAACGTTTTAAACTTATTAAAGCAAAAAAGAAAAAATAAATCAAAACACACGTGTGTGTGTATATATAAGGGGGAACATGCACTTAACACAATTAAAAACAATAAGCCAAGGACTGCCATTATTCCAATGGTGACTTGAACGTAGCCTTAGGCACTCTTTTGTCCAAAAAGTGCCACATATATAGAAATAGGGACATTTTTGTTCAATACGATCAACTTAACGTCATCCCCCCCCCCCCCCAAATATTTTGAATAAAGTGTTCAAAACATCAGATGTTCCCAAAAAGACCAATAAACACTAAAACATGTCCTTCAAAAAGAGACCTTTTACAGTTCTGTACATGGAAATCCAATAACTTCTTTCCCTCGGAATATTCTGACACCCATAATGCTCTTATAATATTCAAAGTTTGTCACCTAAATTTACCACTTGCTTCTGTTTGGATATCTTTGCCTTCCATTATTTGCAGGATGAACCTGTAAACTGCTATGTAGGAATGAGTTGCATTAGTCATTGGTTGTGGTTGGCGCCTGGTAGAGCAGTACATGGGCTGTAACCAGGAATGGTGTATGGTCATTTATACACAGACAGATTTTCTGCCCCTAAATGAGCACTGAATCGACTACTAGTTAAATTCCATTTTATGACGCAATCCTCATGACGGTATGTAACCTAACGTTCCTCAGAACCTAGTGTTCACGATCATTGTGCGAAAGGGCCTTAAGACTACAGTGTTGCAAGGACATTCATAGGGGGGAAAATGCCCAGGAGAAATTATGCAATATAGCCCAGTAAGTAAATGTGGATGGTATACACTAAGGAATTGCTGAAAATGTAATTTCCTTATCTTACTGACTCTAACTTATATCAACTGCAACTTTTTGGATAATCGAGCAAGGTAGAAGAGAAGAAGATACTGATAAAATGTGCTCTCTGGAATTTTAGCACCTCTTCCTCTCTAGTTAAAGGGGTTGGGCACTTTCAGACCAATATTGAGACAAATGTTGATGTTTGTAGAATAAAAAGATATATATATATATATATATAATATATACACAATTTCCCAATATATTTTCTGTATCAATTCCTCAGTTTTCTAAATCTCTGCTTGCTGTCACTCATTCTGCTTACTTCTAGTGGATGATCTACAGTCCATGGTCATGTGATGTGCACAGCTCGTTATAGTCACAGCTCAGTAATCAGACACCTGCCTGGTAACGAGCTGTGCACCTGCATGCTCATCACATGATCATGGTCAGAATTTCATCCACTGGGAGTAAGCAGAATGAATGACAGCAAGCGGAGATGTAGAAAACCGGGAGGAATTGATACAGAAAGTATATTGGAAAACTGTATATATTTTTATTCTGCAAACCATAACATTTGTTTCTCAATATTGGTCTGAAAGTGGCCAACCCCTTTAAGGGGTTCAGAGACTGAACACTGACATATTTTTAGGTAGGTTTTTTGTTACTGCAGCCTCCATTAAAGAGGTTGTGCTGGAATTTGAGAAGTCAAGAAGGCTGGGGAAGGTGTAATTTCTGCAGTAGTTCTGCACTATTTATGGTGTTGCAACTCAATCTTGTATTAAAGGGGTTATTCCCATGAACATAATCATATTTATATTTGTAGATAATGCAAAGTTTAAATATTTTTGCAAATATAAGTAGCTAAAAATTCTGCAGAGTTTTAAAGATTTTCTCTAACTGTTAGTGGTGACAGTCTGTTGTCTTGATCCATTGCCAATGGATATGACCACGTATGCAGAAATTTTCTATGGTCTGGAAATTGTCAGGAACTCAGCCATGAGTTTCATATTGTAGCTGGTTTATCAGGCAGGGACACTACATGTATCAGAAGATATCCTGGCCACAATAAGGCAGATGCTGATGTGCTTGGATGAGTTTGGATCTGTCTTTAAAAATAATCCCATAGAAATAAGACAGATACTGTGAATACTTTATCATATGTCATATAGAATATAAATTATATATATATATATATTTTTTTTTTAGGATATTATTGGGGAGGTCCTAATATCATTGAAATGTCTCCCTACTGCACAGAAAATTGAAGTTGGAATATTAAAGTTCAAAACTAGTTCATCCAGCATTATTAAAGATAGAGGTATGTATTTAAGGATGTATCCAGCATATGGAATATCACTTACATGACGTAGTATTTGTCAGACTAAAGCATAACTTTTTTTTTTCACATTTTGCTGTATCCATGTAACTCTCTTGAGACTTTGCATGAAAAACTTAATATTTATAAATATTCTTATTTAAAAACAAAAAACATATAGTTATCTTTTGCTCTCCTCTACCTGTTCCTCCATTTCCAGTGCCAGCAAGATCCCGTAGCTATTTTTGTCCTATGTGACTACAAGACTCAGTGGTGACCTCATCACAAATGGTACATCACAGCAGTCACATGTGGTGAGGCCATTGGTTGGCTGCAGTGGTTGCCTAGCACAAAAGTGATGTCATCAGGGGGACCAATAAACCAGGTGCTGCTGGCCATGGAGGATCAGGGAGTGGTATGAAAGAGGAAGGAAATGTTTGAGTGTTCCTGATGGGGCCAATTCTATAAAATTATTTAAATTTTTTTTTTTTTTTTTTTTTTTTTTTAAAGGGGTTGTTTAAAAAAAATCATTTATATAATTTCTAAAAATCCATGTAATCTTTGTATTTCATTTCAGATGTATATGCTAGAATCGATGTATTCAGCAATCACCACAGGCAAAAGCATCAGAAATCAAGTCTACGAGCAAAATCCAAAGTGACCGTGTTCAATGAGACCTTTCTTTTTAGTCTTCCGGACCCAAGTAAAACTCAGTGCTTGATTCTTATCTCACTGTATGAAACTCTACCCACGGGAAAGAAGCTTATTGGGCAAACCACACTGGGCAACCAAAAGACCAAATTAAAAGATGACCATTGGGATATGATGATGCAGTCAGTGCGACAACCAGTAGCTGACTGGCATCCACTGTATATTTAGAGGGTAACCCGGAGGACTGCTGACTATTTCTGTGACTGTCGCCTAGATTGTTACATTTCTGAACAATTGTTCTTCCCTCAATGACAATGTGGTCCCAACCACTAGCAGAATAACTAAAGACTGTCTACATACATATGCCACATTCCGGCATAACCAATTCAAGGTTGTTTTGTAAAGCGGAATACAAACTAATGGGACTTGTGGAATTTCTCAACAGCAAAGCCTGTTGTGACATGAACCAGATGTATATAAATTGTTATGTAATCTAACAATAAATGAGAATGTGTCATTATTTTTCCGACCTCCTGTGTATTCCGAACCCATTGCATTACGCATTTTAGGGGCCTAAAAACACCATCTTTTAGCTGTAAATTTGTGTATACAGCAGAAATGCTCTAGAAGAATGCTTTCTACATGGAACTCTACATGAAATTTTTTAGTGTCTTTGTTTTCGACAATGGGGAATATTTTTTATTTATTTTTTCTATTGTAGCTATCGCTTGCGTTTTAATGTTCCCCCAATATGACTGCCTTTGTGGAAATTTTTAACAGGCTTTAAAGAGGACCTTTAATGTCTTTGCCGGTATGGAGTGTTATATAACATGGCAAAGCTGGCTGTGCGCTGAATTCAGGACACTTTCAGCTTTGCTGAAATCTACACCCCCTGTTGCAGAGATATTGGTGCCAATCGTTTTGATTAGATATCCCTGCACTGTCAGACAGGTCAGCCTCCCAGCTCAGAGTCATCAATGGGTAGTGAGGAATGACCCCTGAGGGCACACGTCTACAAACTTGTACTGTGAAGGGGGCATTCCTCACTGACCAGTGATAGTTTGTTACCAAAATCACTGCATTGTTAGAGGGGTTGACATCACAGATCAGTGTCATCTCTAACGTCATGGGTATCTCTGCAGATGAGGAAAGTACAACAAAGCTGATGGTGCACTGAACCTCCCGCCGACTGACACAATCTGGCATGGTTGTGAGGTATGATGTACAGGACTGTGCTTGGTTTTCTGTACAGAGGCTGCAGCACTCGCCCATTGTTCTTATCCTGTGTACACAGTTACTATATGGAACCTGAGCAACTGACACAAACCATTGTTGACGATTTTTAGGTTTATTTTTCAGGCTTTTACTTCCTTATCGCTTTGCATACCTCCTGCTGCTTTTCAAAAAACTAGTGGGTTCACATCTGTGCCAGTTGTCTCTTCTTCTTTATATATATATATATATATATATATATATATATATATATATATATATATAAAAATTTTTTTTTTAATAAAAACTGAAATCACCACATGAAAGTGAGGCTTGCAGCCTCATCGGGCAATTTGAGGGATCTGCCCCGGCCAGACAGCCAGCACAGATGTGAACATACCTTAGATATTTAGAAAATTCACAAGACCATGTTCTACAGCAACTTTTTGCTTTATTAGTAAGGTGATGTAGAAAGATGTGTGGCCACTAGGAGGAGCTATGACAGTGTAATGTACAAGAGCTATACAATGATTTTCATCAATTCATTGAAGAAACCATTTCAAAAAGCACTTCGTAATGTGACTTTTATTTTTGCTTGCTTTATATAGAGCCAACATATTCTGCAGCGCTTTACAAATATTGTCATTGCTTACGGCATGCATTGACTATACCAAGCATTCTTGTTGTCGTCCCAGAAGTCTGACATCAATGTAAGGACATCATTTCCGCTACTTCCCATCCCATTTAATGGGAAGCACAATATTGCCTCTGATATTAACCCTTTCCTTATACATAAAACAGGGGATTTCTCACCCCAATTGGTATTAGCACATCTCTTGAATCAATGACTAATAGGAAGTGTCTCTGCTGAACCCTTAAGGATTTCCTGAATTAACTACTACATCACTAAAAAGCTTTTCACCATAAATAGCATAAATACACATGGGTACAATGAGGACTTTTGAGAAGCTGATGTGGATTTATACTTTTTCCAAGTTACGCTTGGCCCATTCCCCTCTTTCTGGCCTTTAATTTTATATCCCCACACACTTCATATATAATATTCTCCCTTAGTGTTGCAGCCTCTTAGTGACTTATCATGTGAACCTTCTGTTGCTCAGCCCCATTCAAGTGAATGGGACTAAGCTGCTATGCCAGGCGCATGTGTAAGCAGTGTACCGGGGTGGGCTTCCCAGGATACAGCGAAGTCATGAACAAAGGAAGCGACTCCAAATCAATTTAGAAAAAACAAGATTTTACTTTGTGTAGTAACACCTCTTTACCAAAAAAACACTCCCAATTATTTACATACACTCAGCCAGGAAGCTGAGGCCCTGGTGTTGTACAGCGCGGTGCCCTCTCATGTGCGGCTCCAATATACTCCAAGCTTTTACCTATCTGCAGGCTGCAACTAACCAGCCGCTTGTTACCTTTTTATCACCCTAGTCACAGGAACAATTCAGTGAGTGTGATAGGGGCACCGGCGGTATAACACAAGAGCTTACAAACTTATCAAAATACCCCTATTCCCCACAAACAAAGTATAACCGAGTAAATATAGTAGGTCAGCTTGCAAGCCAAAGAAGTTTGACAATGTATAAAATGTCGCTTCTAGACTTCCTCAGAAGCTCCTCTCTGGGAGTTACAAGTCTATAGAATCCTTTGAGTCTTAGTCCTTACTACCGTATAGGTAGAAAATTCACCAGTTGTGTGGCCTGTGAAGATGAGGATGCCTAACTAGTCTAACCACAGGCCCTTACTCAGTCCCAAGCAATTGGTGCCAAAAATGTAAGGCGGTGCGTGCACGATTATTCTTCTTACTGATCCAGGTCTGTTGCGTACCTCTTAGCCTTTGTCTGGAAAAGCTGAAAGCAGGGCTCATCCAGAAAACATGCAATCTCACTGACAGGGCCACTTCTTAGCCGGGTCCTTGATAGCAATCTTCAAATTAGGATGCTGTCTGAACAAACCCTGGAACAGTCTCTGCTTCAGCTCCACTTTGCTATATTTCAGATTCTTCCTTCTTCAAGCTCAAAGCACACTCCTAAGATGGCTGCCACACACACTCTGCTCCTTCTTGTAGTTACACCTCTGCGGAACAGGGTCTCCATGTCACTACTCCAGGGAATTACAGAATTACAGTCCTTCCCATTTCTGAGGTAACAATGGCCTCTTGTGGTCAAACAAATGTCAGTTTATAAAAAAAATAAATAAATAAACTTATTTACAGAAACAGGTACATTCATAACATGAGGGCTGTTTCCCCATTTTACAGATGTATGGCTCTGGGCCTGGCATACAGTGAGGAGGCCTCATCACTGCAGCTGCTTCAACCAGCTGACTGGTTGTCAGACACCGATCAATCTGAAGGATAAACAATAAATGTAACATCTTGGAATACCCCTTCAAACCAGATGTCGTAAAATGACAAAAGCTGTACTTTGTTGTGTTCACTTGGAGCCGTAATCCACTTCTTTAGATATTCTGTTCTCTGCCTTTGCACCATTATATTTGAAGGGGTTTCTAGTCTATCTTTGATGGCCTTTCCTTAGATTGCAAATTTTTGATCTTTCAAATTTCCTTTTATGGCTGGCAGTCTGGGCATAGTAAATTTTCCTTCCCTCCTCTTTGGTGTATTGAGGTACGTTTGTGGTGGACAGGGGCATACATGGGGTGGGGTCCCATAACAAAATTCTGAATTTGACCCCCTTCCAAGAAGGCAGGGTAAAGAAACACAGTGGTAGTAGAAGTAATGTATTTTCGTTTGCTATTTTTAAAGAAGGCTTTTCATGTCCTCAGAGATGTATAGCTTTTTATACCACTAGAAAGCCAACAGGGTGCTGAATTCAGTGCACTGCTGGCTTTCCCAGTATGCACCCTAGTGTGGGAGATATTGGTGCCCTTAGTTTCAGCACCAATATCTCTCCACTGTCAGAAAGGTGGGCCTTACAGCCTAACGTCATCACTGGACTGTGAGGAACGCTCCGATAGTACAAGGATATAGAAGATATCTCCAGCATCAGGGTGCATATCAGACCCCAGAGTATCATAGGTGGAGGCCCATCTTGCTTAACTACTTTATGAACCTTCTCTCGGTCTTCTTGGTGATGTCATCCAGTGTGCCAGGAGTCACATTTGGGATATTCCGGTTGAAACCGACTTGTGACGAAGCTGTTCAACCATCTCTAGCCTTAGGCTGTATTCACTCACAGCATTTTACAGTTTTCATAATGTTGGAACATAAAATTGGGGGCACTTATAGGTACGTTACAATCCCTGAGTAGACTATGGGTGTCAGATTATAGTTGAATACTACACACCTGTACTACAGCAGGGTGCATGACTCACACTACAATGCAGATCTACAATGGAACATTATACCCAGCATACTTCTATAACATCATAGAAAAGGCCAGATTTCTGAATATTAATAACTGGTCATTACTCTCTACCACAATAGTTAAATATAAGACGTTTTAAGGAGATTATACGAGTATAATATAAAAGTAAAGCATAAGCTTTCACAGCAGTAATATAACTTATCTGTTGATTCTTAGCACTCTTACCTTCCATCTCTATTTTTTTTTTCCCTTGTAAATTATTTGATTCGGACATTTATGACTCCACCCCTATGATAAGAGAGAAATTACTATCACAGTAAGCTTTACAGTTCTTCACTTTACTCCACACATCAAGCTCTTCATCATAGTAGGTATCTTTTACCTTTATCTAACTTTTTCTTAAGTAAGAAAGAATACATGTATGTTTTTGTGAGAACATATATCCTATCCATGAGCTCACACAGCCAGAGAATAAATATCACAATTTTGTACTATAACTATATACTTATATATGCTGGAAATTAAGCTTGTACTAAGTATATTTGACATTAAGCAATTTAATCTATCTATCCAAAATCTATCTATCTATCTATCTATCTATCTATCTATCTATCTATCTATCTATCTATTCTAAATCTATCAGCACACCAGAAATAAAGATAGGACTGAAACGTATCTTGGGCTAATAAAGTCCTTTATTTTTTTATTTCTGGAGTGCTCACCTGTTCATTTTTACTATATTGTTTGTGGTCAATTGACTATTGACCTGAGGTCTTGCACGCATTGTGGGATTCACCGCTGCTGCCCCCATCTATCTATCTATCTATCTATCTTAAATACAATATACTATAAATATAATACACTGATGTAATAAATGTTTTTCAAGTTTTAAACTCTGATACTTTACAATAAATGATTAAAAATTAAATTTAGCATGTCATTTTTTTTTTAGCTGGTTTTAACCGGTATAATGCAATGTTGGATATAGGTTGTCTAAATACATGTAGCGTAACATATATATCATGTATGTTATTCATATTTGGTATGGCCAGACGTGACCACCCGAGAAACCACCAGGAAGAAGTTAACAGGTCATTTGTGTACAAATAAAAAATATTTCTTTGCTTTGAAACAAAAATAATAAAAAAATAGAGTTTTTATCACCACCAAAGTAGCTTCTTAACCACGTATATGGTGTTGTAGGGGTGGTTAGTGGCATAGTGAACATACTATTTTTGTGTGAAAGTGCATAGTCTGGTGAGAAAAATCCACATTTACTCTAAATACAGATGAGCCGTTCAGGGTTTGGCCCTGTTTGCCAGAGTACCTGTTTTCACTTGGGGATGCCACCCAGTGCTGCCCCCTAAAATAAAGAACATTTGTGGTGGGGTTTTTATCTGCAGACACGCTGCCACATCTAAAGCATCTTTTTCAGTTTAATTCCCATAACATTTGACATAATAAAATAAAATTACAAATGCATTAAAATAATCTTTAAGTCTGATTTTACAAAGGTGATCTGTTAATGATTGGATGATGTCTTGGGAGTTTCATAGCTTTAATAGGAAGTGTACAAAATACAAGATATGACTGGGTTAAAAGTGTTGGCCAGACTATAAAAATGCTGTTCAAATGTTTCAGAATGCTGTAAAATTACATATAAAAAAATAAATAAAAATACAAGTCATACTTTGCTGTCCTCGCCTCTCCTGTGCTACTTCCCAGTCCACTGCCACTGTGTCTACCTGGCCATTGTCACTTATATTTTGATATGTCCGTGCGATCATTGCAGCCTCAATATTTTTCAAGAGTGTTGGGTGTCCAAAGTTGAGTATAACTTATAGTTCTTTTCCACAGGCGTATTCTCTGCACATAATGAGCGCTGCTGATACATGATACTTATAAGACTAAGACTGTGAGGCAGGTGAACATACAATCCTTAAAGGGGGTTGCAGACATAATCAAACTGGAGTCCATATCCACACACTACAATTTTAATCCCATGTTTACTAGGCTGCAGCAATGAAATGCTATATATACAATGTGACCATTACAGCCTTCACAGGTCTCAGTGACCTCGTGTCATATATCGCTTTGGAGAGTTATTGGCTGCAACCGTGATGTGAGTAAAGAAGCACATAAGCCAAGTACACAGACCCCTGGAGGAGGATCGGCAATGCAGTGCTGTTAGCAACAGAAGATTAAATTGGGAAATATTATTATTTATTGTATTATTATTTCTTTTTAAAGCACCTTTAACCCCATGGGGCTGTACATTTGTAAGAGGGTTTACATACATAATACAAAAACAAGTACAATAGACTAACTCAGTTTCTTTTGTTATTTTATCACATTTCCTAGTTTTGTGTTCCTTTTGCTACTGGCTAAAAAACCTTTTAATGTGATCCGCCTTAGACCCTCTTCACATGGCAGAATCTGTTGCTGATTTTGCAATGGATTCCACCCCAAAATCAGAGACAGATATCAGAGCCATATAGAAGGATGCATTTCACGTGTCTTTTCTCTGGAGCTCCATTGTAAACATTGTATCATTATTCATATATTTCAATGAGTTGGACAACCTTCAAGTTTCGCTATTTTATAGCCAATGTGTGCAAAGTAGTAATCAAAGCAAAAGGTGGCTACTTTGAAGAACCTAGAATATAAGACATATTTTCAGTTGTTTCACACTTTTTTGTTAAGTATATAATTCCACATGTGTTAATTCATAGTTTTGATGCCTTCAGTGTGAATCTACAATTTTTATAGTCATGAAAATACAGAAAACTCTTGGAATGAGAAGGTGTGTCCAAACTTTTGGTCTGTACTGTATATATATTTTTTTACTTTTATTTTTAGACTCCCTAGGGGTCTTGAACCACATGGAATATGATCAATAATACAATGATAATGTATTGTAAAATCCCTATCGTTCTATTACAGGCTGCATAGTCCATGTGCCACCGATAAAATGGCACCTTGGTCATGTTTGAAGCATCTGTAGGGTTAAAGCCCATGAACAATGTGGGCACTGATCGAGGGCATTGCTGCCTGGTTTCCATTGTATAATGCGACCTGAGAAACCGCCATGTACAATGGGACCTCTTTCATGTATTGTCTCATATTATCACATTCTCTTTCTTCTAGATCAAGAGTTCCCAATGTTTGTTCACACAGTAACTTTATCTTTTTGTAGGTGAAAGAGTTGGCAAAGTCTGGTTTCCTCTTACCTCGTTTGGCAATGTTGAGAGTTTGTAAAGAGAAAGAGCCCTATTAAATTTCCTTCCTTCCATCCAATAGACAAAACCTAAGCTAGGTTCTCTTCTCTGTGGAGCTCCATAGCAGCTACTGTAGAAGGTTGTTCATGCAGTATAGCATTACTGCATCCTTCTTTCATCCTCTGGAGATGGCACTGGGATTTGTGCTGTGCTGCACTGATACTGAGTAGAGTCTGGAGCGTAGTTTGGAGGTGTATGCCCAACATAGCAACTACAGCAGTCTTAGGTTAGGTTCACACTAGCACTCTGTTTCCATCCTTCGGGTCCCCATGCAGAGATCCTGTATGCCTAAAAAAGTGGTTACCTACAGAAACCTGTGGACCCCATAGACTATAAACCAGTTTCTGCCCGGTTTCCACTGATTTGCTTGCAGGACTTTTCTCTTTGCTAATTTAAGCTGAATCTTGGGCGGATTCGCCCTCGAACGCTAGTGTGAGCCTAGCGTCAGCTGCAAGGAATGTTAAGGTATGTTCAGACAGAGGAATTTGAACCTGATTTTGAGGGGGATTCAATGGCAGGCAGATACTGATTGTTTCCTCTAGCTGATTTTTTCAAAATAAGTGCTCGATCTCCAGGTTGATACTGCCGAAGAGCTCCCATTGAATGAACAGGAGGCAGAAAAACACACATTGGCCTGTGCGGAATTTGACACAAAGTTTCACAGCGAATTTTGCAGAACATTCCACAGCAGATCAATTAACTACATAGAGGACAGCGCTGTCTGCTTCCTGCTCCATTCACTGTGTATCAGCTTCTGAGAACAGTTAATCGATGAGGGCTTCAGGTGTTGGACGTCCACTGATCTGATATTAATGACCTATACTTGGGATAGGTCATCAGTATTTTTAGCGCAGAAAACCCCTTTAACTAATGACTAATATATAGATAAATTGGTGCTATCCCTATTTGTTTTAAAAACAATAGCATACTGTACTTGCATGACAGCAATGCAAGGCTCTAATTTAACCACTTCCCATTGCAGACATTTTTTGATTTTGTTTTATGCTTCCTGCTTTCCAAAAGCCATAGCTTTATTATTTTTCCGTTCACAGAACCATATAGGGCTTAATTTTTGCGGGACAAATTGGACTTCGTACTTGGTACATTTTAATATTCTGTGTAATGTACTGGGAAGCTGGAAAAAAATTTAGAATGGTGTGGAATTAGAGAAAAAATGTGTTTGAGTGATTTTCTTAGGGGCCAGTCACATCATCTTTTTTACATCAGTTTAATGGATGCAAAAAATGGATTAAAAAACAGATGCAAACGCATACAAACAGATGGCCATTCGTTTCCATAGACATCAATGTTAAAAAAAAACCGGATCTATTGCTGTCCGTTTTTTTTTTTTTTGGACGGACACAAAAGTATGGTATACTATGTTTTTGTGTCCTTCAAAAAAGCGGACAGCAACGGATCCATTTTTTTTTTTTTTTTTTTTTAACATTGATGTAAACTGACTAATGTTAAAAACGTGATGTGAATGGCCCCGTACAGGCTTAGGTTTTACGGCATTCACTAGGCAGCCAAAATTACATGTCACCTGTATTTTTTTTACATTTTAACACTTTTTAAAAAATTCAAACCTTTTTAAAAAAAATCACCCATAACTTTTTTTTTTATATTTCCATTTATGGGGCTGTATAAACAATAGCATAGTATAGCATGGTTTATTTCATAGAATAATGGTTGATTTTCTGTGTTTTTATCACAGCTACATCAACTATAGAGCACATATTTCCAGCAATCGGGGATCATAAACAATGGCTTCCTGAGTTTAAGAAAAAAAAAAATGACTTACCAAATGGCATCCACACAACCACCATGGAAACTAAGCAGACTCTTCTTCTTTTTCACACTACAAGTTTGCATTTCTTTTACCATTTTCACAGTGTTCTCCAAAACCAAATATCTTGCCTTGCCTGATGTTTCATTGGAGGCTGTGACAGCAGTTGATTCAAGTAAACCAGATCTCATTATATTGCTTTGGACCTTTCCCTTTGGAAATTCATTTCCTCTTAATCAATGCCCCAAAAAGTTGGATAGTTCCGGATGCTTCTATACAGCGGACCGTGAATTGTATCCATCGGCAAACGCTGTTGTAATCCACCACAGAGACGTGTGTAGTTCTCCGAAACAATTACCTCAAGACACAAGACCATCTAAACAGTACTGGATATGGTTTAATCTTGAATCACCAAGTCATTCTCCAAACCTTTCATTTATGAACAAGCTTATCAACCTCACTATGTCCTACAGGGCTGACTCTGACATATTTACTCCATATGGTCAATTAGAAAAGCAAAATGGGACTGTAAACTTCACAATCCCCAAGAAGACAAAGCTAGCGGCCTGGGCAATAAGTAATTGGAACCCACATAGTAAAAGAGTCCAGTATTATGAACAGCTAAAGAAATATTTGAAGGTTGATATTTATGGGGGGAATCATCTCCAACTTCCAAGAGCTTCACATTTACAAACAATTTCTACTTATAAGTTCTACTTTGCTTTCGAGAATTCCATTCATGAAGACTATATAACAGAAAAACTTTGGAAAAATGCGCTTTACTCAGGAAGCATTCCAGTTGTGTTGGGTCCACCACGTGCAAACTACGAGCGTTTTATCCCCAGAGATGCCTTCATTCATGTTGATGACTTTTCAAGTCCTCAGGAATTGGCCTCTTATCTTCTGAGGCTGGACAAAGACGAAGAGAAGTACAAGCAATACTTCAATTGGAGATCTATGTTTCAAGTGCACACAACATTTTGGATAGAGATGTACTGTAAGATCTGTAAGGCCCTGAAAGAGGCTCCATCTTATAGAACAGTACCAAGTATTGAAGCATGGTTCAAGTAATAGTTATGATATGTGCATATGTTAAAGGGAGTCTGTCACTAGGGAACTCAATGCCAAATGAGCCACAGGGCATTATAGGGGACATTATGCTGAGCATACGATGGGGAGCATATTATACTGGGGGGTCAATGGGTAGCATATTATATTGTGTGGGGCCACTGTGGAGCATTAAACTGGGGCCCTCTGGGGAGCATATTATATTGTGTGGAGCATTATACTGGAGGGGAGCCTCCCGGGAATATATTATATTGTGTGGTGCCACTGTGAAGCTTTATATGGAGAGGCAGTGTGGGAAGCCTATTATACTGTGATATTTATTCTTCCGCACTGTGAGGAACCTATTATACTGTGTGCGGCCACTGTGCAGTGTGCATACTATGTTGTGGCACTGGGAAGCATATTATACTGCGTGGAGTGTTATATACCATGTGGGGCCACTATGGGGGGGCTCAGGGGAGCATTTGATACTGTGTGGGGCCACTGTGGAGCATTATATACCATGTGGGGCCACTATTAGGAGCTCAGGGGAGCATTATGTACTGTGTGGGGCCACTGTGGAACATTATACTGTTGGGGAACCTCAAAATTCCTGCTGGCAGCCCTGTGAGCTTTGTCTGCATCATAGCTCCCTAACTATAATCTTGCACATACGTGTAGTACTCTATGGCCATGTCATTCCCTATACAGTACTGTGCATGAACCTGCGCAGTACTAAAGGGAATGACTATAATGGGAACATACTCTAACGCCGGATAGTTAGCACATATGTAAGATGTCAGTGAAGGAGCCGAAGTGTAGGCTATTAGCAGCAAGCTGTTGGGTGGCCCCAGAACAAGTTCCCTAGGTCCTTCAGTCCAACACTGGATCAAAGTGTTGTTAGAGCAACCTTGGAGCCCCCTACCTCAACAGCCTCATGGCAATTGCTTACTCTGCCTCCATGGTAGATACGCCATTAATACAAGCCATATACTGTAGTAATGCTTCCTCATCATTCTTTGTCTCTCTATATACTATTTTTTAGTTTTCATCTGTTTGTTAGGTTGTAGTGATCGGCCTGTCCATAGTGTCAACAACAGATATGATTCATATCCTCTGACAAAAATGTATGTGTTTAATAGTATTGGAATAATAATGATTATATAAAGTGATGGAATTATTATGTAACTTGTATTTTTGATAAAGCCTATTTCCCCTGCTATTTGTGCTATAAGTAATTGTTGAATGTATTGATGGCAAATCTACTCAAAATCTGATGTTTTGGACATTTTCCTAAATTAATAATGAATTACTCAAATAATAAAACATATAAATGGCTGTTTGAAGTGGTATGATCCATCCTGAGACATATTTATGGAGAAAACATGGAAGACAAATCACAAACCGCACAGAGTTTACTTTTCTGTTCTATACACTTACACATTGTGATGAACAGACCCTCAGTTATGTATCTTTCTTTGAAAGATATTATTCCTGATTCATATTAGCCTTACCTACTTTTAGGAATGCCGTGTTTAAGTTGTGTTTACACTGGTGGTCAATTCGCTTCAGTGGTTTCATGTGCATACCATGGGAGATGGCCCTTCTAGCCAGCCAGTTTTATTACCCCTGGACAACAGATGCCCATGGGGAGAGAGAGCTAGTGACCCCCAGCACATCCCCAGACACTTTACTCAGGTCCTGCAGTGTGTGGAGAGAAGGGGGGGCTACCTGGGGGGGGGGAAGGTGTGGCTGGACACTAGGTTTATACTGCAAGGACAGGCTAGCTCCTTTGTCTCTGAGTCGGGACAGCATGTAGGAGAAACATGCTCTGTAATTTGCTTAAGGAAGAACCCTGCGGCACACCACATGCGAGCTCAGAGAAACTGACTACAAACTCATGTCGGCATTTTTCCTATCTTTTATTTCCCTTTTTTATTTGCTTGATAATTCATTGATCTGTATAGGTTAGTGCTTAGTAATGACCCACTAGGGTTAATATATAAACTTTATAATGCTTGTTTCGTATTATCCTATGAACCCGGTCCACTCATGGTGTGTGAGTGGGAAGTAAAGAGGTTGATCTCAGGTGTGTCAAGAGGCTTGGCAGGGCGAGATACTTCACACTCATTTATTATCTGCCCCATCCCAACCACAAACACTCCTATGGTGGTGCCATCCAGTCATGGTATAATCACCACAGTTAGCCATTCACAGCATGGTATAGTAATATTTAGTCAGGGTATTTACAATTATATAGGTTAGGGCTAGAGATGGGTAAACCAAGCCAAATATTTAACGAAACCGAACAATTGTGGATTTGTCTCAGATGAACTAAAATGTCCATCATGATATGCATTGTGGTAAATTATACTCTGAGTTGGGGGAGGGGTATATATATATATATATATATATATATATATATATATATATATATATATATATATATATTTATTATGCTCACCTCCTTCCCTCTTTTGGATACTCACGGCATCTGGCACTCTCCTGGTGAGGTAATGCGCACAGGGTCACTGCTGAGGCCTGCGATTATGATGCTTGGCGTGTCCATGTGACCACATCACATTCCTCAGAAGTGACCCCAGGTGCATGACATCACCAAGGGGACAGAGTGCGAGACACCATGAGGAGGCCCAAAAGAGGTGAGGGAAGGTTAGTATAAATGTGTTTTTTGTTTTGTTTTTTTTAACAAAACACACACACACACACACACACACACGCTGGGCATGCCAACTATTTGAACCCAAAATGAGTCAGGGCCAAGCAAATCTGACATGAATCTTGAGACGTTCGCCCATCTCTAGTTAGGGCTAATCCCTGTATACAGATAATGAGTAAATGACATTAATTGTAACTTTGTTACTGTAACCAATTATACTTACAGTTGCTCAGAAATCATAAAGTCATTTTGATAGTTAGGGAACGTAAATCACAACATCTTTGCCCATTGTAGAAACACAGACCTCCCATCCTTTATTACTGCACTCTTGCAGCTATCACCAGTATGGGTGTCAAATAGGGGCATACCTAGAGGTTCATGGGCCCTGGTGCAAGAGTTCATCTTAGGACCCCTCCTCCTTACCACACCCTAACTTCACCTCATGCCCACCCTGCAGAGCAGTTAGTGTTGAGCCCATGTAGCATAAGGTCAGGCCAGAGCTGATGAGCTAGATTGTGTATATAGCATTCCCAAACTATATTACTAATGTGCTATCTGATAAACCTATTTGTGGGAAGGCTTCTGTAGGACATGGCCAGATGTGGTGATGTGACCAAAACCCACACACTCAAGTAACCACAGATTTTTATTACATCATGAAATAGTGAGTGTTTAATGATTATTATTCACTATTAATGGATGCGCTGTTCTCGGGGTATATATATATATATATATATATATATAT
Source organism: Leptodactylus fallax (assembly GCA_947044405.1). NCBI lineage: Eukaryota > Metazoa > Chordata > Amphibia > Anura > Leptodactylidae > Leptodactylus > Leptodactylus fallax. The sequence continues at coordinate 1,448,599 of CAMRHE010000138.1, read as the reverse complement.
TATTATATAATGAGCTAGTACGTTTTTCAGCTGGTTTAACACTAAACAATGTGAGCTTCCCAATAAGGGCTCTGGTGTGGCAACTGATAACTCAAGAGCATCTCCCATGAATTCTGCCTCATATGTAACTTCAGTAAATACAGGATATATGACCCTTGGACCATGGGAGCTTTCCTGAACTGCAAGTAGCAGCTGGTGCAAGTATTATACCAAATGGGCACAGTATGTGGTGACAACCCTTGGCTTTACATAACAGCCATCAGCCCTGGAGTAGCTTTCCTGGGACATATGACAAGAATGCATTTCATTTCTTTTAGAGATTCTTTAATACAAAATTCTCATGTCAGCATATTTACAGTAGACTTAAAAATTCCTTCACACACATTCAAGGGAAATTCTAGGAAGCAAATAGATTTAGAAAGATTCTAATGGGATTTGCTTTCTCCTTTCCATCCAAAGGATACAAAAATTCTGATAAGTGTGCAAAAGGATTTCATTTAGTAGATAAAAAAAACAAAAATATATATAAAAAAAAAAAAAAAAGTTTGTGATCTTTCAAGCTCTGTGTAGTATACTTTTCTTAGATGCACCTGCTATTATCTATATGTTCTACACATTTAGTATCGGGCATCACCAGAATTCTAGTATAAATTGCACCTTTTTTGGGAAGGAGACAATTTAGATACGTTTATTAGTCATTTACACCAAAGAGAACAGAGGTTTGCACCTTGCTCAACACTTTTCAAAAGGGTCTAGAACGTCAAGCAAGTTTTTGTCAAGTAGTATTATGCATTGGCACAATATTAATGATGAAAAGTAAGCCAACCATGAGCTGATGTACTCCCTAAAGTAGAGAAAGTGCTCATAAGGAGATGCACCAAGTGTCACTGTGATAGATTTGGCCCTACTTGACTTTGCCAGCTTGGTGATTTCAGCAATGGAGACACCAATTCACAAAGGGAAATTCAGGTGACTAATCTATCTGTGGGGCTGAAATGGCATGCTTGGTTCTGTTGATAGACTACCTTTAAGTTGAGTAAGCGCCTGTCAAGTAACCATTTCTGAGGTAAGAGAGTTTTAAAAGAAGAGAATTTAAAGGGGTTGTCTAGGATTAGAATTTAGGAGGTGTTTAAAAGAAACATCAGCACCCTTGTCCATAAACTGTCTGGTATTGCAGCTTAGTGCTGTTCACTGTAATGTGGTTAAGCTGTATAACAAGAAAGCCCTTGTACAAGACTGGTGCTGGCTGTTAGAGAGAAAAAAAAAAAAAAAAAAAACCCACCCTGGACAACCCCTTTTATGTGTGACTATCATAACTATTTGAACCATTCAGCAATACTTGGAATTGTTCTATATAGTGGAGCATCTTTCAGGGCTTTACATACTCTACAATATTCGGTTACCCAAGTCTTCCTTAGTTTTACAGGCTGATATTTAGACCTCCAGTTAAAATACTGCTGATATTTTTGATCATCCTTGTCCAGACTGTGGAGGTAAGAGGCCAGTTCCTGAGGACTTGTGAAATCATCTACATGGATAAAGGAGTCTGGTGGGATGAAACGTTCATAGTTTTTACGTGGAGGACCCATGACAACTGGAACAGTCCCTACAAGGAATGCATTGTGCCAGAGTTTTTCTGTTATATAGTCCTCGTGAATGGAATTCTCAAAAGCAAGGTAAAATTTATATTTGGACAAAGTCTGAAATTGTAGATGTCTTGGAAGAGGTACGTGATGTTTTCCATAAAGGTCTATTTGGATATGTGGATTTAATTCAGTAAAATACTGAACTCTCTTGTGAGTTGTTTTCCAGTTACTTATTATCCAAGCAGCCAACCCGGTCTTATTAGGAATAGTAAAGTCTTCCTTTTCATCATATTTCTCCAGCCATCCATAGGGAGTGAAGATGTCAGAATCCGTCCTGTAGGACATTGTCAGGTTTATAATATTGTCCATGATGGTTAGGTTTCTGAGATTTGAAGGAGGCTCCTGGCTAAACCAGATCCAGTACTGATTGGGAGGCCTTGGTAGATGTGGTAACCGAGATGATTTGGACCCAGATACGTCTCTGTGGTGAACAACAACAGCATTTGCCACTGAATACATACTGTGGTTTACTGTAAAGAAGCAACCAGATGAATCAACTGATGGTGGACATTCATTGAGCGGAAAAGTATGTCCTGAGGGCCATGTCCAGAGAAGAATAATGATTGAAGACTGATTTGATGACATCATCTGATTTTGCAGCTTTGTTCTTGCATGGTTTGGTATGAGTTTTTTTTGATGTATTGAACAGTTTAGGGCAATGTTAAATTCATGCTCTGAATGCTTTTTGTGCGATGGTTCTTGCCCACTACAGTAAAAGGTACATAATAAATAAACAATATAACTGTGTACAAGAAAGAAGAAAATGGCCCAGCTTCTTTTTGGTAATTGTTTTAGATAAGACATTGCAAACACATGAATTTCCAGTAAGGTCACAAAAGCTGCTTGAAGAGGTTTGAGATGTTTTTTTCAAGTTCCTGAGCCAATAGTTGTATTCTAAGAAGAGAGAAGAAAGTTAATTCAGATTATTTGTCTACAGATAAATAGACATTGTCCTATGTTCACAGATATTAAAAGCGGTTGTCCAGGAATTTGACCAACCCATGGGGAAGGAGTACAATAAAAAAAACACAAAAAAAAAAAAAACACCCACACTCAGCTGTCCACCACTGGAGTCTTTTCTGCCTCATGGTGGGGCCGTGGTTCTGGAAGTCCTGAGGCCCCATGACCACGGTTACTGAAGAGAGATTGGTATTGCCCCTCATAACAGTTCCTTACCAGCGACCTCTGAAGCCACTGATTGTCTCAGCGGTCATGTGAGTCTCAGAGCTTCCATCACGAGCCGAGTGAAAGGGCACCAGCAGACAAGTACTTTTGTGTACGAAATTTTGCACCTCCTAAACCCAGCTCACCCCAGCCCCGGGGGGGGGGCCGGGCGGGGCTGTCAGTGTGCTGGTGGTCTGCTGTTGGGTTACATTCCATTCACTGGGTCCCGCTGAATGGCCTTTCCCCAAGATCCTGATACTAATACTAGTCAAATCAAATCATACTCGTATGGGGGCAAAATTATTAAGACTGCAGCATGTAGCCTTGAAGTCTGCTGTTTGTGCTGCCCGTCTTTCCTTACGCTAGTCCTTTAATAACTGTACAGTTTTATATTTTTTTTTTTTTTACCCCCCCGCGTGCGCTCCTTTCTGGTTGCGGGGCCCACACCCCCTGCCTTGCTCTCGGTTCCATGGAGTCCAGAGTGCATCAAAATTATTAAGTGTCCCAGCCCCATGGGTACCGGGCGCCTCCTTCAAACTGTCCCTCTTGGGGGCTTTGCTGGCGGCGCGTCCAACTGTGCACCGTGGGGGCAGATGCGTCAAATTATTAAGTGTAGCTGTTAAATTTTTGTGCACCTTGGGTGGTCCTTGCACCTGAAGTTGAAATTCACAGCAGTTAGGGGCTTTGTAGATTTCAGCTGTTTGAGTCAGTTTTCTAAAATATATATATATATATATATATATATATATATATATATATAATTTATTTATTTATTTTTTTTTTAAATGCAGGTACTTAATGCAAATGGACGTAGTAGTATGTCCTAGCATTGATATCCCCCCACACGGAACGCAGATCGCTGCTATTTGCTAAACTAGTCTGAGGTGACTCAAAAACCATCGGCCGGTTATACAGATTGACCAATTGCGCCCGCACAGTGCAAACTAGCGGTCACTGTTGTGATTTTTTTTTTTTTTTAAGTCTATTAGACTAGATATGCAGAAAGATGAAGCGCCCCTGAATAAATTCCAAAAAAATGCAGTGATGTGGTTTATTCCATGCAGCAATGTTTCATCTCAAGTTAGCCTTTGTCAAGCAAAGTGCTAGTACATACATCTTAAGTATATACAGATCATGTATCATATACAGCTCAATTCACCTAAGTGTTTATACATATCACAAAGTGCAAAAATGGGCAATATATAAATATAATACATTGATCTGCAAAATATGATCAACCTATAGATAGATCGAGCCAATATAGTAAACATTAGTAAAAATCTTAATTGATGATGAAAACAAGTCAGGTGCAATACAAATAATGTACAGGTCTGTATCTTAATACAGGTCTGTAGCTTCTCCACAGCAAAAATAAGCCATGCACGGCGTATATGTAAATGGACACCGCATATGCTGAACAAGGACCTGCTGGCACATGTGCAATACATGATTGTACACTATGCGCCATTAACCTAGTGAGCAATAATCTATGCACATGTCAAGCTGTGAAAGCTTCATGCACAAGTATGGTGCTGTAAAACTACTAAGTAGTGCCATGTTAGTTAAGAGAAGCCAGTCTCCATACAGCAATACTAGATTTCTCTGCAAAAACGCACATGTGTGTGAAATCCCACATTATTTGGGCAGGAGACCAATATTCAATATCCCAAATGCCCATGGCAGATGATTGATAACATATTCATTAACCCTTAGGTTACATCCTGGTGCACATGACTAAATATCGTGGCTGCTCTGAAACAGAGCGGCCGCACTAGCAGCCAGGTCTGTGCCGTTTCACATGGTAGGGACCTGGCAGCATTGTCCGTGATCAGAGGGGACGCTCATAACGGGCATTTAACCACTCAGATGCCGTGGTCAAATGCGATCACGGCATCTGAATAGTTACTTTCTCTTTCCATTTAATGTTCAGTATCGGGGCAGCCCCCTCACGGTGCGATCACGGGAGCCTTCTGAAGGTTCCCAGCCCTGCCATAGTAATGTAACTGCTGAAGCCTGCCTGCAGCAAGCTTCAATAGTTGTATAATATATATTATACAATATACATACACGTATTATATATAAATATAGGTAAACACACACATTAGGCATCCCCAAGTCCAAAAATGCCCAGACTATTAAGATATAAAAACCATTTGTCATACAGTAAACATTGTAGCAGGGGGAAGAAAAAACCCTTATGACTACATACAGAGAAAAATGTCTGCATCAAGTATTGGTTGTAGAAGAGTGAAGAAATCAGGCGATACCTTTTAGAGGCTGAGTATATTTGATAGTAAGCTTTCGAGAGTGCTAGCTCTCTTCTTCAGACATGGTGTTACTTGAAAGCTTACTTATCAAATATACTCAGTTAGCCTCTAAAAGGTATCGCCTGATTTCTTCACTCTTCCACTACTTTCAATGGCTAACACGGTACAACATTATACTACTATCAAGTAATGGTCAATACCCATATAGGAGCACCACTATAGAGTCATACATAGATCAGAAACTTATACATACATACATAGATATATATATATCCCAATATGATCTATAAGCAATATATACATATAAATTAGAGGTTCTTCATTATACATATTTGACCAAACAGTAAGAAACCCAATATCTGCCCCAACAAAGCAAACTCATTCAGATGGGACCCTACACTAAATAGACATACCTTAGACCGCTCTAGGACCCAGAACAGATCTACAATGTGACTACAGGGCAAGTAAGAGCCAAACCCATGCTCTATTTCAAATAGCCTAAGTCAGATGGGGGAATGAAAACTATATGTACTCTATTCTAATTAACTAAACCTGTGTAATTAAAGGGAGTGCTAGTCCAATTGTGGAGGGGGCCGCACCCCCTAGTAATATGCAGGGACAGCACAGCCCAGGGTCTTTATATGTGCTAGTGCTGTGTGCAGAGTGCTGCTGCTATTTTTGTATTTTGCATATTGCCACAGTAGCTTGCACCTATTCACACTGGGATGTGCTGTCTGAATTCTTTTTGTATAGGTGTGTGTGTGTGTGAGTATATATATATATATATACATATATATATACATAATCAGTAAAACATTTTTTTCTTTTGTTATTTAAAAGTAGTTAGAATCAGTTGCTATATATATATATAGATGATAGAAGTCTCTATATAAATATACAGTATACTTAAATTTTGGGTCCTTTTTTTTTCTTTATTTTAAATTTTGACATCTTTACATATATACATATGTTGAAGCACACATCCAGCCCACACCTTGAAGTTTCAAGAAATAAAGTTGATATGCACATGTAAAAACACAAAAAATACAAAATGTACCAAAGAATGTATTCAGTAGAAGCAGTGTATGCCTTAATGGCCTCTGAAACTAATATAGCCAGTGAGGGGGAAGAGGTAAATGCTCCATTCCTCTATTTTTTCAACTTCCTCATCATCCAGTGATGAGCAACCCGAAAGAAGGCGCCCCAGAACAATTGCTGAGGCAACTCCTAAAAGTGCAGAACCCATGTGGACCCCACCCCCTGAAAATGATCCTCATTCATGAACTTTGTGAGCAGGTCAGGAATCCAAATTGAGACTGAAGGCTTTAAAGAAATTGAGTTTATAGATTTTAATAGAAAATTAGTTTATAGATTTTATGGTGGCCCATACAAATGTGTATGCCCAACAATTTATGGAACAAAATGCCACACCTTCATATTCCAGGCCCCAGAGGTGGACCCCAGTAAATGCAACAGAGATGAAGATTTTCTGGGGTCTTGCTCTGCATATGGGCATAGTGAAGAAACCACAAATTCGACAGTATTGGAGTAGACGTCTTGTATAGCACTCCAATCTATCAAATGGCCATGACCAGGACACGCTTTGAAATTATCCTGAAATTTTTACACTATAATGATAATGCACAGTGCCCGTCCGAGGTTACCCCAACTTTTACCACCTATTCAAAGTGAGGCCAGTCATTGACCACTTTAGCGCCAAATTCGCAGCGTCATACATCTCTGATCAGAACATTTCACTGTTCTGGCACTTCAGAGGCTCTACAAATGCAACATGGTGCCTGGAACAGATTCCAGCAAAATCTGCCCTCCAAAATCACAAAAGTGCTCCTTCCGTTCTTTACCCTACCGTGTGTCCATACATCACTTTACATCCTTATGTGGGATAATTTCATGCTCGGGATAAATTGCATAACAGATTGTGGAATGCATTTTTTCCTTTAACCCCTTGTGATGGTAGGGACAGTATGTTGCTGGGAGGCAGGGACTCCTACCATCATAGATAACTATACTGCTAGGAGTCCCACTCTCAGCATGAAGTTCAAGCCGGTAAATCTGGCTAACACACGGACCGAGTTTCACGGGTCAAAAAGGTCGTGTGCTGCTACCCTAAGAGTTTTCAATCCTTATTTACTCCCAAGGTGCAGCCACCTATCACAGACCTCTATGCCGAGGACCTGGCCGATTATTTTCATGACAAAATTGGTAAGATCTGTCAAGAACTGCACTTCACTCTGTTCACTCTCATCTTTTCATCCAGTTACAGAAGTCTCCCAGCTCCGCTCTTCTTCTCACCCTAATACCTGCATTAGTATACCTGCATAGGTGTAGCTAGGGGTTTGCTACAGGGGGAACAAACTTATCCAAGTAGGGCCCCTACCCAGGTATACTGATATTATCACTTTACAGTTACTGTATAGTGGTAGATATTGGCTCTGCAGACAGTTTAAGTAAAACCAGTACAGGAAAAATGTAACTTACAGGTGACGTCTATGAATGTAACCTTGTACATTTCTTGCCTCTTTCATCCTGACCGCCATGACCACTTCTTCTAGCTGTGACTTGACTCTGTAAAGTTTGCAACACAGACTTTGTTGCTTCCTCACTTTTTCAGACACCTGACACACATTTTCCTCGCTTATACAAAGTCCACATCCTGCTGCTATCCAGTTATACATGATATAAAAATCCCCTGTAAATGAATGATACTCCCCTATTCATTATAGAATACAATTTAAACATATTACCCTCATCCACAAAGCTCAATTCCCTACATTTCCTCCCTCAACTCTGACTATCACTCATATACAAGACTTGACTGGGCATTGCTGATAACGGGGTCCCCCTATGAACCCCACCACCACCTTTGATACCCAAACTGCTGGGCCTAAATGCCTTCCCCCTCTTTTCCAGCCTCGACCCCTGCCCCCAGCTCTCAAACCCCCCACCCCTTAGAAATAAACCAAGACCAAAGGGTTGGATTAAATCGGCCACAGCAGCCGTATTTATTAACAAACAACAAATAAATAACAACAAGTATAACTTATTATAATTTGCATAACTTAAAATAATTTAACAATAAACGCTTAACCTGGGTAAGAGTCCTTGGAGCTACAAAAAACTATCAATCCCCCGGCCTGGCGCTAACATAACCACACCATAAATTTACCACCAGCCGCGACCACCGGCTCGGCGGCACCATGAATAAAGACGAACTCCTTCTTCCATGTACCAGCTCCCAGGGCCAATTTACCCTGTAACCGTTCACCGTGCGCCAGGCCATCCACCAAAATGTGCAATTACCACCAAATGTATAGGTGGAGCCTACCGTTGACTCCACCCTTTTAGCCAATTGACCACCAACTCCAAGGACCCCACCCGCCACTGCGAGCACACCTTAATCCCTTAAGCGTGAGAGACCCGCCACACTTCCAGGGCCCTCTCAACACCCTCCTGGATACCTAGTGTCCACAAATCTATACCCACCGCATTCAGATGGACCCCGTCCCGCAACCAAAACTCCCCCTCCCCAGACTCCAACTCCTTGTGCCGCACGCACACACCGCCGTTCCTGGACACAAACCCCGCAACAGCCCGGTTAACCTTAATCCTGGCCTTGTTGAGCCTTTCAACAGACCTAGCCTCCCGCCATGTTTTTCTCGGTACAATATCGGACCACACGGTAACAATCCCCGGAAACATGGACCACAACCTCAACAGGTCATACTTTATGTCCCTCACTAAATCACGAAAGGGACGAACCCCCAGGTCATTGCCACCAGCATGTATCACGATAATGTCCGGAGACCGATCCAACCTCGTGCACCTGTGGATTTCGGGCATGACCCGACTCCACACCATACCTCGGACTCCAATCCAACGTACAACGACCGCAGCCCTGTCGAACCCCAGCTGCCGACCATTCCGCCGCACGCCGGCCCTCTCCGCGCCCCAGAACACAAAAGAATGGCCGAAGATCCAGACTAACCGAGCAGGAGGGCCTACGAAAGAAGAAATAAAGTAGGGGAAGGGCGGAGAAAATACCCAACAACACAATGATTCACATTTGGGCAAGGTGTGGACGTATGTATGATCTATACCTCTGCGATTCCCACCTACCGATACGTCGGACCACCTCCGAGCTCAACCCCCCAACTAGCTGCTTCAGTCGCTGTGCCAATGCGAAAAGAGTGTGGAGCATATCGAGAGGCGTCAAGGCCCAGCAAGTCCAAACAACCCCTAAAAACAGCCGAGAACTGATAACGGGAAAGGAACGAACCATCCTCATGACGCAGGAGGGGACCGCCCGCAGAAGCTGGAACCAACCCCCCGAAAAACAAGCAAACAACGCACCGGGCACATATCTGACCCTACAACCTCACCCAGGCGCAGATACTTCCCTGCCCCCGCCTGATCCGTCTTAGACCTGCGAACCCTGACCACTAGGACCCCTTCCTCCATGTACACATCATCCACCTGTAAACCACCCGGCCGCTTAGTCGACACGGACACCAACTCACCCACCCTGAGAGCCCCGAAAAAAGCTAGAGAAAAAGCCAGGTGAAACAAAACGCATTCATAGTGCGAAGAACAAAAACGGCCCAGCTCCAACCCCAAACGCTCCAAAAGCTGAAATGTAACCGGGCGCCGTGTGTCACTACTTCCCCTGCCCCTGCGGAACCCCTTAAGTGCACGTTGAACCAAGAAATGTTTGGTAAAGTCCGCCAAACCCCTCAACTTGAAACCAAATGCCAACGCCGCTACCGCACCATTAACTTTCGCCACGGACCATCCATCTGAAGACCAACGGCTTAACAAGAACAATAAAGCCCCAACCCTATCCTCATCAGTATGTACCTGACCTAAATCTCCCACCCAATCCTCCCAAAGCTGCCAAGCCCTTGAATACTTATCCCAGGTGCCGGGGGCCAACGATGCCTGAATCAATGTCCCTGCTTTTCGCAAACCAAGTCCCATAATTCTGGAGGACATGGAATCCCTTCCACTTCCGCCCCCGGAGCCAGGGCACGAAACCGCTCCCACTGGAAACGAGACAAAGAATCAGCAACGTAATTTTTAACCCCCGGAACATGCACTGCCACCACCCATGCATTCAGGCACAAGCAACGCAATACTAAACGCTGAAGCAACTTGATAACTGGAGGAGAAGACGCAGTCACATTATTAATGGCCGACACAACTGACATGTTATCACAATGAAACCTAACTTTTTTATCCTGGAACGCCCCACCCCATAAGGACACCGCGACTAAAATCGGGAATAACTCAAGTACAGTCAAATTCCGCTTCAGACCTTGTTCACGCCACGACGCAGGCCAAGGAGCGGCGCACCACTGCCCCCTGTAATAGGCCCCAAAACCGTGGCCCCCTGCCGCATCCGTAAAGAGGTCACAATCGAACACATCGATCACTGCTGACTGGACCAGTGATCTACCATTGAACTGGTCTAAAAATGTGTCCATACTGCCAGGTCCTCCCGATGTATCACCCCCAGCCGAATAAAGTGTCGTGGATTTGACACCCTTTTCATGGCCCCTGCCAGCCGGCGACAAAAAATCCTACCCATGGGGATAATGCGGCAGGCAAAATTTAAACTGCCTAACAATGACTGGAGGTCGCGCAACGTAATTTTTCGCATGTGACGAGCACGCCTCACCCTCTCCCTAAGATCAACCAGCTTGTCACCAGGCAACCGGAACTCCATTGCCACAGTGTCAAGCTCTATGCCCAAGAAACTCAATCTAGTGCACGGACCCTCAGTCTTTTCCGGTGACAACGGTACCCCAAACTTACCAGCGACCCACTGCGTGGTTGCCAGCAAAACCGCGCATACATCGGAGCCTGCCGGACCTATACAGAGGAAATCATCGAGGTAGTGTATCACTGACTCAACCCCCCGACACCTCCCGAATTACCGACTCTAAAAAGGTGCTGAACGCCTCAAAGTATGCGCACGATATTGAGCAACCCATAGGGAGGCAACGATCCACGTAATACCCGCCGTCCCAGTAGCAGCCCAGTAACCTAACGCTGTCAGGGTGTACCGGCAGCAACCTGAACGCCGCCTCCACATCCGTCTTAGCTAAGAGGGCCCCTGGACCGCAACGCCGTACCCAATGCACAGCTGCATCAAACGAGGTATATACTACCGAACAAAGCTCGGGTGCAATACCATCGTTGACCGACGCTCCTTTGGGATAAGACAAATGATGTATGAGCCGAAACTGGTTCGGCTCCTTCTTCGGCACCACCCCCAAAGGAGATACAATTAAACCTTCCAAAGGGGGTGATGCAAAGGGGCCCGCCATGCGCCCCAAGGCCACCTCCTTCCTCAGTTTTTTGGACACCACCCCCGAGTGTTCCGCTGCCGACCTCAAGTTAGTTATACAAAAGGGGACTGTGTGCGTCGGCAGGGGAATCCTAAAACCCTCCCTAAAACCTTCTACCAGAAACTTTGCACTCTCCCTGTTAACATAACTATTTAGGTACGGAAGCATGGCTTCCAGCTTCACCGGCGTCTGCCCCTTGTCCACTATTAGGCAAGGCCTTGGTCCTTTGTTTGCGCAAGCAACGTGCCGCACCATGGGACACCCCTCCGCAGAATGAACAGGCATGTTTGAATCTACAGTTGAAGCCAAATTTACATTGGGCTTCATTGAACTGCCAACACAGCCCGTAACGTTGCTGGGCCTGTGCACCTGCCCCCCCTGAGCCGTAACTGAGACCACTATGGCCGGTTCCACCGGCCGCCCCAGGAAAGGACTGGCCAAAGCGAGCTGGCGCCATAACCCGAAGCCACAAACCTATATCTTTCTGGTCCCACCGTATGCTGGGCCGAACCGCCTTACGCTGACGGAACTGCTCATCATACCGCAGCCATGTCTGACCCCCATACACCCGATACGCCTCCCCTATAGAGTCCTGATAGCAAAAAAGCCCCGAACAGTTGTCAGGAGCCTTTTCACCAATGACACTCGCTAAAATGGCAAAGGCCTGAAGCCAATTAGCAAAAGTCTGTGGAATCAGGCGCCACCTACGTTTTTCTTCCTCCTCTTTTTTGCTATCCTCCTTCTTACTCTTGTCTAAGTTAAATTTAGCTAAAGGGAGCAAGGAGAAGATTTCGACGTACTCGTCCTTCCAAATCTTCTCCCTCACTTCCTTTTTTAAATGCGCCCCTAGAGGACCCTCAAAACACACATAAACCTCCCCCCGAGCCCTGTCGTCTAGCCTCACCGAATCAACCTTCTCTTTATCTGTCTGGACAGACACTGTGACACCCGCCGGAGCCCCTACCACCGGCGCACTCTGTGACGCTACTGACTGAACCGCAGGAGGGACCCACGCCGCCACCGGGGAACCGCTAACACTCTGTTCGCAGCGCGACAGTAGCTCCCTCACGCTACCCAATAGCTCCCTAATCCCCTCAGAAGCTACACCACCACCCACTGGGGACTCCGGCCTATCTATCCCTAACCCCTGGGACATTAGAATAGGAGGAAACGGACACGACAATGAATGGTACTCACCAGACTGCATAGGTGCTGTGGGCCCACCAGTCGACGGTCCTGCATCCTGCTGACCTGGGTCGCTGTACAGGAGAACGCTGGCGCCTGTTGATTGTTGAGAACCATCCCGCTGACAGCTGCAGCACGACCGACATCCCTGGGAAGGTTGACCTGCACCCGCGTATGCACTTGAAACCACTGGATGCACCTCGGACCGGGGCTGTGGTGCCGTGAAGGAGGGGCCAGCGCCGTGCTGCTCGTCGTTCAGAATTTCTCGCTGCTGTACCGAGGGCACTTGGAAAGCCGGAACCGACGGGACTTGAAGACACAGTCCCCCTCCCGCTGGAGCATCACAGGAGGGGACCGCTGCACCACGTGCTGTAGCCATATGGAGACTGGATGTGGAGGTCCCCCCACTGAGGCCAGTGGCAGGGATCTCCACCTCCGCAGGGGCCAGGCGACTGGCAGGATTCCTCCCAGACCGGGACCTCCGCCCCTGAGCAGTGGAGCGGGGGTGCCCGGCCCGGAGGGGCCCGAGAGGGACTCCTATGTCGCCGGGCCCTAGGGGGCTCATCAGGGCTCAAACGTGCTGGCGGGCGAGTCCTGCGTGGCCGCCGCCGCTCAGACGCCTCCGGGGGTAGTGAAGGGTTAATGGGGGGGGGGGCGGCAGGCTGCATAATGTCAGCCAGCCGCTCCTGCAGCCAGGCCTCTCCATGGACGCCGGCAGCAGCTCTGATCTGCTCTAGGATGGTATCGAGGGATGCCATTACAGTGAAAAGGTGGGGGGGAGGGAGCTGGCCCGCTCGTTAGCATGCCGCGCAGCTCCGGAATGGCCGCTTCTCGGGCTGCGTGGCATAGTCAATTCGAACGGGGTTAAGCCCCCGCCCCCCAATTCTTCGCGCCCTAGCGCGTTATTGGTCCCCCCTACAGCCCGCCCCCAGTCAAGATCCCTGCGCTTTACTGCGCAGCGCTCCGGTCTCCCCTCTCCTGAATTCCACCACAACTCTGGAATGCTCTATCCTGGACTATCAGATTAATTCCCAATTTCTACAGCTTCAAGTGTACCCTAAAGACACATCTCTTCAGACAGGCCTATCACAATTCCTAAAAACCTTCTGCAGTTGGGCTCCCTAAAACTAACCCTCCTCTGTTCACGCTCTCCCATCATGATGCCTTAACTGTAATCTCATATGCCCAGGCACTTTGGATCTGTTCAAAGAAGGACACGATTGGTGATGGCTCATACAGCTTTATATATGTGTAATTAAAATAACCTTTATTATAAAAATGGCTGATCCACTGTATAAACAATGCTACCTCCTATGCCAGCCCTGCTACGTCTTGTGTTACCCACTCTACCTCATAGATTGTAAGCTCTTGCGAGCAGGGCCCTCAGTCCTATTGTGTGAATTGATTTATTGCTCTGTAATGTCTCATTTTGTCTATACTTTAACCCTACGATTTGTAAAGTGCTGCAGAATATGTTGGCCCTTTATAAATAAATGTATTATTATTATTATTACAATTAATAATAATAATAATAATAATAATAATAATGATATTATTTTTAATAAATATCTGAAGCAAATATATCCAGATGACCGTACCTCAAAAGAGAAAACGTCATGGGATTTTATAATAATTCAAGAAAAACTCTTCAGTCCAGAGTCAGGGTATGTAGTAGGTGGATTAGGCAGCTGCCTAGGGCTCCATTGAGGAAGAGGGTGCAATTTATGCAGGGCCGCTTTAACCATAGGGCCAACGGTGCAGCCACACCAGGTTGCAGGGGCCCCTTTAGCCGCCACGTATCGTTCAGGACAGTCCTGCATTTTTGGGTGTTGTCCCGCTGTTCCCAGCGGCAAGCAGTGGTTTAAACTCTATTTCCTTAGGACACAGATAGGGGTTGAATACAATAGTGGAGCACGAGCTGTCAGATCTGTGCTCCATTATTCAGTTTTCGGCTGATGTTGTCTGCAGCAGGGAAGCGCAATGAGTGCCAAGCCGCAGACATCATTACAGCCGGAGCTTGCAGGTCCGTGGGAACGCGGTTAGGTGTGTATTCTTTGGTTTTGTTTTCTTTTTGTTTGTGTGGTGGTTGAGGGGGCAGGGGGCCTTATGAGGGGGGCTAATTATGGGGAAATTAAATGTTTGAACTGGGCCCCCTAAAAGGGCCCTGAATTTATGGATTAAAAAACAAAAACAAAATGAAACATTCTACCTTTTAGCAATTTGTAGAGCAAATCTGAGGCTATAGGCATGTGAGTTCCTGGAGGAATCTGGGATCTTGGCTAAATGACTGTCCATCTGACAACTATTATGTTAAACACAGAGATGATAGGGGCATCTAATCCTCCTGCCTTGAGCACTAAGAATCCCCCCTACTTCAGTTGAGATAGATGATTTCTCCTATAAACATTTCTCTTATTGACATGCTTCCTCTACACTCTATGGAGAACAGGCACTAGTACAGGACCCCCTCTAAGACATGTAAGAGGATGTAAAATAATAATCATCTCCATACTCCTAGTCTTTGGCAGAACTTTCCTAAAGGTGATATTACAAAGGAAGATGAAAAATGTGTTTTTACCGCAAACCGCCATGTGCAAAAGATGCAAATTGAAATGTTAGGACCATGGGTTCCCAAAAAAAAGAGTGGAAGCAAGTTTTTTTTTTTTTTTTTTTAATGCAGATTAATCATGGATTTATGGGTCTGTGTATTATCCATTTTTTACAAGGCCAGAGACTTTGGAAATTACAGGTAAATATGTGAAAAAATTGATCTGCTTTTCACAGATGTGCAAAATGTTTCAACTACAAACAGCACACCATCATTTGTAGAATATAGAATATACAGCGCCGGGGATAGGTGAGTATGTTTTTTTAGCCTCCAGGGAAGAAACAATATTTCCTGGACAACCACTTTAAGGAGGAGCAGCAATCTTGAAGGTGGAGAGAAGAGAGCACAGTACAAAAACAAATTTTATGGATGCACAGCATATAAAGGAGGTCCACACACATAAAGCAGAAAAGGCAGAGCATAGCCATAAAGAAGGACCAGAGCACATCAAGGAGACAAGATAGGGAATAGCCCATGAAGGAGGAACAAAGCACATTAAGGGGACAAGGTAGAGCATAGCAATAAAGGAGTACCAGAGCCCATGAAGGTGACAAGGTACAGCAAAGCCAATAAAGGAGGACCAGGGCACATGAAGGAGATAACGTAGAGCATGGCCATGATGGAGGACCAGAGCACATGAAAGAGACAAGGTAGAGCATAGCCCATAAAGGAGGACCAGAGCACATGAAGGAGACAAGGTAGAGCAAAGCCATAAAGGAGAACCAGAGCCCATGAAGGTGACAAGGTAGAGCAAAGCCAATAAAGGAGGACCAGGGCACATGAAGGAGATAAGTTAGAGCGTAGCCCATGAAGGAGGAGCAGAGGACATGAAGGAGAGAAGGTGGAACATAGTGCATAAAGGAGGACCGGAGCCATGAAGGAGATAAGGTAGAGCATAGCCCATAAAGGAGGGCTAGAACACATGAAGGAGAGAAGGTAGAGCATAGCCCATAAAGGAGGACTGGAAAACATAAAGGAGACAAGGTAGAACATAGCCCATAAAGGAGGATTAGAACACATGAAGGAGAGAAGGTAGAGCATAGCCCATAAAGGAGGGCTAGAACACATGAAATAGAGAAGGTAGAGCATAGCCCATAAAGGAGGGATAGATCACATGAAGGAGAGAAAGTAGTGCATAGCCCATAAAGGAGGGCTAGAACACATGAAGGAGAGAAGGTAGAGCATAGCCCATAAAGGAGGGCTAGAACACATGAAGTAGACCAGGTACAGCATAGCCTATAAAGAAGGACCAAAGCACATGAAGGAGAGAAGGTAGTGCATAGCCCATAGAGGAGGAGCAGAGCACAGCACATAACTAAGGACCAGAGCACATGAAGGAGAAAATGTAGAACATAGCACATGAAGGGAGATAAGAACATGCAACATAAAGCAGAAGAAAGAGCAGAGCGGCCACTGTTGGTAACAATGACACAGGCAGCCCCTTCCCATCTTCACAATCTTCATAAACTTACCCACATGGAGGAATGTTTAAGGCTGGTGGCTGCTTGGCATGCTGACTTGCTGTAGTTTGACAGCATTGTCTCTAACTCTTCTGTTTCCTGCCACACATGTTGAGTTGTTTTCTGTGTGAATGACTTCTCCTTACATTACCAGGATCAGTTGTGAGTCACAGTTTTCTATTAGCTGCTGCTTCTTACTGAGTCTGCATTTTGCTGAGTCTTGTGCTAACATCCCAGTACTAGTGGTCTTATACTCATTTAGGAAGTATGTGACTTGAGTGATACAGAAGGGGGATGGGCATCATACCAGAGTGAAGACAGCTGTGTCCATACAGCCATACTGAAAAGTCTCTTCCATATATCCCGAATAAGGTTGTTTTCCAGTTTATATTTTGCAGTTGTATTATTTAATGGTACCAATATTTTGTTCCATATAATGTACTGTATTTAGTAACTTGGATGGCCTCCAAGGGGTTTTCTGGCCCCAAATGGAGTTTTCATACTGATGAAGTATCCACAGGATTGGGGATCTGACTCCCGGACACTGCACAGATCAGCTGTCCAGCAGTCTCTAAGTCTTTGGAAGCTGCTGCAGTGGACAGGGAGCCGTGCAGACTGCTCCTATTTAAGTAACTATTACCTGAATAGGAGCAGACTGTGTGGGCTCCCTGTCCACTACAGCAGCTTCCAGCGCCTGGAGGATTCAGGAACAAGCTGATTTGTGTGGAGTCCAGGTATTAGAACCCCCACAGATGACATACTAATGACCTATCCTGTGAATAGGTCATCAGTATGTAAACTCACTTTGGGGTTTAACATCCATTTAAGGTCTCCAATGGGGGATTGAATATCAGTGTGGTGAATGAGGCATGAAACATCCTCCATCACTTAGGTGTAACAAACTGTGCAAACTCCCTTATGTCAGAAGAGATATGAATTGCCTGCCTCAGGGAGAACTGCAACATTGTACCCAGAAATGTGCCAAAATGTTGTCAATAAATAAATTTTGGCTCAGCCAAATGTTTCAAACAGCATCAGATACTATGAAAAACCTGGTGCAGTTTAAACAGGACCTTTCACCACCTCCACCAACTTGAGCTCTTCCCATCTTATAATAGAGACATTATCGAATTCTCTTTCTCACCATTCCTGAGCAATCAGTTTAGTTGGTTTTGGTACATTTTATGCTAAGTACAATTTCTTTTTTTTTTTTTCTTTTTTTTTTTTAGAGTTAGAAGGGACCTCAAGGGCCATCAAGTCCAACCCCCTGCAAAAGCAGGTTTTCCTAAATCATCCCAGCTATATGTTTATCCAGTTTCCACTTGAAGATTTCCATTGATGAAGAACTCACCACCTCCCGTGGCAGCCTATTCCACTCCCTCACTACCCTCACTGTCAGAAAGTTTTTCCTAATGTCTAATCTATATCTCCTTCCCTTTAGTTTCATCCCATTACTTCTTGTACTTCCTTCCGCTAATGAGAATAGGGTAGATCCCTCTGCACTGTGACTACCTTTCAGATATTTGAAGACCGCTATTAAGTCTCCCCTTAGCCTTCTCTTCTGCAAACTAAACAATCCCAGTTCTTTTAGCCGTTCCTCATAGGACATGGTTTGCAGACCTTCCACCATTTTGGTTGCTCTTCTCTGGACTTGTTCCAATATATCGATGTCTTTCTTGAATTGAGGCGCCCAGATCTGTACACAGTATTCCAGGTGGGGTCTGACCAGGGCAGAGTACAGCGGAATAATTACCTCTCTTGATCTAGATTCAATGCTTGTCTTGATACATCCCAAAATTTTGTTAGCCTTTTTTGCAACTGCACCGCACTGTTGGCTCATGTTAAATTTGTGATCTACTATTATGCCCAAGTCCTTTTCCCCTGTTTGCTATCACTTAGTTCTATTCCTCCCATACTATATATACTTTTTACATTTCTGTTACCCAGATGTAGGACTTTGCATTTGTCCCTGTTAAATACCATTCTATTCGCCTCAGCCCATTGTTCCAGTGTGTCTAAATCCTTTTGAATACACTCTCTCTCCTCTCTAGTGTTGGCTATTCCTCCTATCTTCGTATCATCTGCAAATTTTATGAGTTCCCCAATAATCCCATCATCCAGATCATTTATAAAGATATTAAAAAGTACTGGGCCCAGGACAGAGCCCTGCGGCACCCCTGCTTTTTACTTTCTTCAAGTGTTTCTAATATCAAGTGTTTGGTGTCAGATAGGTGCAGGCAAGGGGACATGACTCAGATCCAATCAGAGGTGGCCAGTGTCAGAGCTCAGAATCACACCCCTTTGCCCTTTTCTGACAATGATCACTTCTCATTAGAGAGTCTAGTTAGCATATCAGGTACCAAAACTAACTACACAGATTGCTCAGGAACGGTGGCAGCTAGAGAGAAAATTTCAACCGCGTGGGAATCAACTTCTTTAAGACTGTCTAAATTTGCACTTTAAATACAGTAGAAGGGTCAGATATACTAATAGACAATGCAAAGTTAGACTACAGAGTTTTAAACTGAACCGGAGATATCAAACCTGTTCCATTTCAGGTAAGCCTTTGTCTAACCTACCAGTCCATGGTCATGTGACGGACACACAGTTGCACAATTTGTTACAGTCACAGCACGGTAATCAGACATCTCCCTGTAATGAGCTGTGCACCTGTGTGCCCATCACATGACCATGGACTGCACAGAGTGAATGACAGCAAGCAGAGAGCTAGAAAACTGTAAAGAATTGATACATAAAGTATATTGGGAAAATATAGAACTTTTCATTATACAAACAATAAAATATGTCTCTCAATATTAGTCTGAAACTGGACAACCCCTTTAATTTTGAAATATTAATGTTAAAATATTTACTGGGTATTGCTGGGCAATCTGTTCTCTGGTTGCATAAGACTTCATACGTACAGTTTTTCTGTTGCTAATAGCTCCATTATGTTTGCAGCACATTTTGCATTTCTGATGCAAGGGATGTGTACAAGAGCAATCTGTCCTCCCATTCATTATTACTACTACTGGTTTCTTCACATGCAATTCTGTAAGAAATAATTGTAAAGTTGCAGACTCCTCTCTGAGCACTGTATAGACAGGGAGCACAGAGCAGTAAAGCTGTTCGCAAACATGAAAAGGCTGTGAAGAGAGATCTTCCCCTCCCCCTCTCACTTCCTGTGTTCCCTTTTGATGGTTTCTAAAGAGGGACCTTCCATAGTAAGATGGAGTGCACAGCAAATTAGGAAGGGGTGAAACACCTAGTGGCAGGCAACTTTAGAGAAGTTTTCAGGCAGAAAACAGCAACATTTTTAACCAAAGTACATTAGATTTTAGTCCAGAATCACAAACTCTATTAAATGAGACCAAGTTGCCGGAAAAGTTAGTGACTATTTAAGCCACACAATGCAGCTAAGCCAGTCAGCAATTATACAGTAGCTTCCTGATCCCCAGGAATGAAACAGAGGATCAGAGTTGCAGGTCACCATTAGCTCTGTTTCTATAATATGGGTTGGTATACCGATTGTTCTGTAACAGTCCCTTATATTTTTGGTTACATTTGTATTCCATTTGGTATTTATTGAACACAAGCACAGTAGTTGTGAACTCCTCCCACTGTTCTTGATGGTTTTAATATTGCATAATTTCCGTGTATTGTCTTTTTAAGCTAACTAGAGAAAATCTTTAAAATGCTACAAGATTTTAAATTACTTATATTTGCAAAAATGTCTAATTCTATAAAAATTTAAATATTGTTACGTTCATAGGAAAACCTCTTTAACACTTGCTTGCAGTTAACCTTGAAAACATATCAAAATATAAAACGGACCATATGTTATAATACACAGTAAAACGCCTGTAGATTTTTCACAACTAAATGACTTAAAACTCAAAGAGAACAGATCAATGGAGCATGTGGAATTCAGCATCATTTATTACGCTGTTGCGTGTAGTTTTAGTTTTTCTAAAGGTTACGCCAAGTTTATGACTTATACCTTACCCTAGACATAAAGGATAAATTGTAGATCAGTGGAGGTCTGACAGATGGGAGCCCCCAATCATCTGGAACAGAGATCCTTTGTACCCTCACCTGTATGGGGCAGTGGTCGCACAGGCGTGCTGCCTCTTCATTCAGCTGCTTGGGAGAAAGCTAAGTGCTTTACTTGGTTTTTCTATGGCAGTCCCATAGAGATGAATGGAGTAGCAGCGCAGCTATGTGACCTTTGCTCCGTTCACTCCTGTTCTCATGATCAGTTGGAGTCTCAGCAATCAAACTCCCACCAATCTATAACCGATCCATAGGATAGGGGGTAAGTTGTAAACTTGACCCAACTCCTTTAAGCTCTCTAATCTTCCACTCCATAGGAAATACTCTACTTACCACCATGAAGTTCACTTGAACCTTTCCGCAGATATCAGTGAGAAACACGTTACCAGTGGGAACTGGGCTCTAGAAGATGTAGACTTGGATATACTATTGTACCTGTGTACAAAAAAAGAGTGTTTCTTGATTTCATCAGGATTACAAAAGACTATTGGTGGAGGAACTCACTCAACCGGTTTTAGATCCTGAATTGTATAAATGGAGAATTGTAATATTATGGAAACTTTACATTGAAACAATTTAACTCTTCAATAACCTCAGTATCCTCAGTTTGGTTGACTTGATCCATGGGGAAATTCAGGTGTCTTGTTTGTGATACAGATACTAATATGTGATGGAATCACATTGTGTGAATGACGTGGTCAAAGGGATATGACAATGCCTGCCAACTCAACTCAGGGTGCTCAAAGACAATCTCAGTATTTCGCTTAATGTTTGGTTCACCTGAACTTTGCACTCAATATAAATGAAGGAATCTATACTAGGGACATAACAGACATAGCTTCTTATCTATCCATATCATACTGATGTGACCGGTATAAGAATGCAGTATTTTTTATAATATTCTTTCTGTAGATTCTAGAGGAGGTGCAGTATAGAAACATATACAGTAGGGCACAGATGTAATAATAGAGAATTTACAGCAATAAAGAATTTATATATCCTTCCCAATTTTCCTCCTATATACCATAATACTTGTTAACTAAATTCTTTCACACAAGGTAATCTATTATTGGTGTACCCACATAGCAAAGTACAGTGGTTGTGCAGTCATTTTTTTACATAAAATGGTTTAACTGGTGAGGTTAAGTAGAGTACAAATACTGTTTTTACTGTGGCATAGATATAATAATGAGTGGGGTTTTTTTTTTTTTCTTTGCTATGGTTTAAAGAATTCATGTGGGACCGTACTATTGAGTGTTTATTGCATTTGCATATTCAATTTACAGAATCTTCGATGTTAGGTAATAAAGATTATTTTGTGGAGAATAATCTGTAATGCCTGTATTATTGTATTATTCTATATGCATGTGTATATATGAGTATAATTTTTTTCTCTTCTCTTTTCCCAAATAGTATGTAGGTTTATGGCAGCTGTTTTTTTTTTCATTTTTTCTTTATCTGCAGAAGGAGGCTGTGGAGGATGACTCAGCTATTGCATCTTCCATTTTGTATCCCATGGCCATGTGGGACCATGCCTGTAGCCATTTTATATTCATACATTTGTTTAGAGAGCTCACCCCCCATCAGATGCCTTAATGGGGTGAGGCTCCTGTCTATTTGTTGTCCAACTGTCAAAAACTCTTTTTACAGCTTTGTCATCAATCATGTTATGATAGTTGTACTAGTTCAACCTGTCCTGTCTACACACTGTATTTGAGACTAGTTCAACCTGTTTTGTCTACACACTGTATGTGAGACTAGTTCAACCTGTCTTGTCTATACACTGTATTTAAGACCAACTTTTTCCTCCATTAAAGCAGAACCCACTATGTACACAACAGCTGTGTATGGGTGTGTTTCTCTGTGCTAGCTCATACATCAACTCTATGAATTTGGACTTCAATACGGTGATACTTAGAGCTGATTGCGCTCACAAGACCAATAGCCCACAAGTTTTCTTTATTCCTTTTTATTGTTTTTTTTTCCTGGAGATAACCCTTTTTTCCCTCCTTTACTTTTTTTGTTGTTTTTTTCCCTTCAGTCAGATGTCCCTATTGGTTGGGTCACTTAATGTAGAGTCTTCATAGTCCTGAGAAAAGGTCTATAGTAATGATCCTGTTGAAAAATAGGGGAATTCATGTGGCATTTTTTCAAGAGATTCACTTAAGTAAAAAACAAAACAAAAAAAAAACAGTTTAAGTTATCAAGCCATTAATTTCCAATTGCCTATCATAATTTTAGTCAGGAACCAAAATCTAGAGGTGTAATGCTGGCATTCTGTGCTCGCTGGTATACCATCTCTACCAACATACTCAAATTCTGAATTACCTCTAGTTCACACTGTGCGGTTCCTGACTTTCCATGCTGTTCTGTATTTGCACCTTCTGTTGCTGCTGGTCCAGCCCATAGGGTGGGTGTGCCATCTTGCCTGAGTTTCGCCTATGCTAATAGCCTGTTAATAGCATTTAGTGATATGCTTTACAGCATAGTCATGGCCATAGGTGGCAATAGTCTAAAGACGACTCAATGAGGTCTATTGGAGAGTTTTGTAGACATGTTCTGTGGAGGGTGTGTATTTGTGACACAGGTGTACATGGTACTTCAGAGGGTCCCTGTTTAAGATTTTGCATTGGCTATATTTACAGTCCATGCTGCCCTAGGATTGATCTTGCCCCATTACAGGGCTTTCCCCGGACTTTTTAATTAATGCCTATCCTCAGGATAGCTCATCCATTGAAGATCCGGGGGAATCGGACACGTGGGACCCTTGTGGTTTAGATGGTTGAGTCCTGGGCTCCACGTTGTGAAACGGCAAAATGGCACATTGCGAAACAGCACAAAATGCTGTGTTTTACATTACCTGCAAAGTCAATGGGATTAGCACATTGCAGAAAAAAATCCACTTACGTTTTTGTAAATCGCAGCATGTCAATTATACCTACGGAAATGCTGGTGTTTTCCATATAGGTATAATAGAAGCAGAAAGTCCGCAGAGGAAAACTCTGCAGACTTTCTGTGAAAAATAATGCGGAAAAAAAGGCACTGCGTTTCTGCCGCTGTCTTTTCCGCAGCGGTTTTTTTTTTTTTTTTTTTTGCGGCAACTTGCTGCGTGGGGCCTTAGCCTGAAGTGGCAGTGGCACTCCCTTCACAAGCCATGTGATGCCACGTTCATCAGTCACATGGCTGGATTGCAGCTCAGTCCCATTCAAGTGCACACATGTATGGCGTTGTGCTTACTGATTACTGAAGAGGCCACGCAGCTCACCCCAATGCTGCAGTCTCTTCAAACAGCTCATTGGCCAGGTGCCCAGATGTTGGAGCCATGCTGATCTTTAATTGATGACCTATCTAAGGGCACGTATGCCATGGATATGCCACTAACATATCAGACAAATGGAAAACAGATTCCAATTGTTCCTAGGTGACATGCCATTTGCGTGACATAACACACAAATCAACATGTCACATAGGTATCAATTGCGGGTGTAGCTATAAAGGGTGCAACTGTAGCAGTCACTAGCGGGCCCTGGACCTTGAGGGGGCACAAAGGTCCCTCTGCCACATAAAATATACCACTATTCCCAATGGCTCAGGATAGGTAGGGGTCCATTACAGATTTTGCATTGGGGTTCAGGAGCTATAAGTTATGCATCTGGTATCATCTATACATACATCACATTTTGCTTACATACCAGTTATATATAAAACACATGCTATACACAAACTGATAATACATAGACATAAATTGTCTTTCAGAAGAACAAAAAACATATTTAGTAAAAAAAAATATTTATTTTTTAATGCATTTCAAGACTCTTCAGTACTGGTTGCTCAGCTCTTTGCTATGAGCGCCCCCAATGTTGTTAATCATTCTAAATAGCAGCATTACTAGGCTAGACTTTACTGAAATCTATCGACATGTTCCATGTACAGCTCACGCTAGGTTCACACTGGCATCACTTATCCCTGTTATACCCGAACAGACAGGTGTACCACTAAAACAGCGGTAAAACACGGAGTCCGATAGACCTCATTGGCTATAATGGGGTCCGTCAAGTGTCTGCTGTTTTTAAACTGAAACTGGTGAAGGAAAAAGTCATTTGTGCAGGACTTTTTCCTCCGCCGATTTTTTTCCAACAATGCAACAGAGTTTCCAAGACTCCATTGCAGATGTGAACATTGCCTTAATAGGGTGGCTCTTGGGCTGCTGTGCATGCCTGGGAACTGTATTACTATTGCCGAAAAAAATGGTTCACAAGTGCAAGTACAGCCACCGCTACAGGAAGAAATGCGATAGGTGGGTGCAATGTGGGGGAGGTGTTTTGTAATGGGTTATATAAATGGAAGTCAGGTAGGGAGCCATTTATGGCTAGAAAGAGTTATTCTATCTGCTTTTATTAAAAGTTGTGTTTTACAAGTTCTGTGAACTGCTGAACACATGTAAAGGTGTTATCCATCCGCAAATGGAGGTTGCCATAACAGCTGATCTGTGTGGGGTCTTCGTGTAGGACCCCTACAAATCACAGACTGTGTAGGACCCCTACAAATCACAGATAGGATATGTCTGTGATAGGTCTGTGATAGGTCACTGTGGATAGGTCATCAGTATGAAAAATCCACGTGGGGCCAGAAAACCCCTTTAGTAATGGCTATGATTATTCACTTTCCAAGAAGGTGGTCACGGAGATAAGGTTTTGCCTTTGCAACATCGCTCACTAACCCGTCACTCACTACCTCCCACTCCAACCCATGGGAGATCCCACCATTCTGATCCTAAACCTGAAGGTATGAGAACCAGTCAAGTAGAGCTGTTTATTGCTGTTATGGATAAGCTGGTGGATCAATTTGTTAAAGCTCAACATGACGGAGTATACCGGCGATTAAGAATCTTTTCAGGCATTAAGCCTACTCTGGCGAAGAGGGGTATGACGTGTGGAGGGACATTGCTCTGCAGTATCTGGAGGAATGGCAGTGTCCTGAGTCAACAAAGCGGCAGAGGATAGTTAAAAGCTTGTGGGGCCCCGCAATGGAAGTCATTCAGTCTGCCCAACACAGCAAACCCAAAGCAACAGCCAGAGATTTTATGACTGCTCTAGAAGATGCCTTTGGTTCTCCGGAAGATTCTACTGATCTCTACAAGTTAAGAACCACCTACCAGAAGTCGGGGGAGAAATTGTCTGA
Source organism: Leptodactylus fallax (assembly GCA_947044405.1). Lineage (NCBI taxonomy): Eukaryota > Metazoa > Chordata > Amphibia > Anura > Leptodactylidae > Leptodactylus > Leptodactylus fallax. The sequence goes on along the minus strand of CAMRHE010000138.1, from coordinate 1,422,667 downwards.
ATACATGTACCGCTTGGACAAACTTGTTCATAAAATCCTTACAAAAGGAGGGATATCCCTTGAAGATGTGGACCAGTGCCGAGCAAATCAGTTGATCAGGGGAGCTCTCACTTAGGATCCCATAGCACAGATGTTTAGATGTCGTGAACCAGAGAAATTGGCTATCCCATTCACTTAGCTAATCAGAGAAGTGTGTCAAGAGGAGTCTGTAGTAGAAGCACAAGAAAAGAAGGTTGCCAGAGTAAAGACTGTGGCTTCTACTCCTGATGCTCAAAACAGCAAATGTGATCTCCTGAAACTTATTGAGAAGCAGGGGGATCAAATTCCTCAAATTTTAGCTATACAAACCAAGTAGTCCAATCCACCTTCGAGAGACCGTAAAACCAAGTGGGGAAAAACCTTTGAAGGTTGTTTCATGTGTGGCAGTACAAACCACATGGATGTGCAAAGAGGTGGAACCATGAACCTTCCACTTCCTCATCCACTTGTGAAGGTCAGGCATCGGGAAATGGGAAGGGGGGGGGTCAGTAAAATCCTGCGCTGATCCCCTTAGGAAGACAACTGTCTATGCGGTGGAACTATGCGGTGGAACCAAGAGCAGAAGTCAGACCACATCAACGTCCACTCATTCCTGCCTATATAAATGGAAAAACTTGCACTGTACTCCTTGACAGTGGGTCCCAGGTGTCCATCATTTTCGAAAGTCGGTATCGGAGAAACCTTTCGGATGTGCCCATCCAACCATTGTCTGGGCTAGTCGCCTGGGGATTAAGTGACCACAGCTACCCATATCTAGATATGTAATGCTTTCTTTACAGTTTCTGAAGACTGTAGCTGGAGTAGAAGGCGTCATTCCCATGGTGGCAATTGTGTGCCCTGACCCTGAAGAGAACTCCCGAGAGTCGGCACTCATAATAGGGACTAATGCCAACATCTTTGATACTTTGGCAAGAAGGTGCAAATAATCAGGGGGAGAGAATTACCCCACAGAATTGACATTCCATCCCACTTGCCTGGAAGCCTATATGAGGAAGGAGAAAGAAAGAGAAGCACATCGAGACCTTGGGCCTGAGAGTTTCAAGCCAGGATTTGAGGGCAGTGATGCTACAACAGAAGAAAAGTCCTATGTGATTGCTGGGATGATGGAGTGATCCGATGCCTTCTCGCTGGGGGAATGGTGCTTGGGTTTGGCCCATGGAGTGGAACATCACATTCAGCTAACTGATGAGAGACCCTTCCAAGAGAGGTCCCGGAGACTGACTCTAGTGGATGTTAAGGATGTCCAACATCATCTGAGAGGCCTCTTAAATACTGGTGTTGTCATTGAATCAGAGAGCCCATATGCATCCCCCATTGTAGTGGCTAGAAAGAAGAATGGCGATGTCAGAATGTGCATTGACTACCGCACTCTTAACAAATGAACTGTGCCAGATCAATATATCATTCCTAGAGTGGATGAAGCATTGGATTGTTTACATGGGAGTCAGTGGTTCTCTGTGTTAGATTTAAGTAGCGGATACTATCAAATTCCTATGAGTAAAGAGGACGCAGGGAAAACTGCTTTTATCTCCCCACTAGGTTTTTTCCAATTCAATAGGATGCCTCAAGGTGTGACTGGGGCCTCTGCCACCTTCCAATGATGCATAGATCGAGTAGTGGGAGATGTGAATTTTCAAGAAGTGCTAGTGTATTTAGATGAAATGCAAATAAAAAAGACATAGAACCACACAATAGGAGAAAAGGGAGGAATAACCAGCCCTAAACAACACTGTTGTCTCCTAATAAGTCATGAATAACCCTATAACTAGCGAGCCTTTACACCTGATACAATAAGCAAACAAAAAAATATAGAAGGAGATGAGGCACTCAACATCAATAAATACCCAAAAGGTCTTTAAAAATTACAGGGACATATTTATTAGAAAACGTATAAAAAACATATATAGAAATACATTGATGAAAACTAACAATACATAATAACCAAAAAGGTGTCAGGGGGATAACATGGAAACCAACATGTAGAAAATGAGGTAAGTATGATGCAAGATTAAATGCACCAAATCAGATATAGGTAGCTCCAGTAATCAGGGCAAACATATATTCTTATTTGTCCACAATAGGGAAAAAGAACACAAAGTTCTTAAATAGTATATATTCTTATATGTCCACAATAGGGAGATAGCAGTGCTCCCTGCAATAACCATATATGTTAACCCACTGGTATATATAAAAGCATAGTGCAAGAAAACAGTCACATAATAGTGTTAGGTAATGGAACACATACCCATCTGGAGTGTAGTTACAATGTGGTCTCCTCCCGCTGACACCACCCAGAAGAAGGCGGAGCGCCAAACGTGCGTTGGGTGGTGTCAGCAGGAGGAGACTACATTGTAACTACACTCCAGATGGGTCCACTGCCACTCCGATTCAGATTCTGACAGTAGTTGGTGTCGTGATACAGGAGGAAGAAATCCAAGGGTGGCCTCAGAGCCAAGTGGGGTCTGGACCCATGTCGAGTCATAAAGAGCCAGTAGCATCACTCAAAACTGGATCTTCCCAGCTTCAGTCTGAACAAGACCTTTCTGCTGTTCTGGAAGAGGCAGCACCAGAAGAACCAGAGCAGGAACTGGAAACAGATACGCTCCAGATACCAATACCACCAGGGGGAGAAGAAGGGAACCCTACTGCTAGCACTCGGCCTAAACGAGAGGTTAGACCTCCAGTGACCCTTACCTTTGACCAGTTAGGGCATCCAACTGAGGCACCTAGGATAGTTCAACCATACACTGTGTGGCAATATCTTGACCCTTCTATATCATGGTATGACTGGGACAAGAATGTGTGGGTGAATTCAATTACAGGATGTTTTAACCACTAATTACTTTGTTGGTGGTGGTCTGTCTAGAGACCCAGGTGGGTTCTCACCAAACCCCGAGGGGAGAATGTAGCCCCCACTGTTAACCTGCCAGACTATAGAAGGCTTACCAGGGGGGTTGAAAATCTTGGGTACAGAAATTATTACAGCAATCCATATGTGACTGAAATCCTGCCATAAACAGTCTATAAGGAAAAATAACTTTATTTGCAAGATATCCACTTGGAATAAACTAGCAGGGGGACTGAACTACATGTCACATCAGCCCTATGAAGCAGAGGAAGGAAGTAGGAGGAGCTGGGCAGGAGGCGGAAGGAAGAGGAGACTGCAATGGCAGAGCTATGAGGAGGAGTGGGGTGTAAAGAAGGGGAATCCTCTATCTGATCTTGGAGCAGATTCTGAGAGACAGTTTCATCTTATCTGAGGGAGAAAGAGGGGAAAAGAGAGACTCCTCCATTTCATTTGAAGAAGAGAGAGAGAGGAACAAGAGTTAGTCAGGCTCCAACAGTTTCATCTGAGGTACTGTGAGAAAGCACAGTCACCATTTTACCTAAGGTACACCCAGAGATAGAGCCTCCTCCATTTTGTTTCTTTGAGACACTTGCTATTAAGCCACAAAGATCTCCCCTCACGGGTGAAAAGACTGACCTGCTCTGACCAGAGCTGATATGACAGTGAGCTAAGCACTAAGAGGAGAAGTTACTTGCTGGACATCTGAATTATTCCATATGTGTGGATAACTTCCAGAGCAAAGCTTTGCTATCACAGTTTTTCATTAACATATCACATTAAGGAGGACATTGCAACTGGTTAACCCTGTTATGGCTGAAGACCTGCTCCCAATAGGACATTTTTTCCCTCTCTCCTGAACTTCTTTAGGTTTTCTGAAAAAATCCCTCCTGGCCAGTGATGGGTGCTTGTGAAAAGTGTTAATTTGTTTATCTTGTACTGCCATTCTGAGAGTTAGCAAAGGTCATAGTGTGAATGGGCGCCTGTGTGTAAGTTGAAGCATCTAAACTCTGAATTTGACAAATTGTTTCTTGCATACCTAATCTCCTATAGATTAACATTGCCCTAATAGAGTCTAAACAAATACAAGTGCTAAACCCATAACAAGGCCATTTACTGACTGCTTACTGTTTGCCAAGCTGAAAGTCATTTATCATAGGGCCTTGTTGTCTAGCAGGGTAATATTGTCAGACAATTAATACTGTGTACGCCATAAATGCTGCATGCTGTTGAACATTGTTCATTGCAGTATTACATGCATTGCATCTGTGGTTCAATTTATTAATACACATCTTAAGAAAAGGTTAAATCTTCTAGGTGTGGTTTGTTTTGACTTACTACGGTCATTCATAAAAATGAATCTATAGGTAGGCTATAGGGGTTCTCTCGAATCGACCCCTGGTGGAGGAGTCTAGCCACCACCGTGTTCACAAGTCTGGTGAAGATTCGGGTGGAGGCAGGGGCGTAAATACCGGGGTAGCAGTGGTAGTGGCTGCCACAGGCCCGGGACATTATGGGGGGTCCACTATGGGGCATAATACTGTGTGCAGGGGCCACTATGGGGCATAATACTGCTTGCAGGGTCACTATGCTGCATAATACTATGTGCAGGGGCCACTATGGGGCATAATACTATGTGCAGAGGCCACTATGGGGCATAATAGTGTGTGCAGGGACCACTATGGTGCATAATAGTGTGTGCAGGAATGCGGTTTGTGCGGGGGGGGGTGTTGGGGGTGGCGGTTCAGGGGGGAGCCATGTCAAATGTTTGCCTTGGGGCCCAGCCATTCCTAGTTACGCCACAGGGTGGAGGCGTGATCAAGCTGGTGAAGAGGTCAGAGTTATAACCATTTCTGTAATCCTTAACCCCCCCTTCCTTGTGGACTCCCTCAGAGGGGGTTTTACTAGTGCATATTTCTGTTCTGCTCCACCCACATTTGCAGAAAGCGACAAAAGGGGAATGTGTCACACAAATGGCGCAAGACAGGTCCTTGCACCTATGTGTGCCACATTATCACCCTTCTACGCCTCTAAACTAGTGTAGATGGGATAAAACATTAACTCCAGTGTCCTAGATTTTCAAAAAACATCAGACACTTGGAAAAATCTTGTGTAGTTTACAACTAGTGTAGTTTGCACTGTGTAAAACATAGTATTGGTTTATCTGATCCCAGGGCCGGCATTGGGGGGGGGGGGGGCAAACTGGGCAATTGCCCAGGGCCCCGACCCCAAAGGGGCCCCGGGATCCAGAGCCTGATGATTCCAGATCCCGGAGTCAGGACCGGCCATATCGCTAACAGAAAGGGACCCAGCGTCAAGTGTCACAGGGCCCCTTTCTGAGGTGAGTAAAAATAACAAACATTTTTACTCACCTGTCCTTGCGTCCGATGTCATCTTTTGGCGTTCTGGACATCACCGGTGAGGCCTTCGATAATTATACTGAAGAGACCCCAGAGTATAATATAATACTATACTAAGGGAATCTGTAGGGCCATTGTGGCGCATTATACTGTGTGGGGCCACTGTGAAGAATTTAACTGGGGGGGCCCTCTGGATAGCATATTATTATGGGGCCTCTGTGGAGCATTATAGTGTGGGGCGGGGCTCTGGAGAACATGTTATATTCTCTGGGGCCACTTTGGAGCATTATATTGGGGGGCCCTCTGGAGAGCATATTATACTGTGTGGGGCCAACGTGGAGCATTATACTGTGGGGGGGCCCTCTGGAGAGCATATTATACTGTTTTGGGACACTGTGGAGCATTATACTTGGGGAACCTCTCTATGCACTATATTATACTGTATGGAGGCCATTCTGGAGCATGTTTGTGGCCACTGTGGAGCATTATTCTGGGGGGGTCATCTGCAGAGCATATTATATTGCGTGGCACCACTGGGGCATTATTTGGGGGGGAACTAAGGAGCATTATACTAGGGTGCCCTCTGGTGAGTATATTATACTGTGCAGGGCCTACTGTGAAGCATTATACTGGGGGACACTCTGGGGAGCATAATATATTGCGTGGGGCCACTGTGGAGCATTGTACTAGCGGGGGCCCTCTGGGAAGCATATTATACTATGGGCCACTGTGGAGCTTTATACTGGGGGGGGGAAGGGGCAGTGTGGGGAGCCTGTTATACTGTGTGGGGCCACTGTGGAGTTTATTATATTGTGTGGGGCTTCTCGGGAGCATATTATACTCTGAACAACAAGGCTATGGAACTCTCTGCCCCAGGAAGTGGTGATGGTGGATTCATTGAACAAGTTCAAAGAGGGCCTGGATGCCTTTCTCGAACAGAACAACATTATGGGTTATGGGTTTTAGATTTTAAGGGCACGTTGATCCAGGGTTTTATACTGATTGCCAGATTGGACTCGGGAAGGAATTTTTTCCCATGAAATGGGGCAATTGGCATAAGCCTCATGGAGTTTTTTGCCTTCCTCTGAATCAACACTGTAGGGGACTGTAGGGTTATAGGTTGGACTTGATGGGCTGATGTCTTCATTCAACCTCATCTACTATGTAACTATGTAATTGCAGAGCATTATACTGGGGGGGACTGTGGGGAGCATATTATACTGTGGGGGACCACTGTGGAACATTATACTGGGGGAACACTTCTGGGCAGTATATTATACTGTGTGTAGGCCATTCTGGAGCATGTTATACTGTGGAGCATTATACTGGGGGGGCACTGTGGGATGCATATTATACTGTATGGAGCATATTATATTGTGTGGGGCTGCTGGGGAGCATATTGTACTGTCTGGGGCCACTAAGAGGTAGTATACTGTGTGGAGCCTTATATACCATGTGGGGCCACTATTGGGGGCTCAGGGGAGCATTTTATACTGTTATATACCATGTGGAGCATTATACTGTGGGGGGTGCTCAAAATTCCTGCTGGCAGCCCTGTGTGCTATGTCTGTATCACAGCTCCCTCACTATAATCTTGCACATACATGTAGTGCTCCATGGCCATGTCATTCCCCATACAGTACTGTGCATGAGCTGGCCATGGAGTTATTGGGACCTGCACAGTACTATAGGGGCTGACTATACTGGGAACATACTCAGTAACACCAGATAGTCAGCACATATGTAAGACTTCAGTGAAGGAGCCGTGGTGTAGGTTATTAGCAGGAAGCTGTTGGGTGGTGCCCCAGAACAAGATCCTCTGGTGGGCCTAAGGCCCTTCAGTCCGACACTGTATAACAGAGAACTATTATATATAAGGGTGGGTTACTATATATAATTGGGAAACTTAAATATGAGGGGGCTATTATAAGGGGGAATTATTATTTATAAAATGGGCTATTATTTATAAGGGGGAACTGTTATATATAAGGCATCCATTATAAGGGGGGAGCTATTATTTATAAGAGGGGAACTATTTATAAGGGGGGTATAATTGTTAAGTTGGCTTATTTATAAAGGGGGCTATTAGTGATAATGGGGACTATTATTTATAAGGGTAACTATTATTTATGAGGGGGCTATTATTAATAAGGGAGCAGTATTATTTTTACGGGGTGACTTACTGATAAGAGGGAATATTACTGATACAGGGCACTATTTATCATTTATAAGGGCGCTATTACTGATAAAGGTGTAATATTATTTATAAGCAGGGACTGTTATTTATAAGGAGGCGCTATAATAACTGATAACTGGGTGCAAAAATCTATTAGGTGGTACAAAGGTGCTCATTTGAATTGTGTATAGTAAAATGGGACTTGTTATTACTTTTTTGTTGGCAGAAAGGAGGCGTTATTATAGGGGCTGCCACTGCAACATTTCGGGCCCCACTTTTAATTTTAACCAGGGCCCCACTTTGTCTAAAACCGGCCCTGTCTGATCCTGTATCCCAAGTTAAAATTTGCAATGATTAGGCTCTAGTGCCATCTTGTGTGTATCTGTAACCATTACAGGTCTGCGCCTTCTATTGTGCTTGGTAGTGGGCTATCTGGTACTAGAGAAGCACGCTGGCCAAAACATGGGAATATCTTGTTGTCCTAGATCAAATATACAGTAAGTGTATTACTTATTGAACATTCTGTGTATAACTTTAGAAGCATGCTTTTTGCCAACATCATGAGATGTCCGAATATACATGAGATGAAACATATCAGGGATGAGATAGAGGCATGATAGAGCACTGTATACTACCCTTGTAAGGGCAGCAGTCATTTATTGGGAAAGGGGAGTAGTGTATAGTTTACCTTTGTTAGGGTAAAAGAGGGCTCAACTACAACCAGGATTGTTCTTTTTGACCATGGATTTACCTGGGACCATTGATATCCTGCTATCCTCCAATACTTGTCTGATTGGATAGCCCTGAACTAGTTAAGAAGAGGGCTGGGGACTGCAGGGCAAGTAAAGGATGTGAGGTTTTACATTAGGGCTGGTGACTTCAATTTCTAAAAGATGGTTGGGAGAGGTAGAGTTACAAAAAGATACAGTGTTGCAGAAATAAAGATAAGGAGCTGCACATGGGTGGGAAACTCACCTTCTGCCGTTGGAACACGGTGAGAGGAACACCCACCTACTTTTTAATTCAGTAAGGTACTGAAATTTCTTGTGAGTTGTTTTCCAATTACTTACTACCCAAGCAACCATCCGTGTCTTAGGAGGAATAGTAACGCTCTCCTTTTCATCATATTTTTCCAGCCATCCATAGGGAGTGAAGATGTCAGAATCCGTCCTGTAGGACATTATCAGGTTTATAATATTGTCCATGATGGTTAGGTTTCTGAGATTCGAAGGAGACTCCTGGTTAAACCAGACCCAGTACTGATGGGAAGGCGTTGGTAGAGCTGGCATCCGAGATGATTTGGACTCAGATACATCTCTGTGGTGAATAACAACAGCATTTGCCGGTTTACTGTAAAGAAGCAACCAAATGAATCAACTGATGGTGGACATTCATTGAGAAAAAAAGTATGCCCTGAGGGCCATGTCCAGAGAAGAATAAGGAGTGAAGACTCAGTGTTCTTGAGAAGTCTGGTAAGATTTCTTTTGGAGGGATTGAACAGTTTACTGTCAAGTTAAATTCATGCTCTGAAGAATACTTTTTGTACGACGGTACTTGTCCTCTATAGTAAAGTGCACTTAATAAAAAAATAACATACACACGTGGACAAAATTGTTGGTACCCCTCGTTTAATGAAAGAAAAACCCACAATGGTCACAGAAATAACTTGAATATGACAAAAGTAATAATATATAAAAATTCTATGAAAATGAACAAATGAATGTCAGACATTGCTTCTCAACCATGCTTCAACAGAATTTTTTAAAAAAGAAAACTCATGAAACAGACCTGGACAGAAATGATGGTTCCCTTAAAGAGGACCTTTCATGTCCTCAGGCACATGCGGTTTTACATACCGCTAGAAAGCCAAATGTGAGATGAATTCAGCGCACTGCCGGCTTTCCCGGTATGTGCCCCAGGGCTGGAGATATTGGCGGTGTAAGTTTCACCGTTTACTGTCAGAAAGGCATTCCTGACAGTCTAGCTGCGCTGTGAGGAACGCCCTCCCTGACTGTTCTCGTTCATAGACTTGTACTGGGGGGCGTTCCTCACAGCTCAGCGTCATCGCCAGGCAGTAAGGAATGCCCCCTCTCTCTGTACTCGTCTATAGTGCTGTACTGTCAGAGGGGGCATTCCTTACTGCCCGGCGATGACGCTGAGCTGTGAGGAACGCCCCCCCCCCAGTACAAGTCTATGAATGAGAACAGTCAGGGAAGGCGTTCCTCACAGCGTAGCTAGACTGTCAGGAATGCCTTTCTGACAGTAAACGGTGAAACTTACACCAACAATATCTCCAACCCCGGGGCACATACCGGGAAAGCCAGCAGTGCGCTGAATTCAGCGCGCTGGCGGCTTTCTAGCGGTATATAAAACCGCATGTGCCTGAGGACATGAAAGGTCCTCTTTAACTTAATATTTTGTTGCACAACCTTTTGAGGCAATCAAACGATTCCTATAACTGTCAATGAGACTTCTGCACCTCTCACCAGGTATTTTGGCCACTCCTCATGAGCAAACTGCTCCAGTTGTCTCGGGTGTGAAGGGTGCCTTTTCTAGACGGCATGTTTCAGCTCCTTCCAAAGATGCTCAATAGGATTTAGGTCAGGGCTCATAGAAGGCCACTTCAGAATAGTCCAATGTTTTCCTCTTAGCCATTCTTGGGTGTTTTTAGCTGTGTGTTTTGGGTCATTATCCTGTTGCAAGACCCATGACCTGCGACTGAGACCAAGCTTTCTGACACTGGGCAGCACATTTCTCTCTAGAATCCCTTGATAATCTTGAGATTTCATTGTACCCTGCACAGATTCAAGACACCCTGTGCCAGATGCAGCAAAGCAGCCCCAGAACATAACAGAGCCTCCTCCATGTTTCACAGTAGGGACAGTGTTCTTTTCAAGATATGCTTCTTTTTTCAGTCTAGGAACATAGAGCTGATGTGCCTTGCCAAAAATTTTGATTTTTGTCTGATCTGTCCATAGGACATTCTCCCAGAAGCTTTGTGGCTTGTTAACATGTACTTTGGCAAATTACTTTTGTCAGATTCAAGTTATTTCTGTGACCATTGTGGGTTTTTCTTTCATTAAACAAGGGGTACCAACAATCTTGTCTACGTGTGTAACTATATATAGCCAAAAAGAAAATGGCCCAGCTTCTTTTTGGTAATTCTATTGCAAAAGCAGAGAATGAATTTCCAGTAAGGTCACAAAAGCTGCTTGAAGATGTTTGAGATATTTTCAGTTCTTGAGCCAACAGCTGTGCTTTAAGAAAAAGAAGAAAATTGATGTCAGATTATTTACCTACAGATAAATAGCAATCATCCTATGTTCACAGATATTAATTATACTAATACTGTACATGTAATATATTAGCTAATGAATAGCAGACAACTCAAATAATATATCATAATATACTCTACGGAGCCGATTTATTAAGAATGGTGTTTAGTACGTGATATGAATAAAAATTATTACGAGGAACATGCTTAGTACTTTTTGTGCATTTCCGTGGCCTCTGCACTTGAAAGCAGCAGCAGCTAGGGGCTGGCGTAGATTTGTCTGCATTCCCCCCCCCCCCACATCATAACACACCATCTCCACCTGCTTTTAAGAAACGTCTTTTGTGTGGAGCAAATGGGGCAAAGGTCAAAGTTTTGGCATAAATATGGCAGTGCATTAAAAATTGCAACCTTGGCCACATATTTCAATTTGATAAACCAGAGTATAAGCATATAGGAATGTATTAGGATTTCCAATGGTGCATTCAGACATGTGTTGACCCCACACATCAGGTGAAATAGCGAAAAAGAAAAAGGACAGTGGCCACCACTATTAGAAATGTCCATGCTGCATTTAAAGATAATACATCTTATTATACATACAGATGTGGGTTACAGTGCCAGGACCTTCACCTGGCATGCAAATATATAGGAGGCAACCAATAAATAGATAAGAAATCACAAGCAGAGACATGACAGAGCTGATAAGGCTAGATTCACATCTGCGCTGGACTGCTAAAACAGTCAATATTGATGAATATATATGAATTTTAGGCATATAAATCATAGCAGTGGGGAGAGGGAGAATTTCTCCAGTGTGCTGCGTTGTCAATATTAATGTGCTTTGAACACTGGACAGTTCACCCTTTCATTGCCAATAATCTAATTTTGTTCATTTTTTTTGGAGTGGCTGCTTTGCAGAGGCAGACATCAAGTCAGGGTTAAGGGAGCGAGTCTCCTCTAAAGAAGCAAGCAGTGTGTGCTGAATAGGTAAATAGCTTGTGATCTGTGATCTATAGCTAATGTTGTAACACATAATCTACTGCAACCATGTCTCTATCTTCTTCACTGACACAGATCCCTAGGATGTGGTACCTGCTGAGAAATCTATTTCTCTTAGTCTCCCTCCTCTTTTTCATGAGTTGGATGAGAACAGTCAGCATTTTTTGCAAGTAGAGGAGGCAAAGGTGGAAGAGGAAGACATGACTGTAGCTGGTTGAGTTAGTGGTGGCAGGGAGTGTGGTACTGGTAGTCATCTGATAAACCGGTAAACCGATATCCTTTAACCAGTGTTATCTCTAAATCTGTGAGGCTACAAACCTAATCTTGGTCTTGTTTTAAAGCCCAGATCATTGGCTTTAAAACAAGACGAAGATCTAGACCCTGCAGGTCCGGAGTTAGAGCCATTTAAAGTTACTGTTATGGAATAGCAGAGCAATTTCCCAGTAGCTGCGGGTGAAGCCTGGGAGGAGGGGAAGACAAGACAGTGAGTCCTAAGCTGGACCCACCCCCTGTCCCTACCTACTTGCCTCACTGCCCTAGGTGACAGCAGACAAGTGGGCGCCAGTTCTTTCTTTTGATAAAGGTGATAACACAGAACGAAGACAAGACAAACCACAACAAACTGGAGGTCAGCTAGCCAAGGGGTCGGAATCAGTCGAGCAGCACAGTACAAAATCAGAATCCTAGAGAGTAGTCACAAGAAAAGCCAAAGGTCGGAAATGTAAATACATATAGTACAGTATAGAGCCGTGATGGCGAACCTATGGCACGCGTGCCAGAGAGGGCACGCAGAGCCCTCTCAGTTGGCACGTGCGCTATCGCCATGATCGCTCACTAACCGGGAATCCAATACAGGTTTCCCGGTTAGTGAGCGATCATACAGATGAAAGCTTTCACTGTAGGCCGTGGTCCGCGGCTTACACTGACTGCAGAGTGTGACCTCTGCCCCGACGCTGGCGCGATGACATCATTCATCAGCGCCTGTGGAAAGAAGAAGAAGGAGGAGGAGAACGCTCTTCGTGGGACTGGGTAAGTAACATAAACTATTGTGTGGGGGCCTACTGTGAAGCATATACTACTGTATGGGGGGGACACTGAAGCATATATTACTGTATGGGGGGACACTGAAGCATCTACTGCTGTATGGGGGGGACACTAAAGCATATACTACTGTATGGGGGGACACTGAAGCATCTACTTCTGTATGGGGACATTGAAGCATCTAATACTGTATGGGGGGACACTGAAGCATCTAATACTGTGTGGGGGGACACTGAAGCATCTAATACTGTATGGGGGGACACTGAAGCATCTAATACTGTATGGGGGGACACTGAAGCATCTAATACTGTATGGGGGGACACTGAAGCATCTAATACTGTATGGGGGGACACTGAAGCATCTACTGCTGTATGGGGGGGGACACTGAAGCATCTAATACTGTATGGGGGACACTGAAGCATCTAATACTGTGTGGGGGACACTGAAGCATCTACTTCTGTATGGGGACACAAGCATCTAATACTGTGTGGGGGACACTGAAGCATCTAATACTGTGTGGGGGACACTGAAGCATCTAATACTGTGTGGGGGACACTGAAGCATCTAATACTGTATGGGGGATACTGAAGCATCTAATACTTTGTGGGGGACACTGTGAAGCATATACTACTGTGTGGGGGCCCACTGTGAAGCATATACTACTGTGTGGGGGCCCACTGTGAAGCATATAATGTGGGGGGCTCAAAGTGGAGCATATAATACTGTGCGGGGCCTCTATGAAGCATATAATACTGTGTGGGGGCCACTGTGGAGCATATAATACTGTGTGGGGGCAATTCTGCAGCATATAATACTGTCTGGGGCCACTGTGGAGTGCATTGTACTGTCTGGGGGCCACTGTGGAGTGTATTGTACTGTCTGGGGGCCACTGTGGAGTGCATTGTACTGTCTGGGAGCCACTGTGGAGCGCATTGTACTGTCTGGGGGCCACTGTGGAGCGCATTGTATTGTCTGGGGGCCCTTCACTATTTATATCTCACAGTATTTGTTTTATAGCAGACATGTAATATTATTACAGGCTGTAATAACATTGCACGGTCAATATAAAACAGATCCTTGTTAATTTAAGGTTAAATTGCCGTGTTGGCACTTTGCGATAATTTAGTGGGTTTTGGGTTGCAGTTTGGGCACTCGGTCTCTAAAAGGTTCGCCATCACTGGTATAGAGCCAGCATGCACAGAAAAGACAATAGCAGGTGCTAAGGTGAGTGTAGGCAAACAATAAATAGGAAGAAAGAACCCGCCCCAGACTTGATTGGAAGGAAAGGTGTCAGTCACACAAGTAAGGCTGAGATTAACTATTTGAGGATCAGAGGGAAACAAAGGTGTAAGAGATGGGTGTGGTGGAAAATCAATTACAGAGGTGAGGGAATAAAGCAGTGTTCAGACAGATACAAGAACCTAAACCAAGGAATCATAGCCGGACATGCCTCCTGCCAGAGGGTGGCGCCCAAGTCCGAGCAGGCAAGGATGTTACAGTTACAATGTCAATGAATATGCTGGACTTGGGGTAAACTGTATTGCACTTAGTTCAAGCCCCGGGTCCTGCTCATCCAAAAGTTTAGGGGGGGGGAGGTTGAACTAATAGCCAGCAAAATCAATAAACAAATTCCCTTTTTTTTTTTTAGAAAGTATCTGAAATCTGATAAGCCTGCAAAATCTTTTTGGTGTCAAAATGATGTTTATTACCTTTATCATTAGAGCAGGATGGATATAGACTTCTGACTTTTTGATTGAAAACATATGACTGATCCATTCAGTCAGACTTGATAGAGATGGGATGGTGAAATCTTTCCCCACTCTATTGTACACAAGAGAACTTGATCAAAGGACTGAATATTTAAGCATTTGCATCTTTTTTTTTGGAGGCCATTTTTTATGATTTTTAATCTTCAACAGTGTAATGTCAAATTTTTTGGTCAATACGTTTCTATGACACATGTGAATGATTTTATAACATACATGGTGCTGTCATCTGGTGCGTATTTATAGATTCTGCTCGCTTCCTATATAAGCAGATACATAGCCCTATTGCTTTGATAATAAGGCCAAAAAGGACACTGCCAATTTCTTTTTTTTTCTCAATTTCCAAGAGCCATACATTTTTTTTACATATGGTAGCTTGTATTTTGCAGTTGTATTTTTTTAATGGCACCAGTAGTTGTACCATATAGGGCCCCTTCCCCCCAGACAGTAGTGACTGACATGTCCTGTCTTACCAGACAGGTCAGGCTCCATGGAAACGCTGTGTAAACAATGGGAGGAATTATTTCGCATAGCAGGCAAACAAAGCAGCATTGCTAAAGCTATGTATTTAGGACAACTCTGTATTTAGCAATATAGATGGGATCCTTGAGATGGGAATTCTCCTTTAAGGCAGTAAATGCAAATCCATATAGCTGGTAGAAGCACAACTGAGACCTCTGGTGAGTACTTGTATTGCTCATTTGCAGAAGGCAAATTTTTTTTTAGGTTTTGAAATAAATCAGTTTTTTATGGATAACTTGCTTTGTTACATTCATCCGGGACCGGCCTGGAATCTAGTTCCATGTACAGACTACGTGAACCAAAGCTACTATCACAGGACTTATATTGGATGAGCTGACATTTCTTTCCTTTTCTTTTTCTTCTGTTGATCAGCTGGTAAAGATGGGCGAACCTCTGAAGATTCGTTTTGTCCTGTTTTCAGTGTATGCAAATCCCTGGTTCAGTCCAAACTTTTTTGTATAGGATCAGAAGTGAAATTATTATACTCTGGGATCTCTTCAGATCCCTGAGTATAATAGCTGGAGGCCCAGGAGAAGTGACAGAAATCAAAAACATTTAGGCCGGGGCCCCACATGGAGTAATGTGAAAATGTTTTACAGTCACTGCAGAAAAATATGCGCAGAGGACACGCTGTGATTTCCAAAATCGTTGCGGTTTTGGAAATTGCAGCATGTCAAATATGCCTACGGAAACGCTGGAAGTATCCCTATAGGTTTCCTCTGCAGACTTTCTGTGAAAAGTGCTGGGTGAAAAACTGCGTTGCATTGCCGCCATGGTTTTTCTGTTACATAGGGGCCTTAGCCTTATACTCACTTTCTGTTACGTCTTGTGGACCCCCTTGCTGTGTCCAGCTCTATGTCTCTGCCTCTTCATGACATCCCTCCCCGGGGCCTCTACTGATTATACTCTGAATAGATCCCAGAATATAATAGTAGTATGTGGGTGGTGAACCCCACAAACTACCATTATGTGGAGAGGGTGTCTATCACTGCATACCCTTGTTGACAGTGGGGCGTACCTCCAGGGGTATGCATACTGCAGGTTAAGAATCATTTCGCTACAGTATATTGGGTGTACTATGCATAAATTTAAATCTTGGATAATAGAACATGCTTCAGAGGCGTTTCCAGTACTGTATTTAGGTTTGTCAGGAGCTTCTAGAGATTAAATTGTCTGAAAAGAGAATGCAGCTAAAGCAGCTCAGTCAGCAATAATAGTGAGGTGGAGATCACAGCTAGATTTGTTTCACACAATGGGTCCATACACTGTTTGCTTGTACCAATCCGTTATATTTTGTGTTACATTTGTATTCCATTTGGTATTTCTTGTATACACACAATTACGATAGCTGTGACCTCCATGTTCTGTTTTTGATGGTTTTAGTATTTGATAACTGTATTATTTTGTCTTTGTACTAAAAATTGTGTTTCATTAACTATGGGGGAAATACTGTAGGTTTTACACTCTAATGTAGTTAAAGCTAAAAACCATACACTTACCCAGATATAATCACTTTATAATTAGATGGAAGGCCAAGAGATAAATGATATATGGTAGATAGGTGGGTTGGGAGCTCCTGATCATCCAGAACAGAGATCCCTTGTACCCTCATGTAAATGGAGCGGTGGTGGCGCAGGGGTGCTGGCTCTCCACTCAGCTTTATGGAGTAGCAGTGCACCTGTGTGACCTCTCCTCCTGTTCAGTTAGAGTCTCAGATTCTAAATTTTGCAGCTATACAGTCCACAGCAGATGGTAATTTTCCATCACTTCATCCAACAGAGTGAATGTATAAAGAAGATCAGCTTCCTAATTGTTGATAGCGTAAACTTGGCGGCCTTGTCTCCATATACATAATGTATACATATAATGTGGCTGAATGGATTGACCCCAGTCACAAAAGAGATGCAGATCTTTCTGTTACAGTTTTTTTTTTTGTTTAGTTTCTATTCCTGGTTTTGGCTTACAAATGCTGATGGCACCCAAGTATAATAGGACCCCAGAGTATAATAGGTGTAGGCCCAAGAGAGGTGTAAAAAATAAAAAACATTTAAACTCGCCTTCCCTCACTTCTTTCAGGCCTCTTTGCGGTGTCCGGCGATCTGTTTCTTCCTCCTCAGGGTGCGTTATTTCACCGGTAGTGGCGGTAGCTGTAGCAACATGAGTGGCAGTACGGCATGGAATAATGTGATGGACCAGGCCACAAGAGATGATGTCCAGCTGTTTAGGAGTACCAGGCAGCATCAACAGTACAGTAAATGGAATATGATACAGGGAGACTGTGGCACCGTATTCGGAGCCATCTGCTGAAGGTGTGTGAAAATCCTCATGGATCCAAGTCTGATCCATTTTTTCCATGCTAGTGGTAGACAGTTGGACAGGCCCTTTTAGGTGTTACAATGCCACTGGCACTACTGAACACTCTCTCAGCCATTACGCTTGAGGCTGGACAAGATAAAACTCCCATGGCAAACTGGCTGAGCTCCTTCTAGTGCTCTAACTAGAGATGGGCAAACCTCTCAGGATTCGTTTTGCTTCAGGTGACTTAGGTCCAAGATTTGTTTAGAGTCGATCAAGTTTGGTACGAACCACACCTTAAATTGGCTTAAAACTCTTTTAGGCTGAGGTCCCACGTTGCGGAAACGCAGCTTTTTTTGTTGCAGATTTTGCTGCGTTTTTTGAGCCAAAGCCAATAATGGCTACAAAAGGAACGGGAAATATATAGGAAGTTCTTATACTTTTACCTTCTGCTCAATCCATTCCTGACTTTAGCTCAAAAAAACGCAGCAAAATCTGCTACAAAAAAAAGCTGCGTTTCCACAATATGGGGCCTCAGCCTTAGACTAAGGCTCCATGTAGCGATCCACAGCCAAAACGCACTACAGAAAAACCACGGTGGAAACACATCATGCTTTTTCCGCAGCGCATTTCACAAAAAGCCTGCTGAGTTTTCCTCTGCAGACTTTCTGCTTCCATTACACCTATACGGAAACCGTAAGCGTAGGTATAATTGACATGCTGCGATTTGCAAAAACACAAGCATTTCTTAAATCGAAGCATTTCCATTGCAGATTATTTTCTGCAATGTGTGGATGGGATTAGCCAGAATCCCATCCACTTTGCAGGCACTCTAAAATGCCACGGTTTTTGCCAAAATTGCAGCATTTATGCTATGTGGGGCCCCAGCCTTACTCTTAGGGCTCCTAGGAACCTATCTATCCAATTTCTAGCTCTCTAAAACAAACAAAGTTGAAGTTATAGCAAAGTAAAAGTGACATTATTATATATTCCGGGGTCTCTTCAGAACGTAGAGTATAATATGTGGAGGCCCAGTGGAGGTGTAAAAAATAAAAAAAAATAGGTGAGGGAAGGTGACTATGAATGTATGAATGAATTTGTGGCCATTTTAGTTCGCCCGAGATGAATCTCCATTTGTTCAATTTCATAAAAAGTGAACTATTTAGAATATTCAGTTTTGATTGGTACAACTAGCTCTAACCTATTCAAATTTACAATAAAAAACAATAAAACCCAAAATGTAAGCTTGCCCTGCCGACAACAAACTTCTCTATGGGGGAATCTGTAGAATTCCAGAGTGATTTGCTCCTTTTTGAATGTATTATTAGGCAGAATTTAAAACTTTTTACGCCATTTTAAGCAGTTTACGCCTTTTCTATAATTTCTCTGCATTGTGGGCATGTCCCAGGCGAAGTAGCTAATTTCCACATTATTCTTTGCTACTTTTTAAAAAGTTGATAAATTTTACTCTAAAATGCCATATAAATGATGGCACCATGTTTGAAATCCATATTTGGCTTCAACAGTTTGTTTAGATGTTTACAAAATATTGTAAACAGGAGTTGAATTTATCTCTGTGTACCAGCAGGGGGTGCTGTAGCATCACAGCAGTTGCTAAAGTGCAGTGTGCAGCAAAAAAATTCTGCATACCTGCAAGTACCTGCAAAGTGGATGGGATTCTGGCTAATCCCATCCACACAGTGCAGAAAAAAATCTGCAGTGGAAAAGCAGTGTGTCAATTATACCTACGGAAATGCTGCATTGATGCCACAGTTTATTTCACAGTGCTTTTTTGTTGCACCTTCCCTTACCTCCAGCATAAGGCCCCAGGAAACACAAAGTAAAACAACGCTGTGTTTTACAGTGCCAGCAAAGTGAATGAGATTTTGGTTAATCTCATCCACACATTGCAGAAAAAAAGAGCTGCTCAAAAATATGTGTTGTTGGTTTTTTCTCCAACAACTGCATCAAAAATGTATTTTTCTCAAAGTTATTTTAAAAACTAAGTTCTTTTCAATGAATCAATATCTGCTTTGGTGCTCAAACAAATATCTCTATATTGATAATAAGTTTGTATATCTATTTTAAACTGTGTCAATACGATTACAAAAGAACCTAAGGTAAAAGGTCACTGCTACGTAGAAATTGACATTTATCAGCTATGTTTCTCTAAAGCTAATTTATGACGTGACCTTCTTTAAAATGTTATGATTTTATGTATCAGGACATAAGACTAGGTAAATTACACAGAGTTATTATTTATTTAAAGGAAGTCTATCATTCGCAAAGACACTTTTAAGCTAATGGCACGTTGGAATGGCCTTTAGAAAAGCCATTCTTCTCCGACCTTTCCTTGTTTTCTTCTCCCAGCCAATTCCGATAATTAGTTTCTTCATGTATGTAAATGAGCACCACGAAGCACCTGGGGCGTTCCTTCTCTTCTGCGCGCACCCATTGCTTCATCGCTTCTCACCGCTCCTTCGGCCATTGTGGTGACTCCCCTCTTGGTCTTCTTTCTTCTCAGTTCTCGCTGGCAGTGAATTCTCGCGACTGCACATGCGCAATCAGGCCTCCATTTTCCGGTGGTCTGTCACAAGAGCGTGGCAGAGCCGACTGCGCATGCGCAGTCGCGAGAATTTGCTGTCAGCGGGAACTGAGAAGAAAGAAAACCAAGAGGGGAGTCATCGCAACGGACGAAGGGACAGTGAGAAGCGATGATGCGAAGCGAAGGAACACCCTGGGTGCTCCGTGGTGCTCATTTACATACATGAAGAAACTATTTATTTTGGAATCGGCTGGGAGAAGAAAACAAGGAAAGGTAGCCATTAGCTTAAAAGTGTTTTTCGAATGATAGACTCCCTTTAACAAAAACTAGACCAGAATGCGGAAGCAGTGTGTAAGAAATTAAGTTAGACCCTTACTGTTTCCATAGGAATTAAAAGGGTAAGTAGCAGCCAAGTGCTGCTTATCAAATGTCTTTGACTTATTGATCATCAGCAAGTGTGACCATCTCTAGAATAGCAGAAGTTGGAGCATTGTTGGAGCATTCAGGTTTGTAGTAACACAGTGCCAAGGAGAAAAGAGATCAGCAATGATTTTAGAGAAGCAATTGTTGCTGCCCCTCAATCTGGAAAGAGTTATGAGGCCATTTCCAACAATTTTAAGTCCATCATTCTAAAGTGAGAAAAATGTTTCACAGATGAAAAACATTCAAGACAGTTGCCAATCTTCTCCTGGAGTTGATGTCCCAGCAAATTTATCGAAAAGTCAATGTTTAGAGAAATTGCAAAAACTCAAGATTTACATCTAAGACATCTACAGGTTTCATTTAACATGTTCAATGATGACTTTCATAATAGTACGATTAGAAATAAAACTGAACAAGAATGACTTATTTGGAAGGTTTGCCAGGAGAAATCCTCTTCTTTCTAAAAACCACATGGTAACACAGCTTCTGTTGCATCTGAACAAATCACAAGGCTTCTGGAACAATGTTCTTTAGGCAGATGAGACCAAAGTGGAGATGTTTGGCCATTACTCACAGCGCCATATTTATCCACATAAACATCTCATACTAACTGTCAAGCATGGTGGTGGATGAGGGATGATGATTTGGGCTGGGCACAGGATCTGGTCATCTTGCAGTCGAACATGAACCCCTCTGTATAATAAAGGATTCTAGAGTCAAATAGGAAGCCACCACCCAGCAGCTAAAGTTTGGCCAAAACTGGGTCATACAACATGACAATGATCCTAACCACACCAGCAAATCTACAACGGAATGGTTGAAAAAGAAAAGAATCAAGGTGTTAAAATGGCCCAGTGAAAGTCCAGACCATAAACTCCCCAGTTTATTATGTATAGAAGTATTGGGTGACTGTGACAACATCTAGGCACAGAACAAGTTGACCACTATCCTCCCTCCTGGGCCACATCTCCTTACTGTCACTGTGGGGTCCCCATCACCAATCATTTTGGTGACAGCTAAGAGGACCATAATCTAAGACCAGGGCTTAGGTAGCAGGCTAATACTGAAAAATATGAGAGGCAAGTAATATTTGCATTTAGCTGTATAGTGGACCCTCAGAATAAATTCCAATAGTTGGCCCCTGGGCATCCCTGTCCAACACTGGATAGAATGGAGAATGATCTGATATATAGGAGGCAATGCATAACTAGATCTAGAGGCTGGAGCTTACTTATGTGTGTAAAAGAGTCAAGGGAGGGGACAAAACAAATACAGTCAGTTTGCCATTAGTTACACCTATTTTTTTTTTTTTTCACTTGTAGAAAAGTTGACGTGAAATAGTTTTCCAGTATATTGGCTTGTAGGTATGAGCCATTGATGTCTATTCTTGTGGAACGTTTGTGATCCAAAGGAACCATTTCAAGATCCTTCACAAAGGTGAGTGATATCATTTTTTTTTACTTTGTGCCCGTGCCTTACAAAAAAAAAACGACAACATTTAGCATTTTGGAATCTACGAGGAAAAGCTGAAAACTTTCCATATATCCAAATATTTTGCAAAAAGGAATGTCTATGCCCTATAGGAAAAATGTTGGAATAGGTACATTGAAATTTGATCTGTGAAATCTTTATTGTGGTTTATGTTTGTTTACCTGCACACAAACCTAGACTCCGACCATAATATAATGTATGGTGTTATGTAATCCCATCTATATATGTATCTTGTCCACATAGACTAAGGTTATATTCACATCTCTGTCAGGATTTCTATTTTTCTGTTCTGCCATGGGAAATAAAATGCTGATGGGGAGGGATCCATCATATAATGGACACATGCGGATTCCAATAGATTCCATTGTCAATAATGAACTCCATCATTTTTACAGAAGACAAGTTTCTGCGTACAGGACTTTTTTGTCCACGATTTTTGATGGAATCTGTAATGGAAACACCTATTGAAACATCTGACATAGATGTGAACACAGCCTTATACTAATGCAGATTATTATTATTATTATCATCATTGTTATCATTAGGGGAATTTCACACTACCATTGTTAATGTCTGTTTCTGTCTTCCATCATAGGATGACAGCAACAGACATTAAACTGTCACATCGAATGGTGGAAGATACTGTCTGTCATGTTGTTTACATTAGTGTCAATAGGAACAGACACAGAATCAGTCTGTGACCATTCTCTGCAACAGTTTAATGTCCGTTGCTGTCATCCTATGATGGAAGACAGCAACGGACATTACCAATGGTAGTGTGAACACCCTCTTACTGTTTATTTTAGAGTGCCATTCATTCCATAGAGCTGTTCAGATTAAAAGGTTTACTAGCATCACAATACAAAAAACAACGACAAGAAGCATGAATTAACTGTGGGACTGGTGCAGTGAGACAAAGGACCCTTCCTGCAAGGGCTTACAATCTACAAAGCAAGATAAACAGTAGGTGAGGCTAGAAGCCATTGATATGGTAGTGTAGTGACCCTAGGGTTACTGTAGGGTGTACAGGATGTGTTTTTTCAGGTTGCTTTTGAAGATTTTGGCTGCAGGGAACAATCTCAATGTGTTGGGGTAAAGAATGTGTTTTGTTGGGGTGATGAGTTCCAAAGTTTGGAGGATGCACTGAGAAACCTTGGAAATTGAAGAGCAGAGAAGAAGAGAGCAATACACATGACATAAAAATCCGTCATAATTCTGAATTTTTTTTTCCTTTTACATCAACAAGAAACTAAAACTCTACGTGAATCAATTACAGAATAACTATAATGTACATTCTGAGTTGACCATCCCGATAACTATTCTACATATCTATTATAGTCTACAATTCCATTTGCATCAAATCTTGCAGATAATGGAACTATGCCCATTGGGAATGTGGAGTACAAACCAAGTGGCGTAGTATGTCTTAAGGATTCCCCCTATGATGGAAATAAATAGAAAATTAAGCAAATTCAGAGAAATGTATAATAGGAGAGTAAGAAATCGACATTCAATGTCTATTCTATGTTCTTTGTCATTTGCAAATTATGGGTTTCACCAAGTATAGCCTCAGTCTTCATGAGAGCAAGATTTGGGTATCTAATTTTTACCTGCACAAGGAGAAAGAATTTGTACATTAACATATCAGGTTTGTAAAATAACAGATCTGCTCTTTTTAATAAGATGCAATAATAAGGCTATAAAGTTTTGACTAGATGGTATCAGGTATCTGAAGATTCACAGAATTAAGTCTTAGGCTGCATTCACTCAACTAAGTTTCAGTCCTTGTGTTTGCCAGATTTACCAGCCTGAACATCATGTTGGAGAGGGACTCCTAACTAAGTATAGTTATCTGCTGCTAGGAGTCCCTGTGTCCAGCGACCTACTGTCTCGTGCTATAATCATTACAATACATTATAGGAGGCAGGGGCCTCATAGTTAGCTATTATGCTAGGAATCCCTATCCCAGTATGATGTTCAGGCTGGTAAATCTGGCAAATACACGGACCGAGTTTCACGGTCTAGCCTTATCCGCTCCACTGTTGGAGATGCGAGGACGAGAAAAAAATTCATTTTTCATATATTTTGAGAGTATAGGATGCTGAAACTTTGTTGGACAGGAATTAGTAAAATAACACAACTTCTGTTGGAGGGTTTAGATCAAGTGGGACCAGGGCTCTTTCTTCTGTATCACAATAATGTTCCTAGAAGGGGCTACAAAACTCATTATTAAACCATTTCATGAATTCAGCTAGAGCACGCTTACTTATGCTGGGGAGAACGAGACCACCTACAAAGAGTTGACAAAGGTGATTGAAATGATGTGAATGGAAGATCTAATAGCCTCCAGTAACAGGAGGGAGTCAAGATTTCAGAAAACTGGGAAAAATGGGTAGAATTTCGGAGTTTGCCTCATTACAGGCTTGTTTTTGACAGATAGTTTACAGTTTCTCTTCATATTATTCGGTGGTTATATCAATTTCTTTTGGGGGGGAAGACACTTCTGTCTACCACTATAGATGGCACAGTCCCTATTAACCGTGATATAAAATGAGTTAAACTGGCTACATCAGAGCCAGTTCCAATCTTGACAGTTGCAGTAGGAGCAGGGCTGTGGAATGCGTTGTTTATGATGGATAAATCCATCACTTGCTGTTAAGGGGTTAATAGGGACTGTAAAAAGGAGACAACCCTTTAAAGAACAATATGCAATATATGTGTACTATTACTTTGGTTACTTTGTGATCCTACAGATGCAAAATATTTAAAAAATGTTCTGCATGACTAACCTAACCCTAACACCCCTAAAACCCCCAACCCTAACCCCTAACCCTAACTGCTGCCTCTGCTATACTTTTCTCTATTTTTGATCAGTTATTGGTACAAATGTCAAGTACATTAATACATAGATGCAATTATATACATATATATATTTTTTTTTTTTTTTACAGATCCTTCAGTGCACATTGACAATGCGTAGACATAGGTCCCTTCAGTTTATTTATTTCATTTTTCTACCAAGTTTGCTGTTTTTTCTCTACTTCACGTTGCTAAAGATGAACACCAAAAATAATGATCAGTCACTTTCTATCAAGATCAAAACTCCAAATCTAACAATCTCCAAACCAGAGAATGAAAAGAAACATATCATCCTTTTATGGACCTGGCCTTTTGGAGACCAATTCCCACTCAACCGGTGCCCAGAGGAATATTATAGCGATAGATGTATATTTACAGACAACAGGACTTTTTATAATTTGGCCGATGCTGTTATAATCCATCATAGAGAAGTGAGCGCCTCCGTGGATTTATTACCTAAGGACCCAAGACCTACAAGACAGTACTGGGTTTGGTTTAACTTGGAGTCACCCAATAACTGTCTTAACCTACAGCTGATGAATAACCTCTTTAATCTCACCATGTCTTACCGGGTAGATTCAGATATTTTTACCCCGTATGGTTGGCTAGAAAGGCACAAAAAGTCTAAGAACTTCACTATATCGGTAAAATACAAATTGGTAGCCTGGGTAGTAAGCAACTGGGACCCAAATTATGAAAGAACAAAGTACTTTGAAGCTCTGAAACACCATTTGGATGTTGACTTGTATGGAAAACATCATAATCCATTGTCAGTGGCTAACCAGTCACTAGAACTGTCCAAATACAAGTTTTATCTTGCTTTTGAAAACTCAAGAGATACAGATTATATTACAGAAAAACTCTGGAAAAACGCCTTCCGGGCAGGAGCAGTACCAATTGTATTGGGTCCATCCCGCAAAAACTACGAAAAATTCATCCCCCGAGACTCATTTATTCATGTTGATGATTTTTCCAGTCCCCAGGATCTAGCGTCTTACATTCTGCAACTAGATAAGGATGATGAGAGGTATAAGGCATATTTCAAGTGGAGGGAGTTATTTGAGCCTATTCAACCTACAGGCTGGGACACATACTACTGCAAAGTATGCAAAGCCTTAATGGATGCCCCATCATATACAACTTTGCCAAACCTGGAAGAATGGTTCAAAAGTAACAATAGATCATAGAGCTATAGCATTCTATTCTAAATGATTAGGACAATAATTGTTGTTACATATTCAGCCGTTAATATCAAGCAAAATATGTATTCTCCTCCTGCATTTACTGTATTACTTGAACCTTAAAAGTGTTTGTTGGAAAGCGAAACTTGTTCAAAAACTTGGAAAAGGAAGAAAATGTGTTAAATAATAAGAAATACCTTTTATATTCCACACCACTTTCAGCATTAGCATTTGAAAAACTGAAAAAAAAACCTTTTACAGTATAATTATCATTTTTTTTTTCCAGAAACAGCGCCACTCTCCAATACATTGTTATGGGATGTGCAGAAATAAGGGATGCACTTAAGCTCTGGTGGCCAAGGGGACCCAAATGCCCCTTTGCTAAATCAGAAGACACCTGATAGTAAGTGCACTGGGACCCAAAAGCTACCCATTATGCCACTCTTTTCCATGAACAATGTCGGGTATTACAAGTGAATATGGCCGAGCCGCAATACTACTCAAATCCCATGGACAAGAGTGTAGCGTAGTTTGTATGGATAAAAATATACTGGACAATCTAATTCTGAACATCCCCTTTAGTATTCTGAGAGCAGTGCATTGACAAACAACAGGGAATACATTAAAATTTCTAACAATAGGTCACAAATATGAAGTCCTATTATCTGGGTCACCAACCTAAATTTTTCTTTTTTTTCTGGACAATTTATCAAACTGTATCAAAATGTTATGGACTGCCAAAATGTAAAAATATAATGATCAATCTATCTATCTATCAATTGATATAATTGTAAATATATGTATTTATTTGTAAATATATGTATTTACACATATATATCTATATATATTATATATACTGTATATATAGATATATATTATAGTGGAAGATTATAAGTTATATGAATATATGAACACAGCAGCAACATTTACAAAACATGTATCCTTCACAAGCTCTTTCAGCTTAAAAAAAAACTCATGGACACATCAACTTTTCTGGAAAAAAAAAGTCCTCTATTTTTAAGGACAGTTCAGGAATTTACAGACGTTTGTCTTTTGTACCATGTTGCACAATGCAAAAAAGATGTATATTGACATTTTTGGAAGCTGTGTAATTACAAAACTATATAAATTCTATTTATAATTCTATGTAACTATATCTAATTAAAATAATATATATCATTCTAACAATGTATTTCACATATATATAATTGCTATTTACTTGCAAAAAATAAAATTGCTATTTATTATGTTTATGATGTTTGTTATTCATTATTTACCAAGTAAAAAAGGAAGATGTAGAAAATGAAGATGTAGATGACACTAGGAGGCTAGATTTTTGCTGGACAAATACAGACCGCTGAGCTTTATTAATCATATATACACCATTGGTGTTAGGCGAACCTCACAAGTAGATATGGGTGAACCTCTCAAGATTCGTTTCAGGTTCAGGTGGCTTGGGTTCAAGATTAGTTTTGGGTCAAACAAGTTGAACCACAACTTAAATTGGCTTAAAGCATAGTGTAGAATACTGTCAGGGCTCCGAGGAACCTATATATAAAACGATTTCGTGCAGCTGCTGAAAACTGCAAGGGCATACTGGTACGTATATATGGGCGGTCTGGAAGAGGTTAAGATAATAAAATAATAACAATGAGACATCTGCTATAGAATCATTTGTACCATTCTCCAAATTTTGAGATAGCTTTTTTCACTGGAACCTCTTTTATTGCTTTACATACTCTGCAGTAATGAGTTTGCCAGTTAGTATCTGCAAATGGATGAAGTCTGGACCTCCATGTAAAATACTGTAAGTAAGCTTTCTGATCACTGTCCAATTTTAAGATATATTTAGCCAGCTCTTCAGCTGTGGAAAAGTCATCGACATGTATAAAAGAGTCTTTCGGAATAAAACGCTCATAGTTTTGGCGAGGAGGACCCAATACAATGGGTACACATCCAAATGTTAATGCGTTCTTCCAAAGTTTCTCTGTAATATAATCTTCGTGAATCGAGTTTTCAAAGGCGAGATAAAACTTGTATTGGGACAATGATTTTTCATGTTCAGATCTCGACAGTTGTAAA
Organism: Leptodactylus fallax; assembly: GCA_947044405.1. Classification (NCBI taxonomy): domain Eukaryota; kingdom Metazoa; phylum Chordata; class Amphibia; order Anura; family Leptodactylidae; genus Leptodactylus; species Leptodactylus fallax. Next base: position 1,394,766 of record CAMRHE010000138.1, on the reverse strand, counting down.
TGCTGCCTTCCATAAATGTCTACAGAGATAAATTTATTGAGTTCTTGGTAATATTGCACTCTTCTAGAGTTAGGGTTCCAGTTACTGATGGCCCAGGCAATCAGCTTGGTCTTTGGCAGAATTGTGAAATTATCTTCTTTTAGATTTGGCTCTAGCCAACCATAAGGTGAGAAAATATCTGAATCAGCTCTGTAAGACATTGTGAGGTTGATGAGATTATCCATAAAATGCAAGTTTGGGCTATGTGAAGGAGACTCCAAGTTAAACCATACCCAATACTGATTTGGTGGTCTTGGTATCTGAGGCAACTGTTTCCTGGAATTGCAGACATCTCTGTGATGCATAACAATTGCATCTGCAGAAGAATACAATGATCTATTAGCTGTGTAAAAGCATCCAGAAATATCAGTATATGGCGGACACTTATTGAGCGGAAAATGATCACCAAATGGCCAGGACCAAACAAGGATGAGCTTTGAGATGTTGGTTGGTTCCTGATGGATACTTGAATATAGAAATGCATTCATTACCACTGAGAGGTTTGCATAGTTATAGAGTGAAAATAAAATGAGTGAAAGGAAAAACTGTGCAATGAAAATCAGGAAAGTGATCTTGACTGCCAAGGTCTTCCTTTGGTGCTCCATTTGTGTAAGCAGAATCAATGTATTAATCCAAAATTGAAGAGTAACTCAGCTGTATCCAAGGATAATCCAAGAAGAAACGAAAGATAAATTTTAATTCATCATGTTAAAAACACTAGGTATTCCATCCTCCTCCCCTGGATCACCGTGTATCTGGAGGTGACAACGTCCTGACATGAATTAATTCTATTAGAGAAAGGAACAGAATACATTTACGTTATTATAAAAGTAATTTCCTACAGTTAACATAGTTTCCCTTCTTTTTCTTAGTGTCCCTTTTTATCTGCTCCCTTGCCCTATTTGTCAGGTAGAGGGCATTATTCAGAGCTCCAATCAGAGGCAGCCAGTGTCAGAGCTCAGAATCACACCCATTGTCTGCTCCTGCCTGATACCGCCCTCCTGACAGTACAGAGTCTAAATAGTATATCAAGCACCAAAACTAACAGCATTGATTGCTCAGGAATGGTGGGGGCTAGAGAAAAAAAAATCAAACTGTGCCAGAATCAGCGATGCAGCAGCTATTTATTGATGTAAGGAGCTGGACTTGTCGGAGGTGGTGAAAGGTCCTCTTTAACGTGACATCTTTTCCCCCCGCCAACGGTTACATCCTAGCAATTCACAGTAATACGTACAGATTAGCTCTGGCAATACTGAGCTAGAGTCTGTTTTCTACTAATAAGAAGTAAAATAGGTTAATAAAGTATATTACAAAAGTTTTCACCAAACATCCTTCTACACAACAGTAAAAAAAAAAAAAAAAAAAAAGTGAAACGATAGTTACACTTTAAGTGAATAGAAAACTAACATCTCAAAGATTGCAACGTTCTAACATTTATCATATGATTTGAATGAGTGAGAAGAAACAATCCATCTGATAGCTGTTTTAGTCAGCCATGTCACAGTTACATGTCACAGCTGGGGTCATTTCTCGAGGTAACCTGCAATGTCACTACAAAGAGATTTACTGTGAATTATCACAAAGGAGGACAAACAATAGATCATGTACAGTCATTGTGTACTAGTGCTTTATTGTACTTGGAGAAGAAAAGGCTGCCTATTTACAAGTACATGTTAACATGAGCTTTGTCACAAAAACTTTTAAATCATTGTCACAAATCCTTTAAATCAGTCTATGGCAAAAGTAAATAGTTCAGTCTGTTAATGGATGATCAACTTAACTATTATAATAACACAGTATTATATTAGGTAAATACATACTATACAGCATGTTAGAGGAATGGATGGACTGCTTGAATGTATGAAGTAATTCAGAGGTCTTGTATTCATGACAGGTTTGTTGTATTCGACCCTCTTACAGGTATCACAGTAATACTGAATTAGGATCTGTAAACATCTACATTTGAGGCTCAGGTTCCCAAATATTTGATAGGACGGAGTAGTACCAGATGCAACACTAATATACTGTAAAACAATGGACACTTCTGCAGAACCTAGAATTGATGTCCAGTGAGCAACAAAACCATGTGTCCATTGTACAATGTTTTATAAGGTTTTATTTTAAAAGGTGAACAGATCCTAAAGTGGGCCATACACATGACATCCAAACCCACTGATTTTGTCAGGATAGGCCAACCATCTAAAGTGTATAAGGGGGCCACCTGACTCTCCACAAATGATGTCAGGGGAGAGAAGGGTCAGGCATATGGGGTTTTAACAAAGGGATTATTACCCTTTGTTCTCAGGTCCATAAGAAAGCACTTGCACACTCCACTAGACTTAGGGCCCTTGCAAACAACCGAGTCCCGTCCCGTCCATCACCTACTCAGCTCTACTCTCAATGCATGTTCATAGAGTAGGACGGACTCAGTCATGTGACCGAGAGTTGGATTGTCAGCAAGGGAGGCAGAAGAACAAGGCAAACAAGGAGTCCCGAGCTGTGCTCTGCAAAGTTAATCATCGTCTGCTTATATATTAGTAAGAAAGCTTATCCTGTGCAGGGAATGTAATGGAAGCTTTAGATTTTCCTGCATAACCCCTTTAAAAAAAAAAGTTGCAAATCATAAGTGTGTTTAACAAACTAACTCCGCTCAGGCCATGTCCACAATGCCAGCAACATGGAAAAGTGTTGGATTAACTACATTAATACATCTCAAAATGTTACAAATTACTCCAGAATAATGGCATGAATGGCTTAATACATTCCCGTCTAAATTTGCACTGAGGCCCCAAGTTGTGGAAATGCAGCTTTTTTCGTTGCAGATTTTGATGCATTTTTTTTTAGCCAAAGCCAAGAATGGCTTCAAAAGGAAAGGAAAATATATAGGAAGCTCTTATACTTCTGCTAAATCCACTCATAGCTTTGGCTCCTGACTGAAGCAAAATCTGCAACAAAATAACGCAGCGTTTCTGCAATGTGTGGCCCCAGCCTTAGGCTAAGGTTCTATGTAATGAACCGCAGCTAGAAAACCTGCAGAAAAAAAGCAGCAAATTCGCATTGTTTTTTTTCCACAGCATTTTTCATTGCATTTTTGCAGAATTTGCAGGAAAACGTTAGCATTTCTGCAGCTAAAATTGACATGCTTCATTTTTGAAAACGCAGCTTTTCCACAATGTGTGAATAGGATTACACAGAATTTAATTCACTTTGCTGGTACTGTAAAATGCAGCGTTTTTCCTCTGCGTTTTTGCAGCAGCCAAAAACAATACATTTCTGCAACGTGGGGCTTTAGCCTTAGACAGCATTAATAAATATAATGTTTTTTCCCGATCCACATAAAAATACTACGGCCCACTTGACTACAATCATGGACTGGTGTAATCACACCAGCCACAAGCGGTGGATAGAAGTTGGGCAGGTTGTTACCTATATACCCTTATCTAACTGACCTTGGTTGGTGGCCCTACTTGGTGCTCTGCTCTCTTCTCACCCCACTATAGGACCCCCCTGACGTACCACCATTTGATGATTGGAGACTCTCCCAACTACGCCATTACCTTTACTCTCTTTCCAACAACAAGAAAATGTACCCCCTTTGAATCCCTCTTTGATTTGTGGAAATCCACAAACCCCCCTACTGTGGCACAGTGGTTTGCACGAATAAGCGAGATCATGAAAATTGAATTTCTGACTGTATATATAGGAGTGACCCTGCCAAACTTAAGCAGACCTGAAGAATGAAAACCCCAACACAGGTGTCAATCTAGTGTAAGTTGCAGTTTTCTGTTACATTTTTGATGGCACTATTGATTAACTATGTTGACTTTATTTTTCTTGCTGATTACTTGCTATGTCGCATTTTCCTATTTTGCTATGTACTCTTAATTTTTTCGGTGGCGTGTAGCCATGTGACATCTCTTGTTTACATGATATTTTCAAACCTCAAATAAAACTTTATTGCATAAAAAAATAAATATAAATTTTCAATGTGATTCAGGTGAGCAAGACACACAGCTGAAAACTGCATTGAAAAACCAAGTAAATTTGTGGTAAAACCCTGTGCAGTTTTTAGTATGCAGTTTTGGCAGAAATCATCACATATATGGTCAGCCTAAAATGTCACAAACTCAACGGAATGTTAAAAATTGTAAAACCTAAAAGGATATTTTTATAGTTGCAGTCAGTATCTCATACCTGTATATACTATATACTCAGTTATTACACCTCCCTGTTACACACCTTCGTTATTCTGGATGATAGAAGAAGGACGACTCATGGAGGTGGCTGGGGTATGGTGACATGTAAATTTAAGACTAAAGCTGTTGCCTGCTGTGATAAAGGGGGGTAAACATTCACACCTTAAAGTGTCTACCAGCGTTAGAGATAGGTGAACCTCTTAGGATTTGCTTTGTTTTTTGGGTTTAGGTGGCTTGGGTTCAAAATTTGTTTCAGGCCAAACAAGTTCAGTACAAACTACAACTTAAATTGGCTTAAAATATGGAGCATAAAGGCTCCTAGGGACCTGTCTATGACTGGGGCTCCACATGGCATCTTTTGAGCCTCCTTGCGGCGTCTGGCGCTCTTTCACTGCCTCCTCTGTGTTGTCATGCGCCCAAGTACTGCTGAGGCCTGTGACATGATGTTTGGTGTGTCCAGGTGGCCCAGAAGATGTGACAATATAAGCAAAAAGGCACACTATCTGATAGAAGCCCACCGGTAAACAGTAGGATAAAGTCAAATTACTGCCACTGCCAGTACTTCAGTTAGATAGCTGTAGTAATGCTATTTTTTGGTACTTTTGTCTAGGGGTTTTCTAGCCACTTTGTGGTATGAGACCTTTACCCTTTCACCACTGTGCTTGGGTTTTTGTTTGTTTTTTGCTTTATCTTGATTAAACATATATTATTAGTGAGGCCCCTGATGATCGGTGCCAACGCACCTTGAAACGCGTAGGAACTGGAAGGGACATGTTTTTTGATGAGGGTACAGCTTGGCACTGCTCTTGTTATGGTGGGAGTGACTCTTGGGGGACACAGGGACAGGACCCTAGGGGCAGCTCAGGGACTGTAGTGTTGACTCCATGGCTCAGAAGCATCTGCTTACTACCTGTGTGACTACTGACCAGGTAAGATCAAACCATCATATCATTCACCATTTTATCTGTTGAATTACTTGGTTACAAAAGGTTTCCTGTTGCTAACCCGCAGATATCGGGACCACTTCTGCCGAAGTGGAGGCGGCTGTGAGCAGGAGCGGGGATCGGTAAGTGAGGCTGGGGGGGCCGTGAACCCCACAAACACTGCTATCATTATACTCTGGGGTGTTTTCAGACTCCATAGTATAATGATCAGAGGCCCAGGGGAGGTGAGGGAACATAAAAAACAATGTTACTTACCTCTCCTTTACTCCGGCAGTCTTCGGGCCTCTTTGCTGACGTCCCAGTTCACGTGACGTCTAGTCCAACATTGAAGAGGGCCGAAAGTAGCGGGGAGTGCATCGGAGCCCGGGAGAGGTAAATAACATTGTTTTCTAAGTTTGTATCCTCCCCTGGGTCTCCAATCATAATACTCTGGGGTCTGAAAGAGTATAATAATTGTTCATGGGTGGTCTACAATGGGGCATAATAGTGTGTGTAGGGGCCACTATGGAGCATAATAGTGTGTGCAAGGGACACTATGGCACAAAACAGTGTGTGTAGGGGCCACTATGGCGCATAACAGTGTGTGTAGGGGTCACTATGGGGCATAATAGTGTGTGTAGGGGCCACGGTAGGGCCTAATACAGTGTTTGCAGGGGCCACTATGGGGCATAATAGTGTGTGTGTGCAGGGGCCACTATGGGGTATAATAGTGTGTCATGTCAAATGTTATACTGGGGGCGTTCCGTCATCGCTGGGCTGTAAGGAACGCCCCCTCTGACAGTACTCAGCTATGGACGAGGACAGAGAGAGGGGGCGTTCCTTACCGCCCAGTGATGACGCTGAGCTGTGAGGAACACCCCCCCTCCCCCCAGTACAGGGCTATGGACGAGCGCAGTCAGGGAGGGTGTTCCTCACAGTGCAGCTAGACTGTCAGGAACGCCCTTCTGAATTCAGCTCGCTGTCAGCTTTCTAGCAGTATGTGAAACCGCATATACATGAGAACGTGAAAGGAGGGAGGGAGCTGTATGGTGGTTGTATACTTCATCTGTCCAGAAAACTATATGTATGCCTGGGCAACAGCTGGTCCTAGTGGTAATTCCAAGCATGCTGTTCAAGGTACCTACACCCTGCTGTCTGTCATGGGCCCTTGCAATAAGCACTAATGAGCCCTTAAATACACAGATCAGTATTTAATGGTTTTAATGACAACTCTTAGGACCATATAAATAATGATATACATCACTGAGGTATTGACCAGTGCTTGTCATACTGTGAGGTGCCCCCCCAGTGGTTGCTACACACAGCTACAGGGGGCAGCAGTTTTTACAAAGTAATTTATATGCTCTAGTCTGTGCATCAATCTTGGTAAGTAATATACTTGGCTTCTTTTCAGCTTATTTACTTCTGAGAGCTGTCTTACTTTGTGTTGGATTCCTTGTAAAATTACTACGAGACCCAACATAGCATAAACACAATTTTGCCGCAGCTGAAACGCGTGGGCAAAAACAGAGAGTTTTACAGTACCTGCAAATTGGATGGGATTTTGGTTAGTCCCATCCACACATTGCAGAAAAATATCCGCAGCGGACATGCTTCGATTTCAAAAACTGTTGCGTTTTTGTAAATCGCAGCATGTCAATTAGCTATAATAGGGACAGAAAGTCTGCAGAGAAAAACTGATCTGCGATTCGTTTCCACTGTTGTTTTTCCTGGAGCGCTTTTTGGCTGCGGCTCCCTATGTGGGGCCTTAGCCTGAAACTAACCTAGTTACTTAGAATGTTGGGTGTTGTTACCTTTTTAAATGTATTATTATACAGTACATGAGAGCAGGCAGGATCCCTTCATTATCATAGCCTGCCCATTCACACTAAAGAATGCCTGCTACAACGGTAAAACTCTTATTAAAGGTACAAGAAGCCATTGGCCACAGAAGAAGGAGTAAAAGGGAGTCTGTCAGCAGTAAATTGGTTATAAACCTAATCACACTATCTTGTAGAGGTGACTCTACAGTTTCTAAATATGTCTCTATTATTCAGCTTTGGTGGCCATGATTCTTGGATGTCCTTGCAGAACAAGAGAGGGACCAACTGGATGTATATAGTCTATGGTGAAAGTCATGGTCATTATCATCCTGCAGTGACTGAGACAATGAGTGAGCCATATATGCCACAATCTTATCTCCTATGTCCACTTGGGCCACCTCATTAAACTTCCAGAACAGAAAACAACGGAGCTGCAGGAGCGGACCGCGCTGGCAGGCACTGGAGCACCGGGGACAGGTGAGTATGTTTTTTTTTTTAACTGCTGTTTGTTGAAGTGCAAGTTTTCCACCAAGTGAGTGTAACCTTTTATGCAGAGTGTAACAACAAGACTGACAGTAACCACTGATGGGGCATTAGTAGAAGGTACTACTGCACAGAACACTGTCCTACATAAGACCACAATTCTGAAATATTACGGGTCTAAGTGCTCTTAATATAGTTAGTCAACTAGAATATTTATATACGTAAAAGAACATGTCACATAATTATGCTCCATCATATTATAATAAGAGGTGTAACTAGATGGAAACCTACTCTGCCAAAGTTGTATTTACAGGCTGTACTGCCCTAGATAGTGTGGTTACACCTCAATCCCATTTATCCTTGTTTAATCTACATAGGATACATTTACATTTTGTGGCTTTGACAAGATTTTTGAAAAGTTACCAATTAAGCTCTTTAAGGGTGGGTTCACACCTGCGCTTGGTGTCCGTCCGTCGCCAATCCAGTGAAAATCTCGGTGAACTGGATTGGCGTCGGATACAGACCGGTCAGCGGCGCATTGGTTAAAAACCCATTCATTTGAATGGGTTTTTAAAGCAGTGCGCGGGTGTGCGCTTACACCCTCTGCGCTGCGAATCCTTTTTTTTTCGTCGGAAACAAAGTCGGACACGCAGGACTTCGTGTCCGACGAAAAAAAAAAGGATTCGCAGCGCAGAGGGTGTAAGCGCACACCCACAAGCACTGCTTTAAAAACCCATTCAAATGAATGGGTTTTTAACCAATGCGCCGCTGACCGGTCTGTATCCGACGCCAATCCAGTTCGCCGAGATTTTCACTGGATTGGCGACGGACGGACAGCAAGCGCAGGTGTGAACGAAGCATAAGCTGTTATATGCAAAACTTGACCCAACTGTGTCAAAGAAGTGACGTGAGAATGTTTGGGCTGGTATCACATGTGGCACACCTCATTACAGTAAGTGACTGTTCATCATCCATTTTTCTGATAGGATTACCTCGCTGAAAAGATCTAATGCATGGATTTGATTCAGACCTACTCCTGGTATTCACCCTTTAACTCCTATACTTTGCTGTAGGGAAACCACCAGGTTTCGATCTCTTGGAGTAGTTTCTGTTCAGTGACAGCTGAGTTTGCGCATTCTGGTAATCCAGGCAGGCGGCACAGGTTTGGAGTCAGGTAATACAAGCAGAGGTCAAATTTGGGGAGTACGGTCAAAACTATAGCAAACACCTTTGCAGGACACAAGGTACCTTATTGCTCAATCACCCTCCCATGGTGGAGGGTAGCTTATAATAATAGCAATGCCAGTCTGGACTGAACAAGTTCAGGTGAAATCAAAACTGGCAGGTGACACAAAACTAGTCACACTAGTCACAAAACTAATCTAGCAAGGTTCGACCATCTCTAGTTATAAGTCCTTGCCTCTGACTTAAGCGTAGTTTACTGTTGCACTGTTCTTAACCTTTTTCATCAAGGACAAGGGCTTAAGCCTGGCAAAGGACGCTCATTGTTGATATAATCTACTGTCAATTTAAAGAATTCTTAAGTCCGCAGTCAGAGCAAACTCAGGGACAGACATGGCGGGTGTAAGAAAAACAAAAAAAACCCTGCTGCTTTTTTTTTTTTTTTTTTTTTTTTTTTTAAATAAGCCTTGACCTGCTCGACTCTGTAAAACCCCTTTAATGTATGAAAAAACAGTGCTGGTCTTCATTTCTTGGGGCTCACTGGTAGTGTAGAATTGTCCTGTTTCCGCTCTCTCTCTGCCACGGTTTTGGGTTTATTTCCTTTTATTTTATCTTCCAGCTGCATTTTTTAATTTTCATGTTTGACTCCCTGTCATCCAAACCCTATAACTTTGTTATTTTTCCGTTGAAAGCCACATGAGGGCTTAATGTTTGCGGGATAAATCGTTTTTCATAGTGGTACCATTTAATATCCCATACAATGTTCTGGAAAAAAATTCAGAATGGGGGGAATTGGAGAAAATCTGCGTTTGTGCGACTTTCTTACGGGTTTTGAATTTACAGCATTTACTGTGCAACCAAAATAGCATGTTACCTGTATTCTATGGGTCGGTAAGATTCTGTGGCTACCAAATTTATTTAACCCCTTTAAAAAAATTCAAACCTTTGCAAAAAAAAAAATTCTTGGAGTTGCCAAGACATCCGTAACTTTTTTATATATCTATGTACAGGGATGCATAAGGCATCTTTTTTTTTGCTGGCCAGATGTACTTTTGCTTTATACTATCTCAGGGAATATCTGATATTTTGATCACTTTCTATTATAATTTTTATGGGAGGCACAATGGTAAAAAAACAAACAGTGGTTTGGCTCTTAATTTTTATTTCCACTATGGCGTTCGTTGTATGGGAAAAATATTTCTATATGTTTGTAGAGGGGGCGTTTTCGGACTTGGGGGGTGTATAATTTACTTATGTTTGTTTTTGTTTTTTTACTTTTATTTCAAATCTAGAGAAAGGGGTGATTTGAATTTTTAGTTTTTTTTATTGTCTTTTTTTTTTTTTAATATTTAAAAAAAAAAAATATTCTAAGTATCCTATTTATTAGCTCCCATAAGGGGCTTAAACCTGCAATCTTTTGATTGCAAGTCCCATAGACTGCAATACAACTGTATTGCAGTCTATGGGAGATTCACCACATAACTATTGAGGCTGGTCATCTTGCAGTGTCTTGCTGCTACTTGCGGCCTTCTACGCACCCTTAGACGTCATCCTGGGAATGGCCTTTTCAATGGGCATGGCCTTATAAAATATATTCGGACCCCATATAACAATATTAGAGCCCAGATTGTTACTGGTTAAATAACAAACAATTGTACCATTTTTTATTTATGCCATTTATAGATCACATTAAATTTTGTGCTAATTTTATTGTGTGGTTCGAAATGCTCAAGAAAATCCAAAATACATCTATGTAATTTACTGTGTGTTTTGATGGTCATTTAATAAAGTATATTACTAAGGCTATATTCACATGAACAACAAATACCCAAAAGACCCCATTATAGTCAAGGGGTCTCTTGGGAATCAAACTACACAGGTGTGAACTCACTCTAAAACGAGTTTATTGTAATTTACTTCCCTACTGTAAAGTTTTAGTAATGTCTGAAATATATAGTTTATTAAGTGATATGTATACAGTGTCTATATATGTATTGGTATATATTATATACTAATCCATTATACATGGAAAGAAATATACTATTGAGGTTTGGTAAGAGAAAAACCTCCCATTGAAACCAATGGAGCTAGTGGCTCAACCATTAGAGTGACTGTCCTTCATACAACATTTCCTGAACTCATGAATTAATCTTTTAATACGGGGCCAGAGAGTCACCTCGCAACCTTCTCATTAATAGTCACTGCACCGAGGTGACATCACAGTGTGGTGTGAGCATGTATTCCCATTTCACAGAGCTAAGTGGTCACTAGTTTAATGCCAGAGCCAGTTATCAGGCTACCAAAACAGCAGACATATCATTGGTGCAAGCTGTTCAGCTACACAGGGGCCCGGTACAAAGGGTGCACGATCACCCTAACAGCAGCTTTCTACTGTCTATTAGAAGGGAAAAGGTCAGGAAATGAAAGTATTGTTCAAATCCCATTTTTATATTAACCACTTCAGTACTGGGCTATTTTCCCAGGTTCAGGGCCAGACACATTTTCAGGTTTTTTTCGTACATGCAGTTTTGAGGGCTAAAACATTTTTTTCACTAAGGTTATTCAAATAATTTTAGTCTTTCTATTTTTGCATTTTTTTTTTCTTTTTTTATATATACTGTGAGAAGGTGACTTGCAGAGTGCTGGAGTCTCGATATATCAGCCCCCGGTTTTTGTCATATGGCTGGTCCAGGGCGGGTTTTGAGTAGGCCCCAGCCCAGGTGTGAGTCCTGGGCTCATTACTTGTCCATTTTAGGCCTACAGAGCCTGCACTTCAGAGCAGATCCTGGGGAGTGAGAGGAGCCGCTCTGGGTCTGTCCTGAGGTAAAGAAATACTGGGTTGTTTCATTCGTGTGGCTGTTAGTAAGCTACACGTATAGTTAGCTTCATTGTGTTGTAAGCTAGACGAGCAGGATTTTGTTTTTCTTTGTGTTTTATTTTGTACGTGACGTAAGGTTTATTTATTTTTGCCATTTTTGCAAGTAAACCTGTTTGCACCTGAGCTTTGTGTCCCTGTCTCTGACTGTTTGGGTCCGTACCTTTGCTGCTACCAAGCTACCACCCCCACAATACACAGGAAAGTGTAAGCAAAAGGAGGGAAAATGTGTCCCTTTTTCACATTTCTTTTTACGTTACATATACACAGAACACCATTATTCAATAATCAGAACTTTAATGCAAATCTTCAGCATATTATGTACAATAAATTAAAAAAAACAGAACACAAGTTTAGCTTATTTTCATACAGGAACTGAAAACAATTTGGAAGTCATTATATGATACAATTTACACATGGAATCATAATTCACGGTGTTCATTGGAACAGAATACAACAGGAAAATACACCTTTGCCAGGACCTTGTGGTATCAAAAGGGTTAATGAGGTTAGACTGTTGTTGCGGAATCAAAGAAAATGGACCTTAGAAGGAGCACCAGGCAAAAAAGTGAGGTATTACAGTGACTGAATCGAAAGCCCAGGACATTATCCATCTGCAGGTTACAATACACTGTCACTTTTCTTTATATAGAATTGTCTGGTTTGACTTATTTCCTTATTCAAGTTGTAAGTCCTGTTAACCACTTGCATACCAGATGCTTTACCGAGGATCTATCACCACCTCCACTAATTCCAGTTTTTAGCCTCTGTTAATAGACACCACTTCATTAATTCCAGTACAGTTGGAATGTTTTCTCTAGCCACCACCATTCCTGAGCAATCAATACTGTATCGGTGCCTGATATGCTACTTAGGCTCTGTACTGTCAAGTGGGCAGTGTCAGACAGGGGCAGCTAAGGGAGTGTGACTCTGCTCCTGCCTGACACCGCCCTCCTGACAGTACAGAGCCAAAATAGAATATCAGGCACCAAAACTAAAAGCACTTGGAGAAAAAATTCCAACTGTGCTGAAACCAGTGAAGTGGCGCCTATTAAATGATGCAAAGAGCTGGACTTGGTGGTGGTAGTGAAAGGTCCTCTTTAAAGGGTTGCTCCCAATAGGTGGCACTATAGAGACAGTTTTCCCTTGATCAGGAGTATTGCTTGGCCTAAAAGACATCCTGTGCTAACTTGTTGGACTCCACAAGAAGAAACATCATCCCTCATACAGAAATTGTCAAGAAGTCAGCTTCTGTTTGGGGAAAGAAGTATAAGACACTGTGTACTGGAAACATCCGACCATTATCTTAAAAATACTGGTCAATATATCCCCATTTATATTGTAAATTGATGCTTTGATCCTCAAACCTCCCTTTAATCCATGAGGCAGAAATACTAATATGTAGGTCTTCAGGTGAATGCGAAGGCACGAAGTGGAACAAAAAACCCTTTATATTTAAGGCCCCTTGTAATAGGGTTTTCTATTAGTATCAACGGCCACATTCCCGACCAGACAGAGAAGCTTGTATGCACTATTTCTCTGTCAGACAAAAAAAATTCATACCCATAAAATTGACACTTTTGGTCACATTATGGTTCAAAATGGATTCCCAAGAACGAGATTGGTTTGGACATTAGTTTCCCTTCACATTCAGTGTAAGACCTTATTCAGACATGAATACTTTATTGTTGTATCTGCATATAGATTAAAATAAGTGATCCATATGGCAGTGACATATTACCTTACTGTCGTATTTTTACATTTTGCAACATGCCATATCATTATGCCACACCATAACCTTTGCTCCCATATAAGACTCAGTTCACATCTGCATTTTGCACTTTATAATAACAGAAGACATGACAGATTTGTCACATAAGCGTATTGTGTGCTGTTGGGATGTTATCATGTGAGCTTATCATGTGATCCGACAAGGAAGCTCCCATAAGAATAGATTGCATTTACTTCCATTTGTATTCTGCATGGGAAATATATTCTTCACTTAAAGGGGTTGCCTTGCTCCAAATTCATTTGTGATCTGTAGGGGTTCGACACCCAGACCCCACACAGATCAACTGTACCGACAGTGTCTGGGCACCTGAAGCTGTTGCAGTGGACAGGGAAGCTGCACCGTCCCTATTACTTGAACAGGAGAGCATGTACATGCTCCCCGTCCACCGCTATCGTTTCCAGCACCGAGACACTGCCGGAACAGCTGATCTGTGCAGGTGTCTGAATCCCACAGATCACATACTGACTGATCTGGGACCAGACAACCCCTGAAATACTGTTAAGGAGGAGACAGAAAACAAGAGGATATATATATATATATATATATATATATATATATATATAAGCCAGCCCCTATAAAATAAGGACTGGTTATGAAACAAATGCAGTTTGAAAAAAAAAAAAAAAAAAAAATTCACACAAAGGTTAGGTTCACACATGTGCCCAATTTCCGTTTGGGGATTCTGTTCCCCATTCTGCTTGAAAAATGCGTAGAGAAAAGTCCTGCAAGTAGCGCTTTCCTCTCTGCAGTATTCAGGTGGAAACCGGGCGGACCCCATCATAGTCTATGGGGCCCGAGGGTTTCCACGGTTATCTACTTTTTGAGCGGATTGGGTTTCCATTTTTAAGGTCCCCAAGCGAATCCAAAGAACGGAAACCCGAATGCACGTGTGAACCTAGTGTAAAGCAAAATACAGTAATATAGGCAGTCATATGGAAATAAATATGAATTATAAAATGGATTTTAGGTCTGTATTTGTTCTGTATTCTTCACACTAAGGCTTCCCACAAAGTGAAATACGGTTCCGGAAAGTCCAGGTCTGTATATCATCTAAATTTCCCAGCTTGAAACCAGTCCGGAGACCTGGACTCCAAGCATTATAATTATCTATAATACTAGGAGGCCCTGCCTCCCCACAGTGCTGCAGGTCAGTACTCAATATAGTATGGAACAATAGATGTGTGGAGTCCGAAATTTGGACCGGGTATATTAAGAATTGGATTTTCCAGGCTGTATTCCCCCATGTGCACAAGACCTAAAACAGTAGCAATAGACCTTTACACATCACTGTATACTGTAGTGTTGAAAGTCTAAAGAGATTACTTACTCTAAGACCCAGGGGTGTAGCTATTGGAGATACAGACGTAGCAATCACTACCAGGCCCTGGAACCTCAGGGGGCCCAAAGACCTCTCCACAACATAAGAAAATACTAGTATTATACATAGCACTTGGTAAGTGGGAGCCCCATTACATGTTTTGAATTGGAGTCAGGAGATTCATGTTAAGACTCTAAGACCTTATGGATCTGGATGAGCATAACCATGTCATGGAATATGGAAAACTCCGGTAGAAATGAATAGCTCAAATGAAACCCCAGCGCTGGGTTTATGGGCATACATTGGGTTCATGTACAATAAAATTCCATGTCTTATATAAAAATAAAAAATAGGACACAATCACCCCGACAATAAAAATGCAGTAAAAAGGGCAGGTTTTGACATGAATGAACAAGTTTCAGTAAAAAATGAAGCATTAGTCTCAGTATTGGTCTCAGTTTTGGACTGAGGTTCCTTGGGCCTACCAAATAAAATGATTCTTGGGACCACCTTACAACAACCGCAAGGAAATAGACCATAGTACTCTTCAAATTTGGGTGTCTTCTGCTGGACCATTATTGTGTTAGTGCCTGGATCCAGTAGAGGATCCTCGGTTACTCTGGTGGGCCAGTCCAACTCTGGTTGGTCGTCTCACTGAAGATGCTGAATATGCATAAAACAATTAAGAAATTGAAATTTCTAGGAAATATATGTACTTAATATGTAGGAAAACCTTTACAAATAAATCACATGTACAACATCCCTGCAAGGTTTACTCCAGCAGCATTTTTCATGCATATGGAAAATCTTGAATGGGCTCTCCCACAAAAGATATTTATGGCATATCCAGAGGTGGGACCCACCCCCATCTCTATAATGAACCCACCACCACCTTCGTGCACTGGCTCTTACCTGACCATGACCTTGCTAAGAAGGCTGTCTTCGATCGTCTGACTTATTAACAGAGTAGTCCCCTGAGCTCCATTGTTTCCATAAATGCCATACAAGTGAAAGGGAATTATAGAAAAAACAGAGACCAATGAGCTATTTGGTTTCCATAAGTCGTATTCTAAAAGCTCAACCATCGAGGATAGTTTTCTCAGCAAGGTTGCGGTCAGTTAAGAGCTGAGGCATGAGGGTTCCTTTCAGAGATAGGTATGGGTTCCAGAGGTGGGGCCTGAATCTATCAGACATTTATGGCATATCCTGTGGAGAACCCTTTAAAGCCTTGCAGGCTTCCATTGAAAAGCATGGAAAGAGCCAGGCCTAATGCACAAGTTGATTCACTTGGATATGGAATCCCATTAAAGCATACCTGTCCTTTCAGGTTACAGAATAAGATATCAGAATAAGATGGTGTGTACATTAAGAATAACAGTAGTTCATAACTTGTATTCAGAATTTTTTAGCAACTTTACTTTTGCAGGCTTCACCTCTTTCCCAAAGTTGGCTGGTACAGACTAGCTACTATGATGTCTCTCATAGACCGCACATGACAAAAAAGGAAATTCTGTTCCGTCTTGCTCACTAACTCAGAAGCCGCGTGGCAGACATTATTCAGAATACAGAACAGAAAGTGAGTGAAAGGGCTAGGGTGACATAGAAACCTTACTATTAGCTGCAGCATCATGTCTGTGCCTAGGTCTCCACTTTTCTCCTACTTGGCCCCTTCTGTTCCCTCCATAGACTTCTATGTGCAGTAATCTGACAGGAGACTATACTGATTCATCTCAATAAAACAAGACCGATTTAGCAGCGTATTAAATGTGAGCGTGGGGTAGGGGGTATAGAGAAAGTGGAGAAAGAGCAATTTTGTCACATTTTATCACTTCGCCTACTGCACGAATATGTACCCTGACCAAAATACTGTATACTCACTGCTAGAGCACACCAGGACCATAACAAAATACATATATAAATTGAAGCACATAATGTGTCGGAACTTAAATGCCACCTCTTGTAACAAGTGGGGAGTCAATGTAGTTACCTGAATGCAGCACACTAGTGGAAGGCCTGCAATAGAAGTCACCCTCTCCCTGATAAGTCCTCCTATGGGTGCACCAATATGCATTATCCATGACTGTTCTCAAAGTATAAAACGGTTCCAGCTTAGCAATGCTTCAGATCAAAAATGTTTTGTTGGGGGCACCCCAGCATCCTCTGTAGCTTTCAGTACAGGTTTGTGAAACTTCAGTGCGACATTACAGCCACCAGTATGTTGGACTGGTACATACTGCCTACTGCTGCATCCTTGGAGAACTTATTAGATGGGCATATTCACTAGTGTGCTACATAGACTCCCCACTTGGCATATATCTGTTTGGGTGCATTATGTATATATGTATTTGCCAGGTGTGGAGTCAGAGTAGGGAAAGGGTTACTGACTCCAACTTCAAAATACAATCATTATTTTAAATTATATTATAAAATATTAATATTGTAGAATTAATCAGACACATTTGTTACATATTTACTTTCATAGGATTTCAATCACTGGCTTTTTTCCAGAATTAGAGGATCCTTACTGCTTCTGAGTGACCAAGGCTGAAGGAGCAGGAATCAGAGTCAGAGTCAGGCTCGGAGTTGGTGATTTGGCCTCCTGACTCTACAGCCCTGGTATTTTTGTTGCTTTGTGCTCTAGTGGCGAGTATACAGTCTTCTGATCAGGTTGCACACTTGTGTTGTAGGTGACATCAGCATAAGTTAAGGGCAGCAACATTGTTTTATTTGGTGAAAATATAATACAATGTAAGTCATGTCACCCATATAAGTACATAAATGTCCATTAGAGCTATCTATAGAGAACCTTAATTATTGTATGCAAAATATAAGACATTTCACCACTCAATAATCCTTTGTCACTATCTACAGAGCTTCAAAACCCTTCACATGAGTAAACAGATTTATGTACTTGTGCAAAGGGACATTCCTACAGAGAAGTCTTTGTGAAGACACAAAAGGGATTTTTCTACGCTCAATGTGTTTATGACAAGAGGCAAGGTTACAGGCTGAAGCTGGGTTATAAGAATGGACATAATACTAGGTTTCTGTTGCCAAGTGATAGGATATCTACAGTAAAGGCTAGAATTCAAGATAAGCTTAGCTGTGCATTGTTACAAGTGGGTGGGTGCTCAAAACACCCAGCGCTTTTATCTCCGCATTTTCTGCCCATAGTCTATGGGGTCCACGGGTTTCCACACGTAACTGCTTTTTTAACCCCTGAACGGAAACCCGAATGCAGGTGTGAACCTCGCGTCAGATCTTATCACTGCAGTACAAAAACAAAACAGCATGTAAAATATCTCGGTTACAAATAGAATTCTCAAATGAAATAGCAGATAACGCTACACATACATTTTTCAAGTGGAATGGGGGACGGAATCCCTGAACGGAAACCGTGCGCAGGTGTGAATCCAGCCTTAGGCTTGCCCACTGTAACACTAGCATACCCCCTGACATGGACATGGAATGTGATGGCCACAACCCTTTTACCTAAAGTGCCCAAGTCACATATAAAATGACAGAGCCCCAAACCCAGATTTGTCTGCTTTTCCGGGACACCAGGAGGTCACCCCTTTTTTTGGAGGCTCCTTGACATTCTGGGAGAGTTTGGCAAGTATGAGTTAAAGGGATTATCCAGGATTAGAAATCATGGCTGCTTTCTGTATCAGGTCTAAATGGGTCACTATTATTTGGGGGGGAACAAAAGAGGAATACTACTAAGGAGTAGAGCATCAGGGGGTAGGATTATTACCATCTGGGGCACTATGAATAGTGACTTTTTAAGGAGTCTATTAGAGCCCTGGAAACGATGTTTGTGCCATTATAGGCATTTATCCCCTATCCACAGGACAGTGCTCCTTTCACTGCTATGGAACTGCCAGGACTATAATCTCGGCCCGCACCCGTAGAACCATAGAAGTGAATGGAACACTGGTCACACAATATTTCCTTCCATTCACTTTTATATATTATCATTTATAGGTCTGGCCTTCATTTTACTAGGCTTCTCCTCGGCAGTCCCACAGACATGAATAGAGCAGCAGCATACAGGCTCCACCCCGCCCCAATCATGTGAGATAACACATGGCCGCTCAGATGGTGAGGGGGCATGACGACCCCCCAATAGAAAACATTTACTTGTGGGTAAAAGTTTAGTCATGAATAGAGCGGCGGCATACAGGCCCACGCTGCTCCAATCATGTGAGATAACACAAGACCCTCATGATTGGTGAGGGGGTCATTGATCGGACCCCACCAATAAGAAAATTTATCATTTATCTTGTGTAGAGTTAATAAAGTTTAGAACTTGGTACAGCCCCTTCGGGCTTTTTTTCTATTTCTGTATATGAACAAGGGTTATTTTTCAAGGGATGAGTTTTATTTTTTCAATTGATACCATTTCGGGGTATGTATAATGTATATTTACATAGCGGAATCTGGCGCCGATTTTGAGATTGATTCCGCCTCCCATTGTTTTCAATGGGAGGTTAAGATCGAAGCAGGACACTGAAAAAGATAAGTGTCCTACTCAATCTTTCCGTGGATTCTGTGGCTGATTCAGTCAGAGAGTCCACGGTACAAGAATCAACTACAGAAAGCTGTAACAGGAAGCTGAAGTTGTATCTCGGCTCCCAGTCACGGGAAACGGTAATGGAAGAGAAATTTGAGGTTGATATCCACCTCAAAATCCTCTTCATTTTCAGCCCTATGTCTAGATGCTATGATATTCTCCATAGACAGCACAAGGCAAAAATAGGACATTTTGATCCCTTGCTCTCACAAATTCACTCAAAAAGTGCAGCACCAGATAAGACATTATAAAGAAATACTGACCAATATATATACGAATAAAGCTCTAGGTTGAGAAAACTTACTATTAACTGCAGCAGCATATTTGTGTGTGTGTGCACTTGTGTTCTGCTCCTCTCTCACTGGGATCCCCGCTACATAGGTTTCTAAGCTGACAGTCCATCGGTAGATGGGACAAGATGGATAGAGCAGCAGCATATCATTCCATCTTGTCCAATCTACTGATGGACTTTCGGCTTAGAAACCTATGTAGCGGGGATCCCAGTGAGAGAGGAGCAGAACACAAGTGCACACACACACAAATATGCTGCTGCAGTTAATAGTAAGTTTTCTCAACCTAGAGCTTTATTTATTACACAGATTTCAGAGAGAGTGAAAAGTTCAGAAGGGAGGGGAGGAAAAAAGGAGGCAAATAAGTGCAGAGAGAAGTATTTTTAACTAAAAAGATAAATTACAAAATTTCTATTTGCTTCTACTATGGATTTATGCAAAGTTTGTTGAAAGGTTAGTGGCCACTGACATACAGTAAGAAAAAAAGGGAAAAAGGAAATAGAATCATCATGTTTATTTCTCATAGATACAAGGGAAAAATAACTTCTAGTTCACAGCAGCTGAGCCCCTTCTTCAAGCACCAACTAACATGTCAGACTCGTAGAGAATACTTATATTAGGGTTCTAATTCACTGAAGATTTTTCAGTATTTCAGGTCATCCATTTTTTTACTTTTGGCATAGTAATACAAATTCATTATAAAATAAATCAGACATGTCAAAATAAAAGTTTTTCACATTGGGGCGTGACAAACATATCCTTGTAGTCAATGACATGACATGTTGGTATAAGGCCCCTTGCGGGTGAAAAACGGATATTGCATGCAGGACTACTGGACCCAGCATGCAGGACTAGGTTGCTCATCCAGAGATCCATATTTACCTCTTAGTATTGATACAGATTTTAGTACCATAAAGATGAAAATGAAATAGATCCACTGAGCGGCCAACAACAGTCATGTCATTAACCCTTTTGTTGGCATTAATACTACCTGTGGTATACACTGAGCACATCCAGAAGACAATACATTCCTGGATATGGAAATAAAACACCCAGGTCCATCATGTTTGAGTCTTTACAGATGTCTCCATAGAAGGCTTGATGTCTTCTAATCTCTTCTAATACTTATCCACCTGGGTATCTGGCACTTGGCCGGAGGAGCAGAACAGGGGAACACATTCAGGTCAGGCTGTGACCTGCGATCCTAGCACAGGGAAAATATTAAAAAAAAAATCTTAAATAATCTTTAAAAAAAAAAAAAATGTAACATAAAAATCTAAACAATGGGACTCAAATGCATATCTAAATGTGATAAGTGAAGATACTTTTGTTTAGCGTAATAGTGTCCATAGAAGACCCATATTCACTCCTCTATGACATGACCTGGGCACAACTATATCAACAGTATGATGCCCATAAGATAGGGGGCCTATAGCTATAATGATAATGGGTCCATATTATGGTTGCATATTTAGGTATTCAGGACAGATAGAGGTTCAGGTCACCTGAATCCAAAGAATTCTCCAAAGAACTCATTTTAATTTTGACAAAAATGGGGATATTGCTGAAACAAGGCAGCGATTCACAAGGGGAAAACACTGAATCAGGTGACCCTAACCTGTCTATCTGTAGGGTTGGGTGGATATGCTGGGTCTGGTGTTAGACTCCCTTTATTTATGGCGTCAATACATTGAAAAATCTGGCCCATACAGTATATACCTGACTCATGTGGCCAAATGAATCTACAACATCTGAGTTTACATAAACTACAAAGTAAACTAAGAGGTCCATTCACTGCCGTCGCCAAGTCCAGCTCTTTATATTATTTACACACATGAACAAAATTACTGGTACCCATTGTTTAATGAAAGAAAAACCCACAATGGTCACAGAAATAACTTGAATCTGACAAAAGTAATTTGCCAAACTACATGCTGACAAGCCACAAAGCTTCTGGGAGAATGTCCTATGGACAGATGAGACAAAAATCAACATTTTTGGCAAGGCACATCAGCTCTATGTTCGCAGACGGAAAAATGAAGCATATCTTGAAAAGAACACTGCTCCTACTGTGAAACATGGAGGAGGCTCTGTTATGTTCTGGGGCTGCTTTGCTGCATCTGGCACAGGGTGTCTTGAATCTGTGCAGGGTACAATGAAATCTCAAGATTATCAAGGGATTCTAGAGAAATATGCTGCCCAGTGTCAGAAAGCTTGGTCTCAGTCGCAGGTCATGGGTCTTGCAACAGGATAATGACCCAAAACTCACAGCTAAAAACACCCAAGAATAGCTAAGAGGAAAACATTGGACTATTCTGAAGTGGCCTTCTATGAGCCCTGACCTAAATCCTATTGAGCATCTTTGGAAGGAGCTGAAACATGCCGTCTGGAAAAGGCACCCTTCAAACCCGAGACATCTGGAGCAGTTTGCTAATGAGGAGTGGCCAAAATACCTGCTGAGAGGTGCAGAAGTCTCATTGACAGTTACAGGAATCGTTTGATTGCCTCAAAAGGTTGTGCAACAAAATATTAAGTTAAGGGAACCATCATTTCTGTCCAGGCCTGTTTCATGAGTTTTCTTTTAAAAAAAATTCTGTTGAAGCATGGTTGAAAAGCAATGTCTGACTTTCATTTATTCATTTTCATAGAATTTTTATATTTTATTACTTTTGTCAGATTCAAGTTATTTCGGTGATCATTGTGGTTTTTCTTTCATTAAACGAGGGGGAACAACAATTTTGTCCACGTGTGTAATAGCAGAGATAGGTGGAGGGAGGAGTAAGAGGAAGATGAATATAACTGCTGCTGCCACACCCTGCTACTCTCTGAATCAAGTAGCTCTTAACACTAATATGCTTAAAGATAACAGGTTACCAGTGCAGAGAATACAGCAATATAACAGTTCAAAGTCTTCTCCCCCCTCCCATCTCCATAGAGTTCTGTCTGTGAGCTGGGTACAGATAGGATTCTATGTAAATAAACAGACTGATAAAGAGATAAGGATGAGGAGAGCAGCTTAAAAAGATTTCTTTAAAAAAGGAACTTTCACGTCCTCATACATGTGCAGCATTATATACTGCTAGAAAGTCAGCTGCACTGAATTTAGCACACTGTTGGCTTTCCCAGTATGCACCCTGGTGCTGGAGATATCTGTGCCGTTAATTTCGGCCCCGATATCTCCCCACTGTCAGAAGGGCGTACCTTACAACTCAGCATCATCACTGGATTGTGAGGAAGCCCATAGCCTTGTACTGTCAGTGGGGAGGCGTTCCTTACCGCCCAGCAATGACACTAGGCTGTACGGCCTGCCCTTCTGACAGTGGGGAGATATCGGGGCTGAAATTAACGCACCAATATCTCCAGCACTGGGCACATACAGGGAAAGTCGGCTTTCTAGCAGTATATAACTAGCTTTGAGTTTTCTAGCGGAATATATTAACTTTTTAAAACAAAAATAATCGTTTTATATGTATTTATTAAACAAGGTCGACATTTTTTTTTTTTACAACTATTATGTGTGTTTTTCTTACCGTGGTCAGGATACAACACACTTGCAGTTCAGACATCCCTTCTCACTCTCATCGGGAGGATTGAGCTTCCGTAACTTATGCTGCCGGATCTCTCGCACTAATGTGTAAAAGGCGTCTTCTACTCCCTGTAAGATACAGAAGACACAACATGACATGACTGCTTACTATCCAGTGCGCCAATTGGGAGGGCATATACTGTCTGCACAACCCACAGCAATGAACAGGAACTTCTGCCCATGGTAACTGATAATACACAACATCTTGTTACAAGAGCAAATTCAGTGTAATAATATTCTAACCTGAGAAGGCAATATCTAGAGGCCAACAACATATTCTGTGTCATTCTGATAACAGTGGAGAAATACCATAGAACAAGGCAGTAAGAAATCTCATAGCTATTAAACTGGCTCTACACATTAGACTGAGGTCAGCCAACCCCCCTGGCCATCTATTGTATAGGATATGGTTGGCTAAGAATCATTCAGCATTGTCAGGGAAGAAAATATTGGACATATTGAATTTTATGATGCCTCATCATTTGTTCTCCCAGAGGAGTCTGCTAGATGCTTATCCTCTTCTCCCTATTGAAAACATGCACACTTGGCTGAACAGTCTGCATGTTCATGGGGAGGTTAGGAGGAATAGCTGTCCTCAAATCAGCATTCAGCTGACCAACTGCTACTTTTGCCATTAACGAGTTAATTTTCTGACAGTGGAAGTTTGTGCATCATAAATATTCTTCATGTGTCTCACTCCAATGCACCAGAGGGCAGGGGTGATAGATTTATGATGCACAGACTGCCAGTCATTGAAGACAGGAGCTCAAAGAGGTTTAGTCTTCTGCCTGTGGGCCCCCATGGCTTCTGGATCTAGTCACAGGTGCAACCACTGCGACTGACATAGTTATGCCAGTGGCATTGAGCATAATACATCTGATGTTCGGTTATTTGTGCAGAAAGTTGAGTAGATAATACACCTGTGACAGGCATTTTCCAATAACGCAGATACATGTAAGCACAACAACTAGGTATTATGGAGCCCTCTAGTGGTAAATGATATACACTGCAATGTAGTATACAGAAAATTAGAGTTGAATTTCTGCATTTTGCAAACAGCACTTGTTATGCTGTTAAAAGAGACAGAACTGCCTAACTGCAGGGTTAACAGAGCCTTACAGTCACTGTTAAAGGGAACCTGTCAGGATGATTTGGGACACTAAAGCATCCATGGGTCCTTATCCAGAGATTTAGCGTCCCAAATAGCCCTACTGTAACGCCCTCTGCGCCAGATTAAAAAAAAAACAAACCTTATATTTACATAGCAGCTGTACTCCAACTCCTGAACAGTCCTCCAGTGAAGCCGGAGGAATACACCTCAACCTTAGGGCGCGTATGCCACATCACAGGCGCATGCTTAGTGAAGCCGGAGTGTACATCCCCAGCTTCACTGGACAACTGTGCAATTGCCGGGAGCGCCAAAGGCAAATCTGATAAAACTCATCAGGCTCATCTGTAGATAAGTATAAAGGTTAGTTTTAATGCTGTTGCAGTCGGGCTATTTGGGACACTGTGGCTGAATTAGTGTCCCAAATATCCCTGACAAGTTCCCTTTAGAAGACGACAGGTATTCATATTAGAGAGAATAAATCCCATTATTAGCGGAGCAAAATCCACCTTTCACAGTTCTTCAGTGAAGCCAGAGGAGTGTACTTCGGCTTCAGGGTGCATGCCGCACACCCCACGCGCATGCATAGTTAAGCCAGGGTTTACATCCCCGTCTTCAGTGAACAACAGTGCAGATACCAGGAGTACCAGAGATCGCGCAGAGAGTACCTGAGGCTCATCAGACTCATTTCTAGGCAAGTATAAAGGTTTGGGGTTTTTATGGATAATGTTAAAACAGGGCTATTTGAGACACTAAACCTCTTGTCCATATGAGACTGTGGCTGGTTTAATGTCCCAAATAGCCCTGAACGATTGCCTTTAAAAGACGACCGCTATTCATAGTAGAAAGATTATATCCCTTTATTAACAGAGCAAAATCCACCCTTCACTTACCTGCCTGGTTTTGGCAGATGTTTCAATGTAAGGAATGCCATAACTTCTGGCCAGGTCCTGAGCTTGACGGGTCTCCACAGTTCTAGCTGGGAGGTCACACTTGTTCCCCACCAACACCATTGGAACATCATCAGAGTCCTTCACCCGTTTTATTTGCTCCCTATGTAAAATATTGTAAAGAACACATCAACTTTTAATGCGTGCTTCATAGTTTCCTTATCCAAAGAAAGTAACAAATCCTAAAGAAGCAAATATAGATAGAAAGTGCCTGTATACAAGTACCTTGTCCATCAGCCATCACCAATAGTGACATCAGTTTAAAAAAAACAATAAATAAATTAAAAAAAAAAAGGTACATTGTACAGAATATTAAATGGTGCCATTAGGAAATACAGTTTGTCCCACAGGAAATAAGCCCTCATATAGCTATGTGAATGGCTTAGGTGGGGAGGGAAAAATTAAATTATTATTTTTCTCTGTAGTCATATGACGTCCAGATGTGTCCTTACCTTTCTTCTTGACTGGACATATCCAGATAAGTGCACTACAAGATGTGCATTGTAACCACTGAAGGTTTTGTATGGAAACTATTGTATTGAACTGGCTTCATAAGAAACTGAAGTCTTTAACCAAATTCATGCTAAGCTATATCACTATAAATGCAATATGACCTACGCAAAGGGGATCGGTAGAAGGAAACCCCTTCCTTTATGTGGATTATACACATAACATAGCTGTTGGCTGACCGCAATGTTATTTAACACCCTGTAAACTTTCAGATTCACGTTGAATATTGAATAAGCATCTTCATTTATGTCAGTGCAGGCAGAGGCTGAGGGTGAGATACATGGCTACCAGACATACCTCTGGTGCTGGTTAACAACTGAGGACACAAAGGAATGGCAGCTGTAAGACAATCCAGAGGTCATTGGCTGGTTTTGATCACATGGTCAAGGAGGTTATACTCTCCATCAGTGAAACTGGGTCACTGACCTAGTTTCAACAATTGAGAATAACCATCTGTACCACATTTTCTAAAATAATCAAAATGGGCATACACAAGGGGGTGGCTTCATAGTTAAAACCACCCCCTTGCTGAACCTGGCCGCCTCTACAATCCGCCGTGGCCCTGCTTGGTTGCCGCTGCTCTCAGTTATCTGTATGCCACACGCAGGAAATACATCCTTATTAACTAAACATTGGCCGACGCAGGTACCAATAATTGAATTTCCTGCTAATATGTAAGAGACAGCCAATGTTGTCTTAAGCTTCATTTGTCTGTATAAACTGTTAATGTTGAATGTATTTCTGTGATTCTGTTCCTTTAAGACAGCAGCCATTGTAATTGTGACATGATGCTGGAGTGAGACCCCCCCCCTTTTATGTCAGCCTGCCTGTTCTGCAGACAGAGTGTGAGCAGAGAAGCAGGAAGTGACGAGACAGAGAGCAGCAGCCATCTTAGCAAGTGTTGTATTGAACTGGTGTGGAGATTTTTCTGTACAGCTAAGCTGTATCTTGGTCCAGAGACAAACAGAGTGTAAAGAGACAACAGGACTAGTGAGTCCACGTGAAAGGAACTGTGCTCAGTGGCTGATCAGTGAGACTGACATTGTGACTGTGTATATGGATACCACAGATAGAGACTCGCAGTGCTGTTGATGTACTGGACAGCACCTGCTAAACCCCGGCTTACATCCCAGCTCAGTGTATGGATTCGGCAGGACTGTCAGTGTGCTGAGTGGAATCTGCTGTTGGATTACATTGCATTCATTGGGTTTCCCTGTTAAAGAGGACTTCATTTCTCCCAAGATCCTGATAACCGTGAGGAGAGGACGTTTCGCTATAAAAAGAAAGGAACGACTTTGGGCCCCACCGCGCGCTTCTACAGACTGTAAGCGGTCCACCTGGACCACTGGGGAAAAGGGGGTGCACCCAAATGTGAAGTCAGGGTCAGTTAGGGATAGTTTTGAGTATATTGTTCATTCAGTGTCCATACTGCAGAAGTGGACAGAGTAAAAGTAGAAACCATTGCAGAATTTGCCTTGAAATTGTTCATGCTATATTGTATATTTTGCTTGTCTTTAGCCCTGTCATTTTACCTTTAACTAGCCTTTATTAACTTATAGTAAATATATATTTTTTTTCTTGAACTACCGCGTGTGCGTTCATTTCTGGTTGCGGAGTCCAAACCACCTGCCTTGCTCTCGGTTCACAAATTGGCGTAGTCGGCAGGATCCGCTTACCAGAATGGACGGTGACGCACCCGTTCGGGAGAATGGTGCTGGAGGAAGAATGCCAGCAGGGGCTATAATGAGTCAGTTAGCTAAATTTGATGGCAATAATATGTCAGTGAGTATGTGGGTGGAACAGATACGAATGATACAGCGAATGTACCAGACCGCACCAGAAGTACTAGTAGAGCTAGCAATATTGACATTACAAGGGGATGCTAAGACCACGGTGATATTGAGGCCATTTGAACAAAGGCAGACATTTGAGCAAGTAGTCCAGATTCTAGAAACCATTTATGGAGAAACTGCATTGCTGGGGTCTCTGCAGGCTCGGTTCTTCCAGAGGGTACAACAGGAGAATGAAAGCCTTCCCCAATATGCAAATGCCCTACAAGAACTGCTCCGAGATATTCAAAGGAAGGAAAGAGGGGGCTCGCTAGCCTTCTGTAACCCTGATCGGACTCTCCGTGACCAGTTTGTCCTGGGGATACGTGACGGCAGTTTAACTGTGACTATGCAGGATTTTATACGACGAGAGACTGATGCTAAATTCCATGATGTACAGGTAGAGGCCATCTCCCGTGCCAATAGTATGGTCCCGAGGCCGCAGACCGCAGTTGGAGTTACTTTGTCACAGGGGGCTAGTTCTGGCTCAGAGACAGTAGAAAAGGGGACGGTTAAAGAAATTCTCACAGTAATGCAGAAACTGCAAGAGCAAATGGAACACTTGCACACCCGTTGTGATGAACATTCTATGAAAATTGCAGACTTCCAGAAAACTGGAGGTGAAAGGGTGAGCCGTCCATACCCAGAAAATCAGAATCACCCACCACCCCGCTGGAGGGGTGAGGATAGGACCTACCGAAGGGGTCCAAATCATTTAGTGCAGTGCTCAGGAGAAATCGAAGGGGCTTACCGAAGGGGCCCAAACAGATGGCCAGAACGACGGGAGATACGCTGCTGGGAGTGTGGACGGATGGGCCACGTTGCTGCTAGATGTCCAGAGCAGCGACAAACTTATGAGAGACCGCCGTTAAACTGAAGTCCCCTGCTGCTGAAGGGCGTGTAGTAGGGGAGACTGACAAGGAGACTATGTGGGGAGAATGCCCTGATGATGACCTGATCGCTGCAAGTCCTGTCATACAGGTGGAAATGGAGGGTATTCCGGTTACCGGGATGATTGACACGGGTTCCCAAGTAACGACCTTGAGTAGAGACTGTTATGAACGGTACTTCCGGCAACATGTGAAATATGATCCCCATACATTCGTACGAGTGGTCGCAGCTAACCAGTTACCAGTTCCGGTCGTGGGAGTGGCCTGGATGAATGTCCGGGTATGTGGCCAAGATCTAGGTAGGAAAGGCATTGTGGTGGTACAGGAGTCACATGAAGTAAAGGTCCCTGTCATTTTGGGGATGAATGTGTTAAAAGAATTAGATCAGATCCTCTTTGAAAAGAAAGGTCACGGTTATTGGAAAGAAACCACCACCCATCGGCCTACTCAAACAGCTTTCCAGCGGCTGATCCGGACATGTGGCTTACAGAAAAGTTCGGATGCGCAGCGTCCTCTGGCTCGAATTTCAGTTCCTTTGCATACAAAAGTTACACTGCCACCCAGTCGGGAGACAATAGTGTCTATGCCCGTAGGCACCTGTCGGAAACTAGAGGGCATAGCTGTGTTGGTAGAACCACTGCAGGCAGCCGAAGGAGGTGTTGATCCGCTAGTGGCCCGTTCCTTGGCAATAGTTCGCAATGGAAGAGTACCACTTCGATGTGTAAACACTCAGGACCAGAGTGTGGACCTGACCCCAGGGAGGCTGCTGGCTAACATCTATGTGACTCCGGAGGAAGTAAGGAAAGTAACTCCAATGCAGCTGAAGCCGACTGAAAGGGATGAGTGGACCGTAACTGTGTCCATGGGAGAAGATGAGGAACCCACCTCTGAATGGAATGGCCGTGCAATTCGAGAACAGATGAAGATGGATGCAAGTTCATGTTCTCTGGAATGTGTGCAGAAGGTAGATGAGCTGTTGTGGGAGAACCAAGCCACCTTTGCACGGTATGCTGAAGATTTTGGATGTACCACAGGGATCTACCATGAGATTCCCACAGGAGACACCCCTCCAATTAGAGAGCGCTACCGACAAATTCCTCCACAGTTGTATCAGGAAGTGAAAGAACTGTTAGCTAAGATGCTACAGGGTGGGATCATCCAAGAAAGCCAGAGTCCCTGGGCGGCTCCTGTGGTGTTAGTAAGAAAAAAAGATGGGTCCATCCGATTTTGCGTAGACTATCGGAAGTTAAACGCTTGCACCGTACGAGATTCCTACCCCTTGCCACGGATTGAGGAGTCCCTCTCAGCGCTAGGGAGAGCCCGGTACTTCTCCTCACTAGATCTGGCTAGTGGGTATTGGCAGGTGCCGATGGCCACAAAAGACAAGGAGAAGACGGCATTCATCTTGCCCATGGGACTATACGAATTTAACCGGATGCCCTTCGGGTTGACAAACGCACCCGGAACGTTTCAGCGGTTGATGGAGAAATGTCTCGGTGACTTCAACTTTGAGTTCACTCTCATCTACTTGGATGACATTATAGTGTATTCTGCGACCTTTGAAGACCATCTCCACCAGTTGGGGCAAGTATTTCGAAGATTGCGGGAACATGGGCTCAAATTGAAACCCAGTAAATGTCGGTTGTTCCAATCTGAAATTGATTACTTGGGTCACCGCGTATCAGGAGAAGGGGTGAGACCATCAAGAGACAAGATAGCGGCTGTTCAAGATTGGCCAATACCGACTACCCTGCGAGAAGTGAGGGCGTTCCTTGGAGTAGCCGGTTACTATCGACGGTTTATTAAGGATTTCGCCAAGGTAGCAGCACCACTTAATGCTCTCCTACGAGGCACATCCGGTGGTCCAAAGAACCGGTCCGTGAAGTGGGGACCTGAACAGGAACAAGCCTTCCAGGCATTAAAGGATGCACTGACAACAGCCCCAATCTTGGCATATGCTGATTACCACTTGCCGTTCCAGCTATATACAGATGCAAGCCTGTATGGTCTTGGAGCAGTGCTTTCCCAGCTTCAGGATGGCCAGGAGAGGGTCATAGCGTACGGCAGCCGGTCTTTGAGAGATTCTGAAAGAAACCCCGAGAATTATAGTTCATTTAAATTGGAGCTGTTGGCACTGGTATGGGCCATGACCGAGAAATTCTCTGAATATTTGACCGGTGCTGAAGTTTTAGTACTGACTGACAACAACCCACTAGCTCACATGGAAAATGCCAAGCTCGGGGCGTTAGAGCAGAGGTGGATAGCCCGAATGTCTACATTCAATTACCGCATTAAGTATCGGTCCAAGACAGAGAACCAGAATGCTGACGGACTTTCTAGGGTAACTGCCCAGACCCCCACAGAAGACGTGGATCATGAGTTGGAGCATGTGGAGGTGCCCGATTTCAGCAGATTTTCACAGGCCTTGACCGCCACTAATCAGTTTGAGATGGAGGGGACTGAAATGGCTCCTTTCTTTGGTCCCTCACGACAGGAATGGGCACAGATACAACAGACCCATGAGGGGCTGGCGCAGATGATCAAGTGTGTTGAGAAAGGCCAGAAGCCCTGTAGAGAGGAAAGAGAACGACTGACACGTGAGATATTATCTGTTTTGAGTCAGTGGGAAAAGTTGGAGATGAAAAATGGAGTGCTATGCCGAAAGGTCTATTTACCTTCTGAGATCGACATTCGATACCAAATTGTGGTGCCTAGTGAACTGGCTCGCTCCTTGGCAGTTGAGGCTCATAATAAGAATGGACATTTTGGTCATGAGAAGACCTTTCGTTGGTTACAGCAACTGATTTACTGCCCTGGTCTTCGTCAAATGGTCGAAGAAGTATGCCGCAGCTGTCGAACTTGTGAGATCCATAAGGCAATAGAACAGAGAGCTCCCCTGCAAACCATCGTGACCCAGGAACCTTTAGAAATCGTCATGATAGACTATCTAATGGTGGGCCCATCCAATAGCGGACACCAGTATTGCCTCGTAATGGTGGATCACTTCACCAAATTTGCGGTGGTAACCGCCACCAAGGACCAGACAGCTGAGTCAGCAGCTCGTGCTCTGTGCCAAGATTTCATTCGAGTATATGGGTGCCCTAAACGCATCCACTCCGACCAGGGTGCCTGCTTTGAGGGACACGTAATGAAAGAAGTTCAACGTATCTACGGGATAAAGAAGTCGCACACGACTCCATACCACCCTCAGGGAAATGGGGCCTGTGAAAGATTCAACAGAACTCTGCTACAGATGCTGCGGACTCTGGAGGAAGACAAGAAGTTACAGTGGCCTCAGTTCTTGTCTGAAATGGTGTGGGCCTATAACAATCAGGTCCATTCTACAACAGGGTACTCTCCTTATACACTTCTCTTTGGGCGGTCTGGGCGAAGCATAGGAGAATTACAGTTGAATGATGTGGATGGGTTCCCTCCGAGGGATCCAACCTCTTGGGTGCGGGCGCATCGGCAGAGACTTGAGACGATCCATCGATTGGTGCGGCAGCGCCTGCAAGAACATCCCCATCCTGATAAGACCCCAGTGCAAGAAGCACCATTGCAACCAGGCGACCTGGTGCTAGTTCATGTCAAGAAACCCCAAGGGAAATTGGAAAGCAGATGGGAGGCTTTGCCGTATCGTGTTGTTGGCCGCAAGTATGCGAATGGGCCAGTGTACCAGGTCCAGAAAGAAGGAACTGATTGTGTTCGAGTACTTCACCGAAATATGTTGCGCCTGTGTCATTCTGAAGGGACAAATCACGATGGGCCTGCCAATGTGAATGAGCTCCCACAGTCAGAGAATGGAGGTGCGGAATGGGCCTCCGACGAGGAGGATGATTGTTGGCCGATCCCTGCTCCTGGGGATGTTCCACCTGTGACTACTGTATCTCCGGCCTGTGCCCCCTCTGGTGCGGAATCCGCTGGTCCTTCTCAGCCCATAGCTGCAGCACCCCATAATATACCACCGGTCCTCAGACGGACCACTAGGCCAAATGCTGGTATTCCCCCTGTTCGGTATGCGCAGGATGAGTTTGTTTGGCCTGCCATACATCGGTATACTACCACCCTGTGCATAAAAGTACAACCCTCTGGATATACAGTCATAGGCAGGGACTGCCAATCTTAAAGTGGGGGGGAATATGTAAGAGACAGCCAATGTTGTCTTAAGCTTCATTTGTCTGTATAAACTGTTAATGTTGAATGTATTTCTGTGATTCTGTTCCTTTAAGACAGCAGCCATTGTAATTGTGACATGATGCTGGAGTGAGACCCCCCCCCCCTTTTATGTCAGCCTGCCTGTTCTGCAGACAGAGTGTGAGCAGAGAAGCAGGAAGTGACGAGACAGAGAGCAGCAGCCATCTTAGCAAGTGTTGTATTGAACTGGTGTGGAGATTTTTCTGTACAGCTAAGCTGTATCTTGGTCCAGAGACAAACAGAGTGTAAAGAGACAACAGGACTAGTGAGTCCACGTGAAAGGAACTGTGCTCAGTGGCTGATCAGTGAGACTGACATTGTGACTGTGTATATGGATACCACAGATAGAGACTCGCAGTGCTGTTGATGTACTGGACAGCACCTGCTAAACCCCGGCTTACATCCCAGCTCAGTGTATGGATTCGGCAGGACTGTCAGTGTGCTGAGTGGAATCTGCTGTTGGATTACATTGTATTCATTGGGTTTCCCTGTTAAAGAGGACTTCATTTCTCCCAAGATCCTGATAACCGTGAGGAGAGGACGTTTCGCTATAAAAGAAAGGAACGACTTTGGGCCCCACCGCGCGCTTCTACAGACTGTAAGCGGTCCACCTGGACCACTGGGGAAAAGGGGGTGCACCCAAATGTGAAGTCAGGGTCAGTTAGGGATAGTTTTGAGTATATTGTTCATTCAGTGTCCATACTGCAGAAGTGGACAGAGTAAAAGTAGAAACCATTGCAGAATTTGCCTTGAAATTGTTCATGCTATATTGTATATTTTGCTTGTCTTTAGCCCTGTCATTTTACCTTTAACTAGCCTTTATTAACTTATAGTAAATATATATTTTTTTCTTGAACTACCGCGTGTGCGTTCATTTCTGGTTGCGGAGTCCAAACCACCTGCCTTGCTCTCGGTTCACATGTCCACACTGCACAGAGGAAACAGAGCAGTGCCGACTGGGAAATGTCAGTGTACAGTGGTAGCGATCGGTGGAGGAGAGTAGCCATATTAATTATTTTATCATACTCCCCCTATAAGCGCCGCTGCTCTCCAGTGTCTGGATTTCATTATGCAGGGAAGAAGGACATTGTGATGAACTTTCTGCTAGGGGGCCAGAGGGTACATAGTTAACATTCTGCTGCACTGGGTAAGGGGGCAAAGGTGTTGGCTACCCCCTCTCACTCCTGGCAAAGCCTGGCTACGTCTCTAACGCTTAGTCAGAATTTCAGGAGATTTGCTCTTTTTTAGAAATGCCATGTATTGGTCACATACCTGTATTGGTGAATATCCTCAAAAGACTTGGTGTTGTTAATGGCAAATACACATAAAAACCCCTCTCCTGTCCTCATGTACTGGTCCCTCATTGCACTGTACTCCTCTTGACCTGCTGTGTCCAAGATGTCCAGCAAGCAAGTCTCTCCATCTATGACAACCTGTTTTCTGTAGGAATCCTGGAAAATTTAATGGAAAAAGTAGAACTTAGTTAAAAATAGGAAACACATGCTCTATATACAGATATGATTTATTCAAGTCCAGCCCACCAGGAACTGCATTCAGTAGACAAGTTATGGGGGAAAGTTATTATTGGGGCAACAGTTAAAGTCAGTTTTGCTGGCGTCTACGTTGGCATCAATTGTGCCAAATTTATCAAATGTTGTGTGAGGTTTGATAAATTAGATGCATCTAAAAGTCTGACATGTCTGTTCTGAAATGTTACTCCACGTTTTACACCTCCCAGAGACTGGAGCAAGTTTTTAACAATTATTGCGACTTTTTAAAAAGTCGCCGTTGATAAATCTGTTGTACACACACACACACACACACACACACACACACACACCCTATATGTAGAGTACAGTATATCTATTATAGGTTTGCATGGACGCAATATTCCTTTATACCTTTCCCATTTTGAAAACATTTTACAGAGACTTGTTGGGGACAATATCTGCTACATCTTTTAACGCATAAACTTTTTAAAACTATTTTTAAAATCATCTTGTAATGGTGGTAAAATACTACAAGTGGGCAGAATGTGCAACAAAGCTGGCAAGTGTGAACAAGCTCTAATATTAAAAATCTGCAAGACATGCCACCAGAGAACACATTTTCCAATAGACAGAGACATCTAGTGGTCATTTATGGTAGTGCAGTAATGTACGAGAACTGCTGAAGCAATAACTCTTATTGATATACCCAGCTGTATATAATAATCACAAATTAGTAGTCAGTCCTTAAAAAGGGGTTTTCTGGTTTTGTGTCAGTATAGCTTATGCATTCTTTATTCACTTTCTAATACCTTGGATAACAATCGCCAGTAGTACAAATATCTGCCTGCACGTATTGAATGGAAACAATATTATATTTGGACGTACACTTGTAATGTATCAGGGTACAGTCAACTAATAAGCAAAGCACCATGTGAACAAGACACAATGAAAGTATACACCCACTGCCTGACTGCTAGCAGAGATATTGACAACTAATTTTCATTACCAGCTTTTACTTTTAGCATATTTTGCCCATTTAAATATGTATACTAGTTCAATGACTACTATGTAATGTTTAAGATTGTGTTCACACACGGCAGAATTGCTGCTGATTTGCGGTGGGGAAACCGCACTATAAACCAGCAACAATTTACAGTATAGTACATGTAAATGGAATTTTCAAAACCCCATTGATATGTATCATAAAAATTGTCTGTATAGACAAGGACATACCTCTCTCATATGATAGGTCGTCCATCAAAGATCGGCAGGGGTCTGACATCTAGGCACCAGGTATCAGACCGATGCTGATCTTCAATGGTTGACCAATGACCTATAAACCTGGTAAACCCCTCTAAGAACTGGACATTAGATGGAAAACAAAAACCTACACAGCAAAGCGATAAGCCGCAGACAACAGGAATAGTCAGTCTATTGAGACTGCTCTAGTGGTCAGTGTGAAAACTGGAATATTTCACATAAAAAGATGAAAACCACCACTGAAAATGTTAAAAATATGATTATATAAAAACCTGATTCAATGTCACTCCCTTTAAGATTCTTATAAACCTGATCATGCTGTTCTTTAGGCAAAGACTGATCTGTTACTGAACGTGTGAAAGATTATCTGGCAAGTTAGTGATCTCTGCTTTCTCCATCAACCTCTGCCTACAATATCATAAAACCTTCTGTCAGCAGAGAAAGTCTCTGTTTTTTCACTTACATGCTCTTAAAGATACTAAACCATAAAATTTTTCCCTTTTTAGAACCTCTGGTCGAGCGAGAGTTGTAGGAGAATTAGGTTGTAATACTTGGGGAAAAGTACTGAAAAAATAAATGTAAAGATGTAGATAATGCAGAGCACATTGAAGAATACAGCAAAAAAATAAAACATTTAAAGAGGGTTATGCCACAAGGAATATTTATTCTTTATCGATAGAATAGGGGATAGATATATGATCAGCGGGGTCTGACCACAGACACCCCACTGATCCTGACACCCATTGTGCATTCAGTCTGACCACAGCCATAATGAATGTAGGCGAGTTACTTGGTGGATGAGACAAATCTACACTCCCATTCATGTCAATGGGGGCACCAGAAATAGCTGAAGTAGAGCACTCTGCTATCTCCAGCACTTCCATTACAGTGAATGAAAGTGCAGATGTGTCCTCTGTAATACAGGCACAAGATGAATAGTGATGGGGGCCCACAGTGACAGTAAGGGGACAGGGTCCAGGAGGGAGGATAGTGCCTAATAAACTGGGAAGAATATTTCATTTTTATGTGGGTGCACAGGTTGCATGAGATGCTGTACGCTGCCTATCTATATGTAGTGCATTTAGTGTACTATGGCATGCACCACCCTGGCAGGGGTTGAGGAACTAGGGGCCCTCTAGCCCCCCTGGGTCAGGGGTCCATCAGTTGATTCATCTGTTTCCCTGTGAGCAAGTCCGAGCCTGATAGCAGGTCTCTGTAGTTCAGATGTAATTTCCCACATCAAAATTTCCTCCTCGCAGGACTCCCAGGTACGTAAGACTTTGAAGGATCTCCTGGCCAGCTTCTTCACTCCCCATCACCTAAGCTGTCACGATCACCCAGTCATCCTTATATGGTGCAGCTTTCTGTTGTATCATTAACAAGGTGTGAATGTATCCTAAACAAATTCCTAAGTTTCCTGCATCTGGACTTGAAGTTCCCCAGAAAACTATTTATAGCACTCTATGAGCACTCTAAAGTATGAGCGCTCTGTAGGGTGCCCATATAGGAGACTCTCTATGGTCTAACAGTCTATAACCTGTTGCAGGACAGGGAAGTAACAACCTCATTACATCCCAAGATCTGATCCTCTTAAGTCACAAAACTTAAGTGTCCTTTTACAAGGGCCCATGATCAGAGGAACAAGCGTTATTGCAAGAATGCTTGTTCCCATTTACTGCCCTGTGTAAACATGGCAACTATCGGCCTTACAAACAAGATGGCACCCAGGGCAGGGGTTTCAGAATGTGCCCTACCACTCTCAGCCCCTTAGGTTTTACATTGTATCCACACAACCGTGTTTGACAGACACGTGATGCCCTTGACAATCATGGACGGCACTCCATCCTACTCATCTGCGGGTGTTGTGTTGTCCTTGGTTGATCAGTTTTTCTCATGTCAACAATCAACTGACTAAAAAGATGGCACCCAGGGTATACGTACATGAAATGCACATGCGTGAATAAGGCCTAAAAAGGGGTTTTCCCTTGGAGTGTTTATACTGATGACCTATTGGTGGGGGTCTGACACTCAAAACCAGCACAGATCAGCTGTTCTAGCAGCCTTTAGCTGCTGGAAACTAGTGCAAACTGCTCCTACTTAAGTAATAGAATCGGTGCTGCTATTCCCCAGAATCACCACTAGGCAGTGGACAGGATCGCAACACCGCATTATTTGAATAGTACTGGTAATAGGTAATGGTATCTATCCCGTGGATAGCTCATCAGTATGAAAACTCCATTTGGGACCAGAAAGCCTGTTTAAGGCCGGGTCCCCATATGGTGGTGCAGATACACGGCGATTTCCAAAACCATTGCAGTTTTGGAAATCGCAGCATGTCAATTATATCTACGGAAACGCCGGTGGTTTCCCTATAGATATAATTGAAGCAGCAACCTCTGCGAACTTTCTTTGCAAAGCACTGCGGGAAGAACCACGATGCATTGCCGCCGCAGCTTTTCCTGCAGCGCTTTTTTGCTGCGGGACGCCACATGGGGCTTTAGTCTAAGGTGGATCTGTTGTCCTTCTTCCCCACTGTTTTGTTCTTATTTCTAATATACTTCCCTCCGACCACATGTTGCCCCGCTACTATGTATCTGTAGTAATGTCCACCCATTTCTATAGATCCTCTCACAACACAGTAAAAGTCTATTGATATGGGATAGGTGGGTCATGTTTTATCCTCCCGTGTTCTGCACTTGGCATCCGCCTGCTTCAATTATGGTGGGAATCTTTAGAATTTTGGTTTTCAAGAAAGCAACGAAATTAATGAAAGACGTCTCAGATTTAAGTTTTCGATCACATGGTTGGTAGTAGATGTCAGCTACAGTCAAGCTATATTTTCGAAGAAATGAGTGAACCAATGAGAATATTGCATTTCTTGGAGTCTCACCTCAATGGTTGGGTCATACTCATCAACAAAGTGGTTCTGTATCAGCTGAATGGTTAAGGCACTTTTCCCAACACCTCCTGCTCCCACCACCACCAGCTTGTACTCGGTCATTGTCCAGAGCCCCCTGTAGAAAAATACACAAAAACATATCTCAATAGTGGTAATAAAACAAAAAGGAACATATTCCCCATTTATTAGCCCTACCTTATCATCATGGCTTATGCACAGTACATCTAAGCCTTTAGATCACACGGTAACCTTACTACAGACAACTCACATTAGTTCCAACAGCAAACCCAGGGAATTTCAGATCTGTTATAGGAATGCAATAAGACTACACGCATGGCCACGCCATAGCTGAGGATTAGTGGATAACATTTATTATCCCCCTCAATGTGTATATATTTAGGTTTAGTGGCCTGATAAGTTGACTTTGATGTAATGTGGTCATGCATTTCCCGACTTTGGAGGTTACAGTTATGGAACACGAGAGAACCTTATAAACCTCATGTCATTCTTTACCCTCATAGGTTGTAGCATCCGTCTATATAAGTTCACAATCCAGGCATTCCAGCGCTTCTGCAAAACAGTCTCGGTAGACCTTTGTTCACCCCCATAAAAGAGGTCATTTCCTTACACACACTCTCAAAGGAGGAAGCTGGACCAGAAGTTTCCTCTCCAGCAGACATGTATGTATAATACCACACTCCATTGAGAAAGCCCAACATCATGACCCTAAAATAACATTACAAAACTAAAACTTAGACTGGAATTGACTAAATACTTCTCAATGAAAATGCAATAAATCAAGTTAACCATTTAATTCCATTTAAATTTTAATAATCCTTTCCCATTGTAAAGGTTAGGAGGGCGTAGAACAGAAAAAAAAAAAAGATCATATTTAACATTTTTGTGGGAAAAAAAAATATAATTTTATTTTTGGATAGAATTAACTTCCAGTTAATAAATTTGCATGCACACCATTATGTTATTGGCCCAATGAGTCTTACCCCAGGGCTCCATTACTTCCCACCTATCTCCCCCTATATCCAGTTCTGGGAAACAGCACCTTTTCCCAGGAACCACAAAAGCAATCTTCAGGAGCAGAGGCGAAACTTTGAGCTTCTGGTCTGCAGTGTAAAATCTGTAATGGGTATTTTTTGCGGTGATATTTTATGGGGCAAAGGAGCCTTTGGGGCCCCCTCAGGGTCCAGAAGCGCCTTCTACCACTGCACACCCTATAGCTATGCTCCTGTTCAGGAGATGGGAGGTGGCTGGCTCACAATAAATTTTGGACCTCACACTTTCTAGAAGGTGACTGATGGCTTTCACTGGAATCTTTGTCTAGAGTCTTGAACCCCTATAGTTTTGAATTTTTGCAGCTCTTTTCCCTCCTTCTGCTTTCACTTGAGCCCCCTACAAGTTACTCTGTTCAGATAAGGGTACTGTGAGTTCATCCTCCCTCAAATGTTATAGTCACAGCACAGTAATCAGACATCTTGTAACGAACTGTGCACCTGTGTGTCCGTCACATGACCATGGACCATATATCACATGACCACAGACTGATTTTTATTCACTGGCAGTAAGCAGAATGAATGACAGCAAGCAGAGATCTAGAAAACCGTGAGGAATTGATACAGAAAATATATTGGAAAATTGTACAACTGTTCATTATGCAAATAACATTTGTCTTTCGATATTGGTCTGAAAAATGGACAACCCCTTTAAGTAGTGAAGAGGACAAAGCAATTAATATCATGGAAAACCCCTTTAATCTTCAAATTCTCCCGATAACAATCTGGATCAGTTGCTAACATCTTAGTGCCAGATACCGCCGGGCACCTTCACAGGTCTTGAGGAATTGAAGCCTTAATGGGTGAGAGCTGTTTTGGCGGCACGGGGGGGACCAACATTATTGAGGTGGTTTTAATGTTATGGCTATCTAATGTAAATATGTGGTCTATGTAAATATTGTTGTTAGCAAAAAAATACATGGTATTTTTGGGACCATGTAATTGAGATCATAGACTTCAGTTCCCTTTTACAATTAAAGGGGTTGGCCAGGATTTTTTAAATTTATGGCCTATTCACATATTACTGATCAGTGGGGGGCTGACAGGCGGCCCCCACCTGGATCAGCTGTACAGGGCCACTTCTGATGCCCATACAGAACACTGCATAGACCCGGAAGCAGTTGGCTCTGTGACCTGTATAGTGGCTGGGCGTTGGTACTACAGCTCAGTTACCATTTAAGTCAAGTGCACAAGTGTCTGTAGAAACAAGGCATTTTCCATTAACATGGATAAGAGTTACATAAACCTAAAAAGAGTGCCCACACATGTGGTTTAGAAAATAAGTTTACTAAAACCTACATGTCCATGGCCAAGATCGTTCTCAAGATTAGTTTTGTCCATGACTGGTGAATCAGATCAGTCTGACATTTAACACTAACAGAGACCTTTATGCACTTCCTTAGATGGTGAAACTTTCAGTACCTGCTGTATATATTATATACACACACATACATCCACAGAAGACAGTATTTGTAAGGGTTAATGAATGTTCTCACTAAGAAGCAGATCCTGAATTCCCTATGGCAATCCCATTTTGCTCCTACAAGTTTAACATTCCTGATGTATTGTAGAAGAAAGAAAACAGACAATCCTTTCTTTGTATTCCGCCTCTGTCTTGTGAATGTTGAAAAAATGTTACAGTAAGATGATGGGGAATTCTAAGGATGTTAAAAGTGGAAAATAAAGTAATCCTTTAATTTACAATGTGTTGAAGTAGTCTGGATTAGAAATCCCATGCAGTAGATATAGGCAGGATTTTCAGGAGCCAAATGAGACAAGTCAGGAAAGGTTTATTATTAAGATGTTGTTATAACCCAGGTTAACAGTGTGTACAGAAGGAGGATTCATAGGCTGAAGAAAGGACATGGGCAGACGTCCTGTATTGTGGTGGATACTGAGATTTCAGTGGGGAGGCTCCAATGTAAAAGGGATTATGTCAAGAGAGACAACCCTTGTTGGAGGTCTTTAAAAGGGGAAAGCCATTGTCAGACAAGCATTTTCCTGCAGAATGGTGGAAGCCATTTAGATGAATGGTTGACCATGTAATATAAGGTTGTTTAAGTGGGAGCTGCTCATACACTCTATTGAAGATTTGCGGGTTGTGGTTTTAATGGGACATTTTAAGACACAGGAGAAAAGGAAAGAAATGGAGTACAAATTTATGCAAAAATTTCAAACTCTGCAATTTGGACTTAATATTCATGCCAGCTTCAAATCACACTATGTATGACCTGTGAGGGACACAAACAACCTCCTGATAGCAAACAGATAAAAGCAAGAATTACTGATCCCTCCGTCACGCACCACAAGTTTCCAGACTGTTTTTTTTGACCTGTTGTAAATAACTTCTCTACTTAGATTGCAATTTTTTTTAAGGACTCTAAAATGCTTTGAAAACCATGTGTATAAAAATCTGTTAATTTTCAGTTCTTGTATCACACCATGTCTGATGAAGGGAGCGAGTACTCCTGAAAGCTTACTTATAAATATACTCAGTTAGCCTCTAAAAGGTATCGCCTGATTTCTTCACTCTTCCACTACTTTCAATGGCTAACACGGTACAACATTATACTGCTCATACAGAGTCACTCTTCTTTCTGGTTCCTGGAGGGGGGTGCTGGGTGGGCGACGCCCTAATTGGCCATATGAACAGGGGCTCTCTTCATGTGACAACCCCTTTAATTGTCTACATCCCACTTTTATAATGGTCTGAAGCAGGCACCACCTCTACCGAGGCACTGAAATTCTAGCAAACATGTGGGGTCGACATTTCTTGTATTTTCATGAACTAGCATCACATCGGGCTGGAGGGAATTTTTTTGTTTTATCCATTTTAGTGGGCACCATCTTCATATTTGCTATGAGCACCCAGGACATATTAGGCCGTGGAAAACATCCAAAATGTAAGAGTGTGTAACTAATCTATCTTTAGTCATTGTATCTTAAAGGGGTTTTCCTATCAAAGAAAGGCATTCCCTATCCATAGGATAAGGGATAACTTGCAGATGGGTGTGGATCTCAACGGCCAGACCCCTACTGATCAGAAGAATGGGAGAGTTTCGTCCACCATTCTGAATGGAGTGGTGGTCAGGTAGCCTACGCACCGCTCCAGTCATCTCAATGGAAGTGCCAGATATACAGAATGCTGTACTTCATACATTTCAATGGGAACGCTAGATTGTCTGACCACCCATCCATTCAGAATGGGGTACAAAAGTCCTGATCAGTGGGTGGTCTGACCAGTCAGAATCCCACTGATCAGCAAGTTATTCCCCTATTCTATGGAAAATCCCTTTAACAGACCAGGGTATTAGTATTATCATTTTCTAATCTTTAATTCTGACCCTGACAAGCAACATTTTGACATGCATAGAACGGGGACAGTAGATCTTGCAAAAAATTAAATGAAACAAAGAACAGTTGACACTAATATGACAAGGATTTAATCTCAGAAATATTACTTAGAAATACCAGGAGGTGACATGCAGTTTCCTCCAAGGTCAGGGGAGCTGACACTGGTTGTATATCACATGCCATCAAACTGCAGCCCTGTCAGCAGTCGCTGTGCTCAGATTTCTCCTGACCGATCGAAGTATTTTCAATTAGAGGAGGCAGGGAATATAGGGCCACTGCAGCTAAAAATAACACGCATGGGATTATTAAATGGCTTTGCCTGCCAAAGAGCATATTGATTTGGAGAAAGGCTTCCATTAGTGGTGTCAGAGAAAATGCATCTGATGTTCTCATATCTTTATTGTTCTAGCGCTCAGGTCTCCTGAAACAAGACTGACGCACCGGCCAAAAGGCAGCAGATCAGCAACTGGAGGTTATTTACAAAGAGCATGAAATGTGCCTGCAGAAACCAAACAGACATTTCTCATCACTGGTTGACTACGTGACCTACACTCAGTATCTCCTTAAAGGGGTTGTCTGGAGGCCAGTAAATACAGAAATCATAAACACTTGTCAATACTCTGTGGCCATTAACTGACCAAGGATGACGTCCATGTATATCCATGGACAGAGATGGAAGGCTGTTTGCTGCATCCTATGGTCTCTCTAGTGAAGCAGTTCTGTCTCATACTTCCATCAGAAAAGCAACCATTAACATAATAGTCAATGTGAGGGGGGGGGGGGGAATTCATTAAGACCGGCGTATTTTATGCTGGGCTTAAAGACCCCTGCACCAGTGGAGGGCACTCTTAATTCATGATGAGGTTGTACATCATCATGGATTTTGTGATGCCTCCAGGCACCCTAGACACAAATCTGCGATAGATTCGGGTGTCATTTATGCCATTTGTGGTTCCCAGCCTGCCCAAAACCCCGCCTACTTTTAAAGAAAAAGGCAAGTCTGGTGCAAAAACGCCATTTGCAACTCTTTTAGTCACAAGTGGAGTTAAATAGTTGCAAATCACAACCATTTCATGCCACAAAAGTGATGTAGGGGATTTGATGAATGTGTCTACAGGTGCGAGATATACCACCCTAACAATAGCCACCAGCCAGTGTTACATATCAGGACCTGTCATTTTAATGTGGCTTATAGCAGGGAAAGGCCATGAACCCACTTGTGCAGCATCCCAGAGGCTGCTGCTTTTATGTGTTTGTTACTGTGCCTC
Source organism: Leptodactylus fallax (assembly GCA_947044405.1). NCBI lineage: Eukaryota > Metazoa > Chordata > Amphibia > Anura > Leptodactylidae > Leptodactylus > Leptodactylus fallax. The sequence goes on along the minus strand of CAMRHE010000138.1, from coordinate 1,350,867 downwards.
TGGGCTATGTTGGTATGTTCCGTCTTCTATGTTAAGTGTTATATGTGATTTGTTATGCAGCTTTTCCCCTCGGCATTTTTCCCCCTGCAGTGTTCAAAACCCAGACTTGGTTCAGCCCTGGCCTATCACAGGCCACTGTGCGGGGTTGTAGGGAGATTTCATCTCCCTGGCAACGGTTGGTCTCCTCAGTCTAGTGCATGCAGCTAACCAGGGAAGGTGTGCAGAGCATTCCTGCCACAGCCTCTGGACTGAAGGCCAACCGCCGCTTTCGCAACCCCAGGAGGGATATCATCGGCCCTAGGCTCATCTGAAGACAGCCCAGAGCAAGGGAGAAGTGCTGTCAGCATTCTTGGACTTATTTGGTTCCGTGCCAGGAGGAGCAGGAGAGGACCCTGATAGAAGAAACTCGTTCGGGCCTAGCATACAGGTAACCAGATCCCTGTCAGGACTCCCTGTAACTTCATCCCCCTTAGCTGGGAGAGGCAGAGAGGAGAAGTAGTGGAGAACTATACTGCAGAGCCTGTATCATCGCTGGGCACCCTCCTAGAATCAAGGCTGGGGGATGGACACTGCATGATTATTACCCCCATTCGAAAGTGCTTCCTGTTGCCAAAAAAAGGCTGTTTGGTTTACCTGCACCGCTGACTCCTGAGTCGTGCCTGCATCACCATCAGGGCCCTTCCGAACAACACCACACCGGCTCAAGGAAGAGAGGTCCCCTCTTCAACTGGAAGCGCCCCGGGGAAAAGAACTACTACCACCACCATCCAGTAGTGCTGCAGGACCCCCCTCGACTTTGTCCGGCCTAGGAGTGGCACTGGAGTGGTTGGTGAGTGTGCTCAGCCTGCTAGGTGGCACAGCATCCACCACTACTACTCCCATCCTCCGGTCTCCTCCATCTGGGTTGCGGCACTTGGAAGATTTTAGTCACTGAAGAATGACCTGAAGTCCAAGACAATCTTTGTTTTTTCTGCAGAACTGATCGATTGCTGTTACTGAACCCCTACCTTTCCCCCAAGGCCCTGTTCACATTGGATCCTAGCAACAACATGAACAGAGAAGGACCTTCTGGCTTGTGACTACCATTTATAAATTTCATCCATTGATTCAACTATTTTTAGTGAGGGCAATCAATAAAATTTTACAGAATATACAAAGCTATTTTAATGTTCAAGACTTACCCACAGGGGTGCACTAAACCTGGCCATCTAATCTGTATGGGGCCTTCCTGACTGTCCCTAAATGGTATATGTCAGGAGAGATAAGGATCAAAGTAGATAGTTGAGGGAAAAGCTGAGTTGTTTCATATACAGTTTATGTGAACTGGAACTTGATTCCTGAGTAAAAAGCAGAAAAAATAGTGACAGGACTCCTAAGAAATATAGTGAGAGTCCTTCTTACCTCGACAGTCATCTGTGTGCACTAATTCAGGGAGAGGTGTCAATCACTGTGTGTGGGCGGAGTAATAAGGACTCTCACTGTCTCTTCTAGGAGTCCTCTCAGGGTTTACTCTGATTTTACTCAGAAATTTGGCCAAAATTGCATAAACCTATATATCAAAGAACTCAAATTCTCTGCCTCCATCATCACCCGCTCTCAGATAGGGAAGCAGAAATAACCGGGCAGGTTTGCTGTAAACCAAGATAAAGAGAGGGAAAATTATGGGAAAAATATGAGATCAATATATTTTCTCTACTCGGCATTCATAATGGATAACAAGATAAATGTGTCTGATGCTATATACGGACTATAATCAGGTTTCAGACTAATAATTGGACATATATGGTACTTTTCTCTCAATGGTATATTATTTTTTGAAGGGTTTTTCCAATAATGACATATATCCCCTATGTGTCAGGATAAGGAATAAGTGCCTAGTTGCTGTGTGTCAAATAGCTGGGACCCCTAGCAATGCTGAAGTGAATGCAGTGTGGCCCAAGCATAAACACTATTGCCCCATTTACATAGGGAACTTAGGGGCCCCCCATTTTTGCGATCGCTCCGGTCCCCAGCTATTGGAACACCTGTACTCAGACATTTATCTCATATCCTATAGACAGGGTTAATTGTTATTGGTGGAAAAAGCCCTTTAAATACTTAAATTATACACAGTGTACTATACTGGGCATAGAGCAGCCATGTGGAAAAGATATCAGTAAGAAAATATTCCTGATCCATCTACAGCTACATAGAAAATTATTTTTAAGACATTGTTTCAATGGATAATTTGGATTAAACCAGTTCTATCATCCATTTCCATGGAAAAGAAACGTCACATGAGATATTTAGTATGAAAAACTGGGAATATGTTTATGGGGTAAATGGTAAAGTAGATGTCAGCCTGTTACGCTTATCAATGCATAAACCCTGTAAATTCATACAGACTCTCCAGTATATTGATATTTAGATGCTCTCATAAAATTTTATAGAAAATGAAAGAAAGAGGGGCATATTTCATTATTCTTTGGCTATATACGTTAGAGAAATGTTGGCCAAACCCACTGATTTCAGGGAGGACCAGCCAACCATGTTAAGTGTATGGGGATCTCCAGATTTTGGGGGTGACTAGGATCAGGCTGTTAGATCTCAACTGCGCAATGCTTTTGTTATTGGGTAGATAAGCCATTGCAAGAGGTGTCCTGTTGGACAACACATGTGTACTTGGCCGAGCCTGCATATGTGTAAGGGAATCAGGAGCGATGGCTGGTGGCCAAATCACACATGCGTGTGTATGTGGAGGATTAGAAGAGATAGCTGTCAGCTGAGCATTAGACCAGCTTACTAATTGGTATGGCAGGTCTTAGGACAGATGCGCACAACCAAGGTGCAAAACATCCATTTTTCATGGCTGTCATGACCTATACTTGGATGGCCGTGTGAAGTCTTTAAAAAAAAAAATAATAAAAAATGGACATCACACAGCCAGTTTTCATGTGTCATGTGAATGTCGACTTAGACTATTTACTACAACTTCTGCAATGTTATTTCCACAATTAGAAATACAACTGATCCTACAGTATATACATAGAAGGCTGACTATTCAGTACACTGAAGACACCTCTGCTCCTTGTATTCAATTGGTAAGATCTAATCCTAACAACAACACACTATCCCTGTCCACAGCTCTAATCTTGTATTCTGGTGAATCAGAGTAAAGCTGGTTGCACATGACCGTATGAATGATCAGTGTGCTATCCGGGTTTTTCCCCGGATAGCACACTGACCCATTCTTTTCTGTGGGCCCGTACACAGGACCGTGAATTACACGGTCCTGTGTGCGGGCCGTAAAATATGGAACAGGTCCTATTCATGTCCTTTTTTGCAGCCGCACTTCTGCGGCTCCTATTCATGACATCCATGTGTCGCCAGTGTGCCACCCGTGCCGTTCATTCACGGCTGCCAGTTAGCACACGATCGTGTGCAACCGGCTTAACAGTAATATAAGTGCTGGTAGAAGTCAACCTCATATTTCTCAAAACAATTAAGCATCTGGGGCTCCAAGTACTGGGACCCCCAGCGACCACAAGCTCCCCTGAGTGAATGCAGCAGTGGTGTGCATGCTTGGCCAACACTCCATTTAGTTCTATGAAACTACCCGAAGTTGCAGTCCCATAGAAGTAAATGGAGTGGTGGCCACACATGTAGAGTATTACTTCACATGGAGCATTCAGAGGTTGCACCTCTGTTCTCATTATCAGTGTGAATCCCAGAAACCAGACATTTATTCCCTAGTCTGTGGATATGGAATAAATGTCATTTATGGGAAAGCCCCATAATAACACTGAAAACCCACTGCACTAGTATCGTTACTAAATGGAACAGAGGAGAACAATGGCAGAAGGTCAAGTTTAGGGTATGTTCACACAGTAGAATTTTCCTAACTGAAAAATTCCAGCTTCAGGAATTTCAAGCTGAATTTTTTCAGTTGTCCGAATTCTGCACCTGCCAGGGAGAATTTTCCATCTCCTATTCAGGTCAATGGAAGTTATCAGTTGGAAACCACCTGAAGACCAAGCTAAAGGGGAAAAAAAAACAAAAAAAAAAAAAAAAAAAAAAAAAAAGGGGGGGGATCAGCGTCTGTCTCCCACTGAAATAAAAGGAAGCTGGTTCCAGGCGTAACTTACAGATGATTGATTTTGAGGTGGAATTTGCCTCAAATTCAGCGCCAAATTCTGTTGTGTGAACATATCCTGTCCAGATCACTCCAATGTACAAACCAAAGGTCAAGTAATAGCATGGAAAAAAAGGGGTCATTTTCCCAGGGTCCCACAAAGTGAAACCCGCGTAAGGATAAGGTCCCACATCGCGGTTTTTCCCACAGCGCTTTTCACAAAAAGGAAACCTCTGCGGACGTTCTGCTTCAAATTATACCTATAGGGATACCGCCGGCATTTCTGTACGTATAATTGACATGCTGAGATTTCCAAACATGCAACGGTTTTGGAAATTGCAGCATTTCCACTGTGTGTATTTTTCTGCAATGTGTGGATGGGATTCACTAGACTGTAAGAGTCGCAGGGACTGTAAGACGCCAAGGTTTTTGCCGCAGCATTTACGCCAAGTGGGGCCCCGGCCTAACACTTCAGTTACAGTTACAAACTTACTATAGGAACCCCTGTGGTATTAAATAGGCACTATATAGCAGAAAGATTTTGGAACAATATTGCATGTTTATGTATTCAGTGTAAATCATATAAATGTGGCAGTACGATTTGGTCAATGCAAAGTACTGTTATTTGGCGGTCATTATTTATATAATCCTTCCTAAATAAAATGGGTGGTTTCAATATGTTTTGGCAAGGGGCCAGTACAGACCTTGATCGGCTGATCACCTCAGTGCCACCATCTAACCAATGCCTAACCCGACGAAACAGCAGAACATAGTGAACCTTTAAAATAACAGTAATCTTGTAATAATCTGACCCATGGAATTACTAGATCGGGATCAACACATATCTTGATCATTCAATGTTTTTGCCCCAAGTTCTGTGTACTCACCCTTCCCAAAATGCCAGTTAAGTTTCTCCACAGGGCCACAATGTACAGTGCCAATCACCTAAAATAACAAAAATGTACAATTAAAATTTGCAAATAGTTAAAGGCAGTGAGGATATGTCAATGAATACTGTAAAGCTAGGTTTACATCTAGAGTCGGAGATTATATTAAAAATTCCAGACAAAATAGGGCATCATGCTGAGCTATTAAGTCTATTAAAATTATGGACACCATTATGGAAACCAGGACATGCTGAGAACTGTAGCAACTGAAGGACCACAGGTTGGAACAGATCGCTGGAGAAGTACTACGGGTTGTTCCATCAGAACCAACAATTTCAATGTACCCTTTTAGAGTAGATGGAAGGATGGGTTTTTCTATTCTTCAATAATGAGGTAAATGGGATTTCCAGTACTTAAATACTGATGACCTATCATCAATATCAGATCGGTGAGGGTCTGACACCCAACACCTCATGGATCAGCTGATTGAAGAGGTTGTATTGTTGGAACAAGAGCTGTGGCATAGCGCCATACATTGTATATTGGCTATGCTTGGCATTACAGCTCAGTCTCCTTCACTTGAGTGGGACTAAGCTTCAAACAGGCCATGTGACTGATGAATGTGCCATCCCAGAAAACTCCTTCATATGGCTCCACCAAGACATTCTAAAATCATATACTAAAACAGTACAACACTATAAGATATGCATTTCATCCTTCTTACGGTAAAGGAAGTTAACTCCCAGAATATGTGTTGTCTGGATTGCTTGCTCCTCAGTACTTATGTGACTGTATGAAGGTATATATATAGAATGTCCATTAGTATCTGTGTGTAGGGCACACGTGTATCAATGCCTCCAGAGTGTGTGATGGGAAGTGTAGCTGGGAAGCCCATTCCTTCCTCCCAGCCCCTCCTATTATTCCCAAGTGACTTCTTGTGCTTCCTGAGGTGGGCAGCCTTAACCCTTTCCTTGTAAGTTGGGGCAATGCACAACAATTAAGCAATAGTAGGACTCGGATGAGCATCAGCCCTTGTGAATTGTCTTCTTGAGACCTGTATGAGACATGTATCTTACCATTGTATTATGAGCAATACTCAGCAAAACATAAGGTCAATGCACATAGCACATGCCTATATATCTCTATGCAATGCACAGCATATATATCTGAATGTGGAGTTATTAAAGACTTTTTTCTGCACAGTTCTGTGTGTGCTTACCTGCTTTATTGATGCACTGCATGTATGTAGGTTCATATATGTGAATGTATTATTGAATGACAGTAGGGCAAAGCAAAAGGAATCAAGCAAGACTTACACAACTAGGCTAGGTTTGCAAATGCGTTGGAGTCTCCGTAGAAGACTCTGCCGTTGATTCCGTTAAAAATCATCGGAGAGAAATGCCTTGCACGGAGGACTTTTCTCTCCGCTGGTTTCAGTATAAAACACCTGGCAGACCCCATTATAGTCTATGGGGTCCACGGGTAACAGCTTTTTTTTAGGAGATGGACTCTCTATCTTTTGGGTCCCGAATCCAAACGACGGAGAGACGAACATTCGTGTGAACCTAGCGTCATAGTCATCTTGCCTGACTCCTCCATACATGTGCATGCTCGGCCGAGTGGTGCATGTGTACGGAGGTATGACAGTGGAGAAAGTTGCTTATCTCCTCAAGAACAAAATGAAGGGCGAGTCATAAAGACTACATACATATTAGGTGCTCAGCCAAACCTGTTGAAATTGGTAACTTTAGCCATTATACATTAAATGTATATAGCCAGCTTTGGACGAATGAATGCCTGCCCCCTAACTCCAGTCTACAATGCCAAGAAGAGAATTACTAGGTCGGAAAGAGGTTGCTCACTAATGCTAGGAGAGAAGCTCACGTAAAGTTTAGATCTCACAATTCTGAAGACTAACTTTGTATCTTTGGAATTAATGGGACACCAAACCTAAATTTTATACTTAAAGTGGTTATCCGGTTTCTAACATTGATGGACTATCCTTAGGATAGGCATCAATATAAGATTTGTGAGGGTCTGATGCCTGGGACCTCAGCAGATCGCCAGTACCAATGCAGCATGGTAGAGCAGTGCTGCTCACTCGCCATACAAACTGTAGTGGCGAGTGTAGGTACTGGAGCGCTGTCCCATTGAAATCTATGGGGCAACACTGAAGAACTTAACCTCACCACTACAGTAAGTGAGCAGCATGGCTGTCCCGTGCTGATTTGGTAAGTGATCTGCAGGGGTCCCGCATGTTGTACCCCCTCTGATTTAATATTGATGGCCATCAGTGTTACTAACCAAATAACCCCTTTAAAGATATTGGGGCAGATTTATTAAGAGTGGTGTATTGTAGGCCAGTCTTAAATAAGGCCCTGACATGTGATTTATGAAGAGGCTCCGAGCTGCTGCGGTATCTTCAAACAGCAGGGGTCCCGCTTGTCAGAACCCTACTGACCTTCAGTTGATGACCTATGCTAAGGATAGGTCATCAATTCTTAGGTCTGGAAGCCTCCTTTAACACCTGAAGAATTATAACTAGTTACATGAAGCAGTTTGTAAATACAAGGAGTTGGCAAGTAGGAGGTTATAGCTTCCTCTGCCAGCTTCCTTTTAGTTTGATGTCAAAAGACATTGGATATGTAACAGGGATACCAGTAAAGTAAGTTGCTTAATACTTCCCCTTTCATAGCTCTTAAAGTCATTTCTCAAAACTGAACTCCACAGCTACTATATTAGAGACTGTGCCACCATTTTTACAGTACAGTAAGAAGTCTGAATGAAGGCTTCTGATGTAGAAATAATTTCTGCTTCGCTCCAGGCACTATTTGCACCTGCATAAGGCCTTATTCACATGGCAGTTCAAAAACAGTGAAAGTGAATTACTGTGTTCATTGGTGGACAGAAAACAGTCAATAAAAAAAATGGACATGTTCTATATTTGGCTATTTTGACGGACATACAACCCCAATAGAAAACAATGGGTCGCCTTTTAAACATCAATAAGTTTTTTATGAACATATTGATGTCTGAATTACGTCAATCAAAAAAACGGATCAGTAGGTTGAGCAATATGAGCCTATTTAGAAAACCGACTTCATCAGTTGTGTGGTGCCTGTGATCTGTGAAAAAGTGGAGCATGTTCCATTTTTTCACAAATTGGTCAATGCACGCATTGAAGTGAGTAGGTCAGTGAAAATAAAAGGTGCCGCACGAAGCTCGCACTGATCCGTTATACACGCGGCGGACTCTTGGCTCAGTCACATGACTGAGATGTACAACAGTCTTTAAAGCCGGGGCCTCATGTGGCATAAACGCCACTACAAAGTGGTGACTCCCATCCACACATTGCAGAAAAATTTGCGCAGTGGAAATGCTGCGATTTCCAAAACCGTCACATTTTTGGAAACCGCAGCATGTCAATTATACCTATGGAAACGTCAGCGGTTTCCCTATAGGTATAATTGAAGCTGAAAGTTTTCCTCTACGGACTCTCTATGTAAAAGTGCTGTAGGAAAAACCGTGATGCGTTTCCGCCCCAGTTTTTCCCATAGCGTTTTTTTCCACTACGGACCACTATGTGGCATCTTAGCCTAAAAACTGATTGATTCATCCATTTCTCAAGGTCGAAAAATGGATGTAAATATAGCCTAAGCAAGCTGCCAGGTATCAGAACTCACTCGATCTGATATTGTTGAGCTATCCTATTCCTTAGGATAGGTCATCAATATTTTTAGAAAGGTTAATGGTTTACTTTTGTCAATTAACAAAAGTTAATGAAAAGTGAATGAATAAAAGAGAAATGTACATCCCATCAATTTTTAGTGTGACCTTTGCCCTTTGGAGGAAGAGTCCTGGAAGAGATGATATGGCTGCTGCAGAGCACTGACCTCAACATCATCCAGTCTGTCTGGGATTACATGAAGAGACAGAAGGATTGGACAAGCCTACATCCACGGAAGATCTGTGCTTAGTTCTCCAAGATGGCAGGAAGGTTGTTCCCGCTTAGTTCCTTCAAAAACTGTCTGCAAGTACCGAGAAGAAGTGATGGAAGGCAAAGAGCAAAGGTCACACCAAATATTGATGGGATTTAGATTTCCCTTTTCTTTGTTGATTGACAAAAAAAAAAAAAAAAAAAAAAAAAAAAAACTTTGAACACTTCTATTTCTGAAAACATTTTTACTTTTTAGCAATTTTTCCGCACTTGCTTGAAACTTTTGTATAGTACTTTTTGCCCAGAAATCAAGCCTGAGTGTAATGTAGTGAATGCGGTTCCTAGAATTTGTATGCATTCATAGTGTGGTAAAACAGGAGGAGGGGGCACAAAGGTTTGGATAATTTATAAGACATTACTGTTACATTCAATAATATTCACATAGTGTCCATAGTAATATATGGTGTATTTCAAGTACTGTTAGAATTTTATTTGGAGTATGGTGGTATTGTGGACAGGGGCATAGTTATCGGGGGTGTAGAGGTAGCAAGGTCCTGGAGCCTAAGGAGGACCAAAGGTATCTCTACAATATAAGACAACACCAGTATTATAGATAGTACCGGTACATGGTAAGTGGGGGCCCCATTGTAAATTTTTCACTGGGTCCCATGAGCTTCAAGTTACACTCTGATTCTAGACATATTTCTATGTCATTCAAGTAGGAAATGTGAATTCCATATTTGTACATGTATAACTAAGTTGACAACTGGGCGCTACCGTTCAAGTTCACAAAGATGCAGGTCCATTCAATGCCTAACATCAAGAAAGTGCTGACTGTGCCAGATTGTGTTGGATACAGGTTTTTGACAAGGGGAATTTTAACTACTATCAATTTACTCATACATTTCCAGGAGGTATAACAGAGGAGCAACATCTAACAAGTATAAAATAAATGCGCCAGAATGTCTATTTCATGGAGAATACCAAAAGGAGAGAATAAGGTACCGCACTTTACATTCTACTAAAATTTTCACATTACTCTGGTCTATAGGTTGCTTCCGCAGTATGTTCATATGAGGTTACACATTAGATGGCTAGGATAAAGTAGCAGAACAAGTAGGTTTGAACATGTTCAACTTTGTTCTTAAAAGCAGCAGAATTCAGCGACAAGGCAATACATTCGGTAAAAGTCATTAGAGACAAGTAAGAAGAGCATTTACAGAGCTCATAACATTACTTAGTGCACATTGAATGGAGAGATTTACATAAGCATACAACAATGATTTTCTTTCTTTTAACTCCTGCTAACCTAACATTACAGACTAAAGGTGCATGCACGTGGCGGAGCCGCATGTATGAAGCCTTACAAATAGGTATAGGGCTCCTGTACAGGCTCCATTGGTTGCTATTTATCTACAGCTCCTCTCTCTATTATCAGCCAAATTACACAAGGCCTAAGGCTACATTCACACTGAATTTGCAGTCCGACTTTGTTTCTGACGGAAAAAAAAAAAACAGCTTCGCGGCGCAGAGGGTGCAATCGCACACCAGCACAATGCTTTAAAAACCCATTGAAGAGAATGTGTTTTTAAGCAAACCGTCTCAAACCTTTCCCTATCCTTTCCCAATTCCTTTTTTTCCGACATTTAGGTCAGATACACGGCGGACGGAGTCCGGGAGCAAGTGTGAACCCACCCTCTGTTGTATGCCTTGGTTAAGTGCCCGATGCATACTTCCAACATAAACACAGGACCCCATTACCTGATGGAAGCCAAAACAAAAAGAATGCCCTTTTGGGCTCTGCTGGCCTGGTATATATCGAGATACCTTTTTTTTCTCGGAATGGTTTGCTGCGCTATACAAAATAAAGGCATTCCGCAAAAAAATGTATACTGTTTGATTTACGCCTTTTAACATGGAAACCGATGGGCGACATGCAGTAATCTACTGTATGGCTATACAGTGGCATATGTCTGCTTTAGCCACCAGGAAACCCTTCCAAATGCTCTCAGACCCCCATCTACAAAACTCAGATCCCTCCATTTTCTACTGAGCTGCAGGACTCCGACACTACCACTATACAGTGTACTAAGGCTTCTGCTTACAGCTCTGCCTCCTGTATAGGTTCTGGCTGACTGGTACAGCTAATCGGTGCAGGGTCCAGGTGTCGGACTCCGAACTGATTTGATACTAATGAGGTCATCAGTATTAAAACAGCCCCTCGCCCTTTATAATGCATAGGGTGAAATCTACAGTAAAATGCGCAACAACATTTTTTATGCCCTGTGTGAATGTATCCTTTAAGTTCCGAACCATGGAGTTGCTAAACATGCAGAATGTGAAGGTACACCAAGATAATGACTGAGAAGAGAGTCCTGATAAGTGACAGTCACAGTTCTGAGGCAGAAGAGCAGAGAAGCATCATTGTCACTGCTCTACTCCCACATGCTCCTCAAGGAGACTGTACTGTAGTTCTCTCAGCTTGTGTGGAAAAAAACCCATCCAGGATACAAGTCTGAATGCAATATGTCCAAAAATGCTCCATGGTCCCCAAAATCTGAGGCCATGAAAATATTTAGGAAGCAATGTTACCCCACACACTGTCAGACTTGCTTAAAGGGGTCTTCCAGGACTTACTCCTATCCTCACGATAGGTCATCAATATGTGATTGGTGGAGTCCGACACCCAGGGCCCCTACAAATCAGCTGGTTGAAGATACTGCGGGATTCAACTGGCCTCTTCAAACATCTGATCATTGGGTGTCCCAGATATTGGACCTCCACCGATCACATATTGATGACCTATCCAAAGGACAGGTCAGCAATATTGAAGTGGCAAAGGCAACATGATGCAAAAACACAGCTAAAATCTGCTATGGAAAAAAATTAAAAGGAAAACTCTGAGGACTAAAAAAATGCACTTGTAAGTGTGTGTTCTCATTGCATTTTTGCTCTTTTCCACAGCGTTTCTGCAGTGGAATCAGACACTGCGTTTTCATCTTACGCCATAGAAGTCAATGGGGAAAAAAAGCTGTGCTCACCACCACTTTGAGCACCGATCAGATATTGACGACGTAAGCTAAAGATAGGTCATTAATATTTAACTATTAGAAAACCCCTTCAAAGGGCTTTTTGGAACTTTTATATTGATGTCTGGCACCACCATGATCAGCTGACTGAACAGCCCATGCAGTTAGCTGACCCGTGGGGATCCTGGAATTCTATGTGTCTACATACACTTGGCTTGGAACTGTATATGGGCCCCTTGTTATCCAATATCTCATTATAGAGAACCATACAGCATCTCCTTATGTCTGTAACAACCTACCAGTAAGGCAAACACGATTTCCATCTGGTGTGACCAATGTCGCCACAGCCTAACCGTAAAGCAATGAATCTTATTAGCTCAGTTTCTTAAGTGCATTTCAATAGGAATCTGTTTTGGAGGTGACAGCAGGCCCCCCTTACTACTGGGCCCCTGTTTCACCAATGATATGTCCTCTACCCTAACACTATAGTCATATAAAAAGAATCTAATTGCTGGTTTATCTACCGTATGTAGAGAACCAACAGGGGGGTGATGGACAAAGAGCACTTTACTCTATGCCATCCAGCAAGTGGCATCCAATGGGGACCCACATACAGTCATGCACAGGGGACTTGGTATATCTTCCCCTTGGGTTTGAGATAGAAAATTCAAATTGTGACCTTCCCCTTGTGTAGAGGGGCTGCTGCTAGGCAAGGCACGCTCATTACAGTGCTGTGGAATATGTTGGTGCTATACATGGCACAGACTTTTTTTCTGGGAGGGAAATATTGGTGATGTCATGTCATGGAACACTAGCCTAAAGTCAGCCATGCACAATAGATTAAAGGTGGATGAACCTGCCACTGTCAGAAAGATCAGTCAATCATCTAAGGCTACGTTCACATCTGCATTGGAGTAGTGTAAATCCAAAATTGCCGGATGAAAAAGTCCTGCAAGTCTGACTTTTTCGTCTGGACACACGATGGATCCCATTATAATTAATGGGGTTCGTCAGGCTCTGTATGTGTCTGCTGTAGGAACGGTCTGCCTATCTGTTGTTCAGGTCAGGGTGTAAGCGCACACCCGCGCATTGCTTTAAAAACCCATTCAAATGAATGGGTTTTTAACCAATGTGTCGCTGACCGGTCTGTATCCGATGCCAATCCAGTTCGCCGAGATTTTCACTGGATTGGCAACGGACGGACAGCAAGCGCAAGTGTGAACCCACCCTTATCCAACGGACCAGAACAACGGATAGGCCAATGCCAGTGTAAAGCTAGCCTTTCAACTCTCTCCCGACAGCAGATGTTAGGGTAGATAGGACTGGGAAGTTGGATTTCACTAGGCCTGATCCTTCTGTTTTCAGGAGACATAAGCAGTGGCTTTCACTCTGCCCATCCAGAAAATACTGTACACATTTGGTCAAGCTGAGCATGCATGTGTATAGTGGGTTGGGAGGGAAGCTGGAAGCCTGGTAAACCACATTTAAACTTTCCTTTGCTGTAGAGATGTGATCATATCAGCCAAAAAAACGACTCTCAATTGGCCAGTAGTAGTCAAAAGCCTTCAACAAAGAAATCCACTAATAGCTTTAACATTTATATTGTAATGGATCTGGTTGTCTGCATGGGATGGAGAGGAAGACTTGTGGGGCTGCATCTGACGCTCTCTATAGCAATGCCTGACAGCCCCACTGCTAATAAACATGCAAAATGGTATAAAGCCATTTTATTGCATGCAGTCATCATTACATCCGAGGTTGACTGGCTATTATTGATTCCATTATGGAGCATTTACCAAATGCATCATGTGACATGTATGAGATCAATACCGACCGTGTAAAATCACTACGTAGCAGAATACATCCATGACCTGTGTTCATAGAAAAACCATGTGACTATTAAACCAGTGAATGAAGTAGGATTTCTACCACTAAAAGGGTTATTCCCAACTTGACAATGATATGCCGAAATAGGAATAACTGTCCACAAGTCCTGACTACCAGGGTGAGATGTACAGAAACAGGTGAGTAGCAAAGCTATGCTGTCTCTGTAACTCCCATATAGATGAATAGGAGCCTATGGAAACAGTACAGCTGAGCTATAGCTGAGTCGCAAAACAGTGTAGCTAAATATGCTACGCTGCTTCATTCACCTCTATGGAAGACGCAAAGTGCGCAGAGCAGCGTCTCTTACCTGTCTCTGTAAATCCGGCATTGGTGGTTGGGACCTAGCAGCAAATATTCCGATTTTCCATGGCGTTTTACAGTAACTGCAAAGTGGATGGGATTCTGACTAATCCCATCCACACTTTGCAGAAAATAATCCGCAGTGGACATGCAAATCACACGTTTTTGCAAATCACAGCATGTCAGTTATACCTATGTAAACGCCGGCGGTTTCCGTATAGATGTAATAGAAGCAGAAAATCCGCAGAGGGAAACCCTGCGGACTTTCTGTGAAAAGCACTACAGGAAAAACCGAGATGCGTTTCTACTGCGGTTTTTCCCGCAGCTCTTTTTGGCTGCAGCCCACTATGTGGGGCCTTAACCTTAAAGGGTTTTTTTTTCCAGGCTTTATAACTAAACACCTATTCTTTAGATAGGTCATCAATTAAAGTTCGGCAGAGGTCCGACACCCTGGCCCCCAGCTGACCAGGGTGTGCACGGCTGCCTCTTAACTACTGCTTGACATTGCAACTCAGTCCATTCACTTGAATAGGACTAAGATTTTAACAGGCCATGTAACCAAGAAACGTGACATCACATTTTATGTGATGTCAATTTATGACCTATACTAAGGATAGAATATTACTGTAATTAAAAAAAAATCCTGTATAACCCCTTTAATATCTTTTGTGGTTCATCCAATTTTCAGTCCTCCCTTCATTTCTGTAAAATGCCCACCAGCTTCTCAGGCTACTCTATGTACACTGTGCTTTGGTAGTCTGAGACACACCTCCCTGCTCCACCCAAGGCCAGAGGGGGAGTGTCCCAGACTACCAAGGCACAGTGAGCGCATCGCAGTCTGAAAAGCTACAGAAATGAATAAGGGAACTGGGAATCACCAGAAAGATTAAAGAGAGGGGCACAGGCACTGGGTTGTGTTATGCATTTATTGTGACATTTTTATAGTCATCTGGAGAGCTGCTTTAACTAGCAATTCTTCAGTAAAATGGAAGAATGAATAAGGCATAGCGAGGAGCCTGTGGTAAGAAATTCCTGAGATATAATAAGTAACAGCCATGTAACAGTTTTTATGGGACATTTCACATTTCTCTATTCCTAGAAATCTATTAGCACTTCAGCTCTCCAGTGTTAAAACAAGTCAATGAGCCAAATGGTTGTGACAATGAAGATCTCCAGTATTCACTGCTGGCTCCTAACACATTGGGGTAACACCAATTAATGCACATTCCTGGACCCCTCCAAAAATACCCCCCTCATTTTCACATTTTACCTCTCTATGTTTCCTTTATTACATTGCCTTTTACACACATATAGAAGTTGAAAGCCTTTTGTAACTTAATCTTAACTTATGGGATGGGACAACAGGAAAGATATGTTTTAAGTGCTGGCTCATTACAATACTCTAGTGGAACAATAAGGCTAGGGATACATAGTGACTTTGGCCAGACCCCCGCCGCACGATCAAAGATTGCAGTGTCACACTGCGACTCCTTCAGTTTTGTTAGTAAATGGAGTCACATTGCGACACGAGGGTGCCCCGACAACCAATGTTCGACTTTTTTTTTTTTAAACTAAAAGTGGCGATCACAACATCCTCAGGGTCGCAATGCGACTCCATTCACCTAAAGAGTGAGAGTGTCACAACCAAAGTCAACATGTAGCTCTAGCCTTAGACCCAGTGGTCTAACAGAGAATATCCTAAATTGGAGTCAATTCGTTACCAGTAGGGTCCAGTTCCTATGATATGTCCTGTGTGAGTAATGCTAAAAAGATTTGGTGCATTAGGACACAGTATGACTTAAGGCTAAAGCTACACATTGTGGAAAAGCAGCTTTTTTTGTTGCAGATTTTGTTGCAGTTTTTTGAGCCAAAGCCAGGAGTGGATTAAGCAGAAGGGAGAAGTATAAGAACTTCCTATATATTTCCCATTCCTTTTGCATCTATTCTTGGCTTTGGCTCAAAAAACCGCAACAAAATCTGCAACAAAAAGCTGCGTTTCCGCAGCGTGGGGCTTCAGCCTAAAGGGGTTTTCTGGACCCAAATGGATTTTTCATAGTGATGACCTATCCACAGGTCCACTGTATAGTGGTAGTTTTGCAAAATTGCAGCATTGCTTACTTTCTTACACTGCACACATTTCCCATTCATTGCAGCAGTTTCTGGTGCCTGGACGATGCTGAGACAGCTGATCTGGCCAGGGCCCAAGTCTCAGACCCCCCACATATCAGATACAGCTGACCTATCTGTGGGTAGATCATCAGTATGGAAAATCAATTTGGGGCCAGAAAACCCCTTTAGGCTAAGGCCCCACATTGCGTTTCCGCAGCTTTTTTTGTTGTAGATTTTGCTGCATTTTTTTGAGCCAAAGCCAAGAATGGCTACAAAAGGAATGGGAAATATAAAGGAAGCTCTTATGCTTCTACCTTCTGCTCAATCCACTCCTGGCTTTGACTCAAAAAACCACAGCAAAATCTGCAACAAAAAAAGCTGCGTTTCCTCAAAGTGGGGCCTCAGCCTTAAAGACATTGTCCCATAAAGGATATTTAAAATCCATCTACAATATAAGTGATTAATGCCTGATCGATGGGGGCTCCACTGATCGATAAAATGGGGGTCCCTGTCCCCCTCCCACTTCTTTCCGCTCGACCACTCGAGTTTGAATAGAATAGAGGTCACAAATTCACCCTGCTATTCCTCTCAATCTCTATAGGGTTAAACAAGTACCAATCAATGTATTATATCATTGATCACATGTTCTACCCCGAGCATCAAACTATGTAAATGAGCCTTAAAGGGGTTGTCTAGGTTATAAAAAAAAAAAACCCAGCTATGAACAGCATCATTATATAAGAGAATGAGTATTCACCTGTCCATTCCTCCGGCGATCTAGCACTGGCTCACTGACGGTTCCCACAGACTGTTTACATGGAGATAACGTGTGACAACCACTACCAGTCAATTGCTGCTGCAGTCATGTGCCCTAATATTAGCATTGTAGCTTAATGATGTAGCCATGATGCCTGCATTAGGACATGACCAGGGGAATGGACAGTCGAGTACACAGGGTAATGCTATAGCTGCAAAAAGTAAACTGTTGAACAGAAGAGATCATGTCTGCATCAAAATAAGAAAGTTCAGTTACATGCGGACGAGGCATTGATTCCGCCAATAGGAAGTGCAGGTCGCCAAAAAACAGATTTCAAATCACCCACCCAGTGTCTGCTGTCAATATCAGCAACAGTGTCTAGAGAAAATATGATGAATTCAGCTTATAGTTATAACGGCTGAACATCCTAAAGCATTGCCAGGAAGTGTGGTGGTTGGAGAAGTTTCTCCTCTACACCAAAAATAATAATGGGGGGCATTGGGTATAAGAAAGGATAACGTAATGGAAGGTAGTAAATAGTTAAACATATACGCACATATTTATTGGTGCAGGGATACAAATTCCCTCACACAGAGTGACAACCATCATGGCCAACATTTCAGCTCCCACAGGGATTGTCAGTCATCTTTCCAAGACTCCTGAATGGCAAAAACTATTACTGACACACTCTCCCTCCACCCCCATATTACTACATATCTAGTCATATCTGTATTTCAGGAATCCAGGTAAGCTGAGTGACAATCCATGTGGGAATTGCACGGTCATCAAGCTTCTTCAAAAACATATGTAAGGCTATGTTCTACATCTACATCTACATCAGAATCTTCATTTGGCGGTTCCAGAGTTTTTCAGAAATCCCAGACAAAAATGTCCTACAATCCTTACTTCTTCGTCCAATGAGGTCTGTGAAATAATAATGGACACCCGACAGACCCCATTATAGTCAATGGGGTCCCTCGGGATCCCTTGTCATCCATCATTAAATGGACTATTTTTTCCGTTCTTCTGGTCCTGCAAAGGACCAGAGGAAGGAACAGAAGGATGAGAGAAGGCGCCCTAACCAAGAAAACCTTGATGGAATAGATCAGTGAAAGATGTTTTTTTTTCCCATTTAGGTGAAATGTTCTTTAGGAGTAAGATTATAATTCTATTATCTTCATTTGTATAGTCTGGATAAACAATATAAAGGAATTGCAAAGGTACATGGCAGCATAGGTCAACAAGTTATAGACTGGTAGCTGAAATATCCATCACTAGTCATCTGATGGATGATCGTATATACGTTATGCACAGTGGAACCACACAAACAAGATGTATGGAAATCATTGGTTCAGAACATATATACAGTCAGTAATATCTGCTGAACATCCCAGCATCCTTACATTGTACGTAAATTGGGGTGACATCAGGGCATCGGATGTACATTAACATTGAAGCACATTCCATAGGAGTCAATATATAGCAATTCTATGGGGGTAACACATGAGAACATGTGGGGCGGGAGTAAGGGGGCTATATCTCTTCCAAAACCCACAACGCCCATGCACTTTCATTATGAGAGACAGCTAGTAAGGTCACACTAGGACTGTATGAGCTCATTCATGCAGATCTGCTGTCTGGAGGTGCAGTACCCAGCTGATACATCCCCATACATTGTATCACACAGTGTAAACAACTAAATATCATCATCAAAATACAATTGCCATTTATCAACAGCCCCCATACAGATGATCTGAGGCACCCACAGCAGCCACAGATGTCAGCCACTCACCAGAGGTTTCTTGCAGGGACCCCACCAAATAGAGGAGAAGCATCCAGCTCCTGGCACAGGGGATCTGCCTTGAAAAGTTTCAGCAATGCAAAAGTCGTATGTCCACAGCAGTCAGCAGGATCTCTTATCCCACCCTGTGAGATCCCATGTGAAGGGGGCTGCAGATGAATGGGGAATCTGGGCGTTGCTGTCTATGCAGCTGCTGCAGCATTGACTGCTCTCTGCTCTGGAACAATGTGTGCTGCCCACGCCCAGGGAGCTGCTGGATGAGACGCCCATTGGGGGGAGGCTATCATCAGGTGCATCAGAGCTGGTATTGGGTGAGGGGGTGGATAAGTACAGGAAGACCCCGCCTGCCTCAAGCTAATGATATTTGGTGAGCAGGAGCCTGCTGCATCCTGGTGACAACTGCAGGGTATAGAGCAAAGGGGAAACATATCTGAGGGTCTGCAAGCAGATAATGAAGAAGCAGGCTATAGATTAGGTATGGTGTAGGGAATGGAGTAAGCTGTACTCAGGGTAGGGAGTTGGCTGCAAACAATGTAAGGTGCAGGCTATAAATAAGGAGATGGAGCAGGCTGTAAACAAGGTATGGTCCTAGTCATCTGAATGAGGCAAGCTATAAATAAGAAGCCTGTACTCAGGGTAGGGAGCAGACTGTAAACAATGTAAGAAAGAGATGGAGTATGATGTAGTCAGTGTAGGGAGCAGACTGTAAACAATGTAAGGTGTGGGCTATAAATAAGGAGATGGAGTAGGATGTAGTCAGTGTAGGGAGCAGACTGTAAACAATGTAAGGTGTGGGCTATAAATAAGGAGATGGAGTAGGATGTAGTCAGTGTAGGGAGCAGACTGTAAACAATGTAAGGTGTGGGCTATAAATAAGGAGATGGAGTAGGATGTAGTCAGTGTAGGGAGCAGACTGTAAACAATGTTAGGTGTAGGCTATAAATAAGGTACGGTCCTAGTCATCTGAATGAGGTAGTCTATAAATAAGAAGCCTGTACTAAGGGTAGGGAGCAGACTGTAAACAATGTAAGAAAGAGATGGAGTATGATGTAGTCAGTGTAGGGAGCAGACTGTAAACAATGTAAGGTGCAGGCTATAAATAAGGAGCTTGAGCAGGCTGTAAACAAGGTATGGTCCTAGTCATCTGAATGAGGCAAGCTATAAATAAGAAGCCTGTACTCAGGGTAAGGAGCAGACTGTAAACAATGTAAGGTGAAGGCTATAAATAAGGAGATGTTGCAGGCTGTAAACAAGGTATGGTCCTAGTCATCTGAAAAGGGCAGGCTATAAATAATCCTGTACTCATGGTAGGCAGAAGACTGTAAACAATGTAAGAAAGAGATGGAGTATGATGTAGTCAGTGTAGGGAGCAGACTGTAAACAATGTAAGAAAGAAATGGAGTAGGATGTAGTCAGTGTAGGGAGCAGACTGTAAACAAAGTTAGGTGCAGGCTATAAATAAGGAGATGGAGCAGGCTGTACTCAGTGTAGGGAGCAGACTGTAAACAGTCTATGGTCCTATTCATCTGAAAGAGGCAGGCTATAAATAAGAAGGAAATAAAGTAGCCTGTACTTGGGGTAGGGCGCAGACTGTAAACAATGTAAGGTGCAGGCTATAAATAAGGAGATGAAGCAGGCTCTAGTCATTGTAAGGAGCAGACTGTAAACAATTAAAAAAAGGATGGACTAGGCTATAAACAATGTAAGGTGCAGGCTATAAATAAAAAAGGAATGGGGTACTCAGTGTAGGGAACAGGCAATGAACAAAGTATGGTACATGCTAAAAGTAAGAGGGTACTGGAGTAGACATAGGGAGCAGACTATAACTAAGGGATGGAGTAGACAGTAATGAGGGTAGGGAGCAGTCTATAACCAATGCATGGTGCAACCTAGTTAGGGAGTAGGCTGTAAATAAGAAGGGACTAGAACAGGCTGTAAGAGGCAGACTACAAATAAGAAGGGACTGAAATAGACAGTACTCAGGGTAGGAAGCAGGCTATAAACGATATATGGTGCAGGCTATACATAAGTGGGCATTAGTCTAGACCGTAATCAAATTAGGGAGTAGACTATAAAAAAGAAGGGGCAGAAATAGTCTGTCATCTAGTTAAGGGAAAGGATGTAACCGGGTATGGTGCAGGTTATAAATAAGAAGGGACGAGAGCAGGCTGAACTCAGGGTAGGGAGCAGATTATACATAAGAAAGGAATGGAGCAAACTAGAAGCTGTGTATGGAGTGATTTCTGTGACTGTCCTATTCATCCGAATGGCAATTTCAGAAATCCCTAAGTATGCCCCATTTATATGAATGGAATATATTTTCAGCCACAGAGGCTTCTCCAAAAAATTTGCTGTGTGTAAATTTGCTCTAAACACTGTATGGAGCAATCTGTGAGCAGAGTAGGATGGCATAAACTATTAGCAGGGTATTCAGCACACTAAGGCTAAGTTCACTTCTTTGTTGGACGTGCAGTCACCAATCCATTACAGTTTGCATACAAAAAATTTTCATCTATCAAAATGGTGGACACTGGAACGGAAGTCCAATGGATACCATTACATTCAGTAATTTGGGTATTGTTGGTGTTCAGTCTGGAGCTTCTGTTATTTTCTTTGTTCTGCTTCTATAATGGACCTGAATAACAGAAGTTGCAGTGCCAATATGATCATAACCTAAGCAAGATCTCTTCATATTGCCATAAAGTTGAAGGGTTTGTCTGGAGGAATTACATTTTCTTTAAAAAAAGGACCATAATGGGAAAATAAATAAAATGAGTATTTTTTTGACTCGCTGGTTGTTTATGCTCTCTACGTCCTGATCCCTCATGATATACAGTTAAGTCCGGCCAGACAACCCCTTTATATAAGGTTCGGTCTGCCTCCACACACCACTAGAGGGAGCTTACTGCATACAGATTTATACAGCTTCTATTATAATGGCTACTAGTTGTATAGATTCATATATAAATAGGTTTACATCTGTAGGATAGATCATCAATATCAACTCTGTGAGGATCCGACACTGTGTAGTGACCGTGACTTATCCGTGCGGATGAGCTGATCTGCAGTAAGCAGGCGCAGCCGCTACACAAGTAAATGGAGACTGATGAACAGTAACTCAGCACAGCCACTACAGAGTGAATAGAGCTGTCTGTTTCCGCCACTGAACACTGTTTAGTTCTGAATCCGGTGTCTGCTGAGCTGATCGGGGGAGGTCAGACACTTATCTGATATTGATAACCTATCCTAGGTCATTAGTATAAACAGCCTGGAAAGGCCCATTTACGCTAAGGCCACACATTGCAGAAAAGCTGGGTTTCTGGATGCTCTTAGATGCGCCCTGTGTATATGCTGCATGTGAGGAAGATATTGAGCAGGTTAATGTAATATAGTAGCACAGGTTGTTGCATAGTCTGGAGCATGCAGTGGGCAGTGTATAGATTAGGTTGCGAGCAGGCTATATGTGTGTAAGAGTAAAAGAAGGTGGTTGGGGGGTTCCTCTTTAAGAAATAATTGCAAAATGTAACCGATAAAGAAAGAACTTTTCTTTGTCAAACAGTTGCATAAATTCTTGGCAGATGCAAAACACATTTATAGTGATGCTTTCACTTTCACTTACATACTGTAATACATTGCATACTGTAATACATGGCAATGCAGAATATATGACTTATCCTATTTTTGGCCATTTTCACAGATGAAATGAAATGTATAGAGGGACCCTTGAAAACAAGTGCCCCTCGGGTGCAAAACAGCCATGAAAATTTTCTTTTTCACGGTCATTTTGCACCTCTTTCATGTGTATCTAACATTACACAGTGTAAACCTGGGCACTCTGAAAATGTGCCAAATTTATCACAGTGACTGATACGCCAGATTTTTCATGCAGTATGTTCACACTGTCTATTCTAAGTTTATATAACTGTTTAGTTGGCTTACTTTGAGCCCGAATTTTACAATTTTGGTACATTTTTGGCGAATCATGGTACATTTAAGCCACACACCCTTTTCTGAGAATGAACACTACCACGTCTATCAAATGGAAAAATGTTTGCCCAAAACAGATGTGCCAAAGATGCACCACCATGTTTACTTCCGTTTCTAGTCCTAACCACAACAGTTAATTTGGGCCAGTGTTTTTTGTAAAATTTTTGATGCAGTTTTTTGATCGAAAACCAGAATTGGATTCCTAAAAAAACACACAGGACTGAAAAATGCAGAAAAAAACTGAAATAGAAACTGCAAATGCAACCTAAGACTCCACGTAGTGGGCCGCAGCGAAAAGCGCTGCTGGAAAAAATGCGGGTGAAACATGGTCGTATGCTGCTGCCCTTACTTTATGCATGAGCCTTTGATTTATCCTCTGAGGCTCTACTCGTAGTCTAGGTGTGGGGCAATTTATTCTCTGTGGGGTAGGAATGCTAGCATTCATCTATCCTGTACTCTAAACAATCCTATTTCCCTACTCTAAACTATAACCTGACCTACCCTAAACTATAACTTTAATCATCTATCCTCCCGATGTGCCAGTTAGCAAAATTTGTTAAGGGTACATTAGATTTTTGAGGAGTGAGGTGATATCCATTTTATAACCCCAGTCTGATGACTTAGTTGGGGCATTTATTTTTGATACCCCCTATTGCCATAATATTGTATAGAGGTGATTTTCGGAGACCTAATATTTACTCCACACCACCTTTATTAACTGAATGACACACAATTCATTTGAATTAACTTTTTATTTATTTTTGGAGCTAATCTTTTATGAAACTAACAATAAGGCTAAAGCCCCAGGTAGCAGGCCGCAGCCCTCAAGCACTGCAGGAAAAACCGCAGCAAAAACGCATTATGGTTTTTCCACAGCACTTTTCAAAGAAAGTCCGCAGAGTTTATCTCTGTGGATTTTCTGCTTCAGTTATACCTATGCAGAAACTGCCAGTGTTTATGTAGGTTTAGGTTTTAGGTTTTGGATCTTGAAGCATTTCCGCTGCAGTTATTTTTCTGCAATGTATGGATGGGATTCGCTAGATTTGCAGGCGTTTCTGCCGCGGTATGGCTGCGGGGGGCTTCAGCCTCAAAGTTAAGTTTTAATTTCAGTTGATTTACTCCTCTCAGTGAAATTGACAGCGTTTCAGCAGCGAAAAACGCAATAAAAAAAACAAAAAACCTATGCAGTGTTTTCATGCTCTCTGTGTTAGTTGTCAGATGAGGAAAAACTTCAGCAACCTCACTTTACTGAAAATGTAAAACTCTGTTTTTACTGCAAGCGTTTCCGCAGCGGCAGAATCACAGCAAAAGTGCAGCTTTTCCGCTTTTATTCTTTTTTTTTTTTTTTGCTTTTTTTTATTTTGGCTTTTTTTTTTTTAAGTCAGCCGATACAGGAGAATGAAAGAAACAAAGCTGAATACAATAAAATAAGTCATAACCTTCGCCCTCTTTCCCACATGACTAATGAAATCTCTTTATGCTTTGAGACACAAGGGGTTAATCGTTTCTGCTTCCTTGCACAACCAAAGCCACAAAGCAACCTGGTCTCCAATGACCTTAGGGCATGAATGTTTAGTTATGCTAATTCCAGCTTTTTATTTGCCTGTTGCCGTGAAACAGTAGCCCTTAGCAACATGGCCTAGTAATGCAGCAAAGCCTTGGAGCTTCTTTGCGAGCTGAAAAAGTGACTGCACGTCCTACAGTACTGAGGTAAGAGATGAAAGGGGGAATAGGCTGGGGGTGACACTAGACGGACAGATGTAGCAGAGACGGGTTTGTGATTTGGTGCAGTTCACACAGTATATTACCTTCAGTTTACGACTGCTGCTACTGGGGTATTATACAATGCACCCCTAAAGAGTTACAAAACCAGCTCTGCTTCATATGAGGGTCTTTTCAATAGAAAATCTATACTTCTGAGTATAATACATGAGCGTCTAGTTCCTACCTCCATATTAGTTCTCCCTTTATTAGTTGATATTTTTGCACTGTTTTATAGGTAAGTTTTATACTTTTGTGCTATATTTTGTCTATTATGTAGTGGTAATATTTAGGAATAGGCCTTACAGGAGGATGTATCTTTGCAGCCTATTTACCAATGTATCTATGACTATTTACTGGCATGAATCAAGTGTTTATATACTTTATTATGGCACTTATCAAGTATTAATGCTGGGGGCCCACATAGTGTAAATGCTGCGATTTTGCCATGGCAGAAACGTCACAGTAAAAACTGTGATGTTTTACAGTCCGTGCAATAAGTATGGGATTCTAGCGAATCCCATTCACACATTGCAGAAAAATATCCGCAGCAGACATGCTGCGATTTCAAAAACCGTTGCGCTTTTGTAAATCGCAGCATGTCATTTATATTGAAGGAACTCTGGATTTTATGGGAAAAGCGCTGTGGGAAAACCACAATGCGTTTCTGCCACGGATTTTCCCACAAAGCTTTATGGCTGTGGCTCGCTACGTGGGGCCTTAGCCTACGTGTCCTAGGTGTTCTGTGGGGGTTAAATCAGTATCACCAGTATCACGACTATGGGGAGCACTGTGCACGGCATCGTTGTGAAGTATTTAATACAATGGAAGTGAATGGTTTTTGGAAAACTCCATTCGCATACGGAAGTAGAAATCTGTACAGGTTTTTAGAAAATCTGCAGCATGTCCTAGGTACTGTATACATTCCAGATTTTTGCCACAGTTTGGTATGCAGAGGGTGAATTCAATGGCGAATCTGCAAACAAATCAACATATATGGACAAATTAACATAAAATTGAGTACGGTACATGTCCATACTTTTTATCCGCAATTGCAGATCAAAGTACGGTTACATTTATTTCTATGGGCCCATACACACAGCCGTAGTTTTTGCAGCTGTGTGTTTGCGCCATAGTAAAGAGCTGCAAAATATGGAGAAGTTCCTATACCGGTTCGTATTTGTGGCGCAGTCCATTCATTTCAATGTATGGGTCAGTGAAAATCACAATACCAATCCGTGTGTCATCAATGACATTTTTAATGACCCGTACACTGAACACGGTCGTGTTCATGTAGCCTAAGTGTCTGGAAATTTATCACAGGTATCCATCTCATGCCTGGGGATGGAGGAGGATGTTGTCCTTTGTTTACATTAAGATTCGAGTTACACAGCGACATATGTCACATGACATAATGATCCGCAACACGGCAGATAGAGTCACGTTACAATCCACAAACCTACATGACTGTGTCATATCAGGCTCAAAAAATCCATCACTGGACTTGTCATTGGAATTCTGGTCGCAGGACATAAGTTGCGTAACCACAATAATAGTCTGTATGTGACATGTGTGCAATTTGGCTGTGTTTCACAATGAAATGGCAGCTCTAAAACATCATGTGACAGCAAGTCAGAGGTAGTGATGGAAATGTTGCAAGATTCGTTTAGCAAATATTCGCGAAGTTCGTCAGGAATATCTGTTTAGGACGAACTTGTTCAGTCCAACCAAAAGAATGGAGCAAAGTTGGTTCTCATACTCTGGGGTCTCTTGAGGTACCAGAATATAATAAGTGGAGGCCAGGGAAGGTGTGCAAAAAATAATATTAAAAAAACATTTACTCACCTTTCCTGGGCTCTACTGCAGCATCCTCCGATGTTTTTCTTCATGGATTTGCCACGTCTTTCCGCACTAAATTCATGTTAGGACATCCATTTCATCATTCTTTGATGCTACAACATACATGATGATGCTGTATTATAGATCCCACACACACAAAACCCCAGAGGATGCCAAAGTGGGTAATTTTTTTTTTTTTTCTTTAATTCTTACACAACTTCCCTGGCCTCCAAATACTATACTCTGGGGCCCCTAGAGACCCCAAACAATAACAATCAACTTTGGATTTATGTGCTAGGTGAATACGCGGGTCGTGAGGTTGGGCTGCAGGACATGTCCAATTACGGTCTGTTTTGTAGTCCAGTCCAGCCTCATACTCTTCTTAGGTTTCCTTTACAAACACATTTTTGTCTGGTGTTCTTGTGGCTTAGAAAAACAAATGTTATTATTTATTTATTTAATTTTTACATAAGTTTTTTCTATTTTTTTTAAATCATTTTTTTCCTGCTGTTTTTTGCAAAATAGTGTATTTTAGGTTAAGGCCCCACGTAGCAGAAACACTGTTTTACAGTACCAGCAAAGTGAATGAGATATCATTAATCTCATCCGCACATTGCGAAAAAAAAGAACTGCGTAAAAACTGTATTTTTAAAAATCAGCATGTTATTTTTAGCTGCAAGCATTCTCCCTATATATTGAATAGGGGAACAAAAACAGCTGAAAAAAACTCTAATGAAAGCAAAAACGAAATGAAAAATGCTGCATGAAAAAGCAACGCGTTTTCACTGCCTTTTATTCGTGCAGCATTTTTTAGCTGCGATTTACTACAGTATGTGGGTCCTTAGCATGGCTTAGATTTGTCACTTTTTTTAAATAAGATTATATTTTTTAAGTGTAAGGCCGGGGCTCCACGTTGCAAAAACTCAGAGTTTTGTCCATTGCGTTTTACAGTACTTGCAAAGTACATGGGATTCTGGCTAATCCCATCCACACATTGCAGAAAAAATCCGCAGCAGAAAATCTGCAATTTCAAAAACGCTCACATTTATACCTACGGAACTGCTGGTGTTTTCCATATAGGTATAATCGGAGCTGAAAAACACTGCGGAAAGAAAACGCGATTTGTTTCCGCCACAGTCTTTTTCACTGTTTTTTTTTTTTTTGCTCGCTATGTGGGGCCATAGCCTTAAAGAGTCTAAAAAAAAAAGACAGAAAACACACAAATTGCATCCGCATGCTGTCTGTGATTTTTGCGGGTCCAGAGAACATGTCATGGGAAAACAAATGTCTGCATTGCCCATTAAAAATCTATGGAATTTTATGCTGTCTAATATTAACACAGACAGCACATGTACAATAGCAGAGGACGTGTGAATAAACCCTTAGGGTGAATGCAAAGTGTCAGATTGCAGCAGTCATTTATAAAATACTACAAGTGCATCGGGGTCTTAAAAACTCCCTCTACATGTAGCGAGACTTTTTATTTTGTAATTCAAATCTGCAGCATTCTCCTGCAGAAATACTGCAAATTCCACCCCTTCAGGGATTGTCTTCATGAGTCATTGCCTTTAAGGCTGAGGCCCTACATTGCAGAAACGCAGATTTTTTTGTTGCAGATTTTGCTGCGTTTTTTTTAGCCAAAGCCAAGAATGGCTACAAAAGGGGAATATCTATGGGAAGTTCTTATACGTCTCCCTTCTGCTTAATCCAATCCTGGCTTTGGCTCAAAAAACTACAGCAAAATCTGCAACAAAAAAAGCTGCGTTTCCGCAACGTGGGGCCTCCTTATGCCGGAAAGTAGTCTGCAGGTGTCTATCATTTATTTTCTGCATTTGGTGGCATTTTTAACATTACATAGTTAGTACAGTTGAAAAAAGACTTATGTCCATCAAGTTCAACCAGGGGATGAGAAAGGACATGACAGTCTATACATTTCCATAACCATCAATGCTATTTTGCTCAAAAAATACATCTTATTTATTTATTACGCTTACTTGTATAGCGCCATCATATTCCGCAGCGCTTTACAGATATTGTCAGTCATTGTCCCATATAGGGCTCACAATCTACATTCTCTATCAGTATGTCTTTGGAGTGTGGGAGGAAACCGGAGTACCTGGAGATAACCCACGCAAACACAGGGAGATCATACAAACTCCTTGCTGATGTTGTCCTTGGCAGGATTCGAACCCAGAACTCCAGCGCTGCAAGGCTGCAGTGCTAACCTTTTTTGAGCTGTTACCAGCTCCTGGGGTAGGCTATTCCACATATTCACAGTCCTTACAGTGAAGAAGCCTTGTCACCTCTGGAGAGTAAACCTTTTTTCCTCCAGATGGAGGGAGCGGAGATGGATTTTACATAGAACAGTTTTTCCCATATTTCTTGTATATATTTATACAGGTTTATCGTATATCCCCTTAAACATCTCTTCTCCAGACTAAACAGATTTAAGTCCTAAAGTCTCTCCTCATAACTGATTTCCTCCATGCCTCTTATCAGTGGCCCTGCGTTGAACCTTCTCCAACTCTAGGACATAATTTCTATAAACTGGTGTTCAGAACTAAACTGCATAATCCAGATGGGGCCGCACCAATGATACATAAAGTGGTAATATTACATCCGTGTTCCGTGGTTCTATATCCCTTATAATACAAGACATTATCCTGCTGGCCTTAGAAGCAGCTGACTGACATTGTGCTGTAATTTAACCTATGATGTACAAGTACACCCAGGTCATTCTTCACCGGTGACTCTCCCAGCGTTTCTCCCCCTAGGACATACAGTATGTTACTTGCAGGTTATTATACCCAGATGCAGAACTTTACATTTATCCACATTGAACCTCATTTGCCATGTGGATGCCCAAACACTCCGTCTGTCCAAGTCTGCTTGTAGCCTACGTACATCCTCTATAGACTGTACTGTACTACATATTGTAACAGTGTGAAACAGCCACATTTCCGTTTCCATAACTCCCCACCGAGTTGTCGGGAGAAGTCGCGTATTCCCAACTCAGCCATGTTTGGCCAAGATGGAAATACCCCTTTAAGTTACACCTCAGAGCCAATGTTAATCTGAAGTGCAGAGGAGTAAAGAAATCGTCTTAGTTCTCAGCATTCAGAGAACAAGGTGGGGGTGTTAGGAGGGTACACTGCCTTTTTATTTTGTGGAAATTCGCCATAAGCTTGGCCTCTAATGATAATTTCTTTCACGCTTTGTCATTTACATTTGTATTTCGCTTTTATTCCAGAATAAAACAGAGGACAGGACAGGAACAAGACATTACCATCTGAAAGCACATAAGAGAGATTTATTGTAACCAGAGTGGAGGGAAATGAATGCAGCAGCAATGTGAAAAACATCTGCACTGATCAGGTTTTCTTGCTGGTAAGAAGAAGATGTGACTGAGACATTTCCTGCTCAAGCTTACTGCAGAATTCAGTCAAATCTAAAATCCCAGCAATGTACAGGGCTGTGCAATAGTAAGAATGCTTTCAGAAATAGAACTTCTATTTTTAAAAGCATTCTTACTTTGCAGCATTATTTCCGCACCCGCCTTAAACTTTTGCACAGTACAGTAGCTATACTGATGATGGAATCCATGCAGATATAGGTGGTAATATTCTTGCAGTTAAAACAAGAGAAACCATGTTGAAATGTAACAAACCCCATTGAGAATCGGTAAGGGCCATTGGGTGAAATGCATCATGCTAATACCTGTCCTCTACCTATGTCTGGTAGCTACTCCCATGTTTATTTCCTGTTTCTGCAAAACACTGCAGATCTCAGAATACTATATACCTGCCAGGTCCTTACACTGTGAGGATGATGTCACCAGAGTTCCTAAAAACTGCTACAACTGCTGCTGATAGCACTGGGGAAGGTAGTGGTGGACATGGTGACCCAGAGAGACGGAGGGGACTATAGTATGTTCATACGGATCAGATTATGTGAGGGGTAGAGGGGGGCATTTTTACAGAAGAGGTAGGACAGAAGAACAGGAGGGTCAGTATATTAACAAATTTGAGATCACATGGTTGTTCTCAATAGTATCTGTGGGCAGCAAAGAGAGACATCCTGTTTACACAGCAACCCATGCTGGAAAAAAGAGGTCACACTGTGATCATGTGGCTTATTGAAGAAGGTAAAAGGAGAAAAGGCACTGTTAGTAGATAACTATTACTATTGAGGGGATGTTGTTTCAGACAATATAAAGCCCCTTGCAGATGGCCGTGGGCTGGGCGCTGACCGTGATTGAGGCCTGTGTGCCACCGGTGCACCAGCAGTGCTTCTGCAGCCCCATTCATTCAATGAATAGGAGCAGCAGAAGCACGGCCACAAAACCAGACAGGAATAGGACCTGTTCTGAGTTTTGCAGCCCGGACTGTCGGCCTGCACACTGATCCGTGTAATACATGGTCATGTGCGTGGGCCGATCGAAATTAAGGGTCAGTGTGTTATCCGGGAAAACCCCAGGTAGCACACTGAACTTGCCCACGGCCATCTGCAAGGGGCCTAAAAGAGTAAAAAAAAAAAAAAATCACCAGAGTATCCCTTTTAATATTATTATATGAACAGCGCCATAATCTGGCAGGAGCAGGACAAATACTTCACACTCCTTTTTCTGTCAGGTTGTGTGTTTGTGGTATCACAAGGATTGTCACACTTAAGAATCACCTAGTCACTACCAACTAGCTCATGTTCAGACATGTTAGCTAATCCTGGCTAGCAAATGACCTTTGTTAGACTGTTATTAAAAACTATCTACCTATAGGTGAGGCTCCTGGTATAGTCGGCAACAGCAAGTTATGAGTTTAGAATTACGGCAGATGTCGATTGGAAATCTACAATAAGTGAATGTGACCATGTCTGGCCTATACCCATGTCTATCCTAAGATCAAATATAAGGCAGAATAGATGGATGAAGGGATCTTTTTCTACCATCAATCTTCTATGATTCATGGCGAGGCACAGTCTGCCTGCAAGGAGATGGGAAAGTGTAAACGGGAACATAATATTTTTGGGCACACTGCATGACATAGTGTAATGTCCCCTAAATGCACCTAAGAGCTCAGATACAGTTGAAGTTAGATTATGGCACCCGGGCCCAGCAGAACGAACCCCCTCATGCTGCAAGCCCCATAGTTCTGCCACTACAGTATTATTTTTTTCTAGATAGAGTCAGTGCCAATAGTTTCCAATTTAGAGATCATGTTAAACAGATATGTGGTATTCCTCTTTAGGCTCATGCCAAGATATGCTGCATTGATTTGTGCATTACTTTATTATGGTTCTTCTATGATGGTCTCTAGAATCCCTCTTGAGAGTTTTAAGTATTTTAGATCTTATATGCAGTTCAGGGCCTACAGAGACAGGTCTTAATGCACAGAAGCTTTTAGAAATGAATGTTAACAACCTGGTCGCTCTAGCTGTATTAGGTTTTTCTGAACTGAAGCTCATATGCCAAGTGATCTACATTATGCATCTTCTAAATGTATTTTTTACACGGTCGCTGTCATTTTAAGTTGTGCTTATATGATAGCCAGTATGATTACCATCAAAAGTCAAATCACTTTATTTACCTAAAATGATGTTTTTGTGCTAAAAATTGCTTCAACATGTTAACCACTAGCTGTCTCCCATCGCTCTAACTTGCTTTCTACTTCCTGTTATCATGTGGAATTCGTCTCTAGCAGCAAAGACACTGAGAATTACAGCAGCGGTAAGAGTTGGGCTTTGCTTTAATAGTCACAAGCTCTGCTCCCCTTCTTTGTGTGAACCCTCCTTCCTCAGAACGTAATGTTCCCTCTACTAATAACCCTTTCCTATCTCCTGTCCAAAGCCATGTAAAATATGCTGCCACAACTACTCTGTGTGTCCTAGACAAGCAGGACACATTTTACTGGCATTACTACTACTACAGTCTATAGTAATACATGTTTGGGGACTGTGAGATAATACAGCAAAGCTATGCACACGGCTGCATACATGAGCTGCTATGGACAGTAGTAATAGTAAATCCAATGCACATATGGATTGGCATGTTTTTTTCCATGCTCATTGTCAGACTGATCTACCAGAATATCAGAGAATCCTCAGGTGGGCCCAAGCTCTAAGGCTACATGCACACGACCGTAGTGGCTTTGCTGTCCGCAATTCTGATCAGCAATCTGCAAAAAACATGTCAGTACGCTATCCGCAATTACGGATCCACAAAACGACTTGCATAAATCCAAATATAGGACATAATTTGCGGACCCCTTGTACGGTCTGGACACACGTCCACAAAAATTGCGGCCGTGTCTATGGGCCCATAGGAATTGCGGATAAAATTACAGTTGTGTTCTTGGAACCTAGCACAATAATGGTTGAATGTAGCACACACAAATGTATTGGGTACTATGGTCTATTTCCTATGGGTTGTTGGAGGGTGGGCCCCAGAATCATTTTATCTGGTGGGCCCAAGGAACCTCACTCTCCAGACTGCACGTATAGGGCACACAGGAGAATAGTGGCTGCAGATAGAACCTGAATACTGTAGCAGGCTTTGAATAGCGTGCAGGGAAAGGTTAACATTAGAGGTACAATAGTGCTCTGCCTCCCAGTGGCCAATGAATGTTCAGTACATGATGGTAAGTCGGGTCCCGAAAGTTCTAGCACTTATGCTCGTGGCAAACTTCTCATATACCTTTCAAATATGGAGAGGACAGCTAGAAGTGGAGTGGGGGAAAAGTATAAGCAAAAACATGAATGCAGTGAGTAGCAAGTAAGCAACAAATCTGTGGATTTTTTTTAGATTTGAGCAAAATGACACATACACTTTAGGAGATTTTCCAGCGAGGAGACTCTTGTCAGTCCAGTCTACCCATTTACAAACCTAATGTTCCATAATGAAAAAGTTGTACTCCCCATGTCAGTGAAGGGGATAAGGAAACATCTTTTTCTATAGACCATAGGAGTGTTGGTGGCACACCGGTAATACAGTCTGCAAGTGCATCCGTAATACAGGAGGTGTCTATGCTAGTGTAGACAAGAGTAACCCCTGTCAGAGTTTCCTCTTTATGTAGTATTTCTCGAAATTGTTTGATCTTTTCTTTGAGGCTTCTAAATGAGGAATTTACAATAACTGCAATCCAGAGTGCAAGAATAGCACAGTTCATATCACTTGACCAGGGTGTTAGACAAATAATTTTTTTTTTTACTGTAAATGCACCACTTAGTTCTTTGACAATTGTGATTTCCATATGAAGGTCCAGTTTTTATGCCACCCTCCATTCCCTGCCATAGACTTCACTTTGTTATATTCTGTAGTTGGATATATTGTTTCTGGCTATGTACAGTGACTGACAGTCCTCAAAAGGAACCTGTCATGTTGAACATGCAGGCTGCTATGCAGGCAGGGTCAGATATCCCATGAAGCGACGGCAGCAGATTGCCAAGTCCCTGAGGTGGTGGCATTGAGAGTATTTGTTGGGTGAACCTCACAAGATAACGTCTCGCAAGGTTCACCCAGCAGTTTCGTTTGAACCAAACATGTCCAAAACGCAACTACTAGTGTTATACTTCAGGGGTCTCACCTCTCCTGGTCTCTGGTGCTGGTCTTCAAGCCTCTTCTTGTCCCAGAGACGTCATGAATGACATCAGAGACTGCTGAGGCAATGACATAATGATGCAGATGCATCCCACATGACCACTAAGGCCCAATCACAAGTGTTGACATCTGAGACAGAAAAAGGCCTAAAAACCACTCTGGAGCCCAGGCGAGGCGAGTGACACTATCTATTATGTTTATTCACATCCCCTGGGCCTCCACCAAAGAATAATAATCCTAATGAAAACCGTAAGGGGCACTATGGGGCATTACACTGTGTGGAGGGGCCACTATCGAATACTATACTGTTTGGAGGGGCCACTATGGGACATTATGGTATGTAAAGGACTGCTGTGGGCCATTGTACTGTATAGAGGCCTCTATTTATATTGTGTGACGGGGCCACTATGGATTGCAACCAAATGTGCTGCGGCACCAGACTCCGGACGGGTGAGTGTGTTTTTTTTATTTTCACCAAGGGGTGAACCTAGCTTCTCTGCTACATGAGGCGAACTATAGTAAAGACCCCCCCCCAAAAAAAAAAAAGATATCTAACCTGGCTATCTTTTGTTGCGCGATGGGTTCCCCCTTAATTAAGATTGTAGGACATGCCCCTCCATTAGCGGATCCAAAAATACCCTTATTTGCTCCCACATAGTATACCACCCCCCTTTTTTTGCCCCTCTCACACATTATATATGGCCCCCACACAGTTTATGACCTCCTTTTTATGGCCCCCAAACAGTATATGACCCCCTTTTTTATGGCTGCTCCCGCACAGTGATATGTTAGGCTGCTACCTACTGTATTATTCCATTTGGAGGTACAAGGGATAACGTGAGTCTCTTGTACCTGTGAATGAGCGGGGTGTCTAATTGCAAATGCGTGACCACTCTATTTACTCTATGGGACTGCCAGAGGTAGCCAAGTACATCACTCAGCTATCTTTATCAATCTCTTAGAAAATAAATGGAGTCGCATCACACATGCTTGACCTGCCTTGCCATTCAGACTGTTCTTGTGATAGGGGAAGGTCCCAGCAGTCAGAGTCCCACTATGCAGTGAGTTATCCCTAACTTGTAGATAGGAAATAACTTATATTAACCAGAATACCCCTTTAAGAGAATACCCGTTGTCTGCAAAGATGATGCAGGCTGCATTGGTGCATACTCATTTGTCATTGCTGTTATACGTAGGCTAAGTGTTTACGGAATGTAAGGAAATGATATTGGGATGCGCTCCAATAAAGTGCGGACATATAGTCATGAGCTATTTTATCTAGAAGCTAACAGGGTGAAGTAATTGTGTAAATTTATATATGAAGTCACAAATTGAAAGTGAATATATTAGTTAAATACTTTGGCACCAGTTTCCTATTCCCAGTGTTGACTAAAGACTGAGATCCTGCAACCCGCGCCTTTTACTGCTGCATCAATAAATGAGGTCATAGCTGACACATCCATTTAACTGTTTAAATGGGCTGCAGACAAAGGTGCAGGCGCTGGCTGGGTGCGCACTGGATAATGGGAAGCACCAAACTACTTGCTCATTTATTAATGTGATTTATTGGCTTTTGCATAGCCAAGCACTTTAGTATACCATAATGCAGTACATTTCAGGGATAAACGGACTACAAAAGAGCCAAATGCAAGTGTCATAACCCTCTTAGAGACATCAATACTGTCACTTTTTGTTTTCAGTCTGTATGAGCAATACATTACAACCACAGTCACTTTGTTTAATGTAGAAAAAACAGCTCTGACCCACCAAGGCATGGACTTCATAGACTCTGAAGGTGTTCTGTGGTCTCTAGCAGCAAAACATCCTTTTTC
This sequence comes from Leptodactylus fallax, assembly GCA_947044405.1. Classification (NCBI taxonomy): domain Eukaryota; kingdom Metazoa; phylum Chordata; class Amphibia; order Anura; family Leptodactylidae; genus Leptodactylus; species Leptodactylus fallax. The sequence continues at coordinate 1,315,039 of CAMRHE010000138.1, read as the reverse complement.
AGGGATATTTCAGGACTTTAGTATTGATGAACTATCTTTGGGATAGGCAGGGACGTAATGGTTGTGGTAGCAGGAGGTACGACTGACTGGGCCTGGAGGGGTAGTGGACCCACAACCAGCTAGAAATGGCTGGGGCCCTGCAGTGTCTTGACAGTGGTCAGGGAAGGCCTGATCCCCTGACTGCTGTCTCCTATGTAAAGTGAGCATACCTCCGGTATCAGAGATCGGCACTCATCACTGCTGCCTGGGAAGGTCACTCTACTCAACTCTTCAGGCAGCAGTGATGAGTGCCGATCTCTATTGCTGGAGGAGTATTGCTTTACATAGGAGACACTGTCGGGGTATCAGGCTTTCCCCAGCCGTTGTCATGAAGCTGGAGTGGGGATCCCTCAGTGATTAACCCCTCTAAAGGATTATACCAGTTACCTGTTCTTGATAATCTTGACCCCTTCCCGTTTTACATCACACGCCATCTGTTTTATAGCTCCATGCAATGTTATTATAGGCTGTTCAGCAGAGGTCTGGGTGTTGGACCCCCACTGATCTCTTATTGATGACCTATCCTGAGGTTAGGTCACCATTACTAAGAAACTAGAATAACCCTTTAAAGGGGGCAAAATGTGTCCAAATAGAACACTGATGAGAGAATCACATCTTGCTGGCTGGCCTACGTACCATAGTGCTTTGTGGTGCCATCTCTTCCCCAGGTACACAATGTACACTCACCCAACGAAATGTAATTTATTTTACCCAGGCACCTTTTTTCATTGTTCTGCGGTCCAATTCTGATTCTCATGTGCTCATTGTACGTGTTTTGAGCAATGGACAAGGGACATTTTGGACATTCTGACCCGTTTGTATCTACACAGCCCCATATGCAGCAAGCTGCAAGGCACTGTATATTCTATACCTTTCTATCACAGCCACCATTAACAGCAATTGGTGCTGTAGTGGTAATAAAATTATTTTATCGATAAAAAGAAAGAAAAAAAGGTGGCACTGCTAAAACCTAGTTCATATATACTGGTATGCACTGAAACATATCAAGTCAGACAGGAGTTGCTAAATAATTATAACGCCCAAACAGGTGGTGCTCACGCCCAGTAGAAAAAGAAGCACATGGAAAAATCTAAAGAAGAAATGAAGGGGGCACTCACCCAGGCGTAGATTTTTTCATTAAAACATCCTTTTATTCAGTCCTAGATAAAAACATAGCCATAGGAATAGATAGGGAGAGAGGAACTGCACATAGAATGGCCAGGCACGGTCCGTTTCACGCAGGGCGCGCTTTTTCAAGCCCCAGGTATGCTGTCAGGACTTTGCCTAGCCATTCTATGTGCAAATCCTCTCTCCCTATCTATTCCTATGGATATGTTTTTATCTAGGACTGAATAAAAGGATGTTTTTATGAAAAAATCTATGCCTGGGTGAGTGCCCCCTTCATTTCTTCTTTAGATTTTTAATAAAATTATTTAAGTTGGAGAAATGTTAAAAGTTGTATTCAGCCGTTTTCTAGTAAGAACTGTTTCTTAGAAGTCAAGAACCCAAAATTACAGCTTTCAGAAGACTCTTAACTAGGTAGCCTGACACAACCACCTTTCTTATATGTATGCAGATCGGCCTTGCAGGACTAGAGGGAAGTTGGGTAATAATACCCCTGTGGTAGCTGCAGCTTTTCTTGTTTTGTTCTTGTTGTAGAGTTTCTTTGTTCTGTCCCAGGTAAATGCCATACATTACTTTATAGACATTATATTTTACATCTCTCTGTCCTTTTTCAGGAGTCTGAAGATTTTAGAGAAATGTGATCTTTCCTTTCTTTGAGAGGTGAGTGAATTAACTATGTACAAATGACACTTCTTAAGACGTTTCCACCCATCCAACCTTCATGCAATGACTTGGCAGATACTGCTCATTTCTGAGCTGTACGGAGCTATAACACAGGACCCCTGAGGACACTTTCACACATGCCATTTTGATGCTGTTTTTCATGTAGTTTTTGAAGCCAATGTCAGGAGAAGACTATAAAGTGAAGGAAATTATATGGAAAAAAAATTTACTTTTTTGTTCGTTTGGGATCCCAAGTTTTGAATTAGTCTGGCTCGTAATTTAAAAAAAAAAATAAATGAATGCTCAACTCACCAGTTCCCCACCACACCCATTATGATATTTTTCAGGTCTTCCATTGACGTTTGTGTATCCTGATGCCTCTAAACCCAGAAATTTGGCTGCCAATCACTCTATGTCTCTATTTTCACAGAAATACATTGAGAGTAATTTCTTTTGGATATTCAATGAATACGAAAGAAAAAAATTGTGCCCCAACTATGTTACTATTCCAGCATTCCAACTTGAGCAGTATATAAATATATATATAGATCTACTGTACGTTGACTTCAGAATAGACGCTCCATTTACATTATAAAATTTGCTTCTGCCCTCTACCACGATGCATATGTATTTGTGACATGGCTCATGATGGGTCGTGGCTATTCATTCATATTGAAAATGTATTGTCACATGCACTTATACTTCTGTGCTTTTAGGTAAAACATGGAGCAGAGTTTACATAGGCGCCCGGGTACACCAGGCGTGAGAGTCCTTGATTTGGGTTGGCAAGGACTACTAAACCCAAATCCTGTAAGCAGAGAAGATGAACCCCTTGTAGATGAATACCTCTCCCCTTCCAAACTGGTATGAGTCCACTAAAAATATACCTACAAATTATATAAAAGCCATCCTATATATTCCCTGAAATTAATATTGATGTTTTTTTTTTTCTTTGCAGAAAGCACTTACCGGAGAGGATAACCTGCAAGAAGCTACAACACTCCAAATGTGTGTGGACACCAGGGAACGCACCTTGGGGAATTTTGGTGAGGGATGTTTTTTAGGTGAGGGGGGTGAAACAGGTGGCTATGTGCTGTGCAGTATGCATCTACCTCTTAAATTCCGGTAAAATTTCAAGTTATCCTATCCACTAGAAAGGGGACAATGGTCAGATTGGTGGGGGCCTGACTGCTGGTACTCCCACTGATAATGAGAATGGGGGCTCCATTCCCCCATCTGACTGGAGCAGCAGGTCATGCATGCAAGCTGTCATGTCATTTACTCTCTATGGGACTGCCAGAAATAGCCAAGTACTTTTCTTGGAAGTGAATGAAGCGAATGCACATGCTCGGGAAGCCATTCCATTTATACTGGGGTATAAGGGGACCCTGTTCTTGTGATCGGTGCGGGTCCCATCAGTCTGACCCCCACCAATCTAAACAATTAGGGGATAACTTATAATTGCTGAAATACACCTTCAACCCATTTATATGTTGCTTTTATGTGCACAGCCGGAATCATATAGACCAGGGGAGTAAATGGAAACCCATGCAAAATCCGTAACAAGGCCCCCAACTATGACACATCCTTTATAATATTAGTCTCCTCATATGATGCAGAAGGACTTCTGGGCCTCCTCAGGCTCCAGGGCCTAGGTGCAGCCACAACCTTTGTATCTATATATTTACGCTCCAGATTTCAGCACCATCTTATGTATATGGGAACTGCTGTTGTAGGTACTGCAGGTTGGTTTCATGGGGGGAATTTTTTTTTATTTTTTTTTTCAACCTATTAAGGTTGTAAAGGTATACTCCCAAATAGGAGTATCACATATGTATATTCCCATCATTACTTCTCAGATCAATTCCACTTTAAGCAGCAATACTGAATAGGCGACTTTCTTCAGATGTTAGACCTGTTCACATAAAGTTATGAATAAATAATAAGCAGAAGAAATCATGCAATTATATCCAGTATCCTTCTCAAGGAGCCTCCCAAGAGGCTCATTTTCTTCATTGCTGATATGAAGGTGAAATTAAACTGTTATACTGGAAATGTCACTGGATAAATTATATTACTATGGTATAGAAACTTCAGTAGGTTGGCGTCTCGCAACAATAGGTAGGAAAGTGGTTAACCTCTTTGCTCTGACAGCAGCCAGATTACAACTACAATGGAATAATATGCTACCTGTCTCACCATAAGGAAGACGCACAATAAAGAGCTCTAACCTCAGACTTTCACAGCCAGAAAACCTGTTCAGACGTTAGTATTTTTATTGTGTCAGGCAGGGGAGTCTTCCCTACATTTCTGTTTTTAGATATATTCCTTTTAATGGTGATCTAAATGGCTGCTTATTGTTATTGTTGAGTCTAGAATGGAGTAGTTAAAATCAGGTGTGTCTGGGGTCCAGTAGGTGACGCTGCCTTGGCTTTGGTAGTGTTAGCTCCTCCCATCAGCCCGTCACAGCTAAAACACCTGGAACCTTGGCATTTTCAGGTGTTGCATTGTTGAGGTAGAACTATGCCTCTCCTATATTAACCTGCCTGTTTTGGAATGGATACAGCAGATGGTGCTTTAAACTACCAGTCACAGGAGGTAGCGCCACCTACTGGATCCATGGCATACCAGGCAGCTCCTGATTTTAACCACTCCATTCTAGCATCTACCTTATTTGTTACCAGTGATCTGTACAGGAAAGTGAAAGGAAAATGAGGCTCCATGGTTAAAAAAAATACATGGGTGGGTCAAACATAACCTGTACTTTGGTGTCACATTCAGACTGCCGTAATACGTCATGTGGGTGCAGCTGACTCACTTGACTCACTCAATCTTGCACTCACCCTCAACTCAGGATGCAAGTTGAGCATAAATCCCACCCCAAGATAGTCCACATACCCTAAATACACGCTGCCACCATTACTGACTTAATAGGCTCAGTAGAAAATCGAACTCATATATGCACACGTCTCTCTAGTTAGATGCAAACACACTTTAAAAAGGTAATGGGTTCATAGAGCAAACACAAAGTACCATTAAATTAAATTATTTAATGCTCAAGGGGTTCAGTGATGATATATATAAAAAGAGACAAACAAAATGACAAACAAGCAAGACAGTTTTTAAAATAAAAGGAGAAAAGACAGAAAGCTTGATAACTTACAGTCTTTTTTATTTCCATGGAGCTTGGAGGATCTCTCAAATGGGATGTGCACACCCAGCTTGTTTGCTGGCCACGTACAGACCTTCCTAGCACATGACATGGGTGTGACTGTCAGGGGTCAGTTCACTCCACTCACTCAATCTTATACTCACCCTTCATTCAAGCTGCAAATTGACCATAGATTGTGCCCCAACACAGTCCACGCAGCCCAAATACATGCTGCCACCACCACTGACTTATCAGACTCAGTAGAAACCTCACTCCCATATGCACACACCTCTCCAACAGTCAGATGCAAACACACGTTAGAAAGTTAATGGATTCATAGAGAAAACACAAAGTACCATTACATTTAATGATTTAATACCCAAAGGGTTCAGGGCTGACATATATATAAGAAGAGACAAACAAGTTGACAAATTTGGTTATATTAAAACTTCTGTGTCCTGCACTGTCTTATCAATGCTTTCTGTACAAGGTCACTGCCTATCCCCAGTCTGTCCCAATTTTACAACTGCACTATTATTAAACTTACTACATGGATGTATTTTGCAGGTGTATCATGTGGTATTGTATCTGTATAATCCCACTGTTTTCATCAGCTCATCCCTGACCCACTAACTGATGTTACATATATATTACATAATTTTACACACATTATACTCATCTGCATATACTGTATAATACATATCACCTCCAGGGGTGTTGCTATCGGGGATGCAGAGGTAGCAATCCCTACTAGGCCCTAGAGCCTCAATGGGCCCAAAGACCTCTCTACAATATAAAAAGATACCAGTATTATAGATAGCACATGGTAAATTGGCACCTGTTACCTATTTTGCATTAGGGCTCAGGCGTATCTGCTCTTAACATTTGGGCCAGGAAAAGGGGCAGGGTAGAGAAAAGTAATGGGCACCATTATAGACGGTCATTAATCCCTATGCAATATATTATTTTACATGACACAATGTGGTAAATCACTTCCACTTTTTTTTTTTTTTTTATCACCACAGGTACACACATGCCAAACCTTAGAGAACTTAAGCTGAACAACAGTGTCATAATGTCCATCAGGTAAGGATATGTGTCTGTACTTCTACAGTAAATGAAAGTTTGGGTTTCTTGCTCAAAACAGATTTTTTTATACTATTGACCTATCCACAGGATACGTCATCAGTATGTGATCTGTTGGGTTCCAACACCTAATCCCCGCCTAGATGATCTGTTCTAGCAGACTCTGGGTGCTGGAAGCTGGTAGTGGATGGGGAGCACATACAGCACTATTCAAGTGATAGGAGCGGTGCTGCAATTCCCCTGAACCTCCACTATGCAGTGGACTTGGCTGCTTCATTGCTCCTATTACTTGAATAGGTGCAGTGATGCACTTGTCCCGTCCACTAGCAGCTTTTGGCACTTAGAGGCTACTAGAACAGCTGATCTGTGCAGGATCTGGGTGTCAGACCCCGACAGATCACATACTAATGACCTATCCAGGCGTGCCCAACCCGCCCTCCGGCCACATTCGCAGAAAGTGCCAAGCAAGGTGCAGAACAGGGATGTGGTGTAAATTTGGCACAAAAAAGTGTCTTGCTCCAAAATTGTGCCACAATATTGCCCATCTACACCAGAAAAGTGGCCTGGAAGGGATAATAAATTCCCCTCAATGTGTTTTGCCCCTACTGGCCATATTGCCCAAATTCTATTAATGTAGCCAAAATATGTGCATTTTTGCTGAATGACATTTATGTATGAGAAATTCTATAGTTACCGCATGTAGCAATCATATTCAGATTATTAATGTTGCTGGAGATTATATTGATGTTTTATTTCCAGAGATCTGGGTACATCACTGTCACATTTACAAGTGCTCTGGATGGCACGCTGTAGCCTTACTGACCTTGATGGCATCTCCTCCTTCTCTTCTTTAAAGGTACACTTTATTTTTTTAAATTTATTTTATAATATTAAATTTAGAATGTTTGTACAAATAGATTTATCAAAGTAACATAGATAGTACATATGTCCCATCAAATTCAACCTACTGTTTGTCAATCTGAAGACCATTCTAAAGTCCAGTTCAGATTATGGCAGTAGTTAGGCTATTTGCTAGAATCCCATCCACTTTGCAGCTTTCCTATGCAGACTTTCTGCTTCTATTATACCTATAAGGAAACCACCAGCGTTTCCGTAGGTATAATTTACATGGTGCGATTTCCAAAGTCCACTTTGCAGGGACTATAAAATGCTGCGTTCTTTTCATGGTGTTTACGCCACTTGGGGCCCCGGCCTTAATCTCTTTATGATTTCCTTTGGTGACTGGCAGTCTGTGCATCTTTTATAACCCCTGAACTGGAGTGATAATTTATGATCCATAGCCTTCCACTGTCATGAAGGAGAAAATTAACTCTTTCATGGCAAAAAAAAAAAATAGTGGTTGGTCAGAAGCATAGTCAAGGCGCGATTCTGTGGGGGAGGCTGTGGACATGATTATCATGTGAGGGCACCGAAAGGAGGTGGGAATGATGGGAAACTGGTGAGCACAGACATGTTGTGAACAAGTCTTCATGGCAGTCTAGGCCCTAATAGAGAAGGAACGCTGCTATAATATATGGATGGGACACAGCTGACCATTGTGTAAAAAACTTGTGCAGGAGGTGACCAAGCTGAGCTTTTCATCAGGGCCTGTGAGCCTTTAGTTACGCCCCTAGGAAAGGGGCTCCAGAATGCAGGACACCCTGTTTGACATCCATATGAGGTTATTTTATTTATTCAACTCCTTTAAAATCACAAGTATTAATTCGGAGGCAGATAATTCAGAGTAAAGACATTTTTTATGTGGTGCTTGATCTCACGAGATGTTCTTTTGACCACTCCAGGAGCTATACCTGGCTTATAATGATCTCAAAGATCTCAGTCAGGTGAGCATGTTGGAAAATCTGGAGATCCTTGATCTTGAAGGCAACAGCTTAGATAACATCGGTGAACTACAGTACTTGGCTTTATGCAGCAAGCTTACAGCCCTCACAGTGGAAGGCAACCCCTTATGTGCCCGGCCCAGTCCTGAAGACACTGAGGTATGCTACCTTATAACTCACTCATCTGTGTTTGTGATCGACTGCATTGTTTATGAGCTCTTACTAGTTTATCCTTTATTAATAAGAGGAGTACTCAGTATAGGCTTAATGGTCAGATAGAGTACGTCTACCTGTCTATGTGATTTATATCCACTGCTTCAGAACCGTTCTCTTCAGTGTGCTCTTGTTGTCCCAGCAACATATGGGTTAAGTATTCATCTCTAATGACTGAAGAGTAGTAATGAAGGTCTATGCTGACCATGGCGTCTATTATGTGTTGAGTTCCATCTGTCCCCAGACAGAGCTAACAAGGTTATCAACCCTTCTGTCTGCATCTGACTCTGCAGCCTGATCTGATTTCACCTGGAGTGAGATCATCTCCTCTGGTGATCTCATGTCTAAAATGCCAAGAGCCCCAGCTCTTGGTCATGGCCTATATAAATGACCTTTTGTTTTGTTAGTGTGCTAGCTGTGTTTTTAACAGCAAACATACCAATCTACTCTTTTCTTATGACCCCATACACATAACAAGTCCATGTGGGGGGACATGAACCTAGAGGCAAAACTCAGGACAAGTCCTATTCCTGTCCAATTTTTTGTCTCTTTCATGAAATGGAGGTTTCGGACGGCACATGGTTATCCTGGAAGTGCCATCCATGCCAGTTTTCGCACAGACCCGTAAAAGCACGCATTCGTGTGCCTGTAGCCTTAAATGCAGTCTTGGAGCTGTTGTTGTCTACATGCCAACATTGTATATACTGAAGTTGTCCAGCAGGGAAAATTTTGGCAAAGGGCGCAAAGTGGGATAAATAAATAGAAGAAGCAGTACTCACCTTACCAGTCTCTTGTTACTCCTGTTCTGATGCTCACCATGTCCTGGCTGATCTCTACTTTTCTTGACACACAGGAATCGCCAGCTTAGCCAATCACTGGCTGAGTCAGGTCAACATTGTGTCCGCTGATTGGCTGAGCAGGCATTTCTTGCGTGTTGAGCTGGTACCAGGAAGTGGAGACTAGCAGGAATCGGGAAGTGATAGAGTGGGACTAGCTGGAGATCAGTAGGGTGATTATTGCTTTTTTATTTTTTTTAATTATGAGCCTTTTGTCAAAAAATCATTCTGGAAATGTATTGACAATGTAAAACAAGATTGGAAAGGTTAGTAGAGAGAGATTTTGTCATACTTGATTTTTTGCTTTATTTTTGCAGATTGTTATTTCTGCCCTATGACTAAAGCTCAGATATATTATAGCAACTTTTGTCACGGCCTCTGATGAAGAACAAGCTTAGGTCTTTGTGCACATCTGCATTATTCATTTTTATCATTCTACAAAACAACAAAAATAATAGCAGTGTCTGATCCACTATATAATGGACGGTAACTGCAGTCAACAGATCCCACTGACTATGATGGGTTCCAGAGAGCTTTCATCATGGTCTCATTTTACTACAAACTGGGCTATTTTGTCCAACATCTGTGACAGAGGCTCCTAACAAATCCACCACATACAGTTGAGAACACAGTCTTAGCAGTGATATTTGGAGAAAAACAAAGCCCTAAACATCTGATCAGGAACCTTCAACTGGCTGGGAAACGTCATATTTTTTGACCAATACGAAACAGTGAAGTGCTGTGACCTGTAAGTGGCGCTATGCTGCCACCCAAGATGTAGCAGCTTCCTGTCCCTGATGATTGGAGAAACTTCCTGTGGCTTTTTTGCCATGATTATGATATGATATAAGGCCAACCACAACTATTAAGAATTTAGTCTATGCCTCAGTAAAGGTATTTCCTATGAAAGTAGTTTTTAATACATTAACTACATTAAAAGGGTTGTTAGGGAAAAATTATCTTTTTTCAGAAATAGTGCCACTCTTGTCAACAGGCTGTGTTTGGTATTGCATATCAGTCTTAATGGCTGATCATAGGAGTAGTGTGGGGCTGCTTGTAGTCAGATTCTAAGTTAGGAATCATATAGTATGTGTCAAACCAAAGCTACTGTGTTAAAGCTAGGGTATAATCCAATCTATTGGATGGCAGGCAGTCCCTGTATATTGAGTGTAACATCATTATAGAGCTATTTAGTGTAGATTCATGAATCTGTGCACTGCAGCAGAAAAGAGGAGATCAATATATCATCGAATGGCCAGCACACTGACTGTGATAAAGATGTCTTCTTCTGTACATTGCTGACTACTTCACCCTATAAAACACATGCTTAATATACTTTACAAAATATGTACCAAAAATGCATGGATGATGCTATATATTAGCCTGACATATATGTGATTTTTCTTCTCAGTCTTCAGATTACAATTACCGGGCAGTAGTAAGAAGAATAATCCCACAACTGCAATATCTCGATGACATCCCAGCTGATCAGATAGACCCAGACACACCACGCACTCCAAACCAGGACTGGCTAATGGTGCTGGACTCCCTCAAAGAAAGTGCCACGAGCTTAGCATCTGAGGGTAAGGGATACCAAGAAGGGTGAATGGATGTTAAACTAGCCAACATGACTATACATAACAGTAGTGCTGAACTAGTTAGAATTCTAGAAATATCTGTACATGGGTACAGATATTTGTGTCTGCTGTTGCAGTTCAGCTGTATTGAAATAAATGGGGTCAAGCTGCAATACCACTCACAACCTGTAGATAGGTGTGGCACTGTGTTTTGTTTATTTTTTTTTATTAGGGAAGTATGGCATGTTTTTCTAGCCATGGACAAACCCGTCAATGGTTCAGATGTTGTCCTACCAGTATATTTAGCCAGGGTCCTTATGCCTACTGTAAGGACAGCAGGATTGATTTACCAATGAAAATGTGCCACATTTGATAAAGAGTGTGGCTCAGCATAGAAAATTTGTGGATTAGCGAAACAGGGCATGGCTTGCCAAATTGTGCCATCATTTTGGAACACAAATTGTCTAAAGTAAGCCAACCAAGAGGTAACATAAAGACAGTGTCTAGTATGTTTAGCAAGATGTGCCCAATTTATTATACAGCATGAGGCACTGTAATAAATCTGGGGCATCTAGTAAGGTTCTAAGGCATGGAAATATTACACAGTATCTTCCCTATTGTGTCATGCATGGACAGATATCTGGTTGTCTATGATTAACCAAACCATAAATGACCAAATTGCTGATTTAATATGTTATCTCAAGATCCAGGGAGTAGCCATAGAAAGATAGGTATGAGACCCAGTACAGCCCAGCCGTTACTATCCAGACGACCACACTCCGCTCCAAGACCTTCAAGTACTGGAAGAATGGTCACAAGCCTACCAAGAAGTCCACTCGAACCATCCGATGATTCTCTAGTCGAGGATGAAGCCAGCGACTTAACTCATGGTAACATTATTTTAAGAACAGGACTTATACAAAAATGATTGTTTTTATTGTTATTGTGCTATACCTATGGATGTACATTTGAGGGTGTAGCTTGTTGATTCTTGTATTTTCTTTATATTTCTATATTTTTGATCACATACAGGTGTTAGCAAAGTCATCTGTGGGAATCCCATTAAAGCTCTGCGTGCACGAAAGGAAAAGCTAGGGGTGAGCGCCTGCAAATAAAATGTTTTGTTTTTTTTTTTTGTTAAAAATACTCCTAGTTGAATGTGGGAACATTGATGTGCCATGTCCCCCAAAAAGACCACTGCTAAGGGCTTTACTGATTTGATAATGTGAAACATCTTTGCACTATTTTATACTGTTTTGCACACATCTGATACTGGCTATTTGCACAGTCATTTCTGAGTGGCTTATGCTCTGGGTTTTATAGAAGATGCAAGAAGTTTAGTGGTTGTTAGAGGCCCCCAGTCTTTAGGTAGGAGGTACCTCTTGTCCTCCAGATAGATGACAGCAGTGGCGACTGGGAATGGCTGGGCCCCAGGCGACATTTGACATGGCCCCCCCCCCCCACACAAATCGCATTCCTGCACACACTATTATGCCCCATAGTGGCCCCTGCACACAGTATTATGCCCCATAGTGGACCCTGCACAAAGTATTATGCCCCATAGTGGACCACCCATGAACGATTATTATACTGTGGGGTCTTTTCAGACCCTAGATTATAATGATTAGGAGAGGATACAAACATAAAAAACAATGCTACTTACCTCTCCCTGGCTTTGATGCACTCCCGTGCGCTACTTCGGCCTTCTTCAATGTTGGACCGGATCTCACGTGAGTCAGGCCAGCATCGCGATGCATAATGACGTCGGCTGATGTCTGAGATGTCATCAAACTGGCCCGAAGCCTGCGGAGGTGAGGTGAGTTACAGTGGTTATGTTCCCTCACCTCCCCTGGGCCCCCGATTGTTATGCTCACGGGTCTGAAAAGACCCCTGAGTATAACAATAGCGGTGTTTGTGGGGTTCGCGATAGCGGCTGCCACAGGGCTCTGGGCCCCGGGCCCCATAATGTAGGTTAGTTAGGGGCAGATAGAGCTAACATGCAGTCTCATGTCACCAGACCCCAAGCTCACAGAGTCAAGTTGTCTTGTACCTGACTCATATTAACCTCTCCACTGTTGAGTGAAATAACCAGATTTGAATGCTATTAAGAACAGGTCAGGCAAAATGGCGCCCCCACAGATATGTACAGAAAGCAGAATAAAAACTTCCATCATCAGTAACCAGAGCACATTAGAAAAGGAATATTTATCAGTATCTGGTTTTAATTAGTGAAAAGAATACAAGTGGTACATTCCCTTCAATGGGAAGCTGTCATGTTGAGCTTAGGCTACAAGCACAAGCACTTTTCAAATGTGGCTTCGATGTTCCATTTCGATCTGATAATTATATAGCAGGTCTGTGATATCAGATCAGAACAGGACATCACCCCCATAGAAATGAATGAAACTCAGATGTCATTTGAATGTCATCCGAGTGCCTTCTGTTAAAAAATCGCCCTCTACGTGGCTTCCACACGGTCATGTGCATTAGGCTTCAGTGTTTGACCTGTAGGTATCATGTTATAGAGCCAGAGGAGCTGAGGAGATTGATATATAGCTTTATGGGAAAAAGTTAAACATAACTTGTAATTTATTCTCTGTGCCTTCTATGTTTAGGAGTCCAGTGGGTGGTCCTACTTAGTGATTGACAGCTATCTCTGTATTTCAGGCAACTCATGGATCAAGTGCTCCACCAAAGGGATTCAAGCCTGAGGTCTCATGTGAGTCTCTTTCAGTCTCTCAGAAGGATCGGGATGATGTATTTGCTGAACTGAAAGCCTGGAGAGAGAGGCATCATGAGTAAGACAACATGCCAAGGATGAACGATGAGAATGGTTCTAATATCAAGCATAAAGAGGACCTTTCACCACCTCCACCAAATCCAGCTCTTTGCATCATGTAATAGTGCTGCTCCACTGATTCCAGCACAGTGTTCATGAGCAATAAGTACTGATTGTTTTGGTGCCTGATATACTATTTAGTCTATGTATTGTCAGGTAGGCGATGTTAGGCAGGAACAGGCAAGGGGTGTGATTCTGAGCTCTGACAATGTCCAACTCTGACTGGAACACTGAATCACACCCTTTTTCCTGTTCCTGCCCGATACTGCTGACCTGAAGATACAGAGCCTAAGACGCCTACAGAGCCTAAGGAGACACCAAAGCTAACTGCACTGATTGCTTGGGAATGGTGAGAGCTATAGAAAAAAAATCCAACTGTGCTGGAATCAGTGGAGCAGCACCTATTAACGGATGCTAAGAACAGGAGGTGTTGGAGGTGGTTAAAGATCCTCTTTAAGACACTGTCCTACTTTCTAATCAGAAGAGGTCAAAAATAAGAGAAATCATTTTATTGACTGAAATTATGTACAGTAATATGTGTTATACATACAATATATGTACAATAATAAAGATTTTTACCAGTTATATTTAGGATGCACTAATATTCATGATATTCAGTGCAGAATGTATATTAAGGGCATAAAATCAGCATTGGATGCAGTTAGGGAAAGGGATGTAGTTGTTGCAGAAAGAAGATGTCCTCTGTAACGCCATGTGTAGGTAGCTACCCTGGTGGCACTACAGAGACAGCTTTTTCCTTCTGAAGGAAAGTTGACTTGCATTTTCCACTATCCTTTGAATTACTAGTTTTAGTAACATAAAACTGCATCCAAATGCAAAGTGTGAATTGCACATGTCCCTGATGACCTTCTTGAATTAGACCCACAATTACAGTGACTTTTCATTGATGTACTAGGGTGCTGCAGAGGATAAAGGATGAACGGGCTCCACAGGTTCTCACTATAACACACAATGATGAAGAGGAAAGGGAGAGTTTATCTTCCAGCAGTGAGGATGAAGATGTGGAGGACACTTGGGACTCAGGATGCCTTGTTAGAGTATCTCCTGAGACAGCAATTCACTCTCCTAGATCACTTTTAGGTGAGAGCTTCTTCAAATAGAAGTAGTAGCCTGAGTCACGGCACATTCACACAAACATACTAAAGCTCCTTGCTTGAGCCATATATTTTGAGCTAAAGGTGGCATGAAATCACTTGTGGAAAGGCTTGTCTGATCTTACAAAATGGAATCCACTCCCTTCCTTGGTTATATCTATAGATATACATATTGTAACATGCTAACATATCTCTATTAAAGGAAACCCGTACAAGGTTTGGGACCACTGAACCAATAGGGTGTTGTTATGCACCTGGGGTTTAGGGTCCCCAACTTGTGAATATTAAAACCATCCATTTCACAGGGTGAGGTTAAACTCCTAATTCTCAGTAAGTCTACTCAAACCAGTTTGTCATTCCTCTGCCCCTAACCTCCACACTCCCCTTCCCTTCCCTCCCATATCCTGCCCTTTTAAACCTCCTTTACCCATTATCTTGTCTTCTATGTCTTGTCTTAAATAGTTTTTGTCCCCTGTAAAGTTTATCTGATGATAAGAAGTCTTCCATGATTTCTTTCCTTTGCTGTGTTGTTTATTTCTCCGAATGTTTTATTATAAATTCTTTAATAAAAAATACTTAAATTCTTTTCCACAACCTTTCTAAAATGTACTATATATATAAACAACTGGAGATAAATCATTGCCCAGATGAAGCCATGAACAGAACAATTTTCTTCACTGTGTGTCTGATGTGCAGGGCATGCACAGTGAACCGAAGTGTATAGTCCCCAGCTTTATTTGAGCAATGTGCATACACCCACATCGAGGAGATGTGTCCTCGATCATACCTCTCCAGTAAGGCATATAGGACGGAAACAGACAGTATTCATATTGGAAAGTTTTGGATCCAAAACCCCACCTGCATAACATCCTGGTGGTTTACTCACCCAAAACCAGATCCCTTTTAAATGCTACATATAGAACGAGCAGCTATAGAAATTCATATATGATCCAAGTAGGTATACCTCTGAGGACCTAGTAAGAATCTACACATACCCTATACAATACAGTCACAATTTGCATATGCAACATTTTCCTACTACACATCTATTATAAGAATCTTTCTTTTTGTTACTGGCTACTATATGATAATAGACTCCAATAGAAACTGGTCTCTGCATTCTGCTAACAGTCTTCCAGGACAAAGACATAAGCGTCTACCAAATATTATCCTCCATGTGATTGGTTTATAGTGTGTACTTACATTTAGAGATCTGCAATTCCTTTATATAAGAATATTGATAGGGTAGGCAGTACAGATTATTTTTATTATATTATTTATGCATACATTATGTTTAATTATAAATTTTGTTTACTAGCTGTGCCACTAAATGTTGGAGAGATGATGTCACATGATTCCCTGCGGCAGCCGTCTCCTCCTATGACTCCATGTCCGCCAAGTCCAATTGGTAGAAATTCCAGACCCAACAAGGGTGCAGACATTCGAGCCAGACGTGTACATAGGGTGTCAAATCCAAGCAAGATGACCTCACTGAGGACAACAAATACATACATGGGGGATGAAGCTTTTTTGCTGACAGATATTGATGGCAATGTTTTTAGGACTCAGTCAATGATCCATCCAACCAGTACACCAGTGGGTGAGCAGAATAGAAGATCTATTTCTGGACCTGGACAGCTAGAACACAGTAACTCCAGGTGAGTGTTTTGAGACATGTATATGACTATTATGACAGCTCATTTCTATAGTATTCTCAGGATAGTCCAATATCAGATTGGTGGGGGTCTGACTCTCAGCACACCTACCTATTAGATGTTTGAAGGGGCCCCAGCGCTCGCTCTTGCAATATACCATAGCGGTTGTGCCTGGTATTACAGTCCTTCCACTGAGGTAAATAAGTAAATCGTAACACCACACACAGCCTTTATGGACTGGTATTACAGTTTCCTCATTCTCTTTAATGGGGAATCTATAATTCCATGCACAACCTCTACAGATAGTGATGGTGTTTTGCAAGAGCAAGTACTGAAGAGGCAAAAGAATGACCAGAGGCTATTGTTTTGGTAAGAAATGTTTACCTTGGTTTTTATCTAGACCAACAGGAGCCAGATTTCTTTCCACCCATCAACCTGTTATCCGCTCCTCTATCAAAACTCCAGAGAGACCCTCACCACCACATATCATTCGTCCTGTGACAGCCACTGGCATCCTGCAGAGGCTGCCCAATCGACCGACCCTTGTAACAGCCAGCAAAACTTCAAGTGCATAGCAAAACGTTGTAACGTCTCAATCGTATACAAACTATCTCACAGATAATATATTCTACAAAAGCCACCAAAGAAGTTTCCATCTCTTTATGGACAAGTAACCCTGCTGGAGTGGACTGCCCCCTACTGGTTCAGTGGAACTCTTCACAGGCAGTATGTTGGAGGTGTAATCTCTGAGACTAGTTCAGGTTTCTAAATTATTGTAGGATTTGTTAGGGAAATTTATCTTAACAAATATATTGATGGGAGGTTACATCGCATTACTATCTTATACCACAGATAGACCAATATTTAATTATTTCCTATTTCACACGAGGATAGGGCAAGGAAGCTAAGATTTGAGGAGTTGTTTGATGGGGTCTTCACACTTTGATGCTGCCACCTACCTTAGTTGTGCTTGTGTCTGCCAATGACACTTTGGTCATTGGTGTTCAATGGAGTAAAAAAAAAAAAAGTGACTCCTTGACTGTGCCCAGCTGCAGTGTTAAAGAGATTCACTGGTAAGCTAATATTTTTCAACCATATTACAGGCATTCATAGGGACAACTATAAAAGTCTATCAGCACAAAAACAGCAGTGCAGAACTCCTCATAACTCAATTTTTTGGCACCTGTTTGGTTCATGCTAGTGCCAGTATCCACTACCCTCAGATCAAACCAAAGTCACATCTGAATTTTCAGCCTTTGAGTGTAGTTAATTTTTGGGGGGGGGGGGGGGGGGGGGGGGGGGGGAAAGTACATCCAAATGGGTTAAATATGCTGTGGACTGGCTGTCAGGATTTATAGTGTTACAGGGTGTTACAGTAGTAGCAGAGCGGATAGGATTCTCTGCAGCAGAAGTCAACCTGCAGTGCACAATTCAGTTCCACAGCATGTCAATTTACGCTGCAGATTTTCACAGTGGATGGATTCAGAGCAAACTCTGAGAAAAATCAGCATGTAACATGTAGATTTTGCCTCAGAATCATGGCAAATTTTGCTGTGAATTTGCAGGATACTCTGTGGTGTAAAATCTGTGGCATAAAATTGATACATGTGGAGGTACTCTAAGACTAAGGTCCAACGTTGTGGAAATGCCGCTTTTTTTTGTTGCAGATTTTGCTGCGCTTTTTTGAGCCAGGAGTGGATTGAGCAGAAGGGAGAAGTATAAGAAGATTACTAGATATTTCCCATTCCTTTTGTAGCCATTCTTGGCTTTGGCTCTAAAAAACTGCAGCAAAATCTGCAATAAAAAAAGCTGTGCTTCTGCAATGTGGGGCCTCAGCCTAAAACTGTTCTATAAAAGAATTATCAAATACTCTATTTAAGGAATTCTTAGTTAATAGAGTCTGATTCAGATCCAACATCTAGTGAACAGAGCGACTACAAGACATCTCACTCTGGAGGACTCAACACATCCATATATTACTTAGATAGTCCATTGATTTCAGTGTAATGGTTAAAGGGAACCTGTCAGAGCGATTTAGGACACTAAACCACCCACAGGTCCTAATGTACCAGGGGTTTAGTGTCCCAAATGGCCCATCTACTTCATCAGCTTCACTATGCAGGTACTAGGAGCACCCAAGATGAGTCCAGTGAGACTTACTGGACTCCTCTCTAGGTAAGTAAAGGGTTTTGTTTTCAATACAGGAGCAGACAGCTTTATACCCGGCCTATTTAGTACACTAAACCCCCCAGTCCATAAGGACCTGTGGCTAGTTTAGTGACTCAAATCGCCTAAGAGGTTGCCTTTATTTTCCTTTGTAGTGGCGCTACAGGGGAACACTTTCAGACGACTTCCCTTGCAGCAGGACATCCAACTTTTTAGGGGAAGTCTTTTTAAGAAAAGACATTGTACAAAGTGTACGACCATTTTAATGCCTGTACAGTCACTAAGTGACAGTGTACACATAGGGACAAGAATCTCTCACATTGAGAAGAGCACCAGAGAAGGTGTGTAGAGTTTGAATTGCCTTTTGCCCTCTACTTAGCATCTACATATCACAAGGCATTATGGGAAAGGAGCTGGGAGCCAGCCAGTTCACTTTGCTCTGCACTGATGAAGGACAAAAATCCCGAAACAGCGCTGTATGCAGATAAGTGAAATTGGCTTGGCTAAAATCCCATTTGCTGTCCAAAGACTCGGTGAGTCAAAAGCAAATTGAGAATCTGTTACATCCAACAGAGGGCGTATGAGCTCCCAGCTCCTTTCCCATAATGCCTTGTGATATGTAGATGCTAAGTAGAGGGCAAAAGGCAATTCAAACTCTACACACCTTCACTGGTGCTCTTCTCAATGTGAGAGATTCTTGTCCCTAAGCCACTCATTGCCTCTCACAAAGCCAGCCAGTTCACTTTGCTCTGCACTGATGAGGGACAAAAATCCCGAAACAGCGCTGTATGCAGATAAGTGAAATTGGCGTGGCTAAAATCCCATTTGCTGTCCAAAGACTCGGTGAGTCAAAAGCAAATTGAGGATCTGTTACATCCAACAGAGGGCGTATGAGCTCCCAGTGTACACATAGTCACACATACATGTAAAGTAATGTGTGTACATAGATATCTGCATTGTTACTCTTATGAACAGTATCAAACAAAAGAGCAAATAACTGCTAAAATAAAGCGGTGCTTTAAGGATACGTATCCCGCTGTTATTTCATTGACTAGTACGTTCTGTGCCAGCCAAGGTGAACTGTGGTTTTCAGAACTTAGCCAAGCTTGTTCCAGAGAAGCCATAAATTCAGTTTTTAATATATTTGAGTTTTATGTAAATAATTTATTCTTTATAGGTTTTTACTACATCACATTTTTGCTTTATTTTTTGTTGCGATTTATTAGGTAATGTAATTCCACCTAAATGGAGTAAAGTCATAAACCCAGAGATGTGACTGTACTAATATCTGAGAGACATCTGGGTATGGGGTAAAGCAATGTTATTTCTGCACAATACTTGTCACTTTTGTGATGTTGGTTTCATCATTTTTTTGCATAGGTGAATGGTCAGCTACAGCACCAAAAATGTAAATTGTGTTTTTTATTAAAAAGCAAAAAACAGTAATGTACATTTGCAAAATAATTTTCTCTTTTATTGCTTTAACTTCTATAGTCACATATGTGTTTAATAAGCCAATTTATGCCTTTTGTTCATTAGGGTTTTCCTATTGTGGACATTTCTGGGCATATCCACAGCATATGCCATAAATGTCTAATGGCTGCAGGTCCCGATAGTGGAAACCACACCTGTCTCAAGAATGGGGGTCTCTCGTCTTATGGCTGCTGAGTGACAGCACAGGCACAACTCTCTCTAGTCACTTCTTTGAGAGTTCTGAAAATAGCTGAACATGCTATCTCCCATAGAAATGAATGGAGAGAACCACAGGTACAGTCACATCTCCATTCACAGTAGCCTCAAGACTGGGACCCTACTTCTCAAGATAAGTCATACTGCACTGTAGCCCTAGTCTTTAAGGTGAATGTTGCTTTTTTTTTTTACAAAACACCAAATTCTTAAGAGATAAAATAATCTATTTACAGTGGTTTTTCCTAATGTGAATCTCCATCCATTAACAATACTGTTTTTTGTTGCTTTATTGGTCTAAAACTGTACAGAATGTTTATTTTTAAAGAGGACCTTTCATGTCCTCATAGATATACGGTATTATATACTTTTCCGGTATGTGCCCCGGTGCTGGAGATATTGCTGCCGTTAATTTCGACACCAATATCCCTCCACTGTCATTAGGACGGGCCTTACAGCTCTGCGTCATCCCTGGGCTTTGAAGAACAGCCCCTGCCAACAGTATTCTTCCATAGACTTGTACAGTCAGGGGGCGTTCCTCACAGCTCAGTGATGATGCTAGACTGTAAGGCCCACCTTTCCGACAGTGAGGAGATATTGGTGCCGAAACTAATGGCACCGATATATCCAGCACTAGGGGCATACCAGGAAAGATGACAGTGGACTGAATTCAGCGCAGTGCCGGCTTTCTAGTGGTATATAATACCGCATATATATGAGGACATGAAAGGGCCTCTTTAAATCTATGTCACTTAAAGCTCGGTAGCAGAAAAGGAAATCTCTGATCGCAATATGGAAAGATACATTTAGAAAAAAACTATCAAAACAGAATTGTGGACCTAAATGGCATTCAAAGGTAGACATTCACTTTAAGTAATTTTAACTGAAAGAGGTTTTCGCATGAACATAGTTGTATTTGAATTTGTAGACAACATTTTTTTTTCAAATATATACAAATTTTGCAGAGTTTTAAAGATTTTTTCTAACCATCTTAGTGGTGACATCTGTTGTTTTTATAGGTTGCCAAATATATGACCATGAATGCAGGAACTTTCTATGGTCAGACATTTGTCAGAAGCTCAGCCAGTCTTGTTTGACAGGGACACTACAAGCACAAGAAGACAAACTTGATACAATATGGATATCATGGCTGAGTTTCTGATACGTGCCAGACCTTAGAAAGTCCCTTCATTCATTGTCGTATCCATTGGCAAGCTATCAAGATAACAGACTGTCCCCACTAGGATGATTGAAGAGGATCCTTACTATCCAAATTTTTTAATTTATTTGCAAAACTTTTTAACTTTTAATTATCTACAAATGTAAATATGGTATTCAGGTAATTACACGTTATCCAGGTTGAGAGGGGATAACTGTGTGAATGATGGGGCCCTGACTGCTCGGATACCCCTTGCTCATGAAACATTCTGTAAGCAGTCTGTATATATGTATTCATATTTGGATGGTTTAGCAAGACAATCATATTTTTCTATCCTTCCTTTTTTGTTACTTGACAGAAAATTAAAGATTCTATGTTTCAGTCTTGAGTCACTTATTTATTGTCATGGTTTGGCACATCATTCACTAGGCTGCCTGGTATCATTATACAGAGTGGCATTGCCATGAGTGGAAACATGCAGTACTGATACCATACAGGTTATTCCATAAGGACATTATAGTCATTGGTAAGACCTTACAAAATGTACAGAAAAACAAGTCAATGAGACTCCTTTCCCTTCATTTCCGGTTTCAGTTGAAGTCACAGATCACCACCATTCAGAAGGTTATGTCATATCCTGCTAGCATGTCATAACATCCTAAGTAATATAACATTGTTGGCCTACCCTTCTCAGTGTGCAGTAGTAGAACCTGGTATTAAAGTTACCCAATTGAAGTGAATGAGGAAACTGTAATCCCACTCACAGCCATTATGAACCATGATGGCATTTGCAAGTGTGAGCACTGAAGGAGACTGCAGCAATGCACAAGTGCAAACAGATGATGAGCAGGGATACCAAGCAGAGGCATAACTTGAAGATGCTGGACGCCAATCTTTATATGATATCCCATATGCTATCTATAGTACTAGTGTTTACTTATGTTGTTGAGAGGCCTTTGGACCCCCTCAGGTTCCAGGGCCTGGTAGCGATTGCACCGCCTATAGCTATGCCCCTGTTTCCAAGAGTCAGTAGGTCCTGTATGATGAAATTGCTTGGACTGTACCACACAAGTTTTCAACAGTGGGGACAGAACCTCCTATTACAGTTACTGCTGATGACTAGAAAGGCTCCTGTCACATGAAGATGACAATTCAGCCTCCTGACTGTATTTCTATGGTCTCTGAGAACAACACTGTCCTCCCAGCAGGCAGAGACTGTACTGGCTTCAGCTGTCCATGTGAAGCATCATGGGATTGATAGTAAAGCATAGTGCAAGAGAAAGAAGGGCCAATGTAAAATTACGATGGAGTCAGATTAGCAGGTGAGAATAGGCGGCACTGACTAAGTACAGAATGTGATAGACAGGGAGGAGATGCAGTGATGGGAAGTTGTTTCTGCTTCTTTACAGGGAGTCTGAGCAGAGGGGAGGGGCTGGAGGAACAAACAGAGGAACTGACACTGAATTTCACTATACAATAATTCTTCTTTATTTACATAAACCTAAAAGGCCCTTTAATGGTCCATATAGTAAGCCTATACCGTGTGACAAATCCAAAGTGCAGTTTCACAATACCACTAGAATGTGTGTAGTATACACGATCACTAGATTTTCCGGAGATCAAATGTGAAGGGTATGTGACTGAGGAAGTTAAAGCCATGCTTGGCCCGGGCAGTTTTCTGGACCATAAGTCTGATGAGAGGACTATTCGTGTTCAGCCGCTGCTGTAAAAAAAACAAAAACCTTGTTATCATATTTTACTGTGGTTCGGGGGTTACACATTACTACTAGAGATGAACGAATTTCTCAAAAGTTCGATTCGGCAGTTTGATTCAAAGTTCCAAAAAAATTTGCTTCAAACCGAATTACTTCACAGCGAATAAACAGCTATTTCCGGGCTGCAGAGAGCAAAATGCCGGAAGCGCTTGGATGCCGCTGTCATGTTTCTCTCTCTTCCGCACGGACAATTTTTATTCATGTGGAAGGATCTGCTAACAAGCAAAGACACGCCTACCCAATCACATCACTAGAGAATACCATGTGGCCTTCTGATGTCACAAAGGTCCTTACTAAATATTCGTTACCACGAAGCAACAGGAATTCCAAAATCGTGGAGAATCGAAGATTTCCTGAAATTCGGATCAAATTCCACTTCTGCAGAATCGATTCGCTCATCTCTGATTACTACATATTGTATTTTAGGGTTCATAAACATATCTACTACTATTCTGTTACTTACTGGCTGCCAGGTAACAGATACAGCATGAGGCTCACCGTGTGCCCCTCCTGCAAAAATAGGAATAGGAACATTTTACCTGGCATTAATGTGGCAAACTTAGCCTCGGAGAAAGCATAGACATTATGGAGACGTAGGCAATCTGTCCTACAATAGTTTGGAAGTATTCATCCCTAAAAGCAATGTTATTGAGAAATTTACATTTCCATATGAATATGGAGGTACAGTATGGGCCCAACGTCTACAAAGTCTCAATATGGCCTACTTGGCCAGACACGCAAAGCTTTCAAAAATATTGTATTCTAGATGATCATTGAAGATCCAGGTCTATATTTCAAGGCATCAACATAGACAAGGCATCTTGGAAACCTGTTATAGCTTTACCAAGAGTAAACAATCTCAATGCTTGTGTTATTTTCTGAATATATGGCTTTTGCCCACTTTTGCAAACATTTTTTATTACTCTAGCATCTAAAAAAAATACAATTGAATTTATAAATGATTTCCATTGAAGATCTGTGTATCTCCATGGTTACAGACTACAAACTAACCCTGTGAGTAGTCTGGTGCTGCAGTCACTCTCTTACATCTGACCTCTTGTTTTGTTAGCCTGCAGATGGTATAGGAGGAGCAGATCAAAGAGATAGGGACATGACTGCAGGATCAGGACTATACACAGGGTTTGCTTGGAATCTGTAACCATGGAAACACATTGTTTTGTATAGGAGCTGTAGACACACCACCGTAGGATAGTTTAATAAAGACTGTTTAGAGTTTTTTTTATGCTTTATTCTAGATGTATTGCAGTAATGTAAAATTATAGCTTCTGCTATTTTTAGATCTAATACCTGAATTCCTGGAGGCTGAGCAGAGCTTTGGTCGAATGTAGGTTGAGTAAGGCAACATATTCTGGGACGTTATAACTTCCGGGGCATCAAGGGTCCTAAAATAAATACAACTGGTTCTGAGTAAAATTGCATGCTATACAGCTAAGGCCCCCATACTCATTATATACTGTTGTTCAAAGCCACAGATTTCGGTAGAGGTGCCTACCTAGTATGGGGCCTCCTGACTCGAAAAGAAGAATAAGGCATGTTGAATCCCCTTGTTCTGGCAGGAGATAAGTCACTGCCACTCTCCCCACTGAAAACTGATGTACACGTACCTGAATCCGATATGCATGTGTATGGGGGAATCTAGAGGAATAGCTGTTGGCCATATAAGGCTAGGTTCACACCTGCGCTGGGATCTCTGTTATTCGGGTCTGCCCGGGACACCGAACGACGGAGAGACAGACCGATAAAATAGCGGTTACCCGCGGACACCCACAGACCCCCGTAGACTATAATAGAGTCCGCCGGGTGTTCCTTGGGTTTCCGCCATTTTTATACTGAAACCGGCAGAGACAAAAGTCTTACGTGTAGGACTTTTCTCTCCTATGATTTTCGGCAGTTCTGCAGTGGAGTCTCCAACAAAGAGTCCGGCGCAGATGTGAACTAGCCTAAGCGTTCAGTTGACAACTATTGAAGGTGTATGGGCACCTTCACACAGCCACTCAACCTTCAACCATCATATAGTCATACACTATTGCAAAACATTAATCATAAGGGAGCAGCAGCCATATGTTACAGTATCTATAGCAGTCATTTTAATGTGTATACCTCTTCCTATTCCTCTTCAAATAGGGACACCCTTCCTGAGGCAGTCGATGGAATATAGGACAACACTCCAATTTTTGAGCTTGCCTTTACTTTATTAAATGCCAAAACTTGAATCCACAATAGAAAAATGTGCCACATGTGGCTCCAAGCTCTGATGTAACTCCAGTCTGGTGTTGTATCAGGATTCAGACAATCTTTGTCTCCTGCCTTCTGAATTTACTCCTCATACCGTATGCAGATGATGGGCAATCTGGACCAAAATGTTACATCATATACTGAAGGTTGGTTACTTATAATGAGTAGCTCTTTATCTATTGTGGAACCAATATTGTAAAATCAAGCTCAAAAGTTGGAGTTCTGTCCTATCTACTATCAACTGGTATACAAAGGGAATTTGGACAGTCCCTTGGGAAAACTGCACCCACACTGAAGTCTAGAGAGTGCTACCTGGCCATTTTCTTTGCTCTGAACACCAGAATTCAGTAGAATCCTGGTTGGAATTGGGAAACATTGATGTACCCTCTATTACTGTGCGTGTATTTACTTCTAGACTATCCAATGTCTTGGTTACTCTTTCTGTAATATCAGCAAATTAGGACAATCTTCAAAAGTTCTTACCTGGTGACTGTAGTAGTTGGCGGCGAAGTGGAATAAACTTTGTTCTGTTCCATCACAGGCCTTCTTATGACTTTCTGATGTTTACATAGACTCAGTCTGGAAGTTTCTGGCCAGGGGGATGGTGACTTCTTATTCTTAAGAAAAGCCACAGGCTGAAAACATAAGAAAAGAATCACAGATAAAATAATATACCAAAAGGATAGAGAAAAAAAAGACACAATTAACATGTAATAAAATAAAATGGAAATAGTAGTACGCATACATTAGAGGTAAGTTATCAAGCCCTGCACGTCAGAATTCGGTTGTTTTAAAGTCGCAATTTTTTGGGCATATTTTTTTTTTAATTGATTGATTTTTTTTTATAGATTCGGAAGTATTAATACTTTTCTTAGGCTAGGTTCACATCTGCGTCAGAGTCTCCGTAGGAGACCCCGGCAAAATTGGTGGAGAGAAAAGTCCTGAACAGAGGACTTTTTTCTCTGCCAATTTTATTTAAAAAACAGCAGAAACATGATGGACAACTGACAGACCCCATTATAGTTTATGGGGTCTGCAGGTAACCGTTGTTTTAGCGGACGGGCTCTCCGTCGCTGGAGAACCTGGCGCAAGTGTGAACCTAGCCTTAGTGGTGCTGGTCACCTCTGACAGTATTATAGTTTTGTTATCCAAGGCTTTGGATATTTTATATGCCCATACTGAGTTCCTCCTCTGTTTAAAACAGTTACATAAATAATTTTTTTTAATAGTAAAGTATAACAAAAATTATATAAATTTGGTATCTCTGAATCATACTGATCCACAGAATATAGAGAGTATGTCATTTTTACCACCTAGTGAACAATGTAAAAACTAAACTAATGCATTTTTCCCCATTATAGCCACAAATATATGTTTCTCAATACATTATACAGAACATTAAATGATTTCATTACAAAATACAACTTATGCCACAAAAAACAAGCCCTCTTAGTGCTATGTGAACAGAGAAGTAAAACAAAAAGAAGAACGGCATGGCTCATGAATGCTGGGAGGAAAAAGCAAAAGCAAAAAAAAGTTGCAAAATTGATACAATTTCATTCCATACAGTGTGTGGTATAGAATGTGGAGTAACATAACAGTAACAGAAGTGTTAAGAACAAGCCGTTTTCATTTTCATCACGTCCATTCTATATGATGATGTCATCGCTAGCTCAGTCAATCAAGGCAGAATGGGTGTGACTACAGCCAGGACCGTATTACTCTTTACAACATCAGCACCACCCAGATGACTCTTGGCGAGTAATTTACACACAGTGTTCTCTGTGCTATAAATTTTCTTCATACATAATACTGAAATAATAATAATACATTTTATTTATATAGCGCCAACATATTCCGCAGCAGTGTAACAGATGATTTTGACAGTGACACTCCTAAAATCTAGTAACAGCTCATACACACAGGTATATGTGTTGCCGCATGGGGCCAATAGGAATGTATATCATATATTCTCCTTTTGATGCAATGCTATATGGTATGGATACTAATAATTCCATATTCACCATACCTGTCCATTTGGCCGTGACAGGACAGTGATACATTGTGGATTGCTTCGGAAGTAAACTCTTCCTTTCCACACTAAATCTGTTGGTGGATTTTGGGAAACCTTTGCTCCAGATGCCCAGATCTAAACAAAATACAAGGGACATAGTAAAAAAAAGAATGGAAATTTGGGTAAATCTAAAATAAGAAAATAGGATTTGACATTGTGTACCGTAATGTGCTGCAGGGATGCCAGAAGTAGATTATGTGGGAAGCGATACGTCGATACCACCTGTCCTGCCTCCAGCTGAAATAGTAGATAGCCGCCGATATCTATATCTTGGTCTATGGAAGTGTTCATTATTCGGACAAAGTGACCTAAAGAGTTAACTTCAGCAATCTTTAAAGGTCCAGATGAGCTATATAAAAATATACAATTGTCAAGAATCACTTTCTAATAATTTTTGTATAAGTAAATGTGTATAATTTTCAGGAGGTCCAACAGGACAAAAAAAATTCTGCAAACACCAATTCATTTTACATTTTTAAATTCTTTAGAATTTCATAATAACTAGCAATGATGGCCAGTAGGTGGCACTATAGAGCTGTCAGTCTATTGTGCGGCTCCACTTGTGCTCTTGCCAGATTCCATTCTTGGATTTAGTTCACATAATACCATGTTTTTTATGTCTGTCATAGCATTGCACTATGTGGATGTATTTGTATGTGGCTTTTTACAAGCTCATTTTTTTGATGGACCATGTGAACAGTCCTATGACACGTCCTCTTTTTCGTTGTTTTCACATATCATTGAAGAGACTCAAATCTATGAGGAATATGTGAAAATAGGCGCCACGCAGATGCTAACATGACGGTAATGTGAATACAGTGATCTTTCAAGTTACAATGGCCACAGGATACAATATTTTCAACATACAATGGACTTTTCTAGGCCATTGTCACTTGAAACCAGACTTAAAGTGGTGGTGGTGTTAAGAACACTTATCCCCTATCCATCAGGTGGAAGGGTGGACCAAAAGTCCCACTAAAGCCTCCTTGCGAAAGGAGCGCCCTTGTCCCATCCTACTGATCAGTGGTGGTCTTGGCAGTGATCGGACACTTATCCCCCCGTCCTGTGGATAGAGAATACAGTAAGTGTCCATAATGGCACAATCACTTTAACATACAATGCTTGTCTGGAAGGTCCAACACATCAGCATGGTCATCTCATTAAAGTGAAGTCCCTCTTTAGACCCCATGAACACTCAGTGGTGACCTGCTCTATCCTGCTCCGTGTCATCGAAATGGATCGGAAGCCCCCATAGACGTGAATGCATCGGGGACGCACTTGGATGACACTCGAATGTCACTACGAGTGTCATCTGACTGCAGTCCACTGAAAACTCAGACCCACATCGGATACACACTCATGTGCATGGGGTCTTAGGCAACACGCACATGACAGTGTACATGTACGGATCTGTGTGCCTTCTGGGCTTTCCATGGTCCCATACTTTTCAATGAATGAGCTCGGACTGCAAGACAAGCAGGAATATGTCCTGTCCCGAGTTTTGCGTCCGGGCTCATAAAGAAGACTGGGTCAGTGTGTTATGCATTAAAAACACGGCTAGCACATTGACGAAACAGGCAGCCTTACGGACGTGCATGTAGTGACTGGCTGACTAGTAGCGCCTCTCTACAGTATAGTGCAGTACTGCATGTTCTGTACCTTTCTTTACCTGTACCAGGATGAGCTGAGATTGGCTCTATGTCACATGACCATTATAGAACCCATGATTTTCAATGAGTCTATTCACATGTCACTATCTATGTCCATTTTGATGGACAAAGCTAGTGCATGTCTTTTTTTTTATGACTGTGAAAAATGGACTTGTGAGTTGACAAAATGGGGCAGATTTATAAAGACTGATGTTATCAACACCAGTGTACATAACCCCATTGCTGACGGAGGGTGCGCCTCATTTATGATGAAGCCCACACCGCCTAATAAATGGCGCACACACTCTGCCAGGCGGTGCGCCTAGAGTGGAAATTTCCCACTTCATTTATGCCACATTTCACCTATAAACGTTGATAAATCTGGAGGCCCCCGCCAGCCCTCGCAAGACCCCTTTTCACGAAAGTGGTGAAGAGGGCACAAAAGTAAAAAAGTCACAATTTTAATACTACTGTCTCATATTATATCAATGTTTTGCATATGGAATTGTAGCCCTCAGGGGGGCAGGAACTCTCAGTATCATGAATGAATATGACGCTGAGCGCCCTGGTTCCTGCATAGTTGTCAGTCTGGAAAATACAGCCGACATACAGTCCATATTTCACAGTCTGAACTGGTTTTCTGAGTTTTTTGAGTGGATTTAAAAGAAAATGGAAATTTTTTTTTTCTTTTAAACAAATTTCTGCAACTAATCTTTTACATGTGGATCTACTCTCAGCCTAAGGTCACACGTTTTTAGCTGCTGCGGAAATGCAAGTGTCAAAAACGCTGCATTTACAAATCCAGCAAAGTGAATGAGATTTCATTTAACCTCTTCCACACATTGCAGAAAAAGAAAGCTGCGGAAAATGCACTGGGGGGTGTTTTAGAAAAACGCAGCAGGTTCATTTTAGCTGCAAAATGCAGGTGTATTTGTACCCATACACTTATACTGGGTGATAAAAAAAAGCAAAAAATGCAGTTAAATTTCCACAGCAGAAAATTGCAGTTTTTCACAAAAAGTCTACCTCTACTATACCTATATGGAAAATGCCGGCATTTCCATAAGTATAATTGACATGCTGCGATTTACAAAAAGATGAGCGTATTTGAAATCGCGGCATTTCTGCTGCGGATTTTTTTATCTGCACTGTGTATGGGATTATCCAGAATCCCATCCACTTTGCAAGTAATGTAAAGGTTCACCCTTGCGCCAGGGGGACCTGAACGACGGAGAGTCCGTCCGCTAAAACAGCGGTTACCTGCGGACACCATAGAATATAAAGGGTTCCGCCGGGTGTCTGTGTGTCTGTCAGGTTTTTATACTGAAATCTGCAGAGAGTCCTCCGTGCAGGACTTTTCTCTCCAATGATTTTTGGTGGAATCTGCAGCAGAGACTCCGACGCAGATGTGAACCTAGCCTAACTTTTTTTTTTTCTCCTGTCTCTAGGTGAAAAATAGATGACACATGGATGCCATCCGTTTTTTTTTTGTCACAGATTAGCATCAAAAACGGTATATGTGATGTCAGCGCTATGGTATCTAACAGGCAGATTCTCTTTACTCCGTATTTAATGACTAATAAAATGACTAATCGCTACACAAAGGTCAGATTTACTTATTTCTCTGCTACCATTCATGTTCTTTCAGCGCTCCTGCCAACAGAAACCGAGACTAGTATTACCCTTTGCCTCTCTTCTCATTCTCAGCCAGTCTGGGCACTCACCTCGCTATTATTTACTCATAAAATCCACATTTATATTTCATTGAAGTTAAAGGGAGTCTGTCATCATAACCCACCATATCTTCCCAGCCCCACAGATAGATACGTTAGGATCACCTGAATCAGACAATGTTTTCCCCTTGTGAATAGCAGAGATATCACTATTTTTGTCACTATGCAAATTAGCCCTTTGGAGCAACGAGGGGGGTGCTGCTTACCTCTTTGGAGCAACTACAATGCCCCCTATCTATCTGTGGGGCTGGTTTTTGGCGACAGACTCCCTTTAATATAAAATTTTCACTTAAGAGGACCTTTCACGTCCTCATCAATGTGCAGTATTATACGCCACTAGTAAGCCGACAGTGCACTGAATTCACCGGGATTCAGCACCAATATCTCCCCACTGTCAGAAGGGCGGGCCTTACAGCCTAGCGTCATCACTGGGCTGTGAGGAATACCCCCCCAGACAGGACTCTTCCTCCGCAACTTATCTTCTATCCACAGGAATGATCACTGATCACTAAAATAAAATAAAAAATGAACACAATAAGGCTAGGTTCACACTTGCACCCGGTTTCCATTCAGGGATTACGTCCCCCATTCCGCTTGAAAAATGTAGAGAGAAA
Organism: Leptodactylus fallax; assembly: GCA_947044405.1. Lineage (NCBI taxonomy): Eukaryota > Metazoa > Chordata > Amphibia > Anura > Leptodactylidae > Leptodactylus > Leptodactylus fallax. The sequence continues at coordinate 1,283,787 of CAMRHE010000138.1, read as the reverse complement.
AGTCCTACAAGCAGGAATTTTCTCTCCACATTTTTCGGGTAGAAACCCAGCGAACCCCATTATAGTCTATGGGGTCCTTGGGTTTCCACGGATAACTGACTTTTAAGCGGATTGGGTTTGCCATTTTTTGGGTCCCCAAGCGGACCCGAAGAAAGGAAACCCGAGCACAGGTGTGAACCTAGTGTCACAATTTTTTTGTAAAAAAGTCACTGTAAACTAAGGGATTACTATACTTGTCTATGCGTTGCGTGAGACTGACATTGGTTTACACAGTACCTGTGTTCCAGTGTTGTTGTCTGTGTGGCTGGTCTTAGTTGAGATTCTCTTCCTCTCCGTTTGTTGCGTTTAACCTTTAACAACAGTCAAGGTCATTGATATTATTACTATAGAGAGATACTGCACAGAGTCAATACCGTACATGCATACTCTGTAAATGGGTCATGTACAGCTATGCCATAACTAGTAAATCAACCTAGTTATACTGGAATGGATCTCACTTCCATTTTGGAGCTTAAGGCTAGGGCTATATTTTGGCGCGCAACCAAAGATCTCAATTTCCCTCTGCAACATCACAACTAATGTAAGAGAATAGGATTGCTGTAGCCGCAACACAAAAATATTAAGTGCTTGATATCTTTTTTTGCGCCTGAAATTCATGGTTGTGGCCGCAAAAGGGATGATAGTCAACCCATTCACTTACATTAGTTGCAATGTTGCGGGGTGATCTTTGGATGTATGAAGGTTGTCTTAGCTTATAAGGCTTCTCCAGAATATAACGCTGATGGCCTACCCTTAGAATAGGTCATCCATGTTTATTCAATGGAGTCTGACCCCTGGGCCTCAGGACAATGAAGTGTCCCCTTTATTTTTTACATTCATGCAGTCTGATATTGTTATAAATATTGCAAAATGCCATTTTGTGAGTGGTAAAGACATAAGGACATAATGTACAAAAGGAAATAGAAAAGGTAATAATATATTTATGATGGCGCACATTTACCATACTGTGAAAATACATTATACAGGAGGGGACCACGTATACCTTGCTCCTGGCACCAAACATCAATAGCCGGATTCCTTCTGTTGCAGGTGTGCGGGCTACATGAAAAATTGCTACATGACAGCACATAATATTTTACACTTCAGATATACAGTATATAATGTGCCTTGGGGTCTTCTCATGGAGATACAATCTCTGGGCTTCTAGTATAGTTCCAAAACTCATAAATCTGTATTTACTTGTCCTTGTAAATTGCGCTTTGTCCTTTTATATGTGGAGGTATTTTTTTATATTAAGATATTTAACAAGGCCTTTTATTTGATAAGGCCTCATGCACACAACTGTATTACAGCTCTGTAAAAGTTACAGATGACAAAGACTACATTCCCCAGCTATAGATTGTAGACACATGGCAGTATTTAGCTCTTTGGTGATACTAGAACATACTCAATGAATGAACCTATAGATGGCTCCAGTGTTCCTCCTCTGCAGTGTCCATCCCTCCTAGTGAAATGAAACATCACATCTTGGGTTTCGACCTGTCTTTATTCACCGGTCTTCCCTACAGATTCTGTCTCCTCCTCTCTCTCCTGCAGAAACAACAGCTGTGTTACAACAGCCTGAGCTTGTTGTCCACTGTTGTAACATGACACTGCCTAGACTTGAGATGAGCAGGAAAGGAATACGGAGGGAGTCATTGAACGCTGTAATGTTTTTGTGTATATAATATATATGTGTTTAGTATGTGTTTGTATGTGTGTAACGTGTATATACTGTATGTGTGTAACGTGCGTGTAACATGTATATCACACTTGCCAACAATTTTACGGCCACACGCAAACTGCAGCTGAAAAAATAGCGCCGAAAAAAAAAATGCAGCTGACATGGGTTTCAGTTGTGGAAATTGCTACATGGGTGGGCACCCTTAGGTACCATGCACATAGGGGAATCCAGGCTGCAAAATCTGATCCATACATCAGCCGAATTTCCTGACCTGAACCCCATCAGGAGAGCAGGACTCCTTGCATCATAATAATCTATGATACTAGGAGCCTCCTTGGTTCTCCTCCTCCTTGTGGGTCTACTGTCCTGTACTATATACAGTGAAGCCGATGACAGACAGGGACTCCCAACATCATAGATTATTATGATGTAGGGATTTTCTTGAATGGGTTCAGGCTGGGATGTATGTACCGGATTTTCTAGCCCGGATTCCCCATGTCCATGGGGCCTGTCAGCATCATAGTGCAGGATCCATCTGCAGCTTCTGAGGACAAATGCTTCACAGGTGAGTCACTGCCGAGCGGAGTCACTTTGTTTTGCCTGTTACTATTGGCCTAAAGCAGATAGCACATACCTCAAGTGTCAAAAAAAGTTCTCAACCAAATTAAAGTAGACAGAAATAAAGTGACAGATATTAAAAACTATGTTGCTGACGCTCGGTTCACATCTGCGCTTGTACTCCATACGGGGATTCCATTCCACTCTCCGCATGAAAAATGCGGAGAGAAAAGAGCTGCAAGCACCTTTTCGTGCGAAATCCGAATGGAAACCACACGGACCCCATTATAGTCTATGGGGTTCACGGGTTTCCTAAGGTAACTGCTTTTTTATGCGGATTAGGTTTCCATTCAGGGGTCCCCAAGCGGACCCCCCGAACGGAAACCCGAGTACAGATATGAACCTAGATATACCAGCGATCATGTGCAGATTTAGGTACATGTGCCCTGAAGCTGTGTGCCAAGGGAATGCCAACAAGTTACTCTGCAAAGGTATATACAGTAGATACCCGGCTAGCAGCAAACAAAATCTTTGCCCAAATGAAGGAACACCGTGTTATGCTGTATTGACACTTACGCATTTGCGGATGTGAAAAGTCTGTGCTCTTCAGCGCCCCACCCTGCTAATTTGTGGATGACGTGCTGCCCTTGGTTTTCACAAAGATGTCATTAGTTTTTTTTCAGAGACCTATAGATTTACATTGATGTGATGTATCCATGTCAGTGAAAAAAATTGAACCTCCTTCGGTTTTTCTTTATGTGGACCCACGGTATGTGAAAACAAAATGGATACCTGAATGAAGACAACGCGGTCTGTGTGTGGGTCGTATTTTCCAGACTAAATTTGGTTGTTTGAATGAAACTCATTGCAAACTAGTGAATTATGATACAATGAGCTCCCAATTTACGTATATATGCCATTTGCATTTTTCACGGATGCCATATGTATCCATTCATTTCAATGTATTCAAACATCCATTTTTTTTCACAGACCATGGGCTTGGGTCCTCAAAAAAAAAAAACAGTTATACCTATAGGGAAATCGCCAGCGTTTTCATAGGTATAATTGACATGCTGCAATTTCCAAAAACATGTCAGTTTTGGAAATCGCAGCATTTCCGCTGCACATATGTTTTTTGCAGTGTGTGGATGGGATTCACAGTTTTGCGGTTTCCCTATAGGTATAATTAAAGCAGAAAGTCCGCAGAAGAAAACTCAGTGGACTTTCTGTGAAAAGCGCTGTGGGAAAAAACCGCAATGCGTTTCCATCGCGTTTTTTCCTGCATCGCTTTTTCGCCGCGACCCACTACATGGGGCCTTAGCCATAAAAATACAATGAAACAAAACAGCCACAAAAAAAGGCTGGTAAAAAATTTACACGTCATCTTCACCACAATTTTGCAATGGATAGAATGAATTCACCAGCAAATTCTCAGCAAATCTGCATGTAATGGGAATTTTGCTGCGTAGTCATGACAAAATCCACTATAGAAATTTTCTATTTCGGGATATATCCTTAAGGTGCTTTCACAAATACCATTTTGACGCAGGTTTTTGAACTTTTTGAAGTCAATGTCAGCAGTGGATCACAAAAGGGAAAAAAACAGCATAAACTAAAGGCAAAGTACGCAATGCTTTTCATATTTTTCTATGAAATAACCCGGAACATCTAGTTACAGCGTGAAAAGACTTTAGTGTGCAACCACCCTTACAATGTTGGCGTAAAAGCGCTCTAAAACTCTGCTAAATGTGCTCAAGGTCACTCGGCTGTGTGAAAAGAAAATGTACTCTCTATATAATGTGCAAGGTAAAAATGAACTACTTCGCTATCAGGTTTAGTATGGGAAAGTTTCTATTTTAGGGATTAGTTAACCAAAAGGTAATTTCTGTCAATCAGCGATGACAAGAACATGTATGTCTAGTAGATTTAGTAGATTCCACCTGACTACGGGGCACATACTGTATGTATGGAGATGTGAGGATTATCTACATAGAAGAACTAGCCAATAATCTCTGATAGTCATTGTGAACAATAAGTACGACTCCCACCAAAAGAAGAAAGACCGCCCCCCCCCGCCCCACAAACAAGCAAACAACACACAAACACACTTCCCACTTATACTTTCCATGATAAAAAAAAAATTACAAAAAAGGAAGAACCCCAGACCCCCCAAAGGGGGACTAGACACCCCATTCCAAGGACAGGTGGGGGTTTCAGTGGTTGGACACCGAGTGATGTAACAGTCACAAGAATACTACAAGAAAAAAAAAAAAAAGGAAAAAAAAGAAGGGGGGCCCACAAAGGGGGGGTACGGGCCCGCCTGTCTCTGTGTTTAGATGTGTGAACCGAGAGCAAGGCAGGTGGTTTGGTCTCCGCAACCAGAAATGAACGCACACGCGGTAGTTCAAGAAAAGAATATATATTTACTATAAGTTAATAAAGACTATTTGAAGGTAAAATGACAGGGATAAAGACAAGCAAAATATACAATATAGCATGAACAATTTCAAGGCAAATTCTGCAATGGTTTCTACTTTTACTCTGTCCAATTCTGCAGTATGGACACTGAATGAACAATATACTCAAAACTATCCCTAACTGACCCTGACATCACATTTGGGTGCACCCCCTTTTCCCCAGTGGTCCAGGTGGACCGCTTACAGTCTGTAGAAGCGCGCGGTGGGGCCCAAAGTCGTTCCTTTCTTTTATAGTGAAACGTCCTCTCCTCACTGTTATCAGGATCTTGGGAGAAATGAAGTCCTCTTTAACAGGGAAACCCAATGAATGCAATGTAATCCAACAGCAGATTCCACTCAGCACACTGACAGTCCTGCCGAATCCATACACTGAGCTGGGATGTAAGCCGGGGTTTAGCAGGTGCTGTCCAGTACATCAACAGCACTGCGAGTCTCTATCTGTGGTATCCATATACACAGTCACAATGTCAGTCTCACTGATCAGCCACTGAGCACAGTTCCTTTCACGTGGACTCACTAGTCCTGTTGTCTCTTTACACTCTGTTTGTCTCTGGACCAAGATACAGCTTAGCTGTACAGAAAAATATCCACACCAGTTCAATACAACACTTGCTAAGATGGCTGCTGCTCTCTGTCTCGTCACTTCCTGCTTCTCTGCTCACATTCTGTCTGCAGAACAGGCAAGCTGACATAAAAGGGGGGGGGGGGTCTCACTCCAGCATCATGTCACAATTACAATGGCTGCTGTCTTAAAGGAACAGAATCACAGAAATACATTCAACATTAACAGTTTATACAGACAAATGAAGCTTAGGACAACATTGGCTGTCTCTTACATATTCCCCCCCACTTTAAGATTGGCAGTCCCTGCCTATGACTGTATATCCAGAGGGTTGTACTTTTATGCACAGGGTGGTAGTATACCGATGTATGGCAGGCCAAACAAACTCATCCTGCGCATACCGAACAGGGGGAATACCAGCATTTGGCCTAGTGGTCCGTCTGAGGACCGGTGGTATATTATGGGGTGCTGCAGCTATGGCCTGAGAAGGACCAGCGGATTCCGCACCAGAGGGGGCACAGGCCGGAGATACAGTAGTCACAGGTGGAACATCCCCAGGAGCAGGGATCGGCCAACAATCATCCTCCTCGTCTGAGGCCCATTCCGCACCTCCATTCTCTGACTGTGGGAGCTCATTCACATTGGCAGGCCCATCATGATTTGTCCCTTCAGAATGACACAGGCGCAACATATTTCGGTGAAGTACTCGAACACAATCAGTTCCTTCTTTCTGGACCTGGTACACTGGCCCATTCGCATACTTGCGGCCAACAACACGATACGGCAAAGCCTCCCATCGGCTTTCCAATTTCCCTTGGGGTTTCTTGACACGAACTAGCACCAGGTCGCCTGGTTGCAATGGTGCTTCTTGCACTGGGGTCTTATCAGGATGGGGATGTTCTTGCAGGCGCTGCCGCACCAATCGATGGATCGTCTCAAGTCTCTGCCGGTGCGCCCGCACCCAAGAGGTTGGATCCCTCGGAGGGAACCCATCCACATCATCCAACTGTAATTCTCCTACACTTCGCCCAGACCGCCCAAAGAGAAGTGTATAAGGAGAGTACCCCGTTGTAGAATGGACCTGATTGTTATAGGCCCACACCATTTCAGACAAGAACTGAGGCCACTGTAACTTCTTGTCTTCCTCCAGAGTCCGCAGCATCTGTAGCAGAGTTCTGTTGAATCTTTCACAGGCCCCATTTCCCTGAGGGTGGTATGGAGTCGTGTGCGACTTCTTTATCCCGTAGATACGTTGAACTTCTTTCATTACGTGTCCCTCAAAGCAGGCACCCTGGTCGGAGTGGATGCGTTTAGGGCACCCATATACTCGAATGAAATCTTGGCACAGAGCACGAGCTGCTGACTCAGCTGTCTGGTCCTTGGTGGCGGTTACCACCGCAAATTTGGTGAAGTGATCCACCATTACGAGGCAATACTGGTGTCCGCTATTGGATGGGCCCACCATTAGATAGTCTATCATGACGATTTCTAAAGGTTCCTGGGTCACGATGGTTTGCAGGGGAGCTCTCTGTTCTATTGCCTTATGGATCTCACAAGTTCGACAGCTGCGGCATACTTCTTCGACCATTTGACGAAGACCAGGGCAGTAAATCAGTCGCTGTAACCAACGAAAGGTCTTCTCATGACCAAAATGTCCATTCTTATTATGAGCCTCAACTGCCAACGAGCGAGCCAGTTCACTAGGCACCACAATTTGGTATCGAATGTCGATCTCAGAAGGTAAATAGACCTTTCGGCATAGCACTCCATTTTTCATCTCCAACTTTTCCCACTGACTCAGAACAGATAATATCTCACGTTTCAGTCGTTCTCTTTCCTCTCTACAGGGCTTCTGGCCTTTCTCAACACACTTGATCATCTGTGCCAGCCCCTCATGGGTCTGTTGTATCTGTGCCCATTCCTGTCGTGAGGGACCAAAGAAAGGAGCCGTTTCAGTCCCCTCCAACTCAAACTGATTAGCGGCGGCCAAGGCCTGTGAAAATCTGCTGAAGTCGGGCACCTCCACATGCTCCAACTCATGATCCACGTCTACTGTGGGGGTCTGGGCGGTTACCCTAGAAAGCCCGTCAGCATTCTGGTTCTCTGTCTTGGACCGATACTTAATGCGGTAATTGAACTTAGTCATTCGGGCTATCCACCTCTGCTCTAACGCCCCGAGCTTGGCATTTTCCAGGTGAGCTAGTGGGTTGTTGTCAGTCAGTACTAAAACTTCAGCACCGGTCAAATATTCAGAGAATTTCTCGGTCATGGCCCATACCAGTGCCAACAGCTCCAATTTAAATGAACTATAATTCTCGGGGTTTCTTTCAGAATCTCTCAAAGACCGGCTGCCGTACGCTATGACCCTCTCCTGGCCATCCTGAAGCTGGGAAAGCACTGCTCCAAGACCATACAGGCTTGCATCCGTATACAGCTGGAACGGCAAGTGGTAATCAGCATATGCCAAGATTGGGGCTGTTGTCAGTGCATCCTTTAATGCCTGGAAGGCTTGTTCCTGTTCAGGTCCCCACTTCACGGACCGGTTCTTTGGACCACCGGATGTGCCTCGTAGGAGAGCATTAAGTGGTGCTGCTACCTTGGCGAAATCCTTAATAAACCGTCGATAGTAACCGGCTACTCCAAGGAACGCCCTCACTTCTCGCAGGGTAGTCGGTATTGGCCAATCTTGAACAGCCGCTATCTTGTCTCTTGATGGTCTCACCCCTTCTCCTGATACGCGGTGACCCAAGTAATCAATTTCAGATTGGAACAACCGACATTTACTGGGTTTCAATTTGAGCCCATGTTCCCGCAATCTTCTAAATACTTGCCCCAACTGGTGGAGATGGTCTTCAAAGGTCGCAGAATACACTATAATGTCATCCAAGTAGATGAGAGTGAACTCAAAGTTGAAGTCACCGAGACATTTCTCCATCAACCGCTGAAACGTTCCGGGTGCATTTGTCAACCCGAAGGGCATCCGGTTAAATTCGTATAGTCCCATGGGCAAGATGAATGCCGTCTTCTCCTTGTCTTTTGTGGCCATCGGCACCTGCCAATACCCACTAGCCAGATCTAGTGAGGAGAAGTACCGGGCTCTCCCCAGCGCTGAGAGGGACTCCTCAATCCGTGGCAAGGGGTAGGAATCTCGTACGGTGCAAGCGTTTAACTTCCGATAGTCTACGCAAAATCGGATGGACCCATCTTTTTTTCTTACTAACACCACAGGAGCTGCCCAGGGACTCTGGCTTTCTTGGATGATCCCACCCTGTAGCATCTTAGCTAACAGTTCTTTTACTTCCTGATACAACTGTGGAGGAATTTGTCGGTAGCGCTCTCTAATTGGAGGGGTGTCTCCTGTGGGAATCTCATGGTAGATCCCTGTGGTACATCCAAAATCTTCAGCATACCGTGAAAAGGCGGCTCGGTTCTCCCACAACAGTTCATCTACCTTCTGCACACATTCCAGAGAACATGAACTTGCATCCATCTTCATCTGTTCTCGAATTGCACGGCCATTCCATTCAGAGGTGGGTTCCTCATCTTCTCCCATGGACACAGTTACGGTCCACTCATCCCTTTCAGTCGGCTTCAGCTGCATTGGAGTTACTTTCCTTACTTCCTCCGGAGTCACATAGATGTTAGCCAGCTGCCTCCCTGGGGTCAGGTCCACACTCTGGTCCTGAGTGTTTACACATCGAAGTGGTACTCTTCCATTGCGAACTATTGCCAAGGAACGGGCCACTAGCGGATCAACACCTCCTTCGGCTGCCTGCAGTGGTTCTACCAACACAGCTATGCCCTCTAGTTTCCGACAGGTGCCTACGGGCATAGACACTATTGTCTCCCGACTGGGTGGCAGTGTAACTTTTGTATGCAAAGGAACTGAAATTCGAGCCAGAGGACGCTGCGCATCCGAACTTTTCTGTAAGCCACATGTCCGGATCAGCCGCTGGAAAGCTGTTTGAGTAGGCCGATGGGTGGTGGTTTCTTTCCAATAACCGTGACCTTTCTTTTCAAAGAGGATCTGATCTAATTCTTTTAACACATTCATCCCCAAAATGACAGGGACCTTTACTTCATGTGACTCCTGTACCACCACAATGCCTTTCCTACCCAGATCTTGGCCACATACCCGGACATTCATCCAGGCCACTCCCACGACTGGAACTGGTAACTGGTTAGCTGCGACCACTCGTACGAATGTATGGGGATCATATTTCACATGTTGCCGGAAGTACCGTTCATAACAGTCTCTACTCAAGGTCGTTACTTGGGAACCCGTGTCAATCATCCCGGTAACCGGAATACCCTCCATTTCCACCTGTATAACAGGACTTGCAGCGATCAGGTCATCATTAGGGCATTCTCCCCACATAGTCTCCTTGTCAGTCTCCCCTACTACACGCCCTACAGCAGCAGGGGACTTCAGTTTAACGGCGGTCTCTCATAAGTTTGTCGCTGCTCTGGACATCTAGCAGCAACGTGGCCCATCCGTCCACACTCCCAGCAGCGTATCTCCCGTCGTTCTGGCCATCTGTTTGGGCCCCTTCGGTAAGCCCCTTCGATTTCTCCTGAGCACTGCATTAACTGATTTGGACCCCTTCGGTAGGTCCTATCCTCATCCCTCCAGCGGGGTGGTGGGTGATTCTGATTTTCTGGGTATGGACGGCTCACCCTTTCACCTCCAGTTTTCTGGAAGTCTGCAATTTTCATAGAATGTTCATCACAACGGGTGTGCAAGTGTTCCATTTGCTCTTGCAGTTTCTGCATTACTGTGAGAATTTCTTTCACCGTCCCCTTTTCTACTGTCTCTGAGCCAGAACTAGCCCCCTGTGACAAAGTAACTCCAACTGCGGTCTGGGGCTTCGGGAACATACTATTGGCACGGGAGATGGCCTCTACCTGTACATCATGGAATTTAGCATCAGTCTCTCGTCGTATAAAATCCTGCATAGTCACAGTTAAACTGCCGTCACGTATCCCCAGGACAAACTGGTCACGGAGAGTCCGATCAGGGTTACAGAAGGCTGGCGAGCCCCCCTCTTTCCTTCACTTGAATATCTCGGAGCAGTTCTTGTAGGGCATTTGCATATTGGGGAAGGCTTTCATTCTCCTGTTGTACCCTCTGGAAGAACCGAGCCTGCAGAGACCCCAGCAATGCAGTTTCTCCATAAATGGTTTCTAGAATCTGGACTACTTGCTCAAATGTCTGCCTTTGTTCAAATGGCCTCAATATCACTGTGGTCTTAGCATCCCCTTGTAATGTCAATATTGCTAGCTCTACTAGTACTTCTGGTGCGGTCTGGTACATTCGCTGTATCATTCGTATCTGTTCCACCCACATACTCACTGACATATTATTGCCATCAAATTTAGCTAACTGACTCATTATAGCCCCTGCTGGCATTCTTCCTCCAGCACCATTCTCCCGAACGGGTGCGTCACCGTCCATTCTGGTAAGCGGATCCTGCCGACTACGCCAATTTGTGAACCGAGAGCAAGGCAGGTGGTTTGGTCTCCGCAACCAGAAATGAACGCACACGCGGTAGTTCAAGAAAAGAATATATATTTACTATAAGTTAATAAAGACTATTTGAAGGTAAAATGACAGGGATAAAGACAAGCAAAATATACAATATAGCATGAACAATTTCAAGGCAAATTCTGCAATGGTTTCTACTTTTACTCTGTCCAATTCTGCAGTATGGACACTGAATGAACAATATACTCAAAACTATCCCTAACTGACCCTGACATCACATTTGGGTGCACCCCCTTTTCCCCAGTGGTCCAGGTGGACCGCTTACAGTCTGTAGAAGCGCGCGGTGGGGCCCAAAGTCGTTCCTTTCTTTTATAGTGAAACGTCCTCTCCTCACTGTTATCAGGATCTTGGGAGAAATGAAGTCCTCTTTAACAGGGAAACCCAATGAATGCAATGTAATCCAACAGCAGATTCCACTCAGCACACTGACAGTCCTGCCGAATCCATACACTGAGCTGGGATGTAAGCCGGGGTTTAGCAGGTGCTGTCCAGTACATCAACAGCACTGCGAGTCTCTATCTGTGGTATCCATATACACAGTCACAATGTCAGTCTCACTGATCAGCCACTGAGCACAGTTCCTTTCACGTGGACTCACTAGTCCTGTTGTCTCTTTACACTCTGTTTGTCTCTGGACCAAGATACAGCTTAGCTGTACAGAAAAATCTCCACACCAGTTCACAAAATAATATTTTTTTTTTTTTGTTTTTTTTTTTTTTTTTTTCTTTTCCTTTCTTCCCCCCCCCCCCCCACCCGCAGGGCGGGGAAGGGGGGGGGGGGGGGGGGCGCGGCCCCCCCCCAAAACAAAAAAGGCGGCGGGGGGGGGGGAAAAAAAAAAAAAAAAAAAAAAAAAAAAAAAAAAAAAAAAAAAAAAAAAAAAAAGGGGGGGGGGGGGGGGCGGGCCGCCCCGCACGGGCGGGGCGCCCCCCCCCCCCCCCCCCCCCCCCGCCCGGGGGGGGGGGCCCCCCCCCAACAAAAAAAAAAAAAAAAAAAAAAAACAAAAAAAAAAAAAAAAAAAAAGGAGAGGGGGGGGCGAACCAAACAAAAGGGAGGCAACCCCCACAGGGGGGGGGGGGGCGCGCGGGGGGGGGGGAAAAAAAAAAAATTTTTAGGGGGGGGGCCGCCCCCCCCCCCCCCACACGGAGAAAAAAAAAGGGGTATAAAAAAAAAAGCGCCCCCCCCCCGGGGGGGGGGGGGGGGCGCCCTTTTTTTCGGGGGCCCCCCCCCCCCCCCCGCCGCGGGGGGCCTTAAATCTAAAGAGGGAACAAAAAAAACTCAAAATTATGGGGGGGGGCTAGGGAGGGGGGTGCGGCCCAGTGTCGGAAGGCGCGGCCCCGGCCGCGGGCCATGGGCCTCGCAACAGGATAATGACCCAAAACACACAGCTAAAAACACCCAAGAATGGCTAAGAGGAAAACATTGGACTATTCTGAAGTGGCCTTCTATGAGCCCTGACCTAAATCCTATTGAGCATCTTTGGAAGGGGCTGAAACATGTCGTCTGGAAAAGGCACCCTTCAAACCTGAGACAACTGGAGCAGTTTGCTCATGAGGAGTGGCCAAAATACCTGCTGAGAGGTGCAGAAGTCTCATTGACAGTTACAGGAATCGTTTGATTGCAGGGATTGCCTCAAAAGGTTGTGCAACAAAATATTAAGTTAAGGGAACCATCATTTCTGTCCAGGCCTGTTTCATGAGTTTTCTTTTTTAAAAAATTCTGTTGAAGCATGGTTGAAAAGCAATGTCTGACTTTCATTTGTTCATTTTCATAGAATTTTTATATATTATTACTTTTGTCAGTTATTTCTGTGACCATTGTGGGTTTTTCTTTCATTAAACGAGGGGTACCAACAATTTTGTCCACGTGTGTATATAATGATAAACTGGGTAGCTTGTTAAATGGTCACTAACTTTTCAGACAACTTACGCTAGGTTCATACTAGCACCAGACTCTCCATCGCTCGGGTCCGTCAGGGGACATTGGTTACACACGATTGCTCTGTGCTAAGAACTGAACATTCTGCACATCTCTCAGCTTACAATGTAAGAAAAGTCTGCTATGTACTTATATCTACTACTGGCTGCTTGTGTGATTATAGATGGGATATTATTCACAGACAGCAAGCAGCTTTACTGAATGTGGTCATAGATTGTTTTTTTCCTGGATTTTAGCTGCTTGTGGCTGCATGTATTTGCCATTTATTTACAGTCCAGTGTTCCTGGACCTTCTATATTTTGGTCACTTGGACTTTTCTCAGCTATTTGTTTACTTCTGGCAGTATGGCAGAAAAGTATCAGTAATGGATGGGGGGGGGCTGTTCCTTATTATACAATCACAGCCTGAGAGAGAAATGTAAAATGTGTTTCAGCCATAATGTGATTATTAGCAGCAGAAAAACTGATAGGACATCATATATGAAGGCTTATACAGTCATAAAACCCTGCACAGATTTAAGCTTTTTATGAAAACTGAGGTACCCTTTAAATAATTCTACCTAGATAATTATATGGATGTATGTGGTGGTTGAGGTTCTGTATACTGCCTACAGTTATTATAGTACAGGGAGTGGTGGGTTGGGGCTCATCCTGGCTCAGGAGCCTCCAGGGGATTCACCTGCACACCTTTGGGCCAACCCAAGCTTGGCTGAATGAGTAAAGAGATCCTGTTCTTGTGATCTCAGGGGGTTCCAACAGTCAGACCCCCTTATCGGATTCACAGGATAGGTGATGAGCTGTAAACTTGTCACAACCCCTTTAATCTATGAAAACATGTTTTTTACTAGTTAGTGGAATTTTCTAAATCCCTGAACATATTTTTCTAACAGTATTCCTCTTGTCACTTACAGTATATATAATTGACTATATATAAGATCAGACTTGCCAAGCAGCACCTTTTTTCACATTCCCAGCATTTCTAAAGGAGGCCCTTGGTCTACCTGACATGGCTGTCATATACTGTAATTACCAATGTACCGTGTCCTGCAATACTGTACACAATGTACTAATTGTATATGTACGTAGAACACGTATGTCACACGTAACACTAATATTCTGCAGTAGAAGAAGAATTAAGTATATGATCCACAAATGGTTGGGCTCTGTTCACACTTGCATTGGTGGGTTCCATCATTCCTCACGATAAAAATAGAGCAGCATGTATAATTACAAAGGACTCAAAGTCCCAAAGGACTCCATTATAGTCAAAGAGGTTCCTTGGTGATGGGTTTTATCTACAGTCATGGCCAAAAGTTTTGAGAATGACACAAATATTATATTTTCACATGATCTGCTGCCCTCTGGTTTTTATGTGTATTTGTCAGATGTTTTTATCACATACAGAAATATAATTGCATTCATATTATGAGTAACAGAAGCTTATATTGACAGTTAGAATGAGTTAATGCAGCAAGTCAATATTTGCAGTGTTGACCCTTCTTCTTCAGGACCTCTGCAATTCTCCCTGGCATGCTCTCAATCAACTTCTGGACCAAATCCTGACTGATAGCAGTCCATTCTTGCAGAATCAATGCTTTAATTTTGTCTGAATTTGTTGGTTTTTGTTTGTCCACCCGTCTCTTGATGATTGACCACAAGTTCTCAATGGGATTAAGATCTGGGGAGTTTCCAGGCCATGGACCCAAAATCTCTATGTTTTGTTCCCTGAGCCATTTAGTTATCACCTTTGCTTTATGGCAAGGTGCTCCATCATGCTGGAAAAGGCATTGTTGAGCGCCAAACTACTCTTGGACGGTTGGGAGAAGTTGCTCTTGGAGGACATTCTGGTACCATTCTTTATTCATGGCTGTGTTTTTAGGCAAGACTGTGAGAGAGCCGATTCCCTTGGCTGAGAAGCAACCCCACACATGAATGGTTTCAGGATGCTTTACAGTTGGCATGAGACAAGACTGGTGGTAGCGCTCACCTCTTCTTCTCCGAATAAGCTGTTTTCCAGATGTTCCAAACAATCGAAAAGGGGATTCATCAGAGAAAATGACTTTACCCCAGTCCTCAGCAGTCCACTCCCTGTACCTTTTGCAGACTATCAGTCTGTCCCTGATGTTTTTTCTGGAGAGAAGTGGCTTCTTTGCTGCCCTCCGTGAGACCAGGCCTTGCTCCAAGAGTCTCCGCCTCACAGTGCGTGCAGATGCACTCACACCTGCCTGCTGCCATTCCTCAGCAAGCTCTGCACTGCTGGTAGCCTGATCCCGCAGCTGAAACACTTTTAAGAGACGGTCCTGCCGCTTGCTGGTCTTTCTTGGGCGCCCTGGAGCCTTTTTGGCACCAATGGAACCTCTCTCCTTGAAGTTCTTGATGATGCGATAGATTGTTGACTGAGGTGCAATCTTTCTAGCTGCAATACTCATCCCAGTTAGGCCATTTTTGTGCAGTGCAATGATGACTGCATGTGTTTCTTTAGAGATAACCATGGTTAACAGAAGAGAAACAATGATGGCAAGCACCAGCCTCCTTTTAAAGTGTCCAGTGGTGTCATTCTTACTTAATCATGACAGATTGATCTCCAGCCCTGTCCTCATCAACACCCACACCTGTGTTAATGGAGCAATCACTGAAACGATGTTAGGTGGTCCTTTTAAGGCAGGGCTGCAATGATGTTGAAATGTGTTTTGGGGGATAAAGTTCATTTTCTAGGCAAATATTGACTTTGCAAGTAATTGCTGTTAAGCTGATCACTCTTTATAACATTCTGGAGTATATGCAAATTGCCATTAGAAAAACTGAAGCAGTAGACTTTGTAAAAATTAATATTTGTATCATTCTCAAAACTTTTGGCCATGACTGTATGTAATGGTAGTGTCATGGCTTCCATTATAATCAGTCCTTGAAACTGTTGCTAGGATTATTCCAATTGTTATGGTGAGTTCACATGAAAGAATTTATTGCTGATTTTGAGGAGGATTCAATGGGAAGGAGAGACCGAAAAATAAGCGTCCTGCAACTTCTTCCCTCGGATTCTGCGGTTGATTCAGGTACAGAACCTCCATCATGAGCCTTAGCATCACTGTTTATGAGGCTACTCGACGAGTAAATCCCGGGGCGGTTTCCACCATGGTATGCACAGGGACGGAAAGTGGGAGGAATCTGAGGCACAAGACCACCTCAAATTTGTATTCATTTTCCGACATGTGAATCGGCCCCTAGGGTGCTTCAGAATTTTTTATCTTTTTCTATTTTGTTTTATTTTTGGTAGTGTTTTGATCCCAAAGACAATATGGGGACCCGAATGACGGAGACCCTATCCCCTTAAGACCAGGAACCCACATGGTTTAAATGCCGTGGTTTGGCCGCAGCAGAAACACCATGGCAAAAACTGCAGCGTTTTACAGTCTAGCGAATCCCATCCACACATTGCAGAAAAATACCTGCAGCGGAAATGCTGCGATTTCCGTAAACATTGCGTTTTTGTAGATCGCAGCATATCGATTATGCCTACGGAAATGCTGGCAGTTGCCCTATAGGTATAATTGAAGCAGAAAGTTACTTTTTGTGAAAAGTGCTGCAGGAAAAACCGCAATGCGTTTCCACCACGATTTTTCCCACAGTGCTTTTTTGCTGTAGCCTTAGGGACCATACCCCAAATAGCCACTGTGGGAAAGTGTTAAAGTTACAAGCCAGTACTACAAGGGATAGGATATCGAGGCTGAATGTGAGTTTTTAGCCCTGGTTTCATATGCAATGTAACTATAACACTGGACATGATGGCGCAGCACAAAACAACATGACATTCCTTTATTTTCTTCCTGCTCATTGTGTGTTGCACAAAGTGTCACCTTCCAACAGTCAGGTCACAAGTGTCACATCCGTCCTCCCTGCAGCAGACTAACAGAAATAGGTGTGTAACAATCTACTGGTATGCGGTAAGTAACACAGTTAGAATAGATGATACATTGTATCAATTCATTACTGTATTCCTGCTATTAACTCCTTTACAGACACACTCTTTCAGAAAAAAGGTTGAGGCCCCACATTCCAGAAACGCAGATATTTTTGTTGCAGATTTGGCTGTGGTTTTTTGAGCCAAAGTTAGCTTGAAAAGGAATGGAAAATATAAAGAAGGTGTCGGACCAGCAGGTGCAACCTAAGAGGAGGCCCACATGACGGGGGCTCGTCTGGACTGCAGCCATTGGTCCAGAGAAGAAATGAGGGTGGTATAGGAGGCAATTTGGATTGCGGAGGCAGGCTTTATATAGGAAAGCCCGGGAAATGTAACAGCAGTCCCCATGAGGAAAGGAAGAAGGGAATCTCCTCAGGGGGTTGTGGTGTTTAACTCTTTTTGTGTTCCAGGGACGGAGGTGATAATGGACTTCAAGCTGAGGGCAGGGTTCTCGTGGAAATGTGGACTCGTCACGGCAGTTGGCGGGGGGTCCTCGGAGTTGGGAAGGATGTATGTGATGGTATGGTTGGGGGGGAGCCATAAGGCTCTGGACTCCCCAAGCAACGGCATCGCTAGAACTGGAATTGGGCTGGCCTGAGAACGGGTGATCTGTCAGATGATTCCTTGCTCACCTGGGACTGGTAAGTTGGTACCTCCGAGCTGGGCGCACGGCTGGAGGTAAACACACTAAAATTGGGCTATTCAGGCCAGAATGTTGGCTCAGAGGACCTCCTTAGTTTAGTATGTTTACAATGCTCAGGAATTTATACATGGTTATTTATGTTATTGTTTGTTAATAAAAATGGCTGCTGTGGCCAATTTATTCCATCCATTGGTCTCGAGTCTTTCTTGATATAGGTAAGAGGTGGAAGTCAAATAGAGGAGGGACTTGACGGTGCCACGTCAAGGAAGCACTTATACGTTTCCCTTCTGTTAAATCCACTCGTGGCTTTGGCTCAAAAAACCCCAGCGAAATCTACAACAAAAACAGCTGCGTTTCTGCAACGTGGGGTCTTAGCCTAAAGGGGTCTTCTGGAAATGTAATATTGATGACCTAACATTCGTTCTATTCTATGAGGAAATATTCTATTATTTATTTATGTTGCTTACTTATATAGCACCATCATATTCCATAGAGTTTTTACAGAGATATTACTTGGGTCAACACTTTCCCAAGTAAGCCTCACTATCTAAACTCCCTATATCAGTATGTCTTTGGAATGTGGGAGGAAACTGGAGTTCCCAGAGGAAACCCACGCAAACACAAGGAGAACATACAAAAGCCTTGCAGATGTCCATGGCTGCATTTGAACCCAGGACTCCAGGGTTGCAAGGCTACAGTACTAACCACTGAGCTGGCTGGGGTGTGTTAGGATATATTCACACACAGCACATCTGTTTCTGCCACATGTGCATAGAATTCGGCTAGCTACATTTAGATGAATGCAACAAATCAGCACCAAACAACTCATATACATACGGATTAAAGGTTGATTTTCTCAGCAGCATATTTTCCACAATAATGGTACATTCACTATTCAGTAACCAGCCTTACAACAGTATATGAGAGGTTTAGAGGGAATTTCGGTGGTGGTAGACTCCCTTTAAGAAGAGAATGGAGACATCATAAATAACAATCTATCGATTGTATGTTTATTAATAATAGCTGAAGAATATCAGAACAATAGGAGTATTGAGAATGACCTCAGATTCCCGCACCGCTATATTACCTGTATTATCCTTATCACTTACTTACAGGCGTCTTATATACGGCGTGGTTACAAGTTCAGCAATAATTTGATTGTTACATCATAAAATAATCCTATTTTATGCACAAAGCCCTTATCTCGATGGTTATTCTGATAGAAAAAGATTACTTTGTGAAATGTTTGGCTTCACACATAAATCCT
This sequence comes from Leptodactylus fallax, assembly GCA_947044405.1. Lineage (NCBI taxonomy): Eukaryota > Metazoa > Chordata > Amphibia > Anura > Leptodactylidae > Leptodactylus > Leptodactylus fallax. Next base: position 1,265,120 of record CAMRHE010000138.1, on the reverse strand, counting down.
CAACTTCACAAGTCGTATTAGTAATCTGATCTATGTGTGTAGTAAATTCCATACATTATTATATCCTTGAAAAGTGACATGTGAAAATGTGTACATGTTAATACCACTGCTGGTGATGTGGAGAATCTCCCTCCTCATGTAAACATGATATATCGCGCCACGTTATTATCCCTCAGGCGCCTGGTTTTCTCTGAAGACATTTCATTCAAGTAACTGGAACTACATATACACAAAAATGTGGGTCAGTCTTCAACAATGTGCCCATTATATTTATGAAAAAGAATCATGGCATCTATACCATAAGGCAAAGTTGCCATCTGCTTATTTTCAGTCCGTTCCTCTGATCTGTCTTAGGCCTGGTTCACATCTGTGTTCGGGGAGTCCGCTTGGGGATACCCCGAATGGAAACCTATACACATAAAAAAGCGGTTACCTGGGAAACCCGCGGACTCCATAGACTATAATGAGATCCGTGTGGTTTCTGCTTGGTTTCCGCACAAAACATGCGGAGAGAAAAGTGCCAAACGCAGATGTGAACAGGGCCTTGGAGATAAATAGGACTTTCTATCACAACCAAAGTACTTTATTCACATCAGTACATGTCAGTACTTCTCTATACTTTATTCTCTATACTTCTATATATGAATAACCTCTCATTCATTTCAGGGGGGGCAGTGGCATTTATTTTTATATGCTTTTGACACAATTTTTACAAAAACCATACCAGCCACTGCGATAGGTTTTAAGAAATAGAACCCTGTGTGATAGGCATAAAAACGGCTTCATAAAACCTTTTCAAAACCAACTGCAAGAAAAGTATCAAAAACCACTTTGAGGCCAAGGCCCCATGTAGTGTCCCACAGCAAAAAAGCAAAGCGGGAAAAACCGTGGTGGCAACGTGTTGTGGTTTTTCCCGCAGTGCTTTTCACAGAAAGTCTTTCTGCTTCCATTATACCTATAGGGAAACTGCCGGTGTTTCCGTAGGTATAATTGATATGCTGCGAATTCCAAAGTCGTGACAGTTTTGGAAATCGCAGTGTGTCTGCTGCGCATATTTTTCCGCAATGTGTGGATGGTATTTGCTAGAATCCCATCCACTTTGCTGTCACTGTTTATGTCATGTGGGGCCCCGGCCAGAGGATGCTTCCAAAATTTGCTTCAAAAACCTGATGTAGATTTTTTTTCTCACACCTCCAGGAGCAAATGGATCAGGACCAACAAGAACTGGGCCCCCCATGTCCTATGAGCCCCATAGTGACTGCGCTGGTTCCTTTTATAGTACTGTATATATTCTTTTGACTTTTCACCCAATTCACAGGAGACCCTCCTGCCCTAATCCATGGTGATCCTTCTGAGATACATAGCCCTGGCTATACTGTATAAAGGACTTACAGTATATATGCAGCAGAGCAGATACAGCAGAACCAGGTATCTACTCAGTCTTCAGTAATGTATGTGATATGTCATGTATACATCCAAGTGACCTACTTCACAATATCAAATCATGACATATATATATATATATATATGTATATACCTGTTTGTTGTGTGCCATATGAAAGGAGTCTGAGCCGCTCTCCTCTCCTGGATTCATTGCTGCAGTAGGAGTACGACTGTGTTGATGTTACTATAACAACAAGGGATATAGTCCAGCCTGGTCATAAACCCAACCTGTTACAACAGAGAGGCCGGAAACCTCGGCTCTACTAAAGAAACATAGCCAAACCTCTCTGTTATGTGATACAAGTACTCAGGGTAGAGACTTAGTGTTAACTCCGTCACTGCAGACAGCTCTCTGACTATGTACAGTCCTAGCATAGACTTTATGACTAGTCAATGACTGGGGAGAGACAAAGTTATAGGTTTTTCAGGGGCATAAATAATGATGACTTATCTTTGGAATAGGTCAGCAATATCACATTGGTAGGGGTCCAGCATTTGGCACCACATGAGTGGGACCGGCACTCGGGTGAGCGTCACTTATGCTTCATAGACCAGAGATGTCACATTCATTGGTCACATGGCTTGTTTGCAGCTCAGTCCTATTCAACTCAATGGGAATGAGCTGCAATACTAAACATAGATGCTATACGATGTATGATACTCAAACAGCTGATCAGCAGGATTGGTAGGTGTCAGGCCCGTATCAATCTGACATCTACAATGGATTCCAAAGGATCGGTCATCAATATCATAATCCTGGAAAACCCTTTTACTATATATGCAAATAATAGGGGCCCATTGTATTAATCTCAGAAATCAGAGAACATTAATAAAAGTACAATAATGTTTTATGTGATGTCATTTATGATTTGTCCTATATAATGCTCAAATGTCTAGAAAAAGTTTGCAGGTCTTGGGTGCACTTTTTGGAGTCAGAGTTCGGAAATTTGGCAAGTGACCATATAATTCAGCATAAGTGAACAAGTTATCTGTGGATCATTTTCAATGTGAATTCACATTAGAATGGGGCATATATGAGCAACTTTGAACAAAGCATGGTTATTGGTGCCAGACTAGTCAGGGACAGTATGTCAAAAACCACCAACCAAAAACACCCAGCAAGGGGGGATCCTGTGGACATAAAGAACTTGCTGTTGAAAAGAGTCCAGTGAAGAATCATTCTGGTGCACAGATAAGCAAATCGCAGCAAATACAGTGTTGGTTCTCTAACATGTCTGAATGCACAACCGATCTTTCCTTAGCATGGGGTGTCATTGATGTCTAAGGGAAACACTTGGGTCACGGAGCAGTAGAAAAGCATCACCTGGTGAGATGTCTTTATTTCTGTCACACCTTGATTATGGGTCAGAATTTGTCACAGTCAGCATGACTGGATGAGTATTCCAATGGCTACATTGTACCTGTCTGGCAGAGTTAGATAACAGCCTGACATGGACCTACATGACTATGTTCTTTGTTTTCAATTCTGACAATGCCTTTAAGGCTACAGCCCCACGTTGCAGAAAAGCAGCTTTTTTTTATGCAGATTTTGCTGCGGCTTTTTGAGCCAAAGCCAGGAGTGGATTGAGCAGAAGGTAGTAGTATAGGAACTTCCTATACAGTGCTGGCCAAAAGTATTGGCACCCCTGCAATTCTGTCAGATAATACTCAATTTCTTCCAGAAAATGATTGCAATCACAAATGCTTTGGTAATAATATCTTCATTTATTTTGAATGCAATGAAAACACACAAAAGAGAATGAAAAAAAAAGTCAAATCATTGATCATTTTACACAAAACTCCAAAAATGGGCCGGACAAAAGTATTGGCACCCTCAGCCTAATACTTGGTAGCACAACCTTTAGACAAAATAACTGAGAACAACCGCTTCCGGTAACTATCAATGAGTTTCTTACCTAGCTCTGCTGGAATTTTAGACCATTCTTCTTTGGCAAATTTCTCCAGGTCCCTGAGATTTGAAGGGCACCTTCTCCAAACTGCCATTTTGAGATCTCTCCACAGGTGTTCTATGGGATTCAGGTCTGGACTCATTGCTGGCCACTTTAGAAGTCTCCAGTGCTTTCTCTCAAACCATTTTCTAGTGCTTTTTGAAGTGTGTTTTGGGTCATTGTCCTGCTGGAAGACCCATGACCTCTGAGGGAGACCCAGCTTTCTCACACTGGGCCCTACATTATGCTGCAAAATTTGTTGGTAGTCTTCAGACTTCATAATGCCATGCACACGGTCAAGCAGTCCAGTGCCAAAGGCAGCAAAGCAACCCCAAAACGTCAGGGAACCTCCGCCATGTTTGACTGTAGGGACCGTGTTCTTTTCTTTGAAGGCCTCTTTTTTTATCCTGTAAACTCTATGTTGATGCCTTTTCCCAAAAAGCTTTACTTTTGTCTCATCTGACCAGAGAACATTCTTCTAAAAAGTTTTTGGCTTTCTCAGGTAAGTTTTGGCAAACTCCAGCCTGGCTTTTTTATGTCTCTGGGTCAGAAGTGGGGTCTTCCTGGGTATCCTACCATAGAGTCCCTTTTCATTCAGACGCCGACGGATAGTACGGGTTGACACTGTGGTACCCTCGGACTGCAGGGCAGCTAGAACTTGTTTGGATGTTAGTCGAGGTTCTTTAGCCACCATCCGCACAATCTTTCGTTGAAATCTCTCATCAATTTTTCTTTTCCGTCCACATCTAGGGAGGTTAGCCACAGTGCCATGGGCTTTAAACTTCTTGATGACACTGTGCACGGTAGACACAGGAACATTCAGGTCTTTGGAGATGGACTTGTAGCCTTGAGATTGCTCATGCTTCCTCACAATTTTGCTTCTCAAGTCCTCAGACAGTTCTTTGGTCTTCTTTCTTTTCTCCATGCTCAATGCGGTACACACAAGGACACAGGACAGAGGTTGAGTCAACTTTAATCCATTTCAACTGGCTGCAAGTGTGATTTAGTTATTGCCACCACCTGTTATGTGCCACAGGTAAATAACAGGTGCTGTTAATTACACAAATTAGAGAAGCATCACATGATTTTTCAAAGGGTGCCAATACTTTTGTCCACCCCCTTTTTTATCTTTGGTGTGGAATTATATCCAATTTGGCTTTTTGACAATTCTTTTTGTGGTTTTCCATTGGCGACAAATTAAATGAAGATATTATTACCAAAGCATTTGTGATTGCAATCATTTTCTGGAAGAAATTGAGTATTATCTGACAGAATTGCAGGGGTGCCAATACTTTTGGCCAGCACTGTATATTTCCCATTCCTTTTGTAGCCATTGTTGGCTTTGGCTCTGCAACAAAAAAAGCTGTGTTTTCGCAACGTGGGACTGTAGTCTAAAATGTCCTTTTTTCCTCTTTTTGAGACCCAGAAAGCAGAGGTGCATATTAGTAAGGTCAGTTTTTTTTTGTTTCAGACCTGGCAGATGATAAGTATATGGTACACCATCTCTGAACCAAAAAATGTACAACACGTGGGCAGAACAAGAAGCTGAGGAACTTTTAATAACTTATTTTTTTGCAGATAAAAGTACAGTCCCCTACATTTCTATAGGACCATACACACAGCCATAGTTTTTGTGAATTGAAGAGCCACAAAATCTGGAGCAGGTCCTATACCTGTCCATACTTGCAGCTCTGTCTATTTATTTTCTATGTATTGTTCAGTGAAAACCATGGATCCCACATGGATATCAATCCAGGTGTCATCCGCGCCATTTTTGCCGACCCGCAAACTGTGCACGGTCGTGTGCATGTAGCCTTAGAGAGCTCCAGTCTATAAAATGAATGCAAACCTACCAGTAAGTATAAGCCCTTGAGTTGTTCTTCTCTTTCAATCTGTGAAACACTCTATTCATCCATTTGTTACAGTACATCGTGTACTCATAAAGTGACAAATATTACATATCTATTTATTTTATTTGTATCCTTATTGCTGGCTATTACACAGTAATGTCCCATTATTCCTATACAGTACCAATATTTATTCATTGCTAGTCACTGACACATTTAAAGGGTACTTAGAGATATTAGACTACAAGTCACTGTAATAAAAAGCAACCAGCCTATTAGACCAAGTCACCTACTGTAATAAAATGTGACCAACCCTTTAAAAATACATTTAATGTTAGCAAGGACCAACTATTATGTGATGACCTGATACTAAACTAGCGCTGTATAAAAATGAATATTATACAAGTTTCACAATAATTTTTTACTGCACACTTGGTGAGAATTCCCTAATCTGCATCAACACTAAAAGGGCTTATATCTTTGGAATGGCTGAATGGGTTTGGATAAACAAAACACCAAAATACTCAGGGTGAAAGCACCTCAGACCAGATGATATATGCCCTTGGGCTTCTCAGATCTGGTGACAGGTTGTCTTTAAGGAGAGACTTTCCCGCCAGTAGAAGTAAAAAATCCAGACAGTGCAGATAGGCAAAGAAGAGGCTAGGAAGAGGGGGTGAGTAGCACTCACTATTGATAGGTGGCATCCTAGTGTTAGGACCATGGAGGAGCTAAAAAGCTCTAGTCTGAGGTGCAGTCTAAGGGGACGGTCATACTACCGTTGTGAACATCCATTGTGAACATCCGTTGTGAACATCAGTCAAGACACAGACGATGCCCCCTCTGTCTGTGTCCATTCCCATTGACTCTAATGTAAACAACATGTTGGACACTTTCTTTCGTCATATTTGGTTACTTTTGTAAAGGTAGAAAAAGTTCTGCATTTTTTTTAACATGAGAGTGAATGCAAATGGACACCAGACAGAGGGAGCTCCTTCTGAATTCTACATTATTATTGTCCATTGTACTTATCCTATGAGGGATGAGAGCAATGGACATTAATAATGGTAGTGTGAACCTACCCTTAGTCTCTCCAGGGTGGAGGCGATCATCCCACCTGTGTGAGAGTACATCTGCCATTATGGTGAAATGAGTGCACCTTTGAGTTCTGGGATTCAATGCCGAGTGTGAAGATGAGTATGTGAGAGACTGTCCCATGGTGCCTGAGAAAGATGGACTGTGTGAAGTACACAACACTGTAGAAGAGGGTGCAGTGAGTTCAGACCAGTTACCACCAGTGCATTGTTGCCAAGTAGAGACAAACTGGAGAGAGGAACAGAGACCAAATATGAAAGAGACTGAGATGTTGAGATAATGCTGAGCTTCTGTGACTAAGCCTGTCCTAGACTGAGGTGGTGCCAAAGATTAACCCCTTAGCTACATATTGCCTACTATTATGTTGCTGTGTCGCTAAGGTAGTGTGGGCAAAGTCTAAGGAGCTGAGCTCTCTCCATACCTGGCGGGTACCAGCTGTATTATACCAGCAATTGGTATCTGAACTGATCCCTGCAGTTGACCCTTTAGATGCCTTGGTCGATTGAGGCACCTAAATGACATTGGCACAGGGGCCCACAATGTTCCATTCACTGTCCCCCGGAAACACATGGGAGGGCGACGATCAGTCATCATAACAGCCAGGAGCTTATTGAAGGTTCTTAGGGCTGTCATTAGTATATGTAGCATTTAATAGAAGTGTATTTAACAATATACTCCAATATATTTGTATTGCAGTATATTGTATGGCGTTCTAGTACCCTAAATAAAAGTAAAAAAAAAAAAATTAAAAATGTTTTACAAGTATAAAAAAACAAAAAAACAAGCAAACAAATTGGGCATCCCTGCCTCCAAAAATGCCCGATCTCTAAAAACATAAAAATATTTATCCGATTTGTAGCAAAAAAAATAAAAATGTACAAATTGACATTTTTTTTAATATAATATAAAAAGTGATCAATACATCATACATTCCCCAAAATGAAATAAAAAAAAACTACAACTTGCCTCACTAAAAAAGAGCCCTTATACAACACCGTACATGAAAGTATGAAAAAGTTATGGGTGTCACACTATGGCAACCAAACTAAATTTTTAAATATTTCAAAGATTAAAACATAGCAAAACCTATATAAATGTTGATTGTACTGACCCGCAGAATACAGGTAACATGTCATATTTACCACAATGTGAACACTGTAAAAACAAAACCTGGAAGAAAATGGTGCAATTGCCTTTTTTTTCCAAATCCACTCCATTCAGATTTTTTGCAGTTTCCCAATACATTGTATGGATTATTAAATGACACCATTATGAAGTATATTTTGGCCCAGACAAAATAAGCCCTCATTTGGTTCTTTGAATAGAAGAATAAAAAGTTATAGCTGTTGGAAAGTGCAGAGAAAAAAATGAAATGCAGAAACTGAAAACTGTCTTTAAGGGAGTAAGTGCCAGTACTGTCACAATGTCAATAGATCGCTGCAGACATCAGTCAAGTGTCAACAAAGTGTTGCAAGTTCAAGGCAATCTGTATCCTCTTGTGAGGCTGTTCTGAAGCCGACACGCTGTAATCTAGCTCATTGCTAGATTACACACGCTTACACCCTCCGTGCAGCGAAGCCGTTTTTTTTTTGTCGGAAACAAAGTCCTGCATGTCCGACTTTGTTTCCAGCGAAAAAAAAAACGGTTTCACAGCGCATAGGGTGTAAGCACACACCTGCGCATTGCTTTAAAAACCCATTCAAGTGACATTTAGGTCAGATTCGCGGCGGACGGAATGCCGCCGCAAGTGTGAACCCACCCTCAGTTGTGGATGTACGCGTGCTGAAATCTCTATAATATTGGAGAGAAAAAGCAATGGATGCCTAGATATATGGGAACAAGACCTTGCAGTCCAGTCCCAACAAAATCGGCAGGTATAGCCAACTTGTGTCTAATTTATATGGCCACCTTAAACAGGACCTTTCACCACTCCATCAACTCGAGCTCTTTTCATCGTTCAATAGGAATGATTCTGAAACAGTTGCAATTTTTTCTGATTCCCGAGCAATCAAAGGTAGACAAAGGGGTGTGACACAGGGCTCCAATCAGAGGCACACAGTGTCAGAGTTCAGAATCATGCCCACTTGTCTATTCCTGCCTGACACCCCCCCCCACTTGACATTAGAGAGCGTAGTTAGCATATCGAGCACCAAAAGTAACTGCACTGATTGCCCTGGAATGGTGGGGGCTAGAGAAAAAATTCCAACTGCCCTGGAACCAGTTGAGCAAGGATGAAATGAGCTGGAGTTGGTGGAGGTAAAGATAGGTCTTCTTTAAAGAACATCTGTAAGGTCAATTTGGGACACTAAACCACAGGTCCTTTCCTGTTTCAAAGCCATCCGTGCCCGCATTTAAAAAAAAAAAACAAAATCCTTTATACTTACCTAGAGATGAGTTTGATGAGTCTCATTGGACTTCTCTCTGGTGCTCCCAGCACCTGCGCAGTTCTTCAGTGAAGCTGAGGATGTATACCCCAGCTTTACTGCGCATGTGCCAGAGGTATGGTGCATGCACACTGAAGCCAACGTGTACCCCTCTCGCTTCAGCAAAGATGCGCCAGTGCAAGGAGCTTTTTTAATTTTATTGCGGGCATGTATGGCTTTACAACAGGTCGATAAGGACCTGTGGGTGGTTTAGTGTCCCAAATTGCCCTGACAGGTTCCCTATAAGTCTCCATGCTCTTCCATGGATGCCCTATTATGACTCCATATTCCACTTGCTATGGTGCAATATGAACAAATTATCAAGGAGTTTACACCAAGTATCTAACTTGACTGGACCTGTTCCTTCATGTGATCATCATGTGCAATGTCAATTTCTGAAATCTCTTCTCCCTCATAAATTATATTTGTGAATCAGGTGTGAGTGACATGTAGCGCCTCATTTACAAGCAACAAAAAAAATCGCCTTTATCCAGGTGCTTTCCAAAAGAAAGAGGAAATATCCTTTTCTATGGTCTATACTTCTACAACCCTCTGTGCACGCTAACATATCTATGCTTGTGTGTATTTAATGGTGTAATTCTTCTCACACTTTCCACCTACCTGGTTTTAAACATCATTAACAGGAATATTCCCACAAATCTTACCTGACTGTAGGAACATTGTAGACAAATTCAGGATGTGTAATCCTGTATTAGAAAGTCTACCCTGACCATAGACAGGTATAAGGCCTTATAGTACCTGGAATTTAGTCTAAGAAACTGTTCTAGTGTGGTTCACTAAGGGAGCGTTCACACTACCGTCAGTAGTGTCCGTTGCTAGTATCAGTTACAAAATGTTAACAACAGATACTAACAGAACCGTCATAAGTCATTGATTTCAATGGGATTTTATCTGTTGTCCTTTTGTGTCCGTTTACACCAAATCCGTCACGTGTCCATTTTTTTTCACGGATATAAAAACCTGGGGTACAGGACTTTTGTGTCCGTTCAAAATAACGGACTTATGATGTACGGCAAGTGTCTGTCATTTTTTGACTTTAATGTCTATGGGTAACAGACAAGCGTTAAATGGACATTAAATACATCAGTTAAAAAAACAGACACATTACCATCAATTAGTGTCCATTAATGTCCGTTATGATTGGTGTCTGTTTTTTTCGTATTTTTTTTTTTTTTTTGAATGGACACTATCAGAAGGGACATCCAACGGTAGTGTGAACACCTCCTTACCCTTTTGGCGGTGGTAACTTGGCCAGTGTTGGATGTGCCCTTTCCTTTCAGGTCTCGAGATTTCACCCACTATGTGCTGAGGCCTATAATCTTGTGCACGTGGACTTGTCTATCCAGCAGTAAGCAGTCTTTAGCTGCTGTCTGTCAAGGTATTTCTTTACATAAAGAGTTTTATTCCCAAACAACTAGTAGTGACATCACATATAGCATAAATGTAGTCCTCTCCATGACACTTCACTCAACCTAATATCATCAGTCTCTAGTCTGTTTGGCGCATTACTGTGACATTACTATCACAGGCTTAGCATGTCATAACAGTTATACAACATCACATTAAGTGTCTATTCGCACAACCGAGTTTCTCGCCCATGGGGTGTCTATGATCGGTGAAAAAAATTAGGACAGGATTTGTTTTTTCACAAATCAAAAGCATTTTGTTTTGTCTCAGACATGGCCTGCACATTGATGTGAATAGGTTGGTGAAAAAAAAAACGGGACCATGAAAATCATGGATGAGAAATTGGCACATTCATGTGAATATAACCTAATACACATGTAAGCTATATACAGTGTGTATCCTAACAAGTACATTAATGCCAGGATGTCAGCGGCACGCTTCTTAAAGTGGTGGTTCATTCATCAAGAGTTTATCCTAAGTAGGAGGTACTCAGCATGGCAATGGGTGGCATTAACTTAAAGGCAAATTTAAACAAATTTCATTAATGCCATATAAGTCATAGCAAACAATATTCACATAGCAACGGTAACAAGGTTGTATTTCTACTGCAACAGGTTCAACAGTCAGCCATGGTGACATCAAAGGATATGGGTATAAGTTCAGTTCAACAGTGGTGTCCATATGAAGTAAGTTCCTATTCCGAAGAGGGTATCTGACTCACTTTCAACCCTTTTACCCATGTTCTCACTAGGTTCCATACATGATAATGTAGATTTACAAACTGGGATAGTTAGACTGTTGAATGTAACATAAATCCCTTTAATTAAAGGTAAAAGATCCTGCGGCATTCTCACACATTGTCCAAAATGATAGTACTGTATGACCAATTTGTTTGTGGTTGGAGGTAGATCATTTACCTAAAGGAAACAAGTAATGTTCACATTTTGCAATGGAGACTCTTCCAACAGTTCTGTCAGAGAATACTGCAGTACGCAACGCTATTCTTTCCATCAAATGCCAGAAACCACAATGGATCCCCAGCTGAGCCCAATGTGAGCAGCAAAACTGGATCATGAAGCAACAGGAGAAGGTGGCCTGGTCTGATGAATCGCTGCTTCAAAAATTATTCAGCAATGGTTGAGGAACATGACAAAGAGTTCAAGGTGTTCAACTTGACTTCCAAAGATCGCAATCAGATCAAACATCTGAGGTATGTGCTGGCAAAACAAGCCCAGTCTATAGAGGCCCTGCATTGCAACTTACAGGATTTAAAGGGTTCCTGAGTTTTCATGAAAGGTTGAAATATCTGCAGGGTCTTACTGGGTAATCTATTCTCTGGCTATATAAGCCTTCAGTCATGATGTCCTATCATTTTTTTCTGCCGCTAATAGCCCCATTATGTCTGAAGCACATTTTACATTTCTCAGGCTGTGGGTATGTACAGTACAGAACAGTCTGCCCCCTCCCCCTATCCATTACTACTACTAATGGTTTATGAACATGTAATTATGTCAGGAGTAACTGTAAAATAGCAAACAAATATCTGAGAAAGGACCAAGAGAACATAATATAGGAGAAACAGTGACACAAGACTGCAAAGACTGCATGATGCAGCTAAAAAGATCATCGACACAGAAAAAGAGAAATCTGATCACAATAAGGAAAGCTGCTTACTGTTTTTGGCTAACATCCTATCAGTAATAACAGCTAGTCACAAGTATATAGAAGTACAATACATATTAAACTCTCCTGTAGAGGCTGGATAATCCTCTCAGTGCCTGCAGTGTGCAGGCAGAGAAATCTGTATACAGAGGTGTAGAGGCTGTGAGAACCAGTCCCTCCCTTATTCACTGTGTGAAGAGAAAACAGACCCTCTCCCTCCACTCATTGTGCTCCCATCTTAAACATGAAGACACCTGTGGATGGAACTGCCCTAGTGAACATGGAGTGAACAGAAAATTAGTCAGAAGTGAAACACCAGCAACTTTAGAGAGGTTTTTCAGGCAGAAAACAGCAATATTTTTAAAATAAAGTGGATTTTGGCCCAGAATCATGTTCTATTATATGACACTAAGTGGTCTGAAAAGATAGTGGCTATTTAAAGGGTCTGTTGCCAGGATCCCCACATCTCAATGGATAACAATTGTATTGGTGGCATGAAGGGAACCTACAGAATATTAGGTAGGTGGATTTAAAGTTATGCTTGACAACATGGCTGATATGGATAGGAGATAAGTTTTACTGGTGGTACAACCTAACAGAAATCACACTGTCCACTTCACCTGTATCTGTTTGCACTTAAAATTCCGTATTTGAGCACATCATGTACAATCTTTTGGGCTACACAATGTCTTCTACCAGGTGTTGAATAACAAGATGTATATTGTTCCAGTCATATATTTTGACGTGCATGATCTCTGGTTCACTTTGATGGTTTATGACTTTTAATAAAATCCCACTTCAGAGCACCACTACTCCTCTACGCATCTTTATTGTTTGACGCTGTTTTATGAGGCTGGTTATGTAATGTTTAGGTATATGTTGTAAATTCTTTTCATTTTAATGACAATGTGTTGTCTCTTTACGTATATATGGCGGCCACCATCATATGTACACCATCGTAATAAAGTATTAAAATCACAAAAACAGTCCAATAAATTCTATAGTCCGTGACATAGGTAATAGTAATACATCAGCAGGATTAGTTGACATTGCATTACTCTATGTAGTCTTGTTACTGGATCCTATGAAGTTTACATTACAACACTGAGTTCCATTAAAGGGGATGCCTCATCACAGCAACCTCTATCATAAAACGCCACAGAAGGGGGTCTTCTGTCGCCATGGTTACAGAAAGCTGGTTTCTTTGTAACCTGGGGTTGTCAAACACTCTTTTAGCTAATGGCTATTCCTCCTGACTCCTCTATACACACAACACTCTGTTAGCCCAAGCCTATAAGTGTTTTCAAGGAAGAGAGTGGATTAAACGTCTGCCAGACACCTCTGGCGGTGGCTTATCTTCAGAGACAACAAAAGGATGCGGCAGTGAAATTTCTCATGCCTGGTCCTTCTTTCTCCCGAAATCATCTGTTGAGTTAGAGTCAGAAGGCTCCCTCAAGAATACGCTGCAGGGAGAGGGTAGGGGGCCCCAGATAAAAGTTTGCACTGGGGCCCTCAAGACTTTAGTTACGCCACTGCCTACAACTAACCCTGGGGCGTACCAGATGTGGACTTCCATCAGGCTATATTATTGATGGCTACGTGATCAGGTTAGCTTGTCTCTGGAATCTCTCTATGATGGATAGGCATTGTACAAATCTCCCAAATTACTCCCTGGTCTCTGGTGGATGGGCTGTACTAATCTGTTCTTGAGTCTGACCATTAACTTGCATAAGAAGGGGCCTCTCACACCGCCAGCCAATACCCTGCTCTGCACTGATACAAGGCAAAAAACTCAAAACAACTGTCTATGGATGGGAACCTCTGCCTTCTGGAGGAGTTATTCTATCTTGCCTATTATTTTCAGATTATGCCCTTAGGTTTCTTTGAAAACCAGGTATTAATCTCTAGGGAGCTACCTTCCAAAAGTAGATACTAAGATTTTTTACATCCTCTTTAGGTGTATTTTACATAGAATATATAATGCACTAACATTATTACACCTTACCAGTGAATGGTCTATTATTTACCAGATTGTTATTTGACAGGCAGCAGAGTCAACATGGAAACGGATACTGCACTATTTGCTTTTCTAGGACACCTCTGCCTCATTTCTGTATGAACATTATGAGCTAATCCAGCAGATTGTAAATAAAATGCTGAGTCCGGGGACAAACACATGACTAAGTATGACTCTAATGTGTCAACAGGACTACAAACAGATGACCTTATTTCTTCTACCACACTAAACACGTCGTAAACACGCATTACACAGCAAGAAATGCATTTAAAGGGATCTTTCCAGAATCAGGATATCGATGACATATTGTTTGGTTAGACTCTTGGTGCCCCTGACAATCACTTTAGAAGTGGAGTGTACTTGCGGAAAAATTTTGTAACTTTTTAAAAAATTGCAAATAATGCAACCTCTTCATAAATCTCTTGTCTCTGTGTCAGTTAAGCCCTATATTAAGACTGACATATGTAAATCTACTTCTATGTTTTTGAATATGATAGGAATCTGGAGTATCCGGATAAAAACCAGCATTCATGGAGAAGAAGCACTGTGCTATTGTTTTCCCAGTTAAATCGGAAGAACTCAGGCTGGGTTCCCATCTGTGCCGGAGTCACTTTCAGAGACTCCACCGCAGAAACTGCTGAAAATTGGCAGAGAGAAAAGTCCTACATGGAGGGTCCGCCGGTGTCAATGTGTAACCACTGAAACAGCGGTTCGGCTGGACTAGAGATTAATGAATTTTAAGCCTAATTTGATTTTGCTGATTTGCTAATAGGGGAGAGATTTTTGTCCCAAAAATCACCTCTCAAAGTTTCAAAACTGAATTTTTTTTTTCGTGCTAGAGGATAAAAAAAGAGTCATGGCTTATGTTTAGGCAGATTCCACCTTGCCAAGTCTATTGAGATGATTGGGAAGTATAAAAAAAAGTAGCATGTTTTTTGTAAAAACTGTGTCATCAAAAAAATTGTGTTGCGGATTTTCCGTCTCCCACTCATTTCAATGGGTTTTGCAAGACGGAATGCACCTGAAGATAGGTCGTAACAAGTCATGAAAAGATCAGCTAGGGAGAAAAATATGCCATTGATATGAATGGGAGAGTTGGGAGCCGTTTTTTGAGGTGGATTCTGCTAAAATCAGCCTGCAACGATCTCCATGTGAACTTACCCTATGGCTTCTGGGCCTATACCCTCTGCATCCCACCACCTTCTAGGCCTCCTTCACACGACTGTAGTGGTTTTTACTATCCGCAAATACTGATCCGCAAAAAACATGTCGGCATGTCAACCACAAACATGAATCCTCAAAAAGACCTATATGGTTGCATACACGGGTCAGTTTCGCAAATGTGGCCGAAAATAGGATATGCTTTATAATTTGAAGTCCTTGAATACGGCACAGACACACGGCCACAAAAATGGCGGTTGCGTGTCTGGGCCCATAAAAAAGAATGGGATCATACTTTTAACCGCAATTGCGGATAAAAACTATGGATGTGTGTATCAGGCCTTAATGTTCCCATAACAACAGCAGTCACTACTCTACTAAGATGAATTGCTTTGTGATAAACTGCTGATAGACCAAGTCCATCTGCATTTTTGTGTCTTCGTATTAATTCTTTGGCCTGTCTTGCTGGTTTCCCTTCCCATATACAGTAAATTTATATTGCAAGGAAATAGAATATAGGAAAAATATGATACAGTATCCATGGAGGAACATTCATTTGAGTGTTGTTCATCGGCCAAACCACCTCGGATAGTCTCAATGAACATAATTACTATGGAAAGTTCGTTCAATGCCAAACTATTTTAGTGCTCTATCACTGACTCCAAGTCTGAATTCAGCGCGCTGTAGGCTTTCTAGCGGTATATAAAACCACATATACATGAGGACGTGAAAGATCCTCTTTAAATGCTGAGAGCTCAGAACATCCCTATAGTCTACCATTACATTTGGTAGTGATACACACGGATTAGTCAAAAATCCGTGTATGACAACCCTGTACTTCCCCCTTTCCATCTGAACACCCAACATATCCTGATTCAGGCCGGGGTCCCACGTGGCGGAAACGCTGCGGAAAAAAACGCTATAGGTATAATGGAAGCAGAAAGTCCGCAGAGGAAAACTCTGAAAACTTTCTGTCCAAAGCACTGCGGGAAGAATCTTGATACGTTATTTTGAAGTGGGGCCATACTTACGCCATACGCCCATGTTATGTGCATGGGACCTTTTTAATTTCTGCATCTTTTGTAACAGCTCTATCAATTTTACTGTCTTTTCCTTTCTTCTAGCTCCATGTTTAAGGGCTTCCCACATTTCCAATGATTCACATCTGCCATATTAATCACATTGAATAAAGCCTCTATTTCTTTCAGCAATCTTGTACATGACATTTTTTCTAACTCAAGTTTTTCTGTGAAATAAATTTTTTTTAATTTTTTTTTTTTTCACTTACATTTCACCATCTATATATTAAAAAAACTAAAATCCTGTAGCTTTCACTTTCACTCACACTTCTGATCTGTAGGAGATTTCTTCGCAGCAGTCACCTCATTATCAGCACAGGCATGATTACAATGACAGTATAGTTTATACATAGATACTATAGGGACCACCATTTACAATAAGTGATGGACAAAGCTTATCTATTCCCCTTTACTGCACAATGACCTCTGCACAGTTCACATAGCATGTCTAGACAACTCTCCCATAGACCTCAGTAAATATCTCCAGATTATTGAATCTATGCCCATGTAGATGCTGTAGAGTGTATCCTAACTGCTGTAAACAGCAGCTGGAACAAGATGCCTGTCCTCAATAAACATGGATAAAACTAGAATTTAAGAAAATCTACAATCAGAAATGAAAGTTAGAATTGCCTGGGGCTGTGATTTCCACAGAATGGGTGCAGCACTAGAGAAGCCTTGCAATCTAAATAAAGCTTGAATCACTTCCATCCGTTACTATTCTGTGATCTTATTTCGAGGAGCGCAATTCCTGGGACCCTTTAGGAACAGATTGTTCCATCTATACCCTTGCAAATGAGAGGATGTACCAAGGGATGATAAGTGCCAGCTGAGGTCATTGCAACTATATAAAGCATTCATTTTTTCTAGATTTGGGTTCTTTCAAGACTTTGGTCAAATTCCCTGTCTTAGGTAAATTAATAGCTTGCTTGAAGAATGGGATGAGTCTTGGAAAGGAGTAGAAGATGTGATAAGAGATGAGAATAGAGACAGGTCATTAGGAAAACAAACAATGGAGTGGTTCACAGAGATAAAAGGGGAAAGCTAAATGGACATAGGACATGTATAATGGTGGAGACATGCTCAACAAAAACCAGAACAGTTACCGGCAACCACTAAGCCGGCAGTAGACACAAGATATAAACCAGTTATTACATCAGTCATCTAACTACCTTTTACTGATAGCAATGAAGATACTTAAAGCCTTTCGCTAACAGAAAAAAATAGATGACTAAGAATTTTAAAAAACCTGCACTTGTGTGAATAGTACCCAATATAGTTGCTTTTACAGTTGCCATAAGAAATATTACCCGGCTTTCTAATGGCCCTGTAAACCAAGTCTGAAGACAGTGGTCGATGAATATTACAAGTATAGTCTGAATGTTACGCTAAGCAAGATAACAGTGAGTAGTGTAGCTAGAGGCCTGTTCCCAAAGGACTGCTAAGCATCCTGTTTCTATAGTACATGGATACTACCAAGGTGTTCTATGTTCAGTAGTGTGAGCATGTGCACACAGGTTTATTACAAGTCCCCAAAGGCCACTGTGTGATGCCCAGTAAATATTAGGCCTAGGACCAAGTACTTAGAATAGGACCCATGTGTGATACTCACTTGGTGTTGGATGGTACCCAAGCACTCAACATACATTTGCATCCCTGCATGACCAGATTGGGCAGTAGAGCATGGGTGCTATTGTAATGCCCGATGTCCAGGCAAGATGAGCGCTGACTGATGATATACACATTGATCAGGGCTCTATTGCATCAGCCTATGTAAAGTGTATGGAGAGAGGAACAATCGCTACCAGTAGTAGATTATAACATGGCTTTTTAAGGTTACTGCCCGGGCACATGGCCATCCAAATCTCTCACCAACTTTAACAAGTGTATGTCACTTAGAAGTGGCCTTTGGTGACAGCAGAATCTTACATGTTCCTGCAAATACATGCACAGCTGGAACTAGTCTTCCCATAAGCAAGGGGGCAGCATCATAGTGTGGGCGGTGCGTGACTACTCCCAACAAAGTGATCCCTCGGTTCAGCAGCATCCCAGGTGTGTGATATATAAACCCTACCTGGCAACTTATTGAGAATGAGCATTTCTATGAATATTCATTCATCTGATAATCAGCCCCTTTAAAAAGGCCCTGAAAATTTTAACCTGGTGGGGGCAACAATCTTCATACAGCCCGGGGCCCATGGTAGTTTTATTCTGCCCTTGATAGTCATCATTTTATGTTTATTGGGCTGTTCAATATGGGCTTTCTTCCAAAAACAGCGCCACTCTCGTTCACAGCTTGTGTTTGGCATTGCAGCTCGGGCCTACAAGTGTAGAAAAGATATGGTTTAGATGTGCTGTTCACACTGAGATGATTCCCTGACTTAATAGTTGTCAAGACACTGTCATTCTGACGCTAGATTCACACTAGCGTTCGTCTCTCCGTTGTTCGAGTCCACATGGGTACCCGAAAGACAGAGAGGCAGTCCGTAAAAAGCAGTTATCTGCGGACCCTATAGAGTTAGACTATAATGGGCCCCGCGGGTGTCTGTTGGGTTTCTGCCCATTTTATACTGAATGTATAAGTCCGTGCAGAACTTTTCTGTCTGCGGATTTTAGACGGAATCTGCGGAGACTCCATCGCAGATGTGAACCTAGTCTTCTGCTGTGACGGTACACCTCCTATTTCCTTGCCACAAATACAGATCTAATATGGACATGAATATGGATCGTAATCTGTAAAATACTGGCATACTTTCACTTCTATAGAGCAAACTTAGACAAGGATAGAATATGATATGCTTCTGCCTTATGTGTGAAAAAAACTGGTTGGGGGAGACCGGAGCGCTGCGCAGTAAAGCGCAGGGAACTTGACTGGGGGCGGGCTGTAGGGGGGACCAATAACGCGCTAGGGCGCGAAGAATTGGGGGTGGGGCTTAACCCCGTTCGAATTGACTATGCCGCGCAGCCCGGGAAGCGGCCATTCCGGAGCTGCGCGGCATGCTAACGAGCGGGTTAGCTCCCTCCCCCCCACCTTTTCACTGTAATGGCATCCCTCGATACAATCCTGGAGCAGATCAGAGCTGCTGCCGGTGTCCATGGAGAGGCCTGGCTGCAGGAGCGGCTGGCTGACATTATGCAGCCTGCCGCCCCCCCCATTAACCCTTCACTACCCCCGGAGGCGTCTGAGCGGCGGCGGCCACGCAGGACTCGCCCGCCAGCACGTTTGAGCCCTGATGAGCCCCATAGGGCCCGGCGACATAGGAGTCCCTCTCGGGCCCCTCCAGGCCGGGCACCCCGCTCCACTGCTCAGGGGCGGAGGTCCCGGTCTGGGAGGAATCCTGCCAGTCGCCTGGCCCCTGCGGAGGTGGAGATCCCTGCCACTGGCCTCAGTGGGGGGACCTCCACATCCAGTCTCCATATGGCTACAGCACGTGGTGCAGCGGTCCCCTCCTGTGATGCTCCAGCGGGAGGGGGACTGGGTCTTCAAGTCCCGTCGGTTCCGGCTTTCCAAGTGCCCTCGGTACAGCAGCGAGAAATTCTGAACGACGAGCAGCACGGCGCTGGCCCCTCCTTCACGGCACCACAGCCCCGGTCCGAGGTGCATCCAGTGGTTTCAAGTGCATACGCGGGTGCAGGTCAACCTTCCCAGGGATGTCAGTCGTGCTGCAGCTGTCAGCGGGATGGTTCTCAACAATCAACAGGCGCCAGCGTTCTCCTGTACAGCGACCCAGGTCAGCAGGATGCAGGACCGTCGACTGGTGGGCCCACAGCACCTACGCAGTCTGGTGAGTACCATTCATTGTCGTGTCCGTTTCCTCCTATTCTAATGTCCCAGGGGTTAGGGATAGATAGGCCGGAGTCTCCAGTGGGTGGTGGTGTAGCTTCTGAGGGGATTAGGGAGCTATTGGGTAGCGTGAGGGAGCTACTGTCGCGCTGCGAACAGAGTGTTAGCGGTTCCCCGGTGGCGGCGTGGGTCCCTCCTGCGGTCCAGTCAGTAGCGTCACAGAGTGCGCCGGTGGTAGGGGCTCCGGCGGGTGTCACAGTGTCTGTCCAGACAGATAAAGAGAAGGTTGATTCGGTGAGGCTAGACGACAGGGCTCGGGGGGAGGTTTATGTGTGTTTTGAGGGTCCTCTAGGGGCGCATTTAAAAAAGGAAGTGAGGGAGAAGATTTGGAAGGACGAGTACGTCGAAATCTTCTCCTTGCTCCCTTTAGCTAAATTTAACTTAGACAAGAGTAAGATGGAGGATAGCAAAAAAGAGGAGGAAGAAAAACGTAGGTGGCGTCTGATTCCACAGACTTTTGCTAATTGGCTTCAGGCCTTTGCCATTTTAGCGAGTGTCATTGGTGAAAAGGCTCCTGACAACTGTTCGGGGCTTTTTTGCTATCAGGACTCTATAGGTGAGGCGTATCGGGTGTATGGGGGTCAGACATGGCTGCAGTATGATGAGCAGTTCCGTCAGCGTAAGGCGGTGCGGGCCAGCATACGGTGGGACCAGAAAGATATAGGTTTGTGGCTTCGGGTTATGGCGCCAGCTCGCTTTGGCCAGTACTTTCCTGGGGCGGCCGGTGGAACCGGCCATAGTGGTCTCAGTTACGGCTCAGGGGGGGCAGGTGCACAGGCCCAGCAACGTTACGGGCTGTGTTGGCAGTTCAATGAAGCCCAATGTAAATTTGGCTTCAACTGTAGATTCAAACATGCCTGTTCATTCTGCGGAGGGGGTGTCCCATGGTGCGGCACGTTGCTTGCGCAAACAAAGGACCAAGGCCTTGCCTAATAGTGGACAAGGGGCAGACGCCGGTGAAGCTGGAAGCCATGCTTCCGTACCTAAATAGTTATGTTAACAGGGAGAGTGCAAAGTTTCTGGTAGAAGGTTTTAGGGAGGGTTTTAGGATTCCCCTGCCGACGCACACAGTCCCCTTTTGTATAACTAACTTGAGGTCGGCAGCGGAACACTCGGGGGTGGTGTCCAAAAAACTGAGGAAGGAGGTGGCCTTGGGGCGCATGGCGGGCCCCTTTGCATCACCCCCTTTGGAAGGTTTAATTGTATCTCCTTTGGGGGTGGTGCCGAAGAAGGAGCCGAACCAGTTTCGGCTCATACATCATTTGTCTTATCCCAAAGGAGCGTCGGTCAACGATGGTATTGCACCCGAGCTTTGTTCGGTAGTATATACCTCGTTTGATGCAGCTGTGCATTGGGTACGGCGTTGCGGTCCAGGGGCCCTCTTAGCTAAGACGGATGTGGAGGCGGCGTTCAGGTTACTGCCGGTACACCCTGACAGCGTTATGTTACTGGGTTGCTACTGGGACGGCGGGTATTACGTGGATCGTTGCCTCCCTATGGGTTGCTCAATATCGTGCGCATACTTTGAGGCGTTCAGCACCTTTTTAGAGTCGGTAATTCGGGAGGTGTCGGGGGTTGAGTCAGTGATACACTACCTCGATGATTTCCTCTGTATAGGTCCGGCGGGCTCCGATGTATGCGCGGTTTTTCTGGCAACCACGCAGTGGATCGCCGGTAAGTTTGGGGTACCGTTGTCACCGGAAAAGACTGAGGGTCCGTGCACTAGATTGAGTTTCTTGGGCATAGAGCTTGACACTGTGGCAATGGAATTCCGGTTGCCTGGTGACAAGCTGGTTGATCTTAGGGAGAGGGTGAGGCGTGCTCGTCACATGCGAAAAATTACTTTGCGCGACCTCCAGTCATTGTTAGGCAGTTTAAATTTTGCCTGCCGCATTATCCCCATGGGTAGGATTTTTTGTCGCCGGCTGGCAGGGGCCATGAAAGGGGTGTCAAATCCACGACACTTTATTCGGCTGGGGGTGATACATCGGGAGGACCTGGCAGTATGGGACACATTTTTAGACCAGTTCAATGGTAGATCACTGGTCCAGTCAGCTGTGATCGATGTGTTCGATTGTGACCTCTTTACGGATGCGGCAGGGGGCCACGGTTTTGGGGCCTATTACAGGGGGCAGTGGTGCGCCGCTCCTTGGCCTGCCTCATTGCGTGAACAAACTCTGACGTGGAATTTGACTGTACTTGAGTTATTCCCGATTTTAGTCGCGGTGTCCATATGGGGTGGGGCGTTCCAGGATAAAAAAGTTAGGTTTCATTGTGATAACATGTCAGTTGTGTCGGCCATTAATAATGTGACTGCGTCTTCTCCTCCAGTTATCAAGTTGCTTCAGCGTTTAGTATTGCGTTGCTTGTGCCTGAATGCATGGGTGGTGGCAGTGCATGTTCCGGGGGTTAAAAATGACGCTGCTGATTCTTTGTCTCGTTTCCAGTGGGAGCGGTTTCGTGCCCTGGCTCCGGGGGCGAAAGTGGAAGGGATTCCATGTCCTCCAGAATTATGGGACTTGGTTTGCGAAAAGCAGGGACATTGATTCAGGCATCGTTGGCCCCCGGCACCTGGGATAAGTATTCAAGGGCTTGGCAGCTTTGGGAGGATTGGGTGGGAGATTTAGGTCAGGTACATACTGATGAGGATAGGGTTGGGGCTTTATTGTTCTTGTTAAGCCGTTGGTCTTCAGATGGATGGTCCGTGGCGAAAGTTAATGGTGCGGTAGCGGCATTGGCATTTGGTTTCAAGATGAGGGGTTTGGCGGACTTTACCAAACATTTCTTGGTTCAACGTGCGCTTAAGGGGTTCCGCAGGGGCAGGGGAAGTAGTGACACACGGCGCCCGGTTACATTTCAGCTTTTGGAGCGTTTGGGGTTGGAGCTGGGCCGTTTTTGTTCTTCACACTATGAATGCGTTTTGTTTCACCTGGCTTTTTCTCTAGCTTTTTTCGGGGCTCTCAGGGTGGGTGAGTTGGTGTCCGTGTCGACTAAGCGGCCGGGTGGTTTACAGGTGGATGATGTGTACATGGAGGAAGGGGTCCTAGTGGTCAGGGTTCGCAGGTCTAAGACGGATCAGGCGGGGGCAGGGAAGTATCTGCGCCTGGGTGCGGTTGTAGGGTCAGATATGTGCCCGGTGCGTTGTTTGCTTGTTTTTCGGGGGTTGGTTCCAGCTTCTGCGGGCGGTCCCCTCCTGCGTCATGAGGATGGTTCGTTCCTTTCCCGTTATCAGTTCTCGGCTGTTTTTAGGGGTTGTTTGGACTCGCTGGGCCTTGACGCCTCTCGATATGCTCCACACTCTTTTCGCATTGGCGCAGCGACTGAAGCAGCTAGTTGGGGGTTGAGCTCGGAGGTGGTCCGACGTATCGGTAGGTGGGAATCGCAGAGGTATAAATCATACATACGTCCACACCTTGCCCAAATGTGAATCATTGTGTTGTTGGGGTATTTTCTCCGCCCTCCCCCCTACTTTATTTCTTCTTTTCGTAGGCCCTCCTGCTCGGTTAGTCTGGATCTTCGGCCATTCTTTTGTGTTCTGGGGCGCGGAGAGGGCCGGCGTGCGGCGGAATGGTCGGCAGCTGGGGTTCGACAGGGCTGCGGTCGTTGTACGTTGGATTGGAGTCCGAGGTATGGTGTGGAGTCGGGTCATGCCCGAAATCCACAGGTGCACGAGGTTGGATCGGTCTCCGGACATTATCGTGATACATGCTGGTGGCAATGACCTGGGGGTTTGTCCCTTTCGTGATTTAGTGAGGGACATAAAGTATGACCTGTTGAGGTTGTGGTCCATATTTCCGGGGATTGTTACCGTGTGGTCCGATATTGTACCGAGAAAAACATGGCGGGAGGCTAGGTCTGTTGAAAGGCTCAACAAGGCCAGGATTAAGGTTAACCGGGCTGTTGCGGGGTTTGTGTCCAGGAACGGCAGTGTGTGCGTGCGGCACAAGGAGTTGGAGTCTGGGGAGGGGGAGTTTTGGTTGCGGGACGGGGTCCATCTGAATGCGGTGGGTATAGATTTGTGGACACTAGGTATCCAGGACGGTGTTGAGAGGGCCCTGGAAGTGTGGCGGGTCTCTCACGCTTAAGGGATTAAGGTGTGCTCGCAGTGGCGGGTGGGGTCCTTGGAGTTGGTGGTCAATTGGCTAAAAGGGTGGAGTCAACGGTAGGCTCCACCTATACATTTGGTGGTAATTGCACATTTTGGTGGATGGCCTGGCGCACGGTGAACGGTTACAGGGTAAATTGGCCCTGGGAGCTGGTACATGGAAGAAGGAGTTCGTCTTTATTCATGGTGCCGCCGAGCCGGTGGTCGCGGCTGGTGGTAAATTTATGGTGTGGTTATGTTAGCGCCAGGCCGGGGGATTGATAGTTTTTTGTAGCTCCAAGAACTCTTACCCAGGTTAAGAGTTTATTGTTAAATTATTTAAAGTTATGCAAATTATAATAAGTTATACTTGTTTGTTGTTTGTTAATAAATACGGCTGCTGTGGCCGATTTAATCCAACCCTTTGGTCTCGGTTTATTTCTAAGGGGTGGGGGGTTTGAGAGCTGGGGGCAGGGGTCGAGGCTGGAAAAGAGGGGGAAGGCATTTAGGCCCAGCAGTTTGGGTATCAAAGGTGGTGGTGGGGTTCATAGGGGGACCCCGTTATCAGCAATGCCCAGTCATGTGAATTTCAGCCTTGACTAACATTAGCACCATATTCATAACCTTCCAAATAAGTGATGCGGACATGAAATCTGCTGGTGTGAATGAGACTTTTAAATGAAAATTATGATTAAAGTCATGATCCATAAATAGATAGATAGATAGATAGATAGATAGATAGATAGATTGATAGATAGGGCATCATACACACTAGCTATTGTCTTAGATACAGAATTCTTTTGGATTTATATACTAACATGGGAGATAAGACAGTTTCTGCATTATTTTACCCAGGCCAGTGCACGCTGCGTTTTATTGCTTTGATGATTCTAGTTTGCAGGACCTCTACCCTTACCCCCCTCCCAATGTCCCCTTACCCTCCTCCACTCTCATCCATCCTCTTCACAGTAATTGTTGTCCCCCCTCACAAATGCCAAGGCACTCACTCACAGCTTCCCGGATTGGCCACAAACTTCTTTTTAAATCCTGGGTGTCCTTGGCAACCACATGCCCCCTTGTATCCAGAGATGCCCACCCACCGCAGCAAGTAAGTGGGATGCAGTGCAGGATTACGCCCACAAATCAGAACTTTCCTTTGCACATGCAAACAGGTCCTGAGCTGCTGCCATCTGACAAGGTGAGGAGAAATGGTCTGGTTGTAGAAGTTAGTACAGAGGTCGGTAGCCTGACAACACTGCATGCTGAAGGCAACAAGACTTGCGGCAAATTTACATTTAGCTCTTGAAATGTTACCTAGTAATTGATTATTTTGTATGTTACCATAATTTATGGGATTAAGAATTGGTGGGATTTCTTATCATACAATTTATTTTAGTTTATTAAGTGTGTGTGCACAAAGGACAAATACGCTGCAGATTTTCTGGGCGGAATTACAGTGGAAAAGTTTTCTTTTACTACAGTACCAGCAAAGTGGATGAGACTTAAACAAATCCTGTCACTTCTGGAAACTGACTGCCAGCGCAGAGTTAAAATCCCAGTATGTCAATTTACGCTGCGAACTGTCACCGAAAATTTCACCCATTTGCAATATATAGGTTATGGATATCCATGCTTACTGGATTGCTTTCAGAACTCCCATAGAAATGAATGGAGGGAACCATGCACGCACTTACACCTATCCATTAATACCAACTGCGAGGGGAGAGAGCCCCCAACTCCAAGCTGTGAGTCCCAGGTATAAGATCAGCATCTATAAGACATGGCTTATCAAGTAAATTTACTCTTGTATGGGCTGTAAATGTCCTACTGAATATACAGTTCGGTGCACCCAGGTCTACACCCATTTTTGCCTGTGGTCACTACCCAGCACAGCCCTTTAACAAAAAGATTGCCAGGTTTCGATGTATGTAGGTTGGCTATGCCACTAACCGCCCCTACGACAACGAATAAGTTGTTTATAAGATTTTATAGTGGTATACTCGCTTTAGGATAAGGCCCCACGTTGCAAAAATGCAGTCTTTTTTGTTGCAGACTTTGCTGAGGTTTTTTGAGCCAAAGTCAGGAGTAGAAAACATAAAGGAAGGTCTTAGACGTTTCCTTTCTGTTAAATCCACTCCTGGCTTTGGCTCAAAAAACTGCAGCAAAATCTGCAACAAAAACGTTTCCGCACCTGAGGCCTTAGCCTTATGGACAGTGAGACTTGAATTGATGTGAAAAATTGTTGCAGAATATGTTGGTGCTATATAAGCAACACAAATCTATGGTCTATGCTTATTATGTCGCAAACAATGGGAAGAAGACCTATGAGGAGACCTATGGTGGCTGCCAACCTGCCCTAAGTGTTGTGGTGCATTTTGAGAAGTATGGTGCATAATCCTTGAACAGATTTCTACAATGCCCCAATTCATTAGAGCGATGACACAAGACCACCCCCTATATTTCTAATTTCAGAGTCTTTGTTGCAGAGGTTGTCTAATGATCACGTATAATAATAACCTTCCAGTACAGACTGTACAGTTACTGCACCGCAGACTGGTTAGACCTGCCCTGAGAGTTTTTGTACTTTCTCTTCCAGATCAGAAACATTTCTATTTGTGTGGCAGAAGCCATTATTTACTAACAATAACCTCATCTAAATGTAAATCTTACCAGAATCACCCTAAATCATTCAGATGACCATGTGCGATCTGGGTAATATGGTCCCTGTAAGTTCCAGCCCGGCCACGAGTCTGGACCACATGGCCATGTGAATTGGCCCTCAGGGTAAGGCCACACATAGCGAAAATGCTGCTGAATATCTGCCGGGGAATTCAGTAGTGTTTTCCACTGCAAAAGGTAGATCAGCACGTATTTTCCCACAATGTGTGGATGGGATTCACTAGAATCCCATCCACTTTGCACAGACTGTAAAATACTTCGTTTTTTTCTGCTGCATTTCCGTTTATGCCACATTGGGCCACGTCCTAAACAGGATGTGCAGGATTAAAGGAACATGGCTGCTTTCTTCCTGAAATAATGTCACTTTTGGTACTGCAGATCAGGCCCATTCACTTCAACGGAGTGAAGTTGCAATACCAGACACAACCTATAGACAGGTGTGGAGCTGTTTCAAGAAGAAAGCAGCTATACTTTTAATCATAGACAACCCCTTTAACTAGTGCAGGGAATGCACTGGTAAGCTTTATTATTTGCCGGATTACCCCTTTAACCTCGCCTTTTTTAATTAAAAATTGTCACCCTGCTTTTCCTGACACCCCAAAGGCAAATTATGCCTAATCACTGAAAAAGGGGGCAGAAAACTACGTGACAGCGCAACTCCAGTACCATCTGTACTGATGGTCATATTAGGAGTCATATATCTTTCCTAGAAGCAACGTGACAAAAGACGATGGATCAAGGACATGGATATGGTATAGAAGTGATCTTTTATATAGCACAAAACATTGTTCTGTCCACATAATAACCAGTACAGGTATATAACAGATGACCGCTGTGTGTGCCAGTGTGAACAGTGTGGGAGGATCCATAGTGCTGCGCTCTATTAGTCACTCTCACCACTCTGACCTTTGTAGGCTGTGTAGTGGAATGTTTTGTTTGTTTTTATACAAATTCTTAAAGGCGCAGGACAAGGTGTCAGATAGTGTGTGAGTGTATGTGTGTGTGCACGTTTTATATACATATATATATATATACATATATACATACAATAAATACACATGTCTGTGTGTTGTGTATATATATATATATATATATATACACTGTATATATAATATATATATAACTACATTATGAACACAATTAAGAACATGTGTGTACTGTACATATATATTATAAATACAATTAAGAACATATGTTTGTATGTTGTATATATAATAATATAATAATAATAATAATAATAATACATTTGATTTATATAGCGCCAACATATTCCGCAGCACTGTACAATTTGTAGGGTTCAAGTACTGACAAAAAAGATACATTACAAAGAAATATTCAATTCACACACTGGGACTGAGGGCCCTGCTCACAAGAGCTTACAATCTATGAGGTAGAGGGGGTGACACAAGAGGTAGAAGGGGCGGCAACAGATGTAGCATTGCTTATACAATCTATAAATGTGAGTATAACTGTATATATATATATATATATATATATATATATATATATACAAACCATAATTAAGAATATACATGTGTGTGTTGTATAAATACTATATATTTGTGTGTGTGTGTGTGTGTGTGATATATATATATATATATATATATATATATATATATATTTATTTTTCTATTTAATACATTATAACTATAATTCATTACATACATGACATAAGAATTCCCTTTAAACAATTACTTGGTTACTAAGTAAATTTTAAGAAGTGTCAGTACTTTAGGATTTATACTCCTAGATCCATGTATTATTAGTTTTACCCTGGCATGAAAGAGTTAAGCACACCTTTGCTCTTTGCAGGATGACATCACCTTCCAGATGACACCTGGCCACGCCCACACCTGTACACACAGGCGATGACTGTCAGCCTTGAGCAGTTCGATAGGTTTATTTACCTGTGGGCGTGGTCAGGGGTTGGGGCTGGCCAATCAGGCGTGTGTGATGTGCTGCAGGTTGCTTCCTGGCTCTCATTCCAGGATAGTGCAGGGTGGGGGAAGGATCAGCTGATCAGAGCTGCTGCTGGAGGTGCATACAGGACTGACAGCAGGACTGGATGTGATCTGCTGCTGCTGGAACCTTCTTAGGATCTGGTGACAAAGCTGAATCTTGTGCTGGGATCAGGTGAGTGCACTCACTAGGTGACACTTCCTTCAAGTCTGGGCTCACTTGGGAACTGTGTTTGTAACTTTTAATCCAGGCTATCCTTGTTGTTGTGTCTTAGGTTTTAGTGCTGTGGTCTATGACTCCTAGTATCAGAATGGCAGTCTACTATATCTACCACTATGGGGCACTCACTTTTGTAAGGACGCTTGGCACACTGGGCTTTTGTGGCATGTGCCAAGTTTATCAACCAATTGTGCCTGAGATGGTACCGGTATTTATTCCTTTTTGGAATTCGAATGGGGTGTGGTTTAATAGTAAACATAATATAAGGAATTTCTTAAAGGTATATGCCATTAATTTTTGCTTAAAAAATTGCACGGATAAACTATGATCCAGAACGTCTGTTCACACTGTAGCGTGTAACATTTTGTGGAATATTGCGCACAGTCTATGTGACATTATAGGCACGTGTACCCCAATGTATTATGATCTATAGATAGGTACTAGATGTCTTTATATCACTCTGTGAATCTGTAATGCTGTATACTCTCCATGGCAGCCTGTTGCAAAAAAGACACTTGGTAATAGAGGAGAACTGCTGCAGGGAATTCAAATTCCCCACAGCTGTTGTCCTGGTGCCTGGGAAAAAAAAAGCATCAGAGCGGTAGTAATATACTTATAGGCTCCCATTCACAAAATACAGGTATGGTAATGATGTGTTCACGTATAGGGGATAAGCTGTGGATTGCATGCGGGAAAAGTAGGGTGTTACAGTGCCAGCAAAGTGGATACGAGTTTGTAAAGTGTCATCTGAACACTGGAAAAAAAATCTGCAGCCTGAATTGACCTGCGGAGGATATAGCGAGTCCACTGAATGTTTATGTTGTGGGTTTTTATTGTGTAGTTCACCCTTGTGGGTGAAATCTGTGGCAATCCCATAACACTTACACTATGTATTCCACATCAATAACTGCACCATTTGGTGCGGGTTTGGTGGAAAATCCACAGCATGTCATTCCCATGTTCACATATCCTGAAGGTTACAAGGACAGCAGCTGCGGGGAACTTAAAATCTTTCCAGCTGTCATTTTCTGTTACCAGAATGGCCTCCACTTTCCATGTAATCTTGGAGTCGGAAGTAGTGCGCTCGCCGCTGACATTGGGTTCCAGGGCTATGTTTACACCAATAGTAAATCTCCACCTACATGCCTATGTTTGCTCAGATACTCAATGTTGATTGTAAGTTGGCTCTTTTTTTGCATAACCAACTCCGAAGACGTGTGCCGCACCATCTGTTGCAAAACTCCCAAGTCCTAGCATGCCGGGCAGAGGTTGCCTAAGCCAGCATTATATAAGTAGTGTTTAAGTGCATAGTATGACCGTAATATTGTGAAACTGATGTGTTACAGGAAAGATGCAAAAATAACTGGGTATCTCATGTACGCAGTTAGACCTTCTCAATACATTGTATCATTGTGGCCATAGTGACCGTAATTCGGACTATTCACAACCTCTTGATACTTCCGTCCACTCATAATGTTTTTAAGAGGTTTTCTAGAAGTGTCTATACCTGCAGGTTTGTCATTCTTATGTGAACGTATGGGGTGGCGATAGGCTACGTGATTCTTACTGTTTCCAGATCTGCCTGGATTTGCGACAGTTCTCAGCAGCAATATACACAGCTCTAGACTAGGCTCTTCTGGACCATCACCTGCTTAGATCAGCTTATGACTGGATGAAACAGTGGAACGTTTGGTGTATGTGTCTGATACCTGCTTTGACTGGGTAGTCATACTAGGAAAGCTGCGTTCACATCTGTGCTGTTACTTCTGGTTTTCTGTACCATTCTAGGAAAAGGAAAATTGGGCCAATGACCCTGCCAACTGTGTCATATGATGGACACCAACAGCGCCTGACGGAGGTCATTGACTGTAATAGGGTCTGTTGGGTTTCTGTCATGGTGTCAGTCATTTTAACAGACAAAATAGAGCAGAATTCATGTATAATCTGCATCTGATGTGGACCTAGCCTAACCCTGGCTGGATCCGTTCATATTGATACACATAGGGCTCATGCACTTAGTGAAAGTAAGGTTGGGTTTACGCAGTGGAAAGTGAAGAATTTAGGTGGTCTTCCACTCTGAATTCTGGCCCTGAGCATCTTGCAGTGGGTTTTGTTCCCCTTTTTGTCACAAAATAACATGTTCCATAAAGATAGATTTGTAAAATAACCCTAAGGGCTCATACTATGTGCAATACCTGTACTATGGAACCATGGGTACTCGGCATGCCTTCGGGCACTCCGGTTTCCTCCCACAATCCAAAGACATACTGATAAGGAATGTAGATTGTGAGCCCTATATGGGACAGTGAATGTCTGTAAAGCAGTGTGGAATATGATGGCGCTATATGTGAGCATAATATATAAATAAATGTCACCTAGGGTGCCATAGATGAGCATCTGATCCAAACATGGTGCAATATATTATTTTATTTTATTTCTTTATTTTTTTGTTGGACATCCATATATATTAAACAGAATAAAGAATCCCATGGGGGGGGGGGGGATAAGTTTTTATCTCCTAGACCTCTTTTAGTACTCTTTTATGACTCCATACAACTTGTATTAAGATGTAATACATCCATTTGCATGAACTCTGACTCTGAGGTTTTGGCTGTTCTTGCCTTTATAAATAAGGATAGGTACCCATAAGAATTAGGATTAGGAACGGTTTCAGCCAGAGAAGGGACTGCCGTAATTCAGAGGACATCTCTAGCCAGTAAGGTCCATCCAGGAGCCAGTCTGAACTGTATAGTAGCCTGCAAAGAAAGCGATCATACACTTCAATAGAAATCGACCGTAACAAAGTTAGATGATATCCCTAGTACATCAGTCTGACCACGGAAACCATGACCATCACAAGAGTCCTTTAATCTAGATCTACACTTAAATTATGGGTGAAAACCATAGCACTTGGAGGGGTCCACCAAAATGCAGTAGAATATCCAAACCCCATGTAGATGTTGCCCTGGTCCCAGAATGACTTGCAACTAGCTATATTTTGATCTCTTCGTTTCCAGACATGTTTATTGTCAGATTATTTTACATACGATCTCTCTGCCCCATTCTCTTGCTGGTTGCATTTTAGCAGCAGGTGGTGGCCGTAGGTCGACAAAATGTGAACATATACCATCAGGTTGTATTGTGCTGGTGGTGAAATTCAATATGTGCACAGTGGAGAAGTGGGATTGCTATGGATATCTGTAGTGAGCTGCTGGTGCTCTCGGCTTTTCTACCTGAGCCAGGTGTCACACGGCGTGTCTGATAGGTAAGGTTACAGATGACACAACCATGACAGCCCCCATGGTCTCTACTCCATCTAACGTAGAGACCATGGAGCAGCTTTTATATATGAGGTGTCCATTAAAATAACCTATTACGCTTTGTATGTGTTTTCCATGATGGATTCTTACCTGCTCAGAGAGAGAGGTTCCTGCCCGCTTGCTAGACTCACCTGTACATGTTTCAGCCTGGTTAGCTGCCATACAAGCATGTGGTCACGTGATTAATTTGCCAGCTGCTCAGGTCACAACACCTCGGCTCGTGCCTGGTGACTGATGCATGTGCAATAATACAAAAGGGGAAGTGTGCCATAATAATTGGGAATTTTAGGTAGCATAGTGCCTGTGTTTCCTATTGGTATCAGAAATCCAGTGTAACGTACAGCAATATATAGGTTTTTTTGTGTCCTTGCTCATCTTATGCATTTGGAAAAACCCCTCCCCCATATCTCAGTCTCTCCCAATGGGTAATTGGGGGGGGGGGGGGTAATAATGATCATGTTGAATTTTAAGCCTTTTGTTCTCGCGGAGATGAGCCACTTGGCAGGCATATGGCAGCTGCTTGCTCCCCTCTCCCTATTGATCGTACATGCACACTTACGCTAAGTTCACATTAGAGTTGGCTCTCCATTCTTGTCTGTCAATGGATCAGAACAATGGACAGCCAGACCACTACAATAGCATTTGTGTAAGGAGCCTGTCACCCGAGCCAGTGTTCTGTCAACAGCTATTTAAGGAGTATGGACAGCTTTAAAGGGTAGGTCATCAATATAAGATCTGTGAGGGTCTGACACTTGGGACCCACATAGATCAGCTGCTCCAGGACAGCGAGGCTCCTGGTAATGTTTACATGCTGGGAGCCATGCCATACAAAATGTACCGGCAGACGCATTGAAGCCTAAAGCCTATATCAAACACTGTACGGTGAGTGAACTCCCGCCATGTAAACGTTATTGAGAGCTATGCTGTCTTGGAGAAGCTGATCTGCAGGGGTCCTGGGCCATCAATATTAGAAAGTGGATAAACCCTTTAAAGTGCCCATATATTTTCAATATCTCTTGGCTTAATGCCATTTTGCTTCCCCTCCCCCCGTACACATGCTTGCTCAGTTTGGCCGAGTGTGCATGTGCTCTCAATAATAAAAGATGACAAAGCTGCTGCCACACACCTTTGATAGCAGATTATCTTCTGCCAGTATAAATTCAACCTTCCCGATCATTCTTCCCCGACCTCACCTGTTGGGGGGTAAAGTGTGAAAGTCCCTGTATACTCCATGTACCGTACATTAGGTAGTTAGCCAGCCCTGCTGAAATTGGTGACCGCCTATAGTAATCTGATATGTAGGAAATTCTGTTCAATTAGCCTTATACTAAGAAGGGATAACGGGCATGATGTGCCCATAGGAAGGATTTCGTTTTTGTTTTTTTTACAGTGGTCTATAATGTGTGTGGCTGACGAAGTAAAATTGTTACCTGCTACAGTATATCCTGCAGTACAGTATACAGTATAGTATATACAAGGTGCATAAATCTGCTGTAAATCTCAACTATTCTCTATTACCAACCTCTTATCATCTCCTCCTGACTCTGAGGAGTAAGGATGGCAGAGCTAAGCACAAGGTGAATTCCTAGCATTCCTTCTTGAGTGAACTCCCCCACTTCAAAGCCAAGGAAGCTGATTTTCCTCATATCTCCAGTCCCTGATGCACCCTGTGGCTTGGGAAATAAAGTTACAAATATTGAGATTGTAGCTAGGCATTTCAAGATGTTTGTGCAGACTGTGTGAATACTTCCTTGTGGCGTATTAGGCATAATTTATGTGTAGTCATAACAATACAGGTAAATGGTGCAATCCCATGTGCAGGTGTACTGTATCCTAGCCAGTCTTACATATTACATAGCTGTCAGGGAGACATTTGTTCAGCCGCTGGCTATCTTCCCCCATAAACACGTGTGAGTTGAGCGTACATGTTTGCTCGCAGCTTGTTTCCTTCTCTCTACTGGAGTAGACACTTGTGATAGCAGCTTATCTCTCTGAAGGTTGGGGCTTGTTAAAATCCACCCTCAAATGGCATGTTCAGATCTCAGACTGTAAGCTGATCCCACTGAAATTGGGTGTTTGGACAATTCATAGGGCTTGGCCCAAATTTTAATTTTATAACAGGATAGGAGATAACATGCTGGGACCTCCCACTGATCACAAGGACTGTCGTGTTCCCATATCCAAATGGAGTGGCAGGCCAGGCATGTGTACTTCTCCATTCAAGCAATGTACTTGGATAGCGTCAGCAATCCCATAGACAGTGCGTATGTTTGACCTGAGGCTTCATTGGGATGGGGGAATGGGTCGCCTTTTTCTCATGATGGGTGGGAGAGGGAATGATCAAACCCCTATCGATCAGCATGTTCTCCCCTACCCTGCAGATAAAGGGGGTGGCCCAGGTTTAATATTATTTAGCAAACTTTAATCTGACTATACAGTTCAGATACTTGTCAGCTTGTCCCTCCTAATTTCTACATTGAGGTTCCCTCTTTTGTAGAATAGGAGAAAAGCAAATTTGAAGTCTTATGCAAATGAGGCAGTTGGTGCATTGGGGGCGGACCTTCAGGCCTGGGAGCACTGCTCTTACTGCTGAAGTAGGATAGGTGATATCATGGCAGTGGGAAGATCAACTTTACTGCACAGGTAAGAGATGTTAGAGGCATGAGTGGCAAGAGTAGTGCTCCAGGGAACTTAAGGCCCGCCCCCAGTGCACCTACTATCTCATTTGCATAAAATGTCAAACTTGTTTTTCTCCAAATGTCACATATATAACAAAGGTATGTTGTTTATCACTGTAATGTGCTCTGTAACATGGTGTGACAGTTGAATATGCTTGGAGGAGGCGGTAGACTCCCTTTAATATTATGTGTATAGTCAGTTATAGTAAGTGTATAGTAAGATTGTTTATGAAATACATGTAATTTAAGATAAGCATGGAAAAGACAAAATAAAAGGTTGCATAGACTAAAGTTACTAGTTTCCAGAATTGTGAGAATTTGAACAAGAAGTAACACAAATATTAATAACGGGAATAAAATATAAGAACACAAACAGAGATATAAAGTATAGGGGAGAAAAGGGAGGTGATGGGGAGTAAAGTCACATAATGTGGTGCATTTTTGTTGCAGATTTTTTTGTTATTGAAATAGCCTAGACCTGTCATACTATAGTAAATCCCAGCAAAACCAAAGTCAGAGTTTTTGTGGCACAGTAATGGGACTACATTTTGCCGCACCAGTACCTGTATCACCACATTAAGTCTTGGCAAAGTTACAATACAGTGCTGGCAAATGGGGTTTTACGACAATCGTCCCTGCCTTTTATGCATCAACAATCATATTAGTCACCAGTTGTTTGCTTATTTACACTGGGAATTTATCATTAAGGCTCATTTTTAGACACGTAGTCAGCTAGTCCATGGGTTGTTGTATGATGTTTATTGGTGTGTATATGGTGATTTGTGAAGCTTGTCTGTTTATAGAGCGCTGTATTTTATTTTGAGCTATGTACAATATAAGACATGGCCATAAATTCAGGGAACTAGAATCTTTATATAGGCTCAATTCACATACCAGTGTTTTAATGGTGCTGGGAATCTTTTAGTTCTAGTAATAGGGTCCTTGATCTGCTGGTGAGCCTTTCAATGAATTGAGCAATGTAGGTTAGTTGCAGGATGGCAATGGTTTCTCCTTTTATATATGTTTACCAACATTTAACGGTGTCCCAAGATTACAGCTTATTACATATCCAAAGGATTTACTAGTGGTTATACCCCTGCCGATCACAAGAATAGGGGCACCATGTCCTCCATTTGAATGGAGCATTGGTAAAGTGTATAGGACTGCTAAAGAGAAGCCTTGGATGGCACTTGGCTTATTTCTGGTAATAGAGTTTAATGGAGAACCAGCTTACATGCTCATCTGCAATTCCATTCATTCTCATGATCAGCAAATGGGTCATAAGGACAACCTTCAAATGCCCTGAATAAGTTTGCATAAATTCCACCTCTTTGAGGTCTACCTTGTGGGATTTTCCCCCCAAAACTGAGACGGTTGGCATGGATGTATAAAAGTAGCCAGTGGTGATTCCTAGTAACAATCTGTGTCTTGAAGACAACCCCTTTCTGAATGCCCTACAATGGCAAATAGATATCAGGGAGGTTCCCCTCTTTTGGGACCCTCCTTTATGAGCTATAACAGAGAGCCATACCTGTTGTGGTGGACTTAATCCATCCTTGTATTAAATGGATGACCAGCGAAGGAGACTTGCTCGTCTTTCCGCAGCTATCTCTGTTACAATTGGCAATTTGGTGGGGAGCAGGAGTAGAATGTGGAGGGATCACAATGGGGGCTGCATATTAAAGGGGCTACCTCTGATAAGACTAATTCCTTTATACAATGTGTGTGTGTGTAACATTATGGACTTGTGGGCCCATAATTTAATATACGGTGCATTTTTTATTTTTTTTGTATGGTTTTGTATCCCTTTTAAAGGTACTGGTTTACAGTTACAACTCCATATAGTGTTTTTTTTCAGTATTCTATTCAAAATGGGTGATGTCAGCAAAACAGTTAGTTGGTGGGTGCAGGGCTACAGACCGAGGAATGCTGATGCTCTGACCCTAGTAGCCGGGCAGGGACGGCAATGGAGGCCAGTGTTTACACTATACTAGAGTAGATATTTAGCTAACCATTGCAGATAACCCCTAAAAAGCAACAGTCTTGAAGGGTGGACACCAAGTAAATATTTATACTGGGCAAAGTAGGTGGAAAACAATTAAGGATGAAGTAAGTCAGGGGTGTAATGGTTCTCATTGAAGAGAACCAGTCTTATTTTTAGGCAGTGCTGCATGGGAAAAAGATTATGCAAATTAGCCCACGTTAGCCGAGACTTCTCCAAAAGTAAGGCTAGGTTCACGTTTGCGTTTGATCACCGTTCGGGGATTCCTTCCCCCATTCTGCTTGAAAAATGTGGAGAGAAAAGTTCTGCAAGCAGGACTTTTCTCTCCACATTTTTCGGGCGGACCCCATTATAGTTCATGGGGGTACATGGGTTTCCACGGGTAACCTCTCTTTAAGCGGATTGGGTTTCTGGTTTTCGGGTCCCCAAACGGACCCGAAGAATGGAAGCCCTGTCGCAGGTGTGAACCTAATTTAAGACACCTAGTTTGTATTCAGAAATACCTTGGCTGTGTAGTCAGGGTCCAAGTCAGGAGGCAATTTTGGGTAGAGACAGAAAAGTTACCAAATCCAATTCTGTCTTCAAAGTAAAATTTACTATTTTTAATTATAATATAAAAATTATTAATATTGTATAATTACATTAATAGTTTGTTACATATTTTCTTTCATAGAACTCTGTCACTAGTTTTTTTTAATGAATTAGTCAGAAACCATAAAGCTCCTCTAACTATGGGTGTCAGCCATTTATAAAGCGGTCAAGTCTGAGTCGGGCTGTGACTAAAATAGGCCAAACCACCAACTCCAACTCCTATCGACACTACTGCTCTGATAAATACATCACATTGCTGTAAAATTCAAGGTGCTGTCTAGGAATAGAAATATATTGCTGCTCCACACCTGTCCACAGGTTGTGTCTGGTATTGCAGCTCAGGTCCATTCACTGCAACGAAGCTGAGCAGCAATACCACCTACAACCCATGGTCCAGTGTGGCGCTATATTTATAAGAAAACAGTTGTGTTTCTCTAACCCTTCAAGTATTCCTAATGGGGAGGAACCTTGGATCTTGTAATACTACAGTGGTAACATTATGGCCTCCAAAAACATGGAATTCAGAAATGTGAAGCCAAAAGACCTAATATTCATGTATGCCCTCTGTTTACAGTGACCAGTAGTAGAGAGGGAATACTATGCACAATATCAATGGGTTTCCTATAAAAGAATTAAGTATCTGGGTTACATTTGTAGCAAAAAAGCTAATCTCATCACTCCCATATATTGTATAATGAGTCCGCTTCTGCCTTCGCTCTGGCCGTCACACCTGCAGATCAAAGTCAAAAGTCCTATAATAGAGCTAGTCGTCGCCTCCCTCCCAGCCTTTCATCATGATCTGCTCTGATGCACTGAATGAGGCTCCCGACCTACAGGTGCACCTGAGAGCCCCACATCGAGAGAGCTACAAATCACGTCTCGCATTTGTATCGCTGTTCTCCTCTTCAGTTGAATATGTAGTATAAGGAAAAAAAAAAACACAATAGAAACTTGAGCTTTTATGGGATTCTTCACTTTTCTGAAACTCCATGTTATAAATAGTTCCTCTAAGGCTGCAGTCAACTTTTCAATTTGGGTGGAAACCCTGACAGACCCCATTATAGTCTATGGGGTGTGCGGGTAACCGCTTTTTAAGCTGATAGGGTTTCCGTTTTTCGGGTCCCCAAGCGGACCCAAAGAACTGAAACCTGAAAGCTAGTGTGAACCTAGCATTGGGTATGCATACTTAGACATAGCTACTAATACACAGTTTAGGGAAAGTTGTATAATAATAAATAACTTTATATAGCACCAACATATTCCGCAGCCTTGCAAGTCAGAGGGGACATGGACAGACAATATTTGATAATACAATGTGACAAAGAATAAACACATCAAATAATAGGAGTGAGGGCCCTGCTCGCAAGAGCTTACAATCTATGAGGATATAAGGAGACACAAGAGGTAAGAGGGCTTGTTTGGAACAATGGTCCAGCCATCTTCTTAAATAAGGTCATATAACTGAAGCTGAATGAGCCGGTATCTGTGAATATACAGATGTGGGGGAGATAAGGTTCTGTGGAATAGAGTATCTACTTCTCACCTTTCCTGCAACAAAGTGTCTACTTCGTTGCTGCGTACCACTAGTCCTGATGTTCAGAACCTGCACTATAGGAACCAGCATGCCCAGCTGCATTGAGCCCAGCATCTATAGTTCTTGCTGACAGCATGCACTTGCATAAGATTCCTGTTCTAACTTGTCTAACTTGACATAAAGGAACAGACTGCTCAAAAACAATGACATTTTGCAAATAGCCATATATTACCGTCAGTGCTGCACATTTTGGGGGAAAACGTCGCCTTAAATGGGTGGTTTCCTGTAAGGAAAGTGTTTGCAAGGTACAATGAGGCTTTGTATGAGTCAATCACAGGGCGCCTAGCTGGAAGCCTGGTCATGGGAGATAACATGGGATGTCATTTAGAAAGAAAAGCAAAGATTTATAGCAAACAATAAATGGCGGTCAGGTCTTTTCCTATAAATCAAAATGGTTAAACACTTATCTGTATAGATAGAAAGAAAGGTTCCCATCATACACCAGGGTCCC
This sequence comes from Leptodactylus fallax, assembly GCA_947044405.1. Classification (NCBI taxonomy): domain Eukaryota; kingdom Metazoa; phylum Chordata; class Amphibia; order Anura; family Leptodactylidae; genus Leptodactylus; species Leptodactylus fallax. The sequence goes on along the minus strand of CAMRHE010000138.1, from coordinate 1,225,598 downwards.
AGCGAGCCCTTGGCGCTGGTTTATAGGTGTCATGTCAGTGACTTTTGCCATTGTAACATTTGTAAGCAGATGTGGCTCTTCAGTTATCAGCATTTGCTCCTGGCTAAGCAATAAATGGGCACTGACAACTATACAGCTGGCCATACACATTAGACTAATGCCAGCCATCTAATGTGTATAGGGGCCTCAACCAGGAGACTCAGACTTTTGGATTTTAATATGTTGAACCTTTTGTTCTTAGGCAATATAAGCCTCCATTGAGAACACATGCATGCTCAGCCATGTGTTTGAAGTAACCTGAATCTGCCAAATGATTATAGGCAAGCATTACACCTTAGGCTCACATCACATTACTTTTGGGTACAAATGTTTGGTGTATATGCCAGAAAATCTTTAACCACACCATCGCCAGTTGTATATTTGGGATATGTTTGGTTGATATGTTTTGACATGCTCTATTACAAGGGTTGGATCACGGTTGGCTAGGGCTTCTAGGCAAAAGGTGTGATGGGACCCCCTCCCTGGTCATATCTTGGAAAATTAAAAGTAGACATAACCTAGTAAGATAAGGGGCCTAGGCAAGAATGACCCACAAGGGTCATGGGTTGATGGCCACCTTTGCTGATACTTGCCTCAGGGCTACCACCCCAGTGTCTATTAAGAGCTAAAGTTGCGGAATTGCGCAGGGCATCCTGTGTGACAAAAATGGAATCACACAGTGATGTAAAAATAAATAAAATTGATAACCATTTATAGCATATATTACATCCTGGACAGGCTGCATTTATATATAAATAATCCTTATATTGTAGGTGAGTTGCTTCATTGCCAAGTGCTTGTCCTTCGTTCTCATGGCTTGGTTTAATGGTTAATACATACTTTTTGTAATGTTGGTTGGGGGGAGGAGTGACCTTGTGAGTACTACCTTTCTTATCAGTTTGGTATGTGCTCTGTAGGGATGAGGTCAGTAGCTCAGCCGCAATGTGAGAAAAAAAAAATGTGTTGACCAAAGTCTTTTGATAACTGTAAGACTACTATTTTATTTCTGGTTGCCACTTTATCTCAATGCCACAACTTTACTTTTTTAAAATTGCTAAAACTATTTTCCTTATAACCCTCCCAACTTTAGGCCAGTTTCAGACAAGTGTAATATGGGTGCATTTTTTTTTTAACCTTTTTGAGACCAAGTCTTGGCCTGGCCTCAGATCCAATGACCTGGACTTACGGCAATGGGCATCATTGGGCAGCAGGACAGTTGTGCCACCCCATAAGGGTGGGTTCACACTTGCGCTGTCAATCCGTCCGCCGCATATCTGACCTAAATGTCGGAAAATTGGATAGGGACTGGATAGGGAAAGGTTTGCGACGCTTTGATTAAAAACCCATTAACTTCTATGGGGTTTTTAAAGCAATGCGCGTGTGTGCGCTTACACCCTCTGCGCCGCAAAGCCAGTTTTTTTAGTCGGAAACAAAGTCGGACATGCAGGACTTTGATTACGACGAAAAAAAATGGCCTCACGGCGCAGAGGTTGTAAGCGTACACCAGTACATTGCTCTAAAAACCCATAAAAGTGAATGGGTTTTTAAGCAAAACGTCGCAAACCTTTCCCTATCCAGTTTTCCAACATTTAGGTCGGATTCGCGGCGGACGGAGTGCCGCCGCAAGTGTGAACCTACCCTAGGATAAAACAGTAGCTTATTCCTATCTTTCTACTGAAGTAAACATGCAAGCACCACTAACATAAGCATGTGTGTTTATGGGAAGTTAGGAACTACCTAAGGTATATGGATAGGGTAACTTTGGTTTAGATTTCCCATCTTTTAATGTAATTTTCCTATAAATACTTATTTAAAAAAAAAAAACTGCACAGATGGCCTATGGATGATATTTGTGTGCCATTGGTGCCCATTCGTTTCCTGTAGTGAGCCCATGCCACAAAACAGACAGGAATAGAGCAGGTCCTGCATTTTACCCCTCACAGACCTGTGATAATACATGGTTGTGTGTATGGGGCCATAGGAAATAATGGGTCAGTGTGCTAGCAGTTAAAAACACGGCATTTGTGTGCATGGAGCCTTAATGTGTAAATGGGTACTAGCAAAAACAACCAACCACGTGAATACAGTTTTTTTTTTTTTTTATATCTTTTACTACTTCTATGTAAAATTCCCAAGTGCATTGCCAGAAAACCTCTTTGCATTGTAGTGAAGTTGTCTACTGATAGAAGTGTAGTGTGACACATGGACAGCAGAAAGATGGATGTCTGAAGATTAGCCAGGGCTGGTTTATGTATGTTAAAGGTTACCAGATAAGGTATTTTTACTCCATCTTTTCAGATCACTATTGCGAGAATTTACTACACAAAATCTCGTGGATTTGTGCTCTGGATGCTTACTTGGCATATAAGGTGTTCAACTATCTCATACTTTGCACCTTAACATGGCATAGAATAAAGAGGATGATGGTGAATTCTATACAATGCAACTGTCTGGGGTCCAGGCATAGGCCAGATACAACTGTATCCACTTCTTATTTGGCACTGGGTACTTTGTTTCTTTTCTGTGTGAAGCCTATGCACAAGAGCATTCCCATTCACTGCTAGTAAGTGAATATCTTGAAAATATTGAAGAATTGAGGGTAAACTTATCCCCCCCTTCCTCCTCTCTCCTTGTCTGGGTTAAAAAAAAAAAAAAAAAAAAAAAAAAAGTTTTTGTGTCAAAAAATGTTAGTTTTTGTTGTTCTGCGCTGCCCCTAACGATCAGACCCTTATCTCGTATCCTTTGGATAGAGGGCAAGTAGTTTTAGTTTTATGTACTTGTGCATAGAACCAAAAAAACCCTAAATGTGTTGTACTTAGATTTAGTTACAACCATACAGTACTGTGCAAAAAATGTAGGCAGACTGATAACATAATGGGGTGTATATATCAATAGAAGTCCGACACGTTTCTGTCTACATTTGTGCCAAAGTTTATGTTGCACGGCATTTACGACATATTTCGTAACAGTGTTCACCAGAAAGAACAGAAAAATATGACAAGCTCCACACTTTTGAAAAATGTGCCCAAGAATGGGCGAGGTTTAGAAGTGTCTACAGTAACTTTGACACATTTATGATACAGAAAAGAACAAATATGACGCGCAGATTTTTTTGTGCAAAGTAGACAAAGTTTAAAATGGTGTAATGAATTTGCAGATTTTTGTCTACAGATTTTGCACCAAATATGTATATAATGGTGAGCCAGAATTTTGGAGCATCTAGAAACACTCCATATTTATGAAGGTCCATACAACAGATTCATAACTATGTCTAAAACTACGATCGGGATTCATAGTTTAAGACCGTGTAAAGATTGACGGTATTGATAAATGTGCCTCACAGTTTTCAAAAATAGAAGGCTTAATAGTTTATTTTTGTCAACTAACAAAATGATGAGAATGAACAAGAGAGAAATATAAATCCCAGCAATATTTAGTGCGAACTTTGCTCTTTGGAGGAGGAGTCCTGGAAGTGATGATATGGCCGCCATAGAGCCCTGATCTCACCATCATCCAGTCTGTCTGGGATTACATGAAGAGCCAAAGATCTGAGCCATCCTACATCCACAACCCTGACAACTTTCTTCAAAAGCTGTCTGAAAGTGCACCTAGAAGAACTCATGGAAGGGCAAAGGTCATCTCAAATATTGACGGGATTTAGATTTCTCCTTTTCTTCATTTTGTTAATTGACAAAAATAAACTATTAACACTAGTTCTGACAGCTTTTTTTGCTGAAGATTTTGTTGCTGTTTTGTAGAGCAAAAGCCAGGAGTGGACTAATCGGAAGGGAGAAGTATAAGAACTTCCTAGACAGGGGCGTAACTTGAGTGGGTGCATTGGGTGCAGTCACCGGGGCCCAGGAGCCTTAGGGGGCCCATAAGCACTGGCATCAGTATTGAGATTGCAGCTTCCATCTGGCCCATAAACCAAGGAGACCCACAGATTACCCTAACCACACTAAGGTTGATTAAACTCCTTAGCACCCGTAACCATCACTATCAAGAATTCGCTGTAGGCATGAGGTAGGGGGCCCGGACAAAAGATTGCACCAGGGCCTACAAGTCTTTAGTTACGCCACTGTTCCTAAATATTTGTCATTCTTGTGTAGCCACTCTTGGCTTTGATTCCAAAAACCGCAGCAAAATCTGCAACAAAAAAATCTGCTCGGACTCAGTCTTACTTTGGAGCTTTTCCACACGTCTAAAACTTTTGCACGTTACTGTATGTATATGTCTATATATAAATATATATTGCGGTGACTTTTGTAGTAGCTGTTTTACGTACAATGGTACTATTCATGTCTTCTCAAAAGTTTTCCGACAGTGTCTTGGAACAGCATTGTCCCCCCTATACAAAAGACCCTTTTAGTGTCTGATGCAAGATAAGGGAGGGGAGGGAGAGTTTAGGTATTTGAGTTGAGGGGGTTGGGGATATATTTTGGTGCCAAATTGAGAAAGAAGTAAAAGGAAACAAACCTGGTCAGAAGTTCTTAACAGATAAACTTCTAATGAAAAGCTAGGTGGGCTTAATCTCATCCGGTGGTGGACGCTTTCAGAAGAGTAGCCTTCTTTTGAGCGAAACCATCCACCCCAGTTGACTGACCTGTGCTTTAAGAAGATGACCAGTCAGCAATTCATTTGTCTTACTATATATTACAATAGAGACATCACTTGCGTTCACATTCTTCAGGGCTCCTTCTAACGTCATGACTCCCTCCTCATTCCTTAATGGCACTTTCAGTGTATTTTGGCACTGTCCCTTTAATTCAGGAAGCATGTCATTTGAGATCAGAAATGTCAAGACCTATCACAAAAGAGTGAAATTTTAATCCCGAGTATCGGCCTCATTATAATAACAATAACATTCCCATAGTTCCTCTCACTGAGAATACTGAGAAAATGTTCTTCATTTTGGAAAGGGTGGTAGGAGGGGGGTGACGTCCCTTTATTCTGATGTGAGCACCACTATAGACCTGAGAACATACAATGGAATGACTGAAGGCAGAAAAGTCACACTGGGAAGTATGAGTGATATGTTCCCATCATTGTCGCCAGAATAGTGTGGGACATGAGGATCGAACATACTTGCACGTTGTGACAAAACAGGGCTAAATGGACATTTTTGTTTCACCAAACAAGGGTGATTTGTGGGTAAATATTTTTTAAAATGTAACATACATTAATTCATTGTTTGATGTGAAAATGTTGTCGTTTTAACCATTGCTCTACATTACATAGAAAAATTTGTGATAATTTACAGCTCGATCTCTGCCTTGCTGAAATGTGGACGGAAACATCACGACTGGCATTTGGCATGAACAACTTTCCAAGTATGCCGTGGACTGTCCCTGACAACGACTGTCAGCAAACGGTCTAAATCTTCCTATAGGTGGCCATATACATTAGGCTTTCAGTGACCGAAATTGTAGATTTTGACAAGTCTGATGATATTTGTTGGGGGGGGAAAAAAAGTGTTGGAAATTTGGGCGATCATTTGCCTGGTTGCAAAGGCTCAGAGCAATTTTTTTTTTAAAATCTATTTGGCGAGCCTTATAGATTAGATATAAGTCATCACAAATACCGTTTATGGTGGAACCACCTGACTCTCCTTTAACAGCAGATGTCAAGTGGGAAAAAAGTATTGGGCCTGTTGGTTTTCAACATGCCCAGTCTTTTGTTCTCACATCAGATAAGCTTGCTAAAGGAGTTTGGCACTGGGTTATTCCCTTCTCCCATTGTCAACACATGCACACTCTACTGAGCCAAGCATGCATGTATATGTGGGAGCTAGTAGGATTAACTGCTGACTGATCATGCATGTGACAGTTATCTAAAGCGTATAGTCACATTACTGCCATCTAAAGTCACTGGTGTATAGGCAGTTTTTTTTAAAGGGGTTTATGGGACTTAAATGTTGATGATGTTTGTTCGGGGGGCGCCTGTGTGTATTTTGTGTAGTACATATAGACTAAGCCACAGCTGCACTCATGTACAATGCTGTTCCTGTGTCATACCGCAATCCTGCTTTCTTCCAACAGTCTTTATAGCATGCAATAGATACAGCCAGATTAGATTGCCATGATGGCTGCACCAGAGCTTCCCGCCTGTTACATTGGTTTTGTTTGCACATTAACATATCTAGTAAGCACTGAATGTATGGAAGGGCTAAAGTTCACCATTGGCGATATGTAGAAAGATAGTGGTGTATGATGGGGGCAGTAACCTCTGCAACGTCAATGCCTTTCCTTGTAATATTCAGCATTTCACAGGAGCCTGTTACTTCTGACACTATTGAGATCCAAGCAGTTCTGAAAATGTTCTTCACCTATATTTACTACTATAAAATATATCAACCGATATGACCTCAATAGTCCAGTGACGGACTCCATTTTGATATTGTGATGACATATTTCAGTACTATGATTGACACACAGAATATACGTCATAGTATAGATGGCTGTAAATTGTATCTCCATTTATAGTAAATACCGACTCCAAAATAACATCCTGGCACAGTCCGATGCTGTCCAATCAGTTCTGTCACCCATTTGCCATGAGGAATGCTAACACCAGATGACAGCTTATTCATATGTTTCTAGGAGGAATAACAGAGGAACGGCACAAAGCAGAGTTCTATAAAAAAGATGCTCTAGAATTTTTATACAAGTATTCACTAAAACAGATATGTCACATGAGATGACGGATCCTCTTTAAATGCATGTATCAGATGTAATGATAAGTTCACAGACCTTGCATGTTGTCATATAGCAGCAGCAGAATTACAAATCTGCACCCAGATATGTATTACACTATGTCATATATGTCATACAGCATGGGGGGATGCTCACAGAAGCTTACACTTTAAGATGCTGGAGGCCATGCAAAGAAGTAGGGCAGCTGCACTTGCACGTGTCAGACAGTATGAACAGGTAGTCACACAACATGACTGCTTCCTCCTCCTTTATAAATGACTCATTGCCCCGTAGAAGTCCTTAGGTTGTCCTTTGTGCAGCCGTTTCTGGTACCTCAGTGCTAGGAAAATCATGTTTCACAGTATGCATGACTCTCACCAAACAAGACAGCTGTATACAGGTTTGCAAAAGTGAAAAGATATGATCATATATGGAAGGAAGACCTGAGAAAATAAACTATAATCTAAACATTTATTATTATTGTTATCATTTATTATTATAACAACAATGATAAAATAATACTTATTAATAATATTGTTTTGTATTTTTATTAGTAATAATTAATACAAAACAATGACATTATTAATAATAAAGTATTATTTTTATCATTGTTGTAATAATAAATAATAATATTTATTATTTAGGTAGCAGAATTATAACATATAGACTCTCAGATGTAAGTTGATGGGTGGCTTTACACGTTTCGATAATGTGCACGATTCAGATACTTGTTCATCTGTATCTCATTTAAGAAAAACACGACACATCTTTACAAGTGACAACTATAAAATCACCTTAAGTCCCTCACACACACAAGATGAAAGCCGTCTGAGTTCGCCAATTTTGGCAGAAACAGCCAACTATCTACGGAGGCCTTCCAACGTTATCAAAGAAACAAAGGATATAGCATGTTAAATTTCAGTGTCCAATTTTTTTTTTAATTATTTTTGAGGGGGATTGAAAGCTGCCACGGAGATGTCTGGCAACATCTTGCTCCCCTCTGCCCATTGATAATACATGCATGCTCTGCTGAAGGCCTATGAGAAGGTTGGGTGGATAGCTATTGGACAAACAAGTGGTTGGCCATCTACTATTGGAGGTGCATATGGACACCTTTTAGGGGATAAAACCTGACTAGGCCATTGTTCAAAATAATTAGAACACCCCTATTTTTACATAGTCAAGTGTAACTCTTCCTGACACACCTGCCGTTGCCAGTAATACCCTCCTTTTTTTTTTTTTTTTTTTTCCCCCCCTCATGTTACCATCAATTAACTTTATTACGCATGCTATTCTAAAATCTGTTGTTGTTGTGTTTTTTTTTGTTTTTTTTTGTTTGTTTTATTTCCATCATATGTCAGACCTGACAGAGTTCCAATGGGGCTAGATTGAGGATACACCTGGTAGGGGCATCTGTGGCCTAAGGTAATGGTTGTGTTGAGGTCTACTGGTTCTGTGATCACATCTCTCCATGCAAAGACTGACAAAACATCTGTAGACAGATGCAGCTGTGGTCAAAAGTCAAAGCTTGACTTTGGTTTGGTAATTGCATCACCACCATACCCTCTTTTGTTGACCGTTTTCACAAATACTAGTGCCCTTAAACTTGCTATCATTTCTGCAGTAATATGAGGGGCCATAGTTTGTGTTTTTTGGCTACAATTCATACTCTCCTGTCCCTCGCATCAAGCTTTGACTTTAGACTACAGCTACTTCTGTCTGTAGATGTCTTGCCCATCTTTGCATACTGAAATGTGATCACTGAACCAGTAGACCTAGACATAACTATCTATTAAGAAACTCTGCTCAAATGCCCCCTACCAGGCACGTTCCAACAATCAGTCCCTTTTGGAGATTAGGTTTGACTTATAGTGCACCTAAAAGATATAAGCACTTTTTAGATCTGCATAAGTAATTAAAATTAATAGCAATATAAACTATGTGACTGTAGTAACTGTATAGAAATTGATTTATGTTGCTGGGCACCAAAAACTTCTCAGCAGTGATATTGAAGTCCTTACTGAGTTTAACCAATTTGTACCTCTGAACCAACTGCTTTTCATGAAGGAAGACTTCTGACGTCTGTAAAATAACATTACAAGTTGCAAAGTGTGCATATTCCGCAGGTAGACTGAGCTGAGATATCTTCATGAGGCTGCGGGCAGAATAACCCAGCCCTTCCGTCTTAAGACAATGGCTCCTTTATGATGTGCCAGAGGGTGGAACCTGAATTTTGGCAAAAGTGAACAAGAATTTCATATATCTTTTATAGAGTGTCAGATCTTTGGTACAACTAAAAGACAGTAAAAAACAAACTGGTATTATAATAAAGGGTAATAGAAATCTTATCTTACTGAAATACAATCCTTTACCAGATTTTGGGGGGGGGGGGGAGTTCCGATCCTGTTCACTATATACACATTATAGGTGAGAAGTTGCTGTTAGTACATAAAGAGAGATGTCTGGTAAGGGCCCCAAAAATTCAGATTATTTACCATGAAGTGAAAGATATAAGAATGAACTTTAAAGCTACATTTACATATACAAAACCAAATTGGTCACCTTATTCCTTAAAGGCTAAAACACCATATATGCAAATGAAATGTAGAAATGCAAAAATAATAGGCCCTGCCATAAAATACATACATTCCTGAGCATCATGCAGAATTTTACTGCAGATTCAACACTTGACAATACAGTGCAGTTTCTGCCACATCTGAATATGGCCTTATCTGTTATAGGAGTCAGTGCCTTATAGCCCAGTTTACGGGGCGTGTACATATTTGCAGGCTTTGCTGTTACATAACCCTATTGTAAAGTTTTGTTTTGTATGAATAGAAATTGTAATTCATTGGTTTTTCCATGACCTGGAATATGTGATTTTTCAAATATATATTCACGTGGAAGTGATCTGCAAGTGTGTGTACAAGGTGGAACAATACAGATAACGGCGGTCCGGCATAGCGCACACTGCACAACCTGTTTGACAGGCTTACAAGCACAGGCACTTAGAAGGCTGTCATTACAGAAATGAGCTCACAAGCTTTATCTGTTGTAACCTCTTCGACTGTTTTAGGCTTTCTCAACGTGAGACCGTAATAAGTCTAGAAGTAGAAGACAGAGGTCTTGTGTGTTCATTTGTCACCTAGCGCTGACTATAGATGGGACACTTCAGTAACTGCCGAAGAGCTCTTGTCTGTTGCCAAGTGTTGCGTATATTTACTCAGATCGGTGGCCATGTTAGCTTTCCTCCTCGTACACTCTGCTGCGCCTGAACTTGGCATACAAACACTAATGTTTCGTAAGAACTGCTAGGTCACAAAACCACCCCATTGTTTGTACAGGTAGCGGAGTCCATCAGATAAGATTTATTTCGACCAATGGGCAAGACAAATAGTTATGGCAATGGTTTAAAGCAAATCTGTCTGGGAGAAAGAAAGAAGCTGAGCATTATGATATAGGTTTATAGGATAGAGGAGAGAAGCTGAGCTCTGTGATATATAGGATAGAGGAGAGAAGCTGAGCTCTGTGATATATAGGATAGAGGAGAGAAGCTGAGCTCTGTGATATATAGGATAGAGGAGAGAAGCTGAGCTATGTGATATATATATAGGGTTATATGATAGAGGAATAGAAGCTGAGCTCTGTGATATATGGGGTTATATGATAGAGGAGAGAAGCTGAGCTCTGTGATATATAGGTGGATAGAGGAGAGAAGCTGAGCTCTGATGATAGGGGGCGCTATATATAGTGTTATATGATAGAGGGAGAGAAGCTGAGCTCTGTGATATATAGGGTTATATGATAGAGGAGAGAAGCTGAGCTCTGTGATATATAGGGTTATAGGATAGAGGAGAGAAGCTGAGCTCTGTGATATATAGGGTTATAGGATAGAGGAGAGAAGCTGAGCTCTGTGATATATAGGGTTATAGGATAGAGAGAGAAGCTGAGCTCTGTTATATATATGGTTAAAAATCCCCCCCTCCCATTCTCCTAATCAGTGGGGGCCAGAGTGGTCGGACTTCCTCTAGTCTGCAATTTATCCCCTATCCTGTGGAGAGGATGTCACTTGCCCAGATGGGAAAACCCCTTTAAGCACAGGGCACAAGAACAGGTTCTTTATATACAATATCCTTTAGACATTCCTCACTAATCAGGTGCAGAAAACGTGACCTGACTGCATATAATACAGCACAGTGTGACCAGCGTGTCTGGATAGCTTTCCCCTTACTGTGTTCTTCCTATACAAATAATCATAGGTGCTATAATGTTACCGTGGTCACATGACCCGCACACGCCACCGTTGTTGACAGATGATGAGGTAACCGGAAGTTTTTGCATTCGCACTGACAACCTGGAGAGTTTCCAGCAGTACAGATGTTATCAGTGGAGCCGCATAGCAACCGAAAAACAGAGCACTCCAGCTTTTACAATTATTGGGATGGTTCAGGTTTAGAAAAATATGGCTGCTTTCTTACAAAAACAGTGCCACACCTATTCACAGGCTGTCTGCGGTATTGCCACAGCTCCACTAAGGTGAATAGGGTTGAGGTGAAATACCGCACACAATCTGTGGACAGTTTCAGGCACAGTGACCACACAAGATGCCCCAAAATTATTAGGAGGCGTGTACCTTTTACGGTCTTAGCCATAGTGAAACGCAGTAAAGAAAATGGAAACGCATCATGGATTTTTCTGCAGTGTTTTCCTCTGCAGACTTTCTTCCCTTTAATATACCTATTTGGATAACGCTAGCGTTTCCGTAGGTATAATTGACATGCTACGTTTTTGCAACGTGGGACTTCAGTCTAAGGTTATATTCCCATGTAGCGGGCCGCAGCATAAAAGCAGTGCGAACTTTCTGCTTCCATTATACCTATAGGGAAACCGCCGGCATCTCCGTAGGTATAATAGAAGTACTGCGATTTACAGAACTGCGACAGTTTTGGAAATCGCAGCATGTCCACTGTGTGTATTCCGCAAGGTGTGGATGGGATTCTATCCACCTTGCAGTGACTGTAAAATGCCATGTTTTTTTCAGCAGCATTTACACCACGTCATGTCCCGGCCTAAAGGGGCTATTTGAGATTAGGAAGAAAGAACTTTCCGGAAGCTGCACCTCACCGTACATTGATCTGTATATGGTATTACAGTTCAGCCATTTAAATTGGCATGGGCTGCAATACCAGTCACAGTGTAAGGACAGGTGGGGCGCTGTTTCTGTGTTTTGCAAGGTAAGCTCACTGGAGTAAACTTTCATCTTACTGCTTTACTTAGACCATTTGCCTCTCAGATATTAGAGAGTGATGCCAGGCATGGATTTTCAACATTGTTATATAAACTTCATGAGATTGTGCAGACATATTGGCATTTGTGCCAAGTAAAATAAGTCTATCCATCACAGCGATAAGTCTGCTCTTGATGCGGCCGTGTACCGAGATGTATTTGATTCAATACCGTCAGTAAGTGCCAACATTTCTGTGCTTATATCATGGCGAAGGTCCAGACCTGTCAAACATAAGTATGATGGTTACCTCAGGTGAACTCTCGTAGAGATGAGAGTTAGTATTCTCCTGAGGTACATTACAGGTCTCAGTCATGGTGCGTCTGATGGTCCTAGCGACACTGCCTGTTTAGTGCTATCAGTCACCAGTGAGGTTATCTGTGGTCACACCGGTATGACAAGGCCCAACAAGGTAGCCTGCAGTCTTTATTAACCCTATAGTGTACCCCATATATCACCAGGCCTCTGAACTGGTTTTAGAGGAAAGAAAAGCCAGATCAGAGAGTGATTATGTAAGTCTCTGTTCACATTAGGTTCATGTATACCAGGGGTCCCCAAACTTTTTACACAGGGGGCCGGTTCACTGTCCCTCAGACCGTTGGAGGGCCGGACTATAAGAAAAACTATGAAAATCCCTATGCACACTACACGTATCTCATTTTAAAGTAAAACAAAAAGGGAACAAATACAACATTCAAAATAAAGAAATAGTAAATTTAAGTCAACAAACTCACCATTATTTCAATGTGAAGTATGGGCCTGCTTTTGGCTAATGAGATAGTCAATGTCCGGTTCCATATTTGCAAATAGGTCCAGCACTCTGCCCCCATATAAGTCCAGCTCTCTCCCCCATATAGGTCCAGCTCTTTCCCTCATATAGGTCCCATGCAGTCTCCCCCATATAGGTCCCATGCAGTCTCCCTCATATAGGGCCAGCTCTTTCTCCCATATAGGTCCCATGCCTCCCCCATATAGGTCCCATGCCTCCCCCATATAGGTCCCATGCAGTCTCCCTCATATAGGGCCAGCTCTTTCTCCCATATAGGTCCCATGCCCCCCCATATAGGTCCCATGCAGTCTCCCCCATATAGGGACAGCTCTCTCCCCCATATAGGTCCCATCAATCCCCCATATAGATCCAGTTCTCTGATCCCCCTCCATGCCCAGTAAAAAAAAAAAGTGAAAATATACTTTACCTAGCACTGCAGCCGCTCCCGCGCTGTGGTCCCGGCTCCTCTGTCTTCAGCTGTAAGGCCTAGATGAGCACGTCGTGCGTCATGACGTGCTCATTCTAGGTCCGGACGACGAGCGCCGAGCGTCTACACGGGAACAAGACTTCCCGTGTAGCGCTCGGCGGGTTATTTCAATTGTAAGCGCCTGTGCCCTCACAACTGAAATAACACAAGGAAATTGCGACGCGGGCCGGGTAAATGGCCTCCGGGGGCCGGATGCGGCCCGCGGGCCGTAGTTTGGGGACCCCTGATGTATACATACAGTGGGACAAGGGGTTAATAGGTAAACTATATCATTTTTTTATGTATACCACCTCTGTAGAGGTCTTAAGCACACTCCTTTGGCTTCCATTGGGTAAATGGATATTTTTGGCTTATACGCAAGGAGTTTTTGTTGTTGTATACACCAAATGTAGGTTGTGAATGTCTCATGGAGAACTTCTATTCTTGTCCTGTATTAGACACACAACCCTTCGATTTCTATGGAGGGCTGTGATGTATGGTATGCCTGTTGTATATGTAGTGTACTATGCTACTCTATATAGCAAAAACAAGGGGGCGCTCTTTTGGTCTCCATCTGGTTAATGGAGCCCCTATGGGCACGTCTGGTGTAAGACCTTAGGTTGACTCCCACTCAGTTGAATGGCCCTGATGTATATTCCTTATGCAGTGGCCGCTTCATCTCCAGTAACCTACATCATTGTGGTATTTGGAAGTATTAGTTGGTGAATTTCTTCACCCACATTCAACATCCTTGTAAGAACTTGGCCTTTCTGAACCTGTTTGTGTCTTACAATATTTGCAACAAGAACTGCACCTGTATGACCTTAGGGTTATTCCAAGACATGTGTTATTGGCACTTTTTTAATCTTACACAATGACTGTTTTTGGCTTCATTGTTGTGTATGATGGCAGGATAATATGCTACTACATGTTTTTTTCAGATTTGAGAAAACACATGCATCAATGAAATAGGCTTCATAGTCTTGTATGGTCCTGAAGAGGGGCTGTATCCAGGGGTAGGTTTCACATGACTGCACAGGAGGAGCTCCATACTGGTGCCAAGAACTGGATCAGATCCTGTAAGACCAGGATAGTCTTCCAAAGATGACTTTGGTAAGAGCTTTCCTAATCCTAAAGGATACACTTTATTCCCACTCTTAGTAGTAACTCGCAGAAAACACATAATATAGTCATGTAAAACCAGCCTAGAATAGAAGATCAAAACCTCTGGAAGTATATTAGGACAGTGTAAAAATTGCCAAATGTTTCCTGTAACCTACCACTGCTTATTTGGTGAGAGGGCTATTTGGCCTGTAAGTTCGGGAGCACCAATCACGTGGCCTGTTGATGAATTGCCATAGACTAAGGAGAGTGCTAGGATGGACCTGCCATTGGTTTCCCCACTTTCTACATCGTTGAAGTCCTTCCAGCTTTTTCAACTTGTCTTCAGTTGCAGGATTTGGCTAAATATGGCAATTGTTTAGGTACTGTAGCAGGTGACAGCTATTTCCTTTAACCAGGAGCAGTGACCCTGCATGTCTCCTCGATGGAAGAAGAGCGTAGTCCACTGCCAGACTGCTCTAGTGGCGGAAACCTATCTCATATGAGATCAAAAGATGGACATCTTTTAATCCAACCTTCCCACTTTTACATCCCCCTAATATCTGCTAGGGGAAAGTTAGGAAACCTTCGTACATATTAGATGGTGGTCCATTCCCACCAAAATCTACGTGTTTGGTTGCCATTCATGTATGGCCAACTTTTAGTTTTCATAAACAATATCCATTGGGAGACTCTTCAAGAAGTAGTTCACAGACACATCAGATATTTTTAGAAAATATAAAGTTGCCATCAGTGGTTGGCATGGGCAGCGTTTCCTTCTCTTTTGGTGCACACCAAGTTCTACACATGGCACCCACTGTTCCTCAACGGATTCTTCTTACACATAACTTCCTATGTGGTATTTGCTGAGTGAGACATGATTCACACATGAGACCTCATTAGCCGAATTTTTTTTTTTTTTTAATGGGCGAGACAAAGAAGCTGGCGCTGAGCAAGTGGCATTGAGGCAAATTAGACCTAATTAATCTCGTAATTATAGGCCGATAATGGACAGGAAATGGAGTTTTGCCTTTGGTATTTGCTTTCATTTAGGGAGATGATAAGATGGATATGAAGACAATGATGTAGTACACAGCATTGTTGTAGAAGATCACAGCTCAAAGGAAACTGACTACTTTGTGGGATACATCCCTAAGCTTCAGCAAACAGCTCCACATTAACTATCCTTTGTATCTACCTGATAAACTTAGGCTTTTGTATGTATTTGCTCAGTAAATAGTTTATCTAGTATAGGGCTGCATTTAAATACAATCTCTTTCTATGCCAAGGAGCACAAGTCATTGTATTACTAGCAGGGGAATCCTCCACGGTTTATTGGGTTCTTTGGTGATTTCACCTTTATGTGTGAAATATAGAAAATGGTTTCATGTCATCAAATTGTAGAAACCAAACTTTGACCTTTACTGCATCTTCCTTAAGGCTGAGGCCCCACGTTGCGGAAAGGCAGTGTTTTTTGTTGCATATTTTGCTGCTACTTTTTGAGCCAAAGTCAGGAGTGGATTTAAAAGGAGGGAAACGTCTAAATGACGCCATTATATTTCCCATTCCTTTTCAAGCCACTCCTGGCTTTGGCTTATAAAAAGCAGCAAAATCTGGAACAAAAAACACTGCATTTCTGCAACGTGGGGCCTCAGCCACTAGTGAATCCCATCCACACATTGGAGAATATCAATTATACCTACGGAAACACCGACCGTTTCCCTATAGGTGTAATTGTGAAAAGCGCTGCGGGAAAAACCGTGATGTGTATTCGCCGTGGTTTTTCACACAGCACTTTTTTGCTGTAGCTCGCTATGTGGGGCCTTAGCCTCAAAGAGGGTTTCATCCTGCAATCTGTTGGGAGTCCGACACCCAGGCCCTGCACAGATCATCATTTCTAGCAGTCTCCAAGTGCTCTAAGCCGCTAGGATGAGTGGCGCATTCAGTGCCACTCTTATTCAAGTAATAGCAGCGCAGCAGTCCACTGCATGTCAGCACCCAGAGGTTGCTACGACAAATCATTTGTGCGGGATCTTGGTGTCATACCCCCACAAACCTGATACTGATGACCTAACCACAGCATAGGTCATCAGTTTGGAAAATTCAGTTTGGCCGGGGTCCCGTGGTGTAAACACTAGTGAATCCCGTCCATACATTTCAGAAAAATACGCACAGCAGAAATGCTGCAATTTCCAAAATCATCGTAATTTTGGAAATTGCAGCATGTCAATTATACCTTATGTGAATGCTGGCGGTTTCCCTATAGGTATAACCACGTTTTTCCCATAGGAGTTCCCAGCAGGGAATAAAGCAGATTGCTGAAGTTTCAGTAGTGGAAACTAAACTACTTCTATTCAGAGAGATCCAAATGGGATAACCTGTTTAACTTGATACCCACAAATTTGACTGTGCTAAAGGTGATTGCTCAGGTGATTGTTATGGTGTCTGATCTAATACAGATGACCTATCCCATTGCATATCCATTATCTTCAGTTCCTGGACAACCCCTTTAAGGTGTCATTGAACCCAATGATTGAACATCTCTGATGTGTTTCCCTTAGATTAGTCCCTAATACAAGATATCCTAATGTCTCCTACATTCTCATGGTGGCACTGAAGCGGTGGTCCATTGGTGGACTAATGTATGTCTTACATGTATAATTTATGTATATATAAATCTGTAAATCTACAATGTCATTCACGTGTCTTAATAACTTCAATGCTCAATCACACCCAGACCTAGAAGGCTTGTGATAACACATGTGATAATGTCATTTACATAGATATAATACTCTTATTGTTCTACATGAAACCACTCTGTTGAGAGATACTGTCTTGGGAAAGGCACCTGCAGAAAGATACTTGAGAGGCTTTATACTCTATTGTTATGCAGAGGAGGGAGTGAATGCCTGGGAGGAGGCGAAAGTTAACCATGTTTTCCATGTCTTTGGTTAGACCCCAGTTAGGCACCTGTCCTGCTTATACATAGTCTAGTGGGTTTCTACTGTCCAAAGCTGATCATAGCAATGCGCCCCCTGGCAGATGTTATGTTGTTAATCCACTGCCAGAGGGTCCACTGAACAAATCCCACGTATCCAGGACTGTGGAGAGTAGATTGTCACTTTAACCCTTACCCTTGTCTATATGTCACTGCTCAATAGTGTCATGTACCTCTATTAGCCTGGAAACAGTCCATCCCAGGTAGCTCTTATTGATGGATAGTAGAACAAAGCGAAGGGTTTGACCCTGTCTACACCGCTATTAAGGAAACTATTCATTACAGCTGGTTTCTTTCAATGGGGATTAACGTAAAGCATTTGTATGTCCCTTTTATGTTATGTTCTATATGGTAGTGTGTTGAAGCGCCCATCTGATCTATAAGAGTGTTTAAGGTAGGTCTACAAACTGCAATGTAATGAGTTTCCATGTTTAACAAGCATTTTACAAGAAAATTGTGCCAATTAGTGTTAAAACTGCATATGGCGTGGGCATCGTGGCCAAATAGTGTTCACCGTGGCCCTTAATAGTACATAAAATTAAGATCATGTTCTAACTATTAAGCCTTATTCACACAACACTGCTGTTTTGGCCTGTTCATGGAAGGGACTTATTCACGTGACAGTAAATAATGGCTATCTTTGAAACGGCCGTCACACATCCATTATACAACCTGTGTATGTCAATGGGTCTATTCACACGGTTCTAGCTATGTCCGTTTTGACAGACCAAAAGAGCGTATCAGTTTGTTTGAAGGCCACTAAAAATGGTCTGTCAAAAAAAGGGTCATGTGAATAGAGACATTAAAATCAATGTCTTCTCAAAACGGCCATGTGACGGTTGTTGCAAAAATGGCTGTCACATGGTCATGTGAATAAGGCTTTATTCTTAGCTTTACAGCTGATTTAATTGGATTGGAGAATCCTCTTAAGAAATTGGACTGACCTTACATCAGACATCGGAAACTATGAGGGCAGTTTATTAAGGCTAGCACTTTGTTCTTTAACCCTTTGTGAGCTGGCGCAAAATGCTTTAGGATTATAAAGAGGCTCCGACCTCTTCACAATTCAGACATATTGGGCGAGGAATTGAAACCTACACCAGTCTGGGACTAGCGTAAGTTTCAGCTATATTGCACTGGTTTTCTGGTGGAGGTAATAATAAATTTGTTGTCTTCATCCCTGTTCTGTCTCTTTTTTTTTTTTTTTTTTTTTTTTCTTTAAACAATGTAGGGCAAAAAAAACCATCTGCATATTAGGGCTGTCACATGAATTTTAGGATCAGAAGCATGCTCTTATCTATGATATATTCTTTTCTGCGGATTTCACACTTTGCAATGCAGGAGATTCCCATTCACTGACTTCTCTACATCTAACTACTGCAATAAATTCCTTCTGAGGTCCTTGAGATCTCCATTATTCAGTCCGTAAGCTCCTGCTATATTGTTTGCTATTTATCCCTGCAAATCCACTTTGACGTAAAATGAACTTCACCTGTCCACTAGAAGTACTTGAATAATGATAGCTTTATTGTTTTGGCTACTATGTCCTCTTTGTGTAAGAGCAGGCTGGTTGTACAGGTCCAGCAGCCACTCCCGTTTACCCTGAAACTGGGGAGGGGGAAGAACAAAGGGTGGGGGCTCAATAAAAATCAGGCTTTTCAAGGGGACCTTGAGATCCATTTCCAGGCTGGACAGGCTTTGATGGACTTTATCTTGGTGCAGCAGGACATATTTTCGGCGTATTGAGCTATATTCGCTTAGAGAGAACCTACGTTAAAGATGGTGAATGTTGTGAACCTGGACAGGGCGATGTTTGTAGACATCTTATAAAGCAGGTGACTCACCCATAAGAAATATCTGAAGAATCTCAATTCGTGGAGGTATGTATATTCTAAGGTCATGGGTAATAGGAGTTTTTAGTAACAATAGTAAAGTAATTGTTTCCTGTCTAATTATTAACCAAAGTCTCATTTAGCAAAAGTATTTCTACAGCGGATTATCAGTAATGGTAGATTATAATAGTCATGTCTGGTTTTCCGCAAGGCGGACTGTTATTTCGTGCTATGGCGCATTCATCATTTGATTTTAATGGGTTTCTAGTATTAGACATTGCTGATTATTATTTATTTATTTATTTTTTCCAAAAACGGTGCCACATTGGTCCACAGGCTGTTTAAAGTATTGCAGCTCAGCCCCGTAGACTTCAGTTTGTAAGAGGAGGACAGGTGGGGTGCTGTTTTTGGATGATCATCTTCTTTTCTGCCATTTTTAATGATCTTTGAAGGATCCTTTTTTTTGACTCTACAAAATGATACGGTATTGTATGTTTCCTGTGGCAGGGTTAGTCCATTATTATAGGGCTGTTATATAAGATTAGGGTCACACATTGGCTTCTGATGGCCCAGTAAGTCGTGGTATAATCACAGCACCATAATGGAAAAGAGGTACTAGCTAAAGAGGACATTGTTGTACTCGGTTTCTATGAAACTTACTTGCATTTGAATTGCATACTAGAAAGCCTAAGGCTGAGGCCCCACATTGCGCAAACGCAGATTTTTTTTTTTCTTTCTTTTTTTTATGTTGCAGATTTTGCTGCAATTTTTTGACCCAAAACCAGGCATGGATTGAGCAGAAAGTAGAAGTATAAGAGCTTACTATATATTTCCCATTCCTTTTGTAGCCATTCTTGGCTTCAAAAAAAATCACAGCATAATCTGTCACAAAAAAAGCTGCGGTTTGGCTGCAGCAGAAATGGCGCAGTAAAAAACACGGTGCTCTACAGTACTTGCGACGTGGATGGGATTCTGGCTTATCCCATCCACACACTGCAGAAAAAATATACAGTGGAAATGTTGCAATTTCAAAAACGCACTTTTTTTTTTTTTTTTTTGCAGTGATTCACTGCATGAGGGCTTAGCCTTAAAGGGATTGTTCAGAATTAGAAGAACCTGGCTGTTTTATTTTTCTGAAAAACAGTGCCACACCTGTCGGCAGTTTTTGCCAAGTATTGCAGCTCAGTTTCACTTAAGTGAATGGGACTCCGCTGCAATACCACACACAACCTGTGGGCAGGTGTGGTGCTGTTCATGGAAAATACTAACCATGTTTTTCTAATTCTCGATATTCTCTTTAAAGACACTCACTCTGAGCATAACTGTGTTTTCAGCACAGACCATCACTTTCCTTATACACCTGAGATTCAGAATTTTTTTTTTATCCCCAAAAGAATCATGGTAATATACCTGTGCCCATGCCCACTGGTCTTCCTGCAGATGAAAACCTTAAAGCATAACCTGTCACACCACATTGATTTATCCATCAAATGTATCTACAACTACACTTGTACTGATTCTGGGTTACAACGTATTATAGACCATGACCACATCCTGAATTCTGCAGGCTTCAGAGCTG
Source organism: Leptodactylus fallax (assembly GCA_947044405.1). Lineage (NCBI taxonomy): Eukaryota > Metazoa > Chordata > Amphibia > Anura > Leptodactylidae > Leptodactylus > Leptodactylus fallax. The sequence goes on along the minus strand of CAMRHE010000138.1, from coordinate 1,204,838 downwards.
AAATCTCACAGCGTTTCTTATTGGCTCCATGCTTGCCCTGATAATTTAGAATCTTTTCCTCTAAAGTTATATATCAATCTGTTCCGCTCCTCCTGCTCTATAACATTGTATCTATGGATTACACTGCATTTACGTGGTCAAAGGTTCCCTTTTAAGGCTGGCCATGCATATCAAATGGTTATCAGCCGATGGCTATTCCTACCCCCCCCCCCCCCTTCCGTCCATATACATACGCAGCGGATCATTCACATGTTCTCTGTTGAAAGATGGCAGAATGACACTACCAAACACCTGCTGGTGGCTTATCTGCCCTAACAACAAAAGGATCAGGCATGTTGAAATCCAACATGCCCAATCCTTCTTTCCCTGACATCTGCTGTCGGAGGTGCTCCCCATTATAGTAGATGGTTCACTGCTATTGACAAATTCAGTGGGTTTGAGTTCCATTAACCATTGTCTATTGCCAAGATTATAAGACTTCAATTAAACTGTCAAAAATATTCCTTGCTGACTGTTTCCAAAAGAACAGTTGATGCATCTCTAGACTTAAGTACAGGTTGTAAGTCTGGATCAGTACATAAGGAATGCAGTGATGTAGAAAGTTACTCAACTTTATATGAAGATTAAGAACTGTACATACTATATATAATCTGTAAGTGGTGTCTTTTGGAGAACATGCGCTATAAATATCTCCTTACTCATATTTGGAGCAGATTATCATGTTAATTGCATCACATCAATTATGTCTCCTAAAGATCTGGTTGCTGCCATTGCAGTTTTTCGGTGGTGACCTCATACAATCCATTACTATAACTGGCCGTGTCTGCATTCTTTACATTGTCTTGGTATTTCCAAATGCAAATCACATCATTAATACCTGTATGTGGCGCTGAACAGTTTAACCCTTTCAGTGCTTTAGAAGAGTTAGAATTATCGTGTCCTTTCCGAAACACGCCCTAAAATAATGGGCTCTGATGAGAATAAGATTTACGCTCCTGGGAAAACTTTGCTGCGTCCAAGCAATTGTTAACAGTAACAAAAGCCTGCCAAGACCATGAGCAATTCACTGATTGATGTGACCTGGGACTTGGTGATAATTCCTGAAAAGTCACATGGTTGCCGAGATGCTGTTGTATGGCGATAGGATATGTTTCACTTTGGCAACCTGCGGTTTTACTGCATGATGCAGAGCTTAAAGGGCTTTTCCTTTTTCTAATATTGATGATGTAGCCTTAGGATAGGCCATTATTGGTAGATCTGCAAGGGTCTGAAATCTGGGACCCCTGCAGATCAGCTGTTCTAGGACAGTGTGACTCCTGGTAATGTTTACATGCCAGGAGCCGCACTGCTCAATCACTGTACAAATTATAGTGATGGCTTTGACGTCTGAGTGAGTACTCATTGTACAGCGAATGAGCAGCGTCAACATTACCAGGAGCTGCGCTATTCTGCAGGGGTCCCAGCTTTCAGTCCCTTGTAGATCTAATATTGATGGCCTATCCTAAGGATCGGCCGTCGATATTAGAACATCAATAACCCCTTTAAGACCAAATTTACACCACATATTGTTGCAGAATTTTGTTTGCTGTGGAATCTTCAATACAGATGCCACAAAGTACATTACAATATAAATGTATGTCAATTCATTAATACAAAGAGCAATATTCTCTACTAACTTGCCTATATGATAGGGGATAAGTGTCTGATGGCCGGGAGTCCGACCACTAGTGATTGTGTGAATGGTAGTGCGGTATTACACATACGTGACCACTGCTCCATTCACTTCTATGGGAATGACAGAACACTGTACTCTGATATATTATTGAGATTATTCATCATCTCCAACATATAATAAAGATCTCTCCTTCACAGCTTGACATGACGTAGTGTCAGACTTGTACTCTACCCTGTCAGAGAACTTGTTCTGCAGCCTTTGGTGGTCACGGACTGTCTTCCTTCCATCTGTTTGACCTGTAATGACTCAATACAGTGAGACCTGTAGTTGTGTACATGTGTGGTTAGAACTATAGCAAGTCATGGCTCAGGATTTTTCTCTGGTGACTCATTGCCTCTCCCCCCTGTTTTGAGGAGTTGCGCCCATCTTTCCTTCCAGCTTCATCTCCAAGTTTTTCTTTGTTTATAAGCACATTCCTTTGTCAATCAAAGTAGTGACGCTTCACCTATGAAATGATACTGGCACTGCTACATCCTCCAGTGGGTGGGTGCATGTTCTTGTCTTGTGGATCACCCCAATGGAACTTCCTACCATGGAGACAGCAGTGTCTAATCTGATCATACAATTGCAGATAATTACTGAAGATTTACTAAGCACAGTTTTTTTTAGTATCTCCTTCTTCTTCCACTGATAAATCACAACATTATAGCAGATTTATTGTTCATGAACGATCCAGTAGTGGACAAGGGGCTTCCCATGAATCCCAATCTTCCTATTCCCTGTACTTGTCCCTGAATTTCTACACTCCTAACCATGTCTCTTATGATTTTAGAGAGTCTGTCACCAGAACCCAGCATATCAACTCAGCCCTATAGATAGGTTAGGGTCCCCTGAATCAAAAGGTCTTTTCCCCCATGTGAATTGGTGCCTCTGTTGCCAAGATATGCTATTGAGCTCTTTGGAGCAATGAGGACGTTGCTGCTAACCTCTTTGGAGCAATGGCAATGCCCTCATTGCTCCAAGGATTGGGGTGATGTGCTGCATTCTGGTGACAAATTCCCTTTAAATAAATCATCAATCCACTGATTGACAGGAAATGGTCATTCACTAGCCAAACAGCACATAGCAACCCGGAAATATAGTATGAGTGCACAGCTTCTGATTGGCGAACTTAACATTTTATGGCTCGTACTGAAAGAAATGGCATCCCTCACACGGACATCTCATTCACCTAGCGTCGTATGATCCTCGTTGATTTTACAGTGAAATATGTTCTGCTCACTGCACCATAGTCCTATTCTCTAGAAAGATGCTATAACTGTGTATGTGTATGAGTATGTGTATTCTATTCTGTGTAACGTCTTATTTCCTTTTCCTTAGGTTTACATCTTGTGAACTGTGATGAGATACTAAATTGACCATCGTCCGCTTTGCCCAGTCCACTTTCCCACCCCAAATCATTTGTCTTCAACATGGAATTGAAAGTCTGGGTAGATGGAGTGCAAAGGGTCGTATGTGGGGTAACAGAGAAGACCTCCTGCCAGGATGTGGTCATCGCCCTTGCCCAGGCCATAGGTGAGTGGTGGTTTTTACTGGGTGTCTGAAAGCTGTACTTGTTTTAGTAGCCAACCATTCACTGTAGACCATGAGGTCACAAAGAACATAGGGCCTAGATGAACAGGGATGCATTAAGATAGTATTAAAGTCAAACTTATATGGTGATGGATGTTCATGTTACCTGAACTGGTTCTGAACCCTCATAGCTCGGCATACAGCGGCTGAACAGTAATCATTCTCATTATTTTCATTATAAGACTTATCATCACACAATAAATAGACATATAGGTGTGGTGTCTGCATTATAATTGTTAGGGAAAGAGCAGTGAATTTTTCTGTAACACCAATAGACCTCAATAGAGATGGTGCACCTCTACAATAAATCTTATGGGGACAGATTGATGGACTGAACATCTAATACGTATGGAGGCCTCCTGACTGTACCCTAACTGTAGGTATTGGGGAGGTAAGGATTGGGCAGTTGGATTACAACATGCCTGAGCCTTTTGCTCTCAAGGAAAATGAACCTTACCAAGTAAGCATGTGTTTTGGAGTGGAGGGAGAGGGAAGTGTCATCTGTCATGCTACCTAAAGACCATGGCCAGTCATATACATCAGATATCAGACTGCCATGCAGTGGATGATGAGATCATTCCTATGAAAGATCCGACCATCAACATTAACAACTAAATTACCCGATCAGGAGGCAATAAAAAGTGCAGTGCGTCTGCAAAAGTTGGCTGATATTCAGCGAAAAGCGACCAGTCTTGCCAAACATTGATATTAGCCAGCCAAAAATATCCAGCATGACCAATCTGTTTTTGTCAGACTATAATCTGCTGTCTGCTTTGGTATAAACGAATGTTTGTGGCAAAGACCTACCTGATCGTCAGCCAAAATGGTTGTGTATGGCAAGCTTTTAATTTGTCTTCTATACTTAACTTTACTTTTATCTTACAGGTCAGACAGGACGATATGTGCTTATTCAGACTCTTCGAGACAAAGAAAGGCAACTCCTGCCTCATGAGAGACCTTTGGAATATTTGGCCAAGAGTGGACAATACGCCAATGATGTCCATTTTGTATTAAAGCGAACAGGACCCAGTTTAGCTGAGCGCCCCTCTTCAGACAGTGTTGCTCTTCCTCCAGAAAGGACTGTAATCAGGTCTAGTCTTCCTCCTCCTCGGGCACTAACTACAGAAGTTACAAGGTCAAAAGAGCCTAAAAAATCTTTGACTTTTAATTTGGGATCTTTGAGCTCAAATGATGTTTTGCTTAAGCACAGACAGAAATATCAAAATGGCACAGCTGGTAAAGACTCTGCCCAGAGACAACCTACCAAAGAGGAAATATTCAAGCTGGTGCTACAACAGCAAGAGCAACTCAAAGCTCTGGAAATGCAGAATGGTTCTATAGGCAAAGACATTCAGACATGGGAAAAAGGCAGAGCTGGCGGACCTCACGAGGAGGAAGACGAGATTGCTTACTTGGAACGACTTATCCGCCGAAATGATGCCGAGCTGGCAGAGGAAATGTTTTGGTTGGACGAACTAGAAAGAGAAAAGGTGGATGAGCAAAAAAGACAAGATAAAATGAGGCAATTACGAGCTACAATGGAGGATTACACCCTTAAGATTAAGGAACTGAGCGAAAGGACTGAGGCCTTAGAGAAGGAAATCCAGAAGGAAGCCTCAAAAAGACTTTCAGGGGAACCGAGTCCTTCTGATATTGAGGAAATGGTGGAAAAAATGAGAAAGGAATTGGAAGCCAAGATGGTACAGAGCCAAGAAATGGAAAGTAATCTATCTAATGTGGAAAGAGCTTGTGAGGAGGTCAGAAGAAACCTAGAGGTAGGCTTACTGCTCACCTGTAGCAAAACCAGGCTTGGCTTATGCATGTAAAATCACTACATGTAATTGCTACGCGGCTTCTTCTTTCATATGGACTTCCTGTGCTTGCTAAACTGCTAAAATTCTGCTATAACAATGCAAATACAAAGAGAACGTATAGTATGGAACACTTTTATTGGCATAGAATGAGACTCTCTCCATTAAGAGAAAAAAAAATGCCTTTTATTTTGCAAACTTAGATATTTCTAGGTGAATATGAAGTGACCCATGCAACTCCAGATGTTCCTGGATGGCATAGGGTTAATATTTTCAGTAATAAAAGCTCCATCTGTGTCCACAGAACATTGGCGGTAGTTGATAGTGCTTGTGTATTCCTTCATTTCCATAAATTGTGTGGAGGTTGAGAGCTTGACAAGATCAAATGTAAGACTTCTTGTACAAAAAAATAAAGACAAATCTATCCCAGTACTTCATCCAATAATCTCATTTCCTTTGATCCCATTTTGATCTTTGATATTACAATTAAAGGTGAGAAATATAAAGAAATCTCCTCTGTGTCCTAGGAGCTCAGCCATGCCATGTACCACCTCCTTACTGTCCTGTGTCCGCCTGCCAGGCAACTGGCTGGAGCAGCAGCATTTCTCTATGCCCAGTCTGCAAAAGAACAAAACATTATTAGGCTGAGGCCCCATATTGCAGAAAAGCTGCTTTTCATGTTGCAGATTTTGATGTGGTTTTTTAAGCCAGGAATGGATTTAACAGAAGGGAATTGTCTAAGAGCTTCCTATATATTTCCCATTCCTTTTCAAGCCACTCTTGACTTCCGCAATGTGGGGTTTTCCAGCCTCAAATGGAGTTTTCATGCTGATGATCTATCCACAGGATAGATCCATATCTGATCTGTGGGGTCTGACAGAGGCTGCAAAAACAGCTAATCTGTGCAGGGTCCAAGGGCCAAAAGCTGGTGCAGTGGGCGTGGAGTAATAGGACTGGCACCGCAGCCCTGCCCACTGTATAGTGGTGGTTCCTGGGAATGGCAGCGGCGTTACTGGTACTTGAATAGGCATGTGCTCCCCAGCATCTAGAGGCTGCCGAAGCAGCTGTTCTGTGCAGAGTTTAGGTGTTTGACCCCTATGGATCACATACTGAAGATTTATCCTGTGAATTTGGGGCCAGAACCCCTGCCCCACACCCCACACCCCTCACACCCCCACACACACACTTTAATTCCTGCCTCCATTGCTAGGTCCCACACGTCTAGCCCACTTCTAGGGGAAGACTGAACAGATCAGATGGAGATGCCCCTTTGTCAGGCGTGGCAAAAAGCTCCTTATTTCTAGGTTTTGTGATTTTTTTTTTTTTTTTTGCGGTTTACACTAGATATGCAGACTATCATGAAACTTGAGATTTGCTCCAATGTTTCACCAGTATGACTCACTATTGAGTATTTACACTTTGAATAAAAGATTATTTTCAAAGTTTATCAGATTATTTTGTGGTATTTTTCATTGTGTTCTTAGGGGTAATAACTTTATCTCTTTATGAGCCTTTATTATATATATATATTTTTTTTTTCTCACAATTGAAGTGGTTCATTTAGTCAAAAAAAAAAGTCCATATCTGTAGGCTGAATAAGATACGCCTTTTGATGTTACAAAATAATCTCGGTAGTATTTGTTCTTTTGTAATAGAGGCTGGTGAGGTATGAAAAAAAAAAAATAAAAAAAAAATGAAGGGCACCTTCTGTTTTTGAAACTCAGTTGCTCCCTCTTGTGGATTCTTTTGACATAGACACTTCATAATGTTTTTGACACTTGTACAGTCAGCATCGGACTCCAGCTGTTTCAATAATAGGTGAAGTAAACCCCCAATTTTTGTCATAAGCATGGAGAGAGGCCAGTGTACTGTATATCCTGCAACAGAACACCATAGGTGATGACTTTGGTGGCAGGCACTTTCCTCCTGAAACCCTACCTTTAGTTTGACACCCAATAAATTATATTTCATTATATTATAATGTTGTTCGGGGATGGCCAAAACTTGTAGAGTCAAAAGAAGATGGAAGTGAAAGGATGTTCTGGATGTAGTGCTAAGGACTAAACTGCACCAAGGTGTGCAAAACGCACCTGTAAGAGAGTTCTGGATTGTTACGTCCTGCCTTACACAGTGCCCATATCAGTGGATTGTGTGCGTATCGCAGGGCAGGTCCTCCAGAGATGTTCTCTATAACTGCTCTCCACTGTGTCCTTGAGGGAAGAATCCTTAAAAGGTTTGTGCCAAGTATTAAACTTGTCACAACCCCACAACATTTGCGGTCGGATTGCTGGGGCCCCCTGTCCCCCCTTATTCATGGAATGGTGGTCCAGCATGTGTGCTGCTGCCTTTATCTCTGTCGGACTGCCAATGCCCTATAGAAATGAATAGAGACCTCTGTTCTCTTGATCCATGGAGGTCCTAGCGGTGAGACCCCCACCCATAAGACACTTATCACCTAAGGGAACCATAATTATAATGTACCTAATTTATAGGGACATCCTTTACCCTCAGTGCATCAGAAACTCAAATCTACACATCGAGGAGCCGGTATAGATTTCGGTTACGTTGTGTCAGTTTCTGCCATGATTTGTAGGAAATCTTCTGGGATATGGGTGGTCACATCCCTTACACTCACACCCATTTTTTTGGAATAGTGGCTCCTGGGACGTGATCCAGCAAAAAGGGAATTTTTTTTTGTGAAATTTCTAATGTACTTAGTGTTATAAAGGGGAATTCATCATTTTCTGTGCCAGGGTGTGGGTAGGGCTTAGTGGGAGGTGGCATGGCCTCCCATAGCCTGATAATTGAATAGAATTTGACATAAGTTGGCATCAGTAAAGTTAGCTGGCATAGATGTGACTTTCAAGTGCATGGTGGGCCAAATACACACCATTTATATTTCTGTATATGCTGTAACAGAAGACTAGTCAGCCCCTTCTCAGCCAGACTTCCTAATATTTATATATTACATATATATATATATCACATTTTTAATGGGTTTCTCAAATATAAGTTTCCAAAGCTATAGTTATTGGTACCTTTTGCTGCTAGAATAACTTCCACTTTTCTGGGACAACTTTCCTTTGAGATCTCATGACCATGACTGGGCCATCATATTCTCCTAGACCAGGTACAGTAATGTGCTGAAGGTTTTAGGCAGGTGTGGGGTAAGAATGCTCTAAAAATAGAGGTGATAATAGTTTATTTTTGTCAATGAACAAAAGAGAAATATAAATCCCATCAATATTTGGTGTGACTTTTGCCCTTTGGAGGAGGAGTCCTGGAAGTGATGGTATGGCCGCCACAGAGCCCTGATCTCATCATTATCCAGTGTGTCTGAGACGACATGGATTGGAGAGAACCTACATCCACAGAAGATCTGTGCTTAGTTCTCCAAGATGTTTGGAAAAACCTCCCTGTCGAGTTCCTTCAAAAACTGTCTACAAGTGTACCAAGAAGAATTGATGGAAGGCAAAGGATGGTCACGGCAAATACTGATATGATTTAGATTTCTCTTATTCATTCACTTAATAGTTAATTTTGTTAATTGACAAAAATAAACACTTCCATTTGAAAAAAATCTTACTATGCAGCATTTTCCCACATATGCCTAAAATCTTTGCACGGTACTGCATAGTGTGGGATTCAGACTTATATTCGTCTTCCACCAGTTTCTAAAGCTGATACTATGTGATAGATCAGTAAACCATTCCATGGCCTTTCTATCACCTAAGCCCAGACTTTTTGCCATACTGCAGAAACAAAGCATTTACAGTGTCCAATGGTAATGTGCATTACACCAGTCAGGCCAGTGCTTGTTACTGGTGATCTCTGGCAGCTGATGGAGACACCGCTGGATCTCTGTGGGCAGATATCCAGATCTATAAACCTAAACTGACAACATATGCCCATGCCATGGAAAAGTAAGAATTCCCGATCTACTGAGGTCTGTCTTTGGAAACTGAAAGGTTGTACACTATATTATAGGAATGGCCAGATCCACTAATGTAGAAGGAATTCCCATGTATTTTTGGCTAGTTAGTATAATATAGGCAATTATATTTACTCTAGATTTAATGTTTACTTTTGTGATTCACATCTGAATTGCTTTTGCATGTTTCTATAGCAGTTGTTTGCATGTGTGATACTGATACATTGAAAGATCTGCCCAACTGGAGAACCACCAACCTGCACCAGGTCTCCTTCCACCACCCAGTCCAAAGTTAACAACTCCATTCCAATGGTCAATGTCAGATTTGACTATTTCCTTATGTACAGTAAACAAATGGAAGTGTTCCATTCATGGAGAGTCACTTCTAAGATCATGACATGACCTGTTGCTCTGGTGGAAGACAACTACAACTTTCCAGAATTGGAAGGCTGGTGGTCCTCCATTGTTTTCTTAAGGCCTAAGCCACATCAGTTTCTAGTTGTGTGATAAGGTTATTGGGGCCACCTGTGGTCAGTAGTGCTCTCTAAAAACACTACTCTTGGAAACCATCATCACACGTCTACCATACTGTATAACTACATCTTTGCCTGCATGGGACAGGTTAAAGAGGTTATGCAAGATGTGCACAATCTGGTCCTGTTTCTGTTTTTTTGCAGAAATTGTGCCACTCTTCGCCATGTTTGTGTTCTTACTGTATTGTACACTGTGATATATGCGGAAATAATGGGATTCTGTGTTAATTCTATCCACAGTCAAGAAATCAGGAGCTGGAAGATCTTAATAAGGACCTCAGACAGTGCAACCTGCAACAGTTCATCCTACAGACCGGTTCTACAGTCACAAATGGCCAAGTACGACTAGACGATGAGTCTTTTTCTGATCACAGTAGCACGCAATGGGAAGGACCGCACAGAAGTAGAGGTATGGGTGCCCGTCTGTCTGATAGAACTGCATGTATGTAGCCGATATAAATGGTAATATATGGATCAATGTCTGATCCAAAATGTCTCCCAAACCAATAATGGTGCAGTGTAGGGGCCTCTAATAGAAGTAGAAACATACCTTTGTGACCAAAAACCAATGGAGCACTGCAGAGATGATCATATTTTGAGACCTGCAAATTGGCTAGCAAGTGCATTAGGGGCGGGGCCTTATTTGGGAGATTTGCCTACAAGCAGCAGAGGTAGAAAATGTGATTCATTGTATTGTTGGGCAGCGATTCCTGAGGAGAGCTGAAGCACTTGCATCTGTCTGTCGGTAAATTTTGCAAGTCAGGCTTCAGCTCCTATTACAGGCCCAACTTAACACTCTTATTGGTTTTGGAGACATAGATAGATACATCTATCTCCTGTGTGTAATATTAGGATAACATTTTAACACGTGAAATGTTCAGTAACCCATACCAAGTAGATCCCATTTTTCGTGGTATATTAATAATAATAATAATAATAATAATATTAAATTTTTTTTTTGAGCGACAGCAAATGTTTGCTTATTTTGTTTAAAGGGTTGTGCAGTTTAGAAATCCCATTTCACTTACTAAAATAAGGTTCCTCTTCAACATCCTAATAGAGAGTAGTTACAAAGAGTGTCTCGCCCTCTGGAGGACCTATTGTGTCCTGCATTACCCAAATAACCCACTGATTTTAAATGGGTACTGTGTAATGCTTGCTTTCCCCTGTGGTGGCGCTGCAGGGAAACAGAACACTTACTACCAGATTTCCTCACAGATTACAGCTTTGATCGGTTTGTCAAGGGACCCTTTTAACAAATAGGAATTCTCCAAAGTGAATTATCAACCTCTTATCCCAGTGCTTGATCCTCATAAATGTCAGTCAGTGTCTTCTAAGGGTAAAATGATGACATCTTACTTTTTTCTAGGGCCCACAGATTCTTTTCCACGATCCACGCCCAATCATCTAACAGGTCATCCACGTAACTTGCAGAACCCTCTTCTCTCTACCAGGAACCCTGAGGGTGTGTATGTGTGACCTCGCTCGCTCTCTGCACGCTGCTGCTTCCTCTTTTGGTGGTGGGTGTTTTCTGCCTGTTGATCTTTTTTTCTTGCAAAGCTTCAGAATTATCAAATGCATGTGAAATTGTGAATTGTGATATTTGGAGAAATTTAAGTAGGGTAAAAAAATTTCCGCAAAATTATTTTAATCATCGGTGATGTATAATGTTATAAGCTATTCATTATTAGTGACACAACAGGATCTCCGCTGGACCCTACATCTAGATCTGTCACTCATTTCATGTGGCACCTGTTGCTTAGCAACTGCGCAAACCATGTTGCAGGGGTGTAGTTATAGGGAGTGTATCAGGAGCAATCGCTGCCGGGCCCTGAACCCTGAGGGCCCCAAAGGTCCCTCAGCTACATAAAATATACAAGTATTTTAAATTCCACAAAGTAAGGAAGGGCCCCGTTAGAGATTTTTGCATTGGGGCCCGGGAGCTTCCTCCATGTTGGACTGTTGACTAGTGCAGGTATTCAGGACTCCCTGAATAAGATTAGATTTTTCCCCTTGTATCCATAAGCAGATCCACACTAGGTGTGGCACAGGTATGCATCCATCATCCTCAGGCTGTTTTGATGATATTTCTATATTTTAATTAATATAATTAAATCCAGACTATTACATTCTGCTGCTTAAAGGGGTTTTCCAGTTTTCTATAACTCAAGCTTGCTCTTTCTGTAATGAAATTTGTGCAATGGATGTAATAATTCTTCATCATTTTCTCTGCTTTCTGTCAGTGAATAGGGACATTCATTGCTTACACTCAGTGGCTTGATCAGGATAAGTCATCAGTATGTGATCTGTCTGGGGTCCTACACCGGACCCAGCACATGTCTTCTGTTTCGGCAGCCTCTGGGTGCTGAAAGCTGCTAGTGGATGGGTGGCGTGTGCAGCGTCGCTCCTATACAAGTAATATCAGTGGTTCTGGTGAACTGCACGTGCCGCCCGTCCACTACCAGCCTTCTAGAAGGAGGTTGCTAGAATAGATGAACTGTGCGGGGGCTGGGAATCAGACCCCTACAGATTACATACTAATGACCTATGCTGCAGATTGGAGCCAGAAAATCCCTTTAACAAGCCATTTCTTTGAACACAGTGGCTAACCAGCTGCCATCTACAGTAGCCGCATTGTGGATGAGTTTAAAGAGGTTGTCCATGGTGATTTATTTTATTTCCTTCAGGTTTTTTTGTCTTTGGGGTTCTGGGCTGGTTCCGACCCTTGGTCACTTCACCTCATCCTTCCTCTCCTGTTTTTACAGGTAGTTACCAGTGTTATGGGGGCTGGGAGACTATAAAGCCCCCCCCTCCATTAGCATAGGTAACTACCTGTGAAAACTGGAGAAGAGGAAGAGAGCGGGTGGAGGGACCTGGGGCTGGGTACTGGTTCCCATCATGTCACTGGGTTTGGAGCCAGCCCACAACCCCCAGGTCCAATATGAAAAAAAAACCCTGGAGGATGTAAATTAAAACACTATGGACAAAGTGCACCAGCAAGGTGACTTGCACTGCAGGTTTTAAGCCCTCTGCAAGTTTCAACCTTTATGTGCCGCCTGGGGCTTTGCACTGCAGAGAAAACTGCAGAAGAGCCACAGCAAAAGTCGTCGATTTTGGTTGGGTTTTCTGTGGCTACTTGCAAAGGGCATCTTTGCAATGTGTGGATATTCAAGGGGTAGTTCAGCACTGGAGACACCTGGCTAGTTGTAATTGGTGTGTTCTTGTTAGGTCAGTCAGTGAATCCCAGATCTGTTGTCATTAAAGGGTTACATGATTCTAAATGTACAGGTGCATCTCAATAAATTAGTATATTTTTGAACCGTTCATTAATTTCAGTAATACAATTCATAATCAGCGTCTTCCATGATTGTGTGTCCTACTGAACCAGACTGAGGGACCATTTAAAGGCTTAGGAAACCTTGGCAGGTGACACTGAATTTACAATACTGAACTTTTTTACAATATTCTAATTTTCTTAGATTTGGGTTTTCATTACCTGTAATCCATAATCAACATTTCCAGAAATAAAACACTTGAAATAGAACACGCTGTGTGTAAAGAATCTAGAAAATATAGGAGGTCACTTTAATTTAATTACTTGAATACAGTAAACGTTACAAAGGTATTCTAATTTATTGAGATGCGCCTGTAAAGCCAGAATTTTTAATTTTTTTTTTTGTAAGAAGGGTCACCCAATGATAAACTGATCACAGGGCACCATCTGCTGGTAACTCTAGCAATTGGCAGTAATCTATGGTGCAATCTTGTATCAGGTTTAATTACCCTGCAGCGCCCCTTCAGGAAAAATTAAATATTACACAGTATGAAATCAAAGCACAAATGTAGTCTCTTCCTGCTTGAAAGGTAGAGGAAATCTGATTTTCTATAAATTCAGTAGAGGTTTTTCCCAAAATCGGGTCTTTTTTGTGGTGCATACCTGCAGGAATAACCAGTTTATCGCAGCTTACAACCTTCGCACTGTAAAGATTGAAAGTCACAGGGTAAACACACAAGCAGGAACTGAGAAGTTAAACATAAGTCAGCAGGTTTTTGGTTAAGTCGTCTCATCCACTATGGTGTTACTGTAGGGTTTGGGAGTGTACATGCCAATTTACATGTGGCTGTGTCCATCTGCAACGCCATGCCAATGCTGCTTGGGTAGTTTTGCAAATACAGGACCAAACCTTCATTTGATTAATAGGGTTAGATCATCAATATGTGGGGATCCAACAGGTGGGACCCCTACAGATCAGCTGTTTCTGGACAGCTCCACTACTGGTTATGCTTTCATGCCAAAAACTTTGCTACTCACTTGCCGTACAATGTGTCGCAGCAAGTTCCGGTATTGCAGAGGTTTCCCATTGAAGTCTTTGGGACAGCGCTGCAATATATAAACCTGCCACTACACATCATATGGTGAGTAAGCAGCACAGCTCCTGCCTCCAGGATCTGTGCTGTCCAGGAGCGCTGATCTGTAGGGGTCCCACCTGTCAGATCTAAAATTAGAAAGGTGGATAACCCCTTTTCATTTTGCAAATATAAAAAATACTGTAAGCGCATTTAAAGATTCCTTGCAAAATTGGATCACAATGGGAAGGTTACAAGTTGTGATTTCTTGCCTATTAATCTCCTGTTCGTTCGTGTTTTACAGTTTTACCTTCACTGGATACCTCATGGACTTGAAGGATATTATGTCAATGACTACAAGGACCTCCACTTTAAATGTTATATCTATATATGAAGTTTCTATCTATATATTATGTGTATATATCTAATTGTTTATATAATTTTGTATTATACATTTTCTTTTGATACAGATGTATATAAAGAAATATCCCTAGAAATATATGACATGTATTACATGTAGTGGGAAAAAGCTGAAATATTAAAAATGTGAAAATAAAAAGAAAAAACAAAAACTATGCCACATCCATTTAGGCTACCTTGTAACTTTTCACATATCATTATTTCTGTAATAAAAGAGTACAATTTTATCTTGTTGTGTTGAGTGTCAAATATGAATACAGTCTCTTACATATGGAGAATATTTGGTCCGTAAAATGTGAGACTCCCAATAGGCATTGCAAAGTTAACCCCTAAATGAGCAAGAACTGAGCATTTTTGATTTTTTTTTTTTCATTGTTGCATTCGGATAGCTATAACTTTTTATTTCTTTTGTTGCTGTAGCTGTATAAGGGCTTGGCTTTTTTTTTTTGTGGGATGAGTTGTATTTCTCAATTACAATGTTTTAAGGATAGATATACATATTATACATTTACTAATTAACAATTATTAACTCTTTCTGGGGAAATGGAAATAACAGAAAATTCTGTCATTATTTTATGGAATATAAATTTTGTGCCACTCACCATGTGGTGTAAATTACATAATGGCTTTACTCTGTGGGTCAGTATGATTTCAGTGATGACCTATGTACACATTTTAGTTTTAGGACTACTTAGGTCCTCTTTAAGCAAAAATAGTCACTATCAACACAGCCACCAACTCCAACTCTTTACATCCTTCAATAGGCACCGATTCTGGTGCAGTTGGAATTTTGTCTCTAGCCTCCATGATTCCTGAGCAATTATTGCTGTCATTTTCAGCACAGATATACTCTCTGCGGTCACGTGGGTGGTCCATGTCATTGACTGTTTACCGGACAGTAGAGAGTATAAATGTGCTGAAACAAACAAATAACTTCTCTGGAACAGTAGAAGCTAGAGAAAAAACAATGCACCAGTGAAATGGCAACTATTGAAAGACATAATGAGTTGTAGTTAATAGAAGTGGTGAAAGGTCTTTTAAAAAAAAAAAAAAAAAAGTCACTTTTTTTTTTTTTTTTTTAAACCATTCCATCAGTGGAACTGTGTAGGGTTTGTTTTCTTGTGGGGTGTGTTGAGATTTTCATTGGTATCAATCATTCAAACTTTAAGAGCACACACTATTTGTAAGGGGAATGGAAACATCCAGTTAGTTGTCTATTCATGCGTTTCCAGGGGGAAATAACAGGAACCATATGACACATAGGGTACCTGCATTGTAATATCATGGGGAAAACAAAACATGGTCACTTTTAGGCCTTGTTTACATGTCAGTGACCTAGCTTGTGTGAGAAAACCAGATGCGGGTTAAAAAAAACACAAAAACAGAACAAGAGTAAATCTTTCTATTATATCTTACTTCTGTGTAGTCTGTACTGGTTTTGGCTTGAACATTGATGCAAAACATTGAATAAGGCTATATGTACATGACTGTAGTGGATTTTACTGCCTGCCAAAAAGGACACCTATTCCACAATAAAACATGTCTGTATTGCATCAGTATGTCATCCACAATCACAGATCCATAAATACTTGTATGATCCCCTACACTTGTATGGGTGAGTCTGTGCAGCAAATGTGGACAGACATAGGACCTGCTCCATATTTTGCAGATCATTTCTGCGGCCTGAACACTGTTCAATAAAAACTTACGGGCATGTGTATGAGGCCATAGAAATGAATGGATCCATATACTATTTTATGAATATATTCTCACTTTATATTGTCATGAAACAGCCAACTAATGTAAAATGAATTATTATATGAGGGACATTAGGGAGGAAGCAAAATATACAGGGTAACCCAAACTCAAATGTGAATAAAGTCCAAGATTACAAAACCATGACTGCTTTCTTGCACAAATGATGCCATGCTTGTCCACGGGTTGTTTGGTATTGCAGATTAGCTCCAAACACTTTGGCAGGAGTGGCATTGTGTTAAGAAAACAGCCATAGTTTTGTAATCCTGAACAACCCCTTTAACCAGCTGACAATCATCATAGAGTCACAGTATCATATGTAACTGATGATAGTATTTCCCGTAACTCTGGAATGGTGACCTCACCATGTACTGATAAGGATATGCTCGGGATAACACGCGTCACATTCAGGAAATGGCTAACTAATATGTAGCTCTGCTTCTTATGTGGAGTTACCTCACGCTACATTGTATAACAACAGTCTAATGTGTTACACTTAGAAGGGGGTGACACATGACGACTACTAAAATGCTTTAGCTTAGTCACTACTGAACGCTATCCCTGGAGTGCTATGAGTAATACTACATATATAGTATCTGGCGGTAGGAATTGGAGGATAACATGATAATGACAAATAGTTTGTCTCTCTTGCAGTAAATACAATTTCAATAGATATTTCAGCTTTTGGCTGAGGCTCCATGTTGCGGAAAAGCTGCTTTTTTTTTTTTGTTGTTGTTGCAAGAGTGGATGGAGCAGAAGGGAGAAGTATAAGGGCTTCCTTCTTTATATTTGCCATTCCTAGTGTAGCCACTCCTGACCTCCGGTTTTGGCTCAAAAAAATTGAAGCAAAATCTGCAACAAAAAAAAAATTGCGTTGTGGAAACGCAGCGTTTTTTGTTGCAGATTTTGCTGTGGTTTTTTGAACAAAATTCAGGAAAGGATTTAACAGAAGGGAAACATCCAAGAGCTTCCTTTATATTCTACATTCCTTTTGAAGCCTCTCCTGATTTTGACACCAAAAAATGCAGCGTTTCCGCAATGTGGGTCCAGCACATGGTCTTGGCAGAGAGTGGTACATGTGATGTGATGGGAAGTCAAAGGGGAGGGATTACTGAAAAAGAACCAGGACACTTACTGGGCAGGACAACTTCCAGATCACACTTGCCATCTAATCTGCGTATAACATGAGACAGAAATAAAGTTCACTTTTTCAGCCATTCGTCTATAAATGGCCACAGCTGACTTTTTGTAACTATCCAGTAGTTTAGCATCCTGAAATGTGTCGAGGAACTCCCTTCATAGGGCACCATCACTATATTTGTGCCCTCTTCTTCTAAGGGCAGCATAAAATAGTGACTGCTGAGTTTTATAAAGGGTGTTTATAGTGCTATTATACTATAAAATCCAGCCTATGCCCCGTCAATTGTCCTCCATTATGGGAACAGATGTTCTGCCAAGAAGACTTTCAGGAATGGGAACTACAACCATAATCTTCATGTTGGTCATGCATTAGGACATGGAGAGGGGACTGATAAACTAAATGTCACAACCATTTCCCTCCACTAGACAAAAGCACCACAGTGTCTGCAGCCTGGTAAAACGCGTAAGCGCACAGAGGGGAATTTTCTAAGAGTGAATTTCCATATACCAGTAATAATCCAAACTGTGCTGGACTAGGAAGCTCTTAATACATTTATTGCATATTGTTCTTTCCATGCCTCACAACACCAGCTATGAGCTGGCACAGAATTGCACTATAAATTACCCCAGGTTGTGGCATAAACAATGGTAAGTCTGTTGGCCATGGGGTTGAGTTTGGCTTGGGACACTGTTGTCGTTTCTGTATTATAAAGTGAATCTGTCATCATGAAACCCACCCGAACAAATAATAGGGTTACACAGGATATGCCATAAGTGTCCCACAGATGCAGTTCAGTAAGAAGAGAGTATGCCATACATGTACAGCTTACTCCATTTACTTCTGTGGGACTTTCGAGGCTCCCTACTATGGCACAGCAGCACTCCAATGAATATTGAGCTGGTCTTCATCCTTCTTGTCCACACTAGTGTAAAGATCACAAAAGGTGGTTTTTAGAGCACACAGCAACTTGGTCCGGTTTTCACAAGAGCTTCTTCTCCAAAGCTGGTTTGTCTACATATTGTGGATTACAATGAATTTAAAGAAATTGTGCTAAACCCCGAACCTTGTTGCTGTGTGCTGACAGTACCCTCCTAAACTTACTTTCACTCCCCCTACATTAACCCAAAAATGATCCATTCTCTTCATTTCAATGCATCCCCAGACTCCTGAGCTCAGGGAAATAGTAGTAGACTCCTAGATGGTTCATTAGCTTACAGAGCACCGGCAGATTCCCAGCTAGGGCTGACGCATTTTCGCCATTTGTAGCATTGTACAGTCCCAGCAAAGAAAATGAGCTTTTGTTTAATCTCATCCACACATTGCAGGGAAAAAAATGAAAAACACTGCAGATAGGCATTGAAAAATGCAAGTATTTTTGCTCTGGTTTTTTTCCCCACTGTTTGTTGCTGCAGTGATTTTTAGTTGCATTTCACTATGTGTGGCCTTCTGTGTCTTTATGCACTGTAGTATTTAATGGGGGTTTTCATGGTCATAGATTCCATTTAAGAATGATGGGAGGCTACTGGAGATAAAAGCAAGTTTTTGGACCCTTCTGTAAACAATTCCTTAAAGGGATCTTTAGGGTTATGATATTGATGACCTATCCTCAAGTCACCCAGCACTCCCGCCAGTCAGCTGTCTGAAAAGGCTGCATCATTCGGACAAACACTAACCTCTTCACTGCATACCAAGCACAACATCTTACATTAATTTGCAGCTGTGCTTGGTACTGCGACCCAATCCAATTATCTGAGTGGGACTGAGCTGCAGTATGGTCATGTGACCAGTGAAGTCACTGGTCTGAGAAGGGGACACTCAGCAACACAACCTGATCAGTAGGGGCGTAGATGAAACTTAAAGCTCCTAAATATATATATATATATATATATATATATATATATATGGCAGAGGGACCTTTTGGGTCCCCACTGGGTCCAGGGCCTGGTAGCGACTGCTACCTCTGCACCCCCTATAGCTACGACCACCAGTGATCTGATTCTGATACCTATCCTTAGGATAAATGAATATCATAGTCCTGGAATATCCCTTTAATGACTCTGACATGCAGCAACTGTATAGACCTTTTTTTTTGCTGTTTTGTCTGCTTTCATATGCAAAGGTTTTTGCCTTTTTTGGGACTTCTGCAGTTTTTCCACAAATAAGAAATAACATTTAACATAACAAAAAAAAAAAAAAGCACCAAAAACAGCCTTATGCACTTTATAAAGAAACATGATAAAAAAAATAATAATACTTTTAAAAATCTTAGTTAAAACGTGTAGTTTTAGCAATATAAGAGTATGATGCTGTGTACGCTTGTGTTATTATCAGGCATATGGTACAGTTGCGATTACCACAGTGCCATCTGCTGGTAAGATGATCAAAAACAGGCGGATTAATAAAAGGTTATTCTACAAAGATGACAATTTGCTGTCATTGAATCCACATAAACTGTTTCTCTGCATTAGGACAGTTTCTAAAGTGGTTGTCCTATGGGCCTAAAATACTACATATATTTACTGCAGCTTAAAACATAAAATAAAAAGTTAAAAAAAATACCAAGAGTAATATTTCCACAATAAAGTTTATTAAATATATGTCCCAAGACACAAATGAGAGATGATCAACGGCTGAAATACTAGAAATGTAACAGTAATGTATATGAGCTCATACAGTCAGGTCCATATAAAAATACATTCTACCTACCAGTATACAAACAGGTAAAATTGTGAAAAAAAATTGGATTTGTTGTATTTCCATGTGCCATCTATGCCCGATCCATGTATGGCATAGATTTCTGCTATAACTCACGGCGGTTTTCTGTTGTGAGTTATCGAGAATCTGGAGGGTCATAGCAACTCAGAAAATGGAAAAAGTGGCGCAAACAGCTGTACACCGAAAAACGAGCCATTACTGTGCCAGAAAACTGGCGTGAAAAGTTTAGTAAACTTACTCATAATGGATTCTCTATGCAAGTTTTCAGTCATTGGTGAAAATATAGGAAAATAGGAATATGGAGCGTCACTGTGGAGATCTGACCAATTGGAGACAATATACTGTATAAGATGTCCTACCCCATCACCAACGCGAGTAGAGAGAAGTTACACTGTAATACTAAAATTATCCAATTGTAGAAAGGACTGGAATATCCAAAAACCAGCGAGTGTGAACGGCACAGTCGGGAGCGCTAGCGACATTCCAAGAGGCTGGTTAGCCGCTGTCACACGCACAGTGGCATTTAGGTAGCAGCGCAATGTGCGTTAGTCAGTGGCTCACCTGCATCTGGACACATCATGGTTGAAGATGTTTTTGGGTCTCAAGGAAGAATCTTCAGGACTGAAAGGCTCCCCCACCATCATCACACCAAGGTGCCTGAAATAGCAGATAAGCACATATTAATACACAACATTTCTAGTAATATACTTACACCTGATACGTAGAATGTCGTGAATATATAAATGGACAACAAACAAAGACTGGTTCTTTAACCCTTTAATATACTGGATGTTTATGACTAGAGATGAACGAAGTATTCAAAAATTCGATTCAGCAACTTCGACGAATTTCGCGATACGATTCTATTCGATCCGAATTATATCATGGCGAATCGTGTAACAAAAACAGGTATTTATTGGCTAGAGAGAGCCGGGGTGGGCGTCAACATGGCGAAACCTCTTGGATGCCGCGGTCATGTTTGACTGCGGCATCCAAGGTGTAAAAAACCCCGATCGGTTATGGAGCAGGATGTTAGGTGTCAGTTACAGCTAACACCCTGCTCCATAACCGATCAGGGGATTTAACACCTTGGATGCAGCGGTCAAACATGCCGTGTGCGCTCGTGAAGGGGTTAAAGGGATGTGACATCACAGGGCTGGCTGCTGATTGGCTGCACACATGGCATTGTGGGTGATCCCGTGTTCCCAGAGTTCCTTGCCCCATGTTCTAATATGTACAGCAACCATTTTGAACTAAATGCGAATCGTCATCACGAAGCGTGAGGAAATTCGGATTCCATGCGAATCGAATTTTTCCTGAAATTCGGATCAAATTCCACTTCTGCAGTTTCGATTCGCTCATCTCTATTTAAGACCTTAAAGGGGTTATCAGGTTTCTAAGATTGATGGCCTATCCTTTGGTCCCCCCCCAGATCACAGGTACAGAGGCAGCGTTGATAGTGCCTTGGTACTGGAGATCTGCGGGGGTCCCAGGTGTCGTGTCCTATGGCCTACCCTACGGATAGACTATAAATGTTAGAAACTAACTTTACTACATTTTCATTATATAAATGACTGCACAATTGTAAGTTCACTGATATAGTAGTAGGCTTGTATGGCAGGTTCACATGCTGTGCGTTGCCAAGGTCCCATGCAATGATGATCTGCAGCGGTTATATGGCACCTGGAACCTTTCTACAGTGCAAGGCAATTTAAAGGGGTTGTGAAGGAATAAAAAACATGGATGTATTCTTCATCTCAGGAAGAAGACCTGGTCCACTGGTCATATGGTAATGCTACAGCTCAGTCCCATTAAAATGAATGGGACTGAGCTACAGCATGGCCATGTGACCAACGGACATGATGTCACTTCCTGAGAAGAAAAAAAAACAAAAAAAAAAAAACAGCTATGTTTTCTAATCCTGCACAACCTCTTTGTCTGCAGCGACCTATTCACTATGATAGTTTCCGCACTTATGTTATATGGTTACCATATAGAAACATCTGTGGCCCACTGGAATCCATATTTTAAAATATACACTACACAGTATATTTATTTAACTTACTTAGTTTTTTTTTTTTTTATTATATTTTATAAATTTTACATAACAGTATGTGTTTTTTTCTGAATGTCTCTGTATAGAACAGCACAGTCTAGCAGAGCTAAAAATTGGAAACTTCTGGACAGAGGCCAAAAGACCACTCTTTAGGCCTTCGTTGGTGTATATGATGAAAGTAAACTGTAGGATATTTTTGACTGGTATTTTCTATGAGTCTTAATCCATTCCCCTGGTGGCGCAAGATGCTCCAGCCTCTTAATAACTCAAGCACATCTAAAGAGGTCCCTGTACTGACATCTACACCAGTCAGGATCTGATGGGGATTTGAGGTATAGCTCACGGCAGTTTTCTGGCACGAGATATAGGAAAAGTCACAGACCAAGATGTTCACGGCCCTGCCTACCTCGATTCCCACCCTGCTCTGCCCATTGTGTAGAAAGGATCAACAAGGACAGGAAAACATTACAGTGGTATATCTTGGCCCATGCTGAAGAAGTTAATGTGGTTACTGGTGTTTTTTTTAGGAATGATTTCCTCCATTCCAGTTTTTTGGTGACTGGATTCAGTTTCTCTATTAGTTTCTATGAGAGTCTCAATAGGATGAAGTTCAACAACCTGATCTGCCGTCATGGGGAAAAGTCTCAACTGGAGATGGGTGAACGGACCAAGACGGGTTTCAACCAAATAGTGCAAACCGAACAAGTGGTGATTCGTCTCGGGCTAACTAAAATGGCCACAGCATTATTCTCTATAATAGGTGAAGGCCCAGGGAAGGGGACTAAAATAAAAAAATTCATTCACCTTCCATTACCTTTATTGGACCTCCTTGCGGCATCCAGCACTCTCCTGGTGATGTCATACGCCTAGGGTCATGGCTGAAGCCTGTGAGTGGTGCTTATGTGACTACTGGTGACGCAAAAGAGGTAACATAAGGGGAGTATGAATGTTTTTTTTTTGTTTTTGTTTTTTTAATACCTCCCCTGGGCCTCCACATATTATACTCTGGGGACTGAAGACACCCTGGAACATAACATAACGTCACTTTTATTTTGACATAACTTCGGTTGTGTTTGCCTTTGAGAGCTAGAAATTGGATAGATAGGTTCCTAGGAGCCCTGACAGTGTCATACACTATGTTTTATAGAAAGGTTCATAGGAGCCCTGACAGTGATCTACACTATATTTTAAGCCATTTTAAGGTGTGATTCGTACCAAACTTGTTTGTCCGAAAACAAATCTTGAACCCGAGCCATCCCAACCAGAAACGAATCCTGAGAGTTTCGCCCATCTCTATTCTCAACATTTCCGTACACATCATATGGTCAGCCAGTCCTTCTGAAATTGATGAGCTGGACCAACACTAATTGATTGTTTCTGACTGCCTTAAAGAGAACCCGTCCCTACTTGGATTTCCATCTAAAAGTACAGGGCTCCTGCTCGCAGACCGGGTAAAGGTCAGGGTGCAGAGATGTGGACCTCTGGGTCTTAACTCAGATTACATGGAAATGCATTGTGAGTAAAGTAGCTGATGTCATGCAGCAATCTGCATGTAGCTCATATAAGATTCCCAGATGTCTGGATCTTTACGTGTGGTA
This sequence comes from Leptodactylus fallax, assembly GCA_947044405.1. Lineage (NCBI taxonomy): Eukaryota > Metazoa > Chordata > Amphibia > Anura > Leptodactylidae > Leptodactylus > Leptodactylus fallax. The sequence continues at coordinate 1,181,224 of CAMRHE010000138.1, read as the reverse complement.
TCTAGTATAAGCTTGTAATGAAGTAGCATGGTGGCTCAGTGGTTAGCACTGTTGCATTACAGCCCTAGGGTTCCGGCTTTTAAGCTGACCAAGGGCAACATCTGCTTGGGTTTCCTCCCACATGCCAAAAATACACTGATAGGTAAATCCTAATGTGCACAATTGCCAAAAGCTATACTGTTTATCCAGGCTTTTCTTTTTATTAGCTTCCAAAAAAGTACATCAAAAAGTCACATCATCAACAGAAGGATAATAGCTCAAATATAAGCGGCCTGGTGTGAACACAGTCTCAATGAAGTTTGTCATGTGACTCTCTTTGAGCAGGATTTCAGCTAAGTACATAGGCTTGGAGTTTGTATTGACCGCAACGCAGCACATAAGTAATATATATAGCTACACACAAGAATCAATTTGTTACTGCCATGACCGGTATCTACTGGACATACTATGTAAGAAGTCATGCTTTGTAATGTGCTGGAGGAATATTATTAGTGACAGGCCCCCCCAGGTATATGACAGGTACAGACAGGGGTTATCTCCTACTGTTCACTGAGCCTTCTTGTCTAATCTTGTATTAGCTTTAAGGCACAAAGTACTTTAAGGCTAAGCCCCCACATAGCAGATAATGGCTAAAACACGCTGCAGAAACAAACGCAGCAATAACGCACTGGGGTTTTTTTTTCTGCATCGATTTTCACTGAGTTTTTCTGTTTTTTTTTTCTTCCCCCGATTCAATATATAGGGAAAACGCTTGCAATTCCACTGCTAAAATTAAACATGCTGCATTTTTTTTTTTTTTTGTAAATGTAAGAATTTTATAAAACATGGCTTTTCCACAGGCCTTTTTTTCTGCAATGTCTGGGTGAGATTAATTAGAATCGCATTCACTTTGCAGGTAATGTAAAACACAGTGTTTATTTCTGCTGCGTTTCTGCAGCAGCCAAAAACACTGCATTTCTGTAATGTGGGGGCTTAGCCCAAGAGTAGCCTGTGACTACCCTACCTAACTGGTCAAAGGGGCTCATTGAGAGACGCCGTGTACCACCAGCAAATAGGGCCATATGATTCTGACAGATTAATAAGCAGTTTGAAATAGGTTTCCCAAGGCTGTATGGCCTTCTTGAAGGAGTTGTCCAGTAAAGGCTAAGAATAGCATAGAATAACTAGTGGAGGTAATACTCACCTTACCAATCCCCATTGCTCCCATTCTGATGCTTTAAGGGTCCTTACTGGTTTATACTGCCTGGTTCCACTCGACATAGGAAATGAGCACCACTCAGTCATTCTCTGACTGCAGCAGCGACTGGTGATGGGCAATTAACTCCTATGTGTCCAGCGAGACCAGCTGGGACCAGGGTATGGGAGCAGCAGGGGATTAGTGTGGTGACGACAACTTTCCATTCTATAACTAGTTTGAAAAAGGATGCTCAGATATCCTCCATGATGGAGGCTGGTGCGGAGGTGGATTAGAGGACTTTCCAGTCTATTGAAAGTTGCAAACAAAACCAACCAAGGTAGTCACAAGTCATGCAACTCCAGCCCTAAAGACACAATTCTAACATTTCACAGAATCCACATAGACAAAGTTTCTACTACAAATTTTTTGTTGCAAACCCATGACAAAATACGCAATTTGCCACACATGAATGTACCCTTAACCATTGTTTTCTCAATTGCTAGGCTGACTATAGTTTGGGGAATCACTTTCTAGAACAGTGGAATTTTACTGCCGTCTATAACCAGATAGATGTAGATATTCTCCTCCAGGCCAATGCTACTCACTGACATATAGTAATCCATAATGGCATAACCACTTTCATGTTAGGACTGGTCGACTGTCTTATATGTACAGAGGTCTCCAGCCCTATCCACTGTCGGATGATCTTGGGGGTTACAAGGATGGGCCATGCTGAATTTTACATCCTATTCTTTTTGTTTTGAGTCACCATCAGAGGTATGTGGTAGAGGGTTAGACTAAGTTCACATCTGCAACGGAGGTTCCATTGGAGATTCTGCCACAAAAACCGCCAAAAATCGGCAGAGAGTAAAGTCCTGTATGGAGGACTTTTCTCTCTGCCACTTTCAGTATGAGAACGGAGGACACCCGGCAGACCCCATTATAGTCTACAAGTTACCGCTGTTTTGTCGGTCCAGGTCTCCATCTTTTGACCCCAGCACGTATGTGAACCTAGCCTTATTTGCCTGTCCCTACTGAAAGTTCATGGGGGAGTCGATAGGAACAGGTGTCGGCTGAGAGCTACTGAAGGTTTATGGGCACATTAAAAACAATATATCAACAACAACTTTTTTTTTTTTTTTTTTTTATTAAAACCAGATAAATATACCACTTTTTTCTGTTTTATTTTCAGACTGTACATTTTTAATTCTTATTCCCGTACGTGAATATGAGGGTCACCATCTTGCCTGAACTTTTCCTTTACTCTATAACAACATTTAGTGATATGCACAGTCATGGTCATAGGCAGTAATAGACTGGAGCTGACTCATTAAGGTCTATGGGAGAGTTTCTAGACATGCTCTGTGCAGGAAGGGGAGTAAATAAGCTGTGATCATCTATTGTTAGTAGTGGATAAAATAATGGGTCAGCGGTACTATTTATAGAGGTGTTATCTTCTATTGTAATCCTGTCTGTCTGTGACGTAAATGAGGTTGTTGTGCAAAGAAAACCCCTACAAAATGGGAAAGTGTCAGTCTATTATTATGCTTAGTTGCCAGAGAGAAAATTGCAGGATATAGCACTTTTTAAAATATACATATTCCCATTCAAAATAAAAAAGATATGCTTAACATAAAAACTTGGTTATAGGCCATTTTCTGATGACACATTCCCTTAAAGTGTTGTTTGTGTTTCACACCAACACCCAGATTGTCAACTATGTAATATGTTTAGTTTACCAGTACTGCCCTGTTCTGCCACTTGACTGACCTCAACTGATTTTTGGTACTTGCCGTGACGCTTTCCTATTGAAGCCTTCTCATTCGGTCCTTGCAGAGAACAGTGATGTCAAAGACAGGGGGACAACCAGATCAAGGCAATCTCAGTTTAGAGGGAGATATGTCAGGCAGGTTCTTGCACTGTCTGACAAGCCATGGCAAGGACTGATGGAAAATGTTGTTTAAGGGACTGGAAACTGCCTTGGCCAGAAGTTCCGCATGTAAACAAACCCGGGACCCAACAGTTTGTTTGTTGGGATAGAACTTCGAGAAATTTTTTAAATGTTAAATTCTGTCTTGGAAAACACTTGGAAGGGTCAACACAGGTGTCACTATAAATATCAGTACTGAAGGCGTACCTATAATATATATATATATATATATATATATATATATATATATATATATTATACATATACACATTGAGTCACACCTGTCTCACACCCTAACGCAAATAGTGTTTTATTGCTCTTCATACTTTAAGTCTGTGGCTTACCTGCTGTGATGGATAAAAATGAGTCACTTTTATGGGACATGCTGTAAAGTTGGTCTTAACCCCAAGCTGAGAGGTTTGTCATTTATGTCCACTTTTCATAGTCATTGTCTTTGGTGGGACATGTGTTGGTAATGACTTTGTCTCGGTAGGATCAAATCGTCCTCATTTCCACAAAAAAATGGAAGGGTCAACAAAATGTTGAGAGCTCTTATATCTATTTTATGTAGAACTGAATGGTCCGCATGACCACATACGGCCCTATGTGGTTTAGTTATTGGCAGAAACCAGGCATACTATGAACACCTACAGGGATCTCACATGTGTAGCATTAAGAAATGTAACATAACCTTGTACATTCTGGGAATATATTAGGCTCGCAGTATGATAATGTGCTCTCCACATATAGTCACTGACATGCAGCAGGCCTGTGTGTATATATAGCCATTTTATGCACTGAGTCTGCCCTGACTTCTGCAGACGCTTCATTCTAAACACTGGGAACTCCTACATTCCTCTGCAGGGGGCTTGACACATTCGCTACACAATCTATAGATTCACTATGGACATGACAGGACTTTGCTTCCATTTTAGCTATATAGCCCTGTTTCCATCAGACATTTTCCAATAATATTGGAATTAGATTACCATATACTTTACAAACCATACTGCCCTTTGTTTTATACATAATATGGGATTGGTAATTTTTTTATGTAAATTCTCAATATGCAGCAACAACATGTTAATAAATTTTTTCTGTTAAGCGAACAGAGGGATCACTGCTAACATACTTTTGCCTTTATTCATGCACCTACATTCTCAGAATTACAAGATTTGATACTTATTTGCTTTGCAGTTATGCACACATATGTGTTATCTGTTAACCCTTTGTACTTGATACCGAGAATCACAGTTAGGGAATTATATACTGTAGACTTTCCACAGCAGAAAATCTGAGGCAGCAAAAACTAACTTTTTTTAATGTGGAATTTATAACGTAATAGCATATCTGCTGCAGATTTCACCCTATGAACGGGTATAATAGCTGGTTAAAAGCCACAACATCGATTGACATGCTGCAGATTTAATACAGGCACCGCAGATCAACCTGAAATGTGTTTTCTTTTGCAGAGCAAGTGGATCAGATTTGTTTAAATCTACTTTATGCTGCTGCTTTAAAACGCTGTGGATGTCTGTCCCGGAAAATCTGTAGCACATATTCCCAGTGTGAACGTAACCCAATAAAATTGTTCCTCGAAAGCAAAGGATATCAGGAAATCCACATCATATAGACACACACATATATGTTTTGGCTTTTTTTTTATCTTGCAATCTTTATGACATCATTATATTATATATATATATATATATATATATATAAAAAAAATAATCCTTGTGACCTATGACCTCAGTGTAGATAAAGGCATTGATTTTCTTAGGTCATACATATCTTATTTCTAGAAACATTTAATAGAATTAACCAGTATTCTGATATATTATATATAATATATACAGCACACACAGATATGGAGAAGAAATAAACTATACAATAAAATATATCTCAGCACTCCCCACCTGGGGCCACTTACTTGCATTCTCCAATACTACTTGCATTTCCCTCCGCTCACATGTTCATTCAGGTTAATACAGTAGAATTAAAGCTAAAAGTTTCCTAGACCGGGATGCATCAAACACACAGTAAGTTACAGCTGGACCAGTCCTGCCCACACCACCTGCCACCCACAACAGCTTCATCCGCCCTTCTGTCTCTGTAGTTGAATATCCAATCAGATTTCAGCATCGGTCTCAATTTCCCCGCCTACTTCGACATAATAACCAATAAGAATAGAAATGGGCGTGCCACACCCGCCAGGTCTCCTCCCCACCCTGCTGGTTGGGGTGCGGTGCGTTCGATTCTGCACGTCTTCCATTAAGGAGTGTACCAAGTGACACCCCACCCAGAGGAGGAACCTGATTAGTCTCGATATACGTCGATTAAAGAATCCTCCACCTAGGAGTCCTGGTACACAGCTGTGGCTTCCACTCACATAGCATTTATCACTACGACTTTTCAATTCCGCACACGATACTATTGTCGTGTATAATTTTAGGAAACTGGAAACGGAACCCTCCATGTGTGAGGTGGGAGATTCCAAACCAGAGGTTAGGAATGTTTTGCCATGAGTACTGTGTCAATGCGCACGTACCCCAGTAGCTGCCTGACGTTGGTAGGCGTGGTTTAAAGAGAAGGGGCGTGCCTTAAGATCGCGGGAAACTAGAAAAAAAAAAGCAAGAAATATGACTATATCGGTTGTGAGGTCGTTGAAAATGGTGTCTATAAATGACACCCGGAGGCAGAGCACCCCATGTTGGAGGCAGCCAGAGTTCAGCTCTTATCTTCTAAGCTACACTGCAAAGATGAAGGCTGAACTCTATTCTTCTATTGAGCTAGACACTAGCTGTATATATAGCTCATATGCCATTAGCTCCACCTAGTGGCGGCCACACAAAGCCAAAATTATATCACAGATCATTAAAGGGGTTGTCCAGGACCCAGATGTTGTCTATTTATTACTCCAGTTAAATATTCATGCAAATTTGCCAGAATGGCCCGCATTCCTATGACATCATGTATACCATATAACATGCTGTCCTTCACACTGCTGGCGTCCCCTGAAGTGGGCGGGCCCCTCTCTTATGAGTGCTACTTCACAGCATCAGTGTCTACTGCGTGTGCGCCCGATCTCTCCTCTCCATATACAGCTACAGCAGAGATGTAGAAGGCAGAGTGAGGACAACCCACATCAGGGTACACTGACACCTGCACCGAGGTGCGGGATGTGATATGGTATACGTGACATCACAGGAACCACTGCCGGTGATCACATGACCACATCAGGAAAGAGAGAAAGGTAGCCACTCTGGTAATAACAATATATTACAACTTTGCTTCACATGGTCTGAATATTTAATTGGTGCAATTCATAGAAAACATCTGGGTCCCCTTTAATAAGAAATCGGTGGGGGTGACAGGTGTCAGATGCCGAATGTGCACAGTTTATTTCTGGAAGCAGAGAGCTATGAACACTGGGTGTTAGGGTCTTGCCAAACGTAGCAATACCCTGATACTACTGCAGGGGTCAGGGAGGAAGGACAGAGACAAGTGAGCCCTAATCTCACCCCAGCCACTGTCCCTTCCTATTGCCTCAGTTACCCTAAACGGTAAAAGGACAACCTGAAGACAAGCCCTATACTGAGTAAGTGACACACAGAACAGGACAAGACAAAAACAACACAGAATCAGAGTGAGCAAGCCAAGGGGTCGGTAACAAACGAGCAATGCAGTACAAAATCAAAATCCAAGAGAATAGTCAAAAGGAAAGCCAGAAGTCAGAGAAATAGTATAGTCAATATCAAGGACACAAAGAGAGCAGGCAAAGTCAGAGCAATAACCGGCAACTTGCTGAGAAAGTGACATCCAGTATATAGAAAGTCTGGGCCCAGCCGCAGACCTGATAGGTACACAGGCTGTCAATCACACAGGCCAGGAAGAGATTAACTCTATGCAGTCCAGAGAGAAGTGCTCAGAACATGGGTGTGGCCGGAAATCCATTACTTTGTCTAGAACCATGTTCAGACTGAGCAACAAGAAACCTACGCAAGGAATCAAACCGAACACGCCTCCTTCGCAACAGCGTGCGAGCAGAGGGTGGCGCCGAGACCCGAACAGGCAGAGACGTTACACTGGGGGAAATTAATCAAACACCATCTTTTGGCATAAAAAACTAGGGCCTGTTCTCTTTTATGTTGCCATAAGGATAGGCCATCAATACTAGAAACTGGATAACTCCTTTAGGCTATGGCCCCACCGTTGCAGAAATGAAGCTTTTTTTGTTGCAGATTTTGTTGCGTTTTGTTGAACCAAAGCCAGGAGTGGATTGAGTAGAAAGGAGAAGTATAAGAACTTCCTATATATTTCCAATTCCTTCTGTAGCCATTGTTGGCTTTGGCTCAAAAAACCGCAACAAAATCTGCAACAAAAAAAGCTGCGCTTCTGCAACATGGGGTCTTAGCTTTAAAGAGTTAATTTAGTACACTTGGTGAATTTTTCTATAAGAGCTTATGATTTCTTTAAAGAGGTTGTCCACATCGGGATAGTGACGGCCTGTCCTCAGGATAGGTCATCTATATTGTATCTGTGAAGATGCAAAACCTGGCCCCCCACCGATCAGCTGTTTTCAGCACAGTGTACAGAGACAGTAGAGGGCGGTCTCCATACACCGTGTAGTGGCCTGCACTATGGCAGCTCAGCTCCCATTCATTGAAAGACTTGGACAACCCTTTCACAAATGGGTTTCCAGGATCAACTTTTATTAACTATCTACAGTATAGATGTTAAGCATCTAATTGCTGGGGGTTGAGACCCCCCTTTAATCATGAGAACAGGGGTCCCTGGTTTCAATGACGTGGCATGTCTATGGGTCTGAGGAAAGTAGCCAAACGTACTTCGCACAGAAAGTTTTTGTTTTTTATCTCTAGGTTCTGAAAAACATAACTTTTAAATTTTTCCATTGGCATAGCTAAATAAGGAGATTTTTTTTGAATTGTATACTTTTAATGGCACTATTTTGGGTACACATAACAAGGGGAATTTATTAAGATTGCCCTTTGATAAATTCCCCCGAAAGTATTCGTTTTATTGAGAGGGTATATATTTTCCACTCTTCACTGTTAACTATAAATTACTTCACCTTTATTCTGCAGGTCACTAAGACTACGACAATACCACATTTATATAGTTTATTATGTTTTACTACTATTGCACAATACATTTCTTTTGTGTGTGTTGTCATATTGTGAGAGCCAGAACTTTTTTTCCAACCATCAGCAAACTCTGTACAGGCTTATTTTTTGTGGGATGAGCTGCAGCTTTCATTACAAGTAGTATTTTGTACATACAACTTTTTGATTACTTTATATTATGACCAAAAAACTGCAATTTTGCCATTATTTTGTAGGCACAATGTACCTCAGTGAAAATATTTAAAGGGGTTGTCCGGGATGAAAAAAAAATTAACCCCTAAACTAAACCCTCTCCCATATTCCTGGGGCATTTCCGAAACGGAACGTCACCATTACTCTCCCCACCCCCAACCCCATCATGCTTACGTACCTTCCTCTCCGGGAATGGGTCCTCCCCTCTTCCTCTCCGCAAGCGCTTGCGCAGTCTGGAGGTGCCTGCGGCACATGCGCAGTAGAGATGGAACTCCATCTCTACTGCGCAGGCGTCAGAGGAACTTCCGGGCTCTGTATGCGCTGGCAGAGAAGAAAAGCGTCTCCAGCCTTCACACCGTAAATGAAAAGGAGCCGTCTCCCAGAGAGGAAGACAGATAAGTATGATGCAGTGGCGGGGGGGCTTAGTTAGTTAATTGAGAAGGAGCTAGTAGTGGGCGGGATAGCTAGGGAGACAGGGAGGGGTGTAATGGAGTGAGAGAGGAGGGGGCAGTGACAGGGAGGTAGTGCGGAAAGCTACACAGTAGGAAGCTACACCATGTAAACAAATGCAGAAGATGCCATGAGCTCCAGAGAAACCCAGAAATCACTCAAAACACTGCTAAAGGTATATGACAGTACTTATTAACCCATTAATAGCACTAACAGACCTTTTAAATAGAAAAGTTTTTTTTGCCTGGAAAACCCCTTTAAGGAATATTTAAGGCCTGTAGTATAAAAATCCAATATTGACAGACAGAAGGCTATGGGGGCACCTATGGCTAAGAATTGTGAGGACTTCTTTGGCTGCCGCATTATTAAGAGTGGAAGAGTGAAGAAATCAGGCGATACCTTTTAGAGGCTGAGTATATTTGATAAGTAAGCTTTCAAGAGTCTAGCTCTCTTCTTCAGATATGGTGTAATGCAAGAAACTGAAAATTCACAGATTTTTTATATACCCTATACACATGGTCTTCAAAGGATTTTAGAGTCCTTAAAAAAACCAAAACAAAATGCAATCTAAGTAGAGAAGTTATTTACAACCGGTCAAAAAACAATCTGGAAAGTTGTGGGGTGTGAATCAGTAATTCTTGCTGTTATCTGTTTGTTATCAGGAGGTGAGTTGTGCCCCTCATTATTAAGAGGCATTATGGGAAAAGGAGCTGGGAAGCATCAGTAGTGGACTCTTATACCATTTTATTTTTGAATGTTGCAGGTTGTGAAGGGATTGTATATAGCTGGGTAAATATACAATAATACAGGATATAGAGTCGCTTATTTTTTTAGTAAAGTGAAACATTTAGTGGTGTGTTACATTCAGGAAATGGGTTCTCTTTGGGTGTGTGTGTGGCAGCAGTGACTGAGAGCACGTAGAAAGGTTGGGTGGTGAATTTATACACAGGTCACATTTCTGGCATTCCTGTGTACAATTAAATGCCTATAAATCATAAACCTCCAGCGACATATTCAAGAAAGAAGCTCCTATATACATATATATATATTGTAGAATTGCTGTCTGTATAGAAATAATATTTAATATTGTAAAGGTATCCCTGAAGCTGATAACATAGCTTTGACCAATTCATATATGGATTCACAAGACCTCTCAGGTGTCCTGTTTTATTTGGTACCAAGACATTAGCAGCAAATCCTTTAAAAGGGGTGTCCAGGATTTTTTTTTATAATTTATCCTTGGGATAGGCCATATATATCTGATCAGTGGGGGCCAACAGCTGGCCCGTGCACAGATCAGATCTTCGGCTCAGCATCTGTACCCCAGACTATAATGTGCACAAAGCCAGAAGCGGAGAGCTCCATACACTGTATAGTAGCCATTATTGCAGCTCAGCTACCATTAGTGTCTTTAGTGACAGTACCCGGCCACTATACAGTGTATGGAGCTATTCCTGTGGATCAGATCAATATGAAAATTCGATTTGGAGCTGAAATACACCTTTAACTTTTTTAGTAATTTGTGCTACAGTATTCTTCTATAGCACAGGTGTCAAACATAAAGCCTTGTGATTTGTAGCCCTCAGCCCAGGACCTCATCTGCAATAAACTGACCTGAGGCAATAGCCTCAGGCGGCACCTCACTGCATGAGCTGGGGGGTTGGCATTTTTTTTTAATCGGCTGCTACCATTCGATTATTGTAATAGGTGGTGGCTGATAATTTACTCACCTATCCACGCTCCTGTCCAGGCCGGCTTCTGCTGCTACCTCTATGCGGCACTGGACGTTGCGTCATGGCATCATGACGTTACGTCCTGGCATTCTTCAGCGTCTGGTACAGCGCACCCTGGTGTTGGCAGCAGGGCTACACATAACTGGCAGAGATACATTTATACATTTGCTGAATTAATAACGGCTCTTTGAAGACAACCATAAGGCTGACGTGTTCCTCAGCAAAAATAGGTTTGACTCCCCTGTTCTATAGCATTGGACCAGCCCGACTAGTGTTCCCTCCCTACATGCACTAGCTAGCCTTGAGTGCCCATGACCCTGTTATCAGTTCATTTGTTCTTCTTTGGACCACTTTTGGTATGTACGAACTACTGTATACTGGGAACACCTCACAAGACCTACTGTTTTGGAGATTCTCTGACCTAGTTGTCCACCCTTTGGCCTGTTCTCAGATCCTTAGACTTACCCATTTTCCTGCATCTGGCTATGGCCCCACGTAATGAATCGAAGCTATATAACACTGCAGATAAGAACACAGTGGAAATGCAATGGAAAAAAAAATGCAGCAAAAACTCTGAAAGACAGGACATATCTTATTCCAATACGCATCTGTCAGTGCGCTGAATTCAGTGCACTTTCACTTTTGTCTGTAGGTTCCCCAATTTTAGAGATTTTAGTGCTGCAGGGGGGCCGGCCTTGGCCTTACAGCTCAGCGCCATGGCTTGCAGTACTTTTCTCTCCACATTTTTTAAGTATCGGGGACGGAAACCCCGAACGTAGATCAGGCACAGGTGTGAACCTAGCCTTAGAGAACATGAAAGGTCATTTTTAAGGGGTTTTCCCATGAAGCAACTTATTCATTATCCATGGGATATAGGATAACTTGCAGATCAGTGGGGCCTAACTGCTCAGACCCCCACCGATCAGGAGAACAGGGGACTTTCATCCCCCATTCTGAATAGAGAGGTGATCGGGCAATGCGTGCAACGCTCCATTTCAATGGGAGTGCCGGAGTTAGCCGAGCTCTGTACCTAAATCACTTTTAGGCTGGATTTACATCTGTGTTGGAGTCTCTGTATCCGTTGCAGATTCCGCTTAAAATCGGTAGAGATAAAAGCCCTGCAAGGTTTCAGTATAAAACTGGTGGAAACCCGGTGGACCCCATTCTAGTTTATGGGGTCCACAGGTTTCCGCAGGTAACAGCTTTTTAAGCAGACAGGGTTCCTGTCTTTAGGTTCCCCATGCGGACCCGACCGATGGAGACCCATGAACAGTAGTGTGAATCTAGCATAAGGCCACTGTAGATGTATATTAGAAATAATGCAGTTGGAGAATTGTTGCAGATTCACTATTAGATTCTCAATCGCGAAACGCAGCTTCCGCAGTGTTTTTCATTGAGATTTTGCTGTGTTTTTATTTGCCCTATAGGGAAAACAATTGCGATTCCGCAGCTAACATTAACAGTCTGCATTTTTCAAAACACATATTTTTCAAAATCCAGCTTTCCTGCAGTTCTTTTTTGCCACAATGTGTGGAAGAGATTAAAAAAATTTGTTGGTACTGTAAAATGCGGCGTTTTTTTCCTGATGTGTTTCCTTAATGTGGGGCCTAAGTCTAAAAATGTGCCAGATTTATCACAGAAAGGTTTTACTACGAAATACAAGGACGAACCTGTACATTCCTTTTTGAAGTAATGGCAGGTACAGGTAGGTCCCGGCAATTAGTGGTAAACTCACGTGGCCAAATGTATTCTGCAGCAGGACAATGACCCCAAATATACAGCCAAAGTCATTAAGAACGATTTTGAGTGTGAAGAACAAGGTGTCCTGGAGGTGATGATACAGTCCCCACAGAGTCCTGATCTCATCATCATCCAGTCTGTCTGGGATGACATGAAGAGACAGAAGGATTGGAGTAAGCCTACATCCACAGAAGATCTGTGCTTAGTTCTCCAAGATGGCGGGAACAACCTCCCTGCCGAGTTCCTTCAAAAACTGTCTGTATGTGTACCGAGAAGAATTGAGGCTGATTTGAAGACAAAGGGCAACTAAACTGAGGGCCAGGTGACACAAGATATATTCTGCCTGTCAATCAGAGGAAAGAGGTGGGATCGGAGGACGGCACAGAGTAGTGGAAGGCTTAACTATTTAGAGCAAGAGCAACGCCCTAATTGCTCCAAGAACTTATTTGCATATTGACGCAAACAGTGGTATATCAGCATCGGAGCCCCCGATTTACAAGGGGAAAACACTGTTTAATTCAGATGATCCTATTTTATCTATGTTACTTATAGCGCCATCATATGCCACAGCGCTTTACAGATAGTATCAACACGGTCCCACATAGGGCTCACAATCTAAGTTCGGAAACCGGAGTTATGTATTATTACATGGCAGTTGTATAAAGATTGAAAGGGGTTGTCCGACTCCATGAAAATTTACCTATTGGCTAAAAATAGAGCAAACAAAAAAAAAAAAAAAAAAAATAATATATATATATATATATATATATATATATATATATATATATAGTTTGGCAGGAAACCGGAGTACCCGGAGGAAACCCACGCAAACACGGGGAGAACATACAAACTCCTTGCAGATGTTGTCCTTAGTCAGATTTGAACAGACTGAGCCCGGACCCATCTGAAAAGGGGCCCACGTCACAAGAAAGTGGGCACAGCTTATCCTGGCGTGCGCTGTTCTCCCTGACCACAACTACCAAATGATGGCAAGTGTGCAAATACTATCACGTACATTTTTATCACCATTGCTCAGAGATCACTAGTAAAATTCTTGCACATGCCCAGAACCAGACTAATGGCTGCTGTGCTGAGCAGAGCTGTGGGTGTCTGTATGATGAAGCTGTATCCATGGAGACCCCGCCATACTTTTCTCCATATGACGCTTCTGTATACACACACACACACTATATACACATTGGTGCGGTTACTATCTGCTGATACATGAGCCCTGCGGCCCCCACACCCTCTACAGTCCAGACGGTGACAGAATTCTCCTCAGTCTCCATGGTAACTAGGGAATGTCACCACGCGCCATGACATCACGCCAAGGCGGTCCCTACTGCCAACCTGACGTCACCACCCACAACTGTGACCCGGAAGGGGATCTCCTTGTGTTGCTGGCTTCCGGACGCCGATTGCCAGTGCAGGGCCGACCACACGAAGTATGCGGTGAGGAGAGCCCGGAGGGTGAGCGACGTTGTAATATGAAGCGCATATGACGCCTGTAGTGTGACGTTTGCGCTCCCTGCTGTGACGTCACCGCTGTGATCGTAGCTTGTCTGTTTGTGGTGTATCTCCCAGCCGTGCACCCTTACATAATGGCAACACTCATGACGTCACAGGCAGGCTGCTATTATGGCGTCAGCCCTGATTTTGGATTGTAGGTTTCCTTGGTAAAGTCTCATTTCTAGCCATAGCAATAAGGCATTGTTGTGTTGTTGTTCTAGTGGTACTATAAATCCCAGCAAATGCTAGGCAATGACTTCATAAGGGTCCCCATAACAGCACTGGTCACATGGCATTATTACCCCCATAAATGCACCAGTCACAGTGGTCACGTGGCATTATTACCCCCATAACTGCACCAGTCACAGTGGTCACGTGGCATTATTACCCCCATAACTGCATCTGTTACAGTGGTCACATGGCATTGTTACCCCCATAACAGCACCGGTCACAGTCATCACATGCCATTATTACCCCCATCATAGCACTGGTCACATGGCATTGTTACCCCCATAACAGCACCGGTCACACTGGTCACATGGCATTATTACCCCCATAAATGCACCAATCACAGTGGTCACATGGCATTATTACCCCCATAACTGCATCTGTTACAGTGGTCACATGGCATTGTTACCCCCATAACAGCACCGGTCACACTGGTCACATGGCATTATTACCCCCATAAATGCACCAATCACAGTGGTCACATGGCATTATTACCCCCATAAATGCACCAATCACAGTGGTCACATGGCATTATTACCCCCATAAATGCACCAATCACAGTGGTCACATGGCATTATTACCCCCATAAATGCACCAATCACAGTGGTCACATGGCATTATTACCCCCATAAATGCACCAATCACAGTGGTCACATGGCATTATTACCCCCATAAATGCACCAATCACAGTGGTCACATGGTATTATTACCCCCATAAATGCACCAATCACAGTGGTCACATGGTATTATTACCCCCATAAATGCACCAGTCACAGTGGTCACGTGGCATTATTACCCCCATAACTGTGCACTGGTCACATGGCATTATTACCCCCATAACTGCACCAATCACAGTGGTCACATGCCATTATTACTCCCATAACTGTGCACTGGTCACATGGCATTATTACCCCCATAACTGTGTATCGGTCACACTGGTCACATGGATTATTACCCCCATAACTGCACCAATCACAGTGGTCACATGGCATTATTACCCCCATAACTGCATCTGTTACAGTCATCACATGCCATTATTACCCCCATCATAGCACTGGTCACATGGCATTATTATCCCCATAACTGCAGCGGTCACATAGCACTGCTATCCTTATATGTGAAGGGAACCTGTCTCTTGATTTTGCCACCTTAAATGTTTACTGTAGTGTTTATATTGCTTTGTAATATCTGACATTGTCCCAGTGTGAGCTGTGCACTTTATCATTGTGTAGAAATGTCCTATTCCATTTGTAGGCTAGCAGGGGCATGGGACTGTTCAACTGAATAGCGCCACCCACAGGACTCTTGTGTGGCAATTAACCTATGGCACTGTGCTGTGTAACTAATGGACACAATGTTACAGTATACAGTGTATATGGGTGTTTGTTCAGAAAGCTGTTGCTGAGGCCTCATGCACACGATCGTGTAGGCCGGGGCTCTCCTGTTGGGGGCGCCAATTCTCCGTTCCATTTTGCTGATTATAGAGCAGGTCCTATCCTGCTCCATGGCATTGAAGTCAATGGAAGATGGATATCACCTGAGTACTTTCCGTTATAAAATCTTTCCCCGCTCGGCGTTCACACTTGGTTGTGTGCATGTACCATAACACTAGCGTAGTGCTCCTTCCGCTATTCACTGTGTACACTGACAGATGTGGGGATAAACCATTGCTATCTTCTTCTCCGTGTCTTCTCCATCTGGCCACCCAACCTGCTGATGTGAGACTGCCGGGGCTGTAAGCAATGACTTGGAGTCTATGTCCGGGACCATGTATGATGTCTGGTGTTTCACAGGTTAAGGGGGTTATGCCATGAAGCAGATATATCCTCTGTCCATAGACTAGAAGATAAATGGATGATCAGTGGGTCTGACCGCTGAGAACGGGGATTGTTAGGCTCTTACGTTGACCCCGCTGGGAATACATCTGGGCTGAGTGTAGTTGTGCCCTTGCTGGGCGGGATGTGTCCCCTCTCCGATTCTCTTTAATGTGAGTGTTGTACTTGGTCAATCTCTGGTGCTCCCATTGTAGTGAATGGGTGTGGGATTCACTTTGTCTAGGATGGGCTGGGGTCTCAGCAGTCAGCCCCCCACCAATCAGCTATATACACTTCTATATATCCTCTTTATATACTTTGTGGAATAACCCCTTTAACAGCAGTGCTACGTCCCCATCTCCATTTACTGACTGATAGTTTACTGACCTCTTGAAAGGTAAAAAAATATATCCCCTCTGTAAATGACTGACGTGTTCGTGATCTGTGACCTTTGGAGCGACTCCATGTGTGAACAGCTCAGACTAGAATATGTTTCTTTTCAGTTACAGTATATGGATTGTCCCTTCTGAAGTATAAAGGGGTTTTCTGAGAGCTGCGTATTGAAGACCTGTCCTTAGGTCACCTATATCTGATCAATGGGGGTCTGACAGTCGGACCCCTCACAGATCGGGCTCCGGATGAGTGTTGCGGTCTCTTCACTGAATACCAAACACAGCGCCGTACATGAATAAGACCGAGCTGATGAACGTGACATCACGTGGCCTGTGAAGCAGAGATAGCTTGCAGCACTTTCCTTTCCGCTTACTTTGTGCGAAAACCACACGGACCCCATTATAGTCTATGGGGTCCGCGGGTTTCCCAGGTAAACCACTTTTTTATGCGTTTAGGTTACCGTTCGGGGGGTCCCCAAGCGGACTCCTCAAACGGAAACCCGAACGCAGATGTGAACCGGGCCTAAGTCGGAGTAGGTAACTTTTTTCTGAATAGAAGGCTATGAGACTGACAAAGATAGCCAAGTCCTCCGTCAGTCCCGCTGAATGGAGTGGATGTGCACATGGGCATCTTGCTCTGATCAGACGGGGAATACAGGATCCCCTTTTTTGTAATCTGTGGGGGTCTCTACAGATGGACCACCCGCGATCAGACACGTCTCATCTGTCCTGGCCATAAAGCTTGCCAAGGACGTTAGATAGATGTCTGCCATGTCACTAAACTGCTGCCGATCACATGTTATAACAACACGTGTTTGTGACGACTGGTTTTTAGTCACAAGACTATATAGTCGAGTTCACTCACAGACACAACATACAGATCTAATATGCATGGCCAGCTATAGGATCAGAATTGGCAGATACATTCTGGGATACTCAGTGCAAAAATGCACCCATAATTCGCTCATGTGACTCTTGGCCTTGTTTACATTTTATTCCTGGTCATTGGCTGTGTCTGTAGATAAAATATAAGTAACTAAACACTAACTAAGGCTTTAGATTTCAGCTGTCGTGCCGCCGTCCAGTGGATGATGCAGCGAGTCTGTGCGATGACCGGCCAACAGTGGCCAACCATGGCATACACTGGTATATTAGGCTGACCAAAAATGTCCAGCATGGCCAAACTGTTGCCAGCAGTCATGTCAGATAGCTGGCCATTCGTCAGCCCATTTGGCCGCCTAAAATCTAATGTGTGTATCTGGGACAGATTGTAACAGGAGGTATACACAAATATCCTGTGTTTACGTCCATCCTCCTGGATAACGCTTGGATCATCCACTCATTAGACTGTATACACACGTCCTGTATGGATTGTATACGTGGTCTGAGCAGCTTTATATCTATGTACAGTATATGTGATATAGCTTGTCAGAGCACAGTGTGGATGAGGCAGCGCTCACAAGGGTATTAGGACACGTTTTTGTACCTGTATTATGTACGGGTGTCCCAGCCTGATCGTGAGACTACTGATCTCTGGGGGTCTATAGGGATCTGCTTGTGTGAACTGGCCATGAGGCTAGCCATAGACGGACAAGGCACACAGATGCCCCGCCATGTCACATGATACTTCTAGGTCTTACCTCTGGTGTTTACCTACATTCGGTACGGAGAGAAAGCAAATATTTTATCGATGCAACAACTGTCATTGTAATGTCACGTCTGTCCATAGAAGCAGTAATATATATATATACTGTATATAGGTGACAGGTTAACCACATCACCACTTCAGCCTGTTATCCTGGAATATTCCTTTAACCAGCATTGCTTTCTCTCTGCGACCTTTGTCCGTATGTTCAGTTTATTTAGTAGCGTTTGCTGGGAGTCATCTTGCCAAGGGTTTTCTTAGGGTATGTTCACATGGAGTTTTTTTTTTTCCAGGCTGAAAAAAAAATCTGCTTTAGGAATTGGTTTTTGGCTTGTATTTTTTTTTTTTTAATGTGTTTTTTTGCAAAAATCAGCTAGAGGAAAAAATCTTCTACTGACTCCCATTGAAATGAAGGGGAGACGTTTTTTGAGGCGAATGGGTCAGTGTGCTCTCCGTGAAATACACAGATAGTACACAGACCCACACCACGGTCCTCTGCAAGGGGCCTTAAAGTTTATATATAAATGGCCTATCCTTCCAATAAATTATTGGTATCAGATCGCTGGGTGTCTGAAGCCTGGCACCCGCACCAATCAGCTGTCACTTGAATGGGAGGCAAGGCTACATGCTTATGAATGTGCTGGGGGTCTGACAGCACATGGATGATATTCGTGTGCCACCCCGGCCCTCCATGGAACGATTCATTCTTGTAGTGACCCTGGGCCGCAAAACAGACAGGATTAGGACCTGATCTTAGTGTTGCCCCCAGGCCTACTGCTCTCCATACGGACCCGTGATAATACATGGTTGTGTGCATGGGGCCATAGGAAATAAAAGGTTGTAAATACAGCAAGCACACTGACAAAGCTCATGTACATGGAACCTAAAGGGCTGTCCGCTTCTGGTTTTGTACTTGTCAGAAATGTTGGCCACAGTGGCTGCTCAAATGGGGCGTTGGACCACCACGATCTGATATTGATGTCTGGGGATAGCAAAATTCACAACCAGCGACACATGACAAAAAGTTGCTCACAGCCAAACTACTGTGGAGAAAATGTCAGACTTTTCTGATGCAAAAATATACATGGAAAACAAAAAGGATATACCTGGATAAAGGGTCACTATAGTTGATGATAGGCCATAAACGATTCACGTACAGGTCCTACAAAAAAAGGCTGAAAAATAACGCCATCATATATCCAAAAGAAACACTGAGATAAAGGACAAGCCTCCCAAAAGTGCAAGCGCTTTATCGTAGGTGAATGAATATGCAAATAAGCTAATGGATGGAAAAGAGGAACACGTTCTAGCGCCACGTTTTGGAAGGTAGCTCCCTGTAGATTAATGCATGGTTTTCCACCAAAACTAATGTCTGGGGATGATAGCCATGGCAGTAGAACTCCTCCAAAGGGAGTTGCATATTCCTTACCCCTTATTTTTAGCTTAGTCTGCCCCTGTACGTAGGTGTGTGTCCCTCATGAGACATAGCGCCCTTTCTGATAGGTCTAATGTGACATCTGTAGGAAAAACAATAGAAAGGGACATAAATGACCTGAGCACATTACACAGGCTGACGGAGAGGTCAGACTAGATAACAAGCAGGAGAACAATAACCCCACGTGTAACCCTACCTTCTAATGCAGCTTCCTCAGGAGTGTCAAGGATAAGTTTTCAATATCTAGTCTTGGACAACACCTTTAAATATTATTTATTAGGTCACACAAAACATAAAAATGGTTGACTTTGAGTTCGTCTTCAATAATGTTCCTGTGTCTAGATATTGCTTGTATAATTTATGGCGCCCGTCATAACAATGTCTACTTAACACGACAGATTTACTAATGAAAGTTTTCCCTCTGCCTCTCCTCTTTGTGTTGCAGGGTGTCAGGGGTTATCGTTGCAGCAGGGGCCTAGTGGAAGCTTTTTAAAGGGGCTTCCATGACTTTTATATTAATGACCTATTCTTAGGATAGGTCATCCATTGAAAATTCGTGGGAGTCCATCACCCAGGACCCCTGTGGATCAGCTGTTTGAAGCGCAGCTTCTGTTTCACAGGCCATGTGACATCAGGTTCGTCAGTCACATGGTCTGATCGCAACTCAGTCCCATTCAAGTGAATGGGCTGAGCTGTGATGCCAAGCACAGCCGCAAATGTTTGACACCATGCTTGGTGAGTACTGAAGAGGTTGCAGCACTCACATGAACAGCTGATCAGTGGGGGGGCCCCAGATGTCAGCCACCCACTGCTGATCTTCAATTGATGACCTATCCTAAGAATAGGTCATCAGTTATGTAGCCTGGAAAATCTCTTTAAAGGAAAGTATATATCCTAGAATATACATTCAGTGGAGTCCAAAAATGTGTTGCGAACAGAGCCTTACAGACCCAGTAGAGATGCATACCCGGTCACCAGTCACTTCTGTCTGCAAGCTTAGTAGCTCACAATGCAGTCCTACCCCACCCCTCTCTTTTGTTAGTATATGTCTACACACTGTGTGAATCTGTGCGCGGATGATTATACAGTAGAGCAGGTCCTAGTTAGCTCCATTTTACCCGAGCCGAATGGATCGGAAGCCCCATAGACGAGAATGCATCACGGGATGCAATGTTACTCCGAGCGTCATCTGGTGCATTCCGCTGCAAACTCAGCCCCACATCGGAAGCTCACTTAGTCATGTGAATGGGGCCTTAGAGTTGTTGGAGGTGGTGAAAGGTCCTCTTTAAAGGGTCATTTATAATGTCTGACCATTGCTCTTCCTTGACATGTTTGTGTGGCCGGAGGGTTCATCCATTCTGGTGATTGGTGGAAGCCCAACTGGTCGGAGCCTCACAAATCTAACATTTATCATGTATACTAGTGCATACTGTGTTGCCTCTTACAGACAGCCCATACTATCTTAATATTCAATATATTCCGGTGTTGTGGACTAATGGATATAATATTTGTATATGTTACCAGTGAATGGATTGATCAGTCTGATGATGGATTTGTTTCAATACCAGTATTTAAGCATTCCAGTATATCCTGCAGGCTTGGTGCCCCTTTCTGATATTCACCGTCTCTGTTCTTTACAGGGGATGTTTATCTGATGTATAACAATGGATGATGAAGAGAATCAGGACCAACTGATCAACAGGAACACCTCACAGGGGAAAAGCCGACGGCAGGGGCCATTTGTGGCCAGCGATGACGGTAACGCACCAGGAGGCAGATGTTTTGTGAGCTGGTGGACAAATAAATAAAGTAGCTGTTTATTTCTCATTTCTTTTGACCAAATACACAGATTATTTTATGTGTATGGGGAGACAAAGGTTATCTCCTGTTTCCTCAAGAACAATAGGATTGGTTCAGTTCATGCCTTGTGTGGAGATGAGCTGCCACCATAGGGGTCTGCAAGTAGATTTCTCACCATAGAGGACACCTCCAACCTCAGCAGAACCATGTGTGTATGTATACCAGCTGTTGGCCGAACAAGCATTTGGCTAATGGGTATTGAAGGTTTATGGCCATTTTTAGAAAAGTTCCCTGACAAATGAACCCAAAGTGTTGCTACTTACTACTGAACCCCCAGCAAGCCACTCTAATGTGTGCTTTAACCTGGCGAGAAGGTGTTCAGTTTCCTGCAGTGCCACACACTATACATTGCACAATTTCAATCAAAGCAATGGAGGACAGGACAGGTCCCCCAGAGCAAGAGACGCTCTTTATAACCACTTTCTACTTTGGTTAACAGATGAGTATCCTAAACAGAAGATGTCCCCTCTGTTAACTCAAAATTGTCTACTAGAGTGTATGAAAACTGGTGTTTTTGTGGTTACAGAGGATGTTGAGGAATCTGATGGATCAGGGAGCGAAGAAGAGGATGATATGGATGAAGAAGATGGTGAGGAGGAAGATGGGTCTGGTGAGTTTAAACATAACCAGACCTCAGTTTCTTTTGAGATTTGTTGTTCACACACAAGCTGTCATTGTGTGACCTCTACCAACTAATGTAACTAAAAGGGTGGTACCACATACAAAATTGATCCCACTATCCTCAGTGTCTGATCAGTGAAGGTCTGACTGCTAGGAACCCAACAGTCTGGAGAATGGGAGTGTACACTTCCACTCCGTTAAATGTTATGGGACTGCCAGAGATAGCAGATCTCTGTACTCTGCTATCTGTGGAATTACCACAATAATGAATGGAACAGCAGCAAGATAGATACCAGCAGGGAGGAGGGTGAGGAAATTGTACACTGTAGATTGCAATGTGAAGAGAAGTGAAAGCATCCAAGTCTTCAGGGAGGGCAGATCACAGGCTGTAATGTATCAGAGTAGAGGAAGGAACACACACATACAGCAGTCTGCTAGATGGAAAGGGAATCACACAGGCTGTGCATTAGTGTAGAGAGAAATGTAGGCAACTACAGCAGTCTGTGCAGGGGAAATGAGGGGCATTGCATGCTCCTCAGCATCAGTGTCTGTCATCACAAGGCAGACGTGCTCTCTTATGAATTATAGAAGGAGGATGCAGTACAGGAATGCAGATGCGCTAATATATGGGAGCTAGTGAAGGCAGCAGCATCCTGGACACACAGACCTCACATCCAGCATGTCTTACTGTTTACTTAGCTCTGTCTTTCTGTGTCAGTAGTATCTGACTATATATAGTGACTGGTTTGTGTTTCAATTGCGTATTAAGATTCAGAAGAAGAAGATGAAGAAGGCCTTCCAGTGGAAAGCTTGGACCCCACCAATTCTGCTACAGATCTGAATGAAGCTATGAGCTCTGATGAGGAAAGGGAGAACTGTCCCATCTGTCTAAATGGTTTCAGAGACCAGGTCGTGGGGACCCCGGAAAACTGCAACCATTATTTCTGCCTTGACTGCATTGTCGAGTGGGCAAAGGTTAGTAAACTTATGTGAAACTTCACAAATGTGGCCTATGTTCATAATGTAGAATCTAGAATACATTTCATATAAAAAAAAGTATAGAAATAAAGCCGCTTCTGTAAGAATACTAGCGCCAAATAATTGTGAATATTATTTGCATTTAAGGGCTTGGCTGAACACAGACATAGATATTACTAGAGGGTGGGAGAGTTAAAGGGGTTTTCCCACCTCAGAATAAGGGATATGTTACAGATTTGTGGAGGTACGACCGCTGGAACCCCCACTGATCATTACAATTTGGGTGTTTGCTCCCAAAAAAACAGTAGTTGGAAAGGCGCGCCGCTGGTCAATTCATTTCTGTAGGATCACTAGATAACTGAAGTGTTTGGCTATCACTATTGCCAATTCTATTAAGATGATTGGAGAGGGGGCTCTCCTTGCAGTCCACCACTTCGTTCAGACTTCAACAAAAATCAGCTTTTCCGCAATGTGTGGCTTCGCTGAGGCCAGATGTTGCAGAAACGCAGCGTTTTTGGACAGCTGATTAAAGGGGATCGAACCCCCACAGATCTGATAGTAATGACCTTTTCTAATGATGTATTTGGAAAACCCATTTATGGTGGCCATTCCCGTTAGACTAAAGTTAGCCACAAATGACAGCCATCATATGTGTATTGCAGATGTCAGGGATAAAAAGAATTGGGCATGTTGAATTTCACTGATTCTTTCTTAAAGGGATTTTATCATTAAAGACTCTTTTCTCAGGATAGAGGATAAGTGTCAGATTGTTGGGATCCCCAGTGATCAGGAGAATGGGGACCTGAAAGTCCCAAATGCATTCCTCCTAAACATGAAATGCAAGTGAATTCTATGACCGTTGCTCCAGTCAGTTCTATGGGTCTTCTGACTGGTCCCTGCTTTGATTACTGAGGGTTCCTGTGGCATCTCTCCCCTGGCACTTATCGCTATCTTGTGGACTGTTAGATGGGCATTATTAACTAACTCTGGTTTGCATTATATTTCTCTTCTCACAGAATGCCAATTCATGCCCCGTGGACAGAATTACCTTTTCATGCATTCATATCAGGGCACATTATGGGGGCGAGATCCTTAAAAAGGTAAGACATAATATTGGGACCAAGAGGTTTGTGTTGGTCAAGATACTAGTAAATGGCGCATAACAGTGAGCATAACAATTCCTCTCCTCCTGTGTTTCATGTAGGTTCCAATACAGAGTAAAGCAGATGAGATCTTGGTGGAAGAGGATTCTACAAATTGTGAAATTTGTGGGCGCAGTGACAGGGAGGATCGGCTGCTGCTGTGTGATGGCTGTGATGCAGGGTATGTGCTGTGTAACATGGATGCATTAAAGATTCTTATTTGCAAATTTGTTCAGAAAAGGGAATCTCTCTCCTTGTGGAGAGCACCAGTGAAGGATTGTAGAGTTTTGAATTGCCTTTTTGCCCTCTAAGTGATACTGGTTTGGCTAATATCCCTTTTGCTTTCTCAAGACTCAGTGGGTCAAAAGCAAATTGAGGATTTGTTACATCCAACAGAGGGCGCTTGAGCTTCTCAGCTCCTTTCCCATAATGCTTTGTGATTTGCAAATTTGTTGCAATTGTGGGACTGAAATACGCCATGCGTTTAGTAATTTTTCAGATTATGTAAGTTAAAGTGTCTGTCCAACCACCTTCCTCAGAATGTCCCTCAAGATCAGCCTGCTCTCTATTTGTAGAGTGTAGTTGACAGTAGCCCTTACCTTTGTACTTTACCTCTGCCATAAAGAGGCTCTGTCAGAAATTCGATCATAGATTGAAGTCATTAAAAAGGAGAGAATGTCAGTGACAATAGACCATACCTATTAAGACTGGTGAGTAGTATGCCAGTCTTAGTAATCTGCTGTGCTGGCGTCCGATGTGCAACAATTATTGAGAGGCCTATACCTCTCAATCATTGTGGTGTGTCTTGGAACTGTGCCATGCACCAGAACTTTTTACCAATTCACTGCCCCACTTCTCTGGCCATCCATGGACAACTCATTGTACACAGCCCCACTTCTCTGGCCATCCACGGGCAACTCATTGTACACAGCCCCACTTCTCTGGCCATCCATGGACAACTCATTGTACACTGCCCCACTTCTCTGGCCATCCACGGGCAACTCATTGTGCACAGCCCCACTTCTCCACGGTACGTGGGAACAGTTGTCAGTCACCAGATTATGAGTTCTACGGTATTGAAGTAGTAATTGACATCTGTTCATGTATATTTTTGCCGTTATGTGCTACATATGTTATCAGAATTATAGAGAAGTGACTTCAGTATGTAAAAATAATTTTGTTGAGAGACTGGATTGATGACACTTTCTGTAATGCATTTTTTAGGTACCACATGGAATGTTTGACACCTCCCCTCAACGCCATACCTGTAGATGAATGGTTCTGCCCAGAATGTGCCCCAACCAACCAGCCACATGATGGTAATTCTGGTATTTCTTATGCCGCGTAAGGAGGAAGGGGCACAGTTAATTTTTATGTGTGTATATATATATATATATAATTTCTTGTTGCTGCAGAAGCAGTTAGTGAAGTAGTGGCAAGTCTGCTAGTAGATGTAGTGCCCACCACAAGTCGTCTGAGGGCCAATGTGGTAAGGACGCGTGCCATTGCTCGCACCAGGCAGAGTGAGAGAGTGAGAGCCACTGTCAACAGGATCCGCACTACAGCACGCACTAGCCAGGTAGGAATACAAATTTTTGGTATTTTTTGTTTTCATATGATTTTAGTCTAATTTATTTTGTCTGGTGTATTACATGTTAAAGGAACTTGGATATGTAGATCAGAATCCCTCATATGGCTATATTGATGGGAAAATCAAAAAGGTTTGGTTGAAATGTAAGGATGAGAAATGAAGACAATGCTTGGCCACTAAGGCCGGTTTCACATGGGTGTATTCAGTCTGCATTGTATTTCCTGGGTTGAACAGTGAACCAGGACTCAAACTCCAAGCATCATAGTCTTCTATGATCCCAGGGGTCCCTGCCTCTCTTTAGGACTACTGTTCCAAACTGTAATCACATTTTCAGTATGGGACAGTAGTGTCCTGCAGAGAGGACTCCTAGTTTCATAAATGACTATGATGCTTGGGCCCTGGCTCTGTCTTCAGTCCAGGAAATACAGCCAACATCTGGTCCATATCTCATGCCTGAATGAAGCCGACATAAGGCCCAAACCTACCTGGTCTTGAAAGAGAGATTCCCAGAATGATAAATGATCACCTGTTCTCTGTGTCCGATCAGTGACGGCTGGGATCTTCTGCGATCATGAATGTACCAATGTCCCGTATGTGAATGAAGTAGTGAAGTATGTGCACTAGTGCTTCATTCACACACAGGATTGCCAAAGCGAGCCAAGTGCAGTGCTCTGCTCAACCCTAGCTTCATTTCCATAGGATGCTCGAAAACCCCCATTATCATGATCTGCAGGGGTTTCAGTTTACAAACCTTGACTGATAAGACGCTGTGGATAAATAAGTCATCTTTCTGGAAATACTCAGGGGTTAATGACTAGTACATAATTCTAATGAAAATAATGTATACAATGTTTCAGTATAATTCATTATGTTCTGTTGTTTATTTGCAGAATGTTCCGAGGTATTTTTTGTCATCTCTTCTTGATGAAACCATTGAGGCGGTTGTAGCTGGACTAAATACTGCTGTCTACCAACGAAACCTAACGCCTCGCACCACCACCACAAGGCGGAAAAGAAGAACTGGTGGGTGTCATGAACAAACGGACAGAAAGACAGTTGAATTATTTGGAGCAGTGTCAAAGGGGTTGTACAGGCATAATCTGATGCCCAGCAAGTTTTGTGCATGTGGCCTATTAATTAGAATAGGACACATGCGCAATAACTGATAGCCTTGGCAATCTGAATATCCATACGTGCAGTTGTTTATATCTACATTTGCTGTCATATTGGGTAAGAGATTTTGTAGCAAACTATTGAGGCAAAGCCAAGTGTGGATTTAGCAGAAAGGAGAAGTG
The DNA here is from genome assembly GCA_947044405.1 of Leptodactylus fallax. Classification (NCBI taxonomy): domain Eukaryota; kingdom Metazoa; phylum Chordata; class Amphibia; order Anura; family Leptodactylidae; genus Leptodactylus; species Leptodactylus fallax. Next base: position 1,154,348 of record CAMRHE010000138.1, on the reverse strand, counting down.
TAAGAACTTCCTTTATATTCCCCATTCCTTTTGAAGCCATTCCTGGCTTTGGCTCAAAAAAGCAGCAAAATCTGCAACTAAAAACATATTTAAGCAATCTGTGACCTCAACCCAAAGGTGTTTTTCAGGATCAGGATATTGATAGCCTATGTTGAGGTCATTAAGATCTGATGATCTCAGGCTCAGGTCTCCTGTCTGCACACCATCTATTTAGTAATGAACTAAGGCGTCTTTCACACTGCGTTCTTTAAGTTGCTTGTTCTGATCCACCACAGGATGATAATAACAGACTGAAAAACTAATAAAATGACAGATGCAGATGGAGCACTTTCTATTTGCATCCGTCACCACCTTAGTGAAATATAAAAGAAGAGAATCTCCTCTTTCATATGACACCAAAAGTGTGTACGTTTTGTAATGTCTGACATAGAACTGTTTGAAGTGACCCTCCCCTACCTTCATTTTCTCAACCTTTTACACAGCCCCGTACTCCATACACAGTAACATTCAGTGAGAGGCAGGAACAGCTCTCAATACAGATGCAAGGGGAAGAATAAAGAAATGTTGGATTTTACAGAAAACCCCCAGCATTTTTCCTGCATTTTTTCTGCAGCGTTTTTTAGCTACGTTTCACTGCGTAGGGCCTTCGCCTCAATTAGTTTCTCATGATGCGTCTTACATCTTTGTAACAGAATTTATACTGAACACTTCTTGCCAAACCATATATATTTATTCCATACAAATCTCTGGTGACATTTTCATTTATATTCCTCTCAATATTTCAAAGGAAAAAGAACAGGTCATGCAAGGGACTCCAAAGGAAGCCGCGGGGTACGAAAGAGGGGCAGACGACGGGTTAAAAGACGAAAAGGGCGGAAGCAAATGGTAAGTAATAGTGGATAGTGCTTGTACATGACATCCAAAAGTGGCAGATTTGTTACAGATTCGGTACAATAATCTACTACATTTAGTGTGGTGGGAAAAAAGTTACCACATCTGTCTGAAAATACCATAAAATACACGTACGTGATACAGTATATGTAAGGTGCTCTAATAGGCACTCTTCTGGTCTTTGGCTGGATTCTTTTTTTTACTATACGATATGATAAATAATAGACTATACTGTTATAATTATTAGGTTTATCCTTATTTTCAGAAACAAAAAGTTCCAACTGCTCATAGCCGCATTGCTAGGTCTTTGGGTATATGCCGCCAACAGCGGGGATCCTCAATACCTTGTATACAGAGGGCACCAGATCAAACGTTGGGTTCCATGAGACATGACATTGGTGCTGCCGCCTTATCTGTGTTTGGAAACCCAAATGACCTAGATCCTTTTGACAGGTAAATTCTTTACTCTCTGCTTACAATACTAAAGCTGAAGGTCAAGCTTTTGAGGTTACTGTATCAGACATAGCCAGGGGTGTAGATATAGGGGATGAAGAAGTAGCAATCGCTACCAGGCCCAGGAGGTTGAGGGCTCTACTTGTTTGAACATAGCTCTATGTACTGAAACAAAATGAGTATTCCTGAATGAAAACGTTTGACCATCTGAATAAATTTGATAATATCATTAGAAATTATGACACATGCCTGAGAACTCCTGTTTAATCTACTTATCAACTACATGACTAAACTTGCAAGAATGAAAAATCCATGTTTTAATGCTCCAATGATGATAATCGCAAGTGCCCAGAAGGTGGCACTTACATATGCAGTGCTCCAGGCTCTCCCCTCTGCTTTGAATGATGGGTCTAGTGTCCAGAAGATATCAGAAGAACGCTAGAGCCATCATACAGAGCCGAAGGGACAAGACAGTAGGGTATTGAGCAATCGGGGGCACTGTATATGAAGGGGACCCTTCGGTGGCACGTGCAGTCACAGTACTGGGTCATTAAAATGTAGATTTCTCAGTCATGCAACCTACATGACTTTCTCTCTAGTTATGTTGTCATTGCTCTCACTGTTGGCTATATAGCACTGTCAGCAGTTTTGAGGGGTCTGCTAACAGACCTTTAAAAGTTCTGGAGCTGGCTGTACATAATTTGTTGTAGGTCAGTCGAAATGATCAATTAACCATTGAATATTTTATGTCACCTGACAGACTCTTACTATAAATATATTATAGGTGTCATTTTAACACCATCACTGTCTAGCTGGATTAAAAGGGGATGTCTGTGGTTAACGTCTTTATAGCCTATCCTTTAGATGTGCGATAAATACCTGATCGATGGCTTCAATGGGAGCTGAGCTACAGTGATGGAGCGGAAGCATCTCCATACAACTGATCGGTCCAGGGGCCAGCTGTCAGCCCCCCACTGATCACGTATTTATGGCCTATCCAAAGATAGGTCATAAAAACCTTAACACTAGACAACCCCTTTAAGAATATACTCCTCTTCTCTACTTTTTCCAGTAATGACGACCAAGTCAGTAATCCCTCCTCTCCAATGACTGCTAAGCGAAAGGTCCTTTCCCGATCTGCCTTGAGGTCACATCAACCTGTTGCAAGGCCCATTTCTGTTGGATTAACACGGTATGAGAAAATATGTCTCCCATTTTTGTGTGTTTATATGTATATGGTTTGGCATAGGTGTCACAATGCCAATTTATTCTGTGTCCCTTCTTCAGGGGAAGAGTGTCTCCTTTGGATTCTGGTTCAGTGGCGGTTGCAGAACCTGTGCCAGATCTCCTGGGAAGTATCCTGTCTGGGCAGAGCATACTCATGATGAAGAGTTCTGATATTCTCATCAGTCGAGATGGATCTTTGAAAGCAAAGAAATCCGGTGAGACATTTATGCTGAGATGGGTCTTGTCCGAGGTTAGCCAAAAATGAGGAAATGGTGGGAAATGTCACAAAATGGAAAAAAAAATCTCTTTACTTGGAATGTATTCTTTGGCTAAAACCGACTTTTCTCTTTAAAGAGATCCTCCTATCAAAACATTTATTACCCATTCTATTTCGTTAGATTGGGGAGGCCCAGGTGTCAGATTCCCTTAGCTGAAATAATTTTCACCTATCCTGTTTAATCGATTTAGGCATTGCCATTGGATTATAAGGCCTGCAAACCTAGAAGTAAATCTATATGAGAGCAGCATTATAATAGTGAGGGAAATGCTGAGTCTGTAATATAATAACTTCATGTGATAGAGAGAGAGAAGCTGAGCTCTGTGATATATAGGATTATATGATAGAGGGAGAGAAGCTGAGCTCTGTGATATATAGGGTTATATGATAGAGGGAGAGAAGCTGAGCTCTGTGATATATAGGGTTATATGATAGAGGAGAGAAGCTGAGCTCTGTGATATATAGGGTTATATGATAGAGGGAGAGAAGCTGAGCTCTTTGATATATAGGGTTATATGATAGAGGGAGAGAAGCTGAGCTCTGTGATATATAGGGTTATATGATGGAGAGAAGCTGAGCTCTATGATATATAGGGTTATATGATAGAGGAGAGAAGCTGAGCTCTGTGATATATATAGGATTATATGATAGAGAGAGAGAAGCTGAGCTCTGTGATATATAGGATTATATGATAGAGGGAGAGAAGCTGAGCTCTGTGATATATAGGGTTATATGATAGAGGGAGAGAAGCTGAGCTCTTTGATATATAGGGTTATATGATAGAGGGAGAGAAGCTGAGCTCTGTGATATATAGGATTATATGATGGAGAGAAGCTGAGCTCTATGATATATAGGATTATATGATGGAGAGAAGCTGAGTTCTATGATATATAGGTTTATATGATAGGGGAGAGAAGCTGAGCTCTGTGATATATAGGGTTATATGATGGAGGGAGAGAAGCTGAGCTCTGTGATATATAGGGTTATATGATAGAGGAGAGAAGCTGAGCTCTGTGATATATAGGGTTATATGATAGAGGAGAGAAGCTGAGCTCTGTGATATATAGGGTTATATGATAGAGGGAGAGAAGCTGAGCTCTGTGATATATAGGGTTATATGATAGAGGAGAGAAGCTGAGTCTGTAATATATAGGGTTATATGATAGAGGGAGAGAAGCTGAGCTCTGTGATATATAGGGTTATATGATAGAGGAGAGAAGCTGAGTCTGTAATATATAGGGTTATATGATAGAGGGAGAGAAGCTGAGCTCTGTGATATATAGGGTTATATGATAGAGGAGAGAAGCTGAGCTCTGTGATATATAGGGTTATATGATAGAGGAGAGAAGCTGAGCTCTGTGATATATAGGGTTATATGATAGAGGGAGAGAAGCTGAGCTCTGATATACAGGGTTATATAAGAGGTGAGAAGCTGAGCTCTGTGATATATAGGGTTATATAGTAGAGGGAGAGAAGCTGAGCTCTGTGATATATAGGGTTATATGATAGAGGAGAGAAGCTGAGTCTGTAATATATAGGGTTATATGATAGAGGGAGAGAAGCTGAGCTCTGGGTAGAGGGGGAGGGAGTATATAGGTTTATATGATAGGGGAGAGAAGCTGAGCTCTGATATACAGGGTTATATAAGAGGTGAGAAGCTGAGCTCTGTGATATATAGGGTTATATGGTAGAGGGAGAGAAGCTGAGCTCTGTGATATATAGGGTTATATGATAGAGGGAGAGAAGCTGAGCTCTATGATATATAGGGTTATATGATAGAGGGAGAGAAGCTGAGCTATGTGATATATAGGTTTATATGATAGGGGAGAGAAGCTGAGCTCTGTGATATACAGTGCCTTGCGAAAGTATTCACTTTTCAACCTTTTGCCACATTTCAGGCTTCAAACATAAAGATATAAAACTTAAATTTTTTGGTGAAGACTCAACAACAAGTAGGTTTGTGAAGTGGAACGAAATTTATTGGTTATTTTAAACTTTTGTAAAAAATAAAAAACTGAAAAGTGGGGCATGCAATATTATTCGGCCCCTTTACTTTCAGTGCAGCAAACGGACTCCAGAAGTTCAGTGAGGATCTCTGAATGATCCAATGTTGTCCTAAATGACTGATGATGATAAATATAATCCACCTGTGTGTAATCAAGTCTCCGTATAAATGCACCTGCTCTGTGATAGTCTCAGGGTTCTGTTTAAAGCGCAGAGAGCATCATGAAGACCAAGGAACACACCAGGAAGGTCCGTGATACTGTTGTGGAGAAGTTTAAAGCCGGATTTGGATACAAAAAGATTTCCCAAACTTTAAACATCCCAAGGAGCACTGTGCAAGCGATCATATTGAAATAGAAGGCGTATCAGACCACTGCAAATCTACCAAGACCCAGCCGTCCCTCTAAACTTTCATCTCAAACAAGGAGAAGACTGATCAGAGATGCAGCCAAGAGGCCCATGATCACTCTGGATGAACTGCAGAGATCTACAGCTGAGGTGGGAGAGTCTGTCCATAGGACAACAATCAGTCGTACACTGCACAAATCTGGCCTTTATGGAAGAGTGGCAAGAAGAAAGCCATTTCTCAAAGATATCCATAAAAAGTCTCGTATAAAGTTTGCCACAAGCCACCTGGGAGACACACCAAACATGTGGAAGAAGGTGCTCTGGACAGATGAAACCAAAATCCAACTTTTTGGCCACAATGCAAAACGATATGTTTGGCGTAAAAGCAACACAGCTCATCACCCTGAACACACCATCCCCTCTGTCAGACATGGTGGTGGCAGCATCATGGTTTGGGCCTGCTTTTCTTCAGCAGGGACAGTGAAGATGGTTAAAATTGATGGGAAGATGGATGGAGCCAAATACAGGACCATTCTGGAAGAAATCCTGTTGGAGTCTGCAAAAGACCTGAGACTGGGACGGAGATTTATCTTCCAACAAGACAATGATCCCAAACATGAAGCAAAATCTACAATGGAATGGTTCACAAATAAACGTATCCAGGTGTTAGAATGGCCAAGTCAAAGTCCAGACCTGAATCTAATCGAGAATCTGTGGAAAGAGCTGAAAACTGCTGTTCACAAACGCTCTCCATCCAACCTCACTGAGCTCCAGCTGTTTTCCAAGGAAGAATGGGCAAGAATTTCAGTCTCTCATTATGCAAAACTGATAGAGACATACCCCAAGCGACTTGCAGCTGTAATCGCAGCAAAAGGTGGCGCTACAAAGTATTAACTTAAGGGGGCTGAATAATTTGGCACGCCCCACTTTTCAGTTTTTTATTTTTTACAAAAAGTTTAAAATATCCAATAAATTTCGTTCCACTTCACGATTGTGTCCCACTTGTTGTTGATTCTTCACCAAAAAATTTTAATTTTATATCCTTATGTTTAAAGCCTGAAATGTGGCAAAAGGTTGAAAAGTTCAAGGGGGGCCGAATACTTTCGCAAGGCACTGTATAGGGTTTTTTGATAGGGGGGGGGAGCTGAGCTCTGTGAGGGTTATATGATAGAGGGAGAGAAGCTGAGCCCTGTGAGGGAGAAGGGCTGAGCTCTGTGATATATAGGATTATATGATAGAGGAGAGAAGCTGAGCTCTGTGATATATAGGGTTATATGATAGAGGAGGAAAGCTGAGCTCTGTGATATATAGGTTATATGATAGAGGGAGAGAAGCTGAGCTCTGTGATATATAGGGTTATATGATAGAGGAGAGAAGCTGAGCTCTGTGATATATAGGGTTATATGATAGAGGAGAGAAGCTGAGCTCGGGCTGGGATATATAGGGTTATATGATAGGAGGAGAGAAGCTGAGCTCTGTGATATATAGGGTTATATGATAGAGGAGAAAAGCTGAGCTCTGTGATATATAGGGTTATATGATAGAGGGAGAGAAGCTGAGCTCTGTGATAAGGGTTATGTGAGAGGAGAGAAGCTGAGCTCTGTGATATATAGGGTTATGTGATAGAGGAGAGAAGCTGAGCTCTGTGATATATAGGGTTATATGATAGAGGGGAGAAGCTGAGCACTGTGATATATATGATAGAGGAGAGAAGCTGAGCACTGTGATATATAGGGTTATATGATAGAGGAGAGAAGCTGAGCTCTGTGATATATAGGGTTATATGATAGAGGAGAGAAGCTGAGCTCTGTGATATATATGATAGAGGAGAGAAGCTGAGCACTGTGATATGCAGTACAGACCAAAAGTTTGGACACATCTTCTCATTCCAAGAGTTTTCTGTATTTTCATAACTATAAAAATTGTAGATTCACACTGAAGGCATCAAAACTATGAATTAACACATGTGGAATTATATACTTAACAAAAAAGTGTGAAACAACTGAAAATATGTCTTATATTCTAGGTTCTTCAAAGTAGCCACCTTTTGCTTTGATTACTGCTTTGCACACTCTTGGCATTCTCTTGATGAACTTCAAGAGGTAGTCACCTGAAATGGTCTTCCAACAGTCTTGAAGAAGTTCCCAGAGATGCTTAGCACTTGTTGGCCCTTTTGCCTTCACTCTGCGGTCCAGCTCACCCCAAACCATCTCGATTGGGTTCAGGTCTGGTGACTGTGGAGGCCAGGTCATCTGGTGTAGCACCCCATCACTCTCCTTCTTGGTCAAATAGCCCTTACACAGTCTGGAGGTGTGTTTGGGGTCATTGTCCTGTTGAAAAATAAATGATGGTCCAACTAAACGCAAACCGGATGGAATAGCATGCCGCTGCAAGATGCTGTGGTAACCATGCTGGTTCAGTATTCCTTCAATTTTGAATAAATCCCCAACAGTGTCACCAGCAAAGCACCCCCACACCATCACACCTCCTCCTCCATGCTTCACGGTGGGAACCAGGCATGTAGAGTCCATTCGTTCACCTTTTCTGCGTCGCACAAAGACACGGTGGTTGGAACCAAAGATCTCAACTTTGGACTCATCAGACCAAAGCACAGATTTCCACAGGTCTAATGTCCATTCCTTGTGTTCTTTAGCCCAAACAAGTCTCTTCTGCTTGTTGCCTGTCCTTAGCAGTGGTTTCCTAGCAGCTATTTTACCATGAAGGCCTGCTGCACACAGTCTCCTCTTAACAGTTGTTGTAGAGATGTGTCTGCTGCTAGAACTCTGTGTGGCATTGACCTGGTCTCTAATCTGAGCTGCTGTTAACCTGCGATTTCTGAGGCTGGTGACTCGGATGAACTTATCCTCCGCAGCAGAGGTGACTCTTGGTCTTCCTTTCCTGGGGCGGTCCTCATGTGAGCCAGTTTCTTTGTAGCGCTTGATGGTTTTGGCCACTGCACTTGGGGACACTTTCAAAGTTTTCCCAATTTTTCGGACTGACTGACCTTCATTTCTTAAAGTAATGATGGCCACTCGTTTTTCTTTACTTAGCTGCTTTTTTCTTGCCATAATACAAATTCTAACACTCCATTCAGTAGGAATATCAGCTGTGTATCCACCTGACTTCTGAACAACACAACTGATGGTCCCAACCCCATTTATAAGGCAAGAAATCCCACTTATTAAACCTGACAGGGCACACCTGTGAAGTGTAAACCATTTCAGGTGACTACCTCTTGAAGCTCATCAAGAGAATGCCAAGAGTGTGCAAAGCAGTAATCAAAGCAAAAGGTGGCTACTTTGAAGAACCTAGAATATAAGACATATTTTCAGTTGTTTCACATTTTTTTGTTAAGTATATAATTCCACATATGTTAATTCATAGTTTTGATGCGTTCAGTGTGAATCTACAATTTTTATAGTCATGAAAATACAGAAAACTCTTGGAATGAGAAGGTGTGTCCAAACTTTTGGTCTGTACTGTATAGGGTTATATGATAGAGGAGAGAAGCTGAGCTCTGTGATATATATGGTTATATGATAGAGGAGAGAAGCTGAGCTCTGTGATATATAGGATTATATGATAGAGGAGAGAAGCTGAGCTCTGTGATATATAGGGTTATATGGGGGGCGCCTTGGTATAGATGAGGAGAGAAGCTGAGCTCTGTGATATATAGGGTTATATGATAGAGGAGAGAAGCTGAGCTCTGTGATATATAGGGTTATATGATAGAGGAGAGAAGCTGAGCTCTGTGAAATTTTGTTTTTTTTTTTGGGGGGGGAGGCTGGCTCTGTGATATATAGGGTTATATGATAGAGGAGAGAAGCTGAGCTCTGTGATATATAGGGTTATATGGGGGGGGAGGGGCCTGTGAGGGTTATAGAGAGGAGAGAAGCTGAGCTCTGTGATATATAGGGTTATATGATAGAGGAGAGAAGCTGAGCTCTGTGCTATATAGGGTTATATGATAGAGGGAGAGAAGCTGAGCTCTGTGGTTATGTATAGGTTTCTATCATAAAGGGAGAGTAAATCCTGACCGTGTTGTAGGGTTTGGAGAGGCATGCACGGTCATTTTGGTGTGGCAGGTATATACATGTTATTTTGTCCATACTCTATGTTATAGCTTTATTAAGGGGTTTGCCCATTGCAGAAACCTATCCACAGGATAGAGATCAGTCGGGATCCCAGCAGTTTTATGAGAACTGTGCCTTGCACCCTGTCTGAATTCTTGCTGCTGCTCTATTTATTTCAGTGGGACTGCTGGAGGTAGGCAAGCGCTGCCTTTCAGCTATTTCTGGCAGTCCCATAGAATTGAAGCGCACCTGTTTATGATTGGTGGGTGGGTCCCAGCGGCCAGATCTGCAGCGATTTGCATCTTATCCCTATCCTGTTACTCTCATGGGGAAACACCTGTAAGCGTCACAATGCGCGGTTTTTAGAATGACATTGTTTAGCCTTTGGTTTTATAGTAACTTTTCTTGAATTATTTTCAGGTGAAATTTCACAGAACTCTAAATCTAGGGAAGATATAACACCGGCTGGCTTCATGGAACCAAGCCCATCTCACTCAGGGTCCCCAACAATCTCCTCCTCAACAAATACATGGAAACCTGTTGTACAGCAACCACATGTCAGTTTTTCTTCATCTGGTCTATACTCACTGTCCCCTTCACCATCACCACCTCCAGCATCACCCTCCAGTGGCATAGATAGATTATCTATGCCCAACTCTTCAACACCTGGGATTTCTTCTTTCAGATTGAAGAATGCTTTTACACCACGGGTTGTCCAAGTGCAGTCCTCTGCTGGACGTTTAGCTTCAAAGGGTACGGAGCCATCTCGTTTGAATGGAGCTCTTCACAAGCCAGAGTCACCCACCTTAAATAATCCAATCCCTCCAAAGCCTCCAGAGGTCAAGCATCCAAGCAAGCCACCTGCAAAAAGACTGGAAATTTCCGAATTTCCTCGGATACCAAAGATCAAAAAGGAGATAGACATCAGTCCTAATAATGAAGGCAGCAAGCGACTGGACTCTGGCAGCAGCAGTGCAACTTCTAGCCTTCCCAGGCCTAGTGTGAACCAGCTTACTGGACGAGGGGAGAGTAGGCAGCTAGGCAGGTTTGCTACAACAGAAAATACAGAAAAAAACACACGCCAAGAATCTCAAGCACCTTCAAGACAATGTGGTGGGATTTCGTCTAGTCATACAGCCTCAAGCAGCAGCAAAGCACCTCTTAGTTCTAACGCGTCAAGAAACGTAGGTTCCTCAGATTCAGGAGGAGGGGGATTTAGAATCACAATCAGTGGGAGTTCTAGTAATTCATGTAGACAATTCAGTCCTAGTACAAAAGACCCCTTCCGTACATCAGAAGGGAAAACGCAGCAGAAGGCTTCACTTCATTACCCTTCGACCATCAAAAGAGAAAAAGCTGTTAAAAATGAAATTTATGATCCTTTTGAGCCAACTGGTTCAGATTCCGGATCTGAGAAAAGTAGTCCAGAGAGGCCGGCCACACCACCCGTACCCTCCACTTCCACAGAGAACGCTAGTACGGCTCAATCTAGTGGTGTGAAGGTGGGAGCATTTCGCAGCTTTAAGTTCACCACCCATGCCAGTAGAGTAGCTATATCTAAACTTGGGCCTGACTTTTCAGGGCTGTCGCCTAATAACAAAGAGCCTCAAGAAACTAAAAGTCCAGAAAATGTAAGCCCAATTTCTCCACCACCCCTTAAAGAGGACAAGGAGATCAAAAAGGAAATTAAGGAAGAAAAGACTGAACATACTCCTTTTAGACTATCCTGTCCATTGTCTGGCCTAAAAATTACTTCCGATCTCAAAGGAGGTGGTACCCGTGGCTTCCATTTTGATGTAGAAGATGAGCCTAAAATTTCTATCAAAACCGAGCCTGATATACTTCCACACAGGACTTTTCTTCAGAGTACTGCAAGTAATAGAGTAGTGTGGGAGGAAGAAGACCCTTCAGAATCCTCCTCCTTATCTATAACTCATAGCATTGAGCCACAGAAAAGGAAAATCACAATTAAAGAGGAACCAAAGTCATGCTCAAGGTCGAGATCTAGAACAAGGTCTCGAGAGCGAGAATCAAGATCTGCTTCTTTATCTACAGAAGATAGAGAAAGAGAGAGAAGATACAAATCAAAGTCACACAAAGCAAAGAGATCACGTAGCGATCGGTCGAGCTCTGGCAGCTGTGAACGTTCCAAGAAGAAGCGTCAGAAAGAGAAGAAGAAAGAAAAGAAAAGGAAAAACTCTGAGTCAAAAGAAAGAAGGAGGTCCAGATCTAGCAGTCGTAGTAGCTCGTCCCAAAGGGCATATAACAGTAAGAAGAAGAAGAAAAAGAAGCGTGATTCAAGGAGTGAATCGATGGGTCGACGATCTGTTAGTCCCGAAAAAGAAAAAAAAGCGGAAACACAAAAGTGACAAGAGTTATGCAAACAAAGAAAAGGGTTCTAAGGTGAAAGACAAAAAGAAGCCTAAGGATGAAAGCCGGGGAAAGCAAAAATCAAGATCACAGCCAGTGACCAAGGAGTTCAAAACTCACAAGACAAGGGACAAATCTCCAACATTTAGAGACCAAGAGGTAACTAGACACATAGTCTTGTCCCCAAATAACAATGAAACAACTATAACGTGTACAGTTAGCTTTAAATCTGAGTCCCCCACAGTTGTCCAGGAGACAAAAAAGTCCATTCTTCTTGTACCCAAAGAAGAAGTCCATGAAAGACATACATTCCAGTACTTGGAAGATGACGTTTCCGTTCTAGAAAACAAAGATGTGGACTTATCTGATCATGATGAAGAAGTTAAGATAGAAACAGAAAGTCCACCCTGGTCTCCATCTCTGTTGGATTCTTTGGTTCCCGAGGACAAGGAAGACTTCGACGAACCCCCTTCTCCAAAGGAATCTTCTCCTTTAAATGACTTGTTTGAGACATCTGTGGTTAGTCCTCAAGCTTCATCTTTGTCCAGTGGCTCAGAGCCTGCTAGTCCAAAGTCTCATAGTCCACAGCCAACTTCTTGTGGGGATCTTTCCAAGTCTACTGTTGTTCTGACTGTCAAGAAGGAAGTTGATGATCTTCAGTGGTCACCATCCCACTTAGATGATTTTCTATTAAATGAACTTTCTGATGATGTGTGCTCAGTGGGAGCTGCCAGCCCAGACGATGTCGATCTAGAAGAGGCAATACTGATGAAGAGTGAGGGGGACAGTAAGGTAAATCGACTAACTTAACGCTTTAGTATCTGGAGTAAAGTTTTTAACAAAGGCCAGGTTCATATGGAGGAATTTGAGATGGTTTAACGCCTCAGATTCCTCGACAAACTCAGACACAACGGGTTAGTAAGTCTGAGCCTCACACTGTGGGTTCTCAGACTGAATCTGCTGCAGAATCTGTAGATGGATTGAACAGGGCACATGAAAAGCAAGAGGCTGACTGCCATGCACTCATGGGAGATGCAGTTTTTTTGAGTCACATGGTACAAGTATGTGCCTGACAACAAAATATATGCACATGGTCATGTGAATATAAGCACATGGTCATGTGATTATATAGTCCAGGGTCATGTGACGGACACACAGGTGCACAGCTTGTTACCGTCACAACACAGTAATCAGATATCTTCCTGGTAACGAGCTGTGCACCTGTGTGTCCATCACATGACCATGGACTGTATATAATATGTTCATGGACTCTATATATCACATGACCATGGACTGTACATCACATGACCATGGACTGATTTTTATCCACTAGGAGTAAGCAGAATGAATGACAGCAAGCAGAGATATAGAAAACTGTGAGGAATTAATACAGAAAGTATATTGGAAAATTGTACTTTTTATTATACAATAACATTTGTGCCTCAATATTAGTCTGAAAGTGGACAACCCCTTTAAACTTTTCTCCCCATCACATATATAGCGCTAGCAGCATATTTGAGGAGTCAAAACTGCTAACAGACTTCCTTTAAGAGTCATCCGTTTGAGGAGTATTGGACAGCTAGTCTGCCATCTCACTTTTTCTCTCTATTCTAGGAGCCTACTGTAATTAACTTCTCTAAAAGGGCAGCCATACCCTTTCTACAAGATGATGAAAATTCAGGGGATGCAGGTAACCACATTGACGAAAAGACCACAAATGACAGGAACTCCACAGGGGAAGATAGCAACTCTGATGGCCTTAAGGAAGCGGCGTCCTCTTCAGTCCCAAAATCCAAACCTCAGATAAAGAGAGTGACCTGGAATCTTCACCATAAAGATTTAGATAAAACCACCACAGAGGAGTCTTTGTGTAAGTACTTGACTTGTGGGTTCTCAACGTCATCATCAAAATATTCATGTGACTGCAATGGCACAACCACTAGATTGAAGTAGGTTTTATTGTGATATTTATTGCTTATTATATTTTTTCTTAGGGTGCTGTTAAAGTGTAACTAAATTTTCTGGCAACTTTTGTATCATGAATACATTTTGTAATATGGTTTAGAAACAAATTTTGGCTCCTTTCTGTGAAATCCTAAATTTTTTCACTCTTTCCCTTACTTCTCTATTGAGAGCTGTCCCCTGCTTCTTATTGTGTACAGTGTATGGGCTGTGTAGAAGAGCGTGGGAGAGGTTCACTTCAAACGGCTATATCTAAGGCATTAAATAAAACATAGAAACTTGCTTTTGGTGTCATATGAAAGATGAGATTTTCTTTTTTTTGTGAAACTAAGGATGCAGAGCTATCTATGATTTACAGAGATGTCATTGGTCGAAACACGGTTGGGATTGGGATATTTATATGAAGCTATATGTATCCCAATCCTGACTGTGTTTTCAACCAGTGATATCTCTGTAGATCATACAGATATAACTGCATCCTATAGAATCTCCTCTTTCACCTGACTCCAAAAGCAAGTTCGTACGTTTTATAGTGCCCTTTGATATAGCCTTTTGGATTGACCCACCCTCATTTCTTTTCACTTCACACAGCCCCCTACTCCATACACAATGAGAAGCAGGGGACAGCTCTCAATAGAGAAGCAAGGGGAAGAGTGAAAAAATGCAGGATTTCACAAAAAGGAGCCAAAATTTGTTAATAAAACATATTACAAAATTTATTAAGGACACAAATACTGCCAGAAAATCAAAAGTTGTCCAAACGTTTAGTTATGCTTTAAGTTCTCTAATGTCATTTTGGGTTTTCTGTTCCCTCATGGCGCACCGGGTCAGTCATATGACAGAGATTAGTGGCATCTGATGGCCTATAATTGACTTATGATGGGGTTAGTTAGGTTCCATGCATGCTGTGCTAATTCCTCTGGTATATACGATGAAATCTACAATGGGGAACCCTAAAGGAGCCTCTGGTACTGATGTGAACAGAGCTCTACCTTGGATAGTTGTACTTTTGTATATTTCTATAATTTCTTATACATTGTATTTTTCTGCATTGTGTATTATATTATATTTAACATTCCATATGTGTTTCCATGTAAGCTTCCCCCTTCCGTGATGTTCAGTCGGAGGCTTGGCCAGCCTCACCCAAGTTTACAGCGGATCAAGTAACCAGTTACAAACAGGAACCTTCAAGCGAGACTTCCAGCCCTCTTAACTGGAACACCCCAGATACATCCTTACAGGGATCCGTGCTCCAATCAGTGAGTCAGGAGTCATGGACTACAGGAATCAAAACCCAAAATAATGTCCTGGATAAACCCGAAGACAAACCCATAGTAACTGCTGCAAATAAACCTGTAGCTGCAAGTCTGGACAGACATTTGGCTCGAGAAAGACAGTTGAAGGACACCAGTCAGGTCCCTTGGATTGCCACGGATACTCCTGTGCAGGTAGTTTTTAGATTAGATGTCTTAAGTGTGAGAATATTTGTCTCGTGTATACAGTAGGTTTTTAAGATTGCCCATTTACTTTTCAATTTTATAGATCATTTTGTTGTACTAATACTGATTGAAATATAAAGGGAGAATAGTACCTGCTAATACATTCAGAAGGCTCTGTGCACACGACCAGGGCAAATCTCGCCTCTGTTTTTTATTGATGGATATGTATCTCATGTGGGATCCATTTTTTCACAGACCCATTCCCGTCAATGAGCAAATTGGATTTATAAAAACAGGTCCAAGAGTCCAGTCCGTGAAAAACTCATGTATGCACTGCTTTTTATGTATCACAGGCAGCACACAGCCGGGCAGATAACCAGTGTAAATAGAGTCTTATTAAAGTGAAATGCCTGCAGTCTAATCTGATGAGAGCTGGATATGATAGATGGACAGAAGCCGAGCGAGCTCTGTGATATATAGGTTTATATGATAGAGGAGAGAAGCTAAGCTCTGTGATATGTAGGGTTATATGATAGAGGAGAGAAGCTGAGCTCTGTGATATATAGGGTTATATGATAGAGGAGAGAAGCTGAGCTCTGTGATATATAGGGTTATATGATAGAGGAGAGAAGCTGAGCTCTGTGATATATAGGGTTATATGATAGAGGAGAGAAGCTGAGCTCTGTGATATATAGGGTTATATGATAGAGGAGAGAAGCTGAGCTCTGTGATATATAGGGTTATATGATAGAGGAGAGAAGCTGAGCTCTGATATATAGGTTATATGATAGAGGAGAGAAGCTGAGCTCTGTGATATATAGGGTTATATGATAGAGGAGAGAAGCTGAGCTCTGTGATGTATAGGGTTATATAATAGAGGAGAGGAAGCTGAGCTCTGTGATATATAGGGTTATATGATAGAGGAGAGAAGCTGAGCTCTGTGATATATAGGGTTATATAATAGAGGAGAGGAAGCTGAGCTCTGTGATATATAGGGTTATATGATAGAGGAGAGAAGCTGAGCTCTGTGATATATAGGGTTATATGATAGAGGAGAGAAGCTGAGCTCTGTGATGTATAGGGTTATATGATAGAGGAGAGAAGCTGAGCTCTGTGATATATAGGGTTATATGATATATGGAGAGAAGCTGAGCTCTGTGATATATAGGGTTATATGATAGAGGAGAGAAGCTGAGCTCTGTGATATATAGGGTTATATGATAGAGGAGAGAAGCTGAGCTCTGTGATATATAGGGTTATATGATAGAGGAGAGAAGCTGAGCTCTGT
Organism: Leptodactylus fallax; assembly: GCA_947044405.1. Taxonomy (NCBI): domain Eukaryota; kingdom Metazoa; phylum Chordata; class Amphibia; order Anura; family Leptodactylidae; genus Leptodactylus; species Leptodactylus fallax. The sequence goes on along the minus strand of CAMRHE010000138.1, from coordinate 1,138,016 downwards.
GATATATAGGGTTATATAGAGGAGAGAAGCTGAGCTCTGTAATATATAGGGTTATATGATAGAGGAGAGAAGCTGAGCTCTGTGATATATATAGGGTTATATGATAGAGGAGAGAAGCTGAGCTCTGTGATATATAGGGTTATATGATAGAGGAGAGAAGCTGAGCTCTGTGATATATAGGGTTATATGATAGAGGAGATAAGCTGAGCTCTGTGATATATAGGGGTATATGATAGAGGAGAGAAGCTGAGCTCTGTGATATATAGGGTTATATGATAGAGGAGAGAAGCTGAGCTCTGTGATATATAGGGTTATATGATATATGGAGAGAAGCTGAGCTCTGTGATATATAGGGTTATATGATAGAGGGAGAGAAGCTGAGCTCTGTGATATATAGGGGTATATGATAGAGGAGAGAAGCTGAGCTCTGTGATATATAGGGGTATATGATAGAGGAGAGAAGCTGAGCTCTGTGATATATAGGGTTATATGATAGAGGAGAGAAGCTGAGCTCTGTGATATATAGTGTTATATGATAGAGGAGAGAAGCTGAGCTCTCTGATATATAGGACTATATGATAGAGGAGAGAAGCTGAGCTCTGTGATATATAGGGTTATATGATAGAGGGAGAGAAGCTGAGCTCTGTGATATATAGGGTTATATGATAGAGGGAGAGAAGCTGAGATCTGTGATATATAGTGTTATATGATAGAGGAGAGAAGCTGAGCTCTGTGATATATAGGGTTATATGATAGAGGAGAGAAGCTGAGCTCTGTGATATATAGGGTTATATGATAGAGGAGAGAAGCTGAGCTCTGTGATATATAGGGTTATATGATAGAGGAGAGAAGCTGAGCTCTGTGATATATAGGGTTATATGATAGAGGAGAGAAGCTGAGATCTGTGATATATAGGGTTATATGATAGAGGAGAGAAGCTGAGCTCTGTGATATATAGGGTTATATGATAGAGGAGAGAAGCTGAGCTCTGTGATATATAGGTTTACATAGCAATCTAATACCTATACAGACCATGGATCGGTCCTGTGTAAAGCATTTATGAGCTAATGGAATAGAATTATACATGGCATCCATTAGGCAACCCCTGTCATTTAGAAAATCAGCTGGATCTTTTCAGAGAGGACTTGACTGGAAAATCAACCCTTGTAGGCTGCACATATATTTTCCAATAAAATACCACAATTTTATTCAACAGGTGTTCCCGCAGACCTTGCCTCCATTACCTCTTCCACCGGTCTTTCCCCCGTATGCCCCTGTGAGTGAACCCACTGCACCCTGTGTAATTCAGAGCAGCAGAACAATGCCCAGCCAAACACCAAAACCTGGCAGTCTGGCTACAGCAAATGAACCCAAGATGCAGGCAGCGAGCACGGGTGAGAGTCCAGTTTATCACATACTTATTTCCATGTCTTGTACAGGATTAGATAGTGGAAGAGTAAAGAAATCAGGCGATACCTTTTAGAAGCTAACTGAGTATATTTGATAGTGAGCTTTTGAGAGTGCTAGCTCTCTTCTTCAGACATGGTGTAATGCAAGAAACTGAAAATTCACACTATTTATACATACACAAGACATGGATCTTTAAAAGGCTCTTGGAATAACAAAATGCAATATAAGTAGGGAAGTTATTCCACCATTACACCATGTCTGAAGAAGAGAGCTAGCACTCTCGAAAGCTTACTATCAAATATACTCAGCCTCTAAAACGTATCGCCTGATTTCTTTACTCTTCCACTACTTTCTATGGCTAACACGGTACAACATTATACTACAGGATTAGATAAGCATGGCGGCTTTTCCTGATTTCAGGAAGTATTTTGTATGTAGGGACATGTTGGCAAGTCTCCTCCTCCTACCCATGTGGGGTGAATGACTGCCAGTCCATATGCATTAGCTATAAGGTGCTAAGCTTTAATCTACAGGTCCACTGAGCGTGACTGTGAAAGGTCAGAGAAGTCAGTTCTGCTTTGTTGTCTTACACATTTTTATTTGTCCCTAGGTGAAGGAAAAGGAAAATCAAAACCAAAAAAAGGAGAAAAAGTAAAGAATGAAGAGGTAATATGAGCAGTTAGATCACGCTGTCATTCTTACATTTTAGCCTGGTGTACTTTTATTAGACCCCATGCACACGGCCGAGTGTGCATCTGATGTGGGGCCGAGTTTGCAGCGGAATGCATGCAGATGACACCCCAGCATTCCGAGATTCATTCACCTCAATGGGGATTTTCGATCCATTCTGTTCCAGTGACACAGAGCAGAATAGGTCCCAGCTCTATGTTCAACATAACGGACCATCAGACACCACCTCGAATGGCACACTCTGACGTGTGCATGGAGCCTTACTTTCCCTACGTACAATAGATCACAAGATCAAGGGTCCTGTGTCCTCCACATGCACAACCATCCCTTCATTCAGACAAAGTCCTGCACCATTCAATCCAGAGCTGCAAAGTCAGAGTATTGGAGTCGTAGTCAGAAAAAGTTACCAACTCCAGCTTCAAAATAAAATGATTAATTATCATAAATTATCTAATTATTAATATTGTATAATTAATTAGATGGATGGTTTGTTACATATTTACTTTTACAGGAATTCAGTCACCAGATCTTTAGGGTAATAGAGGATCTTTCTGACCCTGGCTGTCAGCCATTTATGAAGGAGTCAGAGTCGGGCTGTGGTAAATTAGAGGAGTCAGAGTTAGTGGTTTGGCCCGTCGACCTAACATACCTGATTCAGTCTCTATGGAACTTAAAGAGGACCTTTCACATCCTCATGCATATGCTGTTTTATATACCGCTAGAAAGCCGACAGTGCGCTGAATTTAGCACACTGTCGGATTTCCCGGTATGTGCCCCCGGGCTGGAGACATCGATGCCGTCAGTTTAGGCACCGATCTCTGTCCATCGTCAGAAGGGCGTTCCTGACAGTCAAAGGGGAAACAGGACCCCAGTTCTGATCATCGGTGGGGTTATGTGGTTATGTTTTGATAGTCTTATAAAGACTGAATGATGGGGCTGCTCACATGCATGGCCGTTGTTCAAAGTGGGGGGGCATGGGACCCACGTACTTGTGATTGGTGGTGGGGCCCCAGCAGTTATCACACCTCCAGTGGATAGTAGGTGATAAGTTGCTTAGTTAGTACATTATATAATGCATTTTATATTTTTGCCTGGGTTTTACAGCATGAACCTATACTTCTCAGCACATCACCCATATATAGTCGTTTATTATTTTTAGGATTCACCATTACAGCTGACATCTAAAAGGCATAAAAGAGACATTTCTGTTGTAAAGTGTCACTACAAGCCTGGGATCATCAGTGTATTCTCCATAAAGATGACTCTTGTCTCGCTTTATTATTTACTATTAGTATACTGATCTTTGGCTTCTCTTTCTACATAACTCTTGGTTAATAGTGTTGGAAAACCTTTACTTGTTATTCTCCGTCCAATACATGTGCTGTGTTTTTTGGTTTTTTTTGCAGTACATGAAGAAACTTCACATGCAGGAGAGAGCGGTAGAGGAGGTCAAACTGGCCATAAAACCATTTTACCAGAAGAGGGAAATCACAAAGGATGAATACAAAGAGATCCTGCGTAAAGCTGTGCAGAAGGTGGGTCTGGACACAGATACATTATGGATGGCAGGGTTGGTTGCCATATCATGTGCAATGAAATTAGAACTTCCAGCATGTTGGGGGTTGTAGTTTCCCAACAGCAGGAGAGCCACAGGTGACTTATTTATGCACTTTTTATATTCTGTACAGATTTAGCACATTTGTCTGTCTGTCTTAGGGTGGGTTCACACCTGTGCTTGAGTCCGTCCACTGCCAATCCGAGTGAAAATCTCGGGGAACGGGATTGGCATCGGATACCGACAGGTTAGCGACGCATTGGTTAAAAACCCATTCATTTGAATGGGTTTTTAAAGCAATGCGCGGGTGTGTGCTTACACCCTCTGCGCTGCGAAGCTGATTTTTTTTTGTCGGACACGAAGTCCTGCATGTCCGACTTTTGTTTCCGACGAAAAAAAAAGGATTCGCAGCGCAGAGGGTGTAAGCACACACCCGCGCATTGCTTTAAAAACCCATTCAAATGAATGGGTTTTTAACCAATGCGTCGCTAACCTGTTGGTATCCGATGCCAATCCCGTTCCCCGAGATTTTCACTCGGATTGGCAGTGGACGGACTCAAACGCAGGTGTGAACCCACCCTTATCCATCCATCTATCTTGTGTTATATAAAAAATAGTGTAAAATGTTAGTCTGTTACAGGACAAACATTGTAATATGAAACAATGTAACCTGATATCCTGAAACTAGCTATACACATGAGTTAGTTCATCCACAATGCAGCCCTTGTTTTATGGGTGGGGTCATCCGTATGAGCAATCCCACAAGAAACCTGCCAGATTAACATTACAGTTCAGAGCGCTTATACAGTGCCTTGCGAAAGTATTCGGCCCCCTTGAACTTTTCAACCTTTTGCCACATTTCAGGCTTCAAACATAAGGATATAAAATTTAAATTTTTTGGTGAAGAATCAACAACAAGTGGGACACAATCGTGAAGTGGAACAAAATTTATTGGTTATTTTAAACTTTTGTAAAAAATAAAAAACTGAAAAGTGGGGTGTGCCAAATTATTCGGCCCCCTTAAGTTAATACTTTGTAGCGCCACCTTTTCCTGCGATTACATCTGCAAGTCGCTTGGGGTATGTCTCTATCAGTTTTGCACATGGAGAGACTGAAATTCTTGCCCATTCTTCCTTGGAAAACAGCTGGAGCTCAGTGAGGTTGGATGGAGAGCGTTTGTGAACAGCAGTTTTCAGCTCTTTCCACAGATTCTCGATTGGATTCAGGTCTGGCCTTTGACTTGGCCATTCTAACACCTGGATACATTTATTTGTGAACCATTCCATTGTAGATTTTGCTTTATGTTTGGGATCATTGTCTTGTTGGAAGATAGATCTCCGTCCCAGTCTCAGGTCTTTTGCAGACTCCAACAGGTTTTCTTCCAGAATGGTCCTGTATTTGGCTCCATCCATCTTTCCATCAATTTTAACCATCTTCCCTGTCCCTGCTGAAGAAAAGCAGGCCCAAACCATGATGCTGCCACCACCATGTCTGACAGTGGGGATGGTGTGTTCAGGGGGATGAGCTGTGTTGCTTTTACGCCAAACATATCGTTTTGCATTGTGGCCAAAAAGTTGGATTTTGGTTTCATCTGACCAGAGCACCTTCTTCCACATGTTTGGTGTGTCTCCCAGGTGGCTTGTGGCAAACTTTAAACGAGACTTTTTATGGATATCTTTGAGAAATGGCTTTCTTCTTGCCACTCTTCCATAAAGGCCAGATTTGTGCAGTGTACGACTGATTGTTGTCCTATGGACAGACTCTCCCACCTCAGCTGTAGATCTCTGCAGTTCATCCAGAGTGATCATGGGCCTCTTGGCTGCATCTCTGATCAGTCTTCTCCTTGTTTGAGATGAAAGTTTAGAGGGACGGCCGGGTCTTGTTAGATTTGCAGTGGTCTGATACTCCTTCCATTTCAATATGATCGCTTGCACAGTGCTCCTTGGGATGTTTAAAGTTTGGGAAATCTTTTTGTATCCACATCCGGCTTTAAACTTCTCCACAACAGTATCACGGACCTGCCTGGTGTGTTCCTTGGTCTTCATGATGCTCTCTGCGCTTTAAACAGAACCCTGAGACTATCACAGAGTAGGTGCATTTATACGGAGACTTGATTACACACAGGTGGATTATATTTATCATCATCAGTCATTTAGGACAACATTGGATCATTCAGAGATCCTCACTGAACTTCTGGAGTGAGTTTGCTGCACTGAAAGTAAAGGGGCTGAATAATATTGCACGCCCCACTTTTCAGTTTTTTATTTTTTACAAAAGTTTAAAATAACCAATAAATTTCGTTTCACTTCACAATTGTGTCCCACTTGTTGTTGATTCTTCACCAAAAATTTAAATTTTCTATCCTTATGTTTGAAGCCTGAAATGTGGCAAAAGGTTGAAAAGTTCAAGGGGGCCGAATACTTTCGCAAGGCACTGTACATAGTGTTCACACTAGCGTTCAGCTCTTCATTGTTCGGATCCGCCTGGGGACCTGAAAGACAGAGAGTCTGTCCGCTGAAAAAGCGGTTACCCACGGACCCCATAGACTAATGATGCAAAGTCCTCCGTGCAGGCAGAATCTGTGGCGGAGACTCCAATGCAGATATTAATCTAGCCTTAGACAGTTTTTGGTGCAAATTACATCAGAATTCTGGTGCATTTTGCTTAATCTCCCCAGTATATCAGAAGTATAGAGTGGAGCCGCCCTCACCTGTTCCCCAAGCAGCAGCTTAGGGAAACATCAGTACAATACATGTAATACCGTACTGTACTGTAGAGGCGCTACTATAGGTGCAGGGGTATTGGCTGGATCGTCCAGTGACGTGCTGCAGACCATCGGTGTCTAGACTTGTGGGCCCGGGGCAGACCGCTGCATGTGAAAAGTATTCATTTAATGCTCCCTTTGCCTATTCCAGATCTGCCACAGTAAGAGCGGAGAAATCAATCCAGTTAAAGTGGTGAACCTGGTGAAAGGCTACGTGGATAAGTACAAACACATAAGAAATAAGCAGAAGAAATCAGGAATATTTGAAGATCACGACTTGGGCCGCGAGTCACCCATATAAATGACGTTTTCAGAGAAATCGCAAAGTACAGACTAAGTAGACATCTTTATTCGGAGGTCGTCTGGTCACACCCCTCCCCCTCTGCTCAGTGGATGATCTGTATTATAAAGAGGAGATGATTTTCATTTTTCAAGAGAAAAAAAAATGTCTGGTTTATTCTTATAAACTCGTCTTGGATTCTTTTTTTTTTTTGTTTGCCAGTTTTTGACCATATTGCCATATACTGCACACCGCTCTGCTGGCTTTCATTTCACAGCGGTCCTCGCTTGTGACAAGGAGGAAAATACTGAAGGACAGGCAGAAGTAACACCGCGTCCTCGAGACTTGGGATTCTTTCTGACAGCTGTTGTTATATCCCTTTGTAGTTTGTGTTACTAAAGTATACACAGGAGAATGAATAGATACATTTGTAAGAAACTTCTTTTTTTTTTTCTGTGGGTACACTTTTCATTGGCGTGGACAGAGGTGAAGAGCCAGCCTTTAATATTGAGAGCAATGGAAGAAAATGTTCTGGAATAAAGATTTGTCCTTTGACAATGACCTATGTATGAAGGACAATTTCTAGTTTTAATGGTTTTTCTAGATGTTTCTTTGTTTTACATCATTCAGCAAAAATAATTCTAGTTCTGGTTCACACTAGCGCTGAGGTGTCCGTTGTTCTGGTCTGTTGGAGGGCCAAAATAAAAGACAATGACTGTAAACATGAACGGGGCCCGATGGACCCCACTGACTATAATGGGGTCCGTTGGGTGTCTGTTCTTTTATAAGTGAAACCATCAGACTCTCAGGACTTTATCATCTGACGCAGATCTGAACCCAGCCTTAATGGGTTAAAATCTTAGAATCCCCAAAAAATAACAACAGTGGTATTGCCCTTATTCTAGGATCCCAGCCACCTTCTGTAGTCTGCAGGAAGACATGGCAGAAAGTGTTTGATTTCCCTGCAGTGCCTTCACAGGAGAGAGAAAATATTCCATGGTAGCCAATGACATAGTCTGAGGAGTCTCAAAACTGCTGACAGCGCTATACAGAGGGCAGGGAGAGTAGTGTAAGCTCACCTATGGTGATGGTCCATGGCGGTGGCATGACTTGTGATGGAAGCACCTTTATGTGCAGTGCCTCCGTCTCCCTTCCGTAATTGCTCCCCAGCCCCTCCATTCGCTCTGTTGTCCAATCAGAAGATGACTATAGCTATTACTTAGAGGAGAGCATTCAGTGCAGAGAGACCCGAGCACTGCACATGGAGTGGCCGTTTGCACATTGTTGGGGGTCTGACTGCTTAGGCCTCCATTAGTCAGGGGAATGGAGGCGTCTTGTCTCCCGTTCTGAATGGCAGAAGTGGTCGGGCAGGAAGCTACCTGTTACATTCATTTCATTAGGAGTGCCGTAGATAGCTGAGCGCTGTAGTTCGGCTATTGAAGTTAATGCACCATTCAGAATGGGGGACAAAAATTCCCTGTCCTCCTGATCAGTTGGACCCGCACCCATCTGCGAGTTATCATCTAACCTGTAAAAGGTGTTTCTAGGTCATTCAATATGTATGATGATCATTACAGGTGACCTGACACAAACCTATGAACTCTATCCCGCCTGGTGAGGCGGCTGCATCCAGGCAGGGAAAGAATGAATGAAGTTCTCCCCATTCACTTCTATGGGAGTTAGTCAAGCGAACATGCTCAGCTGTCTGCGAGACTTGCATAGAAGTGAATGGAGAGAGACACTACAGTAAATCACTCTCTGCCTCGCCAGGCGGGAGGGGGGACTCCATTTAAAGATATATCAGGCATGTTTTATATATCATGTGGATATGCCATAGCTGTCTGATGTAAATATCTCTAGAGCTTTTCCCAAGTTCTTGTAAATGACTATTAGACTTCAGCGGTGGATGTTATTAATGAAATAATGTATAGAATCTCCACTCCGCCCTTGTAGGAAAGAATTGGATATCTTTCTATAATTTTCCATTTCATGGACAATAATTTTGATTCGACAGAATATGAGGCATTAAAAGATGGATTTTACTATATGCAAATCTGACAACATGATCAAACAATTGAGGTGTTATACTTAAAGGACCGATGAATGTAATGTATATGCAGTATTTACAATACCATACCAACCTTATCTCACTCCGTGCAAGGTATTTTCTACAATGATGTCTTAAAGGGCTCTGATTGATATAGATGATATAGCTAATGCACTATGGCGTCCATTTTGATTGTGACTGTTAGCTCAGCAGCAGTAAAGTGTTGCTGCGGCCTCTGCACACAGCCTATTCACTTGAATGGGACTGAGCTCCGATTAGGTGATCATGCTGTCACATGGCCTGTGAAGTGGAAGCGCCACTCAAGGAGCACGGCGGCTACATTAAACAGATGATCTGCAGGGATCCTGGGTGACCCAATGGATTTTCAATTGATGACCTATCCTAGGGATAGATCACTCGTAAAGAAGCCTCAGAAAACCCCTTTAACACTGTAGCTCAAGTGTCTTAATGGCGGCTTTTGCAAGACCCCATGTGTATTGGATACTGATAACCTATCCACAGAATAAGTCATCAGTATCTGATAGGTGGGGTCCGCAGCCAGACCCCGCACAGATTGGCTGATTCGCCTACCCTAAGCTGTATACGGGGTACACTGCTGGAAGCAGCTTTGCTGTAATTCAAATGAATGGGAGCCATGCTGCAGTTCCCCGGCACCACCACTAGAGAGTCGTACACAGTAATGGTAGTATCGGGGAACAGGAGCGGAGCTGCTTCCGGGAGTGTACCCGGTGTACAGTGTCCGGCTGGTGGGTGGGGGTCCAACATCTGGAAATGGCACCGATCAGATACTGATCCTGGACAACCCCTTTAGGTTATCACACTACAGGCTAACTTTGCTACTTCTGTATATTCTATATGAAGCGAGTTTATGACTCCTGGCTGGAGGACAGAAAATTAATTTTATCCAATTTTGTTTTTAATTCACACTACTTCTTTTTTTTTTTTTTTTTTCTTCCCTGAACCAGCAAAATCAACAAAAATAGTGAAACGGGCAAATTTAATCCTAATCCTGAATTCTGGGCTGATCCGAGTACATAGCTCTGTCTACCAATCAGACACGGTATCGAATAGACTCCTCCCACTTATATTGGGTACCTCCCAAAGAAGAACGCCCAGGGTGATGTACTAAGCTAAATGCTCCAGAGTTCTTGCACCGACACCCCTGACATACCTGCTTTGTTGTTTTAAACACTTTGCATCTTGCCGGGACTTAGTGTGACACTTTGCGTCAATATGTTGGTGCAGAAAATTGGTGTCCGAAAGTTGGTGTTACGTTTGACACGACGCTTTGGTCCTGGTTTGTGGCAACTGTGATAAATTTGGCATGTCTAGTCTAGTGCTAAGGCCCTGTTCACATCTGTGTTGGCTATTTCCATTTATCTGTTCCATCATAGGAGCGGAACTACAAAAATAATGGAAGTGCCCATTCCCTGACATGATGGACACCATTGGCACTTAAGGGGACCCTACTGACCCCTATAATGGGGGAATATTTTGGCCTACATTTGTGACAGAATCTGTTATGGAGGCTCCAATGAATATGTGAACAAAGCTGAAGATGGTATTAATAAATCTTCCCTTCTGTCCCGTTAATACTGGGGGCAATCCACCTTTTTGCTAATCATATGTATTTGATATAATTCTTGTAACTTCTACGGTTTCTATGTTTTTCGCACAACTGATAAGACTGTCCAGCCGTCTAATGTCTTGGAGTCCTCATGACTCTCTCTCGATGGCAGATGTCAGGGATAAGGATCAGGCAGTTCGATTTCAACATGTTCAGTCCTTTTGTTCTCTGTCCTTGCACAAAACACATGCACACTCGGCTCAGTTTACATCTTATCTATTCTGTCCCATATAGGTAAAGACTATGCATCATGGAAGGAGGGTTCCCAATAATGTGTGACCAAGCCTGTGTGTTTCATATGGATTGTGTTCTTAGGAATTAATATAATGTATTTATTTTGAATTGTTATATAAGGGAAAATACATTTCTTTGAAGAATTCTGCTTTTATTTTACTTACTGGTTGGTTCAGTCTGTAAAGTACATCCAGGAAACACGTGTGTACCTCTTTTTATTTGAGTTGTTTTTAACCCCTTAATGACCGCTCTTTATTGACAGTAGCAATACAGGTCCTCGTCTGCAGTTTGGTTACCTACTCCCTTGGCAGGTCTGCTCTAAGGCCGGCCGGAGCTCTAAGTCCAGAAAGTTCTATCCGCTGTATAGCAGCCCAGCGCCTTGACTTCAATGGGAGCTGAGCTGCAGTGAAGGCACCAGGCCACTAGACAACGGTCGGAGCTTTCTGCTTCTAGCCCTGTATTGTGTACTGTATGGGTGCAGGAAGCGGATCCATGCAGATGATCGGTCCAAGGGTCGGCCTCCTATATATGGCTGATTCTGAGGATAGACCATTAAAAAGAAAAAAAAAAAAAAGCTCGGACAACCTCTTTTATAAAGCAAATCACAGGAGAATGGTAGATGTAGATGGCCCAATCCTGACTTACAGTTCAGGGTAAAGGAAAGGAGGACACAGTTATTCTCTTCTTTCCTTAGCAGGATGAAGTAGTGCATGTATAGAGTAGAATCTAAGAGACTGAGCCCCGAATTGGAAAATACCAGCTATGACCCTGCCTACAGCCTCAGATCAGACAGGACAACCCCTGAGAATCTACGCCCTACAGTCTGGGAATTGTAGAAACAACTGCCTCAAAAGTACCATCAGCCAGCTAAACCTCTGTCCTCAGTGGATGCTATGTAAGAACTGCACCTCCAGTATCTGTAGAATTTGCCTTGTTCTACCTCAAATAAACACTAAGGGTTACCTTTTTCTGCACACCCTGTCTCCTGAGTCATATTCATACATAACCATCATGAGCACTCCAACCACAATCAGGCTCAGGGAGGATTACATCCATTGGAATGTGCCACAACGAGAACACTACTAACACCATCAGACACCAACAGGACCCCTGAGCGCTGTATTAGCCTAGGAGGAGAGCTGGGGGATCTGGTCAAGATCCTTGTCACCATGACCAAAACAATTACTATTCCCGACGACCTGGTCTTCCTCGCAATGGGCTGCTGCACAAATATTTACTAAAATACACAGGAGAAGTGTCTGGCTCTCCTTAATGTTAACTATTCTACTCCCATTCTGTGAAATCCACTCTTGGCTTTGGCTCAAAAAAAAGCAAAATCTGCAACAAAAAACCGCTGCGCTTCCGCAACGTGGGGTCTTAGGCTAGGCCACACTCCCTCACGGAGCAAAAAATAATGGTTACTGGTGAGTTTTGTGTGGCTATTTGGTGTTGAATCTGAGTTTTGTTTTTTTAAAGATAGATAGATAGATAGATAGATGTTGGCTTGCCACTGTTTTTTTGTTTGGTTCTATAGGTGCAACATTTTTCGCCAGAAATTTTGCTACGTTAATTCTAGTTGCACGTTGATAAATCTGCTCCAGTATCTTCTGTAGACATACCGTATATCTGTACAGACTGGCCTAGTCTTAAAATAATAGAAGGTATATTTCCGTGAGACATGGATGTCACAGTCTTGCGTAAGTATTTGCTGACATGATGACACAGACCATTAACTGTTAAAACAAATGAATCTACAGGGAAATGAAACTTTGTGTATAAGAAATGGAGCCTCGCCTTAAAGATGAAAATATGGAAGGAAAAAGTAAGTATTCAGTAATCTAGTATAGGCTGTCTGCTTTACACGTTTTTGTTAGAAGAGACACTAATGATCCCAGATTGTCCTGGTGTTGGGATAAGATGTAATATGTGGGGGAATCCAGTAAGACAAGTGGGCACTATCTTTCCCCATAGAGATGGGTGAGTGTTGTGTACTTACTTGGCTCCACCGGGTAAGGATCCTCAGTTCTCTGTTACTTTTGACTTTTTAGAAGGAATACATGATCATGAGAAGGAATTCACCGAGGAGCAGCACTGCTCACTACAGACAGTATATTTACACCACTGAGGGCACTGCTCACTACAGACAGTATATTTACACCACTGAGGGCACTGCTCACTACAGACAGGACATTTACACCACTGAGGGCACTGCTCACTACAGACAGTATATTTACACCACTGAGGGCACTGCTCACTACAGACAGTACATTTACACCACTGAGGGCACTGCTCACTACAGACAGTACATTTACACCACTCAGGGCACTGCTCACTACAGACAGTACATTTACACCACTGAGGGCACTGCTCACTACAGACAGTATATTTACACCACTGAGGGCACTGCTCACTACAGACAGTACGTTTACACCACTGAGGGCACTGCTCACTACAGACAGTACGTTTACACCACTGAGGGCACAGCTCACTACAGACAGTACGTTTACACCACTGAGGGCACCGCTCACTACAGACAGTACGTCCCCCCCCCCCCCGCTTTACACCACTGACCGCACCGCTCACTACAGACAGTACATTTACACCACTGACCGCACCGCTCACTACAGACAGTACGTTTACACCACTGACAGCACCGCTCACTACAGACAGTACATTTACACCACTGACTGCACCGCTCACTACAGACAGTACATTTACACCACTGACCGCACCGCTCACTACAGACAGTACATTTACACCACTGACCGCACCGCTCACTACTGACTACATTTACACCACTGAGGGCCCGCTCCGCTGGGTCACTACTGACTACATTTACACCACTGACCGCACCGCTCACTACAGACAGTACATTTACACCACTGACTGCACTGCTCACTACAGACAGTACATTTACACCACTGACCGCACCGCTCACTACAGACAGTACATTTACACCACTGACCGCACTGCTCACTACAGACAGTACATTTACACCACTGAGGGCACTGCTCACTACAGACAGTACATTTACACCACTGACCGCACCGCTCACTACTGACTACATTTACACCACTGAGGGCACCGCTCACTACAGACAGGACATTTACACCACTGACGGCACTGCTCACTACAGACAGTACATTTACACCACTGACCGCACCGCTCACTACAGACAGGACATTTACACCACTGAGGGCACCGCTCACTACAGACAGTACATTTACACCACTGAGGGCACCGCTCACTACAGCGCTTTCCCCGCCGCCCGCTCACTACAGACAGGACATTTACACCACTGAGGGCACTGCTCACTACAGACAGTACATTTACACCACTGACCGCACCGCTCACTACAGACAGTACATTTACACCACTGACCGCACCGCTCACTACAGACAGTACATTTACACCACTGACCGCACCGCTCACTACAGACAGGACATTTACACCACTGACCGCACCGCTCACTACTGACTACATTTACACCACTGACCGCACCACTCACTACAGACAGTACATTTACACCACTGACCGCACCGCTCACTACTGACTACATTTACACCACTGACCGCACCACTCACTACAGACAGGACATTTACACCACTGAGGGCACTGCTCACTACAGACAGTACATTTACACCACTGAGGGCACTGCTCACTACAGACAGTACATTTACCCCAGATACTTCAGTGCCCAGTGCTCCCCTTGTGACATCTAATTGAAATAAGCCAATGAATATGAATTATTGCTGTTATACCATAAATTCCCAGTAGCTATAGTTTCATTAGTCTTGATTTTAGCAATACAGTATATCCAAAAGACTTGGATTCTGTGGGGCACATATTTCAATGTATTTATGCTGGGTTCTGGTTGATTGTAATATTTAAGAAGCCCCTGCACCACTTTGATTTTTTTTTTTCAGTGTCCAGAATATGCCCCTATTATATGTGTCCACCCCAGGTTGCTTATAATGTACTCCTGGCACTTACGTATTTTTCCATTGAAGGTGCAGTATACCTTCACTTCACTGCACATGTGCTTGACTCGACATCTAGTGTGTGTGTGCAGTGAAGCCGAAGTATTATGAGATGGGAGCACCATAGAGCGGACTTATAAGACTCATCTCTTGGTAAATATTACAACACTTTAGTATACAACCCTTGAACGGACAGTCACACTAAAGGAAAATTTGATACACTAAAAAGGTCCAATGTTGGTTTTTAAGTGCCCGAATTCACCTAAGAGCTGCCCTTTATAACTCTGTCTTCCATTTTCTTAAATAGACAAAGAAATACTACTCTCAAAGCAAAAAGACTTATCTCTCAGAAGACTGAAGGTTATTCCATCAGACGTTTTGGTGGACACCAATATTCAGACCCTAAATCTTGATAGAAACAAACTAAAAAGTGTCTCTGGGATAAACCATCTTCAGGAGCTCAAGATCTTAATTCTCTCCAAGAACGAGCTAATCGATTTTCCTATAGAAATCCAGAGTTTAACCCATCTAGAAAAGTTGGAACTAAACCAAAATAAAATACAGACCATTCCCGCTGGTATATTTCTCCACCTGAAGGATCTCAAACACCTAAAATTAAACAACAACCGTCTCTCAAGACTACCCATGGACTTGGGCAGTTGTTCCAAGCTGCAATACCTGAACATATCCCACAATCTATTTACTGACTTTCCTGAAAGTGTCTTAGAAATAAAAAGCTTAAAAGAACTCTATCTGGAGAACAATAAGCTGCAAAAACTACCTGCCCAGCTCTTCCTTGGTCTGTCCCTGAAAAAGTTCAAGGTGTCCTGCAACCATCTGAGGGAGCCGCCTGATGAAGTATGTGTGGGCGGCCTCAAACAGATCCGCATTTACTTCTTGCAACTACAAGAAACCCAAGCCAGGGAAGAAAAGAGGGTGAAAGCTATTTTTATTGGCGCAAGTCTGGCTGGGAAGACCACAATAAGCAGGAGCCTCACCCAAGGCCATGCGGTTCCCATATCTCTGCAGGAAAGGACTGTAGGCATAGAGATAAGGGAATTTCAAATCCAGGACCTGACATTTTTATTCTGGGACTTTGCTGGTCATCTAGAGTATTATGTCACGCATCACGTTTTTATTACGCCATATGCTCTTGTCATCCTGGTTGTTAATCTACACAGGTAAGCTTGGACGGAAAATTAGAAAGATGTGGAGAAAACTTGACTTTGAGGTTTCTGTTGGATCCTGTAGATTTATATTAGGGTCTGTTAGGTTTTTATTTGTGGTTTTCTGTAGTTTTGATGGCAAAAATATTGCTGCAGACTATGATATTCTTGCCATCAAAAATACAGGGCTATGGAGTTGGTAGGCCAAACCAACAGCTCCGACTCTTCTATTTTTCTATAGCCTGACTCTGACTTCTGCTCCCATTCTGACTCCATCATAAATGGCTGATAGCAGTGTCGGTCAGAAGCAGTAAATATCTTCTAATTCATTAAATTAATCTATCAAATTAATTATACAATATTAATAATTGTATAATATAATTAAAAATAATCATTTTAATTTGAAGCCGGAGTCTTTAACTTTTTTCTGACTCCACCCAAAAAAAACGGGTGTGAAAGCAGTCTTACAGACCATGTAATATCCAAGTATTATAGATATAGGCATATGCATAAGATATTGCAACACAGTGAGCGTGGATCCATTGGGCCACTAAATTGAATTGGCTTGAGGTTGCTCCTGGGATTTGGGATTGTGATCTTTGCTGCAGTAAACCACCAGGTAGCTGACTCTAGGAGTAGTCTCAGTTTTGTGACAGATGACCCAGGTGGGTCAAGAGACGCTGAAGTGTGGTCCTGAAAGAACAAGCAACAGATGTGGTCAAAGGGCAAGCCAAGGCCACTGCAGGTGGAGTTTGTGTGTAACAGGTACAGAGTTAGGTATACGGTAGAGGTCAGGACATGGGTAGACGGAATGCAGAAGCAGATAACACCTTCACATGAAATAGAAAGTTAGGAACCTTATTGCTCAGGAGGAAGGTGCCTAGGAACTTTTAGGGATTGGCCAGAGACACTAACCCAGGTGCAAGCTTGTTGTTTAAGGGTCAGCAAGGGAGCGCACCCAAACCCTATGGATGTGCACAGGAGAAGGGGCAGAACGCAGTGATGGCCGCAGAGAGAATGGCGTGGTGCGCAGAGCTGTAGCAATGGTGGCAGCATTTAGGAGAAATCTGCTTGTTAAACATGACAATTTTGCCATAAATTACACAGCCAATCTGCATTGAATATTCTCTCCATGCGGACGTAACCTTATGTTATTTTAGAAAAAGGGAAATAATGTGCAATCTGATATAGGTTAAATGCACAATTGCAGAAATAACAACAAAAATTGACTTCCATTTTTGTATTCTCGCAGGTACCAAATCGCCAATGAACAGATTTTTATGGACCTTGTGGGATTCTGGATTAAAAATTTGGTAATGAGGGTTCCCAACTCAGTAGTCCTTACTGTGGGCACTCACACAGATCTATGCCAACCAGGGGAAGTAGAAGAGAAGAGTAAAGACATTGAGGAAAGGATCTACAGGATGTTGGGTGAACATAAGGCTAATCTTACCCACTTTATAAACAATCTGGAGGAGCGTCAAGACTCTGAGTTTTACCTGGAACAAGCAGATAAACTGAGAGAGTTATCGAATTGCACCGTACATGTATGTGAGCCCCTCTTGTCATGTTTCCTGTGTTGAGCCATTGGTGTCATTGTAATTGTACTTAGAATCTTCCATGTGCGTTGTGGTTCCTGCACCAGAAGTACCTGAAGAACCACAATGACTCCATATTAACTTATAATGGAGTCCATTAGTTTTTGCCTTGTCTTGCTTTTAACACAAAAAACATTATTTATTGTAAAATTGTGTTATTTTTCCCATCAAATTCAACAGAATCTAAAAAAAAAAAAAAAAAAAAACTAAATAAATATTCAATACTTCACATGTTAATGTATGATAGGCAGTAAAGTCATTTATATTCTATGACCTCTTTGTGCTTTTTCTATTTTTTAGGTTGTGAATGTGTTCCCCATCGACAGCACGCACTACAATGACATTGAAAAGCTTCAGAATCATATCTTATATACCGTATGCAAGGAAGAATTATTTCCAAATATTATTAAAATGCTGCCCCCTATCTACAAAGAAGTGGAGAATGCCATAATCGAAGTGACACAAAATGAAGAGACCCCACAACATGGTATGATATTAAGTTTCCTGTACCAAGTACTCTATCAGATGGATATGAAGAGATGTCAACTCACGTGTTAGTATTAGGACATAGGAACCTAATGTCCTTTGTCACCAGAAGCCAGCATATCAACCAGCCCCACACATAGGTTAGGGTTAGTTGAAAACAATGGTGTTTTCCCCCCTTTTGAAATGGTGCCCCTATTGCCAAAATATTGCCTTTTTTATCGATATGCAAATGAGGTTTTTGTGAAGGTCCAGGGGAGGGGCAGAAACATAACAAATATCCTGTGCAGCTAAGGCTAGGTTCACACTTGCGCCGTACTATCTGTCATTCGTATTCACTGTGGGACCTGAACGACAGAGAGCCCGCCCGCTAAATCAGCGGTTACCCACAGACACCATAGACTATAATGGGGTCCGCTGGTTTTACACTGAAACCGGCAGAGAGAAAAGTCCAATTTTCGGCAGAATTTTCGACTGAGTCTCTTATGGAGACTCCAACACAGATATGAACGAAGCCTTAGCATTAGACACAGAAAAGTTATAGCTAAGAGATATTTTCTGTACCTAAGACATGATTACTCCTAGGTGAAATGTAAGGAAATAACTAACCATATCCACTATGCTTGTCTCACAGGAATAATAGATTTGGATCATCTGTTAAGTGAGGTCATGCTGAAGACCGACAGTAACCTAGGCAAAAATCTTCTAAAAGATATTTTACGCTATCTCCATAGAATTGGCCTCATTGTGTGGTACGAAGACATCAAACCTTTGCTAAACACTGTATTCCTGAAACCTTCGTTCCTCATCACGGTCTTCAAGGTTTGGTCCCACCATATAGTTTGCTTTAGGATATTAGCTTATTTTTATGTTTTTATCTTTACGTGCCTTCCATCAGTTTTTTGCTATATGTATTCTGGCTGAACGCCAAATATCTCTTCTGTTATAGATGCTTGTCAGACATGATCTCTACAACCAATTCTGGGCAATATCCGCTGAAATTCTTATTTCGGAAAGAGCCTTCAAGCGTGATGTACTCAAATGGCAAGAAATGCTACAGTCTAAAGCTATGATTCGTCTCCAAGCCATTCGGGTTTTGGTTAAGCACCAGCTAGAGACCCTTGGTCTGCAGAATACAGAAGATCTATTCCATGATCTGGTTGGGCATGATACACACAGTGGAAAGCTACTCAGTCTCCTCATGCATTTCCAGATCTGTATGTCTGTCAGGAATGTAAAGAAGCTGAATCCAAGTGCCCCTGAGTTTTTTCCTGGGAATCCGTGGTCTGTAAAAGATATTCAGAAAAAATTGTGCTACCTTTTTCCGACTTATCTCAACAATTTTATGGAAGTTACTGAGCGGTGGGGTGGAGACCATCATGAGGACATCCACATTAGAATCTACTTTTCTCCTCAAGTTCCAGAAGGGTTTTTTCAAAGGTTGTTTAACTATTTACTTCTCAGAATTTTTCCATTTTTTATCCTAATTATTATTCGCTTTAACGTTACATTTTATTATCTTTATATTTCAGGCTGATGGTGAAATCTTGCTCCTTTTATTCCACGCATTGGGTAGAAAAAGACAATTTCCTGTTAGCCAACAATGGAAAACCGCTGTTGGTGAAACAATTCAATCAGAGAGCGGATAGTTATCTGGAGATCCGGAGCCGAAAACCAAAAGAACCTGGTGGTGAGTCTAATTCTTTAAGTGAGTCTTCAACCTAGTCTAGCAGACCACCATTCCACCTTCTCCCACATTTCTATGAGGAACTGAAATGACAGCTACACCTCATGCCACAGATTGTCACTTTTTGGTTGTCTAGCCCTTATGGAATATATTTTTGAATTCTAAAAACAACCCAAGATGCTCCTTCTTAAAGGGTATTCCCATCTGGAACACATAAGGCATATGCACAGTGTAATATAGCAAGCATGGGATCTAATGTGTCACTAAACAGGTTTGGCTTAGTGTTACTCCGTAGGGCATTGTCTAAGTGATTCTTCTTAACCCCAGTAAGGAGACTTGAACTTCGTGAAGGGAACCACAGAGTGGCTGCCTCCAGGAGTAGTCTTAGATTAGTGGATTCAGGTGGGTTGAGATGCCAATGCAGGGCACCAAGAGAACAGGTAGAAACGTGGTCAAAGGAATCTCAAAGGTAAGGGCAGGTAGAGTTTGTGCAATATGGAATAACAAGCAATAGGTCAGGGCAGGTGGTACAGGTACAGGTCAAGAATAATCAGGATAACAGGAGGTCAGAATGTACAGCAAGCGGAACACATTCACAGTAACTAGACAAGCTAAGGACCTTTTTGTTCAGGCATCTTCCAGTGGGGGAAAGTGCCTTAAATAGCCCACAGGTGCAAGGGATAGTCTAGGGACAAATAATAAGGTAGAGCAGCTTCTTAAAGGGCAAGCACACACTTTTTATGGGCAGGGACTGGAGCATATTGCCCACATCCAAGGCTAGCAGAGGGTTGACACTTGAGCCATGGCTACCAGCGCTACACACAGGATATTCCATATATGTCCAAGAACTCTTTCAAGAACTGGTCCCTGACTCCTTTGTTGTAGTATTAGTGAGTGGAGATTATGCTGCATATGTGCGACTCTCCCCCATTCACTCTTATGGGACTTATGATAATAACTGAAGCAAATTCATGACCTTCATTAATTAGGCTGGAGACCAGATACAAGATTATCTCTGGCTCTAAAGTTCCTGCGAAGCCCATTGATTCAATAGGTATTGTGTAATACTACATTTGCCCTGTGGGAGCACTTCCAAGCAAGGGAATTGAACACTTGGGATTACTGCTGATCACTAGGTCAATTTAGGCTGAAGACTCACGTTGTGGAAACGCAGCCTTTTTTGTTGCAAAATTTGCTGTGTTTTTTTTGGCCAAAGCCAAGAATGGCTACAAAAGGAATGGGAAATATATAGTAAACCTCCTATACTTCTACCTTCTGCTCAATCCACTCCAGCACAATCTGCAACAAAAAAAGCTGCGTTCCCAACGTAGGGCCTCAGCTTTAATGTTGTTGGGCCTTTCAAACAAAAAGAGACTGTCAAAACTGATCATCTGGGTTGTTTCTGTGCCAAGGTTGAAAAGTCACTCTTGACAAATGTTTTTGAATACCATATACAGTATACTGATAATTATTATTTGTAATGTGAAAAATCCATTGTAAATATTCAGATTTCCAGTCTCTCTGGGACTTCAAGCTAGTCATTCTGTGTATTGCGGAGAAACTTTGTAAGGAGTGGCCTGGACTTTTTTACTATATTCGATCACCGTGCCGGACAATTGGATGCCCGGATGAGTTTGAGTGGCCAGACATGGAAAGGAAAGGATCTATCTACGATATGTATGTACTAATTTTTTAATAAAAATTCATCTATTTTATACTGACCTTCAGAACTTAGAACAATACAGCTTACTTTGATTTCCCTGACCCAGCTCATTCTTAAAGGGATACTTAACTTGGGAAAAACTCTACTTGTTAGGTTTCCTTCAAGAAAAAAACTGATGGCAAAGTGTCTTTATACAGGTTATCTGGTTTGGAATACATGTTTCATATACTTTCAGGGAATTCTGCATTAATATAGGAATTCCCACAGTCAGGATTCTCATCCATACACCAGAGCAAAAAGGGGCTGCAAAGAGTGTCTCTCACTCTGGCTGTAGCAGCTTGTCCTTAGATTTTAATAGGAGCTGTGTAATGCTTCATTTCCCCTGTAGTAGGGCTGCGGGGAAATTAAAGGGGTTGTCCAAGACATAAAATTTTCAGCAAGGAGGCTGAGGAAGGTGAAAAAAAAAAAAACATACTCACCTGTCCTCGGATCGGTCCTGCTGCTCTCAAAGCTTCTTCCAGTGGAAGTCTTCCATCATGTGACCCGAGCCCAATAAGTGTCCTGAAGAAAGGACCCGAGACGTCACTCCCATACTTCACCTGTGACGTCCCATGTCCTTTCCTTAGGCTGCTGATTGGTCTCAGCGGTCACGTGCAGTGACAACTTCCGCCAGAAGAAGCATCGAGAGTAGCAGGACCGATCCGCAGTGGGAGACACCGGAGCACTGGGGACAGGTGAGTATTTTTTTTTTTTTTACCTTCCCCGACCTTCCTCCTTACGAAAAACTGTATATCCTGGACAACCCCTTTAAACACTTCTTCCAGAGGCAGCCTGGACCCCTAATGCGGGATCCAGGTGTCAGGTTAGGATAGGATAGGTCATCAATATCAAAAAATGGCCCCCAGCCTGAAAAAAAACCCCTTTAAATGTCCCACAACTGTAGAGCAGCTGATCTGGTTTAACACCACACTGGTCCCCATTGGTCCAGCAGTGGTTCATTCACGTGACCACTGCAGTCAATCGCTGGCCTCTGAGGCCACGTCCCATGAATGCCACGTGATTGTTGAGGCCAGTGATTGGCTGCAGTGGTCACATGAGTGATGAATGTGATGTCATGGCTGCAGGACAAGCAAGGATCAAAATGTTAGGAAAAGAGTAGCGGTACTGGAGCAGAGGGAAATTTAAGGGTACGGATTTTTTATGGTCTTTCCTTCCTAGGAAAAGCCCTTTAACTCTTTGTTTTTTGTCTTTGTCTATTAGGATAAAAGAAGACTTTAAAACCTGTGAGACATGTTGTAATACAGTCAATATGGAACTTCTCTTACCAAAAGGTAATCTTCTCCAACTAGCTGACTAGTAAGAAATTATACTGCTAAAGGGCTATATTGGTTTTACTGTACATTGTGGCACACTTTGGAACTACACCTTAGGAATCCCCTAAGTAGGGATTGCCCCTAATACTCTGGGTACTCTGTACCCAACTTCACACTACTGTCCATAGATGAAGGGGGAAGGACAATGACATCACTTACTATGATATACACACGTGGACAAACTTGTTGGTACCCCTCGTTTAATGAAAGAAAAACCCACAATGGTCACAGAAATAACTTGAATCTGACAAAAGTAATAATATATAAAAATTCTATGAAAATGAACAAATGAAAGTCAGACATTGCTTTTCAACCATGCTGCAACAGAATTTTTAAAAAAAGAAAACTCATGAAACAGGCCTGGACAGAAATGATGGTTCCCTTAACTTAATATTTTGTTCCACAACCTTTTGAGGCAATCCCTGCAATCAAACGATTCCTGTAACTGTCAATGAGACTTCTGCACCTCTCAGCAGGTATTTTGGCCACTCCTCATGAGCAAACTGCTCCAGTTGTCTCGGGTTTGAAGGGTGCCTTTTCCAGACGGCATGTTTCAGCTCCTTCCAAAGATGCTCAATAGGATTTAGGTCAGGGCTCATAGAAGGCCACTTCAGAATAGCCCAATGTTTTCCTCTTAGCCATTCTTGGGTGTTTTTAGCTGTGTGTTTTGGGTCATTATCCTGTTGCAAGACCCATGACCTGCGACTAAGACCAAGCTTTCTGACACTGGGCAGCACATTTCTCTCTAGAATCCCTTGATAGTCTTGAGATTTCATTGTACCCTGCACAGATTCAAGACACCCTGTGCCAGATGCAGCAAACCAACCCCAGAACATAACAGAGCCTCCTCCATGTCTGGGGCTGGTCCATGTAGGGACAGTGTTCTTTTCAAGATATGCTTCATTTTTCCGTCTGTGAACATAGAGCTGATGTGCCTTGCCAAAAATTTATATTTTTGTCTCATCTGTCCATAGGACATTCTCCCAGAAGCTTTGTGGCTTGTCAACATGTAGTTTGGCAAATTCCAGTCTGTCAGATTCAAGTTATTTCTGTGACCTTTATGGGTTTTTCTTTCATTAAATGTGGGGTACCAACAATTTTTGTCCACGTGTGTATTCCTCTTCAATGATTCTGCTCTGATGGGAAAAGCATCAGGGCTTGACTTGTCTCTGGCTGAGAGGCAGATTACTGCAGCATAAATCTTCAGACATCCCATGAAAAGGCAGGGCCCTGATTTCTAAAAATTAATCTATATCCAGAGCTCTCTCATAATCTTGCAGGGTGATATATAGGTTTTAATAGTTTTATGTTTGATGTCTATTCTCTAACAACTGGTCAGAGATGTTCATTCAATAGTAATCTACCTTTTAAGACTTTGATTATCTAAACTAATAACTTTTCCTCAATATGTCTTCCTATACACAGCAAAAGGCCACACCAAAGAAACTTTTCTGCCACCAACGATACATGTCACCAACTATGGTGTCGCATCCATTGTAACACACCAGTAACATGGAGAAGAATGTTTCATGCCATGTGATGTCTGCAAGAAAGTCTTGACTCTTTAGCAAGAAATCTGTTTAAGCAGTTTTTAAGGTTTATCAATATTGCTCAAATGCTATATTTGTATACGTGGAATACCTAAAACAAGGAATATAGCTCATATACATGTTTGTGTCATCTTTTTTTTTTTTCCAAGAGCACTATCATAGTCACCCCTCAGCCATAGTAACATGCTCCTTTTATCTTGCCTTAAAACACAGAATAGTTAATAAGAAGCCACTCATGTTGCCACAGCTGCCATCACCACTCCGTCACATATCTGCAGCCTGGTTGGTCCCGTTCGATTCCATATTGAACTGCCACTCATAGCAGTGATTCTGGGGAATTACAACACAGAGATCTCTGCCAGGATCTCCATACCCAGGACTGTCACTTTAACAAGGGGGCATCCTCTACGTTTAGGGAAAAGAAAGTTCTATACAGACATAGAAGGGAGTTTTTACTGTAACAGTAGGTGGCGCTGCACTTGCGTCATGATGCTGAGGGACGCCAGGATGCTACATCACCTACAGCGCACCCTGCAGGCATCAGCAGAGCCGGCCTGCACAGGAGCATGGATGGGTGAGTGTAAAGTAGACTGCTACTTATTGCAATAATACAATAAGTAGCGGTCAATTAGAAAAGGGGGTCATATACTGTGGGGGGCCAAAAAAGACGGCCATATACTGTGTGGGGGCCGAGAGAAGGGGGTCATATATTGTGGGGGGGCAAATACAGGGGATCATATACTGGGAGATGCAAAAAAATGGGGTCATATAGTGAGTGGAGGCCAAAAAAGAGGGGTTGTATATTGAGTTGGGCCAAAATGGGGTCATGTACTGTGTACATTTCTTTTTTTTTGGGAGGGGGGTGCCTTTCTATAGTTCGCCTCAGGCAGCAGAGAGGCTACACCCCTGAAGTGACCCCTGTATTCTGCTGATGGTGCAGCACTAACACTTACAGGGAATATTATTTCCCCAGCAGCCGCCCTCCTACAGCTCTAGCTATGTACGGTTGACAATTATTTCATCCATAAATACCATCCAGGTTAATTTAGACAAAAAATGTGTGCACGGCTGTGTATAGAGAGGAAATTGTCACTGAAGTGTGTGGACTATTCATTCCGAAAATTTTGGTTATCTGAACTGAAAATCACTAGAAAATGTCTATAGCTGTTACAGGGGTGCACCTAGTCTCTTTACTGTGAACACTAATGTGGTGCCCCCACCTGCATATACAGGGAGCACAGGCAGAGGAAATCCTCAGATAGCAAAGAACACTATAACACCAGATTAAAATCTGTTTAATGTTAGTGTATAGGATTTAGAAAGATCTCGTTCACATTCTGTGTAACATCTGCAGTGTATTATTTTCAGGTCCCTACCAAGCTCACTATAAAAGGTCTTCATACTGCTGGTGTATACTGCATAGAGGAAAATTGTTAATATGTTCCCCCATTTCTATACAGGTTACATACTGCCAGCAGTACACGCTCTGTTTACATATATTTAAAGAAGACCTTTCACGTCCTCTGTGTTGTGACATATTATATACTGCCACAAAGTTGACACTGCGCTGAATTCAGAACACTGTCAGTTTTACAGGTTTGTGTCCTGGGGACAGAGATGTTGGTGCAGCCTCAAAGCTCAGAATCATCGCTGGGCAGTAAGGAGCACCCCCTTTTAGAGTACAAGTCTATAGAAGAGTACCATCAGGGGTTCATGAGTCTGAGGTATGAGGCCAGCCCCTCTGATACTGTAGTGATATTGGTAGCCGAAAATTAACATTACCGATATCTCTGGCCCAGGGGCACATATAAGTGCATTGTCAGCTTTGCAGCAGTATATAATATGTCACATTGCAGAGGACATAAAAGGTCCTCTTTAACCCTCGTCCGGCTGAGTAGGTACAATTCTACCTATTCCTATGGAGCCTGTAATGTTGTAAAATTATGCAGCCTGACAAGGGTTAAAGGGAATCTATCAGGACGATTTGGGACACTAAACCACAAACAGGTCCTTGTGGACTGTGGGTTTAGTGTCCCAAATCGCCCTGTTATAAGGCCATCAGTGCCCGCAATAAAATTAAAATAGCTTTATACTCACTCTGCTGCTGTAGTCATCGTGCCGGCGCACTCATCACAGAAGCCACAGGAGTACACCTCGCCTTCAGTGCACATGCTCTGTACCTGTGTCTTCTTACAGTTCCCAGGTCTGCCATTACAGGTATAGTAATCCTATTAAGCCCTGCCACAACAGTAGGAAGACCCAGCCGGATTAATGCCCTGCAACACTACCAGCAATAGAGTCTGCAACTGAGACATTAAATGTCGAAGTCCCTTGGACAGTCTAAATAAAAAGCAAAGAAAGTTTTTAAATATTAGAAAAATATATGTAAATATACATACAAAAATAATATAAGGCCAGAAAAAGTGAAATTAAATGAAAAGAAAAATAAAGATCTGTATATATATATATATATATATATATATATATATATATAATACACACACACACACACACACACACTGTATATAAATTCTATATTTATACATGCCATTGGAATTGGCATGTGACTAGCATGTGACTAGCATGTGGCTGGCATGTGGCTGGTCAGTCCTGGCACCTGCACAGACTGTTATGATTTGAATTCTCTGCTCACCTGCTGCTCAGCTGCCAGTCAGTGTTGTAGCAGGATCGGAGCGTCTCGTGCATTACGAGGAGCGATTTGGTTATTTTGGATTTCGGAGTCGTATAGACACTTTATTGTTCTTTGTTTTATTGTTGTCTGTTGTCCTGTGTGTGTCTGTGAGTGTTTTTGTCACTTTTATTGCAGGTTATACCGCACCATCTTCATCACTTGTTGGTAAGTCCTAATCTACACAATATATACACTACACATAGGGAAATACATCCATAGCACACAGTGTATATAAGCAGAGGTGACCTGTGACCAGTGTAGCTGATTCTGTAGGTTGACCTCTTTAGACCCGTCCATCACAGCATAGATAACTAGCACAAACACCATGCACAGGGTTATTCAATAGAGGGCGCTGATGGACAGATCTGGGTACATACCCCTCCGTCAGTGGTCACTTTGGAACTGAACAACAGGGAAGCTGGCTGTATTACACATGGGGGCAGCACTGCTCAGCGGGGACAGCCACAATGCTGGGCTTATTACAGTATATTAGTAAATGCTCAGTGATGTTTCCAGCAGATTTGTAAGAGTTAGGCTAAAATGGCCGACCTAGACGTATCTTACACATCCGTGTTCAGACTCTGTATTACTGGCGCTGTTTCCTGCTCCAATTTTCAATGTGTCTGGGATATTAATTGGTTACAGTGAAGAGGTCATGTGACTGGTATGTGATGGGCATGTTCTGGGCACTACCTGGCACATCTAGGGTATTGGCAAATTATAATGTGAACTGGATCTTAAAGAGGATTTCCCACAATCACCACTTATTCTCTATCCACAGGGTGGTTACAAGTATCTGATCACTGGGGGGGGGGAAGGGTCTCACCACTGGGGGATCATTGTTGTTTTTTTCTTTGCTTTAATCTCCTCTGTTCACCATGTTCCTCTATTTGGCAGCTACAGATATTTATGGCAGTAGATTGATATTACATGTTATTGAATACTGTAGGATTTAATGTATTCTCACTCACAGCTTCCATGTGTAGCAGTATTAAATATATATATATATGAGCACTACATGAACACGACATATCACTTATATATCTTTATACAATATCTTTCTGTTCAGCAGCCAGCCAAGCCCAGGAGACATGGAGCGCCTTCCTGAAGAAGAGGAGACCTACGACGTGCCCACCATGATGGCATCGGCACTGCTGGCCGGATTCACCAACAATGTCAGAGCCGGGGTCTTTTATCTGTAGTTTTTACTTTTTGTCTATATTGTAATATTGAACACATACAACACGTCTACACTACATGGAATTGAGAAATACAAGAAAAACTTTTTCTTGCTGGGTTCACACCAGCGCTTGATTTCTGTCTCTGAATCTGCTTGAAAAATGCGAAGAGAAAAGTCCTTCAAGCAGGACTTTTCTCTCCACATTTTTCAGGTGGAAACCTGGCGGACCTCATTATAGTCTATGGGGTCCTATGGGCAACAGCTTTTCAGACGGATAGGATTTCTGTTTTTCGGGTCTCCAAGAGGACTCAAAGAATGGAAACCCAAGCGCTAGTGTGAACCATGAGTCAGACGACAACCCAAAACTGTTACATTTTATAACCGTAAAACACTATATAATATTATTAGGTTTTGATAACCAGAACTTTATCTAATTGTGGTCATTTTTGCAAATGTAACTCAGGAAAACTAAATATAAGAAGTTTTCTTGCAGCCTCCTCCACTTTTCATAATGGAGCACATCATGAGGAGCGCCGAGGAATATGTAAGTGATACTAGCGGACACTACACTACACTACAGCCACGTGACCACATCAGCATCACACATAGACAATCTGAGAAGAAGAGTAAAGCATCACTGTATACATCATATTATACAATCCTACTCTCTAACATATCACAAGGTCATTTACCTCCAATGTGAACAGAGTCTTAACCCATCATTCCCTTTATACTGCACAGAAGGTAAATTGTAGAGAACACCCTTATATATTATTTATATGGATATGACCAAAATGCCATCCACAAAATATTACATTTTACTCCTCATGAATGACCTCAGTAAATATAATCCTGTATGACACATGATGTGGTCTCTTTCCAGTTCTTCAGGAATCTCGACGAGGCGATGGACATCACCCTGGAGAAGGTGAGAACCTCATTCACATGTGCTCTGTATATTTACAGCTTCCTTACATGTTTGTAACAGGTATGAAGTCTTGTTACATTACATATGTGACAAAGACCAAGACTTCAGTCATACCGGGGGGGGGTCAAACTGTAAGTAGTAAGGGACAGATGTGAACAAGGCCTTACCTGCTATACAGACGACAAAGATGTCCTGCACGCCAGTGTTTTATGTTATTTTCATTTCCATATTTTTCCAGGCAAGACTCATCGGACTCCGGATCACCGAGAGCTACGTAAGTGATATCAGCAAATCATTATATCATAGGACATAATATTATATAATATTCAGATTTGTCACATACATCTGATATTCCAGAAAATCCACTTCACTGCCCCCTCCCCACATAAGACAATATCATACAATTGTGTTAGTTATTTAGCTGTATTGTAGCGCTCTATATAGATTGTCATAATACACATCAGTCACTGCCCACAATGGGGCTCACTATATAATGTCCCTATCTCACACACATATACAATAGGGTCAGTTTTATAGGAATATCAGTATATTGTGGAGTGTAGAGGAAACCAGAGGGAACTCATATAAAGACCAGGAGAACAGGCAAACTCTATGCACAGGTTGTACTTGGTTGGATTCAGATCCAGATATCTTTATATTTAATAAGATATTTTATCTCTTTACTTCTTCAAGGATGAAGATGATGATAACGATTCTGAGGACGGGGTAAGAACCTTGTAAAGTATAGACTGTAATACATACATGTCAAGCACAGCCCAGAAGATCTCAGAGTCTAGAATTCTGCAGATTCTTCTTATTCCGTGATTCCACATGTTACTGACTGATCACATACAGATCCTGGCACATAACATGTCACTCCATTACACCAGCACATGAGCTCAGGACTTAGCACCAGAGATCCTCTATAGAGCAGGATCTTCTCACCATTTCCTATAGATCCACTAGATTACTACACAGGGTAATAATATTACATGACACGGAAAACTAACCATTACCTGATCTATTGCAGAGGATCTACATGAAGCTGGACGATGGCGAGAGAATCCCGGAGGAGGACGATGTAAGTGATGTCACCACATAGTCATATTATATCATGGAGATTTATATTCACATTAATCTGAAATAAAAGGATTTATATTCATTTGTGACTTAATTTAATTTATAGGAACCAGCGATGGAAACATCTGAAGAGACTTCAGAGATTGAGGAAGAAACAGAGGAAGAAGAGACTTCAGAAGAAGAAACATCAGAAGAAGAGGCCTCAGAAGAAGAGACATCAGAGGAAGAAGAGGAGGAGGAAACATCTTGCTGCGCCTGGTCCTGCATTCCAGTAAGACAGATCCTCCGCAGAGTCAGGACCAGGATCACCTCCTTCATGCGTAGAATTTAGGTAAGGTAAGTATAGGTAAGTATAGTCACAATAAAGTTACAAAAAAAAAAAAGTAAAAAATGTAGGATACATCATAATTTTAACATAGAGTGATAGTGGTCACATAAGATATAAGCTAGACAAGATAAGAATAATTAGAAATATATAGTTATAGTAAAAAAAAAAAAAAAAATCTGAAAAAAACATAAGTATAATATAGAATAGTATTTCAAAATGTAAGTTAAAGGGGTTATCCAGGAATTGCAACAACACGTTATCTTCCGCCTATGTCTGTTCAGTCTTGTGCTGGTACCTGGATGCCGTAAATCCTGCGTCCCACGTGACTACTGAGACCAATCAGTGGCTTCAGCGGCCACTGGAGAGGGACTGGTGACATCACTCACATACATCACCGGTTCCTTACCAGCGAGTGCTGAGGCTACTGATTGATCTCAGCGGTCACGTGGGACGCAAGACTTACGGCATCCAGGTACCAGCACAAGACTGAACAGTCACAGGCAGCGGATAACTGTGTCGGGGATAGGTGAGTATGCTTTTCATTTTTTACTTTACGCTGCACCCCCTGGCCTTTAAAGAGGTTGGTCCAATTCCTGAACAACCCCTTTAAGATAACAGTATAGTAAAGATAATCTAAGTAAAATAATAAAAATGGTAGAAACATAGAAATATATATAAAACAACATAAGTAGGTGATAAAATGATATAAGCTATATGTAAGTTATAGTCTAAGAAAGAAATAAGATTAAAATATTATAAGTAGACTAATAACAGTAGAAAATAGTAAAAAAAAAAAAAAAAGTATGAACAAGAAAATGAATATAATATATAGAATAGAATAATTGAGATTATATATTAGATAAGATATATACTATAGGAATAAGAATAGTTTAAATGTAATACAATATAGTTTAAAAATAAAAATATATAAAAGCAAAAAAAAAAAAATAGGTGTATGATAAGTAAGATGATATTTAGAATGATAGTTTAGTGTAAGTGTAGTATAATAAGATTAGTGTAGTTCTGAAAAAAATAGTATCAGAATAAAAAAATAATAAAAAAAAACAAAAACTATAGATAGATAATATAAAATGTCAGACTTTATATATAGGATAACCTGGATATAACATGAATAAGATTAGCATAGGAATAGTAATGAAAAATAGTATAAGAATTAAAAAAAAAAATAGAGTGATAGAGATTATGTATAGGTACACTTAGAGATAGCCATAACATATAGTAGAGAATAAATTAGATATTATATAGTTATTGCTTAGATATGACATATAAGTGTGACAGGGCCCCAATCCAGTGTCATCACTGCAGTGAACCTGGGAGTAGTCGATCGCCAGTACTTGGGGTCAGGAAGGAATTTTTCCCCCTTACATGGGGGTTATTTTCGCCTTCCTCTGGTTCACAATATTTTATGCAGTAAATTCTATCAATTACACTGGATGTTAAAATTATTTTAGATTTATTATAGTAATAAAGCTTAGTTGAATTTATTCATTGTGTCTGTGTCTCCTTTACTGTGTGGTGTTGTCCTTTATAAAAATCTCCTAAACACTCTGGTAGTGGGGAGCCAGAAAAAGGGGGTCATATACCGTGTGAGGGGCCAGAAAAAGGGGTCATGTATCGTGTGGTGGGCTAAGAAAAAGGGGGTTTTATATCGTGTGGGGGTTAAATAAAGGGGGTGTTATACTATGTGGGGGCCAAATAAGGGGATTTGTTGATTTTCCAATGGGGGTGTATGTCCTAATTAGGGGGCCCCATCACACAACTAAAGATAGCTGGGTGGGTACTTTTTTTTTTGGGGGGGGGACACACCTTTCTGTAGTTGGCCTCAGGCAGCACAGAGGCTAGGTTCACCCCGAACACTCATGTGTGGGAGGATATCATGCCACTTGGGACAGGGTCCAAACATGACTGTTATACCGGAGAAGGTTTACGTCCAAGCTGGATCCCGAGTCCTAAGAAGTACTACTGATGATAGCCATCTTGGCTTTAGGCTTGAAGGATTTGTCTCTAGGTATCGGTGGGTATTGAGGCAGAGGAGGTAATGGTGAGTCATCTGTAATAGGCATCCAGGAGAGAACTTCATCGGGATCAAGCACAAGAATATCCCAAGCACTTTCCAAATCTGCCAGATATGGGTGATTCTTCAACCATTTTTCATTATTGAGAGGCCAAAGGTATAGGGTAAGCTGTGGGTGCATACTGTAGTCCCTCTAATAAAGGGAGCATCATGTGACATTTTGCAAAGGGAATGGAGCTGTGTCCTGGTACAGCAAGAATGGAGCATCACTATAGGAGACTGGAGTTCTCCTTAGTTCTGCCACTGGTGAAAATACAACCAGATTACAGAACCAGGGAGAACTGGCGCCCCGAGCGGGTTCCGCTACTAGACGGGACTGTATACTGTGGGGGCAACTGGAGGGGACTGTATAACTGGAGACAACTGGAGGGGGCTATACACTGTGGAGGCAACTGTAGGAGGATAGTACACTGTAGGGGCACCTGGAGGTGGACTGTATACTGTGGGGCACCTGGAGGTGGACTGTATACTGTGGGGCACCTGGAGGTGGACTGTATACTGTGGGGCACCTGGAGGTGGACTGTATACTGTAGGGGCACCTGGAGGTGGACTGTATACTGTGGGGCACCTGGAGGTGGACTGTATACTGTGGGGCACCTGGAGGTGGACTGTATACTGTGGGGCACCTGGAGGGGACTGTATACTGTGGGGCACCTGGAGGTGGACTGTATACTGTAGGGGCACCTGGAGGTGGACTGTATACTGTGGGGCACCTGGAGGTGGACTGTATACTGTAGGGGCACCTGGAGGGGACTGTATACTGTGGGGGCAACTGGAGGGGACTGTATACTGTGGGGCACCTGGAGGTGGACTGTATACTGTGGGGCACCTGGAGGTGGACTGTATACTGTAGGGGCACCTGGAGGGGACTGTATACTGTGGGGGCAACTGGAGGGGACTGTATACTGTGGGGCACCTGGAGGTGGACTGTATACTGTGGGGGCACCTGGAGGTGGACTGTATACTGTGGGGCACCTGGAGGTGGACTGTATACTGTGGGGCACCTGGAGGTGGACTGTATACTGTGGGGCACCTGGAGGTGGACTGTATACTGTGGGGCACCTGGAGGTGGACTGTATACTGTGGGGGCAACTGGAGGGGACTGTATACTGTGGGGGAAACTGGAGGAGGACTGTATAACTGGAGACAACTGGAGGGGGGCTATATACTATTGTGGAGGCAACTGTAGGAGGATAGTACACTGTGGGGGCAAATGGAGGGGACTGTACACTGTAGGGGCATCTGGAGGAGGACTGTATACTGTGGGGGCATCTGGAGGGGACTGCTGTGGGGGCTCGGGGGGGCTATATACTGTGGAGGCAACTGTAGGAGGATAGTATACTGTGGGGGCAACTGTACAGGCATTACAATGTTTGGGGGCACAAAGTGACATTGCTCGGAATGGGCGGGGCCAAAGTGAAAGTGGGCGGGTCTTACTACACATAAATTCGTCGCTTAGTTGGGAGGTTTGCCATTTATTGATAGAAGACAAGTTGTCTTTGTTGCCGTTAACTACCAATCACAGCACAGCTTTCATGTCAAGCCATGAATGCGAAATGAAAACTCGGCTGTGATTGGTTTTAATGGCAACAAATATTTTACAAATGACACCAATGTCCGCATCGTGTACATGTAGCCGTAACCCTGCTATAGCAGCATGAAGCTTATCGGCGATATACCTAACTGTCCGTGGAGTCCCAGTTTATGGACCCCTGACATATGGCCATAGACTGCCCTCAGTCCAGAGGCTTCTCTGCACTGTACACTGTGAGCAGCAGCCGGTATCCAGGAAGTGTCGTCATCCGCGTCCCTGGAGCAACAAGATGGCGTCCAAAGGTGAGTAATGAGACGGAGCGGCTTATAATACGGAGCGTTCTCCACAGCCCGTCCTCTCCTCGTCATACAGGCCCCGGGGAATGTGAGGCGCTGGGGCCTCGTGTCTATAGCACACCCGGGGAGCGCCACCATATCAACCTGTGGCTTTCCAGCATGTGAGACTACAACTCCTAGCGCGGATGTCAGGACATGCTGGGGGTTGTAGTGACACAGCAGCGGGAGAGCCGTGCAGTGCTGAGCACTACTATACACCGATCTGTATGTGGGGCTGATGTCTTGTTCTCTCTCCTCCAGGGAGAAGACGTGGAGTTGTATCCTTATAGCTCTGACTTCACCTAGTGTGGCAGTACAAGTCGCAGCATGCCCTCAGCCAGTGTTCATACCTACTGAAAGGAGAGGCGCACAAACTGGCTAGAAGACGCTGTTGCCTAGCAACACGCCCCATGGCCAGTAAGTCAGCAGACTGGATCTCCCCAGTGGTGAGGTCAGGTAGTCACCCCCTATATTGTAGAGGATCAGAGGATGGTCCTGCTCCGAGAATACTGCATGGATCAGAAAGTTACCGAACTTTTCCAGAAAACAACGAACATCCCTCTTAACCACTTCAGTACCGGGCTATTTTCCCTGGTTTAGGACCGCTCACATTTTTATATTTTTTCGTACATGCGGTTTTGAGGGCTTTAACGTTTTTTTCCTTTGGGTTAAACAAATAATTTTTGCATCTTTTTCAGTGTAGGGCTTTATTTTTCTATGTTTTTTCTTTATTTTACGGTCATTTTTACCTTGGTGACGGCGGTGATAGAACCTGTGATGAGAGCGTGGTAGTGGTGGGGGGCATTCACTTATTTATAATTTTTTTTTATTTATACGTTGCAGGATTAGAGGTGGACCACCCTGACGTATATAGTCTATGGGTGGTCTGGAACTGGTTAAAGGGTGTGAAGGATATCGCCTTGCCAAGACGCCTGGCACACCTGCGATCAACCTTCTTACCTTCCACTCACGCCCCATGAGTGGATTGGGTTCATAGGATAATATGAAACGAGCTTTATAAATTTTATATATTTATTAACCCAAGTGGGTCGGTACTAGGCACTAACATATACAGCAATATACATCAATGAATTATCAAGCAAATACAGGTAAAAGCAAAATACGGTACAGAAAATAAAATGGGAAATAAAAGATAGAAAAATACCAGAACAAGGTTGTAGTCTTTTTTCACTAAGCTTCTGCAGGATTTAGGCCTAGGGCACTTCCTTAAGCAAGTTACAGTGAATGTGTCTCCTACATGCTGTCCCGAACAAAGAAAAAGGCTTCAGGCCTCATTGCTAGACTTCATGGCCCATTCTTCAGTCCACTGCATGACATGCCCTCACATCTTCTCCAGGATAACAAAAGACCCCTCTTTCCCTGCTCTGAGGGCATTTAACTCACTGGTCTCCTCCTTAAGTGATGTCACCAGGAGGAGGAGCTCTGCCCTCCATCCTAAAATCCGCATAACAATGTTTCATCGT
The DNA here is from genome assembly GCA_947044405.1 of Leptodactylus fallax. NCBI lineage: Eukaryota > Metazoa > Chordata > Amphibia > Anura > Leptodactylidae > Leptodactylus > Leptodactylus fallax. The sequence continues at coordinate 1,102,232 of CAMRHE010000138.1, read as the reverse complement.
ATCTCCTCGCCCGATGACCGTAGAGTCTGGCAAGAGGTATGATAGGGTTCGTGGTGAGATCCAAATCATGTAGACACCAAGGATGACACCCCAATCCCCTTTGGGTGAGGAGAGCAGAGTCTGGATTCAGCACACTGTCAGCTTTCTAGTGGTATGTAATACTGCACATTGATGAGGACTTGCAAGGTCCTCTAAGGTACTTAATATAAGAACAATAGGGGGCGCTGCTATGTATAACTTATATATACCTTTATAAGGCGGGGGTTCCATGGTAAGATATTGCATGCAACGTTCAATGTGTGAAGAAATATTACATGCCATTAAGCACTGCATTTTTCTGGGCGTGTGTATGATCGCCATAGAGCCGTTCTTATTCTGGATATACTTTGGGAGATTTCGGGGTCATTGGTATTAATATGATTCTAGATTATTGTACATGTTTAAGAGGTTTCCTTGACTGCAGTAGCTGTCCTCCACCCCGCTAGAAGTTCTCTTCTTCCTCAATGGCTGGTACTGCGCCTCTTACTTCCTCATTGAAGCTCTCATATTTATATATAAAGGTGAGTGTTGGGATCACTGATGTCTATTATGTGTGTGGATGAGCTGACATGAGTATTTATCGTTGCTGAGGCCACAGGTGATCTACAGCTTCATATATGACAGCATCACGCTGTGACACCACATGTGCCAGCAAACACATCAGGCAGGATGGGGCAGATGCTTTGATGTATTTGCATAGTAATTGACCAAGATACAGCCTGTCAAACCTTTCCACTTGTGTATTTATCTCCTGTTACTTTTATTAAAGGAGTATTCTGACATTCATAATGTATGAAGAGTTGCCCTTCCCACCTCTAGGACCTACACCAATCTCCAAGGCAGAGGTTCCTTGAACCCCATTCTGACTAGTGTTATGGCTGCAGTGAATGGAGAGGTGCTGTGCATGTGCGGCTTTCTCTATTCCTTTGTATGGGACCAGCTGACCAAGTGTTCAGACCAGTTGGCATGAGGTTGGATGATCCCAGTACCCAGTTCTGGACATATATGTATATATATATCAGCTATTTATGACTTGTCCTGTGTATGTGGTAAGAATACCCCTTAGGAAAAACTGCTGGGTCTCCTCAAAACATATCAAGAACATCTGCAATGTTTTCGCTCCCCAGTTTGTGGGACTACAACTCCCAGTGCAGATGTCAGGACACGCAGGGGGTTGTAGTGACACAGCAGCTGGAGAGCCATGCGGCACTTTTAGGCACCATGTTCATGGAAAAGTCCTATACGTGGAGCCTGTATGGCAGCACACGGAGACCTGCTAGATTGCAGAATATCTGTCACTGGTATACAGTAGTCGATAACTACTGTCAGTCACAGAAGGGTGGACGTTGGTGGTCAGTAATAACATGTCACTGCTTATTGTGCGATTGTCTTAGGCCTCATGCACGTAATCATTCTTTTTATTCGCGATTCCAGATAAAAGTACGAACCCGTGCATTTTGTATGTTTATGCGGCTGTGTGTCCAGGTGAAATTGAAGAGCCGCACAATATGGAGCAGGTCCTATACCTGTCCGAACTTGCAGCTCTTTCAATTCATTTTCAATGTATGGGTCAGTGAAAACCACGGATACCAATCTGTGTGTCATCTGTGCCGTTTTTACTGACCCGTAGACTGCACACGGTCGTCTGCATGCAGCCTTAAAGCTACGTTTCTTAATATCGGGTGCAAAGTATAGATGGAGATGAACTTGAAGTCAGATTGTAGTTCAAGTTCAATTAAAGGGATATTCTGGTCTCAAAATATTACCCCCTATCCATTTATTCAGGGTGGGTCCAACCTCTGGGACCCTCACTGATCACTAGGACGGTATTTAGGATAGAGCAGTGGTCGTCAATGTGTTTTCCTCCTGTGGGCCTGCTGGAGATAGCCGAAGTACAGCACCCCATTGAAATGAAAGGCGCAGGGGCACATGTTTCCAACCACAACTTTATTCTGAGATGCAAAACACCCCTGTTCTCATGATCAATGGGGGTCCCAGCAGTCGTACCCCACAATCAGCAAATTACCCCTTATCCATAGGTCATTGTTGTCACCAGAATACCCCTTTAAGAAGAATCCAGAACTAACTGTATAAAATAATGATGTCCTCCAAGACGCTGCATTTTCCTATACATGCTTGACAACGTTTCTTATTGACCGCAGGTTTGATTTTACCCTACCCTACATCCAATCTGGTACTGGAGGTGGTGATGCTTATTCTTTATCTTGGCATCGAAGTCACACGCCTGTATCTTGGTGAGTAGTGGGGATGTACGGGGTGGGGGCTTTACATCATTACATTACATTCAATACATAGAATCACAATGGTAATACTGTTCATGTCATATCTGCAAGTATTCATTGATTTTGGAGGTTTTTGCTAAGATTTTGCTACCTAGTACTCACATCTCATGATGTAGCCTCTTACATTTATATTTGTATAAGGCTTCCTTTCCTGTGAGGTATGTGCAGAATATTAGCTCTGAGAAGGTACACACAGTGCGCAGTACTTTAGATCTGTGTCATAATTTCCCAATATTTTTATGTTTCACCATTTTTTATTTTTTCTTATTAAAACCAGATCTAATTTTTTTTTAAATTTATTATCTGTACTGTATTTTCTATACATGATTATGGGGGCGGCCATTTTGCCTCACCTTCTCTTCTACTGTTAACAGCATTTAATGCCCAGTTTTTAGTTTATAAATAACCTTATAAATACATTTTGTTACTTATCTTTTACTTCTGTGTTATAGAATAGCCTGTATTAAGGTATATCTACATGTGGCAGATTTATTACAGAAACTTGTGTGACTGAAAATCCGCCCAGGTCCACGCCTCAGAATGGGGTTGTTGCTGTCCATGAATTTCCTCTTCATTAAAGGGGAGAGGTGCAGAACTTTCTGCAGCCAGTTTGCCACATGTGAATATTACCATTATGATCCAGAGCTGCATTCAGAATTCTGCTAGTTGACATCAGAGTCAGCTGACCATCTTATCAAGAGGACTTCTCCTTACAGCCTGTTCGAGCTGCTAAAATGCAGTGGAAAAATAATTTATTTCCTTACATAAGGTTATGGTAAAATGTCTGGCATTAAGACTACATTTCCCAAAATGCAGATCATCAAAGCAAGCACTGTTCAACCAGCAGGGAATGCTGGGAGATTTCAGCCCTGAGGCCTACAGAATTGTCAACGCAGCTCTGGGTTGTAATACAGGCTGTAAGTTAGGATCACTACAAAATAAGTAATGCAATGTATTTACAAATTTCTCTATATTTTTACACCGATTATTTTTACATGCAAACTATTAAAGGGTTTTTCTGGCCCGCACAGATCAGCTGTTACGGCAGCCTTAAGGTTCAGGGGATGGGGAGCGCTACTCCTGGGCATGGGGAGCGCTTTACTCCTATTCAAGTAGTAGGAGCGATGCAGCGGCCCTGTTCCAGGAAATTGTGCCGCTCCTATTACTTGAATAGGAGAGCCTGCATATGAGAGCCACATATCTTGTGCATAGGTCATCAGTATCAAAATTCCATTTGGGGCCAGAAAACCCCTTCGAATGATATCAACAGTGTATAAAATATTAGTCACCTTTAAATTATGTTTAAAAGGGGTTTTCCCAAAAATCCTGCAGATAGGCAGTAATTGTGAGGTCAGTATGGGTTTTGACCTTGGGGTCATCTCTATAAGGGGGTCCCTCCTTGCAGGCTAGCTGTGATGATGAGGAGTCATATGATGCTCCATACCGCTCCCCCTTACTGTGCTGTCTCTGGAAAGTACACTCCGAAGACATAATGATAGGGAATGTAGATTGTGAGCCCTATATGGGACAGTGACTGGCGATGTCTGTAGAGCGCTGCGGAATATAATGGCGCTAAATAAATAAATGAGGGTCACCATTATAGTGATCTTTGTGGTTCCCTGAGGACAACACCCAGCTATGTTGTGGACAGCTTAATTGTTATAGAGGGAAATCCTTATTTAGGTCAATGGTAGTGAAATTGACTAAAGGCTTCTAAGGCTTTCTGAATTAGACATCTGCATTGATGTGCCCTAGATCTGGGGTGTTATGGTGACACTTTAGTAGCGAGCTGTCATCGGCTGATAAGCTCCTAAGGCCTTTATTAATTCATTAAACTTCCACTAATGGCAGATTCCACATCTTATGTGTTCAGGATTCTTACAGTACATTTAACTCTTTATGGGTGGCACTAATGTCGACCCTCTTCACTAGAAGCATATAAACCTATTATACAGTAAGTTAGTGTTACTTATAGTAGCTGCCTAATGATCATTCCCTTATAGATCATTTTTATTATTGCTTCTGTTAAGGGAGTGACCCAAAATTCTATAGCTGGCAGACAGGAGAAAATCGATTTAGGCTAAGGCCCCATGTTGCAGAAACGCAGCTGTTTTTCTTGCAGATTTTGCTGTGGTTTTTTGAGCTAAAGTCAGGAGTGGGTTGAGCAGAAGGAAGAAGTATAAGAACTTCCTATATACTTTTCATTCCTTTAGTAGCCACTCCTGACTTTGGCTCAAAAAAACGCAACAAAAAAAGCTGCTTTTCTGCAACGTGGGGCCTCAACCTAAAGGCGTTATCCATTTTCTACTAGGAAACTGGATAGGCCCTCAAAATTAGATCTGTGGGGGTCTGATACCTGGGACACCTGCAGATAAGCTATACTGAGACATCACACTGCCGGTATGGTTTACACACCGGGTGGCTTGCTGCTCACTCACTATACAAAACAATAGTGGCAGGTTTTAGTAGTACCTACATCCTCTACTAAAGTGTTAAAGGTGCGTGAGCAGCGTGGCTCCTGGCATGTAAACAATGCCGAGAGTCAGAGCCCTGCCGATCTAATATTGATGGTCTATCCTAAAAAAACAAAGAAAACAGGAGATAATCTTGCCCCTGCTATAGGATTTTCTCATGTTCCTGACATAAACATATTTAGAATCCTGCTAAGAGGACGGGGTTAATCTCCTGTTGATCTGTTTTATATTTGGCTGGAGATCTGCTGGGGGTGGGGGCTTAGCTAAGAGCGCTGCGATCATCTATCCCACATACAGTTAATAACATTTGCGGGTGATCTGGGGCATGCTTACACAAGCTAGTGATCGGATGAACTAGTTCGCTTTTTATCATCAACCTGACACACAACCAGACACAAGACAGTGAGGAGGAGGAGGGGCACACAGAGACAAGAAATCTTTATATACTTCTCAATTTTAATAGTAATATACAAAATAATGATACCAAAGGAAAGTAAGGAATAAAAGGGGTTTTCCAGGTTACAGATAATGGCCTATTTTCAGGACAGGTCCTCAATATCAGATCAGTGGTGGTTCAACACCTAGCAAGCTCCCTCACTGATCAGCTGTTCCTAACAGCCACCGGAGCTAGAAGCAGAGCTCCATTCTCCATATAGTGGCTGGACCAAGTTACTGCAGCTCAGCTCCTATTCACTTCAATAGTAGCTAAGCTGCAGTAACCTAAGTTCTCCACTACACAGAGAACGGAGATGTGCTTTGAGTTCCGGTCTCTGTGTTAGTTCTGGTCCCGGCAGCTGCTGGGAACGTTTGATCAATGAGGGTTTAGAGGTCAGATCCCCACTGATCTGATATTGATAACCTTTCTTAAGGGTATCATAATACCTCCCTTTTTTCAGTACATTTTCTATGTTTAGTCTTTCAAAAAACATCCTCCGTTTAGAGTATTGGGAACAGCTCCACACTCGTCCATGGGTTGTGTCTGGTATTGCATCTCAACCCCAGAAACTTTAAAAGGGTTATCCAACTTCCAAAACTGAACTGCAAATACATCCACAGAAGTGCTAAATCCTCACTCTTCACTTGTGTAGCCTTTGCTTGGGTTTTATTTTACTTGCTGCTCCTGGTATCACATGCAGTGAAACTGTGGACAAACTACATTTCCCATGATTCATCTGCGAGTTCTCGCTCTCCCTTCTCCACTCTCCCTTGCAGTGAAATTACAAGTACAAAATCACTTCCACATCTGCTGTGACGTTTTGTTTTTAGGCTGAACTGCTCACAGGGAGGGGTAGTGAGCTTGCAAACAAAACATCACAGGTGTGGTCAATGTCTTAAAAATAAATCTGATAAACTGTGCAGAATTTAAACAGGATATATATTAGGAAGAGTTTTGTATTGATGCATCCTGCTATTTGGTCCATATTTTTTAAAAAACTGGATAACCCCTTTAATATTTTATATAATACATATTAGGTATTGCCAAACTTTACCAGAAATTCATGGCTGAATGTTTTGGTTTTTTTTGTGGTTTTTTTTTTCTTTTTCTCGCAGCAAGATATATGGGGTATTGGAGGATATTTTGTAAGGGTAAACGTAGGGGATGCCTTTTCATGATGCCGCCCACATTGTAGCATTGTCTGCATGTTTTATATATTCGCAAACACAATCAACTGATTTTTACTTTTTCCATTTCTTAGGATGTCGTGGGAACCAGTGTGAGCGAAAGCTCCCCCTAGTGGTCAGTGTTGGTCTAACCATTCCAACTGGTTTACTTGCGTTATACTTCCTCTTCCTTCAGACGTATGCATTGAGGCTGGAGACAGTACTGAGCTGTATTTTACTCTTCTTCTATGGTTTAGAGGCCATACTGAGTTGTGCCGCTCTCATTACATTCTGCAGGTAATCACATTTATTGCTGCTATCAGTCTCCCAGTACATTGGTGTATCAGACAAGTGTGTTCTTCTAGGCTGAGGACATTACAATCTATGAAATTGTATCCATATCACAGGTTGTTTGGTGACGTCCAGGTAACACGCGATCCTTGTCAGCCGTATGTGCACTGTGATGAAATGAGTTATATTACTAGCAACCAATGTATGGAGAATAACAGGAGATACATAACATGTGTTTTTTCTGCCCACAAGTTGGTCATATTTTTTCCAAGCCTCCCTTCACAAGCAATGGTTGATTATAATATGGCCACCCAAACCATCCACCCTCCTAAAGGATTGACACTTGTCACAGTCACACTGATGTGTAGCTGCAAGCGGAGGGTGGGCTCCCCCTTAAACCCATCTCCTCCTTATTGCTGTGACTTTCATTACTGAGAACATAAAGAGAAAAACCTGACTGGAGGTTGTAGAATAAAGTGTCCCAGTCACACTCAAATTTTTCAGGGACTCACCACTTCCAGACACTTGGGGGGGGTGTTCACAAGTAGGATTTTGACTCTGATTAGGGAGACAGATTCCACCCCCAGATCAGCAGCAGATTCCGCATCCCATTATTTTCAATGGAAGGCAGAGATCGCTGAAAAAAAGAAGCCTCCTGCTTGTTCATGCTGCTGCTGACTTGGCCCAGGAGTCAATGCTGTTTAGGCCTATTCATCTGGGCCTAGTCAGCAGTAGAAAGCCACAAGGGGATGCTGATGCCCTTACATGGGCATTCTGCTGTGGGTAGCCGCAAATTCCTCTTCATTTCCACCTTGTGAACGGCCTCTAAGTCTTCATACAGATAATACAAATAATACAGCTACAACTCCCAGCCATATACTGACTTTCAGTGTATGCTTGTTTTGAACACCACAGCTCCCAGCATGTCTAGAAGATCTACAGCTCTCAGGGTATGCTTGGAGTTGTACTTTTCCAAAAACTCGAAAACTTCTTTGATAACTGTCAATTTAGAAAATAGGTGTCCGTGAGTCCACCAACTATAGTGATGGGCAGAGAGAGTGGTCATGTTACTTCCTTTTTTTTTTTTTTTTTTGTGATCTACAAAATGACAGAAAACACCATTATGACACAGTTTGCAATATGATCACTAAATACTTGGGCAGGCGGCCTAGGTATTGTGGATACTGATCACATTGATGAATTTTTCACGCATTTTTCATGTATCCATTTGCCTTTTTCTTATTATTATTGTGAATGTGTTGTATGCCTATGTCTTGCTTATGGGTACTAGAAAACAGGTTTAAGGCTAAAGCACAGCAAAAAGAAAAGCGCTGCAGGAAAAAAACACAACTTCAATTATACCTATAGGGAAACAGATCTGCTTCTCATTCCCAGGAACAGTGCCACTTTTGCCCATGGGCTGTGTCTGGTATTGCAGCTCAGGTTCATTCTCTCGCACATTGAGGCGCATATTGTCAGCAGCTAATAAGAAGTAAGAAGCCTAAGTCGTACATATACAATAGTGTAATAAATAACCTCTTTATACTTGTGTTTCCTTTTACAGAGAACCAAGTTACTGAGTGTCCTATCACCATTCCAGGATGACTCTTCTGGATTCCTGAATGCCCCATCTCTGTTTGCTGTGCAAATCGCAGGAGCCATGCGCTTCTCTCCAGGCTCTTATTCAGTGCAGTAAAGTGATTCCTCACTGCTGGAAAAGACTTGATAGCATCACTGAATAGCAGCCTTGGTTCATGTGTATTAGGGGGGAGGGGAAGTTGTGTGTATATTCCATTATGTGATTCCACAAAATAAAAAAAATAATAATTTTTTTAAAAAAGTGTTTATTTGACATTATATTGGAGGAAATACTTTCTGCGTATACACTGCAGTATGGAAGAGTCTGTAGGGGCTATGCTAGTCATCCACAAGTTGGATATGGCGTTTGTTTGTAGGAGCAGTTCTCAAAGGAAGGTTGGCGTCGTCTTTTAGTCAGTCCTGAATTTATTCTTATTTTTTTCATGTTTTAGGAATTTCTTATTTTTTGCGAAATACTGAGCATTCTGTGATGGGGAGAAAAGGTTTATAGAATAAGGAATATCATACATTGACACATTTCTGCCTGCTGAGACAGATACTTAGGACAGGCCAAATGTAAAGACTGTTCCTCAAGTAGCCCATACAAAAAAAAAATCCCAGAAAACCCCTTTAATTAATTAGATTCTGACTCAGAATCTCTGTTTAACTGCGAAATTGAAGATTTCTAGTGTTAGTTTCTAGTGTTCAACTAGTCTCTCCCACATCACACAATACTGGTGAATTAAATAGGACCTTTCACGTCCTCCAAAGATGTGCGGTTTTATATACTGCTGGAAAGCTGACCGTGCGGCTTTTCCGGTATGAGCCCTGGTGCTGGAGATATCCCACCACGGTCAGCGTAATAGGTAACAGTGGGGAGATATCTGTGCTGAAATTAATGGCACCGATATCTCCAGCTCTGGGGCGCACACAGGGAAAGCCGAAGATGCGCTGAATTCAGTCGGCTTTCTAGAGGTATATAATACCGCACATCTATGAGGACATGAAAGGTCCTCTTTAAGGTTTACCAAGACCTAAAATGAATAACTTATTCTTAGCATAGGTGATTAACCTGAGATTGGAGATCCCCCACACTGACCAGCTCTTCTGAGCATAGTGGGCTTCTGGCTCTGTACACTGTGCTGTGGCCCAGCCATGCTATTTTAGCTGATACTAGCTAGGTTCACACTAGCATTGGTCTGTCTGTTGTTCTGGTCTGTCAGAGGACCAGAACAATGGAAAGGTGGACCGCTACAACAGTGGTCATAAACGGAGCCCGACAGACCCCATTAACCCCATGGGTGTCTGGTCTTTTAAACTGAAACTGCCAGACGGAAAAGTACTTTTTCATCCGGCGCTTTTGGACACAGCAGACATTGCAGTGATGGAGTCTCCAAACAGACTCCAACGCAGATGTGAACATAGTCTTACCCTTCATTCAAATGTATGGAAGATAAAGCGTAGTAGCATGGCTCAGCCACTGCATAGTGTATGGAGGCCCCCCTGCCTCTGCTGTTGCTTCCATTGTCTTTGTAACATTAAATGGACTGTTCAGCTTCCTGTTCCCTGATAATATGGATTAGACCAAGATAATACATTGCATAAAGTCTATGTAGAATTCTGTCAACTGTTTCCTGAAGGCACTCGCCAGGTAGACACAAATGACGTCATCGCTTTTGATGATGATTGAATTGATATAATTATTCCTGCCATCCTATGATCTCAGCTAGGCAGACAGCTGTGGCGGCACTTTATGGCAGCGCAGTGCATGGCTTTTATGCATCTAGGAGCTATGGGTAATATAGTATATAGGCTGGGATATGTGGGTCCTATGGCCAGTATTACAGGTAAAGCTGGACTCTGATGGGTTGCTTTGGGCAGCCATGACTCTCGATCTAATACAGTCTTCATACAAGAAGCCCCTTGGATATGTTATAGACATATTTACCTGCGACTCTAACTGTTGTATACGCCGGAGAGACAAAGCCAAAAGTCTGTGAAGCCTGATAAGGAATCACATGTGAACGAGACATATAGAACATAATATAGCAGTCTCTGCATAGGGTGCAGCAGTTGTCATAGCAACCTGTCAACTATCTGGAACAAATTGATCTAACTATGGGGAAGGTTTATAAAAATGGTTGTAGTTACCCATAGCAACCAATCACAGCTTTCATTTCTTATGGGCATTTGTAAAATGAAAGCTGTGCAGTGATTGGTCGCTATGGACAAATAACTGCCCCTGTAGCGTGTCTCTATGATAAGGGCTATGGATTCTGCACACAGCTATGATGCATTTATTTCACTTTCATTGGTTGCTATGGGCAACTGCTCCATTAAAGGGGATGTCCAGTCACAACCACCCCAGTCTGATCACAAGAACTGAGGTGGTTTGCAGTCGCCTCATACAAACAGGTGGGGGCAAAACACTCCAGTACTCATAATAGGCGGATGAACCCCCACCAGAATGTTGTCCCCTGTTTTATGGATACAGGGTAATCTGGACAACCCCATTAACTGATACATATTGACAAACTATTTGTATAGTACACATTTTCTACCATTTTGTAATCTCCTCTATAGTGTAACATTATACGCAATGTAAGAGTTTATATTCCTGAAAAATTTTAATCTCCCAAATAATCCAGGGCTACACGGCCAGGCTGCAGTCCACCGCACTCCTGCACAATGCACCATAGCAATATCTATGCATAATACAACACATATCGTATCACCTTTCATATCAGCCTCGCTGCTCCGGGTCACATTACCTTTCATGCTCTCCTTGAAACTGTTCTAGGATGAGACGTTTTTGTTCCCACTGAGGCCCATAGACACGTACAAGGCGGGCAAGCTCTGTAGTGGGAACATATAGCTTTGTCAAGATGAAAGGTATAATAAATATGATATCTGTAATTGTGGGATGTAACTCCCATCCCCAAGATGGCCATATACTGGTCAGTCTGCCTCAGATCTAGTCAGTGTTGTAATATTTCTCACTGGTTGGTGAAAGGGTTAACTATTGCGAGACATCTGCAACTATACTACAGTCATAGGAATATATTCACTACTGGCTGTGTTCCCGAATTATGTCATAAAACTAGTGTTTTTTGGAGCATGTTATTTTGCACTGAAAAATTCCTCCACTTTTCAATATTCCACAGCTCGTGACGCTTCACAGAAAAGTGGGAGATAATCATGGCTGCCGCATAGATATAGGCCTCATAATAACTGTGACGCATCAGACACCAGCACATCAGATTATCAAGACTGGCGTGATAAACGACTCCAGACCCCAGAGTATAATAAGTGGAGGCCCATGGGAGGTGACTGAAAATAACACACAGCTATACTCACCTCTCCCAGGCTTCCGGCAGTCCCCCGGTGACATCATCTGGCCTCTTTCAGCTGATGGATGAGGTCACACGTCCCTGGGTCAACACAGAGCCTGTGAATGAGTCTCAGTGGTCACGTTGGGGGTGCAATGACATCATGATGATGTCACAACACTAGGTCAAAGTGTTGTGATGTCAGCGTGCCCAGATGACCTCTGAGGTTAAATCACAGGCCTCAGCAGTTACCAAGGGGGGCATGTGACGGGATGGGAAGAGGCCAAACAAAGCCACCAGGGGACCACTGGATGCCCAGGAGAGGTGAGTATAGCTGTTAGATATTTTCGCTCACCTCCACTCATTACACTCTGGGGTCTGAGGAGAACTTTAAGGGATTTTCTGACAATGAAAATTGATGACCTATCCTTACAACAGGCCAACATTGTGTACTGACTAAGAGGCAACTCCTCTGACCTACATTGATCTGCAGAAAAATAGGATCCTGTAAATGTTACAGCTTAGCAGTCACTCCAGTAACCTGTTTATTCTGTGGATGTTCTTGTGGGTTACACATTGAGGGCAATACATTACTACAGGTCATCACTATGTATTGCCACAAAGCTCCTTTCTCCGCACTCCAGATTTGGTTGGAGCTTCTTATCTATATCATCATTAATACAAGTCACCTTCTAAAAAGTCTTGATGTAGAGAGGCAGAGTTGAGCTTGTACGCAACTTGGCACCTTCTGCAGAACCATCTTATCCTTCATGTCTAAAAACCTGGGGAAGAGAATCATACATGACTTCTACCATGACCAATGACCTCCACAATGGATCAGCCGCTCCTTTTTCCATAGTGTGCTCACCTCAGATACACTTGTCTGGAGAAGACACAAAGCTGACAACATACGATCACAAAGACCCTCAAACATTGTGGGGTCCTACAAGACAGTGGGAGAGATTAGGATGTGCAGAATTTACCTGTTGGATCTACACTTTGTAAAATGACATCTCCTTACTTCAGTCTTCAGCTCTCTAGGGCGATCATCCACTACAAAAGATCAAGTACCAGGATGCCGGTCAACAGAACGGAGAGCTAGATCTGTACCATGACTTCTGTGGCGTGAGCCTCGTACAGTTACCCAACACTTCTTATTTAAAGGGATTGTCTTATTTAGAAAATTCATTTTTATTACCTCTTTTAGATCATTTTGAATTAAAGGAAAATACCTTGTTTTTTTAAAATTAAAACTTTAACCACTTCAGTACCCAGCCAATTTCTGGTTCAGGACCAGACATTTTCGGGTTTTTTTGTATGTGCGGTTTTGAGGGCTGTAACATTTTTATCATTTGAGTTATTCAAGTAATTCCTGCGTCTTTTTTCGGTGACACATAGGGCTTTATTTTTATGTTGTTTTAATCTTTTTTATACACGAGAAAATACAAACAAAGGGGGAGGGTAATGTGTCAGTTTTTCACTTTTCCTTTTTTTTTTTTTTTTTTTTTTTTATTTAATAACACAAAGTGCTACTAAAAAAACTTTATAAAATAGTTTTTCCTCTCCGTTACGGTAATTTTTATTTTGTATGGTGTCGTCGGGGGTGGGGGGCTATAACCTTTAATAAGGGCATGTTATTGACATATTATTTTATTTATTTTTTAAATTATTTTATTTATTTTTTTATTTTTATTTTTTTTCAATGTGTCCCCATAATGTCATCATAGACCTTTGGGGACATCTCATCACTATTATTTCCCCTGTAACTGGGGCTGGTACATTTACTACCCAGTTGCAGGAAGAATACAGCCTTCTGCCCGTTACTATAGAACTGATCTAGGTCCTCTAGGACCCAGCAGCTCTAACAGGCTCTGATCTTGGCGGATCACGTAACCGCTGGGTCAGAGGGGAGACGCATCATGGCAGCACCCATAGTGGTGTATACAGCACTCATTGTGCGCTGTATACACAGCGATTGGAAAGGCAGGGAAGATAAACCTTCCCTGTCTTCTCTCTGGGAGCTCCGGTTGAAGTTACAGCCGGTTCCCCGTTTCAGCAGGTGCACTATTTCGTGCAGCTGCTGAAATCTGCTTGTATGTACTGGTGCATCCTTGCAGAACAAGGCAACCACCTTCCAGACGTATATACCCAATGGGTTGTCCGGAAGTGTTTAAGTTTGCAAGTACAAAAAAACCTAAAAATATACAGAAAACTAGACAGAAATCTCCTTTATACACCCATTGACAGGAAAATAATGAACCAAGAGGGAGTTTTTGGTATCAAATTTTAAATATGTGTCTGTAATAACGTATTTAAAGGGGTTATCCAGTTTATATGGGCCAAATAACAGGATGCATCAATAGAAAACACTTCCTAACATATCCTGTTTAAATTCGGCACCATTTATCTGATTTATTTTCAGGTCATTGACATCAGCTGTGATGTTTTGTTGCAAGCTCGCCCTGTTAAGTTGCCACTAGCCTAAATACAAGATAAGGTATGGTTGGGTATAGGGGCATACAATCTTCATATGGTATCCTGCTTGATTATCCTGGCAATAAATCTGGCAACTGGGCAGACCTAGGAGGTGTTTCAATCTGAGAGAAAAATTCCTGGGAAACCCTTGCTGTGTGAGAGGCAACACAGGTGCCCGCAGGATGTCCTGTACATATTGCTGAACTGCCTGTTAGTGTCCCTCGTATTGCTACTCGAGGTGACTGACTGTCCTCTGTGGACTTTCTATTTGCATTATACCTATAGGGAAACCGCCAGCATTTCCATAGGTATAATTGAAATGCTGCGATTTCCAAAAATGATGATTTTGGAAATCTCAGCATTTCCGCAGCAGATATTTTTCTGCAATGTATAGATGGGATTCGCTACTTTGCAGGGACTGTAAAACACCTCGGTTTTTGCGCATGTTTACACCACATGGGGTGCCGGACTAAAGGGGTATTCTAGACACAAGTTAACAACCGCTGGGACCCCCACGATCATGAGAACTGAGGTGCCGCTGCTTCATTTATTGCAATGGGAGCCACAGAAGTACAGCACTTGGCTATCTCCAGCAAAAATTAATAGTAAGGTATAATAAATATATAGTAAAGTAAGGGTGGGTTCACACCTGCGCTTGAGTCCGCCCGCTGCCAATCCGAGTGTAAATCTCGCGGAACAGGATAGGCATCGGATACCGACAGGTTAGCGACGCATTGGTTAAAAACCTATTCATTTGAATGGGTTTTTAAAGCAATGCGCGGGTGTGCGCTTACACCCTCTGCGCTGCGAATCCTTTTTTTGCGTCGGAAGCAAAGTCGGACATGCAGGACTTTGTTTCTGACGAAAAAAAACGGCTTCGCAGCGCAGAGGGTGTAAGCGCACACCCGCGCATTGCTTTAAAAAACCCATTCAAATGAATGGGTTTTTAAGCAATGCGTCGCTAACCTGTCGGTATCCGATGCCTATCCTGTTTCCCGAGATTTTCACTCGGATTCACAGCAGACGGACTCAAGTGCAAGTGTGAACCCACCGTCAATAATAAAATTAATGTAAGGGTAAGTTCACACCTGTGCTGGATTTCTATTGCATTACAGGAACAGAAAAATGGAAATCTTGACATTAATGGATCAGTTAAATGACAGACGCCAGTGGGGTCCGGGTACATTTTGTCAGATGAAAAAAACCTGCTTCCAGGACTTTTTTGTCTGCAATTTTTAACAGACACTGCAAAGGAGGTTTCTTACAGCGCCTCCAATGAGATGTGAACATGCCCCAAATAAATCGCTTACCCATGTTATGCTTCGTTCACACCTGCGCTTGCTATCCGTCCGTCGTGTATCCGTTCTAAATGTCAGAAAAAGGATTGGGAACGGTTTGCAAACGTTTCGTTTAAAAGCCCATTCACTTCAATGGGCTTTTAAAGCAATCCGTAGGTGTCCGATTGCAGCCTCTCCGACTCCAAACCGCTTTTTTTTGTCGGACACAAAGTCGGACATGCAGGACTTTCTGTCCGTGCAAAAAAAAAAAGGATACACGCGGACCGTCGCCAAACCGTCTTTTTTTAACATTAAAGTCTATGGGAGACAGACACAAACGGATTGGAATCCGTTTGTGTCCGTTTTACAATCCGTTTTATTTGCTTAATATTCTTCTCTGCACATGCGCAGACTGAAGAAAAAAAAAAATAAATATGGGAAAAAACGGATTCAAAACGGATTAGCAAAACGTACACAAACGGACACAAACGGACACCTTTTTCACCAGGTATCCGTTTATCAATCCGTCTAAAATCATGGATTGTGGTATACATTTGGTAACCGTTTGTGTACGTTTTTTTAATGAATGCGTTGTTTTCATAAAACGTTTAGCGACGGACGGATAGCAAGCGCAGGTGTGAACGAAGCATTATATGTTCATTCATACTACAACTTATGCTTCGTTCACACCTGCGCTTGCTATCCGTCCGTCGCTAAACGTTTTATGAAAACAACGCATTCATTAAAAAAACGTACACAAACTGTTACCAAATGTATACCACAATCCATGATTTTAGACGGATTGGTAAAAGGATACCTGGTGAAAAAGGTGTCCGTTTGTGTACGTTTTGCTAATCCGTTTTGAATCCGTTTTTTCCCATATTTTTTTTTTTTTTCTTCAGTCTGCGCATGTGCAGAGAAGAATATTAAGCAAATAAAACGGATTGTAAAACGGACACAAATGGATTCCAATCCGTTTGTGTCCGTCTCCCATAGACTTTAATGTTAAAAAAAAGACGGTTTGGCGACGGTCCACATGTATCCTTTTTTTTTTTGCACGGACAGAAAGTCCTGCATGTCCGACTTTGTGTCCGACAAAAAAAAAGCGGTTTGGAGTCGGAGAGGCTGCAATCGGACACCTACGGATTGCTTTAAAAGCCCATTGAAGTGAATGGGCTTTTAAACGAAACGTTTGCAAACCGTTCCCAATCCTTTTTCTGACATTTAGAACAGATACACGACGGACGGATAGCAAGCGCAGGTGTGAACGAAGCATTATCCTGCTAAACACAACTACAACCTAATCAAATGAAAAAAAAAAGTTGAAAACCAAAATTGGCTACACATTTAAGAGGTTAAAATTGGACCTTCCCTTTCACACTTGTATTTAGTCCTCTTACCCCAGTCCTGGTGTGATGTTTCTTAATATAGAATATTTGCCTTTCTGTATGTTTTTTACAATTCAGATAACCATAGTCTCTTGCGCTCACCTGATTCCTCTTGGTGACTCTCGTCTGGTTTTGTGCATTTTGGCTCTTCCTTTATTTTTTTGCCTGATTTGACTTTCTTGGTGGCGCTCTTCATATTGACTACACAGCTCTCACTTCTCACCTGCTGAAAAACAAATCTGTTTCTAAGTACCAAAGGGAAAAGAAGCCGATATTGCCACCTGGTGTCCACAATGAAGACTGCAGATTTACTGAATGTACTGAACTTGTTAAGGCCGGGGCCCCATGTTGCGATGACACTGCAATTTGGCCTCAGCGGGAACGGCGCTGCAAAAAACACTGCTTTTTACAATACCTGCAAAGTGGATGGGATTCTGGCAAATCCCATCCACACATTGCAGAAAAATATCCGCAGAGGAAATTTGATTTCAAAAGTGTGTCAATTATACCTACAGAAACGCTGGTGTTTGTGGACTTTCTGTCCCTATTATACATATATAGAAGAGTTAAACTCTGCAGACTTTCTGTGAAAAGCACTGTGGAAAAAACCATGATGAGTTTCTGCCGTGGTTTTTTCTGCGGTACTTTTTGGCTGTGACTCGCTACATGGGGCCTTAGCTTTAATCCGAAATCTACAGTTGCGGCAGTTTTTTGAAAACTGATCTACATTATACCATTAGAAAATCTGTCCTATTGTATTAATCTGAGGATAGCAAATTGCGGAAGTTACTATTCCTGCCAGTCACTGTAGTGTGTGTCAGTTTTGGGATATGGAATAACTATTTAACTACTGCAGGTCTGGGTTTACGGGTAGCAAACTGGTTATTTTGTTCAGAGTTCCGACCAAGAGTGCCCATAAGGAAAGGCAAATTTAAGCCACTCAGTATTATTTACCAGTGTATGGAGACATTATGTGGGAAGGGAATTGTATTGGTATGTGTAACCTAAATGCCAGTATACAGTAAGATTGAGTGAGTGTCTGGCCCGTGAATGAATGGCATGGACGGCACATGGATGACATGCGCGTGCCTCGGCCCCATTTATTGAGGCCAGGGAGCACACTACGCAAAACGGGCAGGCACAGGACCTGTTCAGAGTTTTGCTCACGGCTCTATACACTGTAAAAATACACAGTCGGGTGCATGGGGCCACAGAAATGAATGGGTCAGTGTGCTGTGAAAAATGCAGCTAGCACACTGACTGTGCACAAGGTTGTGTGCATGAGGCCTTAGGCAGACTCTGCACTGGATGGACTCCGACACAAATGTGAACGTAGCCTAATGCATTATAGGCACAAAACAACAGAAATGTTAGATGTTTAACCACTTCCGGACCGCCCATTGGGTTTTTAAGTCTGGAGAGTGGCTCTCTTGTTCTTCAAGGACGTACCAGTACGTCCTTGCAGTTTTCAGCAGCTGCAAAATCGCGTAGGTGCAGAAACTGGGAGCGGGCTGTAACTACAGCCGGAGCTCCCCTAGAGAAGGCAGGGAAGGTTTATTACCGTCCCTGCCTTCTCGATCGCTGTGAACACAGCACTCAATGAGCACTGTATACACCACTATGGGAGCCGCCATGATGTGGCACCCCTCTGATCCCGGCGGATCACGTGACTGCTGGGTCAGAGGGGTGCCACATGCCTACAGGACCCAGATCAGCTCTGTAGTTATGGGCAGGAGGCTGTATTCCTCCTGTAACTGGGGCTAAATGTACCAGCCCCAGTTACGCAGAAATTAGTTGAATAACGCAAATGATAAAAACGTTATAGACCTTAAAACCGCACATACAAAAAAACCCAAAAATGTGTCTGGTCCTGAACCAGAAATTGGCCTGGTACTGAAGTAGTTAACACGAAGGCTACCAACCAGCTAACAATACATCCTTGCCTATAATGGGGTCCACTGGCCTTCCGTTCTGGTGTCTGTCATTTTGCTGGATGAAAAAATCCTGTATGTAGAACTTTATTCGTTTGCAATATTAGGGTGGGTTCACACTTGTGCCAGAGTCCGTCCGCCGCGAATCTGACTGAAAATCTCGGAAAACTGTATAGGGATAAGTTTGCGACTCATTGCTTAAAAACCCATTCATTTGAATGGGTTTTTAAAGCAATGCGCGGGTGTGCACTTACACCCTCTGTGCCGCAAATCCAGTTTTTTTAGTCCGAAATAAAGTCCTGCATGTTCGGCTTTGCTTCCGACGAAAAAAAACTGGATTCGCGATGCAGAGGGTGTAAGCGCACACCCGCGCATTGCTTTAAAAACCCCATTCAAATGAATGGGTTTTTAAGCAATGCGTCGCAAACCTTTCCCTATCCAGTCCCTATACAGTTTTCCGAGATTTTCAGTCGGATTCGCGGCGGACGGACTCCGGCGCAAGTGTGAACCCACCCTTAATGAATTGTGTAATGGAGCTGATACAGATGTGGATTTTTTAAGGGAGTATTATTTGGATACAGCATATTATGTAGGCACTGAGTAAAACTGTATGGGTTTATAGTGTCTTGGCACTATGTGGTAGTATTACGTGGGATGAAATTCTAAGAAATAAAGTTTAAAATAATTATTGTTCAGAGACCGATCATCTAGAAAACCAACAGTGCTTGCATAGCTTACTGCCAGATTTCTGGGGAGGGAAAAAAAAAAAACCTACAAAGGTGAAATAGCTTTTGTTAATGTAGGTGTCAGGACACATTGTATACTGTATGAAGTCTTTTTTTTTTTTTTTTATAGAAGTCAAAGCCAAAAACTGCTGTAATTGGATTGATGAACGTGTTAAATAAGTTATTTATTAGTGTATTAATGCTACATCGTTTCAGTTCTGTTATGGTAGAGGAAAGGCAAGTCATGAATTCCCCCCCCCCCAGTAGTCTGAAGCTATGTCACGTTCATCATCCGGCATCAGCCACGGTGATAAATCTGGAGCATTTTCATTACACGTTTAACCATCAGTAAATGTGGGGCATTGAAATTCTGCAACGTAAGGCCTCATGAGCACGGCTGCAATTTTGACCGCAATTGCAGATAAGAGTACAGACCCTTACATTTCAATGGACCCATATACATATAGTTTTTGCGGCTCTGTGTCTGGGCTGCAATTTAAGAGCCACAAATACTAAAGCAGGTCCTATACCTGTCCGCGTTTGTGGCTTGGCCCATTCAATAGAATGGATGGGTCACTGAAACCGGCACAGATAACACCCACATACTAATCCAGCTGTCGTGCCGTTTTATCAGACCTCAGACTGCACATGATTGTGTGTATGTAGCCGAAGGGGTTGGTCCACATTATAATAGTAATGATAACATGCTGATCAGTGGGGGTCCCAACTGCTGAGACTCCCACCACTCACAAGAATGGGGGTCCCGTTTCTCTGCATACTCTTTATTCTCTATGGCACTGCTAGAGATAGCTAAGCACTGCACCCTATTCGCGGCAGTCCCATAGGCAGTGAATGGAGCTGTGGTCTATGTGCTTGGCCAGCTGCTCTGTTCCGATAGGGAAACAGGGCCCTCATGCTAGTGACTGGCGAGTGTCCCAGTGGTCGCCTCTGGTGATCAGCAGGATATTCCCTATCCTGTAGATAAGAGATCAATTAAAACTTTAAAAGAGCCAACCCCTCTAAAAGCAGTCTACCACCTACCCCAAGTATATTCAACTGTGACTACCAAGAGCACATTACAGTGATAAGCACCACACCTCTTATGTACGTCACTTTTGTAGATTAGGAGAAAAACGGCTTTGAAATTTTATGCAAATGAGGCAGTTGGTGCACCAGGGGCGGGCCTTCAGTCCTGTGAGCCTTGTTCTTGCTGCTCGAGTATGATGAGTGATGAGCCAACTCCTATTGCACAGGCAGAAGATAGAAGGGGGTCTGAGTGACCCCGCCCCCAGTGCACCATGTGCCTCATTTGCATAATGCTTCAAAGTAGATTTTCTCCAGAGCTACTAAAATGACATACATAACTGAGGAGCGCTGTTTATCACTGTAATATGCTCTGTAATGCTGTAAGGGCAGTTGGATATGCTTGGGGGAGGTGGTAGACTGCCTTTAAAGAGGACCTTTCACCACTTCCAACAAGTCCAGCTTTTTGCCAGAATCAGTGCAGCGGCACCTATTAATTGATGCACAGTTGGAATTTTTTCTCTAGCCCCCACCATTCCCGAGCAAACAGTGCTGTTTTTTGGTGCCTAATATGCTATTTAGACTCTGTACTGTCAGGGCGGCGGTGTCAGGCAGGAGCAAAGGGTGTGATTCTGAGCTCTGACACTGGCTGCCTCTGATTGGAGTTCTGAATCACGCCCCCCATAACTGACACCGCCCTTCGGACATTATAGAGCCTAAACTACCTGTGTCACCAAAACTACCTGTGCTTGTTGCTCAGGAGTGGTGGGGGCAAGAGAGAAAATTCCAACTGCAATAGAATCAGTGGGGCGGGCCTATTGACAGATGCTAAGAGCTAGAATTGGTGGAGGTGGTGAAAGGTCCTCATTAAGTACAGTACAGCGTTACTAAATGGGATTTAACATATCCCATTCACACAGTGTAAAAAAAACCAAAAAACATTGATATGAACTTCCACAGCATGCTCTCTCTGCTGCAGACATACAATGGTTTCTTTTTTTACAGCTTATTTCGTTCATTGCAATGAGTGAAATCCGAGGCATCGCTGTACGGAGCGCTGCTTTAAAGCAAGGTTAGGTAGAAATGCTCTACACGCCAAAGCTAAACTTGCTGCAAATTAAGGATTCACAGTTTAATGAACAGTTACATAAAGTTATGGCACCGTCATCGTACAGACTATAATGTTCTGATATGCAAGCTATTTTACAAAGTTCAAGCAAATGTTTGACTAGGACACTATACATCAGATTTATGCTTGTTCCAAATGCTTCCAAGATCAAGTCACTGCTGTCCTCAGACCTCTAAGTGTCTACCACAGGTACCTCTACAACAGCAAACAGCAGCCATTCACCAAGGCAAAGTCCAGAATCACCTTTAGGCCAGGGCCCCACATAGTGTAAACACCAAGACAGAAAGCACGGCGTTTTACAGTACCTGCAAAGTCAAAGGGACTCTGGCTAATCCCATCCACAAATCGCAGAAAAATACCCGCAGCGGACACGCTGTGATTTCAAAAACCATAGCAATTTTTGTACATCGCAGCATGTCAATTATACCTACAGAAAAACTAGCGTTTTCCATATTGGTATAATTGAAGTAGAAAAACCACAGAGGAAACTTTCTGTGAAAAGCGCTGCGTGTTTCCGCTGCAGTTTTTCCCGCAGCGCATTTTGTCTGCAACCCGCAATGTGAGGCTTTAGTCTAAAATAGGATTTCAGAACCGTGATATTGATAGCCTTTCCCTTAGGACAGGCCATTAATATAAGACATTACGGCATCTTCCTTAGCCTCTCGCTCTATCCACCTTCACACCATACATACAATAGCGGCTGTGCAGGATATTACAGCTTAATCCTATAAGTGACCAGGACGAAGCTGCAATATTCCACACAGCTGCTACCAAGTATGAGGATAGACACAGCTCTTGCACAAGTGCTGCACCATCAAATAGCTGATTAGTGAGGGTGCTGAAAATTTAACCCCTACCTACCTGATACTGATGGAGTATCTGAACTTTACTGCAGTAAACTAGTAGATCGTAACCTCTAGCCAGCGAGTATCTAAGAATATATAGAATTCTTATACCGTCTTTGTGCACTTGCCACAGTGCCTTCCTTTCTATATATTCTATACATTCAGTATGATGAAAAAGACAAAGACTCATGTAAAATATTGACAACGTTATCAAGTTTATTCACAATTCCAGGTAGAGATAAGTGGGAGGGGTGACTTCCCCACTGCTATAAGGCAAGGATAATAAATGATGCCTTGTAAGCTACAACTCCCCACCACAGATGCACAACTAAAAGTCCTGATACATTTTTTTTAATAAAAAAAAAAAAATAAAATAAAAAAATTTGAAGCTGAGCACTGAACTCACCCCTCCCACAACCAACCTGGTCAATGTGCTCCCTCCATACAACCCAAATACTATGGTTAGAAAGGGACAGGACAGGGAGTTAGTTCAGTTCTCCAGTACCCCTCAAAACTGAGCGGTCTTATAGTACAAGACATTCAGCAACTTTTTCCACCAGCGTTCCTTACCAGTCTGCCAACCAAAAAACGAAGAGGGAGCGGGGCTAAAACAGGCGGTGTTAAGTCAGTGCACTTACGGAACAGAGATCAAAGTTACATGTGTCACTGTATAGGAGTTAGGTTCACCTTATATAAATAATCTCTTTATATGAACAAACTACGACAAGACCAAGAGAAAACACATGGAGAAGGAAATCAACTATGGGGTGGCCAAACAGTGACAGATCTTCAAAAGCAAAAAATTTCCTCTCGAGAAAGGGCCTGCACGGTGGAGAGGGTGCATCGTCTGGGAGCTTCCGGGGCAGGCGTGTAGACTGGGAACAGATGGAGAGAGCTGTGCTTCATAAAGGAGACATGATGGTCCCTGCATGAAATGGAATAAATCCCAGGAGGGAGCTGCGACAATTTGTAGCTGGAGGGTCAAGCATCATTTCTAGGTCACAACAACAAAATTGTCCCTCTTAATTAAAAAGGAAAAAAAAAAAAATCTGTGCATCATCCTGGAGACCTAAAGAGAGAACACAGAAGGTTATGCAAGTCTTTCAAGATTCTCCATGCGTTTCATAAAACACTAAGCACAAGAGAAGTGACAAGAACAAGGGGGAGAACATTTAATATGAAGCGACAGTGAAACTGATATGAAATTTAATGTGTACCTCCAGTTATAACTCAACTTTTCACAAAGGAATAGTACAGGTGAAAATAAGCAACTTTGTAAGATATCTTATCTGTTTCCTTATTAAGATGTTCTCTTGCTCTTTATCTTCAATGTGACTGCTTGAGTTTGTGTACGTATTTAGCCTCACACACAGATTTCTATAGAGAAGGGAGGGGTGGAGGAGGAGGCTGCTGCAGGCATGCTAATTGATTTATTGCCTCATTCTGTGCACTGGTAGCCTCTTATCTACAAGCCTAGCAGCTGTCTTAATAAATACTTTTACTCCCCAATGACAATACTGAAGCATCTTTTCATGAAACTCTGTTGTTCCTTTTGGAAATGTAAACATAAATTGACAAATAGGCGTTCCCTTTCCATCTGCAAAGGCCTGAGACTGACTGACACCTGCAGTGAACCTTGGAGTTCCGGGGACAGGCGAGTATGCGTTATTTTTTTTTTTTATTTTACACCTCCCCCAGCCTCTACATGCATTGCTCTATTTTCAGGATAACCTCATTAAGCTGGTTTCATTCAGAAGCCTTTACTGGGCCGAAATTGGCATTCTGTTCTAAAAATACTGCAAATGTCTGTTCCCAACAGCAGACTTCTGTCTACCAAAAACAGATTGGCTGTGTTGGACGACCACATGAAAGACAACTGTGTAAGGCCAGCTTTACTCAGACATGAAGCTTTCCAGCTTTGCAGGAGACTGCAATTTCCTGAATGAAACTCGCCCTACCATAACCTGAAGATCTCATCTCTGAAGCCTGCAGAACTGTGACTGCCGCTCCGAATAAAGGCTGTAGCTCATGGTCAGAACAAGGTCAACGTAAAGCAACGTACACCAAGTGACTGTGTAACATGTACAAGTGAACAACACTGTAAAAAACATTTGTGCAAAGAAATATGTTCCGGCTTCGCCATTACCTATATTAACGATGTCGGTCCTTGTCGCGATGCCGGTCATGATAATAGTCATCTGATCGATCTTCATGTGGGTCTCTGTGACGTCTACTGCTGCCTTCTCTTGACCGGCTAGGTGATCTATCTCTGGAGCGGTGTCGCTTCCTATGGAGACAATATATCAATTGCGTTAATTAGTAGAGAGGACAATGTCTAGCCGCAGAATGCCTCAAACTTATACATTCCTTTCCTTAGTAATACGTCCCCATAAACAGTACTGCACAATTCCAATTGTGTCTCACTAGGACAGCTCAAATACCGTACTAAAGTACATCTAGAAATCTACAATTTTGTCACATGTTCCTCCCTTTGCCTGGCACAATTCTTCATTCTGTCATAGCCCAGGTGGAATATTTAGGACATTGCTTACCTGGAAGAGATGGCCTTGTCCTGTATTCCATGTAGACAATCTCTGAGAGAAGTCAGGAGGACACGACAGCGATCATCATGGGCTACACGAGACTCCTTTATAACAGCAATAGCAGTCTCTAGGGTCTTTATGGCATTTGCATAATCTCCTGAATGGAGAGAAAACAAAACAAAAGAAAAAAAAACCCAAATATATATGTATATATATATATATATATATATATATATATAAACACACACACATACAGTGGGGGAAAAAAAGTATTTAGTCAGCCACCAATTGTGCAAGTTCTCCCACTTAAAAAGATGAGGCCGGCCTGTAATTGACATCATAGGTAGACCTCAACTATGAGAGACAAAATAAGAAAAACATGTCTAGAAAATCACATTGTCTGATTTTTAAAGAATTTATTTGCAAATTATGGTGGAAAATAAGTATTTGGTCACCTACAAACAAGCAAGATTTCTGGCTCTCACAGACCTGTAACTTCTTCTTTAAGAGGCTCCTCTGTCCTCCACTCATTACCTGTAGTAATGGCTCCTGTTTGACATTGTTATCAGTATAAAAGACACCTGTCCACAACCTCAAACAGTCACACTCCAAACTCCACTATGGTGAAGACCAAAGAGCTGTGGAAGGACACCAGAAACAAAATTGTAGACCTGCACCAGGCTGGGAAGACTGAATCTGCAATAGGCAAGCAGCTTGGTGTGAAGAAATCAACTGTGGGAGCAATAATTAGAAAATGGAAGACATACAAGACCACTGATAATCTCCCTCCATCAGGGGCTCCACGCAAGATCTCACCCCATGGGGTCAAAATGATCACAAGAATGGTGAGCAAAAATTCCAGAACCACACGGGGGGACCTAGTGACTGACCTGCAGAAAGCTGGGACTAATGTAACAAAGGCTACCGTCAGTAACACACTACGCCGCCAGGGACTCAGATCCTGCAGTGCCAGACGTGTCCCCCTGCTTAAGCCAGTACATATCCGGGCCCGTCTGAAGTTTGCTAGAGAGCATTTGGATGTCCCAGAAGAGTATTGGGAGAATGTCATATGGTCAGATGAAACCAAAGTACAACTGTTTGGTAGAAACACAACTCGTCGTGTTTGGTGGAGAGTGAATGCTGAGTTGCATCCAAAGAACACCATACTTACTGTGAAGCATGGGGGGGGGGCAACATCATGCTTTGGGGCTGTTTCTCTGCAAAGGGACCAGGACGACTGATCTGTGTACATGAAAGAATGAATGGGGCCATGTATCGTGAGATTTTGAGTGCAAACCTCCTTCCATCAGCAAGGGCATTGAAGATGAAACGTGGCTGGGTCTTTCAGCATGACAATAATCCCAAGCACACCGCCAGGGCAATGAAGGAGCGGCTTCGTAAGAAGCATTTCAAGGTCCTGGAGTGGCCTAGCCAGTCTCCAGATCTCAACCCCATAGAAAACCTTTGGAGGGAGTTGAAAGTCCGTGTTGCCCAGCGACAGCCCCAAAACATCACTGCTCTAGAGGAGATCTGCATGGAGGAATGGGCCAACATACCAGCAACAGTGTGTGCCAACCTTGTGAAGACTTACAGAAAACGTTTGACCTCTGTCATTGCCAACAAAGGATATATAAGAAAGTATTGAGATAAACTTTTGTTATTGACCAAATACTTATTTTCCACCATAACTTGCAAATAAATTAATTAAAAATCAGACAATGGATTTTCTGGATTTGTTTTCTCATTTTGTCTCTCATAGTTGAGGTCTACCTATGATGACAATTACAGGCCGGCCTCATCTTTTTAAGTGGGAGAACTTGCACAATTGGTGGCTGACTAAATACTTTTTTCCCCCACGATATATATATATATATATATATATATATATATATATATATATATGAGAACTAACACATTACAGACAGCAAAACAAAGGTAGAAATGAAGAAATTGAGTCCTACCTGACGTCGCCCCACATACAGCATTGGAAAGAGCGCTCCTTGATATCGCTCGGTTTCTGTTCATTAACTCTTCAAATTCTGCTTCACTGACTGGGGGTTGTGGAAGTTTCATGTCTCTGAAAACATAAAAACCCTCAATGAATGAGCGGTCATGTTTGTTTACATGAAATATATTGTGTATATACATACAGCTCACATATATATATATATATATCCCATCCACTTTGCAGGTACACAACGTTTTTTTGCTGGGGCGTTTCCTCGCAGCCAAAACGCTGCGTATTCACACGCAGGGTCCCCGACCTAAAGGAGTCATTTCTGTCAGAAGATTCTAATTCCAGATAACTCTGCTGTGTTGTGAAAAAGAACTGTCTATTGCTGAGCTCCCATTTTTCTGCCCTACCCTTCTCCATAGGGTTCTAGTGTTCAGATGTGATCTGTGACAGAACGAGGCATGTAAGTGAAGAAACAGGCACTTTTCTTATAAAAGTACATTATAAAATGTGTTGCCATCTTCACCTGAACTCTGGATTTATGACCAAAAAAATAAAACCTCCAGTTCTATAAATTAATAGTGCAGGCTAATATACGTTAAAGAAATATGTTTTTTTTTCTCCATTTTTTAGGCAGAGTTACTTTCTACATATTAGACTATGAAGAGGGGAGACAGAAAAGTCACCCTATATAATTGCTGCTCCTACACTCTGTACACTTTTAACACTGCTAGGTCGTAGATGAGAGGCTACGAGTACACAGAATGAGGCAATAAATCAATAAACCAGCCGGGAGGAGAATCCTACTGCACCCCTCCTTTCTCCATAGAGCTCAGTGTCTTTCCAAATTATTTGGATTTTTTTTTTTAAATCATTCCAACCATTAAAATAAAATATATAAATTCTCCAGCCAGACCACCCCACTAAGCCAATATCGGTGATAGGGGGGGTGGGGGTGGGCGGCACTTTTTCCTGCTAGTTACAGCAGACCATACATGTATTTAACACTTACCTTCCTTGTAGATAAGGATTGGAAATCATCTTGTATGGATCTGGTGGTGGACCAACCATGGAATTCGGAGGAGGAAAAAATGCAGGGTTCAGGTGAAGAGATGGAGGAACACCACCTGGTGGAGGCATCCCTAGTGGAGGTGGCAGCCTTGGAGGTGGGGGCATAAGGTGGGAGTAGTGCAGAGGAGGAATTGGAGGAGCTCGATATACATTAGGTAAGGCAGAAGAAAGCGGCGGAGGAACTGATATTGGGGGACGAGGGATGGACATAACAGGGATGCGAGAATTGTTCTCGATGAACGGTGGGCGTGCAAAGTAGGGCACAACATTTTTGGGAGTCTCTGGTCGTGGTGAAGACACGGCAGGCTCAGTGGGGCTGGAGAAGCCATCTGCAGGGTCCACAGAGTCCTTTGAATTAGAGACACCCTCCGCTATAAGGAAAGAACAAAACCCATAAGAAAATATCACCTGTGAAGAGCCACATACCTGAAAACGGATGTCACCAAAATTGGCATCATTATGAAAATCCTGACAGAGAAGACCAACCCAATAATTTTAGGAGTAGTGTTCTTTGGTTGACAAAGACCACCCAAAATAGCCATGTAAAACTGGCCACAGATGTATCAGAACAGACGATGCTGACAAAGATAGGACCAACTATTAGAATACTCGCCAAATTTGATGCAAGACAACAGAACTTATAAAAGGAATGGAACAGAATAGCGAACTCCTAGTATTTCATAACTGGTGAAGGGCCGACCTCTGGTTCCCCCACCGTGCCCTGCAGAGTGAGTGGCCTGAATCACCACTGGGCAGTGGAAGACTGCAGGGGGAACTAGAGGGTGGATCCAAACCAAAGTGGTAAGAGTTTCTCCAGACAGCTCATTTGCATATTAAAAAACCAGCGATATCTCAGCAACAGAGGCCCCGATTCACAAGGGGAAACACCATTTTATTCAGGTGACCCTATCCTCTCTATCTGCAGGGCTGTGGTGACAAGCTGTGTTCTAATGACAGACTCCCCTTGCGAGAGCATATGGACAAAGAAAGCCTTTATGAGACTAACCCTTTAAGGTATCTTGTTGTATATACACAACAGTGCTTCTCGAGTTATCTATACATTGCTAAAACAATCACTATCCATATTCTTAAATTCTTTCATTCTTCTATTATGAACTTTCCAAAAATTCAGAGAATTTTTGGAAAGTTCATATGACAATACCATTGAAGTGCACTGTCAGGGGAACTTCCTGCCTGCCCAGCGATGACGCTGAGCTGTGAGGGTGCAGTCGCAGTCCACCTGGCTTGACTTGACCGATAGGTCTCTTTCTATATGTGTAGAGGGAGAGACCCGTCATTCAAGCCGATGTGGGTGGGATAAGATGCTCTGGAGCTGCCCAGTTGACATCTCACCCCGTTTCTGGATGATTTTCTCTGAAACACTGCAGCAGTAAAACAAAGCTGTTAGTAACAAACTAGCCTGTCAGGAATTCACGCTGCTCACCATTGCTGTCGCATGAGTCTCCCTTTAAACAACATGGGTACAATTTATTTTACTACTACAAGTCGGTGAAAGGTTCTTACTTTTGCGTGCAATCGCCTCAAAGAATGATAGGTTCTGCCTGTTTGCCGGTCGGACGTCTAGCTTCTTCCCATTTACCTTCTTCATAGGCAACTGTTCCAGAATGTGACTCAAAGAGGCTTCTGAAGAGACGACCACCTCAGCATACCTACATTACAGGGAGCATTAACAATCGTGCACACAAGGAGAAACCTATGACAAAACTGGGCGTTATATTCCTACGTGAGAAAGCATTTGGTAACATTCACAAACGTATACGTTCTCGTTTCCATACCTCGGAGAGACTTAAGAAATAGAAAACTCTGTGAGGCTTCCAGACCGAAGTCAGGCATGGGGGAGGGGTTTCCTTTGCACTTCTCACTGGCTAGGGGCACTTTATTCATAGACTCTTCCTTGAGAAGGATAAAGGAGCATTGCTTCCTTTGTGTTCAACTGCCTTAAAGTACAACTAAACACAGAAACGAAAATACTTTAGTTGAACCCCGGATTTATTTTGGAAGGCTAAAAAAACCACTCAAGGAAAAAAACAAACCAAAAAAAAAAAAAAAAAAAATTCCTCATCCAAATTGTTCACACAGCTGTATTGTTGGTCCAATGTATTTAATGGGAGCTGTATGCCTATACATTGCCAAGGCTACCGCTACAGGGGTACTCTCATGGAGACAACCCCTTCTTATACTGCAGGAGGTCTTGCAGCCAAATATATTAATACATGTGGGCCATTCAACAGGTTTTCCAGAAGATGATCCTATCCTTATGACGGGTCATCGGTATCTAATCTGTGGGAGTCCAATACCCAGGACCCCAACAGATAACCCTGGGGGGCTGCTGTCATGTCCTCTTCATAGGCCTGTGATGAAACTGAACTGCAATTGCAAGCTCAGCCCCTAATCAATTGTTGAGGGGTCCCAGGTGTTGAACCCCCAATCTGATACTGATGATTTATCCCAAGGACCCCTTTGTCACTGTGCTGTCAGTGTCAAACTGTGTAGGGACACACCTTACTGCCAACGGTAATGGTAACACCAAGTACACCTTAAGGGTAATGGTAACGCTAAGTACACCTTAAGGGTAATGGTAACGCTAAGTTGTCAATGTTTTCATAAAATTCAAAGGGGAATAACAGGAACGGCACAGTGCAGCATTAGGATACATTCACATATGTTCGGCAATCTCGGGGATGAAAAGGTCAGATACCAAAAGCTGGAAGTGTCGCACTTGATGTCCCCTTTGGCACACCATAGGCTCAAATGCGGCAAGGCATCATATTAGCAGTCAGTGGAACAGATTTACTAAGCTGAAAATGCCAAAATTCTTGCTTAATTTGTGCCAAAATAAAAAAAACTGAAACATGTTGTAAACTACATTTATTATTTTGTCCAACAAAGGGTGTAGCTTAACAGAAAAGAGGCAAGGCTTGTAAGAAAAAGGGCAAGCTTAAAAGGATTTGTTGCTTACTATTCACAGCACTACTAGCACCCCCAGTGATCAGGAGAATAGGGGCCTAAATGTCTCCCTGAAGCCTTCATGTGAATGAAGCGCCAGTGCACTTGTATGACCAGTGCTCCATTCACTTCAATGGGGCTGGTGAAACTACAACCCCATAGGAGTAGGGGTAAGTGTCTAGAGGGGAAAGCACCTTTATCACATCATAGATGTGGGCCACCAAGGGTTTTTAATTCAGCGAAACGTGTATTTTTACATACCAGCCATATCAGTAAAATAGCGGTACCATCACTCAATGTTTTACCAATAAAAGCATGGCTGCTCTATTCTTACCAGTCTGACCCGGAGCGCTTTGAACGTCTAAAATTCTTCATAAAAAAATAATATACTTCTCTGAGATTGGGTCACTACGGCAGCATTAGATCCGCTATTTAAGTAATTTCCTAATAAATACTAACTATGTTGAGTTCAGGGGAACTCCGGATTAAGGTATCGAAACTTATTTGTGAATGTTACAAAATGAACTTTGATTTGGGCTCTCATTGCAGGTAAACATTCAGGATCCTCATTCTCACCCTTTTGATTTGCCATTTGCTCGGTTTTCTGCAAACTTCAGTTCCACAGGGTCATGGATGCCAACTGAGCGGATGGCAGAGAGGAGCTGCTGATCTGTTGTCCACTGGTAAAGAAAAAAAAAAGGAATACATGAAGTGCAAAGGTAATCTGACAACAGCATAGCCTTCCCTAATGCCACCCAAAATTAAAATTTCCCATTATAGTATTCCATATGTCAGCCTCTCACCTGTTCTATCTCTACAAGGCAGACTGTGGACAGTATCTACATTAGTCTACGGAGATATGTGTATCACCCGTAACAGGCGTCAGCAGTTCCTGTATTAAGAAGATGCACAGACTGTACTACACAGTCCGGACTGCAACTCCCATCATGGTTATAGCTGACGACAGGCTCCTATTATAATAAAGGAAATGACAGGGCTGCCTCGCTAACTGTATGCTTTCTCAGGTTATTTAAGAGAATATATAGGAGAGGATAATCTCACTGGTTCCCAAACATAGGTAGGGATGGTGCTCTCACTAGCTGTCCATGTGCCATGTACTAATGAAGACAGCACCACAAAAAAAAATAAAAAAATTTATATATATATATATATATATATATATATATATAAAAATATAATAATAATAATAATATTATTATATGTATATATGTGTATATATATATATATATATATATATATATATATATATATATCTTAATAAATATATATAGTGCCGTTTGGGTAACAAACATTTAATGAACAAACTGAACACGTAGTTGATGATTCTGCTGTATTCATAAGTGAAGCCTCCCCTCCCCCACCATACCTGGGATTGTCCTGTGCACCCCTTCACTGTAAGGCCAGCAGCTGAGGCACTCATCGATTAGGCGCATACACCTCTTACTAATTTTACTACAACTTAGGACTTTAGTGCACCAGAACCTGAAAGCTACATCAGCTAGTTGCAGGCAAAGACTTAAAATACAGTTTCCTGGCATAGATTATAATAGCTCTGTCACGTACAGTTGTGGGTTTTTTTTTTTTTTTTTTTTTTACAAAGCCTTATGAAAGGCAGTAATCTGACTGGCGTATTCTTTAATCGCTCTTATTATCCAATACAGTATTTTTCTGCACTGTTTTGTTGGACCTGATGCCATGCTATACATTGCTTTAAAGTGCCAATGACCAGACTGCTTTAATGTATTGTGAACATGTTAAAAATATTGACTACAAAGCATAGGATGGATCACATCAATAATATGCTACTGAAACCTCAGTGATCAGCTGTTTATTGCATGCAATACCCCTAGTGGAAAACCGTCCTCCTCTATGACAGCTGTTGGTCTTAACACAGCATAGGATGAAGGTTGCTAGAGAGTCCATCCCATATTCACCCTCTATTGTTGTCTGTTCTATGCAGCATTACTTGACCACAACAATCCTGCAGTAAGAATTCCAGATTTTAATGGAAAAGGGGGTGGCTTTAAAGAGGACCTTTCACGTCCTAATGTATATGCTGTTTTACATACCGCTAGAAAGCTGACTGCGCGCTGAATTCAGCACACTGCCAGCTTTCCCGGTATGTGCCCCGGGGCTGGAGATATCAGCGTTCTTAGTTTCACGGTTCACCGTCAGAAGGGCGTTCCTGACAGTCTAGCTGCGCTGTGAGGAACGCCCTCCCTAACAGTACTCGCCCATAGACTTGTACTTGGGGGGTGTTCCTCACAGCTCAGCGTCATCGCCGGGCAGTAAGGGACGCCCCCTCTCTCTGTCACCGTCCATATTGCTGTACTGTCAGAGGGGGCGTTCCTCACAGCGCAGCTAGACTGTCAGGAACGCCCTTCTGACGGTGAACCGTGAAACTAAGAGCGCCGATATCTCCAGCCCCGGGGCACATACCGGGAAAGCCGGCAGTGCGCTGAATTCAGAGTGCTGTCGGCATTCTAGCAGTATGTAAAACAGCATATACATGAGGACGTGAAAGGTCCTCTTTAAGGGGGCTTTCTGGGACTTATTAACTGACCCTTAGTAAATGATGCACAGGGCTCCCACCCGGTCGATCAGCTGTTTGAGGCGGTTGCATAGTTCAGGTGAGCACAGCACCGGACATTCCTGCACTAGTTCTGGTTAGTATCGCAGATCATCCAATTCACTTGGAAGGGACCCAGTTGCGATCAGACTACCTGACTTATGAATGTGACCTCAAATGTCCTGTAAAGCAGAAGTGAACACTCAGGAAGCTCCATTGCCACTTCAAACAGCTGATCCATGGGAGCCCCAGTTGTCTGACCCCATGAAGCTTCAATGGATGACCCATCCTAAGGATAGACCATCAATTAAAATGTCCGGAAAAACACCTTTATCCAACTGGTATATAAAATAGACTCACCCATGAGAAGTTCCCTATATATACAGAGGCCTTCTTGCGTACATTATTGTATGTGTACAATACGGCTGGCGTCTTCTTGTTGGGTTCAGCAGAAGTGGCCTGTACTGGGGACGTCGGCTCATTATTCTTCCCATCAGCGTGAGCCGAGCCAAGAGATGCGACCGCCAAGACATCATCGTATAAGTCTACCTGCTCAGCAGCAAATTCAGATTCCTAAGAAAAGGTAAAATCAGCATTATTAACCCAGAAATCAATCGACTATGCAACATGCAAAGGACCACTGAACATGCAGTAAGACAAGACATACCAAGTGTCTGCAAAAAATTAATAAATAAAAAGTATGGTTATATTAGCAAACAGAAAAGAAAAAAGCCAATAATGATAAAAAGTACAGTATGCACTATATACTACTGTGTGTATACAGCTCATATGCAGATCTGTGCATATCTGCGGTAACAGACTACAAACAATCCCTGTGCGTAGTCTGATACATGTCGCTCATGTCCCTTCTTTTTACCAACTATAAATAGTTAAAGGAAGAAAAAGGGACAGAGCAATATGAAGGTACACAGGATCATGCACCGTCAGGCAACGCAACGGGCCGCATTTATCAACCTGTTATCCATAATAACCAGTTACAGCGCAGTTTACACTTGGCTCTGATTGCTTATGTAACCAATGAGGTCTTCATAAAAGAAGCGGACCTCTGCGACACATGGACCCCCATCTCATTCATACACTGACGCATCCTTCACTGTATCACAAAAAGCTACATGATCAGTCACTTCAAGGAAAATTTTTGCAACATGCTGCAAAGTGGTATTGTTTGATTTTGTCGCTTTCCATCGCTAAGAGCTAGATCGCTCCCCCTACAGGGCCTACTTGAAAAACTGGTCTGTGCTTGACAACTATTAGTTCATACAGGGTTGTCAGTTTTTGTTTGTCCTCTCTAGCACAGACATGCCGGATAATCCCATCGCAACGCCTGTTCAGACTGGCCACACTGTCACCTTAAGTGTATAGAGGGAGGAAGGTAAATGGGAAGGAGCGTCTCATCCATCCGTTCATCTCACAAGCACTGTCAAAAAACATCTCATGTGATGTCCAGCTTCCCCATCGGGGCATGATCCCAGCCTTTAAAGTGGTATTTTGGTCACAACAAGTTACCCCCTACCCACAGGCACAACCAAAACCGTACATGTGGCTCTTACTGCTTCATTTTATAATTCTATTTTTCATGGTATGTGGATTAGATTTGTATAAACAGAGAAGATGACATGTAAAATAATTCTCCTGAGTCCAAAGGCTGTATGAAAATCTGCCAACCAACCCAAAAAAAAAAAAAAACCCCACAAAGGCCGATTTACTATAGAAAAGGCAAACTAGTGTACAAGCTTAACACTACTTTTTTTTAGTTTTAGACACTTGCCTTCTATGTCCACATCACTTATTCTAACCCTGCCCTCACCAACAAAAAAGTATGTCACCTACACATATATCCCCATAAGGGAGAGGGACAACTTTAAAAAAAAAAAAATACAGCAGGATTTTTCAGCAACAAAACTAATTTTTCTCTTTTTCCTACATTTATCCGGATAACAAAAAAAAAAAACTGACAACAATAAAAGAAATGGCAAACACGGGAACTAGAGCAAGACCAACCGAAGTGACAAATGACGCCGCACAACAGAAGTCTATGGAGAGCAGAGGGGGTAAGCAAGTAATACAGACACATACTCAGGGCTTCTAGAGGTTAATAGGAAGTTTCTCTCTCAACCCAAGTGCTTTATTCACTTCAGTACGTCACTATATATTGTCTTATATGGCCCCAATGATGTATTTGAGAGAACACTATTGAGCAGATTCTCTTCTAGTGTGTATGCTGCTTTTAAAAAAAAAAAAAAAAAAAAAAAAAAAAAAAATCGATAGACGCTACTAAGGAGAAAACTGTCCAAAATGCAGAATACAAGTCACATCATGACCAGAAATAGTGACAATCCTCATGTATACACTATACTATTGATTTATGGAAAGTACATGGAATCATACTAAGGAATAAAAAGGGTTCTCTGGATGGCAAAAGAACAAAGTGCAGAATAAAAGAGTCTAGAACATTCCAATAGTGAGAAACAGACACATAAGGTAGAAGATCTTTGCCTCCTGTCAGTGAATGGAAACTGTCTTGTTTGTACAAATCTAATCCTTTTTAAAAATAGTATCAAATATAGCCAATAGTCTGTGAGCAGAATAAATCTCTCTCCTGCCTAGACAGTTTGTTACAATGTATCAGCGCAGGCTAAAGAAGTCTGACTTTTTTTTTTTTATTAGTTAATGCTGCTGTTGACGCTAGGTTCACACTAGTACCGGGCTTTTCATCATTTAGGAGGCCCGAACCGCTGTAACAGCAGTTATACAAGGCGTTTTGACAGTGAAAGCGGCAGAAATAAAAAGTCCTCCGATACAGATGTGAACCCAGCTCGAGGGGCCATTAAATTATTAACACTTTACTCATCTCTCCCCCAGGCCTCTGTTTTCAGCAAAAGCAGTTCCAGTCCTCAATTTACAGGTCCTCCGTGCCTGCTTGTGACTGGCGACCACTGCAGCCAATCACAGGCCTCAGCAGTGACCTCTTCACAAAAGGAACATGACAGCAGTCACATGCCCACTGTGAAGAGGTCACCACTGTGGCCTGTGATTGGCTACTGCAGTCCCCTCACACAAATGTGACATCACTGGTGACATCAGCTAGGGGACCTGTATACAGAAGACTGCAGCTACCTGCGCTGGGAACAGGCCAGGGAGAAGCAAGCACTGGCTTCTATTTATGTATGGGTCCCTCAACTGCCCTATTAAATAAAAAAAAATAGGGGGTCTGACACCTGAGACCCCCACCAATCAGCTGACTGAAAAGACTACAGCTTTCAAGGTGTGCTATGGCTTCTTCAACAAATACCAAGCACAGCGCCATCTGTTGTGTAGTGTCTGTGCTTGGTATAACACATCAGTCACATTAACGTTAACAGGAAACAGGCCAGTGCCAAATGAACATGACATCACTGGCTAAGAAATTAAACTGAGCTCCACAACCACTTCCAGGGGCTGATCTGTGGGGGTCCTGATCCCCAACTATCATATATTAATGATCTATATCAAGGATAGGTCATCAATATTTAACTCCTGGAAAACCCCTTTAAAATGTAAATAAAACTACAAAAAAACCCACACCAAAAAGTTAAATAATAGAAAATAAAAATGAATGGTGTTTGATGGTAAACAAATAGATGATGGGGCAAGTCAGTGTGATGCAATCCGGATTATATACATGTATGTTATAACACAGACACGCAGTACATAAGTGCACCCTGCACGTGCCAGGTCATTCCTGGACATCTACATACCGGTATATCACTTGATGAAATTCGGCTAAAGCCGCCATTTTGGTGGGACCGGCCAATTCTCTTGTGTATTGGGGTGTCCTGACTTCCCTAAAGGCAGATGATGGGGGAATGCTGTTTTTCAAGCTATCAAGTATTAGCTTACTCCCCTCTTCCCAAGCACCGAGTGTGCATGTACAGTATATGCAGGAGTAGGAATAGCTATTGGACAATTAAGGTGATGTGAGTGTAACTACCTAATCTCTCAACTGAAATGGAGGGATCTTGGGTGCCGGAACGAGGACGTGTCATCCTCTTAGGGTATATTCACATCTGTTGCAGAATATTGTGGATCAGCTCTACTGATGTGAATGGGGTTGTTTCAGCGGCAAGCACATGCAGATGAATAGGACAGGCAGAGAAACAACAAATCTGCTACATGTGAATATACTCTTACACTTCTTCATGGGCTGGAGGATCACATGACCGCTCCTCGCACCTGCCCATCCATTTAAAGGGATATTCAGACATTTACAAGTTATCTTCTATGCACAAGTGTCTGATCACTGGGATTCTACCGATCATGAGAACAGGAGTCTGGTGTTAGTTGTAGTTCACACACGCACGTCACTGACCACCAGGGATAGGTAAGGGCAGTACTTGACAGTCACCCATATGAAGGCCTCCGGGCCCCGGTTCTCGTGATCAGTGGGGCCCCTAGCGGGCACACCACCGCTGACCAGACACATCGCCATCCTGTGGAAATATTGCAACACAACTTTAAATAGAGAAGCAAATGCCATGTGATCTCTCTCAGCCAATCAGGAGTGATGAGGGGGATCACGTGCAAAAACATACAGGGTAACCCTTCCCTTACCCATCTGCAGCCATTACAAGGGCGCAGACTCTGCTGCTCTACATGCACTGGATAGGGCAGGCATTGCTGAGCACAACTACAGCCTAATGGCTGATAACAGAGAGAAGCAGCCTGCCTTCACCTGCCCGGTGCATGCCGCTGCCATCCAGCCCACATCCATGTCCACACCACATGCCCCGCACATACAAGAAGTATATAAGTAGGTGTACATCTCTCTTGGCGGAGGCCCGGGTCTCCCCCACCTGCATGAGCTCCTCATCGGCGTAAATATCAATAAGATCCGCCCCGTCCGCCATACCAGGCCCGGGACCCCGGATGGAGAAGTCCGGCTCTGTCTCCCCGTGTGTGTGATGTCAGGCCGGGCTGTAGCCGTCCCTGGATCCCGCACACGTCTCTCCGCACTGTGAGAGCAACTCTGCAGCTCCCACAATCCCGCGCTTACCGGAACTTCCGGCCGGCGGCCTTCCCGTCCTCAGCTACTTCCGGTTCATAGGGTCGGCCGGTGAAAGTGACGTCAGGATGCTGCCGGGGATCAGAGCCCGGGTGAGGAGTTGCAGTACACCGATAGTGGGGTGGTCACCTGCTGCATGTTATGTCCTGCAGGTCATGCCCCTCACATATAGACATCACCTTTAAATAACAGTCCTTGAAGTGACCTCTTCTGCCCAAAACTGGGTGACTGCTACTAACTTACCTGCTAGCCTGGATCCTATCAATATGTATTCTAAAAACTACAGTTTCCAGCATGCCTTCAGTGCTGTCAGCTATTGGGGCATGCTGGGAGTTGTAGTTTATCCTTAGAGCTACAGGTTAGACTATGCTATAAACTATGCAGATCAGTGCAAGGAGTGGGATTGGCTTCACCATGTTACATAACCTGCCGCTAAGGCTATGTTCACATTTGCGCTGGAGTCTCTGTCTCAATGTTCTATTATACTTATAGGGCGTTTCCATACGTATAATTGGCATGCTGTGATTTCCAAAACCGCAGCGGTTTTCAAAATCGCAGCATATCCGCTGTGCGTATTTTGCCGCAATGTGTGGATGGGATACGCTAGAATCCCATACACTTTGCAGTGACTGTAATACGCCATGCTTTTACGCCACATGGGGCCCCGGCCTTAGAGAGACTTTGGATCCCTTCATGCTCTAGGGACCTATAGCGGTTGCTATCTCTGCGCCCCTTATAGCTGTACCTCTGCTGATCTCTCATCTGCAACCCATTCCCATGGAAGAATATGGAGGTCATTTTAAGGCTAAGTCCCCACGTTGCTGAAACACAGCCTTTTTTGTTGCAGATTTTGCTGTGGTTTTTTGAGCCAAAGTCAGGAGTGGAGTTAACAGAAGGGAAACATCTAAGAGCTTCCTTTATATTTTCCATTCCTTGCATAGCCACTCATGACTATGGCACAAAAAAACGCAGCAAAATCTGTAACAAAAAAACGCTGCATTTCGAAACGTGGGCCTTTAGCCTAAGGCAGATTCTGTCTCAAAAACAGCTGAGGATGCAGAAAAAAAAGAAGTGTCCTGATCAGTCTTGGTGCAGATTGTACTGTTGATTCAGCCACAGAACCTGCGGGGAGAGGTTCACGTTGGAGCCTTATTGTATCAGCAGCAGAAGGTTTCACAGAGATGGAATGTGGTGAGGAATCCGGTGGATAGGTCATCAGTATGTGATCAATGGGGGACGACACATAGATCCCACACAGATCAGCTGTTCAGACAACCTCCAGGCACTGGAAGCTGCTATAGTGAAAGAGGATTGTGTGCAGGCTGCTCCTATTCCCTTAATAGGAGCGGTGCTGCAGTTCCCTGGAACCACCACTATGCAGTGGATGGGGCTACCGTGCCACTCCTATTACTTGAATAAGAGTAAAACTGCACAGGCTCCCCATCCACTGCGCCAGCTTGCAGAGCCTGAAGGCTACCAGGAGAGCTGATCTGTGCAGGTGCCCGGCGTTAGAAATTCACAGATCACATACTGATGACTAGGGCTGGGCGATTGTGACCCAAATCCAAATCACAAGTATTTGAATATTTTACCTCGATTACAATTAGTGATTGTTCATTTTAGGGCACTACCATATTTACACGCCACACCCTCTATTTATATGCCATGCCACTGAATTTTCCTTTCGTTTATTGACATATCTGCAGTCCTGCTGGGATAGTGTACGGTTAGTGACATATCATCATAGGTCAACAGTATTAAAAATTCATTTGGGGCTGGAAAACTTCTTTAAAGAAGCACTCCTGCAAAAGTTTTATTCTCTGGCATACATGAAAGATATTGAAGGTAATTCTCCTACCAGTGGCTTCGTTTGGTAGTTTTCCATTCCCTTCTGGTCCTCAGCTGTGTCATGTGACCAACACTGACTCTTCAACTGACACAGGGACTTATGTGTGGACAGGAAGTTAGTATACTTATTCATTCCTATGGCAACCTTTATGTGAGTCTCATAGGAATGAATGGAAAAACTGACTACCTGTCCACAAATAAGATACTTTGTCAGTTGGAGAGTCAAAGTGTTGGTCACATGGCATGGCTGAGGACCAGAAAGGAGTGGATCACTCACAAATACAGTACGAAGATTACCTTTGCTGCAGTTTAATAATGTGCCTTTCTACTAGGCAAGAGAATAAACATTTCTGTGCAAGAACTACTTTAACTGGCACCTTCTTCTCTTTAGGAGACCACAGTAAATGTTTGTCAAGAGTAGAGAAGTTAAAGGGGTTGTCCAGGATTTTCACAACTCAGGGAGGAGGCCGGGAAGGAGAAACCTATAAGAAAAAAAAAAATCACCTGACCCCGGCGTACGGGTATCCACCACAGCTGTTTGGTCTAGTACACACAGTGCCTTTGCTGGAGGAAGTCCTGGATGCACTTGACACAGGAAAGGAACCGTTGACATATGTGAGTGACCTCAGTGATCACGTATGGCACAGGACTTCCACCAGCAAAGGCACGGCGTGCTCTGGGCTATAGACAGCGGCGGCGACACCAGAGCGCCAGGGACAGGTGAGTATGATTTTTTATAATGTTAGGTGTTGCTTTCCATCAAAACTGCTGCTTAGCTCTGCCCCTATCTGAAGGCGGCCTCCTTCGCTTCCGGGTGCAGTGTGTCATCATCAGACATGCACAGTACAGTTAGTACTGTGTGCTGAGGCCATGGAGAGAGATGTCAGTCCACTAGCGGGGGCAGAGCTGAGCAGCAGCTAGTAGCAGCTGATAGTGAAGCCCATTGATGGAAAGCCACGCCCCTAAAGCCCTTTTATGCTTATTTGCATAGGGATAAAAGGACGATTTTTACAAGAATAGAGCAGCGGTCCTGAATAAGAAATATATCATTGTAAACTGAGCTGACAGGCCTACAAGTACAAGCACAAGATGGAGTGTTGATACAGCTTGGGGCAGCCTTTGACCCGGTCTAGAAAAACACACATTGGGCTCCAGCTGCGTCTGGAGTTTCTAGAGCAGGGGTCAGCAACCTTCGGCACTCCAGCTGCT
Organism: Leptodactylus fallax; assembly: GCA_947044405.1. Taxonomy (NCBI): domain Eukaryota; kingdom Metazoa; phylum Chordata; class Amphibia; order Anura; family Leptodactylidae; genus Leptodactylus; species Leptodactylus fallax. The sequence goes on along the minus strand of CAMRHE010000138.1, from coordinate 1,060,579 downwards.
GTGAAACTACAACTCCCAACATGCTCCATTCACTTCCATGGGAGTTCCAAGAACATCAGAGCAAATATGCATGCTGGGAGTTCTAGTTTTACAACAGCTGGAGTGCTGAAGGTTGCCTACCGTTGTTCTAGAGGCACTAAGCTCTTCTGGTTACTTGGAGCAGCTGGGAGTTGTTTAACTGAATCTAATACACTAGAACAGGAGGTTTGCCTATTTTACTGTATCCTAAGCTGGCCATACTCTTTAGATATCTGTGGGCCAAAGGATCGTTCAGATAAAATGGGTTTTTTCCCGACCTGCTCATGGCAACTGACCCAGCACTGGAGGAACTATAACAATGTCCCATTTACATAAGAGTAGACTCCTTCAGAAATGTTAGCTTCTCATGCACTGGAGTAGATTTGGTTTCTAGGACCTTTGGATTAACCCGTCCTTATTCTTCTTACAGTGTGCGCTTCTCTCACGTGTGTTTATTCGCCAAGGACCACGGTTTATGACCACTGGTGATACAGGAGGGAACGCACCAGAGATCCAGTTGCCTGTTTGGAAAGAGCGCAAAAATGAAACTCCAGAAGTAAAGCGAGCAAGACTATTATATGAGAGCCGTAAGAGAGGCATGCTGGAGAACTGTATACTGCTCAGGTAGCGCACATCTGTCTGTCTGGTTATACATGCCGGAGAACTGTATACTGCTCAGGTAGTGCTCATCTGTCTGGTGATACATGCTGGAGAACTGTATACTGCTCAGGTAGTGCTCATCTGTCTGGTGATACATGCTGGAGAACTGTATACTGCTCAGGTAGTGCTCATCTGTCTGGTGATACATGCTGGAGAACTGTATACTGCTCAGGTAGTGCACATCTGTCTGTCTGGTGATACATGCTGGAGAACTGTATACTGCTCAGGTAGCGCTCATCTGTCTGTCTGGTTATACATGCCGGAGAACTGTATACTGCTCAGGTAGTGCTCATCTGTCTGGTGATACATGCTGGAGAACTGTATACTGCTCAGGTAGCACACATCTGTCTGGTTATACATGCCGGAGAACTGTATACTGCTCAGGTAGTGCTCATCTGTCTGTCTGGTTATACATGCTGGAGAACTGTATACTGCTCAGGTAGTGCACATCTGTCTGTCTAGTTATACATGCTGGAGTACTGTATACTGCTCAGGTAGCACACATCTGTCTTCTGGTTATACATGCCGGACATCTGTATCTGCTCGGTGTGCTCATCTGTCTGGTTATACATGCCGGAGAACTGTATACTGCTCAGGTAGCGCACATCTGTCTGGTGATACATGCTGGAGAACTGTATACTGCTCAGGTAGCACACATCTGTCTGGTTATACATACCGGAGAACTGTATACTGCTCAGGTAGTGCTCATCTGTCTGTCTGGTTATACATGCTGGAGAACTGTATACTGCTCAGGTAGTGCTCATCTGTCTGTCTGGTTATACATGCTGGAGAACTGTATACTGCTCAGGTAGCGCACATCTGTCTGTCTGGTTATACATGCTGGAGAACTGTATACTGCTCAGGTAGCGCACATCTGTCTGTCTGGTTATACATGCTGGAGAACTGTATACTGCTCAGGTAGTGCTCATCTGTCTGGTTATACATGCTGGAGAACTGTATACTGCTCAGGTAGTGCTCATCTGTCTGTCTGGTTATACATGCCGGAGAACTGTATACTGCTCAGGTAGTGCACATCTGTCTGTCTGGTTATACATGCTGGAGAACTGTATACTGCTTAGGTAGTGCTCATCTGTCTGGTTTACATGCTGGGCTGTTACTGTTTATCTGTCTGTCTGGTTATACATGCTGGAGAACTGTATACTGCTCAGGTAGTGCTCATCTGTCTGTCTGGTTATACATGCTGGAGAACTGTATACTGCTCAGGTAGCGCTCATCTGTCTGTCTGGTTATACATGCTGGAGAACTGTATACTGCTCAGGTAGTGCTCATCTGTCTGGTTATACATGCTGGAGAACTGTATACTGCTCAGGTAGCGCACATCTGTCTGGTGATACATGCTGGGGATTTTTTTTTTTTCTGGTGCGCCATCTGTCTGGTTATACATGCCTGGAGAACTGTATACTGCTCAGGTAGTGCTCATCTGTCTGTCTGGTTATACATGCTGGAGAACTGTATACTGCTCAGGTAGCGCTCATCTGTCTGTCTGGTTATACATGCTGGAGAACTGTATACTGCTCAGGTAGTGCTCATCTGTCTGCTGGTTATACATGCTGGAGAACTGTATACTGCTCAGGTAGTCGCACATCTGTCTGTCTGGTTATACATGCTGGAGAACTGTATACTGCTCAGTGGTAGCGCACATCTGTCTGTCTGGTTATACATGCTGGAGAACTGTATACTGCTCAGGTAGTGCTCATCTGTCTGGTTATACATGCTGGAGAACTGTATACTGCTCAGGTAGCGCACATCTGTCTGTCTGGTTATACATGCTGGAGAACTGTATACTGCTCAGGTAGCGCACATCTGTCTGTCTGGTGATACATGCTGGAGAACTGTATACTGCTCAGGTAGTGCTCATCTGTCTGGTTATACATGCTGGAGAACTGTATACTGCTCAGGTAGTGCTCATCTGTCTGGTTATACATGCCGGAGAACTGTATACTGCTCAGGTAGCGCACATCTGTCTGTCTGGTTATACATGCCGGAGAACTGTATACTGCTTAGGTAGTGCTCATCTGTCTGTGGTTATACATGCTGGAGAACTGTATACTGCTCAGGTAGTGCTCATCTGTCTGTCTGGTTATACATGCTGGAGAACTGTATACTGCTCAGGTGTGCTCATCTGTCTGGTTATACATGCTGGAGAACTGTATACTGCTCAGGTAGTGCTCATCTGTCTGTCTGGTTATACATGCTGGAGAACTGTATACTGCTCAGGTAGCGCTCATCTGTCTGTCTGGTTATACATGCTGGAGAACTGTATACTGCTCAGGTAGTGCTCATCTGTCTGGTTATACATGCCGGAGACTGTATACTGCTCAGGTAGCGCACATCTGTCTGGTGATACATGCTGGAGAACTGTATACTGCTCAGGTAGCACACATCTGTCTGGTTATACATGCCGGAGAACTGTATACTGCTCAGGTAGTGCTCATCTGTCTGTCTGGTTATACATGCTGGAGAACTGTATACTGCTCAGGTAGCGCTCATCTGTCTGTCTGGTTATACATGCTGGAGAACTGTATACTGCTCAGGTAGTGCTCATCTGTCTGGTGATACATGCTGGAGAACTGTATACTGCTCAGGTAGCGCACATCTGTCTGTCTGGTTATACATGCTGGAGAACTGTATACTGCTCAGGTAGCGCACATCTGTCTGTCTGGTGATACATGCTGGAGAACTGTATACTGCTCAGGTAGTGCTCATCTGTCTGGTTATACATGCTGGAGAACTGTATACTGCTCAGGTAGCGCACATCTGTCTGTCTGGTTATACATGCTGGAGAACTGTATACTGCTCAGGTAGTGCTCATCTGTCTGGTTATACATGCCGGAGAACTGTATACTGCTCAGGTAGTGCTCATCTGTCTGTCTGGTTATACATGCTGGAGAACTGTATACTGCTCAGGTAGTGCTCATCTGTCTGGTGATACATGCTGGAGAACTGTATACTGCTCAGGTAGTGCTCATCTGTCTGGTTATACATGCTGGAGAACTGTATACTGCTCAGGTAGTGCTCATCTGTCTGGTGATACATGCTGGAGAACTGTATACTGCTCAGGTAGTGCTCATCTGTCTGTCTGGTTATACATGCTGGAGTACTGTATACTGCTCAGGTAGTGCACATCTGTCTGTCTGGTTATACATGCTGGAGAACTGTATACTACTCAGGTAGTGCACATCTGTCTGTCTGGTTATACATGCTGGAGAACTGTATACTGCTCAGGTAGTGCTCATCTGTCTGTCTGGTTATACATGCTGGAGAACTGTATACTGCTCAGGTAGTGCACATCTGTCTGTCTGGTTATACATGCTGGAGAACTGTATACTGCTCAGGTAGTGCTCATCTGTCTGGTGATACATGCTGGAGAACTGTATACTGCTCAGGTAGTGCTCATACATCTGGTTATACATTCTGGAGTACTGTATACTGCTCAGGTACTATATATTCTGCTGTAGTATAGAAACATATGCATATCTTTCTGTCTTTATAGTGTGTTTGCCAAAAAATACCTGAACACCATGACAGAGGAACAGATGTCACAGTATGATCGTCTTATCAATGCGCCTAGCAACGACTGGGATATATACTACTGGGTTACAGGTATAGTAGCTTTGCTCCTAAAAGTTGCTCCAGGGGATCGGGCATGAGAAGAGAAGCTGTGTCCTGTTAACTGGTCTAAGGTTAGCCGTACATATTGTTGGCAGTCTGTTATCCCTAAGCATGAGCGTGCTTGTGTTCTATATGGATAAAGGGGAGAAAGTCACTGCCACACACGTCTGGCGGCAGCTTATCTCCCTACAGAACAGAAGGATCAGGCATAATGGAATCCAGCAGCCCAATCCTTGTACCAACATCTGTCCTCAAGGTAGAATGGAGAGGATCCCGCACACATTAGATAGTGTATAGGTTTGGCCAGAATTGGTCTATTTTATATGGCCAGCTTAAAGGGATTTTCCATGCTTCCTAATTCTGGATAACCTCTTTAAGGAAAGGGCTACTACTGTAGAAATACCAGCAACCTAACCATAACTTCTAAAAGCATAAACATGGCTGTCAGTTCTCTCCTCACCCAAAAGGTTACCTGTATATTATTCATAGAGAGTATATGAAAAATTCTACGCAGTGTACTGAGCACGGGCTTGTAGGGGTTGCACCATTTGGACCGGTTACTCACCTGCTTTATATGATTTTTTTTTTTTTTTTTTTACAGGGGCACAGGAACCACCTGAGGAGTACAACAATGAAATGATGCATCTGATAAAGGAATTTGCCAAGAACCGAGATATGGAGCAGCGTCTGAGGCAGCCAGACCTGGAATATTTATTTAAGGAGGCGCAGTAACTCACTGAACGGATTCTCACGGGTGATGTCCGACCCTTCCCAAGCAACAGCAACCTGTACACTGATCCTGTGTTGATAGACATAAAGTAGACTTTAGTATCAAATATATAATATAATATTAATAAAGGAAAATGTATTGTGTGAATAGTGCAAATGTATTACTATTTTAAATAAAATAAAACACATGGAAATAATGACATATATTGTAGAATTATTATTCAGGGGGGTTGGTGCTGTGGTGTTAGCTCTTCTCTGTCTGGGCCACCCAACACTTTCACACACTATACCGGCAGCCCATTGATTTCCATGGACACTGTAATGCTTCATTTCCCCTGGTGTTGCCCTGTATGTTCTTACTGGGGTCCCAAAGGAGTCACATCGCTGGACCTTTCTAACTAAAAAGGATTGTTCAAAGTAATCTATGCATATGGTGCAACCCCTACAAGCCAGTGCTCAGAGTTTATACAAGGCTAAGAATTTTTAAGGATGATAAATTTTAAGAAGTATAAGTATCAGTAAACTACAAGATGGGACCTCTTTGGAACAGGCTTGGCACAACCCGCACATGCTCAGTGTTTAGCACTGCAGCCTTGCAGCGCTGGAGTCCTGGGTTTGAATCCTGTCAAGGACAACATCTGCAAGGAGTTTGTATGTTCTCCCTGTGTTTGCGTGGGTTTCCTTCGGGTACTCCGGTTTCCTCCCACACTCCAAAGACATACTGATAGGGAATGTAGATTGTGAGCCCTATATGGAACAGTGACTGTCATTGTCTGTAAAGCGCTGCGGAATATGATGGCGCTATATAAGTAAGCATAATAAATAAATAAATAATAATGCTCAGACATCGGGAAAGTGAGTTCACATGGAAAATGCTATGCAAAACAGCGGCGGAAAATGAAGAGGAATTTCTCTTCATTTTCCGTTGTGTGAACGTACCCTTATTTATTTCAGCGCCCTGCTGCGATTGTTGCCTCCCATTGAAAACAATGGCAGGCAGAATCTGGGCAAAATCTGCCACTGATTTGGGAGCAGAATACGTCAATAAATTTATGGCAAATTCCTCTGTGTGAACTTACCCTTGCAAGATAGCTATAAATATCTGTCATGTAGTACCCAGGGGTATGTGCGATATAAGGGGCAGTCTATAGAGTATTGATTCTGCTCAGAATATGTTATAAATGTTCTCCTGTCTGGTGAAGACATAGTATGACGTGCAGGCTGATCTCTTGTGAATGGAATTCTACACAGCACACTCCACATTGTTTGAGTTACCATAGTCACTGTAGCCTGGTTATTCGTGTTGCCACATTGTGTGGAGGTATTCTGTGTCAATGAGACTTCTGAGCAATTTCTCCTCGCCTTGTCACTGACATCTTGCTGTTGAAACAATGTCTCCAGGGATTCGGGGGAGTTCAGGAGGAAGCTGTGACCCTCTTAACTTCTATTGTACCAATTATAACACCTCATATGGTGAGTGAACAATAAGAGAAATAAGACAATACTAGAATGATGAAGATATAAACTCTGATACTTTAATATTTCATATGTAATAGAAATGTAATTGTAATGTTGTTCTAATTTTGACATACAGTATATATATATATATATATATATATATATACACTCTTAGTTATATAGGACACATATAATTGCTTGGCAAATATAGGCTGAGACATAACAGTAAGTAACAATCACATAATACTCAGAGATGAGAATGTAAAGCTAACAAGGGGTAATATTCTCCTTAAGATCATCTCTAAACATAGAGTAACCCCTAAAGTAACATGTTGGCCTCATATCAACATATAAAACAACCGAAAACAAAGAATGAGCAAAAAAATTAGCATTTTTGAATTATTTATTTATGCAGGTTATGGGTGTAGCCGTCTAAACTGTCTATAATTGGTATGTGAGTAACTTGAAGAGGACATTTCACGTCCTCATGCACATGCGGTTTTACATACCGCTAGAAAGCCAACAGTGCACTTTTGTAACACCTTGTATACTGTTAGTTTTGTCTTGTCCTATTTATTTTTGATACGTGATGTCTATATACATATTTTTAATCAATAAAGTCTGATATATTTTTGATATATTGGCTGCTCTTGGTGTATTGAGTGATTTTGGCTCATTCTTTCTTTTTGGTTGTTTTTAGCATAACAGTAAAGCAGATATAGGGGTAAGTCCCCCAGGGATCACAAGTATGGTGGTCTCAGGACCCCCTCTGTGAATGGAGTGTAAGTACATATGTGTAATCATCACTTCTTTCACTTCTATGTGACTGACAAAGTGCTCTACTCTGCTATCTCTGCCAGTCCCATAGAAATGAATAGTTATTATGCACGCATACCAATGCTCTATTCACACGGGGGACTAGGGGACCCTGTTCTCATGATCACTGTGGATCCCAGTGGTCAGACCCCAAAGCTTATCCCCTGTCCTGTGGTTGTACATTGGAGACCCCCTCTTGTGCAGTAGTGTCAGGTGTGCTCTGTGTTTTTTCAGCAGTTAGTGGGGAAATTCTTCAGTCCCCCTACACCGTCCCGCAGCCTCTTCATGGTCCCTGCAATAGTCAGGCCCTTTACTTAGACAGGCGTATGATACATGAGTCTTAATAAACTTGCCCCACTGTGTGTATTATGAGTCTGTTGACTCATTTCATGGTAAGTATCAGGGCTTCTTAATAAACACCCCCTCCACAGATAGGTTTACTATAGGGATATTTTTGGAACCACCAATCAATAAGGATGTGCTTGTGGCTTTGAAATGCATGGTGTTCTTTTCAGAAGAATTTTAAAGGGGGTATTTGGCCCCAAATTGATTTTCTATATACTGATGACCTACCACTGCACCGGAAGGTACTGCAGTGGACGGGAAGTAGAAACAGCTTCAATTCCCCAGTACCAACGCTATAAAGTGAGTAGGGGGTCCACTCCTATTACTTGAATAGGAGCAGACGTCATCCACTTCCTATCCACCACTATAGCTTACAGACACCTACAGATCAGATACTGACACATCATCAGTATGAAACATGCATTTGCGGCTGGAAAATCTCTATAAGGCCCCTTGCAGACGACCGTGGTGTGGGTCAGTGTGATATCCGTTTATTTCATGGATAGCACACTGACCCATTCTTTTCTATGGGCCCGTACACACGACCCGTGTGCGGGCCGACAGTCCGGGCCGCATCAGATAGGACAGGTCTTATTCCTGTCCTATTCTGCAGCCTGTGCATCTGTGGCATCCCCGTGTCCCCCGTGAGCAGGCTGTGCTTTTAATTCATGGCAGGCCGGTTGCGGCATGGTCGTCTGCAAACGGCCTAAGTCTGAGGCCCCACATTGCAGAAACGCAATTTTTTTTGTTGCAGATTTTGCTGCGTTTTTTTGAGCTAAAAAATAGTCTCCTTCAAAGTTTTTAGCTTCTCGTGCACTTGAACAGATTAACCCTCTCCTTCTTCTTTCAGTGTGTGCTTTTCTCATGTGAGCTTATTTGCCAAGGACCACGAGTTATGATAACTGGTGATACAGGAGGGAATGCTGGAAGCTGCTAGTGGATGGGGAGAGTGTGAACACCGTTCCTATTCAAGTAATAGGAGCAGCGCTGTAATTCCCCGGAACTATGCTGCCAGAACAGCTGGGGTCTGGGTGTCGGGCCCTAACAGATCACATACTGATGACCGATCCTGTGGATAAGTCATCAGTATGAAATATCAATTTGGGACCGGACAATCCCTTTGTGCACTTGAGTGAAGGAAGACTAATGCTGGTGTCTTATTATGTGGCACCCTCTATAGATAAGCACAGATAGGTTGCCAATCCTTATGACCATGAATGAAGGAACTTTCTATGGTCTGGGACTTGTCAGAAACCCAGCCATGATGTCCTTATTAGGGACAGGTTATCAGACAAGGACAGCGCCCTTTCACATTAACTACTTTTATGTCCCTGTACTATCCGAGAAAAGAATCAGACAGCACACAGACCCATTGTAGTCATGGAGCCAGTCTCTGTGTGCTATCCGTTTTTCACAGATACACTGAAAAATAAAGAATACACGTGGAATAGCACACAGAAATACTCCTGGATGTACAATGTTTTTATTAGGCTGCAGAACGGATAGTTGGTGTGAAAGCAGCCTTATAGACAAGTGCCAGACCACACACATTTATGGTTACTGGAATAGTGTAGAGCTGCTCTGCTCGCCCCTTTCCATAAGTCGTGTCCTGATGGTTGGGGCTTGTGATCAGTTATTCCCATCTTGTTAGTGAATTTCTGAGACAGAAATAACCTTTTAAGGCCATGGCCCAACATGACGAAACCGCAGCAGAAACGCTGCGGCAAAAACCAGGGCGTATTACAGTCACTGCAAAGTAGATGGGATTCTAGCAATCCCATCCACACATTGCAGAAAAATATTCTCAGTGGAAATCGAAGCATGTCAATTATACCTACAGAAACGCCGGCGATACAGTGAAATTGTATCGCCTCTTTCCCTTTCAGGCATAAATTTCCAAGAGGAATAACAGAGGGATAACATATCTTAGAATTTAAAAAAAAAAAAGGATGCTCCATAATAGTTAGTTTATAGGGAATACAGGTACTCAGACATGCCAGAAGTGGTGACAACTAAGCCTACTACCCTGGTATTTACATCCATGTACATATAGGTGGCACTACTGAGTTGTCCTATAAAAAAAAATATAACAATTGCTTTAATGGTCCTCGATGTTATCATACAGGTCACGCAGACTTTTCTGCAGCTAGCATCTTGCAATCTGGTACTCATTCCCATCGCGGTACAGGGTATCAGTCTAACTTTCGTCCAGCTGTCTACTACTCCCCCAACCTAGACCGGAAGGATAACCCACAGCTGGGGTGAGCTGATCATTTTATTTTCCCTCTATAATGTGATATTGATCATTGATTACCATTGAAATTATAATTTACTGTAAAGAATCGTCTTTCATCAGCCTGATCCTACGGAACAATTACACATCAATCACAAGCAGAGACTTCACCCCTCACCAGCATGTGACGGGTGCGGAGTCATTGCCCCATCAACTTTACTCCCCACAAAGTGGGTACATTAGGAGCAGTGAAGTTACCAACCCCAAGTCTAGAGCTGTAAGTAAAGAGAAATGACTCCACGTCATACTAATATCTGTGTATATGAAGAGGGTTCTCCAAATTGTTTCTGTGTTCCTTACGACAGGTAAAGTCGGTCCATTTTGACACTCAGGATCATGGCCCTAAAGTCATACCTGGTATACTACCACAACATCGACCCCTGCTGCTTGCATCACAAGGGAAGGGGTCTCCTGACATGGAAAACTTACAACATGTGAGTCAATGTCAAGGGTGATTACTAAAAGTGTTGTCGGAGATCAGACTAAAATGGGGAACAGGCAGGCAAAAGTATAAAATAGGAAACCAAGTATCACTTACCTGTTGAATCCCCTGCCTGTTTGATTCTGCCCACCGGCCTACTTTTACGAGGCTGCAATGATGTCAAATCGACAATATGCAACTACTAAAGCCAATGACTTGGCTCAGCTGTCAATCTATCTACCTCTAAACAAGCTATTGAATGGGTTCTCCAAGATCAGATATTGATGGCCTAACCTTAGGTTAGGTCATGAGTATTGGATCAGTGTGGGTCGACTCCAAGACCCCCACTGATCTGATGTTGGTGACCTCTCATAAGGATAGACCATCAATACCTCATTTTGGAGAGCCCCTTTAGGTTTATTGGAATGATCCACTGCTAAATGACAATTTACAATATTCCACATTTAAAGGGGCTCTCAAGGATTGAAATACAGGATATGTTCTGTTTTTATTGCCCTTAGGCTGTGTGTAGTATTACAGCTCAGCCCCATTCACTAGCTGGTCACAGGGTGTCCTGGCAGCAGGAGTTTAAATTGGAAGAAACATTTTGCCCCCTAACATTGCCCAGTATAAACATGCCAAGGATGAACCAACAATTGAGGAAATGTTCATTTGTCAGCGATCATTTTGCTGGACTAAAATGATTTGTCAGTCGCACATCACCCATGTAAATGTCAACCATTCAGCACATGGTCTTAGCAGCAGAAATCTACCCAAGTAAAAGGACCCAGAGGGTAGGCTGTCAATGTGTGATCAGTGGGGACCTTAACCAAGGCTGTTTTACCACATTGGTGGGCCCAGTGCAAACGTTTCATAAGTGGGCCTCCCTCCATCACCACCACTTAGACATAGCTGACATGCCTAAATTATAATGCCCCCTTAGTGGTCCCCACATAGTGCCCAAAGGACACTAATGAGTTGCAATCAGGGCAGTCCGGATCCATTGCCCGAAACAGTGGGACAGCACTCTAAACGCGGTGGCTGTCCCAAGGGGGCCCCACTATCATAGGGCCTGGTGTAAGCTCACCGTTAAAGTGGCCCTGACCTTAACTAATAAACAGAACAAAGGGACCAGGGTCCCCTTCACTGCTTTTCTTAATACAACCATGTAGCCAGGGGTGTAGCTATAGGGGGTGCAGCACTGGACCCTGAGGGGCCCACAAAGGTGCCTTTGCCACATAAAATATACCACTATTTTAAATGGCACATAGTGGAGGCCCTATTATAGATTTTATATTGGGGCCCAAGAGGTTCAAGTTACGCCTCTGCATGTAGCTGTGTATAATACTATAGCTTTGCCCCATTTACTGGAACTAATATGAAGATTTAGAGGTCATCTGCAGTGTGACACCCAGCCATATCTTACAGTGTCAGATACTGCAGTGATATACAACCTCTAAAGCCAGCATTACACATTAGATTTTGGATGACTTATGATGGGATCTTTCTTACAAATGATCCCACCATAAACATTAATAACTGCTCGGTCAGATGGCAGTTTAGTTGTTTAAAAAAAAAAAAGAAAAAAAAAAGCATAGCTAAAGGAAGCTTAGCTAGTCTGTCAAATTGGCTGATGGTCGCCCAAAAGTGGCTCATCATGCCAAACACTGGTATAAAATTTTCCAGCATGACCGATCTTTTCTTGGTAGACTGAAGCTCCGAATGAACTACATGTTAGCTAATGTATATGACTGGCTTGGTGGTGATCCCGGGTGTTGGACCACACTGATCACAGTGTGGTGGCATATCCTAAGTCTCTGCATTTTACTTTTTGCCATACTGAATTTATCTTATTGCCATAGGGTCCATCCTTCATGTCTACAGAATACAAAACCAGGTTCACACCAAAGGCAACTCATCACCCAGGTGAGTGTCACGGGCAGCAGATTGTGGACCCGCTCTGGGATACTGCTGAGAACATAGATCTAGCCTGTTATACTTTCACAAGCAGAGGATTGTGGTTTGGCTTGGGGCCACCTCTAAGGGCGTTATCCTAGCAGACTCCTCTTTAACCCCCATACTGGATGTGGTCTTCACTGTGGGGTGCCACCAGGTTGCTACCTCCTGAGGTCCCAGTACACAAGGAAATAGATACACAGGAATAGATAGGAGGAAATAAGCAGGTGCACAACTAATAATTAAAGAGACAGAAGCAGGGACAGAACACAGAGGTAGCAAATGAGCTAAATCTGCTAAGAAAGGCATTATGCTGGAGAACACAGAGTGCAGACATTACAGTGAGTCTCATATCAGGAAGGAGAAATATAGAACAAATGAGCCATTGTCTTATGATATTTTTTAGAGCTATCAGTATCTTGGTTCATTGTCTTTCCCTGGATCTTGTCAATGACAGTGTCCATGCTGTTATAGGAAAAATGCCGAGAATTGTGTGGATATGGAAAGCCACATACCACTAATAGGAAAGGGGCATGGTAAAATCTGAGGGTAGTGTCCACACCTATTTTCCATGAAGCCCATAGTATTTGTACTGACCACTGGGAGTCACTCTGATGGTATAAATATTAACTTCTTCCTCAACAGGCAAATCCCAAACAATTGGAGAAATGGAAAATTCTGGATTCACTGAAGGATCAAATTTGGAACCGATAACCTATGATCCTTATTCACAGTACCGAGTACCGGTAAAACTCTCACCACTGAGATAGACATATAATGCTGATAGATTGCAGCTGTGGAGTAATATGTTAATGAATTCAGTAAAAAATGGATACATTCTTAGTATGTAGTATGTAGAAAGATATGACAACATACCCCATCCATCCATCATTCTGCAAATGACTGCAGAATTTTTGGAGATAATAATTTGCAAAACAGAAAAACAGAATTGTCATGGCCTATCTTCAGGCAGATTCCCCTTATAAACCTCATTTAAGTGGATAGAAGGCAGAAAAAAATGCTAGTGTTATTTTGCAGTGGTTTTTGGAAAAGTTTTTGTAAAAACCGCCTAAAAAGCTAGTGTTTTTTTTATGCCTCCCCACTGGCCCGAGCGGGTGAGCAAGGCTTTGCCTTCTTGTTGCAGATGGGCTGTATAGTTTATAACTTGCAGTAAAAAGGAAAATTCAGAATAAATTGGCAATCCCAGAATATATAGACCAACCAGTTGCCTTGTTTTATTTTACTTACTACATGGATTGATGTTCGTGTGTGCTTATATGTCATAGAAAGGCTACCATCGATTCATGGGACACAGCATTACCAAGACAGATTTTCTACCAGCGTCCATCTTGCAGGTAACCATTGTTTGTACCATTCATAGGAAAACTGAGTCCTATAGCAAAGATCAAAATGCCCCCCCCCCATCCATAATTTGATAACAATACTGTACCTCTGAAGGGGGGAGTGCTGTATGTGTAACACACCAGGGATATGTCTCATCTCTCCGAGAGACCCACTGCAGCCTGGTATATATCATATACACTCTTAGTAGTTCAGTAGTTGCAAAAGTCTCTTCCACTATATACAATGTCTTGTGATACCATACACCAGGGCAGAGAGCCACTACCAGCTTTGGCCAGAAACTCCGACCGAGACAGCGGTTTCTCCAGGGAACTAGATCAAGTTCTTCCTACCAATGTAAGTCTCATTCCTTACATTCTGCTGTATCCGTCATTTACTGCGGCTCTCTCCAACCTAGACTTGACATTTACATTTCAGGCTCCATTCATCGACTTCCGATCTGATGATAAAGATAAGAGCAAAGACAACCTTCTAGGAAGGACTTTTGTTGGTAAGAAGGTAAGTAGATGAATATCTTGTAGGTAGGTACATCATGGTTTTAGGATTATAAATTAGAATATACAGTATGACTTCCATTTTTTTTTTTTTTAGGAGGCATCTGGATTCAGTAACAATAATCTCACCTATGTACAGTCAGGGAAGGAGCCTCCACAACAGTATCTGACCAACTACAACCTAAGGTGGCGTATCCAGACCAGCTTCACTACTCTACTTATTTGTAATCCTATTCATTCTGGTGTCTTTAAGATGGAAAAATCAATTAGTCAAAATTGAATGACCCATCTCAAGGATTTGTGAATCATGTGCATTAGTCATGGGCAGTTTTGGTGTTTTGTTTTTTTTCCCATGTCACAACAATATATTTTCAATTTGACCACTAAGCCTAATAATAGACGGACACTTGCCGACTCTGTAGTGGCTTTCTTTGTACCAGTCACCCCATTTACATCACAAACAAGACAGAAATTATTATAATAGAAGGTAAATCCTCTATAGATAACACCATATAATGCCAATCATTACATCCACTACTGACAACAGATGATTATCTACTCTCCCTCCCTGCCCAAGACACAGTGAGAAAATTCACCCATAGATCTCAGTGTGTCGGCTCCTGTTTATCACTGCCTATGGCCACAAGACTGCTGTCAAGCATATCACTAAACTGCTGTTAACAGATCAAAGGACAAGATCAGGCAAGATGGCCGCCTCCATATCATGTACAGGAAACAGAACAAAAATCTAAAACATAAAAACAGATTAGGAAAAAGGGAAATATTTCACTGACTGGTTTCAATAAATTAAAGGGAATATATCACCTTTTTTTTTTTTTTTAAAGTATAATATTTCTAGATGGTTATAGATTATAGCCTTATATCCAAGGAGAGCTCGGGTGGGAACCTGTATGTAGTAATATTATATTGTAATATGATTATATCATGTCTATAGTCAGTTATTCTAGGTTCATGCCTGCGTTCGGGTTTCCGTTCTTCAGGTCCGCTTGGCGACCCGAAAAACAGAAACCCAATCTGCTTAAAAAGCGGTTACCCACAGGCCCCATAGACTATAATGGGGTCCACTGGGTTTCCGTCCGAAAAACGCGGAGAGAAAAGTCCTGCTTGCAGGACTTTTGTCTCATTTTTTTAAGCAGATTTGGGACAGAATTCCCAAAAGTAGAAGAGGCGTAGGTGTGAACCTAGCTTAAAGGGATTCCTGGTGATGATCTGGTACAGGAATGTGTACATATAATCTATTATATACATGGTGCTAGGTTAATAGATCACTGTAGGTCCATACTATACTTCTAGTTTTATAGAGACACAAAGATTTTCTCTCATTGATTTCATACAAATACATGGGGTAATATCATGGCATGTTTACGGAGGCATTCTCAAAGAAACCATAAGTTGGCACACAGTGTTTACAGGTCAGTAATGCCCATGGAGACTATAAGGGGCGCAACTTGAGAGGGTGCAGAGGGCAGCTATACCCAGGCCTAGGAGCCTTAGCATGACTATAGAGCGTCACAGCAGTTGTAGCGCGATCAGGCCTCTAAGCCAAGGGGGGCCACAGGTCACCTTTACCAAACTAAGGGTGAGTTCATACAGAGTTGTTTGCAGGTGGAATTTTGAGGCAGAATCTGACTTTTTTTTAGCTAGAGGAAAAAGCAAGCTTCAGCATTTATCTTCAGGCAGATTCGGCCTTGTAATCCCCACTGAAATGAAAGGGAGGCATAAAAAACACTAGCTTTTTTTTTTAGGCGGTTTTTAGAAAAACTTTTCCAAAAACTACTGCAAAATAACACTAGCATTTTTTTATGCCTTCTAGCCACTTAAATGGGGTTTATGAGGGGAATCTGCCTGAAGATAGGCCATGACACCTCTGTTTTTCTCTAGTAGAAAGATCAGCTCCTGACTCACATTGAAATGAATGGCCTGCAAAAAAAAAAAAAACCCTCTGTGTGAATTTACCCTAAGTCTGATTAAACTTCATTGATCTCCTTTTTGATTTCCTTTGATGGACAGCAGTCTGGACTTTTAGTAACGCCTCTGGGGTCAATGTAAAGCTGTAGAGTTCTTGCATATCACAAAGTCTGCTAGAAACCATGTGGTAAGCATACAGGCCCTATGCACAACACGTTTTTCTGATAGTTTTTGTGTAACCACAAGATATTTTTTCCAGGTTTTATGATCCTGTAGTCCACGGTAGAGACAGAGAAGGCTGGACACGAGGTGGGATCCAGAAACAACTGCACAGTGGCTTCTCTGTGAATAATGAAGTGCATATACCTGGCATCTAAAACAATCTCAGCAGGTAAAGGGGATGGGTGCATTTTTGCCATTGACTCTATGCATTGGATACAAGATATAGTTTCCGATAACTATCTCTTATATTTCATTTGCAGGCTGTAACAAAGATATTGAACAATGCAACACTTCAGAGCTGTCAATGGTTAACTCATATAACACAACCCAAAGCTAAAATAAATAGCTCTGCACCATAGCGCTTCCCTCCTAGTCTGTACTCAAATGATTCTGTTACAATGCAATGAATACTTCCAGGGACTAAGTAAATTGAGTATTGCGGAATATCTCAAGAATCCAGGCAGACGGCGTAAATAAAAGGTTGAAATTACAGAGAATATTATCCCAATTGTTTCAGTCATCTTGGCCTTCCTTAAGGAGTACTGTGTATGGAGGTAGGAAGGTATATACCCACAGTCTATGCATACTTTCTGACCTCCAGGCAGTCTCCCTATTCTCTTCACCATACACAGTACTTATTGAGGAAGGTTAATATGACCAAAACAATTGGGATAATATTCTCTATAATTTCAACCAGTATTTACTGCCTTTTGCCTGGATTATACACATTTGGGATAAATTCTACATGGGAACGTGTGCCGTGAATTCTTTAGAGTAGTATGATCCGTCAGTCATGTATCACTCATCTCACTATGCTCCTTGTTAAGCTACCCTCAGGGGAGAGGCTAGCCTCTCTGCTGCCTGAGGTAAAGTATAGAAAGTCTCAGGAGCATGCTGCTTGTCTGATCTGCCCATCACATAGGTTAAACTTACCCACGAACTTGTCACTGAAACCAGGCAGTGGAGGAGAAAGACCATGTCAAACACTTAAATGGCAAAACCACTTAAGTACAAGATGCACTCATCTTACTGGCTACCTGTGAGGCCTGGCATTGTTCCCATTACGACCAAGGAATGTAAAAAGTCCTATCAGTTACTGCTAAGGATTAAACTGCTGACAAAGCTATAGTGAAGGCAATAGTTCAGTCCCTCTAGCTGTATGTTTATGGTGTTAGTTTTTCAGTCTTGTGAATAAGGCCTATCAAATGTGACAACCGTTTTGAGAACACATTGAAGTTTTCACAGACCCAATAAAAACAAATCCATTGAATTGTAGTGGATGTAAAACTGATTGACACGTTTTGCATTAGTTAAAAATGGATCAATGGGATAAGTCAGACGACAATGAAATTCATCTTTTTAAACGATGATGCAAAACAGACGACACGGCCATCAAAAACGGAACAGAAGCAAAACGACCATAAACAGACATGTACATCCATTTTTTTAACAGCTGTTAGAGTCATCAAGAATGTCACTGTCATGTGACTAAGGCCTTAGATTATTTAGGCTGGGTTTACATGCCACTTTTTTCCTGAGGAAATAAAAAAAAAATAAAATTGGCTGGTTTCTATGAAAACCTGTACTGAAACCCACTTTGTCACTTCTGTATTTTTTTTCTCACTGGAGTACAGGCAGGGAAACAGACTAGGACGACAGGTTAGTTCACATAGTTCTCTCCAGGCTCTAATATATTTATATTTTTATAATTTATCATAGATCTGTATTATTTCCAGAGAGATCAGTTAAACACATTTGGGATTGACATTTATATGCCCTGGAGATGCTTCTAATCCCAACTGTTTTCAACTGATGTTACCCCTGAAAATACTGTGAGAATTGTGATATCTTTCATGTGACACCAAAACCACTGTTCTACATTTTATAATGTCCAAGATATAACTGAAGGGACCTCCCCAACATTATACAAGAGCCCCCCCATACCTACAACTAGTGAAAGCAGTGGTACAGAGGTCAGCTCTCAGTAAAGAAAATGGAAAAAACAAAAGTGGATGGAAAGTTTAGGTAGAATAAGGGGTTGTCCAGGAAACAGTTTTTCCTGTAGGCCGGGAAAATTAAAACAAAAAAAAAAAAAAAAAAAAAAAAAAAACCCTCACCTGTTCCCCAGTATCTCCCACCACAGCACCCTGGAGCTTCTTTCGGCAGAATTCGCTGCTGCATGTGGTCTTTGAGACCATTCAGCAGCCTAAGAAAAGGACCCAAGATGTCACAAGTGATATCCTTGGTCCTTTCCTTTGGCCACGTGCAGCGAGGACTTCTACTGGAAGAAGCCCCAGGGGAAGGGGGTATTTCCTAGACAACCCCTTTAAGTAAGCAGAATTTATGAAAAAATAATCTTATAGCAAATTTGGAACTCAGCTATTTTTATACAGATTGACCTTTATCAATTTATTTAAATAAAAACACAAACCACTAATTTAACTACTAGTTGAAAGGAAAATGGTTAAACATGTGAAAACTGCATGTATGAACCCCCCCCCCCCCCAACAGTGCCACGTGTGACCAGCACCCAATACAATGTTATATATACACAAGATTTCAACAGAATACATTTTCTTCTTACGGATCTGCATAGAAGTCTTTTTTTTTTTTTTTTTTACTGCACAATGAACAGTCTGGCCGCCATATACATTAGTCTTATATTTTGAGAAAATATCAACCAACTATCCATTAAATGCAGAATTTTTACTAATCCTTAAAGAATCTTTATTTTTAAAATGAGACATCCCTACCATACACATATATAAGATAGCCAGTCACAAAAAAAGTTATATATAAAACAGATAAAATTGACAGAAAAGTTTAAGAGCAGCGTGCAGTAGTTCAGGGTGTGGGCTAGTAAGGCTGCAGTTCCCTAGCTCAGTATTTCTTCAGCCCAAAGCCCACAGCAAGATGTTGCCTATTGTTGCTTAGTGGAGGAGAGTGCCACACTGCAGAACTAGTGCGCTTGTAATATCGGGGTTTGCTCTTATAAAACATGTCTTCTAATTTTGGGCTGTCAATGGTGCCATAGAATTTGTCCACATCTATTGGATGGTAATACTGCTGACACATTGCTTGGGCAAGCTGGGTTCCTGTGGGGGGGGGGGAAAAAAAAAAAAGTTAACTCAAATCCTGGCGTTTTGGCAGCTAAACTCTCATTGACATTAAATGCAAACCATTTGCTTCAGGCTTCATACACCGTATAGTATTGGAAGCAGCTCTGAACAGCTGATTTATGTGGGGTCTGCTTTCAACCCCTTACAAATTTATGGCCTCTCAACGCTGGGTTCACATCTGTGGTCGATTTCCATTTAGGGATTCTGTCCCCCATTCCCTTTAGAAAAATGCAGAGAGAAAAGTCCTGCAAGCAGAACTTCTCTCCACATTTTTCGGTGGAAACCTGGCGGACCCCATTATAGTCTATGGGGTCTTCGGGTAACCGCTTTTTAAGCGGGTTGGGGTTTCGTTTTTTCAGGTCCCCAATTAAAATCAAAGAACAGAAATCCGAACGTTAGTGCGAGCCTAGTGTAAGCCATAAAAATAAAATCGATAAATACGGCCACCTTGAGGCCCTTCCTTTAGTAACTGGTATAACACACATGACGACTATTGTGATTGAACAGCACTCACCAGAAGCCCAGGCTGGAATAGGCTTGCGAGGTTTACTTTCATCATCAGTGGAATCATCACTATTCAGGTCCATGCCATAGTCATCAGCATTGATTTTAACAGATGGGGGTTTGTAGCTCTTTGGAGTCATCTCATACGATTCACAGGCTGGGGAGTTCTAGAGGGGTACAAAATGTGTTTTAGCTGGAATAGTAGAACAAGTGTTTCTAAACAAATTGGGTACTTCACCTACAGTGTACCCCAGATTTATCAAATGGGCCAAAAAAAAATAATTTTTTTTTTTTTTTATTAAAACCAGGTAGAGAAATCACTTCTAATCTGTTTTTATTCTTGTATTTAGATTTTTATTCTAATTTTTGTACATGATTATAGCGCGGCCGTCTTGCCTGAGCTTCTCCTGTGCTACAGCATTCATAGTCAGAAATAAAGAGTCATTACCAGAAGACACATTCCTTTATACTTGATAAAAGTGGGCTATGGACTGCACTTACCTGTATATCCACAGTTACATTCAGCGTTGGGGCGCTGACAGCCGCCTGCTTTTCCTTTGCAGCCTTCTCTTGCTCTTCGCGCAGTCTCTGTGCTTCCAGTTCTTTAAGTTTCTTGGCCTCCATTTCTTTACGTAATCTCTCTTGACGCTCTTGTTCCAGCCTCTGCTGCTGCTCCTAGAATAAAAATAATTACTTTAGGCTATGAAGTGGACAGTGATGAACAGAACAGAAGGTTTCAGCACTGTGCCTACCTTGCGCTTGCGTTCTTCTGCCTCTCTCCGCTCCTTCTCCTGTGCTGCCCGCTCAAGATCCCTTTGTAACTGAAGTGCTCGCTCTTTTTCTAAGCGCTCCTTTTCCCTGAGCAACAACAACAAGGTTATACTATCGAAACAGGTGAACAGACATAGGAACTGTGCAGCGGAAGATCTTCCGCTTACTTTTCAGCTTTGAGACGCTCCTGCTCCTTCTCAGCTGCTAGTTGTCTTTCGCGTTCCAGCTCAGCTTGACGCAAATCAGCCAGTTTTTTAGCCTCTGCAAGCTTTCTTTGCCTTTCTTGTTCTTCCTCTTCCCGCTTTTTCTGGAGAAGTTCCTGATGTCTACGTTCTTCTTCCTCCTGAAGCAAAGAGATCAATAGTTGTTCCAATCATAAACAGAAAAATCAGGGCTTTCAGCATTTAGCTATTGGTTTCTACAGTCAAACACACCAGCTGTTTAGCTTTGAGTTTCCGAGCTTCCTCCTCCTGTCGCCGCCTGCCCTCTACCTCCTCTTGTTTTTTAGCTGTTATTTTCTTTTTGGCCTTCTCCTCAGCCAAACGGTCCTCTCTCACCTATACATTAGGACAAAAAGCAATAAACATGAGCTGAATTAAAATGAATTTCAGGGTTTTTTTATTTGTTTATTTATTTATTTTTTTAAACACCCCCCCCCCCCCTAAAAAAACCTTGCAACCCCATATTCTTTCACATATTTAAACATAAGAAACCCCAGACTATAAAAATTAATTTTATGGAAACTTGGTCGCCGTTTGCAGTTATTTCATACTAACTAGTGACCACCTTCGACCAATCGAAACATTTGCGCGTTAGCTTACTTTTGTGCATTAAGATGGGCGACTAAATGTTTACCTTCTCACTCTTCTCATCTATCTGTGCAAACTTCTGCTCTATTTTCTTCTTTTTCTCTTCCTCCAACTGCTCCACCCTCTCACGAGCCTGCAGAACCTTGCGCAGTCGCTCCTCTCTCCTCCTATAAATTTTATACATAAAGTCTTTAAACCAAGTAACAAAAATTTAAGAGCATAAATCCAAAAATCATAACTATAAAAGTAGTTATACTTAAGAGATACTCACAACTTTAATTCCTCCTGTTTGCGTTTCTTTCCCTCCTCTATTTTTTGCTTACGCTGAAGTTCAGCCTCCTCTTTCTTGCGGAGAGCTTCCTGGCGTTGGCGCTCCTTCTCCTGAGAGACGAGGGATGTCACTTACACTCAAGTAACCACAATTTAGAAACAAAAACTTTCCACTGTATGAAAAAAATAGAGTGCCTGCACCAAGCCTTACAAGTTTCCAACACCAACCTGTCACCCTGCTAAAACAGATCTCAAACACCAGTGACACCTTTAAGTGTGAAGAAGTACTTACTTCTGTCTGGTTATAGCACAGGGAGAGGGAAGGGAAAAAAGAAAGTTATATAGTAAGTCACTAGAACAAAAACAAACCAAACCAAATGTAAAAGGGAGAGTCCGTCAAGCAAGGAGAAGCCATATAACATACTCATAACCCTCTGCTTAGTATCACAATAGTTTTCTGTGAAACGCCACGGTACCACGAGTGTCAGAATTTCACGTTGCCTGTGGCTCGGGGAGCAAAAACCTAATGACAGATGTAACAGCTGACTGCCCACAGTTATTTAGTCTGTAGATCCAGTTCTGCTCATAAATTAACAAAGAAAACCTAAAAATGGGCAGCACGAAATATCAACATTACAAATAAATTACAGCTCTGGGCACTGTAAGATACTAGGGACTGGTATAATGTTTTTTTGGGGCCAACACACCCCCTTTAAAGACTAAAATAGTCCATTGCAATGAGGGAAACCCCCACAGGGCTTAAAAAGGTTCTTTTTACAATGTTACTCCTTTTTTCAGATATTACTAAACTGGCTGCAAAGTGTTATAGGAGTCAAGGAAGCAACTAGTGCTGTATATATAACAAGAGTACCACAGGGCATGTCACATGTATAGTTCAAGTCAATGTTTCTGCAGCCCGTCCAAAGTTAAACACAAAAAACTAAGCAACTAGGTGGACGTACTATCTGCACAGTTCGCCCAGCTCCAATGTGCTCTCTTTCCCAAGATCTGAACCTACATAATTCCAACACACCACACACAGTACATTTCCAAGTTGCTTTCTTTCTAACCTCTGTACTGTTTCTTCATATGCTGCTCCATCTGTTGGGATGACGTATAGTTCTATAGCACTAATCTAATAAAGCCATCAATAAAAAGAAACCAAGCATTCCCACAGCTTGGCTTATTACTTTCAATGATAGAATGATATTTGATAAATTTTAAACTAAATAGGATTTTTATTGTGGGAATGTCCCTGTACGTTTCACATACCTTGGGGTCTACTTTCAGAGGAGTGTTGCGCTTTATAAAGGATTTTGCAATGAGACTCTTCCCAATAGATCCCGGAGTCATCATTAGTAGTTGATTTTTCTGCACTGTATGTAGGAAAGTCTTCATATGGGCAGGAGGTGGCTTTACAACCTGAACCACAAGATATATCGAGTTATCTGCAATGTCCACATTACAACCTAATAGCTTTTAAATTGGACAAACTTACTTTGCTTGGAGGACAAGGAGGAGAAGGAGTCTTCTTTCTGGGAGGGGAGATTGCCTGCTCATCGTTGGACTGGTCATCATCAGACAGCTCATCCACAGCACGCTTGTAACTCTTCCTCCTGCTACAAGGATATAGAGTTGACCGTCTTTATCAAAGTACAGTAAGTCACACACTCACACTGCAGCCTTCTAGAAGATCTAAAGTGGAACCGCCTCACAAAACACTGTCTCAAAAAGGTACACTGGGCCAAAACTCAGATTGAGATTTTCCTGTAGACCCCGATTCGCTCCCCCTCCATACAGCTCTGTGTGTGAAGCTGAATACAGGAGACTGAATTTTATGTACAGTCAGATGAAAGGAGCTGCAGGGCAGCTTAAAGCTACATTCATATCTGCATTGGAGTCTCTGTTTATTGCAGTGTGTGCCAAAAATCACTGGACGAAAAAGCCCAGCCTTTTCAGTTTAAGAGAATGGACACCGGACAGATCCCATTATAGTTAATGGGATTCATCGGGCTCCAGATGGGTCCGCTGTTGTTGCTGTCTACCTATCTGTTCTGGTCCTCCGCAGATAGGTTCAGACTAGCATGGGCCAAACGCGAGTGGAGAAGGAAACAGATCTCCTGACAGATCATCTAATGTATGAAAAGTTGTATATAACTGGAGGTACGCTTAAAGAATTGACAAGTAGTCAACAACTATAGGATCCTCTGAAAATTTACCTTATAGTTTGATCATCCACATCAGGAACAGTTTCTGTGAACACAAGAAAAATTATATTTAGGTTTGTGAAGATAACCAGGTGTTTAGATCTCAAATAACTTCCAAAATCCAATAAGGACATCATTTGACTACCAACATTTTGGAAACCCAAAAGAGTTACTGATAAAACTTCTGAGAGCCTAAAGGGTGTGATGAACCGACCCTCAGTTTTATATCTTTCTTAGAAATGTATTTTTACTTGCTCATGTCAGTCCTCCCCCTACTTGATGTAATGTTGTGCTTAAGTTGGGTTTACACTGCTGGATGATACGCTTTACTGGTTTTACGTGTGTATCATGGGAGATGGCTTGCTATAGCCAGGCACTTTTATTATCCCTGGCCAGATGGCGATGGGGGAGAGGCGGCCAGTGATTTTAACTTCACCCATGCCTCCCAGCACCTAGGAAGGTACCCATCTCTCCAAGGGTTCTGCAAAGGAGGGAGAAGGGGGGCTGCCTGGGTGGAAGGTGTGGGTGGGGCACTAGCCATATGCTGGGGGGAGACCTGGATTCTTTGGTCATTCAGCAAAGAGGCAGCAAGCAGCTCTGATCTGGGAGAAGATGAGAGAGCTTGTCCTACTGAGGAATGCAGCATGGGCCTAGCATTGAGGCCTGAAGCCTTTCCCTTTGTTCTGGACAACATGTAGAAGGCTTGTTTTCTGCAACTCGCTTAAGCTTGCGCCCTAGGCCCAAAACCCTGCTGTGGCCTAGAGAAACGGACTATGAGCCTATGCCGGTATTTTCTCTATATTATTTCCCTTTTTATTTTGTGTGCTGTATCGTTACTTTATCCGTAATCTTGCTTGGTAATTGATATATATTCCTGTATATGTTAATGCTTAGTATCGACCCACTTGGGTTAATAAATATATAAAATTTAAAAAGCTTGTTTTGTATTATCCTATGACCCGGTCTACTCACGGTGTGTGAGTGGGAGGTTAGGAAAGAAGGTTGATCGCAGGCGTGCCAGGCGGCTTGGCGAGATCCTTCACAAAGGAGCTGTCCAGTTTCAAACAATGGAATTTTCCAGTATACTTCCTCTATCAATTACTCCTGGTTTTCTAGATCTCTGCTTGCCGTCATTCATTCTGCTTACTCCCAGTGGATAAAAATCAGTCCATGGCCATGCGATACACACACAAGTGCACAGTTATTGTCACAGAACACTAATCGGATATCTGCCTACATGAGCAGCGCACATCACATGACCATGGACTGATTTTTATCCAGTGAAAGTAATCAGAAAGAATGACAACAAAACGAACATTCCCTTTAAGCTATAGTCATAGCTTACTCCACAGAGCCTAACTGAGCACTCCTATAATAACCTGGAGTTCTGTACGGTCAATATTTCATAGAAACCGAATTAACTTCAGATAGATATATATATATATACATACACACACACAGATATATATATATCAGAATATATGAACTCCATGCAGATGTTGACCTTGGCCAGATTCAACCCTAGTGCTGGAAGGCAACAGTGCTTACCACTGACCTACTGTGCAGATCAGAGTACTGCTACAGGGAACACCTCCATGTCCAACATCTATTACAGAGTAGGACATTGCCTAGAAGGGGTGGTTTTTTTATGTAAACTAAGTCATTGATTACATCAGCAAATATGATATACTAAGTTTTGGAGACTAATAAACTTACCTGCATTGGAGGTCAATGACCCTCTAGTCACCATTCGCTGTGGCTCAGTCTCAGGCTGGTTGCTAATGGCAATCTTGTTAAATGCTCTTGTTCGCAGAGAACGTTCTGGGCTCTCAGGAGACTGGAAAAGTGGCAAAGTATTTACATTTGTGAAAGCAAAGAGAATGACATTTCACAGGATGCTCCAGCTTTACACACAATCTATATATATTAGATAGAGATAATATTATGAGATTATATTAAGCAGTACCCATCTGGAAACTAACAATCGCACTTATTCAGAGCGGAGAGATGGATACAAGTTTACCCAGTTAAGTAAATAGAGCGGCACAAAACTCTCCGGGCTAAAAATTTGCTGAAATATATAACTGTACATAAAACATTCAACCTGGAGCATTTAGAACAACAGAATACATACGTAAGGCTCTCTAACTAGGAGGCAAGGTTACCATAGTAAAACCACCTGTGTTTCCAGACAGACCACACAAGTTCTTTGGGCAGCCACCATTAACCCAACATAAAGTCAAAGCATCTTGAAGGAGCCCATTATAAGTCAATGGGGATGACTGTGCATCACTTACTGATTCTGCAGACATTAGTGGCTCCCGTTATAAATGAAAGTCAGTGCAGGTGTGAACAGAGTAAATAAATTATTCTGCCTAGCTATTGAGATGTGTATTTCTGTATGCCGACATGCACCAGCCCCATTCCTCTACTACTTTCCAGGGAGCTACTGTGGCCTGCAAAAGTATTCATACCCCATTCATACCATTATTTCACTTTACAGACACAAACTCAAGTGTATTTTATTGAGACTTTAAGTGATAAACCAACACAGAGTAGCGGATAATTGTGAAGTGGAATGAAAATTATGCATGGTTTTCTAATTTTTTAATCAAATAAAAACCTGAAAAGTGTGACGTGCTAAAGTATTCAGTCCCTCTATATCAATACTTTCTAGAGCCTCCTTTCACAGCAATTACAGCTGCAAGTCTTTAGGGGTCTGTCTCTACCAGCTTTGCGGTTCGAGTGACAGATTTTTGCCAACTCTTTGTAAAATAGCTCAAGCTCAGCCAGATTGGATGGAGAACGTCTGCGAACAGCAATTTTCATGTCTTGCCACAGCTCCTGGGGGAGGCTATTCCACAGATCACAATCCTTATAGTGAAGAACCCCTGGAGAGCAGAGCTTTTTTTTTATTTCTTATTTCATTTCATTTCCAAAGGGAGGGAGCACCCCTTTTATTTTTGACATTTAACATTCCCAGGTTTCTCATGTACACTTCCCCTTAAACCTATCTTCAAGACAAAATTTAAGCTCTTTCCTCATAACTGAGGTCTTCCATGCCCCCTTGGTTTTGCAGCTCACCTTTATACTATTTCCAACTCTAGGACTTCATTTCTATAAATTGGTGCCCATAACTAATTCTCATATTCCAAATGGGGCCACACCAATGCCTTGTAAACTGTTCTGCGAGACCATATCCCTTTTAATTATGACAATATCCTGCTGGTCTTAGAAGCAGCTGATTGACGTTACATGCTATTATTTAAAGGGGTTGTCCCGTTATTGATACTAATCCTGTCCTATGGATCGGGGATAATTGTCTGACTAGGAGGACAGGAGACTGAAAGTCCCCCTAAAGCCTCCTTGTGAATGGAACGCCAGTGTGCTTTATTCACTTCTATGGGGCTGCGGGAAGAGCTGGAGGTTACAGACCTGTCATCCCATCGAAGTGAATGCAGCACCATTCATGCAAGTGCACTGGCAATACATTCACAGAGGAACTTTCAGTCCCCCCCCACGCCTGATCACTGGGGGAGAACCAGCGATTGGGCAATTATCCCCTACCCACAGGGCAGGGGTTAAAGAGGACCTTTCACGTCCTCAGGCACATGCGGTTTTATATACCGCTAGAAAGATGACAGTGCACTGAATTCAGCGCACTGTCTGCTTTCCTGTTATGTGCCCCGGGGCAAGAGATATCAGTGTTTTCTGCCCATCGTCAGAAGGGCATTCCTCACAGCCCAGCTAGACTATCAAGAACGCCCTTCTGACGATGGGCAGAAAACACTGATATCTCCTGCCCCAGGGCACATAACAGGAAAGCAGACAGTGCGCTGAATTCAGTGCACTGTCGGCTTTCTAGCGGTATATAAAACCACATGTGCCTGAGGACATGAAAGGTCCTTTTTAAGTGTCCATAACAGGACAACCTTTTTAATATGTGACCTACAAGTACACCAAAGTCCTTCTCTACCAATGACTACCGGCTTTACCTCCCTTAGAATAAGCTGCATGTAGATTATGTATCAGGTAAATATAAGTGAACCTTTATCCACATTGAACCTCATTTGCTAAGTGGATGATGAATACGGACACAACTTTCTCAGTGAATTGCTATTGGAACACTTCAATAGAGGTTATTACAAAATAGAAACTATGAACTTGCTAAAAGTACAACAAAAAAAACAAAACAAAAACCACCACTATTTCCCCACACATTACAAAGATGCATACATGTCAGTTACACTGTTTAGCATTTACTTCGCAAACGCCTGCCTTACCTCCTGAACAGGTTCTGCAGTTTCTGGTCTGTAAAAGAGAAGCTATTAAATATGATGTGTACAAGTATTGTGAATCATATCTACTGGAGAATCTTGAAAAGGAAAGCTCAACTGCAACATGTATAAAATCTATCATACCTGTGATAGGAAATATGAATATAATATAAGCAGAACAATGTGATTTTCAGTTTAACTGCAGGATAGAAGTATTGCAGTTAAAGGGGTTGGCCCACAAATATTTATCACAGATCAAAAGGATTGGTGATACATGAATAACTGAATATCCGACCAGTCACAAGGAGAGGGATCCCCATCTTCACCTCTGGGAATGAATTTGTAGTGTGTCATTATGTTGATAACATCACTCCATCAGACTCCTAGAAGTGAATGAAGCAGTAGTCAACCCTGGAGGCACTACCACTCCATTCACACAGGGAACCATTGTTCTGAAGACAGTCAAGTAGGTTTGCTTCTCTGGACTAACTAAATACTTAAAGGGGTTATCAGGTTTCTTACATTAAAGGCTTATCCTTAGGATAGGACATCAATATTAGTTCTGCGGTTGTCCCCACAGGTCACGGGTGGCGAGACAGCGCAGTTCGTGGTATTGTTTACATGAAGACTATGCGGCAGCGCTGCATTACCAACACTCGCCGCTAAAGTTTGTACGGTGATGAGTAAGCAGCATGGCAAGACCTGGGACCCCGCAGATCTAATATTGATTATTGCCTACCCTAAGGATAGGCCATCAATTGTAGAAAGTGGCTAACACCTTTAAACTACATAGTTACAATTTGATACTTTAGCCCTGCCCTAAGAGTATGTTGCCCCTTCACTAGACACCAGTATGTTTTTATATTCTAGAAACTTGAAAAAAAAGTTAAAATTACTCTACCTGATTTTTACTGTGACTTCTTCATCCACTATTTCAATAGAGCTCTGGTCTGGATAAAAAAAAACAAAAAAACAAAAAACAAAGTTTACAGTGTGATAAACCAGCAGAGTAAAAAAAACTAAATACAGTATCAAGACATGGGATACTTACAGCTCTTATAGCTAGAGGATGATGACACATCTGAAGCTTTCTTCCGAGAAACTGATCGGCGAATGGATTTGCGCACAGCTTCTCTTGTCATACTTTCACGCTTGCTAGCGAGGGAGTACTGGTTAACCAAAGAAGCTCGAGAGCTGATTGATTTCCGCCCAACAATGCTGCGGCGGACTGACCGGCGGTCAGATTTTGACCCTGTAGGTGTCACAGTGTAGTTTGACAGTTCCAGTGCTAGCTCTTTGGCAGCTTGTGCCACAGGCTGAGGAGAGTCAAGTGTTAGATCTATTGACCCAATAACAGCACCCTGCATTTTAGGCGTGGAGCAGTCTGCAATTTTCAGTTTAGCTGCAGTGCGACCATTTTTCTCAGGAGTGACAGGAACTGAAGGCTTATCAGCTGTGACTGCTGGGGGAGCAGATGGAATAGGTGGTGCAGTAGATGTTGGGACAACAGTTTCTAATGCAGGATTTTTGTCCACAGAGTCTGACTTTGTCAACTCTGTAAGCTGCACCTCTGCACTACGACGGTCCTCTGCACTAATCTTCACCTGCAGCCGACGGTCACTGGGTGCATTTGAGAGTTCCTCTAGTGGTTTCTCAGCTACAGGCATGCACATTGTGCTGGCTTGTGCCTTGGCTCTTGTCAATCTCTTAGGCTGCTCTGACTCTTCCTGAATGGATGTATCAAGTTGCTTAACCGCATGTCGAGAAGACAATCTGCGTACTGATGTGCTCCAGCTGCTTCTTCTCCTGGATATCCTGCATAAACAATGTATTAAAAACACAAGTAAGAATCATTCATGTAAAATAAGTAAGATACCTAGAAATGGATCTTAAAGGGGTTGCCCTGGCAAAAAAAAAAAAAAAAAAAAATTATATATATATATATATATATATATATATATATATATATTTTTTTTTTTTTTTAAACAGGCCAGGGGAGGTGGAGAGAAAGGGATATGGGACGTCACAGCCAGCGAGGAGTTTCACTTCTAGAAGACACCAAAGGATCAGGGCCGCACTGAAGCACCAGAAACAGGCGAGTATGATTCCCCCCCCCCCCCCCACCTTCTCCAGCCTATTTCAAAAATATTTATTTTTTTTGCCTGGGCAACCTCTAAAGAGTTTTTTTTTCCTATACTTTTCTCACCTGCGACCATTGGGATCTCGATTTTCATCTGGCACAATTGATGTTCTCTTCTTTCTGCGTCTCTTCTGAGATGGCGTCTTTGGCATTAGCTCTGGCTCAGCAGTGAAGTCACTGATGACGGATAAAATATGGAATTAGACAAAATTCATTAGTTTTTACAGAACCACATGAAACGTTTATGCATATCACATGCATAAAGTTGTTTAAGTGTGCTTTAGTTTCTTTTACAACCTCTAGGAAAGGTACTTTTGTTCCATCAGACTTTGCAAGTGACTTAATGTAAAGGAAAACTTGGTAACATTGAATCCAAGCCAGAACCTCAGACCGCTAACTCAGGGTTATTGCCCCTCATCTCTAAGAGATGGTACTACATGGTGGTCTGCAAAGGCAACACCTCTCTAAGGAGATATAGTACTCCTTTTTAAGTTCATGGGCTTTTTTTTTTACATTTTAACATTTTAATAAAAACTAAATCAGTGAGGTGGCACCAGGAGGAGTCAAATCCTTTCCATGGCACAGAATATGGCTGGCTGCAGTTCTCAGAGTTGGTGGTTGGATATTAGCTGACATACAGTGGACACAGTAAGTAGAGAAGAATTCTGATCTATAATGGTTTCTGAAAACTGTGAAGGACATTATAGAGAAGTACTGATCTGTACTGAGGTCAGAAAAGTGCTCTGGTTGTTAGTGAAAGCTTTATATTTAGCTCCAGCATCAGAATACGGCTGCCTGTTATCACCTGCACATCCCCTCATTTCTATAGGCACAAATCACCAGATCTGTAATCCATCCTAGGACTTGCCATTTTAATCTCAATTTGATTGCCCGGCCTAAAGAAGCAGTATTGTGAAATCGATGCTAGCCCTGCCGCAGAGTCTTATAGATTACAAGTTAACTTTCTCCACCTGCTGCAGACTATGATCAGCAGTTTCTTCACTGTAGTAAATATCTGTGTAGTAGGCTTATATCTGACACTTCCTCACTGGGCCAGCTGAGTTTTATTAGTTTCTTCAAGCACAAACAAGAACATAGAGATTTGCCCATAAGCTTAAAACAAGCCTAGATTTTATTTTTAGGCAAAATTACCCAGCCATAGCCAAAATACATTGCGAAGATTCTTAAAATCACCTGAACAAGTGTTTATTTCAGCAGACCTTATTGGAATGACAGCGCCTGTTTAATAGTTGTTGCAATGTGAGGTAGCCTCTCCCTTTAGCCCTAGGCAAGGCATGCAACAAAAGTCAGTTAGGCCAAGTTCCCACTAGCATTGGTCGCAGTCGTTCAGGTTCGCATATGGAACGCGAACGACAGAGACCCTGTCCGCTGAAAAAAGCAGTTACCCAAGGACAGCATAGACTAATGGGGTCCACCGGTTTTATACTGAAACGGTGCAGGACTTTTCACCGATTTTGGGCAGAATCTGCAGCGGAGTCTCCTACGTAGATGTGAACCTAGTCAGTTTAGGGTGTCCATGCACAAAGCACAGAAAACAGAAGTCACATGGAGACGTGTGTGGCCAAAACCACTGCAAATCTCTAGAGCACCCCAAGTGTGATGTTTGCTTTAACCTGGGCTCTCAAACAGTTAAGCTGCAATCCCAAGCAGATGGACTAACCTGCTGAACATCTTTTTGGCTGCCTCTTCTATCTCCAGGAGCCATACCATGTGCTTGTTGTCTAGAAGACGAACAAAGTCTTCTGTCTTGCGGGTGCAAACCTGCAGAAGCTGCGACAGGCTCTCCGGATCGTTCATGGTGGCACCTGTGCAGGAAGAAATAAATATATATATATATATATATATATATATATAACACACACACACACACACACACCATAGGCCTCATGCACAAGGTTCTTTAATAAGCAGCTGCATATAAATATCCCAATCTCCTCTTTCATACGGCACCAGAAGCACATTTCTACATTTTATAACGCTCAAGATAAAACTGTTTGGTGGGAAACCCCACTCATTTCCTCTTAATTATACAAATAATTCATATAGCGCCAATATATTCCGCAGCACTTTACAAGTCAAAAGGGACATGGACAGTATTTGACATTACAGTGTGACAAAGAATTAACGTATCAAGCAATAGGAGTGAAGGCCCTGCTTGCAGGAGCTTACAATCTATGAGGAAATAGGGAGGTAAGATGGCTTGTTTGGGACAATGGTCCAGACATCTTTTAATAATTAAAGAGGACCTTTCATGTCCTCAGGCACATGCGGTTTTATATACTGCTAGAAAGCCAAGTGGGAGTTCCATACAGCCTAGCTAGACTGTCAGGAAGTCTCTTTTGACAGTGGGTAGAGATTGGTGCCGAAACTAACAGCACCGATATCTCCAGCCCCGGGGCACATACCGGGAAAGCCGACAGTGTGCTGAATTCAGCTTTCTAGCGGTATATAAAACCGCATATGCAGGAGGACATGAAAGGTCCTCTTTAAGGTGATATAACTGAAGCTGACTGAGCCGTCACCAGCTGGTATCTGTGAATATACAGATACTAAGTGCATGGAATGCAGGGTAACCTTTAGAAGGAGAGGTCAGGTTCTGAAGGAGAGTGTAGGAAGGATAGCTTAGGATAAGAAATATTAGCTTAGTGTGCTGAGGTGTGATAAGTCTGCTTATACAGATGTAATTTTAGAGCAAATCCATGCACTGTACACAGAGACGCAGGGCACAGTTCTCATTGCAGAAGCAAGGAAGAGTAAAGAAAATTTCACAGAAAAGGGTTTTTCTGGGTAAATGATATTGATCAAACCTTAGAACAGGTCATCAATATCAGATCGGCAGAAGTCCAACATTTGTGACCCCTACCGATCAGCGGCTTTCAGAAGCTGCCATAGGGGGAACAATATCAGAAGCAAATAACACTGTTCTGTGTAGTGGCCGTGCTGAGTTAGTCTAGCTCAACTTCCATTCACTTGTATAGTAGCAGAGCTGCAGTAACTAGGCACAGCCACCATACAGAGTCTGTCCTCTGTATAGGAAGATCCCATAGTCAGTGCTTCGGCCTACCGACTAAATGTTATTAGTCTGCCCTAATGTAGTAGTAAGCAGAATGTGGACCTGCCGAAGAGGAATCCTCCTTGCAGCCAGTCCGCATTATTTGTAATATCTTCAAAAGTTCTCTTGTAAATCAGGAAGTACAGACTTGTAATGTATACATGTGGTGCAACAAGTATAACAAAAAACACAGGAACACAAACATCTCATCAAGTAACAGCTATTGCTTATCTTAGAGAAAACTTGTATAACATTTATAGTACAAAAAAAACAAACATTCTGCGAGCAAAAGTTACTAAGGCTGTGTTCACATCTCCAATGGATTTGTTTTTGGTTCCATTAAAAGAACAGAAAAACAGCAATCCTGATGGGGATGAATCCAACATCTGACTGACAACAGATGCCCCTGGATGCCATTGGCTATAATGGGGTCTGCCATTTTGCCATCTGTGATTTGTGACAAAACCTCTGATGCAGTTGTGAACATAGGCTAAGAGCAGACAGATTCACCAATGACACAAAACATGTCAAGGCAAGTATCACAATACAGTAACATCACAGACATACAACCTGTGTATAAAGCAGAGTAAATCTAAAAAGGTGCACAAACACTGATAGAAGTCCAGAAACATGACTCCATGCTGGCTGTCACAGCTGGTCAGACATATTAATGACAGCAAAGGACAAATGATCTTTCTGGGAACTCTCTGACTATCGGATGTAAATTCAAAATATGGCCAACCAGACAATATATCACTTGTTGGCTAAAATGAGCTTAAATTTCACTATGGCTGAAACCGGCTATTTTCACCAACAGCCATGAGAGTGATGAAAATAGCCAAATGCCGTCAGTCCATAGACCTTAAATGGACACGCTCAGCTAATACATAAAACCTTCTCATCCTGCAAGAACACAGAGCTCAGGATCCCCAGTATAAAAGTCAGTAGAGGTCCCAGTGGTTTAATATCCCTTTAAAGACCACTGAAGTGACAGAACCCGCTCTACTGATCCGATAGAATATCAGGGGACATCCTATAGTCATATGCAGGACAATGTAAACCTACCCTATACCCTACAACGTAAAGGGTGCAAGGAATTATATATTAAAATAAACACTATTAGTGCATGACATTTCCTGCTGAGTGTGAGTATATATTATATACATATATGAGAACATATCTGCAGGGTATATGGCAGCACAATTCACTTTTGTTACCAGTCTGCAATATGCAAGTAGTAACAAATCTGAAACAGATTCATATATATATATATATATATATATATATATATATATATATATATAGTACACACACACTATATATGCACATTTATACAGTGCCTGCACATATATGCACTATAATTTGCACACAGTTTACATATATAAGAGTGTATATACAACATATAAAGTGCATGCACTTCTATACAGCTGGGGTTATACGTGTATATATGGGCTATTTGTGAACAGATAGGTGATAGCCCAGCATCAGCCTTCCCCAGACACATAATACAGGGTTAGTTATGTGACCCGTCATACATACACCCTGCACCCTCACTATAGGCAGCCGGCGGGGCCAGCAGGACGAGCTGCGGGGCTAACATGGCTGCCGCATAGGTTTAAAGCCCCGAGCACACAGCGCCTCACTACAGGACGAGTCATATACAGTGACTTTATACAGTGAGTTAATCCCCCGGCCGCTTCTCACCTCTCCCGGGTGCGGTCTCCCGAGTCACAATCTCCCGGTAGCCTCTGCTATCCCTGTCCCTGTCTCCCGGCACTAGAGACGTTTCTTCCTCTCCCGCCCAAACCGTTCAAATAGTTCAAATCCTAACGGCTGTAGCCGGAGGTGCAGTGACGTCAGCGGGAGGAGCTAGAGAGCCATAGAGGCGCCTGTCAGAGGGTAGAACGCCGTAAGAGGCTTCGCGTCGGTCACGTGACAGCGAGCCGACAGTCAAACTCTTGGGACGTTTGTGTTGTGCCTGCCTATGGATAACAACTTGCAATGCTCAGTGCCGGACATAAGGGGGCAGAGTACAGGAAAGTCAGCTGCCTGCAGGTCGTGACGGGTTGTTACTTGAAGATGCACTAGTTTTACTCTGTAGAGTTTGTGCCTGACACACTGCAGACATTATTGGGGGTGTTTATCAATCCTCCTGTGCTCATTTTATTTTAATTCTGTCCCCTTTTTAATGCTTAAGTTTGCACAAGATTTATCACGTGTTTTTGCACCTAGTTTGCAGGTCATACTTGCCAACTCTAAAGATGTCTGTGAGGATCCTGTGAAAAGGAGTGACCTCCCGGCATCCCAGAAGAGGGGACAAATCCTGGATGTATAAGGAGTGCACATGTTCAACCATGCAGAATAAATAAATATGTTGCAAACTTTTTGTGATGTAGCCATTCTTTATTAAAGGGGTTCTCCAACTTCCAAAACTTATTTGCAAATACATCCAAATTCTCCACTCTCCCCTGTGTACAGATTCCCTCCCTGCTACAGGTTCTGAATTGTGTCACAGAGTCTGTCTTGTGTCTCACTTCTTCAGTCCATGCAGCATCATTGGCCACCGCATATCTGACCTGGCAATAAATCATTCCCATGAGTGGTTTCAAGGGACAAGGAGGTCACAAGCTGCTGTGATGTTTCGTTTGCTGGTTGCACTGCTCAAAAGGAGGGGTAGTGAGCTTGTTAACATCATAGCTGTGCTTAAAGACTTGAAAATAAATCAGATAAACGAGGCCAAAATTGAACAGGATATATATTAGGAAGTGTTTTGTAGTGATACATCCTGTTAGTTGGCCCATATATTTTAAAAACTGGATAACCCCTTTAACACTCTGCCACAGTGTTGTTAACGCATTATCAGTTCTGTTAACTTTTGCTATTTTTCTACATATATATTTATATACACACGTGGACAAAATTGTTGGTACCCCTCGTGTAATCAAAGAAAAACCCACAATAGTCACAGAAATCTGACAAAAGTAATAATTTGCCAACCTACATGTTGACAAGCCACAAAGCTTCTGGGAGAATGTCCTATGGACAGATGAGGCAAAAATCGAAATTTTTGGCAAGGCACATCAGCTCTATGTTCACAGACGGAAAAATGAAGCATATCTTGAAAAGAACACTGTCCCTACTGTGAAACATAGAGGAGGCTCTGTTATGTTCTGGGGCTGCTTTGCTGCATCTGGCACAGGGTGTTTTGAATCTGTGCAGGGTACAATGAAATCTCAAGACTATCAAGGGATTCTAGAGAGAAATGTGCTGCCCAGTGTCAGAAAGCTTGGTCTCAGTTGCAGGTCGTGGGTCTTGCAACATTATAATGACCCAAAACACACAGCTAAAAACACCCAAGAATGGCTAAGAGGGAAACATTGGACTATTCTGAAGTGGCCTTCTATGAGCCCTGACCTAAATCCTATTGAGCAACTTTGGAAGGAGCTGAAACATGCCGTCTGGAAAAGGCACCCTTCAAACCTGAGACAACTGGAGGAGGAGGAGTGGGCCAAAATACCTGCTGAGAGGTGCAGAAGTCTCATTGACAGTTACAGGAATCGTTTGATTGCAGGGATTGCCTCAAAAGGTTGTGCAACAAAATATTAAGGGAACCATCATTTCTGTCCAGGCCTGTTTCATGAGTTTTCTTTTTTTAAAAATTCTGTTGAAGCATGGTTGGAAAGCAATGTCTGACTTTCATTTGTTAATTTTTATAGAATTTTTATATATTATTACTTTTATCAGATTCAAGTTATTTCTGTGACCATTGTGGATTTTTCTTTCATTAAACGAGGGGTACCAACAATTTTGTCCATGTGTGTATAACCTGTTCATGCCATGCCTAGGATTTTGTTGCAGTCCTCTCTGAGCTGAAGGGTGGAGACTAGCTGCCATACACTGCAGAGAGTACTGGAGAATCTGCTCTAAATTTATCACTTTCAGAAACAGCCCCAAGATCATGCAGAACAGATATATATAAAGAGGTACATTTTCTAATGTGAATAAAGTGCTTTGACTGCGATAGAAAACTCTAGGGCCAGACTAAAAGCTGCCCTTCTTGTTTTATCACCATCTCTTCCTTCTTACTCCCCCACCCCTCTCCATAGACTTCTACAGAGTTCAGTTATTTGAGTCATGTGATCTACAATCCATTTCGAGATGGAAATAGCAGGGATTTTCACAGTGAAAGTTATTTTGCAAGAGGGAGGGGAACAGGGAAATGCCAAACAAAAGCGGAGAGAGGCATTTCTCTCTGATAAGATACAGTATATTAGACAATTTCTTACAATCTTCTGCAAACTTATGCAAAGTATATTGAAACAATATTACTTATTTAAGGGCAGATTACATTTGAAATAGTATATCCCTTCAAAATTCACCAGATATGGAGTCATATTGTATAAACTATGTGAAAGCACTGCTGACTAAATATTGGATTTCTATATCCATGAGGGGAAGGACAATGAAATTAATCCTCCAGGATGCCCACCAGAAACTGGCGCAATTGGCAAGATTGTCATGTTGATAATAGGCCCATTGCTACACAAAGGACATCTATTATTCAGACATCTGGGCAAGCTTCATTGCCTTGACTGTCCTTCCCTGCCATGCTATGTATTGGTGAATGCTGTAAAGACTATCACAATGAGTTCTGCTTTTTATTCCCATCAGAAACTTTAAAGGGAGTCTATCAGCAGTAAATTAATTATAAAACTTAACATTATAAACATATAAATTGGATTCTATAATCAGGAAGACGGGTAGAATAATTTGTTGTCAGAACCGCTTCAACTGAATGGTTTCCTGCCTCCCTGGTGCCAGGGTTTGGCATGTGGTGGAATGGGTGAACAAATTACTAGGAGGGGCTGGAAAGACCCAGCTGTCGTGGTCCATGTGGGTACCAATGATAGAATAAATGGAAGCTGGAGCCTCCTTAAGAATAATTATAGCTTAGGGAGTTAAATGCTTGGCTCAAGTCTGGGTGCAGGAAAGAAGGGTTTGGGTTCCTAGAGCACTGGGGTGACTTTTCATTGGGGCACAAGATGTTTTCCACAGATAACTTGCACCTGAATGGAAGGAGGTCTGCTGTGCTGGGGGAGAGAATTCTAGTGGGGGGTGGCGGAGCATTTAAACTAGGAATAGGGGGGAGGACCAGGCAGATAAAGGGGTAGATAGGTCAGAGAGGGGGCAGGCTGCAGTGGTGTGTGGAGAAGTGGATTGTGGTGGGGGGATTAGGACAATTGATAAGGAGATCCATTTACTACAACCGAACAGAATAGATGAATCTGGCCATAAATCTTCTAGAAGATACATTTCTGGAAATGAATGTGTGAACTTGGATAGCAAGATACAGTGAGTGATCACAAATGTCAGAAGCCTAGCAGGCAATCTGGGAGAGCTTGAGACTGGTCCAGGAGGAACACATTGATGTAGTCGGTGTGGCTGAGATGTGGCCAGATCCTCACGTGGACAGGGCTAAAAGGAAAGGAGGAGGAGTGTGTATGTATGTCAGAAGTGGCATGAAAGTGAGTGTGAAAGAGGTAAATGTGGGTGAAGATCGTGAGGATCTTGGTTCCTTGTGGGTGGAATTGCAAAAGAATGTCACCACTGATAAAATACTTTTTGGCATAATCTATAGACCCCCCCCCAACATAACTGAGGAGTTAGGTGACCAGTTGTATAAGCACATTGAGTGGGCGGCACAGGCGGGTACATGGTCTTGATGGGAGATTTTAACTACCGGGATGTTGACTGGGGTCATGGTACTAAATCGTCTGCAAAGGGGCGGAAAATTCATCAACTTATTGCAGGACAATTTTCTAATAATACAAGACTTGATGGAAATGTCAATGTTGGTGAAAACCTTAGTAATAGTGACCATAATCTAATCAAATTCCACCTAAATTATAAAAAACAAAGGTTGAGAGGGCAAAATCCCTCAATTTTAAAAAGGCCAATTTTCCCAGGTTAAGGACTGCCCTTCAGGATATAGACTGGGAGCAGCCATTGTCAGATAGTGTGATACAGAGGTCAAGTGGGAGACATTCAAATCTACATTGAGCAAATACAGTGGGTACGGAAAGTATTCAGACCCCTTTAAATTTTTCACTGTTTGTTTCCGTGAGTATAAAAAATTTTTATTTTTTACACCCCTGTGTCTCCACCTTTTATACTTTGGGGTCTCTTCACGTCCATGTCGTAATAATTTCACGTCCACAAAGCGAACCAGGGGGTTATTTTATCCAAATACCGGACGAAACTGATCTTCATAGGTTCGCCCATCCTAAGTCAGATTCTGTGTAACGTGTAGTTTATTATTTTCAGTCCAATACTAAGCATTGACCGTCCTTCACTATAAAGGCCTTGACACTGCGGAAAAATACGTTCACTCATCCCCATACAGGTTATATATTGTGGGCAGTACATCCTCTGTATACACTGGTAGATGTACTGACAACAACCATATATGTGAGATGTGATCAGATAATAAATGAGAGTTTGCTTGTTTGTCGGCTGGTAATGATAGTGTGTATAGGACCCGGCATCAGCACATGAAAAAGGCCCTTACCTGCAAATGACATACCTACCTACATGTACCGGAGCCAAGATCATTACATCAATACAGGACCAGAACTAAGCCCAGGAATAAATATGGTACTAGAAATAAGGACAGAACATATATATATCATATCAGAACAAATTCTCCTATATAAATACAGGGATCAGGACCAAGCCCAATTCATGAATACAGCACCAGCACCAAACTCAGTAAGTAAATAAGGTATAAGAACTAAGCCCAGTAACCAAATCTGTTACCAGAACCAAACTTATTCCATAAATTCTGTAACAGGATCAAGTCCAGTACATACTAATAGCAGAACCAAGCCAATGGTATAAATACATGTACGGTAGGTGTGCGCTATTCCACTATGCCGCAAGCTTAGGAGCTGAGTCTGTGTCACACACGTCACATGCCAGTTGTCTTAGGGTATGTTCACACACTGTTTTGTCACACTGATTCATATGAGGAAAACAGAGCAGAATCATTGTGGAGAAAAACTGATTTGCCTTCCATCGTATTCAACCAGAGGCCGTGACTGATGTTTCTTTTTTAGAAGTCCTGCCCTGTCTTGCCGTAGTTTCAGCGCCAGAAACAGCAATGAAAACGCGTCAGGAGGCCACACATTAATGATCCGCATTGGCTGGGACTGCTCAGCATGCAGACCTGTGAAGTAAGTATGGCACAAACCTGAGTCTCTACCTCGGCTTTCTTCTGTCATTTCCACAGCCATTATTCTCATCCGATTTCTTAAATATTTCCCCTGTGTGAACATACTCATACAGATACATCCACCAGAAACTGTGATGAATGGAAATTATTTAGACCCCTCAGATGCCACAGTCAACAACAACCATGGCATCTGTGGCATTAGACACAGGGAGGTGGCCAATGGCCTCCCAGCCACTGCTTGTCATGGCAGCCGCCAGCCTTGCTAAAGCTCCCAAATCCCAGGAAGACAATGCTGGCGCAATACACGGCCATACTAAAGTACCAGCCACCGCTGGCCGCGCGTTGCGGTTTCGGTTATATAAATGCACAACAACCGCACCGGCGACAACCCGGCGCCCCCCTGCCTGAGTGCCTTCAAGAAGATTTTTAAGAAGGTTTTTTTAATAAGGGGTTTTTTTTTAATGGTTTTTTTTTGGGGTTCTTGTGGTGTTTTCGGGGTTTTGGCTGGGCCCGGTTTGTTTCCTTTTTTGGTTTTAAGATGTACCTAGCCATCCCGCTTAGGCCGGTTCTACCGATAGATGTGTCAGTGTTGCGGTCTTTTATCTGTAGTTTTTGGGGTGTTTAGGGGGTGTGTGGGGTTTTTTTTTTTTGGGGTAACCCAAGGGGGGAGCCCTCGGGCTGCACACTTGGGTGTGAATGAAGCCATAGAGTTCAGGAGAGAGAGCTACAAACACACAATGTCACCTCTACTTCTTTCTCACACTAAATGACAACTAAATGGCCATCATGGATGGTCAATGGTGGAAGTCCCAGGATATGTACCCAATGTCTCCTCCCTATAGTGTGGCCCTGTACTTCATTACTTATATTTGATCAGTACTTTGAAAACCAGAATTTTATATATTTGTGGCCTCTTTTGCAACTGAAACACAGAACAACTAAATATAAGAAGTTTTCTTGCAGCCTCCTCCACTTTTCATCACAGAGCATATCATGAGGAGGGCCGAGGACTACATAAGTGATAGTAGCAAACTCTACACTACACTAGAGCAGCGTGACCACATCATCATCACACATAGACATAGAAAACCTTGTAAAATATCACTTTATACATTATATTATACAATCCTAATCTCTAATTTATCATGTGGCAACCTACCTGCCAGACTCCACCAATGTGAGACTTAACCCATCAATATAAAGTAGCGCATGTATTTGGCTCAAAACACCCATGTGCCAAAAAATAAGTTTAACCAATTCTCCCTGAGGTGTCTCTTTCCAGTTCTCCAGGACTGTACAGGACGAAGAATTCACCGTTGAGAAGGTGAGAACCTCATTCACATTTACACCTTCTTTACATGTACAGTACAGACCAAAAGTTTGGACACACCTTCTCATTCCAAGAGTTTTCTGTATTTTCATGACTATAAAAATTGTAGATTCACACTGAAGGCATCAAAACTATGAATTAACACATGTGGAATTATATACTTAACAAAAAAGTGTGAAACAACTGAAAATATGTCTTATATTCTAGGTTCTTCAAAGTAGCCACCTTTTGCTTTGATTACTGCTTTGCACACTCTTGGCATTCTCTTGATGAGCTTCAAGAGGTAATCACCTGAAATGGTTTTCACTTCACAGGTGTGCCCTGTCAGGTTTAATAAGTGGGATTTCTTGCCTTATAAATGGGGTTGGGACCATCAGTTGTGTTGTTCAGAAGTCAGGTGGATACACAGCTGATAGTCCTACTGAATGGAGTGTTAGAATTTGTATTATGGCAAGAAAAAAGCAGCTAAGTAAAGAAAAACGAGTGGCAATCATTACTTTAAGAAATGAAGGTCAGTCAGTCCGAAAAATTGGGAAAACTTTGAAAGTGTCCCCAAGTGCAGTGGCCAAAACCATCAAGCGCTACAAATAAACTGGCTCACATGAGGACCGCCCCAGGAAAGGAAGACCAAGAGTCACCTCTGCTGCGGAGGATAAGTTCATCCGAGTCACCAGCCTCAGAAATCACAGGTTAACAGCAGCTCAGATTAGAGACCAGGTCAATGCCACACAGAGTTCTAGCAGCAGACACATCTCTACAACAACTGTTAAGAGGAGACTGTGTGCAGCAGACCTTCATGGTAAAATAGCTGCTAGGAAACCACTGCTAAGGACAGGCAACAAGCAGAAGAGACTTGTTTGGGCTAAAGAACACAAGGAATGGACATTAGACCTGTGGAAATCTGTGCTTTGGTCTGATGAGTCCAAATTTGAGATCTTTGGTCCCAACCACCGTGTCTTTGTGCGATGCAGAAAAGGTGAACGAATGGACTCTACATGCCTGGTTCCCACCGTGAAGCATGGAGGAGGAGGTGTGATGGTGTGGGGGTGCTTTGCTGGTGACACTGTTGGGGATTTATTCAAAATTGAAGGAATACTGAACCAGCATGGTTACCACAGCATCTT
Organism: Leptodactylus fallax; assembly: GCA_947044405.1. Classification (NCBI taxonomy): domain Eukaryota; kingdom Metazoa; phylum Chordata; class Amphibia; order Anura; family Leptodactylidae; genus Leptodactylus; species Leptodactylus fallax. Next base: position 1,017,388 of record CAMRHE010000138.1, on the reverse strand, counting down.
GCAGCGGCATGCTATTCCATCCGGTTTGCGTTTAGTTGGACCATCATTTATTTTTCAACAGGACAATGACCCCAAACACACCTCCAGACTGTGTAAGGGCTATTTGACCAAGAAGGAGAGTGATGGGGTGCTACACCAGATGACCTGGTCTCCACAGTCACCAGACCTGAACCCAATCGAGATGGTTTGGGGTGAGCTGGACCGCAGAGTGAAGGCAAAAGGGCCAACAAGTGCTAAGCATCTCTGGGAACTTCTTCAAGACTGTTGGAAGACCATTTCAGGTGACTACCTCTTGAAGTTCATCAAGAGAATGCCAAGAGTGTGCAAAGCAGTAATCAAAGCAAAAGGTGGCTACTTTGAAGAACCTAGAATATAAGACATATTTTCAGTTGTTTCACACTTTGTTGTTAAGTATATAATTCCACATGTGTTAATTCATAGTTTTGATGCCTTCAGTGTGAATCTACAATTTTTATAGTCATGAAAATATAGAAAACTGTTGGAATGAGAAGGTGTGTCCAAACTTTTGGTCTGTACTGTATGTACAGGTATGAAGTCTTATTATGTTACATGTAATATGTTTCTGCTGCACATAACAAGACTTCTGTCATATGGTCACACTGTGAGTATCAGGGGATAGATGTGAACAAGCCTTTACCTGCTTTAAGTCTCCCTGAATACCAATGTTTTATGTTCTTCTCATATCTATATTTTTCTAGAGATGTATTTAGAGCTGCAGTGACTCTAATATTATATTATTAATATATTCTTATGACAGGCAAGACTCATCGGACTCCGGATCACCGAGAGCTACGTAAGTGATATCAGCAAATCATCATAACATAGGACATAATATTATACAATATTCAGATTTGTCACATACATCTGATATTCCAGAAAATCCACTTCACTGCCCCCTCCCCACCTAAGACAATATCATACAATTGTGTTAGTTATTTAGCTGTATTGTAGCACTCTATAGAGATTGTCATCATACACATCAGTTACTGCCCACAATGGGGCTCACTATATAATGTCCCTATCTCACACACATATACAATAGGGTCAGTTTTATAGGAATGTCAGTATATTGTGGCGTGTAGAGGAAACCAGAGGGAACTCATATAAAGACCAGGAAAACAGGCAAACTCTATACACATGTTGTACTTGGTTGGATTCATATCCAGGACTCCTTAGATTTAATATGATATTTCATCTCTTTACTTCTCCAAGGATAAAGATGAAGACCATGAAGATTCTGAGGACGGGGTAAGAGCCTTGTAAAGTATAGACTGTAATACATACATGTGAAGAACAGCTCAGCAGATCTCAGAGTCTATAATTATGCAGATTCTTCTTATTCTGTGATTCCACATGTTACTGACTGATCACATACAGATCCTGGCACATAACATGTCACTCCATTACACCAGCACATGAGCTCAGGACTTAGCACCAGAGATCTTCTATAGAGCAGGATCTTCTCACCATTTCCTATAGATCCACTAGATTACTACACATGGTAATAATATTACATGACACAGAAAACTAACCATTACCTGATCTATTGCAGAGGATCTACATGAAACTCGATAGCGTCATGACAGTCCTGGATGTTGTAAGTAATGTCACTGCATGATCATATTATATCATGAAGATCCATAATTTATCTTCACATTAATCTGAAATAAAAGGATTTATATTCATTTGTGACAAGAATAAGATAAGAAAATTATAGCTATAGTAATGAAAATAAAAAAATAAAAAAAATATTTTAAAATGAGATAAGAATAAGAAAAAAAAAGTATAATAGACACTTATAGATAATATATAAGATTAGTATAGAATAAAGAATAAGATTAGTATAGGTATAGTCTTGACAAATAGTATGTAATGGAAAAACATAAAAAAGCAAAATATAAGTTTAAGATAAATATAGTGTAGAACTATAGATATTATCGATAAAATAAGCTATATAGCACAGGAGAGAGATTAGTATATGTGTAGTAATAAAAAATAGTCTAAAGTTAATAAATAAAAAGCAAAAAGTAGGTGTATCATAAGTATAAAATGACAGAGATTATATATAAATACTATATATTACATACATGAATAAGATTAGTATAAGTGTAGTCATAAAATATAGTATAAAAAGAATAAAAAAATAAAAAAGCAAAAAAATCAATAATAAGTGTATAAGTTTAATATAGAATGATATATATTTATATGATAATCCGCATGCTAAAGGAATAATATTAGATATTAGTAGGATATGATAAGTGTAAAATAGAAACAAAAAATAGGTGTAAGATAATAATACTTTAGGTATAGTCATAAAATATAGGAGAAAACATGTTAGATTTAAGACTGTTTAGACATAGAGTATACATGGTACAGGGCCCCATCCAGTGTCATCTCTGCAGTGAACCAGGGAGTAGCCGATCTCCAGTACTTGGGGTCAGGAAGGAATTTTCTCCCCCTTATATGGGGGTTATTTTCGCCTTCCTCTGGTTCACACTTTTTTATGCAGTAAATCTATAAATTGTACTGGATGGATAAAATTATAAGGATTTATTATAGTAATAAAGATAGTTAAATGTATTCATTGTGTCTGTGTCCTCTTTACTGTGTTGTATCGTCCTTTATAGAAAAGTTTGACCCCCAACAGTAATGGCCCCAGACCTCACAGACCCTACTGTAAAAAGATTATATGGGCCCTTTAGTTTCCACCTGATACATAGATAGAAGTAGTTACCAGTTAGGCTGGGTTCACAACTGTGCCTGGTACCGTTTTATTCCCTTTTTGTGCAGAAACCAGGCGGAAACCCGACGAACCCCAATATAGTCTATGGGGCCCACGGGTTTCCTCAAGTAACCAATTTTTTAAGTGGATTAGATTTCCATTCGGGGGGTCCGCTTGGGGTCCCCCCGAATGGAAACCCAAACTTAGGTGTGAACCTAGCGTTACATCTCTATATAGAAAAAACAGAATCCCCCATTTACAATAGGTAATGGTAACTAACTATAACATTATGTTATATTTTGCATTGATACAATGTTGCTGGCTTAAATGGGTGTAATTCAGAAGTCTGCCACTAGATGGCACTCAGATATTTCTCATATTCAGTATTCCATGTACTGTACATATATATATATATATATATATATATATATATATATATATATGGGTGTCATGGCACGTTTCAAGGTTTCATTTCAGATTTTTTTCTCAGTTATGAGGTATAAGAAATTAATATTACACGATGAGGTGTCGTCCCTTATTAGAGATGAGTTTGTCGTGCCTCTTCAAGACACACAAAGTACCCGCATGGAGTTAGATATGACTGATATTCCAAAGGACATAGAGATGGTGTTTTACATTCTGTCTTTTGGGTATATATCAGGGGTTAAGAACAAGATAGGCTATTACACCATCTACTTGAGCGATATAGCACAATGACGCCATGTCTCTACTAAGATAAGTATATACTGTCTAAGGTGGCCATGAGGGCGGTATGGTATATAACCTTTTCTTGGTATACTCAAGGCAAATAAAAAGATATGTTATGAGTTAATTCGAGTTATATAATGATCCTTATATATACATATATGAAACATAAACTGGATAGGTGGACAAACAATGTCTCCAGTGTAGAAGAAGTGCTCCCCCTACTGGAAGGGTAGTGGCTAAAATATAATAGATCGAGAGCCTATCTGTTTGACTAGGACATATATAGAGAAAAAGGTTGTGCATCTATATTATAAATAAAGAAAAAATAGAAAGAAATAATAAAATATTAATACATTTATTAAAATTAAAAAAAATAGAATTAATCACATGTATTTCAAAGGAGTAACCAAAGTAATTGTACTGAAATGGTTAAATTAAGATGAATACTATTTATCGCTATCCATGGCTTCATTTATTATTTTATTTATTTTATTATTACAATTTTAGTAATAGGGTAGGCTAGGTTCACATCTGTGCATGGCTCTCCATTGTATGGGTCTGCCGGGGAACCCAAACGACATAGACTATAATGGGGTCCACCAGGTTTCCTTTGGGTGACCTCTGTTTTTATACTGAAACTGGTGGAGAAAAAAAAGTCCTATGTGCAGGACTTTTCTCTCCGACGATTGCTGGCGGTTTCTGCGGCGGAGTGACTCCAGCACAGATGTGAACTTAGCCTTACATTGTTTCTGTTCTAATATGTATTCATTTCACTATAAACTACTACTATAACCTGTTCATTCCATGTCTAGAAAGCACAGGGCATTCTCTATATGCCTGTATATATGGAATGTGTATTCATTCTGCTATAAACTACACATACTGTATACACAGATACACCAGATATACACCTAAACTTTTTCAATTGGTTATACTGCTGCAGCCTGATCTCTTTTCACATAAAACAACAAAAAACAATGAAAAGTAATCAGAAAAACATTTTTCAATGACTTTTCATTTGTTTTTGTTGTCTTCTGAGATAAGATATCACACTGCAGCAGTATAACCAGTTGCAGACGTTTGGGTTAACTCTGCTACATCTGTATGTGGTATATAAGGATGGACCGCTTAGAGGGTCCTTCCTGCACAGGGGTCCTTTGCTGTGACTGTCCTTCCATGGTGTATTGTATTTCCACCTTACTGATTTGCACTACAGGACTGAGAGAAGGGCAGAGATCAGGCAGAAGGGTTAGATGGCAATGTCCTTTAGATTTAGCTCATCTAGTGATGTTGGTGACTTTTTAAATTGCTGATTTTGCTGAGAGCCGTGGGAGGAAAGAAACTTGTAAAGGGTCCAGATGAGAGTTGGAGGAGAAGTATGATTTTAGTAAAGTTCATACCAAGCGTTCCATCAAACTGGAACTTTGTTACTTGAAGACTTGTATGTAGGAGTCTGTAAATACATCAGTGAGTCTATTGTACACCAAATTATGTCTTATGCTTATAATAGACTCCTTTATTATCTAAGCAGTCTCTATCATATAAGCCAATAAATCACAGAGCTCAGCTTCTCTCCTCTATCATATAACACTATATATCACAGAGCTTAGCTTCTCTTCCTCTATCATATAACCCTATATATCACAGAGCTCAGCTTCTCTCCCTCTATCATATAAGCTATACATCACCGAGCTCAGCTTCTCTCCCTCTATCATATAACCCTATATATCACAGAGCTCAGCTTCTCTCCTCTATCATATAACCCTATATATCACAGAGCTCAGCTTCTCTTCCTCTATCATATAACCCTATATATCACAGAGCTCAGCTTCTCTTCCTCTATCATATAACCCTATATATCACAGAGCTCAGCTTCTCTTCCTCTATCATATAACCCTATATATCACAGAGCTCAGCTTCTCTTCCTCTATCATATAACCCTATATATCACAGAGCTCAGCTTCTCTTCCTCTATCATATAACCCTATATATCACAGAGCTCAGCTTCTCTCCTATCATATACACCTATATATCACAGAGCTCAGCTTCTCTCCTCTATCATATAACCCTATGTATCAGAGCTCAGCTTCTCTCCCTCTATCATATAACCCTATATATCACAGAGCTCAGCTTCTCTTCATCATATACCCCTATATATCACAGAGCTCAGCTTCTCTCCCTCTATCATATAACCCTATATATCACAGAGCTCAGCTTCTCTCCTCTATCATATAACCTATATATCAGAGCTCAGCTTCTCTCCTCTATCATATAATCCTATATATCACAGAGCTCAGCTTCTCTCCCTCTATCATATAACCTATATATCACAGAGCTCAGCTTCTTTCCTCTATCATATAACCTATATATCACAGAGCTCAGCTTCTCTCCCTCTATCATATAACCCTATATATCACAGAGCTCAGCTTCTCTCCCTCTATCATATAATCCTATATATCACAGAGCTCAGCTTCTCTCCCTCTATCATATAACCTATATATCACCGAGCTCAGCTTCTCTCCCTCTATCATATAACCTATATATCACAGAGCTCAGCTTCTCTTCCTCTACAATATCCTGTTATCAGATAGGGCAGCAAAACTCATCTGACAGATTTGCTTTAAGATCAGACAATAGGTATACAGGATTGACTGGTTGTTCTCACAGAAAGGAATGATCACATGTTGTCATATGGACAGAATAACACAAGAAGCCATGTCATGCAGAATGTAATGTTAATTCAATTTGAGTCACAATCTCATTTGTACAATTGGTAGTTATGAATAGCGGGTGCCCACGGGATTACCCACATAATGCCATCTATTCCTCCTGGCAGAAGAGATTTAATATAATTATGGCCTTTAAAAACATTCATCACGTGTTCACAGGACAGGTAATAAATGTACAGTATGATCACTGGAGTACATCTGCTGGAGCCCCTTCCAGTCATAAGAACGGCAGACTATAGTGTGAATGGAGCAGTAGTGTACATGGCATGTATGACCACCACGCCACTCACTTCTATGGAACTCATAGAGACAGCTGAATACATTGCTTTTTCTTTATATATCCTGGAGCTTTGTAATAGACTGTCTGTTCCTATACCCCCTGATTTGTAAAGTGCTGCGGAACATGTTGGCACTATATAAATAAATTTATTAAAATTATTATGAATTCCTTGCAAACTTAGGCTAATCTCACATCTGCGCTATGCTGTCCGTTGTTCTGGTCCGTTAGACCATGCTACAATGGCGAGACTCTGACACAGATATACAGAGCCTTACATGATGGAAAATTCTTGTACAATACAGAGAGTTACAACTGTTGTAAAGACAAGTTAAATAGTTTTTCAATTTTTTTTTATATTGATGACCTATCCGATCAGCAAATTGAAGGACCCATGGCACTTACTGAATACCAGGTACAGCGCCAGGGGCGTAGCTGTAGGGGTGCAGAGACAACAGTCACTACCCGGCCCTCTGCCACTGTCTAAATGGAAATACTCATCCATATAAAAATCTCAGAGAACCCCTTTAACTTCCCCTAAATAGCACACTTTTCTACTCAGTTGTCAGATCATTTGTGAGCATTAAAAAGGGTTGAAGAATAAGCGGGCTTTGCAATATGATTATTAAAAAATGCCCTATTACCTATGGTGTCCATTGAACTAAGAACTACTTGGTGCATACATTGCTATGTTGCTCAGGTCCATACATAGGCTCCCCTCCTACCTTACTGTACATTGCCCTGACTGCAGCAGAAAGCTATACTGTGCAATCTATGGTATGTAGGCAGGCAGTAAAGAACAGGGACACCTATGGTTACATGCGTCAGCACTCAGTTCATTCAGTTTTTACTCTTCCAGAATAAGGTGACTAAATAATAAAACAATAAATACCAGAGAAGCCGTTTAAAGGGATTGTCCGGGCAAAAATATATTTCTGAAATAGAACGGGGGAGGTGAAAAAAAAAAAAAAATCATAGTCACCTGTCCCCGGTTACTCCAAGTGTGGTCTGGTCCTGCTGGTCCGTTGTTGTCTTCCGGCGGAAGTCCCCACCACATGTGACCTGGGGTGTCACAGCCGGCGAGGAATTTCACTTCAAGAAGACAGACCAGTAGAAGGAGCGGACCACACTGGGAGGACACCAGAATATCGGGGACAGGTGTATGTTTTGGGGTTTTTTCTCACCTCCCCTGGCCTTTATTTAAAAAAAAAAATTTTTTGTCTGGACAGCTTCTTTAAGAGTATGTTCACACTTGAAACATTTGTTTTCAAACGTTCTTTAATGGAAAATCTGTTTGTCCTATCTGACTGAATGCTCTGCCTTTTGCAGCATTTCCAGGGATTTCTGCAAACCCAGTTTAGATGAATGAGACACTTATGTTGCTTTCATATGAACAATCTGTTGTGAGTGCTGTAAAAAATGGATGTTGTACATCTCGATGGATTTCCATTTTTGATCTGTGTCTGATCTATGTATCAGCCGTGTGTCATGGACAGCACAAGGATGACGTCCTCCGTGTGCAGGCGGTTTTTTTTACAGCACCATTGACCTGAATGGCTGAGACGAATGGAGGAAAGAGACAAAAGTAGAGCATGCAATGATTTTTTTTCTCACTGACTATAATGGGTCAGTTTTCTATCCAAGTGCTGCGTTTTCTACACAGACAGCAGTCGGATGCAAAAATCGTTTATGTGAAATAGCCCTTAAAGGAATTTCTGCAAGACAACTGTCTTGTGTGAATGGGCCAAATGGGCAGCGGTAAAAATGACAGATTGGAACCAAGTATATCTTTGTTTTCACATTCATCATTTTTATCCACGAGGCCCCATTCACCTGGAAGAGTGTCCTTTTGGCATATGGTGACCGGGATGCTTCAATATACGTTTTTTGCAATCTACGGCACAGTGTAGTAGACCACATTATTCCACAAAAAGACATATTGAAATAATATCTATTATATATATATATATATATATATATATATATATATATATATATATATATATATTATATCTATATATATGTATAAATTTGTTTACTAGAGGGCTCTATGGGCAATGTATGCCACTGTACGTCTATGTCGCAGCCTTGCACTGCAGGTATATGTCAGCTAATCCTCCAGACATACCTTCAATTAAACGTTCAAACAAATAGCGAACAGTCTAAGACCGTATTCACACCATGTAAATGGTTCTATTCACACGTTTTTTTGACAGACTGTTTTTCACAGCCATCAAAACAGCTGACATGGATAAACCCGTGTGAATAGACCCATAAACATTCATAGGTTTTATAATACCCAACCAAAATAGATGTTAGGTCTGTGAAAAACGCCACTCTTTGTGTAAGGCCTAAGAAGTTTTTTGTTTTGACTTGAAATAAATCACAATTGCCTTTGCTAGTCTAGACCAGCAGGTGGTGATATAGAAGCACATTTTCTGTTTATTAGGCCTCACCTAGACAAAGATTTATTACGCTCCGGATTGAACTACAGCTGCAGTCCAAAGAGATACAGTATATGGAGTTGTATGCAATCCTGTGGCTTGCAGCTTCAGACCATTAAGATCAATTGGCAGTGCTGCAAATAGTCTATATGTAGCCCAGGTTTTACACAAGGGGGCAGTATTTTATTTAGTAGCTTTTATTGCAAGTTTTTTTTTGAAAGTTCCATACAGAAGAATCCTGTGCGCCTAATGCTTGAAACCATCTCCATACCATAGCTATGTGTAAAAACAAAGAATCCCACAGATCATAGAAGAAAAAACCCCACAGAAATAAACACACTTGTAGGAATTCGTTAACACTGGGTATCAAATGAGGTTCAGAAACAACAAAGTGGCGCGTCTTTGGCACAATTTGTAAGCATGTGCCAAAGATGTGCCAGCAGAGTGCAAGCTTTCCAGTGTACACATGTTTGTAAATTTCCCCTACTATTTGCATCAGGGGCATAGCTAGGGTTGTAAAAGATCTGGGGCCCAAATCCCATTGGATGTGTACCGAATTCTCAGTCTACAGTACAACTCAGATGCAGTCACAGGCAGAGGTCTCACTACATTTTTTCCAGAAGAATATACATACTTCTTATCATTTTTGAGGAGTATTTTTCACCACGGGGGAGTATTTTTTGTAGTAATGGAAATAAATGATATGTATGAATAATGCTAAGAGGTCCCTATTTAAGTAGGGACTAAAATTGTCTTCCAAGTCTTTACAGTATTCACTGTGTGGTAAAAATGACATGCTTCTTAATTTACCCATCCTATGCCCTCTTTGACTCTATTCAGTCCCTGTGTCCCTACACACATTCTAATGCTTCTCAGTGTACCCCACACAATGTAATGTCCCCTTAGAGTACCCCACAATGAATAATGCTCTCTTAGTGACCCTCACACAGTATAATGCTACCATTGTGAACCCCACATAGTATAATGCCATTTACTTGTCCTTATATAGTATACTGTCCAACAGTGGTCACCTACTTACCCTTCAGTGTCCCCACACAATCTAATGCCCCCATAGTGTCCCCATACAGTATAATGCCACCTTACTGGTCCCCACACAGTATAATGCTCTCTCAGTGGTCCCTCACATAGTGTAATTCTCCCTCAGTGGTCCCTCACACAGTATAATGCCCCCTCAGTGGCCAATAACACATTATAATACTCCCTTAATGCTCTCCACAATATATAATAAAAAAAAAAATGTTTACCTCACTCCGGTTCTCTGCTGCCATCTACCATGTGGTGCAGGTTTTAGGCCTCTTGCAGTCGCAGCTCGGTTCAGGCGGTGCAATGATATCATAGCACCACCTACACCAGTATTCCTAAAGGCCTAAAGTGGCCTGTAGCACGTGAGGAAAATAGCGAAGCTGGAAGCCATAGAATCACATGCTGCATCACATTAGCGGATGCCAATACAGATGATTATCATGACAGGGTACATTCAGGGCACTAGGCAAAAGCCCCAGTCTAATGCCCTAGTGAAGCCCCTGATTTGCAAAGCAATCTGCAACAGATATCCAAGGCACAGGTGTGGATACAGATGTCACCCTAGGGCGGTCTATAGTCACCAGATGTGGTTTCATAGTTGTTTCTTCATTGAAAGCATGGCAGGAATTTACCTACTTCTTCTTTTTTTATGTTCAAGGGAAAATCTTTGCTATAAGAACTCAAAAGTGGATTTCCATTGCAAAGGATGGGTAGCAGTGAGGGACAGGTACCAGGGGGTTTTCACATTGATTCCGGGAGGAAATGTGCATTAGTGCATAAGGTCAAGGGTTTGAGTGGTGCGCTAGGGGGACGGCACACACTTCTTGCACTTGAGCCCACTACAATTATACATTGCATTTGTACATTACCTATTCATTTTCTTTCCTAAATGATAGTTATATAATCCAACCCATGTAGACTAAGGTAAAATGGGCAACAGGCATGCAGTTTCATGCAGTGTTATTCTAAATACGTCTGTACTTTATTGACTGCTGTGGCAGATGAAAATAACAGCTCGGATATGGGTTTTTCAGACTAGCTGCTATGGAAACACAGTGAAACATGACCGAACTAAGTTCCCACTCAAAATTAATAAAAACCATGTTCCGTATATTTACTTTTTGGAAAAATCGGTGATTTTCCAATTGACAAATCATGTTCAATTGTAGAATTTGAAGAACTACTGAAATGGTAAAGGGGGTTTTCAAAGTTCAGCCGCTGTGACCGCCTTGGAGCATTGCACAAGTGGTTAAAGATATATGAGAAGGTGATTGCTCATTTCTTCAGCTTCCTGACCACAGGCGGCTCAAGGAGGGGGAGAGGTGGGGAATCCCGTTATTTCTTGGACAAAGTTGTTATTGAAGCCCTGGTTGCTTAAGTAAATGTGGTACGTCATTCTTTTACATCCTGGACTGTACATAAAGAAGGCTTCTGTAAATACCAACAGAGCAACATCCACAATTTCTTCATCGCTGTCCAGCCAGTGGGATTTTTCTTAAGTTTTCCATTTTTGCACAACTGAAAAACATAATATTAGCACCAAACCTCATAGGACTGTCTCGGATGTTACGCAGGCCATATATTTCTGATAGTTGTCCGAAAGACCGACAGCTGTTCCTTCTGTCCACCTTCCCCTATACACGTTTCCTTGGCTTGTCTGAGCTTGCATATGTTCTGAATGAAGAGAGCTGAGAAAGTTGGTGTCAAACTCTTTTGGTTGTGCCTTATCTCTCCTGAGAACAAAAGAACGAGCATGTTGAAATCCAGCATGCCTGACTATTCTTACCACCGACCTCTGCCATGAGGGAGATGGTAGACCTTCAAATATATTGGACTATTGACTGGTTCCACCAAAGTCAGATATTCCTTCTGAACCCCCAAATGTAGTAAAGCTGCTACAAGAATTCTCTGATCTCCTCTGAGGACAAATGGATCAGGCAATCCGAAATAAATCTCAGCCGTGACTGACTATGAGTCACAATATGCCGAATCTACTCTCTTTTGACATCCGCTGTTGGGAAAGAGTCAGGTAGCAGCTTAGGTATAGGGGGTTAACAAGTAGCCATCGCTACCTGGCCCTAGAACCCAAGGGAGCTTAAAGGCCTCTTTACAACATAAGATGCTAGCATTATACATATCACATGATATGTGGGGGCCCCATTACAGATTGTGCACTGGTACCTTCAAGTTACACTTCTGGAGTCAGAAGGCCCCCATAAACATTATATGGTGGTTTTGTCTTCCCATAATTGTCAGCTCTAGTCAATGGTAGTCTACTGTGTATGACCAGCCCTAATGAAATGTGAATAAAGTAACATATATCACCCGGTCTAGCTGTAACCACCAGTTACCTGCATTGTTCTTTTAATGCAGTTTTATCTCTATTTTCCTTGCATTTGACTATGTTTTGATAAATGTATTTCTATATGTGAATTATGGGTAAGCTTTAGCTTGGACAACTCATCCCTATTACCCTGGTGGGGTGAAGCTTACCTACACCTGAATAGTGAGGACAGGGTGTTAGGAGGGAAATATGTAGCGTTATAGTCACCTTCACCCTGGACTCTAGGAATTTATACTAGCTCCAGTTTATTGCAAAGTATATATGTGGGCTAACAGGCTGTTAGGGTATAACATGGTCAACAATATTTTGAGCTAGAATAATGTGTTGTAAATTCTAGCTGAATATATTTTTTAAGCAATGACCCTGCATGACGGGGGTTTATTATTCCTTGTGCGTATTTAATTGCCTTGTGGGATTGTGGTAAATGCATATGAATAAAAGTTACATTTTAATAATTGCTTTCAGATCCCGCAACATTCAGTGATGTATTTCTATATGTGGGTGTAGCAGTGGGTTTACCCATGTAGCAGTGGATTTTGTTTACACTCAGTTAGCTGTCAGTCACCGCTAAGGCTGTGTTCACATCTGCGTCGGAGTCTCCATCGAAGATTCCGCATGGAGGACTTTTTTCTCCGCCGCTTTCAGTTTGGAAATGGTGGACGCCGTCTGGGGTCCACCAGTCTCTGTACGTAACCTCTGTTGTAGCAGTCCAGCTCTTCGTTGTTCAGTTCCCCCAATAAACCCGAGTGCCGGAGCGCCTGGCGTTAGCGTGAACCTAGCATTAGACTCATAGTTACAGGTTCGGTATATATTTTAATCGCTCATAAGAGCCAAATAGCACAGTATTTTACTAATAGGAGAATGGAGCTGTCCCTGTAAGGATATATTCACACTTGTATTGTGGCTACAGTTCATAACCACTGGTGCAGAAGCGAAATTAGCTTTATTGTGGCGAGAAATCCGCTTTATGGCTGAGGCCCCACGTTGCGGAAATGCGGCTTTTTTGTTGCAGATTTTGCTGCAGTTTTATTAGCCAAAGCCAGGAGTGGATTGAGCAGAAGGGAGAAGTATAAGGACTTTCTATATATTTCCCATTCCTTCTGTAGCCTCTCATGACTTTGGCTAAAATTTGCAATAAAAAAAGCTGCATTTCCACAATATGGGGCCTCAGCCTTAAGGCCAGGGCCCCATGTTGAGAAAACACTGCATTTTACATGACCTGCAAAGTGGATGGGATTCTGGCTAATCCCATCCACACATTGCAGAAAAAAAATCCACAGCGGCCATGCATGTCAATTATACCTATGGAAATGCTGGTGTTTTCCATATAGGTATAATAGAGGCAGAAAGTCCACAGAGGAAAACCCTGCAGACTTTCTGTGAAAAAAGATGCAGAAAAAAACGCGATTTCCACCTGTCTTTTCCACAGAATTTTTTGGCTTTGGCTCGCTACATGGGGCCTTAGCCTAAAGCGTATTTCTCAACAGCTTAAAAGCTTGAAAGTAATCTCATTGTTACTCTATAGTGTAACTAGTGATCTCTGTGCTGAGATGTCAAAGATCTTCTCAGCACTCCTGCCTGCCCCCTCTGTCTCAGAAATCCGTAGACTGAATGTTGTATATAACTTCATTTCTCAGAGGGAACTGAGTATTTCTTGTTATTTCTAGTTCTTGTTTTTCTATTATCAAGTACAATCTGTGATCAAACCGCAGACTTATATATATATGACATCATTGTTACAAGTGCTCTTCCCTGGTAACATATATTTACTGTACATTACATACTGACGCTTCCCTATATTATGGTTTTATATCCCATATCTAACCATATACATGTCTGGCAGGCATTCAGATTGCAAAATACAACATTTTGCTTCCAAGGCAGTTTTACAGAATTTACTTGAGCTCCGCACCCAGACATATAATTCAGACATAACATCCTATTCTTATGACAAATGTTATAATGAATCACAGGAATTTACTGCGTTATGTTGTCAAGAAATTAAGGTCACAGCAGGACAAAAGTGTTGCTTGTTTCAGTACATCTGTGAATAAACCTGTCTGCTGATATCATAAGTGAAGCTACAGGGGGTGCAGAGCTAGCAGTCCCATCCTAGCCAAGGTACCTTATGGGACATAATTCCCTAAACATAGCTATACATAATAGAGTAGTGGCGGTTAAACCTAATGATTTTGGTGAAACCAGTTGACCATTTGTTCCCTTTGCCATTCAAAGGTTAATTTTCATCTTTCTGACAGTGAATGGTTGTGTATCATAAATCTTCTTCGCCTGTCTCACTCCAGTGCACCAGAGGGCAGGGGTAGTAAATCTACCAGGCACAGACTGCCAGCCATTAAAGGAAACTGGAAAGGAGATCAAAGAAGTTTAATCAGCCTTAGTGTGGTGAGAGTGACCAGTGCTCCCCATGGCTTATAGGACTGGTCATAGTTACAACTGCTGTGACCCCTATAGTTATGCCAGTGCTTTGGGGCACTCCTTGGTCTGGGTGTGACTGCATCCCCGCAAGTTACACCCCTGGGTGTCTAGACTTTTCCCCAACATTATGTTGGATTTCAACTACCCAGTCCTTTTGTTTTAAAGGCAGATAATCCACGACCAGAGGTGTCTGGTAGCAGCTTACTCTCCTATCCATACCGTGAACACAAGCACACCCAGCTGGGACTGAGTGTGCATATATGGAGAAGGGGGGACCAGAGATATAGCTGTAGGACAAAAGAGCATTTGGGTGACAATAATCTAAAGCATATGGCCAGCATAAAGCATACCTCCAACTTTAAAATCACTTTTTATAAATGAATAATATATCTTATTAAAAAATGTTTCCTTTTGAGCTTATAAGGCTGCTCTCCTCCTCCTTCTCTTCACTCAGACTCTTATCTCTCATGGCATCTGCATCCATATCCAGTCTCATACACAGACATTTATGGAGAGGGGAGGGGGCTTCGGCCAACTTATATACTGATTTGCTACCTCACTCTGTACAGTGGTAGAGCATTATCTTACAAGATATAGGGGAGTTAAGAGCTATCTTAGCTACAACATACAGCAGAACGTGTATTTTTTCCAGCAACCTCCTCATCCTCCCCTCTCAGTAGACTTGTATGTTAGATGTAGCTGAGCCTTAAAAATTAAGAAGCATTTGAATTAATAAGATATATTACAAAGTGTCTTATATTCTTTTACACTATTCACTTATGAAAAGTTTTATAATCGGAGGTACGCTTTAAGGCCCCTCTTCCATATAACAAAACATTAGCATTATAAATAGTACAGAGTAGTGAGAACTGAACTTCTGGCAAATAATATTTGAGGAATGCAGAGGATCATGATATCACTGAGTCACGCCTGAAGTCATAGCAATGTGAACAAGAAGGAAAGGAATGGTATTATCTTTAAAGGGAACCCATCACTATGAAAAGGCTATGTAATCTGCAGGCGTCATGTTATAGAGCAGGAGAAGCTGAGCTGTTTGATATATGGGGAAATATTCAGTATAACCTGTCATTTATGCATTTATTTCTCTGTTTTCTGTACACTTAGAAGGAGTAATTGAGTCCAGTGGGCGGGCCTATCAGTGACCGTGCATGCAGAGATCGCTTTCAATCACAGTTGGGACCGCCCCCTAGACTCGATCCAGAACAGAGGAATGGATAAATGACAGGTTATACTGAATCTTTTCCCACAAAACTTTATATCAATCTGGCTCTGGTCTCTGCTCTAGATTCCTAAGCAAAGCACTTTTCCTCTCATTTGAATATGAATAAAATGGCAATTTGCTTTGGTCTCCAAAGCCGAATAACAGAGCTGTATATTTGGAAGCCGTAGAATCATCTCTACTAGGTACTGAGATTAGATTTATAACCAATTTACTGCTGACAGACTCCCTTTAAGTAAATGTAAATCAACTGATCTGTAGGGGTCCTGGGTGTTGAACTCCCACCAATCACTGATGACCTATCCTAAGATGAAGTGTGATAAGAAACAGATGTAACGGTGAACTGCCGATAAATGAGTGCAACCTATAAAGGAAAAATTGTTGTCGCTGATCCGCTTCTTTAAACAATGCACAGATTTTTATATTACTATCAAGCCGGCATATCACACCGTTCTTTATTATACATAGATACCAATACACGCTATATAAACACTATACAATGAAATGGCATAAAGATCCACTGTGTAATAAACTGAAAATGATGGCACTTTGGTTCTTGCAGTGTGTACAAGATATAGCAGAGATTTTCAGAGTGAAAGTCAGTTTAGCAGAGGGATCAGGGAAACAGCCTGATAAAATGCATTTTTCACTGATAAGATATATTATAATATTTCTTATATTCACCTTTACTATTGATTTATGTAAAGTTTATTGAAAAGTTAGTGATCATTTAAGTGAATATAATACAAGTAATACTGAATCTGTTTCCACAAAACTATATATCAATCTGCACAACGCCTCCTCCTCTATACCATAAGATCAGACGGCATGTAAAACGTGACAGGGTCCCTTTAAATACCTGATGTCTTCTGAGACATATAATAACTATATAGAGATACGTAGTAAGCGTAGTTTTTGTTGTCAAGGAGATAACTGTATTTACTTTCTCATGTACCCAATAGTTATTTCTCACACCTAATTCACATGCCTAGTCATGTTCTATATATTCCTGAAAATGTGTCTGACTCAGAATCATGTCCACACAGTCCAGGACTGGCCATTTTCTGAATAATGACTACTACACATGTGGACAAAATTGTTGGTACCCCTCGTTTAATTAAAGAAAAACCCACAATGGTCACAGAAATAACTTAAAAAAGCCAGACTGGAATTCACCAAACTACAAGTTGACAAGCCACAAAGCTTCTGGGAGAATGTCCTATGGACAGATGAGACAACAATCAAAATTTTAGGCAAGGCACATCAGCTCTATATTCACAGACGGAAAAATGAAGCATATCTTGAAAAGAGCACTGTACCTACTGTGAACCATGGAGGAGGCTCTGTTATGTTCTGGGGCTGCTTTGCTGCATCTGGCACAGGGTGTCTTGAATCTGTGCAGGGTACAATGAAATCTCAAGACTATCAAGGGATTCTAGAGAGAAATGTGCTGCCCAGTGTCAGAAAACTTGGTCTCAGTCGCAGGTCATGGGTCTTGCAACAGGATAATGACCCAAAACACACAGCTAAAAACACCCAAGAATGGCTAAGAGGAAAACATTGGACTATTCTGAAGTGGCCTTCTATGAGCCCTGACCTAAATCCTATTGAGCATCTTTGGAAGGAGCTGAAACATGCCGTCTGGAAAAGGCACCCTTTAAATCCGAAACAACTGGAGCAGTTTGCTCATGAGGAGTGGCCAAAATACCTGTTGAGAGGTGCAGAAGTCTCATTGACAGTTACAGGAATCGTTTGATTGCAGTGATTGTCTCAAAAGGTTGTTTCATGAGTTTTCTTTTTTTAAAAAAAATTCTGTTGAAGCATGGTTGAAAAGCAATGTCTGACTTTCATTTGTTCATTTTCATAGAATTTTTATATATTATTACTTTTGTCAGATTCAAGTTATTTCTGTGACCATTGTGGTTTTTGTATCATTAAACGAGGGGTACCATCAATTTTGTCCACGTGTGTATGTAGTCCAACCAGCCGAGCCCATGATGTTTCATTACAGGCCTATTTAATCCAACAAAGATTTGGAATCCAGTATATTAGATGATACTTCCGGCTGCTATTTGTATTGGCCAGGAACGTGACATGATTGTTGACTGTAGCGCGGGTGATACATTTATGCAAATATAACTGTAAATGACAAGTAACAACACCAAGGAACAGGTCCATACAGTCAGAGAATTTATTTAGATCAGGGATAGTTCTGTCTTCCCAGTAAAATCCTAGTGAAACATATAGGGATAGCTCACAGATCATGGCATAGACTAAGGAGTGTAATACTCCGATCAGTGACTCCATGATCAAGCACTTTATTTTTAGGTTTACTGTATCTGGGTTACAAGAGCCCTGCTGTGGATTGGGAGCCACAAAGGTGGATTGGTGGAGGCCCCAAGGTGATGGAATCCTAAGGGTGACTGTCTCTGTTAAAGACCTATACTTACTGGTAATGTTTTTCGTTATAAGTGTAAATTCTCCCTAGGCCACTTTCACACACAGCTGTATTTAGTTCAGTATTTTCCATCAGTATGGACAGCACCATGGCTCGCACTGTAGCCTTGCAGCTCTGGAGTCCTGGGTATGAATCCAGCCAAGGACAACATCTGCAAGGAGTTTGTAAGTTCTCCCTGTGTTTGTGTGGGTTTCCTCCGGGTACTCCGGTTTCCCCCCACACTGCAAAGGTTTACTGGTATTTACAGTAGATTGTGAGCCCTATATGGGACCTTGATTGACAATGTCAGTAAAGCGCTGATCAGCGCAAATCAGGCACCGAAAGTAACTGCACCAATTGCTCAGGAATGGCGGGGACTAGAGAGAACATTCCAACTGCATTGGATCAGTTAAAAAAAACGGACACATTAACATCAGTTAGTATCCGTTAATGTCTGTTATGATAGGTGTCAGTTTTTTGGGTTTTTTTCTTTTTTTAACGGACACTATCAGAATGGACATCAATGGTAGTGTGAACCCTGCCTTACAATGTATTACAGTCTGTACTACTGTGTATATCCTCAAAATCTATGGGGCCTTACTCTTTTCTGTATACCTCTCATAACATATAGAATCTTTTCTGACAGATTCTGAACTGAGCAGAAAAAAAATCATGCCCCACTAATAGTAGAGTGACATTTATGTCTTACGATATTGAAGATATGCCAAATGTCTGTTGTATAACATGTGACCTTTATTAAAAAAAAAACCTGCTCATCCACCTGTCTAATACCGTGAATGCCAACCTGTGAACTAACCTGGTTTATGTCCTCTAACTATATACCTTTTACTTCAGTTAATTTCACACCTCTGTTCACATTAATGTGACTTACACAACAGGTTATCATGAGTCAGCAATCTCGTGCAGCCTGTTGTATAATGGAAAGTGGTGTTTGACAGTGATGCTATGTAAAGGCAATGGGGGAGCTACTAGATATAGCACCCAGAGGCTGCTAGAACAGCTGATCTGTATGGGGTCCAAGTGTTGGACTTCGACAGATCATATACTGATGACCTATAGGTCATCAGTATCAAAAATCAGTTGGGGTCTGGAAGGCTCCTTTGAGGGTGCTCTGGGACATCAACATTGATGGCCTATCTGATCTCCAGTACCCTCCAACTGAGCAAGAGAAGAGCCATTAATGCTATAATCTCTTCATCGTTTACATACAGTGTTGGACTAGGGTGCCTGGGGTCCACCAATAGAAGTCATTCTGTGGAGCCACTATACAGAAGTGAATGGAGACAGCTGGTCATATGCAAAACCAATTCTCCATTCACTCCCTGCCTGAATGTGACAGCAGCCACCTCTTCAGATGGGAGTCGCGGGATAGTGGGACAGGATGTGGAATCCAGGACTATCCTGCTGAATCCGGGACGGTTGGGAGGTATAGCTCAATGTGTCCAGTGCCCGTCTTAAAAAGAATCTTCCATGTCCTCTAGCACAGGGATTGTTATATACCATCAGAAAGCCATCCATGTGTTGAATTCAACGCACTTTATGTTTTGTTTATATCTTCCCCTATAGCAGAGATATCATGCAAGTTAGTTTCGGCTACCAATGTCACTATGCTTTTAGGGGCAGAGGCTTTACAGTCCAGCGGCATCACCGGGCAGTGGAGTTCACTGACAGTCCACTTATATTGTGTTATATTGTGAAGGGGACATCCTCCATCGCTTAGTGATAACACTGCACTGTATAGACCGTCTTCCTGACAGTACAGTAACAAAGGTAGCTGGACCTAAGAGAAAAGGTCTTCTTTAAGTGTCTCCTGTTGAAAAATAGCCAAATAAGCACTCGGACTCTTCGGGTTCACCAGGTTCTTTACTGTAGGCAGTTGAAGTTACAAATAATTTGCATTGGGTTCATGGACGACCCTCAATGACAGCATCAGAATAGCAAAGCCCACAGAGATGTCAGCCACAGCCCTATTCGCACAAGGGATGCGTGCCAGGCTCATACAGACTCTTCTTTTACCAAGTGTCACACCACGTGCTTTCAGACAGGGTTACAAAGCTTGGACACAGCTCCAGTTTCCGTTATGCTGTTTCTCCAACTCAAATGCCCCAAAACGCGCGGGCATTTGCGCAATAGTGTGTGTAGGCTGTACCACAGGAAACATACAAAACGCAATCTGCAGCACAACCTACCGTATAAGTGCAACAAAGTGCCCATCTGTAGGGTAATAACTACATCGCCTCCCTTCCAGAACATGCTAGAATAAGAAGTGGTGCGATGACTCAGCAGTGGCATTTAAAGTGACAGCAGCAATACAATAATACAGTATTACAGTACAAATGTAAGAGTCACCAGCAATAGCAAACTAACAATATACACCAAAAAGTACTTCATTATTACAACGCAGAAATAAATAGTATAAGCCTATCTAGAGTGGGGACTCCTATATGTCTTTCACCTCCTCTGCCTCTAGTTCATTATAACCTTTAATAGGTACCGCTCCACTGGATAGCATTTCAGGCACCGAACCTAACTGTACCAATTGCTCAGGAATGGCGGGGGCTAGAGAGAATATTCAAACTGCGTCAGAATCAGTGGAAAGGAGACTATTAAAGGATACAAAATAAGGTTAAGTTGGTGGAGATGATATGTAAGGGATGGCTTTCACCACCTTACTCTACCTCTATTAAGCTTCATGCACAATACTTTATTACAATGTATTACGGTTTGTACTAATATGTATATCCTCAAAGTCTATGGGGCCTTACTCTTCTCTGTATATCTCTGATAACATATAGAAGCTTTTCTGTCAGATTCTGAACTGAGCAGAAAAAAAAAATCATGCCATACTAATAGTACAGAGAGACATGTACACAAGTGGACAAAATTGTTGGTACCCCTCGTTTAATGAAAGAAAAACCCACAATGGTCATAGAAATAACTTGAATCTGACAAAAGTAATAATATATAAAAATTCCATGAAAATGAACAAACGAGTCAGATATTGCTTTTCAACCAGGCTTCAACAGAATTTTTTAAAAACGAAAACTCATGAAACAGGCCTGGACAGAAATGATGGTTCCCGTAACTTAATATTTTGTTGCACAACCTTTTGAGGCAATCCCTGCAATCAAACGATTCCTGTAACTGTCAATGAGACTTCTGCACCTCTCAGCAGGTATTTTGTCCACTCCTCATGAGCAAACTGCTCCAGTTGTCTCGGGTTTGAAGGGTGCCTTTTCCAGACGGCATGTTTCAGCTCCTTCCAAAGATGCTCAATAGGATTTAGGTCAGGGCTCATAGAAGGCCACTTCAGAATAGCCCAATGTTTTCCTCTTAGCCATTCTTGGATGTTTTTAGCTGTGTGTTTTGGGTCATTATCCTGTTGCAAGACCCATGACCTGCGACTGAGACCAAGTTTTCTGACACTGGGCAGCACATTTCTCTCTAGAATCCCTTGATAATCTTGAGACTTCATTGTACCCTGCACAGATTCGAGACACCCTGTGCCAGATGCAGCAAAGCAACCCCAGAACATAACAGAGCCTCCTCCATGATTCACAGTAGGGACAGTGTTCTTTTCAAGATATGCTTCATTTTTCCTTCTGTGAACATAGAACTGATGCGCGTTGCCAAAAATTCTGTTGAAGCATGGTTGAAAAGCAATGTCTGACTTCCATTTGTTAATTTTCATAGAATTTATATATTATATATATATATATAATTTTGTCAGATTCAAGTTATTTCTGTGACAATTGTGGGTTTTTTGTTTCATTAAACGAGGGGTACCAACAATTTTGTCCACGTGTGTATGTCTTACGATATTGAAAATATGCCAAATGTCCGTTGTATAACATGTAACCTTTATTTAAAAAAAATCCTGCTCATCCACCTGTCTAATACTGTGAATGCCAACCTGTGAACTAACCTGGTTTATGTCCTTTAACTATATACCTTTTACTTCAGATAATTTCACACCCCTGTTCACATTAATGTGACTTACACAACAGGTTATCATGAGTCAGCAATCTCGTGCAGCCTGTTGTATAATGGAAAGTGGTGTTTGACAGTGATGCTATGTAAAGGCAATGGGGGAGCTACTAGATATAGGGAAGACGTTGTGAGACTTACTACAGTTTCTGCAGTTCAACCACCTGATTCAGCTGAACTAAAGAGAAACGATATAAGGTAGACGTCCATTAGCCAAATCGATGCCAAAAGATTGTCCTTTTGGCACACATTTAGGTGGTATATATTAGAGTACTTTTGCCTCAACTATATTAAAAAGCTTAGTAGACTATGGTTCTCAAAAAACTGTGCAAAAAAAAAAAAAGTACTATAACTACTGGACAACCTATCCGATAATAGTATGACGTAAGCGGGAAAGACCTTTAGAGGACCTGCACTAGACTACTACAGCACCCTGATCACATGGACACTGTCACTGTGTGCCTGCCGCAAACAAATTATATTCTAAAAAAAAAAAAAAAAAAAAAAATTTATTGTGCAAAAGAACCAAATCAACAGAAAAATAAAAGAAATGATGGCTTTTAAAATGTGGGGAAATAAAAATGAAAAAAAAAAAAAAAATTGCAACATCATTAAAGGGTTTCCCATATTTAATTACTGACGATTATTATTATTGATGATTATCTTCATCATAGGTCAGCAATATCTGATCAATGGAGTCCAACACCCAGGACCCCACAGATCAGCTGTCTGAAGAGATCGCAGTCTTCAGGTGAGTGCTGCAGTTTCTTTAAAGAGGACCTTTCATGTCTTCATTAAAGTGCGGTTTTATATACCGCTAGAAATGCTTTCTAGAGGTGTATTAAACTGCACTTTCATGAGGACATGAAAGGTCCTCTTTAATAAATACGGAGCACAGTGCCATACATTGTGCAGGGGGCAGTGCTTGGTATTGCAGCATAGCCGCCTTTGTCACCAATGAATGTGATGTCATCAGCACAGGGAAGAAGCCGCAGCACTAGTGAGTGCCATATCCTCTTGAAACAACTGATCAGAGGGTGTCCAGGGTGTTGGACTCCTCACTGATCCCCGCTGATTTGATATTGATGATCTATCCTATCTAATCCAATATTTTAGTCCTGCAAAACCCCTTTAAGTACCAGACTAGGATGAGTCCTTAGTGGCTTAAAGCCTATGGAAGGTATAGTATATCCTGGGTGCAACAGCAGACACTTCAGCCTTTGTAGTGTGCACATGTGGTCGGCTGTTTATGTGGACAATAAGGGCAGAGCTGTCAGAAACTGGACAGCCCCTTTAAGCACCCTCTGTATAGACATGCGTCAGTAATAATGGTGCTGCTGTTTATCTCTCAGGTAATTACTGCTATAAAATTAATTACAAGCATGTTATCTATGACATGACGCAACATCAGAAAAGCATGGCCCACGTTACACAAACAAGTTTGTTTTGAATGTCACGACCATGTGACTTATTCCTCCAGCGGCCATTTTTGATTTGGGCAACCGAGCTTCTTCAGTGATCCAAAACATCAGAAAACAAATGTCAAGGATAGACTCGGATGTTCTCTCAAGCACGTCCATCAGGGTTGAATTCCAAGTTTTATTTTCATCACTAGATTTCATATTGCACGAAGAGACAATGCCCTAAAGAAATATGGCGACCGGCCCACGCGTCACGCGTTAAGGGGCGGAGCTGTTTCCTTGGCAGCGCTTGGACAGGTGACGTCACGTTGTATATATAATACCCTGCAGGACGGCCCTGCGTCAGATACAGCGCAGTGAGATATAGAGAATAATCGAGGTTCCTGCTTCAACAGTGATTGGACGGAACCCATTACATCGACACCATGAGCTCCCAAATCCGTCAGAACTACCACCAGGACTGCGAGGCCGCCATCAACCGCCAGGTCAACCTGGAGCTGTACGCCTCCTATGTCTACCTATCCATGGTGCGTATTTAGCACGCAGTGCTGTGTGCGTTTTCTCTCCGTATATACTCCATATGCCCTAATGCTATTTTTCTTTTCCACGATACGGTGTTGTGGGACTACAAGTCTCAGCATGTAGTGGACTATTGTCTTAAAGGGACAGTCCACGTTACTACACTGGTAGTGCAGACATCTTCAGTATTCCTGCTATGGTCTGCTCCAGCCCCTCCATTTGGGAATGGTTTGCTCCAGTTGGTGCCCGCTACCTCTTCTGACACTTAAGCTGGCTCTATTTTGGGGTCCCCTCTCCCAAGCTGATGTGTCTTAAAGGGGTTGGGGACAAATGTCTGCTTGACTGCTGACTCCCCCGTGATCATGGCAACCCTGAGTGCCCAGTATGAATAGGGTGCTAGTGTGTGACCCCCCCCAGCTCCATTAATGTCTATGGGACTGGTGTGCTGTATGTGTAGCTCAGTCCCATAGATGTGATGTGTTGTCCATACATGCCCTCCATTCAAATAGATGGGGGGTCAGTGATCTGACCCAGCCCCTGCCGTATTGACTGCTGTTACTGTAGTTGGTTGTCAATGTGCTGTCGAAACCTGCCATATTGGAAGATGGCTATTTGCCCAGTCATTGTTGCCAGTGCTAGACCTGTGTATTGGCTAAGTTGCCTGGTTTACTGACTACATGATGTTGTTGCCCATCCCTTGCTGTGGTCTGTCACCTCCATTCAGTAGTTTTAGGACAGATTGGCAGGCACAAGCTGTCCATGCACATTTCAGGCACTGTTCACACAGTGGGAACGGATGAAGATTTTAAGACCGGTTTTACATCTCAAATTCATCTGCCATGCCGTCAGAGGAATGGCCTGATCAGAGGAGTGGCTTCTTACAGACTCTGTGGCTGAATCCATTGTGGGATCTGTGGTAAGATCAAGAGGATACGTACTTTATGCAAATGCTCTGTGACAGATGTGGGGAGTATGAGGATCAAAGATGGCAGTGACCTGTCTCCCAATCACCGTGTGCTTACTGACAATGTTGTACAGGATCTTTATCTTGTATTTCTTTACTGCTTTGTGTGCATTGCATTCCCATAATCCCCGAATGAAATGCCGTAACACTAATGGGCAAAAAGCCGCTCAGGCGTATGAGAGCCTGGCTTTGTAGACTGACTGTGCAGAAATATCCGCAAAAGAAAATCTGTAAATGCCTTATGTTGGATCTGATGCTGCCCAGGTATCAGGCGCAGAGGTAATAATCTCTGCTGGGCCCTGCAGCCTCAGGGGGGCCCCCAAGGCCTCTCTACAGCCTAAGAAAACCGTATTATAGATAGCACATGGTAGGTGGGGCACTACTATATATATATTACATTGGGGCCTTGGAGCTTCGTTACGCCTCCTGTGGCTTTTAATCCCCTTTATGGCCTCTGCAACCCAAAACTAAGCATTTTTACCTTTCTATATGAGCTCTCACCTATGGGAAAAGAACACATTAAGGAGCTATTTATGCAGGTTCCTCCCATAGCCGAATGAGCTTTGGGCCTCTCTTCCAGTGTTTTATCTGCCTTTTATGGGTTAATGAGACCAGTTTGATATCAAGACCTAGCAGATGTTCTTTCCTAGACCAAAGGTGAAGGGTGTGGACTCAGTGCAGCAGATGGCGGCCTATTAATGCGGATCAATGCCCTGTACATTAGACCTATCTATGTGCTGGAGCTGTAGGGCGCTCTCCATGTTATCTAAGTCGTAGAGCAGCTTAATGTGTAAGTGATACCTCATGTCTAAATGTATATTGGCTGGTAATGGCGGATGTCTGGAGCAGCTTTAAGGGTATCATTCCTTTTTCTAGATCTTCCTAGACTTTATGGACAGGTTTTACAATTTCTGCAGCGATGAGAAGGATAAACAGCGAGATGTAAACACTGCCATAGCATCTTGTGCGAGGAAGTGATACAAAGACATGTTGACCTCTAAGAATGTTTTGTGTGCGTGTAAGAGGCGTCTTGCACCATGTGCGATTCATGGGTAAAGAGTGACTGCGTTGCCCTCTGCTGGCCACAATGCAGCACAAAGTTGTGTCCGCACCCTGTATATGGTACTGTAAAGTGGAGGATGATATAGCGGCTGCTAATATTGAAGTGACAACTTTTCTTAAATAGGATTGACCCACAGTAGGTCAGAATAGTATATGTATAGTATTCTTATGCAGGACAAGCAGTGTCGAGGATCAGGAGACTGTTATGTATGGGAATATTGGTGGGGGCTTTACACAGAGATTATTTTAAGGGTGTATTCAGATGTAGCTGTGGAGAGGTGTGAATATAACTATGCAATGGCACTGAAAGCCCTGGCTCTGGTTTGTCGTGCGTTGTACACTAGCTTTCTGGTGTACAAGGGAAAGTCATCACTTTTGGTGCACACCTGGGTTTTTGAATGAAAACTGAGCTTTGTAAAAAGTGGGCAGGCAGGGGTTAAAGAGGGCCAGGGCGGGAATACCTGCGCCCGACAGACTTGCTATAACTTGTGCCAGGAAACGTCATGATCTATAGCTGAGGTCTATGCCAGCCCCACATTAACACGGATTTAATCTGGCCTTCTGACTTGAAGGGGTTTTTCTCAGATTTGACACGTACTTCCTAGCTGTGGATGACAAGTGTCTGATCTCTGGGACCCGTTGCTAACTCAACAGTCACTCTGTGTCCTCGGGCTGTGGGTGGGTCTCCAGCACAATTACAGATAAAGTCAAGCTTTTCAGTCCTCACAATCACAACACTTGTATCTTTTGCTTACTCCAGATAATGGTGCTAAACCTTATAGGTGAACTCAGTCCCATCATTATATGAGGAATAGAACAGACCTTTACAGGACATTTCATCATTTTCAACATTTCATCATTTTCCCAAATTCTTATGAAAATAAATATATTCAGCACATACTGCATTGTACTACTAACTGTACCAATTTATTATATATTTTGGGAGTCGGTCCATTTTATACCGACTCCAACTCCACGACTCCGATAAGTCTCCGACTCCACAGCCCTGCTTGTGAACTGCAAACACATTTTTGCAGATCCACAGAATAGGTAAGAGGTTATTCCAGTAATACCCCTTTAATGAGGACCTGACTCCTCTCCTGATGTCTTTTAGTAAATGCCTGTAACCCCCAACTACAAGAATTCTGGGGAATCTTTGATAACTGGATTGCTATATTTGTTCCTCCTGGATAGGTGTCCCTACAGTCTGATACTAATGGGACAATGCCAGACTATATAGGTGGGCCTCAAGTTGTAACAACCAGCTATCAACTTGTTACTTATTCCTGCTAGAACTGCTCTAAAGGCACAGCAGAGCCCCAGAATTGTTTCATGTACAGTAAGCATTGGGCAGATTTTGGAACAGCGGACAGGACCCCTATAACTTCCTCCACATATAACCTACGAGTAAGGTTAGTCTTCTGTAATCTGGCCACAAGTAATGAGATTAAGACCTAGTGTGATAAATGCCAGGTCACTAGGAACTAGTGTAATATATAGAACTGACATGGTGCCAAGACTCAACCCCAGAAAACCTTATAAGATGTAATATTGATAGGCCATTATCAGACTTGACACCTGGCCCAATACAGGGCTAAACCAGGATGGCATTGCCCACTGCCATGGCTGCTATTAATATAATAGACACTTTCTTCATCTTCTTCTGATCTTCTCTTTTAGTCTTATTACTTTGATCGTGATGATGTGGCATTGAAGAATTTTTCAAAATACTTTCTGCACCAATCCCACGAAGAGCGTGAGCACGCCGAAAAACTTATGAAGCTGCAGAATCAACGCGGAGGAAGGATTTTCTTGCAGGACGTGAGGGTAAGAATTGTGGCACTGAATTCTGGAGAATAACAAGTTAATGTAATTGATCAGAGCTTGTCTTTTTTGTGTCTTTATATACTATTGGCCAGATTTAGACTAGTGTCATCCACTGATTCACTTGGCACACTTTAAGACTAAGTTCACAGAGTACATTTGGCCATGTTTGGTAAGTCTAGGCCTTAACCTTGTTGAGGTCACCTGTAGTAGTAGCATCAAATGATTAACCAGATCAAATACATGTATAGACTTGGCCTTGTGTACAGTGCGCTGCCTGACAAAGGTTAGGAAGTGACCTTTACTATCGGTTATGGGACTAAGTAGCGTGTTAGAAAGTAGGTGACGGGGTCGTGTGGGTGACTCTCAGGGCAGCATGTTAAATGGACCCAGGACCTGTAGCTTTTGTATGTATGGTTTGACATGTCACATATGCTTGGTTTGTATGTATTATATATAGATGTATTCTCCATTCAGTTTGTCCCTTTGTACCCTGTAACTTCCCTGTAATCTGACGTCCTGACATGCCTGTTTTTAATACTTGTCTCCGAACACATACAGATGATCCTCATGACAGTTCTGTTCCTTATACCCCTCCTAAATATGAGAAGGAATGTAACTAGGTGATCCTGGCAGTGTATTAGATAGCTGGTGTGTAAGGACACTCCCAAAACTAGCTACCAGTTTTTACATATTTTACCCTCACATGACTGCACCCCTTGTGAGTAGGACCACACAGCCAGGACTGGAAATCTGAGAATTAAAACAATGTAATGTTAGAACAAGTTTTATCATTTTTTTTTTTTTTTTTTTATTCTAAGAAATTGCTATTGTCTGCAGCAGAATCCTACACTCAAGGAGTACTCTAGGGAAATGTGAATGTGACCTACCAGTTCTATGTATAGCAGCAGCCATGTTTCAGGCTAGTAACTCTATATCCTACAAATTGAGTCAGTAGCTCACTGGGAAAGGTTATCCCCTAGAGATCTTGCCCCCTCATTGGGCAGTACCATTCTGGGCCAGTATGCAATTTTTAGAAAGACCATATCTTGTCAGTGCTGGATACAGAAGAATTCTGGATATTCTGAAGTCTTATAATACATTTTGTATAGTGCCAACATACTTTTCAGCACTTTACAAAGTTAGCATACTTAAACCTCACATTTACATGCTTGTACCAGTCTCATCTGGATGGTGTACCATGGGGACTAATAGAAGTGCAAGAGGTTTTTTGCCCATGGCAAAAACATCTTGTGTGGAAAGTCAATTGGTGTTACTTTCACACTTGCGCAATACAATACCTTCTTATAGTTGTCCCAGAACAGAAACCAACAGCAACAGATGCATGACACAAATCGCTCGAGACCCCATTGTTTACAATGGGGTTTGTTGGATGTCAATTTTTTTAGATGTGTCTTTATTACATGAGGGTTGTCATAAATACAGTAGTTAATCTTCCTTAAATTATGTTTGTTTAACCCCCTTCCTGCCCCACAATATACATTGTGCTGAGCATACAGTTACACTTCCAGCTGGAGTGGGTATATTGCACATGTGGTGCGACTGCAAGAATACAGGGCCAGGCAAGACTCTGGTATCTCTATCTGGTTTCTGTTACCTGCATAGCGGCAACAAGGCAGCCAGTTATAATACAGCAGGCAGGAGCGTTCTGGGTCTGTGTACACCCTCAGAGCTCGACTGCTTATTTGTATAATCAAATTTTATAGTGTTCTCTGCAACAGAAGCCCATATTCAGGTGACCCTAATCTAGCAGAGTGCTTACTTGTATGTGCTGAATCCTAATGCAGACAGCATTAACATCTTTGTAACTTGTGATTTCAGAAGCCAGACCGTGATGAGTGGGGCAGCGGGCTCGAGGCCTTAGATTGTGCCTTGCAGCTGGAGAAAAACGTTAACCAGTCCCTTCTGGATCTGCACAAATTGTCTACAGATCAGAATGATCCTCATGTAAGTGGCTGTGTGGGAGATCCCATTACTATTGAGCATCTAATCACTCCAAGTATTCTTATCCTCCTTTGATGTGCACCTACATTGTCTAAGACTGGGTTCACCTCTGTATCAATCTCCATTGGAGACTGTTGCAGGGAGAAGTCCTGAAACGAGGGTTTTTTCCTCTGCCACTTTCAGTTTTGAAACGGCAATGGACCTGAATGAAGAGCCTGGTGCTAGTGTGAACCTACTAAACATGTCATGTCTCTAAGCAAAATGACTTATTCTATGTATTTATCTTCACAGCTCTGTGACTTCTTGGAAACTCACTACCTTGATGAGCAGGTGAAATCCATAAAGGAGCTCGGTGACCATGTGACCAACCTTCGGCGAATGGGAGCCCCACAAATTGGCATGGCTGAATACCTCTTTGACAAACACACACTGGGGGAATCCCACGACTAAGATCTCTCCTCTGTCCTGCTTGATGTTCGCTTTCCTCTAATGTTCATTTGTGAAAATTTGTTTCTTGCTCTATTTTGCCACCAATAAAACTCTTCTACTAGTAGTATGGATGTGCAGACCTGATCGCTTCTATGTAATTCAGCCATTTTATTCTAGTGTGCCTGCATTATAGATTAGAGCAATACATTTAGTGAGGTAATGTCCTGCTTGAGTTAGAGGCACATTGGAAGGTCAAGTGGGTATGGAAAATCTTGCATAACAGACCTTCCTGGTATAGACTTCAAGTTTGATATAACTGCAACACTTAAAGGGGTATTCTGGTTTTCAAGTTAAGCCACCCCCCGTCCACAGGATGGGGGGGGGGGGGGTAACTTGCTGATCGGTGTCATAGCACTTGAAACCTCTGACTATAAATGGCAGGCAAGTGAGGGATAAGATTGTATGTCCTCTCAATATTGTCTCCTGGCTCACTAGACACTTGAAAACACCTGGACCTCTTGCTCTCCACACTCCATCAGGTTACAATATAAAGGGATTGTCCATCCCTTAACTCTTTATCAAAAGCTTGCAATGCTCTCCTTGCCATCCTCCCGCTACCCTTGACTCCCCTTCCGGTTTCTCGGCTTTCACAAAAATAAAATCAGACCAACTAAGAGTGGCTTCAACAGGAATTGGGTCCTTATAGGAAGCACTTGTACTACTATTTTGTTCAATTCTCTCCTGGCTTTGGCTCAAAAAAAATTCAGCAAACAGATAAACGATCCACTGAAGACTTTTTGCTACTTGGCGAAAGTAAAGCTTTGTTGGCATATATTCTTTAGCGCCATCACTGTTGCCAATCAATTGTGATGTTAGGTTTGTCTCATGCCATTTAGGCTGTGTACTGGCAGAGCGTAGAATCTCACCTTGCCTGCTCCTGTCTCATGCAACCCTTCTGACAGTACGGAGCCTAAGCACCATATTGGGCACCAAAACTAACTGCACTGATTGCTCAGACTAGTGGGGGGCTAGAGAAAATCCAACTGTGCAGAAATCAGTGGAGCTTTGCCTATTGCCAGATGCCATGAACTAGAGATGGAGGGGGGTGAAAGGTCAAGTGATCAGAAGTCTGGAAATGTGGTGATTCATGTATATGAAGGTTGTCATTCAAATGTTACTCACTAGGTGCATAAATTATCCACACATCTAAAGGGGCCAAACTACTTCATAGTGACCTCGCTTCTTGGTGGCCTCACTTGTGCCTGACATGCCAATAAAGGTGGTGGAGGAGGGGGATATCTGAACAAAGGGGTTTCCTTCTAAAGTTACATCCTATAGAACACATACAGGTATACATCTCCAAGTTCTTGGCAATTCTGTACATTGTGTCTCATCCTGCAGCATTTTTGTACACTTATGCTTGTTCATCATGAGAATTTCTTATGCTGTAGTTATACCTTTATTAAAATAAAAAAATTCTACAAAATTAAGTTTCACTTACTGCAATGTTTGCTCTTTGAGTTACAACCCCAATTCCAAAAAAATTTGGGGTGCAGTGAAACGAACAATGTTCAGAACTGCATTTTATTCACAATAGAAGTTGAAAGACACTTTCACTTGACAAAATACCTTATTTAGAAATTAAAGGCAGTGACACATCTCAAAGTTGGGACAGGGTTAACAAAAGACTGGAAAAGTAAGTTGAAAATTGACCTTCAAGCTGTTTTTCCATTGGTACTCAAGTCATGACTATAAAGAGTGTTAGTCTGGTTAGAGGTTCACCAATCTGAAATGCTGCATCTAAAGTGTAATTTCATAATTTTCCTTGTAAAATTAGACTTAGAATATCCCTCCTACAGTACATAAAATTATAAGATTCAGAGAACCTGGAGAAATCCATGTGCACATGGAGCTGGTATTGGATGCTTGTGATCTGCAGGCTCAGGTGGCACTGCATTAAAAACAGGCATTCATTGGTAATGCGAATCACTGCATGGGCTCCTGAATACTTCCAGAAATTCTGTGGACACAGTTTGCAAAACTTGAAGTTATGGAAACTACAGGTGCCATGTCTTGGACTCAAGGCGAGGGACCATCCAGCTTAGTGCACAGTTCAAAAAGCCTAAATCTCTGATGGTATGGGGCTACGTTGGTGCCTACAGCATGGATGGCTGAGCAGTATATACTGTAGAGGTTTTAGAACATAAGCTCCCATCCAGATAACATCTCTTTAATGGAAGACCTTGCGTATCTCAGCAAGATGATGCTAAACCACATTCTGCATCCATCATAATAACCCTATGGCTTTGCTGAAGAAGCCTATGAGCAGTCCCGATCTTTTACCAAAAGAAAACATTTGAAGTAAGATCCTGCAAAGACAACCCAGGATTGTTGAGCAGCTATAATTCTCCATCAGACAAGAATCTGACAACATTCCTCTCCCAAAACTTCAATTGTTCTCGTCATTTCCTAGACATTTACAGACAGAAGAGAGGATGTCACACAATGGCTGACACTTGTGTTGATGTGTCGCTACCGTCAGTTCAATGAGTTAATTTTTTTCTAATGAAATGGAAAATGTCTGACTTTCACCTTCTGATGTGTTCTGTTGTGAATAAAATATGGTTATATGAGATTTCCAATTCTTTGCATTCTTGTATTCTTGACATTTTACACAACTTTTTTTTGCAATTGGGCTGTATAAAAGGATTAAAGACTTTCATAGGAAGTCATTGTTCATACAATTCCATTTTGGACGTTTAGTAAAACGCTGATGAACAGACTACGTGGCTTATGACTTTGACTAGAGTCCTCTTCTGCCAAATCACAGTATTGAAGCGTCTCTTCTACAGCACACATATGTGCATACTACGCCTTTTATTTTTTTTATTAACCACTCTTTCCTTCTTGCTGACATGGCTCCCCAGCCTCCATGATTACTTCCATAAGCTGTGTAAAGTCTCCCTCAGTTAGACTTATGCCCGAGTCTTTTGGAGAAGAATCCTGACATCCATTCTGTTCTTTGGTTCCTCCTTCATAGTTTACATCTGGTTGGCCATGAGAGAGCCTGGAAGAGGCCCTTTGCAAATTTGGGGAGTTCATAGGAGAGAACGAAAAGATTGGTCGTGATGTCTTGTGCACTGGCGTGTGCAACGTGTCGGGTGATGCCAGGGATTGGTTTCCTTGGTGTAATGCAGAGAAGCGTTGGCCTCGTTGTAACCTTCTAGGTAGTGGTAGAGGACTCTGCACATGTTGGTCAGTTTTCAGTGATTGAGTACTTTCAGAACTATCCATAATGGCTTCCTCTTGCTCCTCCATGCTTCCTAGTGGCCAGACAAAGCATTCTTTAGAATCAGGAGATAAGCTTGTTGTCTCATCTGCATTTTCATTAGATGTTCCCATCTTCTTACTTCTTTGTGTGTGACAAAGATTTGGAGTTCCATGGGCAGGATATCGAGGACAGTATGCTGGACCTCCATTAAGTGGTGTTTGTGGAGCACTATAAAATCCTGGCCTCTCATAAAAAGGGCTAGACATGAAAACATTTAGATCGCGAAGGGCCTCACCACTCCTATTTGCCATGTCTCGGTGAGTAAAATGTGGGAGTCCAGTTGGAATCCCGCTCCTTCTTCTCATTAACAAGCTTAGTCGTGAGTTGGACCGAGGTGGGCTTGGAGAGTGTACGCCCAGTAGACGCCCGAGCGGCCCAATTAATGGTGTGGAGTGATTGGCCTCCTCATTTTCATTTATTTGTTCAAGTGGAGGGAACTCCAGATCCTCCTTTTGCAAACTGTAAGATAAATGCAGATTAGTAAAATATTCTGTAGAACTTTATAATTCATCATGAGATTTAATAGTTTTGAGATTTTCTTTTATAATCTTTTCTATAACTAGTGGTTCTAATGCAACTACTCAACATTTGCAAGCCAAGTCCCCCCTTGTGAAAAAAAGTTCCAACCGAGCACCCCCAATGGACGCTTTGATGTCTGTCATGTGACAGATCCAGCTCCCAATCTCAAATCAGAAAGAAAAACTGGCACCTGTGGCAGACACACACTAAAAGTTCTATGGGTCTATAAGCTTCAAAACAGCTTTTTACTCATGATGTCATAGATCAAAAGATTTTTGTATATTCAGCACAAGGTACCTGCTTGTGCAGAGGAGACCATGCCCCCTAACCCTGACCTGATGCCTGCCTCTGCTTGGCAGCCACTTTGCGTGTGCGTGTCGCTGGGCCATGATTGAACGGCACATGGATGACATCCGTGTGCCGCCCGTACCTCCACTGCTCCATTTGGTGAGGTCAGTGAGCATGGGCTGCAAAACGGACCTGTCCTATTCTGGTTTGGTTGGCACTAGCTTCCCAGGAGCCTCATAACCTGAGCACTTACTAAATCTGCCACTTCTAGAACTGTGGTTCCCAGCCATGCCATGTACCAAGTGAGACTCCATGGTGTACCCCCTGGGGTAACATACCACAAGTTGAGAACCTCTGGTCTAGATAAAGGGGTGGTCTTCTCAAAGACTGTATATACAGTAATCAGCAGAACAAAAAAAGTTTGGATGAAAAACAACAAAATTAGGCATGAACTACTAGAACTTTGTATCGCGGAACTCATGACTAGTAGTAGTCACCGACTGGAGGGCCATTTACTGGCTAGCGTATATGAAGATGATCAATGATAAAATTTCATCTTTTGGGCTTCCATAACAATTGTTTGAACAGGAAGAAGACTATTTTGGAGGGTCGCATTTCTATCCTTTACAGTTCTTGAGACAGGAAATTAGCAGAATGACAGGGACGGTATTAAGGCAGTTTATCTTTGGGACATTATTAGAAAATTTTATGGGTGGAGGTGGGTGAATCATATCCGAATTGAGATGTTATTTACTAAACCTCCAGGATTACTGAACATGGAGGAAATGAATCTGCATAGATAAATATATAGACGAGGGGTATGATGAAATATTTAGGTTTCAACACCTGATGCCTCCATTCTGGATACTTCTTTCTCAAATAGGCAAATATGCATATGTTTCAATTATACTGGTTTAAAGTGATATTCCAATATCAGAGTCATACCCTGACCAACATCTTATGGCCATGCGTGTGCAGCTTTCATGAACAAAGGAGCCATGCATGCGCGTCCACCTCTCCAGCCACATTGGCCACAAGACAGATATAAGGCACGTGCTCTTCCCAGAGGTGGGACCCACATCTGATGGACTTTTATGGGATATCCTATGGATATTCATATGCCACAAGCGTCAGAGATGGGACTACGCCTTCTACAAATGCAGTGTCAGATTTCATAACCTTGTACTAGGTTTCCTCTATGCAGGTGCCATGCACAGAAGCAGAGACATAACTATGGGTGGTTGGAGCAAGGTCTTGGTACCTTAGAGGGTCCAAATGCCCCCTGCTTACTTAGTTGCATAGAACACTGGTATTACATCAACATGGCACTAAGTAGGTAAAAGGCCCCTATTTCAGATTTTGGGCCCTAAAGCTTCAAGGCATGTCTCTGTCTGGAAACAGTGGTTAACAGTGGAATAAAATGACATATGACAAGCTAATTCAATGTAACTTTCCATTCATGAGACAAAATGCAGATGTTATGAACCCACAGGGACTGAGAACTGATGGCTTGCCACGAGCTAGATGCTTTCCTGTTTGGTCCTTGGGGGATAAGGAGGAAAATCTCTGCCTTTAGAGTAGCTATATTTTTACGCAGAGTATGTCAGATAAGGTGCGGGGGAGCATTGATAGAGAGGGCACACTAAATTTGCCCATACACGTTAGATTAATGTTGGCTGAATCCGCTGATTTCAACAGGGCCGAACATCATCTGATATTTCAGGGGCCTCCTGAATCTCTCTCAATGGAAGATGTTGAGGGAGAGAAGGCTTACACATGTTGGATTTCAACATTCTTGAACCTTTTATTCTCAGGGAGATAAGATGACACCAAAGATTTACTACGCTCTTCATGTAGAGGATGCATTCATCCTCATCTGAACAAAGCATGCATGTACAGTCATATGAAAAAGTTTGGGCACCCCTATTAATCTTAATCATTTTTAGTTCTAAATATTTGGGTGTTTGCAACAGCCATTTCAATTTGATATATCTAATAACTGATGGACACAGTAATATTTCAGGATTGAAATGAGGTTTATTGTACTAACAGAAAATGTGCAATATGCATTAAACCAAAATTTGACCGGTGCAAAATTTGGGTACCCTTATCATTTTATTGTTTGAATACTCCTAACTACTTTTTACTGACTTACTGAAGCACAAAATTGGTTTTGTAACCTCACTGAGCTTTGAACTTCATAGCCAGGTGTATCCAATCATGAGAAAGGTATTTAAGGTGGCCAATTGCAAGTTGTTCTCCTATTTGAATCTCCTCTGAAGAGTGGCATCATGGGCTCCTCAAAACAACTCTCAAATGATCTGAAAACAAATTTTGTTCAACATAGTTGTTCAGGGGAAGGATACAAAAAGTTGTCTCAGAGATTTAACCTGTCAGTTTCCACTGTGAGGAACATAGTAGGAATGGAAGACCACAGGGACAGTTCTTGTTAAGCCCAGAGTGGCAGTCCAAGAAAAATATCAGAAAGGCAGAGAGAAGAATGGTGAGAACAGTCAAGGACAATCCACAGACCACCTCCAAAGAGCTGCAGCATCATCTTGCTGCAGATGGTGTCACTGTGCATCGGTCAACAATACAGCACACTTTGCACAAGGAGAAGCTGTATGGGAGAGTGATGCGAAGGCCGTTTCTGAAAGCACGCCACAAACAGAGTCGCCTGAGGTATGCAAAAGCACATTTGGACAAGCCAGCTTCATTTTGGAAGAAGGTCCTGTGGACTGATGAAACAAAGATTGAGTTGTTTGGTCATACAAAAGGCGTTATGCATGGCGTCCAAAAAACACAGCATTCCAAGAAAAACACTTGCTACCCACTGTAAAATTTGGTGGAGGTTCCATCATGCTTTGGGGCTGTGTGGCCAATGCCGGCACCGGGAATCTTGTTAAAGTTGAGGGTCGCATGGATTCAACTCAGTATCAGCAGATTCTTGAGAATAATGTACAAGAATCAGTGACGAATTTGAAGTTACACCGGGGATGGATATTTCAGCAAGACATTGATCCAAATCACAGCTCCAAATCTACTCAGGCATTCATGCAGAGGAACAATTACAATGTTCTGGAATGGCCATCCCAGTCCCCAGACCTGAATATCATTGAACATCTGTGGGATAATTTGAAGCGGGCTGTCCATGCTCGGCGACCATCAAACTTAACTGAACTGCAATTGTTTTGTAAAGAGGAATGGTCAAAAATACCTTCATCCAGGATCCAGGAACTGATTAAAAGCTACAGGAAGCAACTAGAGGCTGTTATTTTTGCAAAAGGAGGATCTACTAAATATTAATGTCACTTTTCTGTTGAGGTGCCCATACTTTTGCACCGGTCAAATTTTGGTTTAATGCATATTGCACATTTTCTGTTAGTACAATAAACCTCATTTCAATCCTGAAATATTACTGTGTCCATCAGTTATTAGATATATCAAATTGAAATGGCTGTTGCAAACACCCAAATATTTAGAACTAAAAATGATTAAGATTAATAGGGGTGCCCAAACTTTTTCATATTACTGTATATAGTGGGGTCAGGAGGACTAGTGGACAGACAGCAGCTACTGTGTGTAATATGTATGGTCAGCCTTATTTAGATTCTCATTTTTGCCAAGATGTTTCTCAGTCTAAGGCTGGTTTCACACATCAAGTCTCGCACGTGAGCCTGTGTGTGAGCCAAATTTACCGGCCTTTCCAC
Organism: Leptodactylus fallax; assembly: GCA_947044405.1. NCBI lineage: Eukaryota > Metazoa > Chordata > Amphibia > Anura > Leptodactylidae > Leptodactylus > Leptodactylus fallax. The sequence continues at coordinate 978,946 of CAMRHE010000138.1, read as the reverse complement.
TATCTTGGGAGGCGGACTCCTAGCATTATAGTTATGTATGATACTGGGAGTCCCAGCCTCTCTGCTACATGCTGTAACCACTACAGGACAGTATGTAGCAGAGAAGCAGGAACCCTTAGCATCATAGTGTACAGGTCGGTAAATCCGGGCCGCATCTCATGTTCGAGGCTTGGTAGTGCGAAACCAGCTTAAGAGGCAGTTCACATGGAGGAAATTTTCCTAGCTAAAAAATTCTGATTCAGGAATTCGAAGCTGAATTTTCTGCTTGTCCAAATTCTGCGTCAAATTCCGTGTCGAAGTTCACACCTGTCAGGCGGTATTTTCTGCTCCCCATTCATTTCAATGGGAGCTATCAGGTGGAATCTGCCTGAAGATCATGCATGACACTTATTTTTCCGCTAACTAAAAAAATCTGCTAGAGGAAAAATCAGCATCTTACTCCCATTAAAATTAATGGAGGCTGATTTCAGGTGGAATTTGGAGCTGATTTTCGGGGCAGAATCTGCCTCAAATTCAACGCCAAATTCCAACGTGTGAACATACCCTATTGTGCTGCCGGTCAGCTGATCGCATCTATCATGTAGTATAAAAGCTACAGTATTGTCGGCAGCACATTGATCTGTGTAGACAGGAATCAGCTGAAAGGGGGCAGTAGCGAATGTTCTTTGACTATTCACTTGCATTGCTCTATGTACATTGCAAAAAGAGCAACGATCAGCATGTTTATCTTCCATCAGCACCCGCTCTATTTTAATTGTTCATCAGCACCCACTCTATGTTTATCGTCCGTCAGCACTCGCTCTATCTTAATTGTTCATCAGCACCTGCTCTATCTTTATCGTCCAATAGCACCCGCTCTATATTTATCGTCCGTCAGCACCCGCTCATTGTTTACCGTCCATCAGCACCCGCTCTATGTTTATCATCAGTCAGCACCCGCTCTATGTTTATTATCAGTCAGCACCCGCTATATGTTTATCGTCCATCAGCACCCGTTCTATGGTTATTGTCCATCAGCACCGGCTCTATGGTTATCGTCCATCAGCACCCGCTCTATGTTTATCATCCTTCAGCACCCGCTCTATGTTTATCGTCCTTCAGCACCCGCTCTATGTTTATTGTCCTTCAGCACCCGCTCTATATTTATCGTCCAATAGCACCCACTCTATGTTTATCGTCCAATAGCACCCACTCTATGTTTATTGTCCAATAGCACCCGCTCTATGTTTGTCGTCCTTCAGCACCCGCTCTATGGTTATCGTCCATCAGCACTCGCTCTATGTTTATCGTCCTTCAGCACCCGCTCTATGTTTATCGTCCTTCAGCACCCGCTCTATATTTATCGTCCAATAGCACCCGCTCTATGTTTATCGTCCAATAGCACCCGCTCTATGTTTATCGTCCTTCAGCACCCGCTCTATATTTATCATCCAATAGCACCCGCTCTATGTTTATCGTCCTTCAGCACCCGCTCTATATTTATCGTCCAATAGCACTCGCTCTATGTTTATCGTCCAATTGCACCCGCTCTATGGTTATCGTCCATCAGCACCCGCTCTATGTTTATCGTCCTTCAGCACCCGCTCTATGTTTATCGTCCAATAGCACCCGCTCTATGGTTATCGTCCATCAACACCCGCTCTATGTTTATAGTCCATCAGCATCCGCTCTATGGTTATTGTCCATGTTTATGCAAGGTTCAGCTTCTTTAGATTTCACTTTTCTTGCGGTTCTTCCTCTTTACCTTATATCAAAAGCAGAACCCAGGAATGATGGTCTCCGAGTCTCCACTGTAGAAGCAGTATACGGAGGTTGAGGATCTGAATCATTCCAGTATATATCTTTTTCCAGTGGTGGAAGATTTTGGTGCATTTCATCCACTGCTAGTAGAGACACCTGATGGTGGAGATCACTGAATTATCAATCAAAATATAGTCATATGACTGAATTAGTGAATTAGGAGGCGCCTCTAAAATTCTATAGGTTACTGAGCATATACCTGTATATACCCATCACATATCAGACATTTATGTTGTATTCTATACATGTCCTGTATACATCATAAGTGTCATTCAGCCTTATAGAATGGTCAGTCAGTCATGTGCAGACTTGAGGAAAGTTACTACAATATTTTTGGACACAACTTTTATTATTGTTCCATTTTTACCTGGAAATTTCTGTCAATTAACCAATTAGCCTCAAAGTCATCATCGTCTTGTCCAAAGGGGTTAATTAACTGCTCTGCCACCTGGAAGATACACAAGGCTACTTGTAGTCATGTCATATCTTTAATAATAAAATGTATTAGCCTCATTTGTCTAGGCGGAGATTTAATGCGGCCTACCGCAGACTTACCTTTAACCAGCCAGCATAGAAAAAGAACTGTAAGAGGGTAAACACTGGGACATAGAGGTCTAGATCCTGTCCAGGGTATCCCCTCTGAGGGTCCAGGAACTGACGGCCAATGAGGCAAGCCAAAAAAAAAGCTGTATACAGCCACAGTGACCACCTAAATTGGAGGGAGAAATTTAAAGCATGAAATGAATATGTAGGGCATTTAGATGGTTGTACAGGATTAAAAAAAAAAATTCAGATTTCCTCCAGAAATAGCTCTACACCTGACCATGGGTTGTGTCTGGTATCGCAGCTCAACTACAATGAAGTGAATGAATCAGAGATGCAGTACCACACATAACCTATGGACTGGTGTGGCACCATTTTTTAAAGCACATATGTTTTTCTGCTTCTCTGCAAAGTTACAATTTATGAAGAGACAAGGCTAGAAGTAGCCTCTATTAGATGCAATATGCTTTGGTTAAAGTAGCTTGAAAGAATGCCTATTACACGAGCCACACTGTGAGCCACATGACTTTGGCTTGGGATTAAAGGGGTTGTCAAGAAATTTTGTTTTATGCCTTATCCTAAGGTGGCCCTAAGGTGCTCAGCTGAATGGGGCTGCTTCCGATGCCCATACTATACACAAAACAGGGTCAGAAGCAGTTGGCTCCAGTCCCTGTATAGTGGCCGAATGCTGGTACTGCAGCTCAGTTCCCATTGACTTCAGCGACAGCTGAACTGCAGTACTGGTGTCCAGCCACTATACAAGGACCAGATCCAACTGCTTCAGCCCTTTGTTGTGTATAGTACAGGCATTGTACATTGTACAGCTGATCAGAGTAGAGACCGCCTTTTGGCCCCCCAACGATCACATATTTATTATTATCCTAAGGATAGGCCATAAAGGCTAATTCTTAGAATCTGTGAATAGGTACCACTCCACTGATTCCAGCACAGTTGGAATTTTCGCTCTAGCCCCCACCATTCCTGAGCTACAACCACAGTTAGTTTTGGTACCTGATGTGCTATTTAGGCTCTGTAATGTCAGAATGGCGGTGTCAGGCAGGGGGGTGTGATTCAGAGCTCCAATCAGAGGCAGCCAGTGTCAGGGCTCAGAATCATACCACTTGTCTGCTCCTGCCTGACACCGCCCCACTGACACTACAGAGCCTAAATATCATATCAGACACCAAAACTAACAGCACTGATTGCTCAGGAATGTTGGGAGCAAGAGAAAAAATTCCAACTGTGCCAGAGTGGAGCATCAACTATTAAATGATGTAAATAACTGGACTTATTGTAGGTGGTGGAAGGTCCTCTTTAATGAGAGGCATACAACAAAAGAAAAAATAAAGATGGATGTAGCAGAAAGTTAATAGTGAAGGCACCTGAGTGTAGACTAGAGGAATGCTGATCCAGTCATATCCGAACAACCTCCCACATTGCGTACGCAGAGAGTTCAGCTCCTGAGACAATGAACAGGTGACAATGTTCGATTAGTTAATGTAGGGTTATATAGTTGACTAACAAAATTTACTGTGAAAATTTCATAAAAGTGGTTAAATTGTGTATAGTACTTACTTTGAGGATGAGTGTCAACACAACGCTGTCTCGTATCCGCCCCTCGGTCCTGGCTGTGACTGCTAGGTTAGCAAACCAAACGCATGGAATCCAGAATTTGTTATGAGGAGAAGAAACAGCTTCAAATTTCAGATGTTCAGCCGGTGTCATGAAGCCTGGTGACCAAAAACAAAAAAGAAAATGATTATCTGGAGTTCTTATGCCCAGAGGTGTACGTGCCAAGGAGACAGTCCATATAACCGGCTAAGGAAGAATAGTTGAGACAAAAAACTTCCATACTCCGTCTTCTACATGGTTTTGCTTCCCTTTAAGCATGGAAACTTCCACCTTCCATCTTGGAAGCTAGAACTTGGTCGTAACATAGAGATGTTGGTCTACATCCTGATCATTGTATTCAGATAGATGGATATGGAAAGAAGCTTCATGTGCAATTGGAAAGAGCTTTGTGTGATATTGGATGGACCACTGTGATATTTTCCACTAGGCCCTGTTATGTCTATGGATATCTCTGTCAGAATTTTTCAAAAATTCACATAATCCATAAAACTGTGTATTAGATTAGTCTGCAGTTTACTATACTTTCGATTGGTATCTATTCTGCACAATACTTACATACTTACCAGCATTCACTACGTGCTGCAGAGTAGGAAATCTCTTATAAACAGCAGTACTAATTGAACGTAGGATAAGAACCCCAGAAAGACTGGCATAGCGCATAAGTGTCCGTCGTATCATCCTCCCTCGTTCATCTGTACCATGCACACTACTGGACACCAAGCACATGAGGCGGTCTAACCAGGGCACACTCTCATACTGGGCCCACCATCGGGAAACCACCAAAGTTACATAAAAACCTGAAGACAAAGCAGAAGACCTGAATTCAGTTGGAACCAAAAAAAGAGGCGCAATCCCAACAAAAATTCTATTAATCATGGCATATTAAACATTCATAACTTGTACAAAATGTTGCTAAAGTATGTATATCATATTCCACATTAAGTGTTAGACTTATAACCATCAATACCATTACAGTGATGGACACCATACCTTTGCTATATATGTCACTTTTGTAGTTTTTGTAGTATGGACATATGGATGACATACAGGGGCACCCCTCTAAGTCCTATGGCAGACCCAGCATGCCCATGTGTTACATAAAGTGCCATTTTCCTGAATGGCTGCTATGTTATGCTACATTTCCCTTACCACAGCCCCTTCAAGGGAAGTGCACGCCTAGACAAGGCTTCCCCTACCGAAAACAGCAGGGGTGAGAGAAACATGACCTTCATTGATTCACCTTCATTGATCTGCTGGATATATTAAAGAAAAGTATTGTGATAGTGAGAATACTCCTTTAATATATACACAGTGCAAATACGTAAAGAGTAAGGGCACAAATACCGGATTTTAGTTGTTTTTTTTATTGTCCCACAAATATTACAAGGTATGTATGTGTAATAGTACATTCATTTATTGGAACCAGGACAATAAACATACCAAACCCACAGTCCAGACCTGTAAATATTCTTTCACATTGTTGAACATAGCTAAGAACTTTTAATCTGATTATAAACTTGCTTAAAGCTCTCACGCATGTGTAGGCCGCAGTGTTTACCGGTGAGCCATAGATCGCTTACGCAAGATTGTAATGACTAGTACATGTGTGATAATATAATGCAAGCCATAGCAGGGTTAAGGTGGAGATCAGAATCTATGGAAAGGCAAAAACAGGGGCTAAACTAAAGCAGTAATCTGATTATAGGGACACAGGGATTAGGTGTAATTTTACATAACTAAATGTATTGAGTGAGAATAGCTAACAGTCCATATATTGTATACCCCTTCGCTGTGCTCATCTAATCTATAGCACATAAGCAGAAAAGCATCTTGTTGGCAGTCACGCCATGTCCTGCTCCATCCATAGCCTGTGTTATTTCCATTGTTTGGCTGCATTATAGAAGCAGATCCATAAAAAACGGATCCAAAAACTAACGCAAACAGATGGCCATCTGTTTACATAGACATCAATGTTAAAAAAACTGATCTGTTGCTGTCCGTTTTTTTTGAAGGACACAAAAACGTAGTATACCATATTTTTTGTGTCCGTCCAAAAAATGGCTATTCGTTTGTGTTTGTTTTTTGCATCCATTAAACGGATGAATGTTTTTCCCGGCCTGTCATAATGAAAGAGATGGGAGGCGGGGGTCCGGACAGCAGGCGGCCGCAGTCTGGGTTCAGGCCGCGGTTTGCCTGTTGAGTATCACTGGAATAGGGCCTAACACAAATAATGATACCACTGTACCCATCATACGACAGACACAAAGGTCCCTGAAGCCCCATGTTGCAAAAAAAATAGTACCAGCAAAGTGAATGGGATTCTAGCTAATGCGATCCATAAATTGCAGAAATTTTTTTTTTAAAAAAACGCTCACATTTTCCATATTAGTATAATAAGGGAAGAGAGTGCGCAGAGGAAATCTCTGCTAAAATGCAATTAAAAACGTTTCCGCCGCGTTTCTTTTTCCACAGTGTTTTTTGCTGCGTTTTGCTACATGGGGAATCTGAGGTTTCCATCACAGTGTCCGTCATTTGACAAGCCAATATGGTGCAACATGCTGTGCTATGTTGTTCAGCATTTCTGATGCATTCTGCAAGCTATCCTCTAAGGCTGAGGCCCCGCGTTGCGAACACACTGCTTATTTTGTCACAGATTTTGCTACGTTTTTTTGAGCCAAAGTTAGTAGTAGCTAGAAAAGGAATGGGAAATATATAGGAAGTTCTTATACTTCTCACATCTGCTTAATCCACACCTGGCTTTGGTTCAAAAAAACGCAGCAAAATCTGCAACAAAAAAGCTGCTTTTCTGCAACGTGGGGCCTCAGCCTAAAAGTCACATGATCCTTACCTAGGACAAATGATACCGGAATCAGCTCTGCATAGTTGTTGCAGTACAAGGCCAACTTCTCAAAGTAAATCCTCTGCTGTTCATTAAGAAGGAGCCTGTAAAGATGGAGAGAAGTAACTGGAGGGCGAGCAATGTTATACTTATGGATAATTATTCAGTACTTGGAACATATTGACTATGATTACAGAATCACTCTGGGACTTTCTCTTGTTGTTGCCTAAGTTTGGACACTACTTTAGATATAGGATAGTACAATAAATTATCTTTGCAGTTCTACGAGCTCCAGTTCGGGTCCACCATTACAGCACATGGCCCACAGTCTTACTACCCAATTCCTACAGCCTCTTCTGTGTAGACTGGAAGTCAGTCTCTCTGTGTAAGCCTTAAATAGTGAGTCTTATTGGCTTCCATTTCTGTCCTGCACATCAGATGTTGTAGGAGTCAGGTAGACTATGAGACACATGATGTCATGACAAGACCCAAACTGGAGCTCATAATACTGGAAAAAGTTGGCCTGACTTTGCTAACCTATGCCCCACGTCCTGTGCCTCAGAATATATTATGATCAATGCATGTACTGTATGTAGTAGACATACATATCAGGGGAGATAGAGCTGCCAGGTCCTTAAGCTATAATATGGAACTGCCCTTCAACCAACGCAGAAAATCATCTTCCATTCCCACACAAGACTAAACATAGTAGCAGTGACCTAATAGGTGAATCATAGACCGGACTTTAGAGATTGCAGGGTTTAGACTGGTCATCTGTTGTTCTCTGTGTCACTAATCCTAACTATTACATGGCTGATAATTTACCAAGAATTAAAGGTTACAAGGAACAGGAACCTATGATCTGATATTGGGCAATTGGGTCATCCAAAAATAACTCATATCATACTCATATCTCATAATAACAGATGTGAATCATCACAATAACAAATGTATATATAGCCACATTGCATTAAACTGTATGGAACTAAACGCAACTGCATACTGGGTCATATTATTATCATTTATTTATATAGCGCCATTAAATAAGATATACAAAACAGATAATACTAACAGTGACGAACTAGCACAGTGGGATAGAGGGCCCTGCCCGCAAGGGCTTACAGTCTATGAGGGAAGAGGGATAGAGACAGAAGGTGGGGGTAGAGGCTGCTCAGGTGGTGGTGTGGTGACAGTAGTGTTATTGGAGGTTGTAGGCCTTCCTGAATAGGTGAGTCTTCAGGGCGTTCTTGAAGCTTGTGATTGTGGGGGACAAGGTAACCTCTTATGTCAAATCATATATCATACACATCGTGGATCAAAGATCTTTCATAAAAATGAGGGATCTTTTATCCAACTATTGGATGAAAAATTCAAACATGGCCTACTTCTTTCCAAAAAATGGTGTCATGTTGTTGGTCGGTGTAAGCAATTTGTAATTTTGACCTAAAAGTTTGTTATGGTTAAAATTGATCATTTTCATCAACTTTAGCCTAATGTGTATGGGCACCTTAAGGCTAGCCATACATATAAGATTCTCATTGGGTGAAAATGCTTTTTCAACTGTTTTCTATCTCTCCAGGTCCTGCCATACAGAGGCGTAATGTGAAGCTCTTGGGCCCCAGGGCAAAACCTGTAATTGGCCCCCACCTACCTTGTGAAGTTTAGTATAGTTTTATATTTAATGTAGCAGAGGGTCTTTTGGGGCCCTTATTGTCCAGGGCCCAGCAGCAACTACTACTTGTGCACCTCCTACAGATACACACGTGGACAAAATTGTTGGTACCCTTCGTTTAATGAAAGAAAAACCCACAATGGTCACAGAAATAACTTGAATCTGACAAAAGTAATAATATATAAAAATTCTATGAAAATGAACAAATGAAAGTCAGACATTGCTTTTCAACCATGCTTCAACAGAATTTTTAAAAAAAGAAAACTCATGAAACAGGCCTGGACAGAAATGATGGTTCCCTTAATATTTTGTTGCACAACCTTTTGAGGCAATCCCTGCAATCAAACGATTCCTGTAACTGTCAATGAGACTTCTGCACCTCTCAGCAGGTATTTTGGCCACTCCTCATGAGCAAACTGCTCCAGTTGTCTCGGGTTTGAAGGGTTCATGTTTCAGCTCCTTCCAAAGATGCTCAATAGGATTTAGGTCGGGGCTCATACAAGGCCACTTCAGAATAATCCAATGTTTTCCTCTTAGCCATTCTTGGGTGTTTTTAGCTGTGTGTTTTGGGTCATTATCCTGTTGCAAGACCCATGACCTGCGACTGAGACCAAGCTTTCTGACACTGGGCAGCACATTTCTCTCTAGAATCCCTTGATAGTTTTGAGATTTCATTGTACCCTGCACAGATTCAAGACACCCTGTGCCAGATGCAACAAAGCAGCCCCAGAACATAACAGAGCCTCCTCCATGTTTCACAGTAGGGACAGTGTTCTTTTTAAGATATGCTTCATTTTTCCATCAGTGAACATAGAGATGATGGGCCTTGCCAAAAATTTTGATTTTTGTCTTGTAAGAGACAGCCAATGTTGTCCTAAGCTTTATTTGTCTGTATAAATTGTTAATGTTGAATGTATTTCTGTGATTCTGTTCCTTTAAGACAGCAGCCATTGTAATTGTGACATGATGCTGGAGTGAGACCCCCCCCCCTTTTATGTCAGCCTGCCTGTTCTGCAGACAGAGTGTGAGCAGAGAAGCAGGAAGTGATGAGACAGAGAGCAGCAGCCATCTTGGCAAGAGAGAAGACAGGTGTCTGTGCTGTGTTGAACTGATGTGGATATTTTTTCTGTACAGCTAAGCTGTATCTTGGTCCAGAGACAAACAGAGTGTAAAGAGACGACAGGACTAGTGAGTCCACGTGAAAGGAACTGTGCTCAGTGGCTGATCAGTGAGACTGACATTGTGACTGTGTATATGGATACCACAGATAGAGACTCGCAGTGCTGTTGATGTACTGGACAGCACCTGCTAAACCCCGGCTTACATCCCAGCTCAGTGTATGGATTCGGCAGGACTGTCAGTGTGCTGAGTGGAATCTGCTGTTGGATTACATTGCATTCATTGGGTTTCCCTGTTAAAGAGGACTTCATTTCTCCCAAGATCCTGATAACAGTGAGGAGAGGACGCTTCACTATAAAAGAAAGGACCGACTTTGGGCCCCACCGCGCGCTTCTACGGACTGTAAGCGGTCCACCTGGACCACTGGGGAAAAGGGGGTGCACCCAAATGTGATGTCAGGGTCAGTTAGGGATAGTTTTGAGTATATTGTTCATTCAGTGTCCATACTGCAGAAGTGGACAGAGTAAAAGTAGAAACCATTGCAGAATTTGCCTTGAAATTGTTCATGCTATATTGTATATTTTGCTTGTCTTTATCCCTGTCATTTTACCTTCAAATAGCCTTTATTAACTTATAGTAAATATATATTCTTTTCTTGAACTACCGCGTGTGCGTTCATTTCTGGTTGTGGAGTCCAAACCACCTGCCTTGCTCTCGGTTCACAGTCTCATCTGTCCATAGGACATTCTCCCAGAAGCTTTGTGGCTTGTCAACATATAGTTTGGCAAATTCCTTTTGTCAGATTCAAGTTATTTCTGTGACCATTGTGGGTTTTTCTTTCATTAAACGAGGGCTACCGACAATTTTGTCCATGTGTGTACGCCCCTGCTCCCATATACATGCATGCTTGGCTTGGCTGAGCATGCATATGTTCTGTACAGGGAAAGGGGAGGAAACCACTGCCAGACATCTTTGGCGTTTTAATATTGTTAATAGTTTATTTTGTCCATTAAGAAAGTTACATAAATGAAGAAAAGAGAAATGTAAATCCCATTAATATTTGGTGTGACCTTTGCCCTTTGGAGGAGGGGTCCTGGAAGTTATGATACGGCCCCCACAGATATAGCCCTGATCTCATCATCATTCAGTCTGTCTGGGATGACACGAAGAGACAGAAGGATTGGAGCAAGCCTACATGCACAGAATATCTGTGCTTAGTTCTCCAAGATGGCGGCAAGAACAACCTCCCTGCTGAGTTCCTTTAAAAACTGTCTGCAAGTGTAAAAACTGATGGAAGGCAAAGAGCAAAGGTCACACCAAATAATGATGGTATTTAGATTTCTCTTCCTTCACTTGGCTTTGTTAATCGACAAAGATAAAATGAACGCTTCTATTTTTGAAAGCATTCTTGCTTTGTAGCCATTTTTACATGCCTGCCTAAAATTTTTGCACTTTACTGTATGATAAAATCAGAGCAAAAAACTTCAGTCACTTCTGGCTGTGACCCTCTGGATACAATCTTACTCCTAACAAATCAATCTATACAGTAGGTCACATGTTATATGTAGACAAGTACCTGTAGGTGACGCTGATGATGAAGTAGAGGCCAACAAAGATAAGGAACTCTCGGTAGAGTAATTTGTAGATACTTCCTCGCCATCGGAGAAGTAACCTGGAGAAGGTCCCCAGCTTGGCATCCGCCACACGATTACTGTATGTGACCGTCATGTGTAGAGGTGGTCCTACATCTTGTATAGATAGGAAAAGCATACAACATAGATAATATGGTCTGATACATGCAGTTATTTTTGTTATAACATATCTTCTTAAGAGTTCAGTAGGGAATGACACAGGAACAGACAAATTATAACACCTGGGGATTGTTCTTGAAGGACATATGGATGTAGGTATAACTACTGTCTTTTTGAGAGTCTATGGCATGTCCTAAAAATAAGCAAAAAGACTGAAGGATCTTGGTGTCTGTGTATTTAGTAGATTGTAAGTTTTTTTTTTTAAGAAGACTAATTTAAGATACTTGAGAATTGAGCAAACATCTAATGGAAAAATCCTTATGCTCGGGCCTCTAGAAAAGGAAGTCAAGTAAATAGTATAAAACTGGAGTTTTTCCACTACCCCTCACTGCCTGCCTTAAAAACAACAGGCTGTCCAGGGTTTAGTACACTCGCAATAATGGAGAGCAGGACTTGGCTTTGAAAACCTCATCTCCAGCAGATGAATAGTAGCATAAACCAGGGACAGGACAAATAAAAAAAAATTAAAGTAAAATTAAATTTACTAAATACATGAGACATTCCCCTTGACCCGTTCCAACATGTAAAAAAAAAAAAAAAATACAGTGCATGGCATAAAAAAAAAAAAAAAATCTGAGAATTACTGTTTAGCCCATATACTCGTAAAAACAATAAAAATAATAAAAATCATGCATAAGTCTTGAAATGTGGCTACACATAAATCATTTATTCTGTATTCAATGAAAATATGAGAACACAAAATTTTATATATATATATATATATATATATATATAAATTTGCAATGCAATAATTGCAGCAACCCATACAATAATGCTTGATACATAGTGGTTGTAATTGTAGATTTTTTATATTCCCCAAAAATTAATAAATTAATCTATAAATTATATGTATCCCAAGATGGTGTCAATAAAAACGACAAGCCATCATACAGCTCTGGTGACTGAAAATAAAAATGTTATGGGTCCTTCATTAAATTTCACTAAAGTCTAAAATTAGTCAAAACTTAAGGGGTTAAGCATTGACATTGCAGATTACATTCAGTAAACCATTTAGGATCTCCAAAAGTAGCAAAATGTGTTTTTAATCCATAAATTGCACCTCACCTTTTAAGGGAGCCTTAGGCAGTCATCTACTCTGCCCACCCCTGGTTCTGGCAATGAGTTAACCTATCTATCTATCTATCTATCTATGTATCTATCTATCTATCTATCTATCTATTATCTATGTATTTGCAACAATTTGATCAGAAAGACTTCTGTAGAGAAATATAACAGGCAGTAAATAGTAGAAAGATTTTTCTCCATGTAATATTTTCCCACAAACAATCATCTACAGTAATCCAATCCACAGAGACAAGAAAAGAGAGTCAACCAGGAGATCACTGGGGTCACCTTTGGCTCTGTATGCACCAACTCCATGAAGAACTGTGATAATGTATTACTTATGACCTGACGTGATGTGTCAGAATATTTTACATGGTTTGGTTTCTACTAGATTAGAGTGCACATAGGTCCATTGATATCTTCATATCTCATAGTCAATGGTGGACACTCATAGATCAAGTAGTAAGTTACACATTACTTACCAATCTCCACTCAGACTTCATGTCCTACTTGTTCCTATCTTCACCCATTGAGCTCTATAGCAAAAATAACCAAATCTGTTCTGTGGTCGTGTGATCCCATAATCCGCTCTTACAGTGTTCACTTTGTTGTCCCTATAACTAACCACCCCCGGCGCACAGTTGTGGGTTTAGTGTGCGCAGCTCCTGGCACCGCTTTCTCTGGTTCAACGTAAACTGTTTGCTCTTTAAATCTTTTCCTGTTTGGATTTTCATGAAGATTAATAGTGACAGAATTAAAAAACTCCATAATATGGAAAATAGGGATAAAGATGTCCTAATGCCTTAATAGAGTATAAAGACATCTTTTCCTGGCCAAGATCACCTGAATGGACAAATGATGTGATTCACAAGTGAACAGAATCATCTGAGAACAATTATGTAAATTATGTCAAGTATCGATAATGCAAAGACAACGTTAACCGATCGGCCACAACATTAAAACCACTGATAGGTGACGGGAACAAGTGGTACATTGGAAAATGCTGATAATGGGGCTTTGAAACCATAGGCCATCCAGAGTGCCTATTCTGACCCATGTCCACCTCCAAAAACACCTTCAATGTTCAGATGAACATCAGAACTGGACCAAGGAGCAATGGAAGAAGGTGGTCTGACCTGATAAATCACACTTTCTTTTACATCGCTGGATGACTAGGTGTGTGTACATTGCTTGGGGTGTACTATGAGAAGTCCATGTGATGCTCTGGGTAATGTTCTGCTAGGAAACCTTGGGTCCTGGTATTCATGTGGATGTTACTTTGATATCTACCACCTACCTAAGCATTGCTGCAGACCAAGTGTTGGCATAGTGTAACGGTATCCCATATTGGCAGGGGCTTCTTTTATCAGGATAGCCAGGATAATTCCCCCTGCTACACTGCAACTTGCTCAGAAATGGCTGAACCAAAGAGTTCAAGGTGTTGACTTGGCCTTCAAATTCTCTAGATCTTAGTCTGATCGAGCATCTGTGGAATGTGCTGGAAATACAAGTCCGATCCATGGAGGACTTACCTTGCACCATACAGGAGATAAGGGATCTGCTGCTACTTAGTGTCAGATACCACAGGACAGCTTCAGAGGTTTTGTTATATCCATGCATGGCAGGGTGAGGGTTATTTTGGCATGTGACTGAATGGTTACAGGGGTGGATCAGTCAGTACAGCAGTATGAGAAATTGCAGCTGCCCCAAGACCATGGGGCTCTCTGAAACCCTATTACCTTGGGAAAGACTAAAACCATTAGGGTGGGGGGAGCAGTCTGGTGGGAACCATTAAAGAAATTAAAAAGTGCTCTAGAATTTACAGGTCTTGTCTACTAACAGGTCTTCTTCAAGACCTCTTGAAGGTTTTCCATCAGAAATGGGACCATCTGTGATGCATGGATAAATCTGAAAGTGTTCAATTTTCCTGCAGTGCCCACTAAAACTAATGTCCATATAATGAATGGTGGTGCCGGTCACTGGTAAATACTCCTTGTGGCTGCCCTCTACTCTGCTTACAATGAAAACAGTTTTGCCATTACAGACAGTCATTGCATCTACTAGGATATTTAGTTATTTTTTGTTCTGCGACTGCCGGGACCCCTCCTAATCTTGAGACAGAAGGGGCCCCTCCTCCCAGCCACTGCACTGCAAGAATATAAGTAACTGGGGCTTTGCTGAAGTTCCCTCCACATACGATCCCTTCATTCCAAGGTTCAGAAAGTGATGGCATAGCTTAGCAAACCCTTCAGGCTATGCCCGCACAGGATGTATATTCAGCAGAAAAAAAACATAGTAAAATTCACAGTAAAATCTGCTCAAGTTACATGTCAATTTGTTGTTGGTTTTGCCGTGGATTTCTCTCCGCTCGTAGAAAAGGGTAAAATCTGCAATAAAAAATATACATGCTGCAGATTTAATTTTTGTGGATTTTATTTAAAGAGTTGCTTAAAAGGGTGAATTTTTGATGCCAAAACAACCCCTCTGCTTATGTACTTCCCAAAAACTTAGGTACTTTCAAAGAATAATAGGTCACGTTGCTCACATCAAAGTAAGGATTCCATGGGTATTTTTTTTACAAGCTTTTGCAGTAAATTTGTGAAATTGGATAGTCCAGTACATTTTTTTTTTTTTTTAAGGTAAAATATTCCATTCCTGGTATGAAAAATTTTTCAAAGGACAGAATAATTGAAAGGTAAATTTTAGTTTATTTGAACTTTTATGGCTCAAGAAAAACAGCAAATGAAAATGTAGTTGGCAGTAGGTGAACTCGTATGGGGATTTTTAGCCCATTGCCCTAACCACACGACCACGACTACAGAAACCAGCACTACAAAGGAATGCACCTAACTTCTTAGCCCTATGATCTAGAACGCTGCTTATCCCTGTGCAACAATTCTCTGAAGAGGGAATATATCTGTATGAAATGAGATTTATTTATATCATTTATTTTTTTAAGGTGCTATCCACCTCTCAAAGCTCATTTCAGCATTTTATCAGTAAACTGAGGGTTTCTTGATGTTTAAGGCTGAGGCCCGACGTTGTAGAAATGCAGCTTTTTTGTTGTTGCAGATTTTGCTACAGTTTTTTGAGCAATAGTCAGGAGTGGATTGAGCAGAAGGGAGAAGTATAAGAACTTCCTATATATTTCCTATTCCTTTTGTAGCCATTTTTGGTAGCAAAATCTGCAACAAAAAAAGGCCTCAGCCTAACTCTCTTGTAGGCAAAAGTCATGATAAAGTGAATGATGATGAAGCGAATGATGAAAAAAAAGACTCCAATACACTCTTAAACATAACAGCATAATGACAGCTTAATATCTCTGCCTCTTTTATCTGTAAGGATAGTTTTGGAAACTCATCAAAACTCCCTTAAAGAGGAACTTTCACTTCCATCAAGCCCAGATCTTTACATAATTTAATAGGTGCAAATCCACCAATTCTGGCACAGTTGGAATTTTTTCTCTAGCCCCCACCATTCTGGAGCAATCAATGCTGTTAGTTTTGATGCCTGATGCTATATAGTCTCTGTACTGTCAGGAGCGGTGTCAGGCAGGAGCAGACAAGGGGTGTGATTCTGAGCTCTGACACTGGCTGCCTCTGATTGGAGCTCTGAGTCACGCCCCCTGCCTGACACCGCCCTTCTTAAATAGTATCAGGCACCAAAACTAACTACGCATATTGCTTGGGAATGGTGGTGACTAGAGAAAAAAATCCAACTGCACTGGAACAAGTGGAGCAGTGACTATTAACAGATTATAAGAACTAGAATTGGTGGTGGAGGTGAAAGTTCCTCTTTAAAAATTACAATGCATGCTGGATCCATTACCGGGAAAAATAGAGGGGGGAGGGGGGGATAAAAAAAAATCACAAAACTTGTACTAATAGAAATCTTGGCAGCCAGAAGGTGCTTTATCATGATTTTCAAATGTTGGCATACTTTGGCCAAAATAAAGACTTTGTTACAGCAAACATGGAACTTGCAGCTCATTTTGGATTATTCTAAAATTTTGCATCCAACAGTAACACTTCATCCCAAGTAAACACCTTGTCATTTATTAATGATATTAAACATTAAAGGTCAATATGATGAAAAGGAATGGTTCCCAGACTAGTGACTTCTGACTATTAGTGTTGTAAGATAAGGATATTTGGATATGGGCAGGTGTGGGATTCCTTGTTAGAGCTGTTGTATGTGTGTGTGTGTGTGAGAGCCTGCACACCAAAATTTTTATGGGGGAGAGTAGGAGGAGCAGCATATGAAGTGTGCTGTTTAAATTTTTAGGCCATGACCCCTTTAATGCAAAGTCCCCTTTTGGAGCCCCTACACTTCTGTCTCCTAGACTGTTCCTTGTCCCCTACATTAAGGTTCCCCTTACATAAATTATATCCTCTTATATTAAAGGGGAATATGTTGTGGTTTTACTGCAGGCTTTCCTCATAGACTTCAGTGAAGGGGCAGGGGGGCAGGAGGATTACATAATAATATAATGCTTCCAGGGGTCATGACAATGGTCGGGGAAAGTTTGGTACCCCAATCCTAACTTGTGAAGATAATATATTACCAGCAGCAGAGATGGCAAGCAATGTAAACAGTGAAGTGGTCACAGCGCTCGCACAAGCTCTGTGGTCCCTTCAAACAGCTGATCAGCAGGCACCCAGGGTGGTGGCTGATCTCTTTGCTGGACCCCTACTGATCCCACTGATTAACTCTCCTGGGGATAGGTCATCTAGAATACCCCTTTAAAAGGGTTATCCACCTTTTAAAAATCAATGGCATATCATTAAGATTTTAGATTGGCGGGAGTACAGCTGTTAGGACCCCGCAGATCAGCTATTTCTTAGAGTGCATAGCTCCCACCATTGTTTTCATGCCAGACGTTGTGCTATTTAGTCACCATGTTCTTAATACTGTGGATACTATAGCTGTATCTCTTTCTAGTCTATGGGACACCTCTGCAGCACCCATAACCGCCACTATCAAGAATACGCATCAGGCCCCTAGGACTTTAGTTACGACACTATTTTTAATTTAACAATCTCCCACTAGCGCTTCTTTCTTTAAAAAAACAAACTGTAATTGTGACTGAGGCACAAAATGAATAATGTGGTGTGACTTCTTGCTTCAGCACCTCTGTAATGTGCATTTCAGACAATGGCCACCTGAGGGCAGTAGAGTGTTGTACTGAATCTGTTCTATACAGTGCTGCAGTTTATCAGTCTTTTTATCTACCCTGCTTATTGGGATATTAGAAATATACTTCTATCTTATTCACATAATAACATCTATATGAAGGGATTCAGTAGTTTCTCTACCCCCGTAATACTGTACTCTGCGGGCTGCATGTGTCCTTACAATTCTTCATATATACAGTATTCTATAATGCATCCATTGGTTATAAAACCAGTACCACAGTGACAAATGTGCTCATTCGAGATGGGCGAACCAACCAAGATTTGTTTAATTCTGTATTCGGGTGTCTTGGGTCCCTGATTTGTTTCGGGTCGAACAAGTTCAGTTGGAACCTAAAGGGAAATAATTTTTTCCCCCAGGGTCTCTTCAGACCCCAGTGTATAATAGGTGGAGGCCCAGGGGAGCATTAAAAAATATACTCCTCTTCCCTCACTTATTTTAGGCCTCCTCATGACGTCTGTCCCTCTCCTGGTGACGTCATGCGCCAATCACACACCTCAGTGGTGACATGGTCACACCAAGCATCGTGATGTCATTACGTTCAGTGTACCCATATGACTTCTGTGGCCCAATCACAGGTCTCAGCAGTAACCACATGCACATGAAGTCACCCGGAGGGCCCCGGGCACCGTGAGGAGGCCCAAAAGAGGTGAGGGCAAATGAGTATAAGTGTATAATAGTTTATTACAATGCATGTTGCGGTGGCCATTTTAGTTCATCCAAGACAAATCCCCAATTGTTCAGTTTTGTTAAAATTTTGGATATTTGGGTAACTCATGACAAAGCGATTTGTCCATCTCTGAGGCTCATAAAGAAGATTCCATAAAATACATGTCATTTGGAGGTCTTAGCAGTGAAACCCCTTCCCCCATTATCACAGTGCTTTCATCCTATCTAAAGGGTTTGTCTGCCCTCTTAGGTAATAGCAATGTAATAGAAAGGATCTGGAGCACAGGATTCCCCTCTGTTAGCCAAAGCTGAAAAAGTCTCTACAGAAAGCAGATCTCCCACTGAGAGACTTGCCATATCCGTACACTATCAGGGGATTATTTATGTGAACTCCTATAAAGGGGTTGTCCATGATTTAAAAAATGACACACAGTCCATAGGGGAAGAAGGATAAAGTGAATATGCTTTCATACTTACCTGCATCCTCCCCTCCGTACCTGCACTGGGCCGGGCATTACCTATGCTACTCTGTTTGGTGTTTGGGGTCCCATTGACGTTGCGTCACCTCTGTATTCCAACAGCAGTGGAGGTAATGGCCGGCCCAGAGCAGGAACAAAGGGGAAGATGCAGGTAAGTATGAATGCATATTCACTTTATACCTCTCCCCCTCCTGACTGTATGCCATTTTTAAAATCATGGACAATCCCTTTATAGGAGTTCACATGAATGAAACAACATTAAAGCTGCGAATGATCTGTCACATGGCAGACACCAACAGCGCTTAATGGGGTTAACCCGTTAACCAGGATAACCTGTTTTGGTAAGGGAGCCAGGAAAGAAAAACCCCATACTCATAGGCTTGTGATTGGCCTCAGCTTTCGCATGCGGCGGGGATTTCCGCCAAAACAAAACACTAGAGCAGCAGGACCAGACCACGGTGAGAGACACTGGAGCACTGGGGACAGGTGAGTAAGGATTTTTGGGTTTTTACCAATCAGTGGACTCAGCGACTTAAGTAAAGGAACCAGGACATTGCTTGCATATATCAACTGTGGCGTCTCATGTCCTTTCCTTAGGCCGCTGGTTGGCCTCAGTAGCCACGTGCGGCAGGAACTTCTGCCAAAACAAGACCCCCAGAGCAGCAGGAATGGACAGCGGTGGGAGACACCGGAGCACCAGGGACAGCTGAGTATGTTTTTTTTCACCTTCTCCAGCCTCCTTACCTAAAACAGGTTATCCTGGACAACCCCTTTAATGGACTGCATCAACTTATAATGGGGTCCTGAAAATGTGACAGAGTTTCCAGTACAGATGTGAGTAGAGCCTAAAATATCACAAGTACTTCTTTCCCCCTGTCATTGCCCCTGCTCTGGCACACAGAATGCAGAAGAAATAACTTTCTTTTAATGTACAGTCCCCTAGTTGTACAATATTGCTTTCAGAACTAAAATTCTGTTATTTCAATTTCTTTCTCCAGCTGAATTTATTCTATCATATTGTTCAGCGTAAGCATCAAATCCCACAAGGTATAAGCAGAGTAACACTTTACTTCTTCATGTTCCCCTGCTAACTCTCTATATGGCTCCATGCACTGACTGTGATACTGCCCTCTGCTGGCAGCATGTGGGAAAACTAATAATAGCTTGTTGACATTCCTAACTATATTACAGGTTTTAGAGTCCCAAAGGTTCTTCTGGAGTCAACAAGCAAGGTCAACAGGTTCTGTGGATATTTACAGGCCTGCAAATATTGCCAGTTATACTTGTAATATATGATCAGTCTCCTCTTGGCCGATTAAAGGAATGGAAAACCAACAGCCACTAGCACACCAAAGAACTGAGAGAAATGGCTAAGATCCTTATAAAGGGTATGGTTACAATGATCAGGGAGAGACTGCAGCAGACATATTTCTTTAAGTGAGGCAGAATCTTTGAGGCCCTGCAGCCTCAGACAAGGAAGAGAAGTGAAGTTCATTGTGACACGAAAAAAGGGGCATGCTATTGTTATTGGTCCCCAAAAGGGACTCTAAAAAATATAAAAATATTTCCGTAGCAGTGGTCTATCTTATTCAAGTCCTGGAAGGATAAAAGTGAAGATGTCTAAGGTAAGAAGATTGTGACCTACCATGAACCCGTGGCATGACAAATGGATTTAAGACTTAAGAATTGGACGCTCATAGACAATAAGGTGGAATCCCTAGTTTGGGGATCAAAGTGAAATCCTACCACAACATGGTCAAATACAGGTTGTGAAGTATCTCGCCTTGCCAAGTCACTTGGCATACCTGCGACCAACCTTCTTTCTTAACAACCCACTCACACACCGTGAGCGGACCGGGTCATAGGATAATATGAAAGACGAGCTTTATAAATTTTATATATTTAGTAACCCCAGTGGGTTGGTACTAAGCACTAACATATATAGAAATACATATCAGTGAATTATCAAGCAGATATGGGTAAAAGTAAAACTACAGTACAGAAAATAAAATGGGAAATAAAAGATAGAAAAATACCAGCACAAGTTTGTAGTTTCTCTAGGCCACAGCAGGTTTTTGGGCCTACGGCCCAAGCATGTGTCTCCTACATGCTGTCCAGAACAAAGGAAAAGGCTTCAGGCCTCAATGCTAGGCCCATGCTCAGTCCACAGTAGGACAAGCCCTCACATCTTCTCCAAGATAAGAACTTCTTGCTGCCTTGCTGAGTGGCAAAGAATCTAGGTCTCCTTTCAGCACATGTCTAGTGCCCCACCCACACCTCCTCCCTCCTTTGCAGAACCCTCGGAGAGATGGATGCCTTCCTAGGTGCAGAGAGAGATGTGTGTCTGTGGGTGAACTTAAGGTCACTAGCCCTCTCTCCACCATGGACATCTGTCCAGGGGTAATAAAACTGGCTGGCTAGAATGGGCCGTCTCCCATGGTATACACATAAAACCACTGAAGCGTATCGTCCGCCAATGTAAACACAACTTAAGCACAATATTCCTAAAGGTATGTGGAGGACTGATATGAGAAAGTAAAAATACATTTCCAAGAAAGATATATAACTGAGGGTCTGTTCATCACACAGGTCAAGAGGAACCTCCACTAGAAGACTGAAAACCTAGTTGGAAAAGTGGACATTAGAGCAGAGAGATGGCTTTGCTGTTGTGTACAGACTAGGGAATGTCAGGTCCACTGAGCAGCCAATGCCTCATAGGAAGAGAATTTTATGGGAATGGTTATGTTATGGCTGTTATTAAAAGAGAGGAAACCTCAATAGATGATGGCGAGTGGGATCTGGCAGCAGAGAGGTGGGAGCTGGTTGTGTCAGCCACCACAGTGCAGCTCTAGACCAAGTGGTGCACATCATGGAGACAGGAGTGGAGTGCTAAGAATGGCACTTGTAAAAGTGTAACTAAACCTTTGCGCAAATTTAGATTTTCTGATAGTATTTGTTTGATTAATACATTTTGTAATATACTTTATTAACACATTTTGTCTCTTTTCTGTGAATTCTGCATTTTTTCACTCTTTCCCTTGTCTCTGTATTGAAAGCTGTTCCTGCCTCTCACTGAATGTTACTGTGTATGGAGTACGGGCTCGGAATACCGGGCTGTGTAAGGCGAGGTTCACACCTGTGTTGGAGTCTGCCGCAGATTCTGTCTAAAATCAGTAGAGAGAAAGGTCCTTTTCTCTCTGCCGGTTTCAATATAAACCTGACAGACCCCGGCAGGCCCATAGGGATGTCCGCAGGTAACCGCTGTTTTTTTTTAGCGGACAGGCAATCCGTCTTTCAGGTCCCCATGAGGACACGAAAAATGGAGAGACGAACGCTAGTGTGAACCTATCGTAAGATGTAGAGAAAATGAATGGGGGAGGGTCACTTCAAGCAGTAATTTCTTGGACATTATAAAACGTACAAACTTGCTTTTGGTGTCATTTCCTGAGAGGAAGAAAGAAGCCAGCCTTGCTTTCAAGGTCCTGCACAACCTCTTTAACTAAAACACCCCATCTTCAACCTACAGTCTCCTCTCCTGAAGAGAGAGGGAACTGCACTCATCCATCCCCCTCACTAGATTGTCCTAAACTGAGGGCTTTACCATCAGCTCAGCCCCAGCCTATATGGTATGTACCACTTAAAGGGGTTGTCCGGGATAAACTGATATTTCTAATCTAGCTAAACACCCCCCCCCCCCCCCCGCCTACCTTCTAAATTACTTGTGTACCAAAAATGTATATTTACCTAGATCATGTGATCACGGTGCCGCCTCAGGCACATTCTCCAATTTTCTGGTGACGTTCTATTTCCGTAAGGGGGGAAATGGAATGTCACCTATACTAATCATCATACTTAAGTGTTTTCTGGTCCGGACCTTCTGGGCATGGGACGTCACTTCTTCTGGGCAATAGAGCCGGAGTGCCAGCCCAGAAGTGACATCCCTGGTTGGGACTTTTTCTTACTAGTGGGTACTTTGCTTGAAAAGGTTGAGAAACACTGCTATAGACGTCAATGAAAACTCTCTCCTTTAGTAGGCCTCCTATGAAAATGACCCCTATGTGTATGTCAGAGATAGAGAAACTTAGATTATGAGTAGTGTTGAGCGAACCCGTCGAAGTTCAGGTTCGACGCGTTCTGCCGAACTTTGCCCAAAAGTTCGGTTCGGGAACCCGAACTCTATTGAAATCAATGGGGACCCAAAAATGGCTGTAAAACTTTTGTTTTTTTACTTTTTAGTGATGTTCCACTATGGAACCTGAACCAGTGATACACTGATCGCTGGTTCAGCACTATAGACTGCAATACACGTGTATTGTAGTCTATAGAGGAAGTCAGACTATGCAGATGCATAGGCTGACTTCCTGAGTCTCGGCAGGATCAACCAGGTACTGGGGGCTCCTAGCAGCCTGGGGTCACTTTCCAGACCCCAGGCTGCAGAGATACATATGGGCACCCCCTGATTTTGCCGCGGGGGGGTGCCGAGGGGGACATTTGGCATGGTAGAACATCTTGGATGCCGTGGTTTGACCGCGGCATTCAAGGGCTTAAAACTCTCAATCGGAGGTCAGCTCCGATCGGGGGTTAAGGAGCAGCTAACACCCGCTCCCGTTACCGCCTGTGGCATTCAGTTCCCTGACAAACACCTAAGATGCTGCGGTCACTATTGATTGCAGCATCTTAAGGGTTAAACAGAGGGTTATCACTGTCCCCGCTGTTACAGCAGGAGCCTGCCTGTCAGATACAGCTGGGCTCCGACAGTGATCGCACGGGGTTAAAGCTGGTTGGTTGGTTGCTCAGCAGTCAGTCAACCAGCTTTAGGGATGGGCTGAACCCGGACCCGAACTTCAGCGCTGACGTTCGGGGTCGGGGTCGGGTACCCGAATGCACAAAGTTTGGCACGGACCTGAACTGTGCAGTTCGGGTTTGCTCAACACTAATTATGAGCCCTATGGGAGATATAGATGTGATGACAATCGGTGTACGTCGCTGCAGCATATGTTGGTGCTTATATTCAATATGGAATAAACCTATAAACATGATAAAGAATTCAAGTCTACATTTTTCTCAGGGTCGTTATAGTGCATGGTAGGTTTAGGTACACCGGGTTAGCCATAACTAATCTCTTGAAATTTTTCATGTATAGTAAGTATGGGTCTCGAAGGAGTGAATGGAGGTACGTACAATTGTACTAGGAATCTAGGAATTCTGTTTAATAATAAGTATTAATTAACATGGCCCCAGGTATCTCAAGTATGTCCTAATACTATGGAATGCAGCCCAGTCAATCACACACGCACAATATTACTGACAGGCAGTGCGTCTTATGTGAAAGTCTCTTCCACTTCCTCTAATAAAGGGAACTGAAAATTTACATTCACTTAAATCCAAAACATCTCCTGGGTACATCACATGATATCCACGTGATCTAGCCGGGGAGGGTGGGGGGTGTATACTGGTGCAATGAGGAACAGATGGAGGTCATGTGATCAAATCCATGTGTAGGGGGCTACAAGCAACTATACAGTTAACTGAGCCTTAAGGAAAGGGAAGGGCTCAGCACATTGAGATGTTGTCTCAGAGGGACCTGCGCTACTCTCTATGTTTGCATTTCGACGCAGTATAGGACGCTGTGTGTGTTTTTGCACATCAGCCAATGAAGAATACTATATTCTGCTATTTTGGTGGCTTTTCTTATGCCTTTCTAAAGGTCCGCTAACTGTCCTGATTTTATTTCCTGACACTTTTATGTGTAACCTCCTCTTCCTCCTGGCCTCTCCTCGTTCTCGCTCTCCCTGCAGCTGGAAGTGTTTCCTCTCTGTGCCGCAGAGAAGGGGGGAGGGAGGAAGTCACAGGCTGGAGAGAGGAGACATACACATACTTGTGTGGGATGCACTGAAACTCTACGGTGCAACATCAGCCTCCGGCATCTGTATTCCCTCCATCTTCCATTTCCTCTGCCTTTGGTGTCCACCGTATTTGGCCTTCTGTTCCCCATTCTTTGCACTTTCACCTCCCGCCTATTCGGACTCATTGTCCCTTCTGGATGTCCCCTCCCTGAGACAGCCTGGAGGAGAGCGTGTCAGCTGGTGAGATGTGGAGATCAGGGTAAGACGAATTTATTCTGTGTCCGCTCAATGTGATATAGGTTAGACCTGCGCCATAGAAGAGCGTAAAAGATGTTAAAGCCTTAGAGATGGATTTCTCTGTTATTGTGATACAGATGGCGACCATCACATGACAGCTAGCAGCGCTTAGAAAAGTTTACTCTCAGCCCTGTGAAATGTTTAATAGCCACACGTTTAGTATATATATATATATATATATATATATATATATATATATACAGATGGCTTTGTGCATTTCATTTCTAGTATACGTTGTCTTGTATTAGACTGCAGGTGCAGATGGAAAGAGTTAAGTGACACGTTCAGCTCTGCTACTTCTGTACTAGTTTAACTTATGTTGATGACTCAACATAAAAGTGAAGTCAGCGAGATGAAAACTTAGACTGCTGTGTGCATTGTATGTAGTTGTAGCTCGTGGGGCGGTGTTGGGTGTTCATTGATTTAGGATATAGATTTCTCACTCCAAGAGAAAGCTTTTCCTCTGTGAATGGCAGGAAATTTCATTCAGAGTCCGCTTCCTGGAGGGAATACCGTTCCCTTCCCTTCTGTATGGTCTATCGTCTTATGCCGGTCTCTTGAGACTGATCTTTTTTGTATTATGACCACAGGCAGACCTCTCTCGTAGATGGGGGTCCCCAGCTCCACTGCTCCCCCTCATCTGAAGACTGGACGACTTCTCCAAGACCAGAATCTCCGAGAACCATCACCGAACGACCAAAAGATACCCCTACATATGACCTGTCTCGCTTACGCAGCTCCTCTGTGGAAATCAGAGAGAAGGGCTCGGAAATTTTAAGAGATGAACTTTTGAAGGCCCAGAAGGTAAAAATGTCCAGAGGGTTTGTATTTCGAAGGGTAAGGCCTTGTGAACACAACAGTGAAAAATGGGCGTGCAGTTTTTAGAATAAGTTGATTTCAATGGGTCTATTCATGTGTCTGTTTTTTTGGACGGTCTGTTTTAACCAAGAAATAGGACATGTCTTATTTTTGTCTGTTTTCACAGATCCATCATTAGACTCAAGTCTATAGATAATCTGTAAAAATGGCTGCACCACAGATGCAAAATGGCCATTTCTTACAATGTCTGTGTGCGTGTAGCCTAAAAGTAAGGCTACTGCTAGGTCAGTTGATATCCATTGCCTCCATGGACCCATTAATTTGCTTCAGTGGGTCCAGCTGCAAAATTGACAGGTATAGGACCTTTTCCTGAGTTTTGCACTGGGTTTAGGGCCACATACATGGACCCGTGATAATACGAATATGGGTCCGTTAGAATATAATGGGTCAGTGTGCAAGCCGTGAAAAACTTGACTAGCGCACTGGTAAAGCACATGTTCTTGTGCATGGAGCCTTAAGTTGGGTTCACAGTACCGTTGTTAATGTCCGTTGCTGTCTTCCATCATAGTATGACAGCAATGGACATTAACTGTTACAGAGAATACACACACTGAAAAAGTCCTACACACACGACTTTATCTTCCATTACAGAAGTAAACAAACATGAGGAAAGATAGAGTCCATCAATTACAGGAATGGGAACAGACACATCAGTCTGTGTCCATTCTCTGCAAAAGTTGATGTCTGTTGCTGTCATCCTAAGACAGAAGACAGCAACGGACATTAACAACGGTAGTGTGAACCCAGCCTTACTGTGATGCACATAAAGAGAACATCATGAGAAGCTGTATAACTGTATAATATCACTGTGTCCATGAGATTAGAGTCCTTGTGTTCTGGACAGGGTGTTGGCACAGGGGGTGTGTGTACTGATAACTTGTAACTCCTTCATCTAACCTTGAAGAAGTTCTACATTTTTATGAAAGTACAATTATGTGACAGAGCATTAAATGTGCTAAAAGTTAATCTAAGAATAGTTCTTAAAGGAGTTTACAAAAATATTGCTCCTCAAGAAATAGTGTCACATGTGGCCATAGATTGTATATGGCATTGCAGCTCAAAATAAATAGTGTTAGCCCTATAGTATGCATAGCAATACACATAAAATGTGAGTTCAGTGTAATATTCTGCAGCTGTGAGCACAGTGGTATATACCCAGACAGAAGGTTGACAATTGGTAATTGGATAGTGATGACTTTTTACCCAGTGTCCAGTCATGCAGAAAACTACTGACTTTAGTGTACTAACAGAACTAGGGTGTCGTAACAATGAAAATGACCTTAAAGTGTTCCTGTAACCTATCATTATTTCATAATAAATGACAATATCCATGAAGCTGTTGTGGAAAAGCTGGGTTTTTTTGTTGCCGATTTTTGCTGCCTTTTTTTTTTGGATTGAGCAGACGGAAGAGGTGTAAAAGCTTCCTATATATTTCCCATTCCTTTTGTAGCCATTACTGGCTTTGGCTCAAAAAACTGAAGCAAAATCTGCAACAAAAAAAGCTGTTTTTCCGCAATGTTGGGCCTCAGCCTAACAGAGGTTTTCCTATTTTATATTTAAAAAAAGGTATTAGACAACAGCTATTGTCTCAGCGGCCAGACCCCCAAAAGTTGCCAGAATTGTGGAGATCTGGCGATTGTTGGGAATGTTCCCCATGGTCAGGGGAAGCTGAATGGAGATTCACCAGGTGACAGTGAATTCTGTCCAAATGAATGGAAGTGTCAGACCCTCACTGATCCAGCAGTTACCACCTGTCTAGCGGATGGTGGTTACTTGTTCTTACCGAATTTCCCCTTTTAATCACTGTATATAGTAAATGTTCTACATCCCTTTAATATACTTATTATATTCAAGCTAATTGTTTATTGTTTAGGCAATGCTCTGTGAGCTGTACAGCCTGAACTGATACATTGTAGCAAACTACAAAGATAACATTGCCTAGTTCGGATACATTGTCATCCACTTTTCTGTAGAGAGCAGGATCAGCTATGTTTGCTGGCTCTGAATTGGTTTCATTGACTGACAGCAACTCAAGATCTTGAAAAGGTTGCAGAACTTTTTGTTTATACAGTGACTAAGTTTTATTCGCATAGAAGCAGGAAACCCCTTTAAGTCTGGGGCATACAGCTGAATACTGGTTCTATTGTATTCAGTCCTACATAGAAATTAATATGCATGCTTGACTGAGGTGGGGATCAGGAATGATAACTGCTAGCTGAAACATATTTCGGAAGTCACACGACAGCATTAATTTCACTGTCAGTGAATGGGGGCTATTCTCATGACCGTTATTTTGACGAAATATAGGTCATGTCCTATTTATGGTTGATTTCACGGATTGCTCCATATACTAAAATGTACAGTATGGAGGATCTGTGAAAACGGGTGCCCCTCGGGTGCAAGACGGCCGTGAAAAATGGATGTGGATCTCTCCCAAAAGTAGTCCTAATTTTTTCTGGAAAACTTGTCTGTGGTGGGATGCTAGAGATTGTAGCACTGCTTTTCTTTCCCTTGGTGATACCGTGATTTTATCATAACTCAGATATGATGTTGAATGATGACGAATATAGTTGTTTTTTTTTAATTTATGTCCTCATTACAGGAGCTAAAGCTGAGAGATGAGGAATGTGAGAGACTGTCAAAAGTCCGAGAACAGCTTGAACAGGAGCTGGAGGAGCTGACGGCTAGTCTGTTTGAGGTATAGTTGGATAACCTTTCTAAGATTTCATACAGGTTGGCACCTCCACCAATAGGTTGACACACAGAGGGGCTCCAGTAAGCGTCACTCTCTATGGTGGACCTAGCTCATCCGTGCATTCCACTGACAGCGCACTGATTTAAGTGGTAATGGTGTTATGCTTCATTTCCCCTGTGGAGGCACTGCAGGGGAATGTAATTGTACCTGTGGTTCCCCATGTAATGTGCAGGAACTGATAGACACAGATGCGGACTACCAGTTATTCTTAACTTTATTCGTTACTAGTAGGCAACTAAGGATACAGTAAATAATGAAGTGAATGTAAAAATAGTCAAGTACTTGCTGCAGCCCCTTTGAGATTCTCTCTTTGTTGCATGGTTGTCCAAGTTCACCACCTTTGATTTGCCTCTCTGGAAGCTCCTTCAATGTCTTCCTCACTTTCTGCTCGCCAACTGCCATGCATGACAACCACGGTATCTGATCTATCCTCAGTTGGCTCCACCTCTGGTGACTTTGAGCGCCTTCTCCTCCACCAGCGGTGAGATGACTGGCACCTCCTGGCAGGTTGGTGACCGGTTGCACCCACACATTACGGCTGATCGTCCCAGCAGTGGGACAACCCATGGTCAGCTTGTCATTGAGGATTTAAAAAGTAGATAAACCCTTTAAATCGGAGGTCGTTTTGTGGATTTTATGTGATACGTAATTAAAGGGAAGATATTAAGGGAACCTCTGGTGCTATAAATTCCGGCTACTTTTCTGTGTAGCCGTGTTTCACGCGTCAATACTACATCAAGGCTGAACTTGATTCTCTAGTAGATATGGTAGTTTTAGTCGCTGTTATAAATCCCAAAGCATTGGCTGTGCCTTCTGACATTACGTGCTTTATTGGAGCGGGTGACGCTTTCTCTGGGACTTTATACACCTTTAAGTCTGAGACTCCATGCTGGATCTGTAGTAGCGGGAATATCCCTGACTCTATTTCATATGCATGGAAGTTTTTGGCCGTATTGTGAAACATTGGCTCCCATGTGTCTGTATAGCAGGCAAGATGTTCATCCACATTGCAGTAAATCTTGCCCAAGAAACAGCCACAGCTGTGAATTTACCCTTCCTGTACTTCTGGAAAACTACTTAAACGTTACCATCCTCCTTCAGTACATTCCATACATGACTTAAAGACTTCCTGCTTGACACTTGAAATTCTTATTTTCTTCTTTGAAGAACTATACTGTAAAGTCATTTTCTCACTTTTTTTCCTCAAATATGTTTATCAGGATTAATATTTCAAAATGATCATTTAATTTTTTTCTTTAACCATTTCACTGCCAGGACAATTGTCTTGTGTTTGGCAAACGCAAATAAAACCTGAATTAGAAAATAAAAAAAATCACATCTTAACCCCATATATATATACATCATGAAGCATTTGTTTTAAGGGCGCAGAGTTAAAAACAGGACATGCCGGTCAGAATGGCAGGACAGCACCCTAAATGGGAGACTGATCCGGGATGGCTGAGGGAACCCCTCACTACCAAACAGCTGGGCCCTATGGTTAATACAGCCCTGTCTTGTGCTTTTATGTTTGGAACGTTTTGGTCATTGTATCCTTAGCCTTATAGATGAATTCTTGTTTATTTACAACATGTTACACATTAAAGGGAGTCTGTCAATAGTAAATTGGTTATAAAGCTAATCCCAATACCTTCTAGAGGTCAGTTTATAGTTTCCAAATATGCTTTGTTATTCAGCTTTGGAGCCCAATTTGCATGTAAATCCCCCCCTCACTGACAAAGCTGAATAATAGAGGCATATTTGGAAAGAGTAGTATCACCTGTACAAGACAATGGGATTAGGTTTATGTTCAATTTACTGTTGATAGACTCCCTTTAAGGTGTACCATGTAAACAACCTGTAAAACAAAGGCAAACCAACCAAAAACAACATATATACAGTATATACAGTTACATAGACATAAGAAACATCCAAAGAGCTAGAAAATTCATTTGAACAGTAAAGGACACAACTGCTGTCCATGTATTACCTAATGTAGAGTCCATATAGTCCAACCTCCTGTCACTTCCATTTATTCTCTTTGCAGGAGGCTCATAAAATGGTGCGTGATGCTAATATCAAACAGGCTGCATCTGAGAAACAGCTACGGGAGGCCCATGGGAAGGTAACTGCAGATGGGCTGCCTGACCATATATTATTCACGCAGTACTTTTGCTTCTTTTTGCTACTTTTATACCCAATTTGTCTTGTCAGATTGACATGCTACAGGCTGAAGTCACAGCTTTGAAGACTCTCGTCATCACTTCCACTCCATCTTCTCCAAACCGGGATCTACACCCCCAACTTCAAAGCCCTTCCAAGACTGCACTACGCAAGGGTCATGCCCGGAACAAGAGTACAGGTTGTGCTGCTGTCATGCCACTTGCTCCTCCACCCCAGCCAATCAGCACAGAGGCCAAAGAGGTGAGCCACTAGGCATTGGGTAAAAGACCCAAAGAGTGTGCCCTCCAAGGAGTATGCCACTGGTATACATTGTGTGTCAGGGTCACATTGTTATGTATACACCAATGGAGTAGCTATGGGGGACTGAGGTTTCTGTAGCACCTTGGCCCTGGCGTGAGTTCCCCGCTAGAGGAAGACTCTACTATATATGGTGAGTGCAGAGGTTTGATGACATGTAAAGATAACTGCACAGTAATATAGCAACTCTATATATGTCACAGGTGGTGGGCTTATGTGCAAATGTTCTATTTAGGCATTTGGGTGGTGCCACACAATATACCTGGATGTGCCTATAGCCAGATACATTGTGTGGCACCACCATTATGAATTTTAAGATATGCCTTTGGTTTGTGCCTACCTTTAAAGGGAACCTGCCATGTTGAACATGCTGTCTGGTCAGTGAGCAGCAAGATATAGAGCAGGAGGAGCTGAGCAGATTGAGTATAACTTGTCATTCTGTGCAGTGGTAGAGTCCTATCTTGAGGATACAGCAGTGTGAAGAGAACGCCCTCACTCATAATGCAGCAGAGTTTAGTAGCTGCAATTATTTGTGTGTTTTTTTTTTCTAGCAGGCTCCTCCTCCCCCTCCCCTCTCCATAGCTTACTCCACCTGGAGAAGGAAACATATTTCTTTAATAAGATATATTACAAAGTTTCTTATATTTACCTGCATTATTCATTTATCAAAAGTTGTTTTAGAATTAGTAAAGTGCACTTTAATCTTTTCCATTAAAACTATATAACAATCTGCTCAGCTCCTCCTGCTCAATAACACACTGACCACAAACTATGTTGCATTTTGAATATGACAGGTTGCCTTTAAGAAAGCATATTATCGTTGAAGGAGTCTTTACTATAGCTACTTCTTACCTCTTGGCTGAAGTAAACTATCTGGTCTCTAGTAGATATATCCTATGTGGGTACCTGCACGGAGAATATTGTGGCACTTTTGTATCACTGATGTATCTAACTAGGAAGCAATAGTGGGACTAAACATTTAAAGGGAGTCTACCACCTTCCTCAAACATATTAAGCTATCACCACTGCATTACACTACATTACAGTGATAAACATCATACTTTTGTCATATATGTCACTTTTGTATATATGGAGAAAAATAATTTTGAAGTCTTATGCAAATGAGTCAGTTGGTGCACTGAGGGTGGACCATCAGCTCTCTGCCACTCAGACCCCTACCATCTTCTGTCTGTGCCACCCTGTGCAGTTAGAGTTGATCCTCCTACTGCTATGACATCACTCATCCTACTTGAACAGCAAGAGCAGAGCTCCCATGGGTTTAGGCCCGCCTCCAGTGCACCAACTCCCTCATTTGCAAGTTTTTCTCTCCATACTACAAAAGTGACTACATAACAGGTGTGTTGTATATACTGTAATGTGCTCTGTAACACAGTGGTAGCAGTTGTATGTGCTTGGGGGAGGAGACAGACTGCCTTTAATAGGATATAGTGATCATTATGTGGTAGTCATTATATAGATATTTGCTCCAGTGCTATAATTGACATCAACATTTGCATATCTTAGGTTCTCGCTTTATAAAAGAACAAAAGCCACCTACTATGACTGATCTGTATGACAGATAAAATAGGCCGCAAAACAAGAAGAATGATCTCACTATAGGGAGGAAGCTGCAGACTATTGTGTGCACAGAAAGTCAAGTATCTCTAGTGTCCTCATATTCTTCTAATTCTTTCTCTTTCCCTCCATTTGGTGTTATGTTAAGTCGACCATTATGTTTTTTCAGCTCCATTAATACCACAGTCATATGTCATGTCTCCCTCTCCAGCAGTTTCTTCTACTCATCTATGCTTATCCATCAGGTATTTGTTTGCGACTTTCAGCTTAGTACAACTTTAAAGGGAATGTCCAGCCGATGACATGGAAAACAAAAAATAAGTCTCAGGCTTAGTTCTCATCTGCGCCGGAGTCTCTGTTGGAGACTTCATCGCAATGTCCGCCTGAAATTGACAGACGACAAAGTCCTGCACGGAGGACTTTTTCCTCCACCCATTATAGTCCAATGGACAGGCCAACACTAGTGTGAACCTTGTGCCAGATTCCACCATTGCTCCTCTTGTGATGTTCTACTTCTTGGTTCCTCTTAATACATAGGGTAAGACCCTTATCTAATCACTGACCAAAATGGTAGCATGCCTCAACCTATGACTGGCAGGAGATCCAGAAAACAAGGAATTGGGACCCAGAAAGTTTCGGAATGGGAGCAGTGGGGATCAATAAGGCGAATGTTATTTTTTGGTTTAAGCCATAAACAAGTCTCAGATGTGAAACTCAGTCCATGTGTGATTTACCGGCCTGTACACTAAGCTGGGACGCCCCTAGTGGTTACAGAATGTAGTGGGGCAGGCAAGGGCTCTTAACATCAACATATAGTCAAGGTTAAATAAAAATGGATCTGTTTCTGTAGCACATACCACACTTTTATGTCTCACAAAAACAAAATGGTCAAAAGTTTTCATCTGTTTTTAGGATTAGTTTTCTGTATCCATAAAATGATCAGTTAAACTGATGATTGACCCTTTTTTTTAACATTTTTCAATTTTTATTTTTAACTCCCTGCCTTCCAAAAGCCATTACTTTTTTATATTTCCATTTACAGAGGCATATGAGGGCTTAATTTTTGTGGGACCAATGTTACTTCGTAATGGTAACAGTTAATATTCTGTTTGATGTGCTAGGAAGCTGGAAAAAAATTCTGATTGAGGTAGAATTAGAGGAAACTGTGTTTGTGTGACTTTCGTAGGGCGTGTTCACACGGTGGAAAATGAAAATCAATAGACAATCTTATGTACAAATGGGTTGTCTCTGCCAAATCTCTGATCGCTGTGACTCTGGCTCCTACAACTCTTGGCAATCATGTGCTATTAGACTGGGAAATTTTGTCTGACCACACATGCCGGGGCCAAGTCCACCAAATAACATTCCACCAGACATGTATCACAGCGATACATTTCATGGATACAGCTCTTTGCTTTGACTAATAGATGGGGCATATGGACAGGGCTTGTCTTCATGATAGACATCCTTTAGTGTCTTTGGCCTGGTTTAGAACTTCCAAGATTCAGGTCACAATTTAATTTACACTTTTTATCTTGCTTTTCCCATCTTCATCTTTGAGTATTTCTTCACTTGTGTCTCTGTCGCTGTGGTGTTGTGTGTCTTACCCATCTTCTATGTTCTTCTTTTCCTTCCTCTATCTCTCAGTTTTCTGCAGTACCATCTCTTCTTTCATTGCTTCTTTGTATTGTCCCGGGGAAGGTTGTCCATATAACCTACGAGCCGGGATGGCCTCTCTCTGATGACTCCTCTTCTACTTCTTCCCGCCAGGTACTGTCACTGTCTGTGGGGACGGATAGTAAAGCTTAAGGTGCCCCTACACATTAAATGAAAGTTGGCTGAACCCCTTGATTTTGGCAGATGATCATATAATGTGCATGGTGGCCTCCCTTATTGGAGATATCAGGGGAAAGAAGGGTTGGGTATCTTCAATTTCAATATGCCTGATCATTTGTTTTGAAGATAGATAAGTCGTCACTACAGGTTTCTGGCAGCAGCTCTTCCTTGCTTGGTTGGCTGAGCATTCATATGTAGGAACGGTCAAGAGGGAATATCTCTTGGCCGAACAAGTGATTTGCCAATAGTTATCTTAAGTGTTTGGCCAGCTTCAGACATTGCTGTCCCAAAGTTACACTATTCACCTTTATAGAAAGTCCAGATGAGATAGAAAGACACAGGTGTCTGATCGATTGACAATGGTTTTCTAGATTACCAAACTATATTTTATTGAAGAACTGACTAAATCTTGGCCCTCCTGCTGCTTTAGGTGGACACCATCCTGTACGCAGAATTTATGGAATGGAAGGAGAACCCAACGCTTAACAAATCCTGTCCCTTTCTGTCTCGTATCTACCAAGAGGATATTAATCCATGCTTGGACTTTGCAAAAAAAGAGGTGAGTGAGAATTCTGAATCAGATGTCATACTAAGTCTAGAGATACGCGAATCTCTCAAGATTAATTTTGTGTTTGGCGGCTTGGGTTCATGACTCATTTTGGGTCAAACTATTTTGGTACTGGACATCACCAGGAGAGTGCCAGACACCGCAAGGTAAAGGAAGGTGAGTATAAATGTTTATTTTTTTTTTCATCTCACCTAAGCTTTCACCTATTATACTCTAGGGTCTGAAGTAAGTCTGAGACAAATCTCCGTTAGATTTTGTAAAAAGTTAAAAATTTGGAATACTTGCATCAAACCCGAACCGATTCACCGATCTCTAACTATGTCTCACCTACTGCAACTGAGTTCCAACAGCATGATATATGTGTAAAGTTCTATATACAGGTGGTGCTACTTTGGGCACTATTTTAATATATAACTATTCTTCAGCCAGCTGCTTTGGAGTCATATGTAGCTCTCTGGGTTCCTGAATGTAGCTGTTGATTATTGTGAACCAATGAGACCATGGGTATCTCACCAATACTAAAACTTTACACCACGTTCATAACCCTGTTAAGAGGGTAAATGGAATCCAGGTGCTGCTAATCAAATACTCTTGATCAAATGATTATCAGCAAGTGTGACCACCTGAAAAAAAATCAGGCATGTACTAACACAGAGCCATGGAGGAAAGACATCAGCAATGATCTTAGAGACGCAATTGTTGCTGCTTATCAATTTGAGAAGGGCTATAATGTAATTTCCAATCAATATGAAGTCCATCATTCTACAATGTGACATATTATACAATATCTCACCCTAAGGTCAGATCATGCAATGCTCATAGAAATTATAATCAGCCCAAGAGCAACATCGAAGACTCTATAGGTCTCAGTTAGCATGTTAAATGTCAAGTTCACCACAATTAGAAAGAGACTGAATAAGAAGGCCCTGTTTGGAAGGGTTACCAGGAGAGTCATAAGAAAACCATTAATCCAAGTGATCGCTGTTAAAGGTATTGGAACACTTTGTTTTTCCTACAAGACTTTTCCATTTTTCCCTACCACATGTTATTTTCATTATGTCCTTTTTCTGTGTTTTGATGCACCAAGCAATATGCAGTTTGTCCATTTATATTAGTGTGAATATGTCATGAAGATATAAGTCATTTTATGAATGTTTTACATTTTTACAGTTGTCAGAGCAAGTTCTCATTGCGGTAGAAGATAACACTTTATCCGTAGAACCTGTGACGCAGCCAACTTTGCCCGTTGTGAAAGCATCAGCTGTAGAACGTGGAGGACCCAGGTAAATGATGGTAAATTGACATTGGGATCTTTACACCAGGGCCCAGGTGTGACGGCCACCTTAACACACCCTATAGCTACACCAGTGGCTCTATATCATGTTGGGGTCCATTATATGTGAATCATGTAGTCTGTCGCTGACCACTGCCATATTTTTTCTCTCTGTTTTCCTTTCAGTGGGAGTCGGGTGGAGGTTTTAATGTAAGTTCAGAAAGGAAATGGCTTTTCTGATTGTTTCTAATTCAGTTACTGAAGAACTAATATGGTTACTTTGTGGGAGGTTTGGCTGAGTGAGACTAATCTTTTCTTCTTTATATACACTCTCACAGATAACATGCATGTTCCTGGCATTAGAGCAATCTTCTCTTACAATGAATGCTTTGGTTATTTAACTAATAAGCTTTGTTTTACTGCTATTTGCGGGAACTGGGTGATGGAGGTCCAAAGCTAAGGAGTCCCCTACGCAGTTACCCCTATTGCCCTCCCTGACTTCTTTACTGCAAAGAACAAACTCTCAAGACGTCTCACGTTTGTTTTTTGACTGATGTTTAAAGGGGTATTCCATTCATAAGTAATAAGACCTGTCCATTGGATAGTCATCAATGTCCATATTGGTAAGGGTCTGACTGCGATCCCTAAAATGGGGGTTAAGCATGCATGCTCCCACGCCATTAAAAATTTATGAGACTTACGTAAATAGTCGAGCACTATACTCAACTATACCAGATTGTCCCATAGACTTTGAATGAAAGAGCAGTGCACATGCTTGACCGCCATTTATCTCATCATAGGTGTACAGACTAAAGCCCCATGCACAAGACCGTGGCCGAGATCAGTGTGCTATCCGTGTTTTTCCCGGACAGCACACTGACCCTTTAATTTTTATAGGCCCATGCACATGACCATAATTTCCATGGATCAGTGTGCGGGCCGTGAGTTTGCGCAAAATACACACTGTCGTCTGCAACTAGGCTAAGTGCGCAGACACTTTAGCCTGGCAGCAGAGGAGACGATCGGAACTGAGATGCAAACAACATAGAAAAGGGACGATCACTACTGCGATTGTTCATCCCCTATATAGTTCTATTATGTGGATGTGTGTGCCAACTAATAAGTATTTTGGGTGCGATTCCACAATAGAGCTGACTGCTGACACCTTTACACAGGTAAATTTACTGCAATATGAACAGCGCATGTAAAGGGCCCTAAAATCCAAATCATCGGTTTGGCGAATTTGTATCTGTATTATCATTATTGTTATTGTTTGGATACCAATAGTTATTGCTAATAGAATTCCGCATGTCTTCTCTCATTGCTGGCATTACAAGCAATGTGTGTAGGAGCGATAATGGTAATTTGCTTGGAAAACATGTCCAATAAATTTCAGAACCGACTCATTATATCTCCTTTGGTTTCAGACAAGAGTTATTATTTATACCAACAATTTAGTTTTTTTAAATAGGTCAAAACTCCAGCACTGAATTATTTCTTTATATATATATATATATATATATATATATATATATATATATATATATATATATATATATATATATATATATATATATAAATTTCCAGATACAGAGCTTCCTGTATAAAGCTATGATAACATTCTGACTGTATACAGTAAGCTCCCATCCCCGTGTGGTGGCTGTAAGCAGACAGAATAGGGCAGATTTACTAATACTGCGCTTCTCTGCTATGTTATGCATTTTCTCCTCTCCTCATATAAGTCTACGGACATTGTTTTAACAGGTAAAATGATCATGCTGCATTTTGCAAAAACACCAGCATGTTTGGAATACGCCGTGTTTTCCACAATTTTTTTTATTACAATGTGGGGATGAGATGAAATAAAATCTGATTTGCTTTGCTGGGACAGTAGAACACAGCGTCTTCTTCTGCAACGGCCAAAAATGCTGCATTTCCGCAATGTGTGGCCTTAGTCCAAAAGTAAAATAGTGCCTAATGTCGAATGATAAATCAGTTGCATTTTTAGACCCTATATTCTTTGGCTTAGTTTTTGACAAAAAAAGTGCCAAAATTTTGGTGCATTCTTGGCACGCAGTGTCACATCTTAATGGTGTTTTTTGGGCCCCTGGGCAACTGTCTTAGCGATATCCTATACTCTGGATAGGCTATCAGTATGTGATCGGTGGCGGTCCTAAACCTGGACCATATACTGTTCATCTGTTCCAACTACCTCCAGGCATCATAAGCTATACAAGTGACAGTGCTGGAAGCAGAATGCCCCATCTGCTGTATAGCGCCCTTTCTGGGGTACTGCAGCTCTGCTCCTATTCACTTCAATAAGAGAAACCCCTTTATGCCTAACTTCTTAAATGGTAAGTCCACCCCTTTTCTGATAAGTTCTGCCCACTTATCGGATAAAGTGCAAAAAATACCAGAAAGCGTTTTTGGCACAAATTGCACCAGAATTTAGGTGTAAATCTACCCCAGTGTCTTTGCAGGAAATATGGAGAATCTTCACAGAATGTTGGACCTAAAAATGACATGGTGGACCTTCAGGTTAACCATAGACTTTGAATATAAACCAGTAAACATTTATTTATACCTATGGCACATATATAAATCCATCTAAACATCTCATAAACATGTATTATCAAGAGTCACTGTGTGGAGGGACCACAGACAGCCTCAGCCGTCTCACCACCTTCATGACCTTCCTGAATCCTTGACTAACCACATTAAGAATTATCTATAACCTGCTTGATGTACTTACCTAT
Organism: Leptodactylus fallax; assembly: GCA_947044405.1. NCBI lineage: Eukaryota > Metazoa > Chordata > Amphibia > Anura > Leptodactylidae > Leptodactylus > Leptodactylus fallax. The sequence continues at coordinate 939,861 of CAMRHE010000138.1, read as the reverse complement.
TGTAATGTTTTATGTCTGTAACTTTATGGCTGCCAGGCATAACAAGCTGCACGCTTACATCATGGTCCTTGGAATGGCCACTTTGCATACTCTGACCGATACTGTCTATACAGCAGACCATGCATAGCACCATATCATCCAGTGTCCTGAAATCAGAAACTGGTACACAATGTTTGTCTCACAGTCATTTACTTGTAGCTTCTTCCTGCAAAGCTGCTGACTCTGTTTGTCACATGGTTAAAGCAACTTCAGATGATCACTTGTCCCCGATCATCGCGCACCGATCATACAAGCAGACATAAAATCCTCCTATGTCAGCAGCATTCTGATCGGTTGATGTACCATTTCTAGAATATTCCCTTTCTAATAACCTATTTCATTTTAGGAAATGTGCACTCAGCGGTTTGTCACGTTCATGTCGCCACCGCATTAAGCTGGGAGACTCTGGGAATTATTACTTCATCTCACCATCCTGCCGGTTCAGGGTAAGTGCCGAGTGAAAGAAGGGTTAATTTGTGCCACCTTAGTAATACAATACTATAATATGCAATACTATAAGACTAAATCTAAGTTCCTAACTGTTTAAACTTTTCTCTCTAAGGCTGCGTCACACTTGTGTTGGAGTCTCCGTACTCCGCAGCAGAATCCGCTTAAAATCGGCGATGAGAGTATTCCTTTCTCTCCATTAGTTTCACTATAAAACTGGTGTAAAACAGGCGTAAACCCTGCGGATCCCATTATAGTCTATGGGGTCCACAGATTTCTGCAGGTAACCACTTTTTAAGCGGACAGGGTCTCCAATGTGGACCGAACAACAGAGACCCTTATGCGTGAACCTAGCGTAAGGCTGCCATAGATGGGATTCTATACATACCTCTGGGAAATGTGTCATCAGAAAATTTTTATTTTAAAAATTTTTTTTTAGAATTTTTGGTGTTTGTTGCTTTTAATTTAGTCAATATCTAAATAAAATAAAATAAAATTCTGTAATCCTGCAGGTTTTACTCTGGCCACTAATCCTAAAACTGGGCCGGCATTTCCTGTTTAGATTTCTTTTCAGCAGTCACCTCACTTTCAGCACAGGCAGTATTACAATGGCAGGTAGGGGTCACCATTCAGAATAGGTGATGGTCACAGCTTAGCTACTCCACTTCACTGCACAATGACCTTTACATGGGTCACAGAACAGCTCTAGAAATCTCCTCCATAGACCTCAATGAACATTTGCAGACTATTGTGTATATGGTCCATGTGGCTGATGTAAAGTATATCTCAGACAAGATGGCTGTCCCCATAACCGTGTACAGAAAATAGAATTAAATTTACAAACAGAAAATAAAAACAGATTAGAAAATAAGGAAATGTTTCACCATCTGGTTTTAGTTAGTAAAATATAAGAATGATGGGCCACAGATAGAAGAGGATAAGGAGGACAAGAATTATACCTTACTGTAAAGCTTGGAAGACTCCGTGACATAATAGCTCAATAGCCATAGAAAATGGTTTCTGTAACACAACTGCACCCCACCCAGATCCAAGCAGAATTACTTATCCTGTCTAATATTTAGACTAGACTGTCTTAAAGGGGTTGTCTAGCTCACCTAGGTCAGGATAGGTCATCAATAGGAGCTCAGTGGGGGTCCCACACATTGGTCCCCTACCAATTGGCATGGGTGCCGTGACCTCTTCATCCCTTTACATCACATCCCATTTGTTTCATAGCCGCTGTGCAATGTACTTTAAGTCCTACATCTCTATGGGACAAGTCTGGGATTACATCACATGACCTCTATAAAACAAATGTGATGAAATGGCGTGCATGGTATGGTAGCCATAGGTACATTGTTAGAAAACAAGAAAGGAAATCCACCTCAAGAGTTAACATAGGCAAGGACAAAGAAGTACCAATTCCTCCTGTCCCATTTGGATAGGCTTGGGGTGGTTTTAACCAGTACGTGTATGCTCCATTTTAATCTTCGCTATGTGGTCCTTCTTCCGATACTACTTCTCACATAGCCCTCTTTCTCCTACAGATAACAGCAGTCTGCAATTTCTTCACTTACATCCGTTACATACAGCAAGGTCTGGTACGCCAGGACAGTAAGTAGCGTTTTAGTCTAAGGCCTCATATTGTGGAAACGCAGCTTTTTTTGTTGCAGATTTTGCTGCGGTTTTTTCAGCCAAAGTCAAAAATGGCTACAAGAGGAATGGGAAATATATAGGAAGCTCTTATACTTCTTCCTTCTGCTCAATCCAATTCTGGCTTTGGCTGAAAAAAGTAGCAAAATCTGCAACAAAAAAGCTGCGTTTCCACAATGTGAGGCCTCAGCCTAATACAGTTTCTATTATCTGCTAATAAATATCAAAATAAGCATAATAGGATACACAGTGCATAGTAAATATGGTGGCATTGTCCATAGTATGTAATGAAATTCCAGTCTAGAAAATGACAGCTGCCAGGTATGCGGCTGCCATGTGCTCCTCTTGTCCTCTTACATATTGGGAACCACATTATTGATAATTCCCTAATATTGTCCATAAAAAAATCCCAGAAATGCCCAAACGTCAGTCTGTACAAATAGAATTCCCGGCTGCCACCCTACATGAGCTGCCAGCAGAATCCAACCAGACGGTCTCTCTAAATTCTGCATAATCTGGGCACAAAAATAAGTAGCCCCCCTTTTTCGCAGGGAGCAGTATCATATGTAATTTGATTTGCCCTCACCTGCTCCCCTATTACTAGAATTAGCCCTGCTTGTGATATAAAAAAGGAGGTTTTATCTTTCAGATGGGTCGGTTTTAGTAAATTCATGAAGTGCAGTTCAGTAGAGGGGGGAGGTTTTCTTTAAGACCTTTCTACATGGTACGATAATCACCCAATAATGCATAGGTCCTAACGTTCCACTCCATAATAAAATGGCGCTTTCTTATACATGTTGGCTGCATTACTTTTTGCTGTTTTAATACACAAAGCAGATGCTAAGGCCCCTCTTCTACTTGTGCAGCGGAGCTGATATTCTGGGAGATCATGAGACTCCGGCGTGAGATGTCATCTGCCAAGCTTGGGTTCTATCCCAATGAGCCATAATGGTGTCAGAAGAACCTGGACCACCAGAACAACACAAATGAAACCACCAAACTGCTGCTGCGGGTCAAGTAAAATGGAGGACACAAGTGTGTGAAAACAACATGGTACAGAACACAACAATTGTGGAGATAAAGCATGGAATGCGAATAGAATTCCAGATGCTTTATGGGATATTTTCAAATAATCGTGATCTGCTGTAACTAATCACGTATTTGCTTCTAAAATTGGAATTTGCACACGACGGACCACATTCTGACTTGTTGCTATGGGTTGTTCTCAGTAGGTGACCCTGTATACTTCACACAGTGCTTTGCTATAAGCTAGACATTAGGGCTGTTTCTGATAAAACTACATTATGGCGACTTCTTTGTGACAATACCTTATGTCACTAAGGTGAAATGCTGCTTCTTCTGGCTTCATGAAAATAGCATCAATGTATTAACTGCGCCATTTCCATGTAGTTATATAGCCACAACCCCCCACCCTCCAACCTAAAAACCGTACAGACTTTTATATGATATACAGCTGTTCTAAAATCTTTAAGGGAACACTCCAGGAAAAACTGACAGTGTTATGTCTAGTGCAGGGCTAGTGGGGATGGTGGACAAGACAGGAAATCTCTCCTTGAATCACTGGGCCATGCACCACCCTCTGAAGACCAGCACTAGGCCTAAAGCTGGCCATACACTTTAGGCAGCCATCTCGTCCAAATTCTCCATAGATTTGCACTCCATTGCTTAAGGTTCGGTGGTCTCATCTGCTTGATCTTTATGTCCGCTGACATCTGCTATTGGGGGCAGTTGGGAGGCCTCCATACACATTAGATGGTCGGACAAAGCCATCAAAATTGGTGCAAATTTTGTTTGTTCTGCTCCCTTAACCGTTAAGAGATATCAACCCTGTGTCATAGTCTCTGTTTACTGTTTGGTTCTCTTGGTGTCAAATACCCAATATTAAGATCAGAGGTTACCCCGAGCTTAGATTACATTTGCTTAAATAACTGACTTTAAGTATCTAAGCCAATTTTTGGGTGAACTTTTTGCATGAAGAATTGCTCCTTGGACATATACTTGTCACAATATGGACCAGCTAGGTTGGATATCTTTATTATTCATCTATGATAATTGATGGTTTTTGGAAGAGGCGTAGCTGAGAGGGGGGCTACCTGGGCATGTGCCCTGGGCACTGGGTGAACTGAACCCTTGCCTCGACTCTGGTTCTTGTGCTTTTTGGCCCATGATGAATGAGCATGTGAAGATTTTAGGAGGAATGTTCCTCCAACTTAAACTTATTTTGGCTGCTCTTATAGGACTACATAAGCCACTTCTAGGAGGGGAGAAGCAATAAGTTTTTGAGATAGTTGGCCAATGGTTGCCAGACTTTCTTATAATGCTCACATTTATCTCTTCCTTTCTATGGACATGTAACATTGATCCTCAGCACACAAGTCAGTCGTCCTCTCTACAGCCCAATTTCACCCTCTTTACAACCCGCTATCTATACACACCAGCTTCCTGCTATTCACTGTGACTTTCTTAAAGGAAAATATTTTTGTACTAGTCTTGAACACCCTTCTCTTGACATTCAACCAGCACAGGGCAGTAGTGTAGCCTCCATCTTGTTGGTTTGTATTATTTTATTTTTTTAATGATGTGTATTTTGGAGTCAGTATTGTACATAATGGACTAAGATTGTCAGATTGAATGAAAATGTCAAAAGTACATGTTATTGTGGTTACAAAGTCTACAATATACTGCAGGCTATTAGATTTTCAATGGTACCGAAGTATTCAGAACGACAAGTGAGGTTCCTAAAGACGACACTAAACAAAAATAGCAGGTCAAAAAGGTCACCGTTTATGCAGAGAAGTTTTTTAGGGATAAACAGCATCCAAGAGTTTACCAAAATCTAGTAATACATAAAATATATAACTGAGATTCCTAGCAATTAAAGGGGTTGTCCCAATAGAACCACCAATGCCCATGTTAACATCATATGGGGGTCCCCACTTTAGCGTATCTCTGAGCCCCAACAAAGAGCAAATACAAGGATACTCGATCATTCATTTTAGAGGTCACCATGCAATACCTCCTATTTCCTGCAGTGGCTGCTCACAGCTGGATAGACAAGCAGGGTATTTGGGTACTTGAATGGGAACTTCTTTTGTTAAAATCAAACTGCAGACAGAAACCTGAAAACTAAACCTACCTCAAGTTGTTTTCTAAAGGAGTCCTCTGTTTCTAAGAAAGAGGACTGTGGTTTGGTACCATGTACTGAATCAAATCCCTTAACTATTCTCCCATTCTAGAGCCATTAAAATTTCTTCCCTAAAGTGAGCTGCCACCCGCAAACCTCTGGTAAACACATGAACACCCTTTAGTAGTCAGCTGTTATTTCCAGGGGAGGTTGAAGACAGGAAATGTAGGATTGCATTATGTCCATTAAGATGACTTGGTGATCATGTACGTCAAGCTCTGTTTTCTTCCCCCGATCTTGGGATTTCCCTCCTTCATCTGTCTTAAAGGGATCTCATGTCCCCTATTTCAGTGGAGTGACTGTGGTGCATTCAAGCTCTATAGGAATGATGGAGATAGCCAAATACAATTTTACCTTGCTATTCCTGTAGAAACTGAATGGCTCAACAGTACATGTGTATGACCATATTAAATGGTGGACACAAGAGTCACATGATCAGTGAGGGTTCCAGTGATCAATTACATGTTACGTATCCTGTGGACATTTTGGGAGAACCCCTTTAACCATGGCTTGGGCTCCAGTACAAATCTGTAACAAGGCCCCTTACCTACCATGTACTATTTATAATATTTGTGTCTTCTCGTAGCTAGAAAGACCTTTGGGCCCCCTTAGGCTCAAGGTTATTAATATTAATAAGTGTGATATATTCACCTAAGCTATGCTATACACTACATATTTTAGCACTCAGAAAAGCTATTTAGTAAGTGTCTTGTCCTAAAAATTTGTCATCCCTTTCCTGGACCTGCTTTAGCAAATTGTAGGGTGTTAGGGACTCACACATCCATGGTGCTTCTAGACCAGCGACTGCTTACAGAGGTTACTATGAGCTAAACTATTTTATGAAGAGAAGCATGGGCCTTCAGCAGTGGTCGCACTACAAATCTCAGCATGCCTAGTCCAGGCTTTTAGCACCACAGCAGCTGTAATGCCATAGGGTGCCTGCTTCTATGTTAACATGCATGTCTATGTGTATCGTTGTACTTGTAATGTTCGCAGATTGATGTACTGCACGTTCTAGTCAGCTGACATTCCATACAAGGGCTATTTGCTGGCACAAATCGTAGCCCCTTCAGATTCACAAGGTATTATTGTGACCGGTGACAAAGCACAAGCTCCTTATTTTGAAGTTACGTATATTCACATTGTTATGGGGTGGTAACTCTCCATTATACTGCGACATGAGTGTTTTGTATCTGTACACACAACCTTTATATGAAGTGACAAAGGGGAGGGGGCCGAGAAGAGTAATGTTATGCTGCAGACCACCCTTATGGGTGTATTACTCATTTACCAGTATTATGCAACTCGAAGTGATATACAGTAGTACACATGCATATTGATCTATGAATTACAATAAATGATTTCTTTTTAGCAAACTGAGACCTTTTTTTTTATCATCGCCTCACCATTTATAGCCAAGGCTGTCCTGACGCCTGAATTTTTAGAAACAACTAAATTTAACTTTTCCTGGGTAAAGTCTGCCCATAAAGGGACACTTAAAGGGGTTATGCCAAAAAGCACATTTATCCATAGTACAGAACTTGGTTACTCTCCACTTGGTGTTCTCATTTGATGTCCCATCTAGCAGGATAAAGTCCCATCCGGCTGCCGTCAGGTTGAATTCACAACTGGGGTAAAATCCCCCCCGTTCTCAAGATTGGTGGGTTCTCAGCGGTCAGACCCCGATTGATCAGCTATTTATCCCCTGTCCTAAGCATACATATACTTTGTGGTATACCACTGAGACCTTCACCTATCTCTAAACCTGATCCCCCAAATGCCATCCTAACACCCACCCCACAGTCCATTAAAAAAATGGGTTCACTGAGCTATGTTGTTCTGGAGGTCCATAGAAGTCAATAGGAAAAACAGAGTAGTGAACTAAGGCTAGGTTCACATCTGCGCTTGGGGATTCCGTTCCCCACTCCGCTTGAAAAATGCGGGGAGAAAAGTCTGCATTTTTTTTTGGCGGAAACGTGGAGAAAACCTGGCGGACCCCTTTAAAGTCTATGTAAGCGGATGGCAAAGCCTAAGGCCTCATGCAGTGTGCTAGCCATTTTTTTCACGGCTATCACACTGACCTAGTCATTTCTATGTACTCATACACACGACTGTGTATGTTCACGGATTGGTGTATGGGGCCGTGAGTCGACTCATGATCAAAACTCAGGACGGGTCCTATTCCTGTTTGTTTTGCTGATCGTCCTCAATGGCCTCAATGAATAGGGCCGCAGAAGCACAGGTGGCACACGGACAATTCAATCACGGCACGGCAACATGCACGCGGTCGTGTTTATGTCACCTAAATTTGAGGTTATAGGCAGCATTGGTGCAGATTAGCCACTAGGTGTCACTAATGTGTAATTTACTTCAATTGTTTTACTATCAGGTTCCACTTCTGGTCATGCAATATAATCAACCAATATATAACTTTTGTCATACATCTTATACCCAGCAGCGTCTGGGCGCCAGAAGCTATAGCAGTGGACAGGGAGCATCTGCAGTCTCCTATTCAAGTAATAAAAGTGGTGCTGCACTTACCTGGAACCACCACTGTGCAGTGGACGGGGCTGCACTATTGTCCAAATATTAATGTTCAACTCTCCTGGACATCCGTCTGTCCCCGGCATCATCTTCTGGCCATTTCTGGCCTGTAGCTGACATCACTCAACCCTGGGGTCACCCTGAAGCCTGTGATTGGGCTTCAGCGCTTACGTGGGGCGCTGATGTCATAACAGAGATAACTAAGTGAGATGGACGCATTAATTTTAGGTATTTTTATAGATACAGTGCCTTGCGAAAGTATTCGGCCCTCTTGAACTTTTCAACCTTTTGCCACATTTCAGGCTTCAAACATAAGGATATAAAATTTTCATTTTTTGGTGCAGAATCAACAACAAGTGGGATACAATCGTGAAGTGGAACGAAATTTATTGGATATTTTAAACTTTTGTAAAAAATAAAAAACTGAAAAGTGGGGCGTGCCAAATTATTTGGCCCCCTTAAGTTAATACTTTGTAGCGCCACCTTTTGCTGCATTTACAGCTGCAAGTCGCTTGGGGTATGTCTCTATCAGTTTTGCACATCGAGAGACTGAAATTCTTGTCCATTCTTTCTTGGAAAACAGCTGGAGCTCAGTGAGGTTGGATGGAGAGCGTTTGTGAACAGCAGTTTTCAGCTCTTTCCACAGATTCTCGATTGGATTCAGGTCTGGGCTTTGACTTGGCCATTCTAACACCTGGATACGTTTATTTGTGAACCATTCCATTGTAGATTTTGCTTTATGTTTGGGATCATTGTCTTGTTGGAAGATAAATCTCTGTCCCAGTCTCAGGTCTTTTGCAGACTCCAACAGGTTTTCTTCCAGAATGGTCCTGTATTTGGTTCCATCCATCTTCCCATCAATTTTAACCATCTTCCCTGTCCCTGCTGAAGAAAAGCAGGCCCAAACCATGATGCTGCCACCACCCTGTCTGACAGAGGGGATGGTGTGTTCAGGGTGATGAGTTGTGTTGCTTTTACGCCAAACATATCATTTTGCATTGTGGCCAAAAAGTTGGATTTTGGTTTCATCTGACCAGAGCACCTTCTTCCACATGTTTGGTGTGTATCCCAGGTGGCTTGTGGCAAACTTTAAACCAGACTTTTTATGAGAAATGGCTTTCTTCTTGCCACTCTTCCATAAAGGCCAGATTTGTGCAGTGTACGACTGATTGTTGTCCTATGGACAGACTCTCCCACCTCAGCTGTAGATCTCTGCAGTTCATCCAGAGTGATCATGGGCCTCTTGGCTGCATCTCTGATCAGTCTTCTCCTTGTTTGAGATGAAAGTTTAGAGGGATGGCCTGGTCTTGGTAGATTTGCAGTGGTCTGATACTCCTTCCATTTCAATATGATCGCTTGCACAGTGCTCCTTGGGATGTTTAAAGTTTGGGAAATCTTTTTGTATCCAAATCCGGCTTTAAACTTCTCCACAACAGTATCACGGACCTGCCTGGTGTGTTCCTTGGTCTTCATGATGCTCTCTGCGCTTTAAACAGAACCCTGAGACTATCACAGAGTAGGTGCATTTATACGGAGACTTGATTACACAAAGGTGGATTATATTTATCATCATCAGTCATTTAGGACAACATTGGATCATTCAGAGATCCTCACTGAACTTCTGGAGTGAGTTTGCTGCACTGAAAGTAAAGGGGCCGAACAATATTGCACGCCCCACTTTTCAGTTTTTTATTTTTTACAAAAGTTTAAAATAACCAATAAATTTCGTTCCACTTCACGATTGTGTCCCACTTGTTGTTGATTCTTCACCAAAAAATTAAAATTTTATATCCTTATGTTTGAAGCCTGAAATGTGGCAAAAGGTTGAAAAGTTCAAGGGGGCCGAATACTTTCGCAAGGCACTGTATATCTGAGAATTGATCTTAGGGAATCACTATAACTTTTACAGATACAGGGCTTATTGTGTATTGGAAAATTCACAGCGTGGAACCCACAGCACATCAGTACAGTCACGTGGGGCGAGGACTTCCGCCAAAACAAGACACTGGGGTAAGTATGGGTACTTACCTGTCTGCTCTCCAGCCCCTCTTGCTCCGTCCTGCTACAGGCCTATATGACGTCACAACAGTGTGCCCGGATCAGAGAGACAGAGCGGGACTGGGGATCAGACATGTAAGTAATGAGCTAAAACTGCTATAAGGGGGGAACAGTGAAGGGGCTATAAAATTATTAAGCCCAGGCAACCCCTTTAAAGAGGTTGCCCATAAATTGCATTGACCTATGTGGCAGCCGGGAGGTGTAAAAGTAAAAAAAAAGCATACTCATAGCATACTCATCTGTCCCCAGCACCCCGTTGTCTGCCGCCAGTGTCTCATGCTGGTGCCTCATTGCTGGAAATCCTGTGCCCCATGTGACCACAGAGACACTGAGAGCAATGAGTGGTCTCAGGGGATCCTGGAGAGGGAATGGTGACATCACTCACATACGTCACTAGCCACCTACCAGCTGGGAGTCCTGCACCTCATGTGACTGTCATTGGTCTCAGCGGTCACATGAAATGCAAGACTCCCGGCAAGAAGGCATCAGCACGACTGAATGGACTCTGGCGGCGGAAAACTGTAACCTAGTTAAGTAAATTACACTAAACCCATTTTAGTCATACACTGACATAGACGTAGTTAGTGTTGCCAAAAAATAATTGACATGACCACTAAATGGTGTAAATAAAAATGGCGCAATTGTTTATTTTACTAACCAGTAACAATCTGGGGTCTAATATTATTATATAGGGTCTGAATACATGTAACTGTGCCCTTTCATAAATGCCACGCCCCTTTAAAAGGCCACTCCCACTTTTGTCATGACTTGCCCATCCGTAATCACCCTGTGAAGGGCTCTCCCAGGTTGATGTCTCTGTTGGATGGGCCATAACACAATTTGATAGGGATTAAATATGTTTTTTTATGGCTGATGAATCCATCATGCACAAAGACCATGAAAATAAAAAACATTATTGTGTCAAATCTGCAGAACATTTCATAGCTGTGCAGACCATTACACTGACATGTACCTGACAGTAAGCAGTGCAATGTACTAAGGTACATGGAGATATATTTATTTATTTATTATGCTTACTTATATAGCGCCATCATATTCCACAGCGCTTTACAGACATTGACAGTCATTGTCCCATATAGGGCTCACAATCTACATTCCCTATCAGTATGTCTTTGGAGATATACAGTATACAAAGCTGTCAGCATGTGCACTCTGTATGTTTGTCAATGTGAGATGTAATCATTAGTAACATGTAGTGTATATATACTGTACAGTATATCTATAGTGTATAAACATGGTTCACCTTGACACATTGATGGAGGAAGAAGAGCGGGCTGATATCAGTGACTCTACTGTTGGACTTTAATACACATCACACCATAGCGTGGCCATGAATCTGTCCTCATCTCACTGCTGCCTGACAACTAGGAGCAAAGTCCCATGGTTACATTGACTGTAGTGTGTGATGTGTCCTAAAACATAAAGGGCAGAATGTCGCTGAGAAAAACAAATCAAAGCCTCAACACTATGCTTAAAGCTGCATGTAAGCTATGGAAGCCAAGACAGAATTGCTATTGAATTGGCCTAGACAGATAGGGATAGATTTACTCATCAAATTACGTAAAAATTCTAGTGGATTTTGCAACACATTTGCTAAGCCCTTCAGGCTATTTTTGCTCCTCACTTGACAAGGGGCTTTGCTTAGCACCACAAGAGGCATGGTGAAAAGCTAGTCAAAAGTATCTAAAGATGCACCAAATGCCATAAGCCACAAATTTGGAGCATTGTAGACTTTGATGACCAAACCATTATGGCACTACTTTGGGGTAGATATACTTCATTGATTAACTTTTTCTGGGAAGGAATAGAAAAAAAAACAGCAATTTTGCCATTATCTTTTTATGTTATAAATTTTGCGCCTTTCACTGTACGGCTTAAATAACCTGATAAATTTATTCAATGGGTCGATTAAATTGATACCAAATTTGGATTTTTTTTTTTTACGTTTTACTAATTTCCGAGACTCATAACGTAATTACTTTTTTGTTAATGGAATTGTGCAAGGGCTTATTTTTTGTGGGAAGATCTGACATTTTTATTGATGCCATTTTGGGGAACGCTTCATAATGCTTTTTCGGTGGATGGCAATTCCTGCATCATTTTTTAATATTTTTTTACATTGTTCAGTATTTTTTTTGCTCGGGTCCTTACAGATGCAGCAGTACCCAATAAGTGTATTATGTTTTGATTTTTTATATATTTTTTATTATTTTTTAAACATTTTGGGATGGGGATTAATGTGTTAATGTGAGTACATAGTTGGGGACCCACACCTAAGTGTGCGGGAGACCTCGCATTATTCCACCACAAGTAATGTAGAAAGTCAATTGCGGTGGAATAAACATATTAGTGACCAATATAGAAAGTCTATATGAAGGTCACTAATGAATTAAAGGTGTTTTCCTGCTCGAGGCTGAGGCCCCACGTTGCGGAAACGCAGCTTCTTTTGTTACAGATTTTGTTGTGGTTTTTTGAGCCAAATCCAACAATGGCTACAAAAGGAATGGGAAATATATAGGAAGCGCTTATACTTCTACCTTCTGCTCCATCCACTCCTGGCTTTGGCTCAAAAAAAACGCAACAAAATCTGCAACAAAAAAAGCTGCTTTTCCGCAACGTGGGGCCTCAGCCCCAAATGGATTTTTGATACTAATGAGCTATCCATATGATACGTCATCAGTATGTAATCTGGACCCCGCACAGATTGGATGTTCCGGCAGGGTTTGAGCGCCGAAACCTATAGCAGTCTATTGGGAGTGAGTGCCGTCTGCTCTTATTTTGGGTAATATGAGTGGCAAAACAGCCTAGTTCATTGCATAGTGGGGTGCACGCACTCCCCATCCCTGCACCAGCTTCTGGCATCTGGGTGTCAGACCCAACAGATCACATACATAAGACATATTCTGTGGATAGGTCATCAGTATGTAAACCCCATTTGAAGCCGGTAAACCCCATTGGCATCAGATAAAAACAATTATTAGTGCCATGCCACATGCGCAGGTGTTGTGTAGATTTCAGCATTTTGCACCAGTTTTCTGGTGCACATAGTGTTAAATTTGTTAGGAAGTGAAGCCCTATCTTTCCCCAATCACGTCTACTTTTTTAAAAGTGATGTGAGTGGTGTAAAAAGTCTAAATTGTTTGCAAAAATATTGGCATGAATTGCAAAATTGCTACTTTTGTCATATATTTTACAACAAAAGCTGCAGTAAAATCTATTATAAATATCCCCTAGTGTTTTCTTGTCTCACCATAATGTACTATGTATGTATAAGATAGAAATTAACTTAAAGGGAACCCATAAGGGCTATTTGGGACACTAAACCACCCAAAGGTCCATATAGAACAGGGGTTTAAAAAAAAACAAAAAACAAAACTTTATACTTACCCAGAGATGAGTCCGATGAGTTTCAGCAGACTCATCTCTGGTGCTCCCGATGTCTGCGCAGTTCTTTGTCCACCCTGTGGACTGAAGCTGAGGTGGCTTCACTGAAGAACTGCGCCAGTCCGGGAAGTTCAGCCAATAGGTAAGTATAAAGCTTTTTTTTATTTTTAATGGGTCCAAGTTATAACAGGGCAATTTGGGACACAAAATCCCCAGTCTAATAAGGGTGGTTTAGTGTCCCAAATTGCCCTAACAGGTTCCCTTTAACTTCTTTAACTAAACTGAGACCTAACACTGTTTTGGCCTTTGGTATACCCATTGGGGGGAAATTTTCTATTCCCTCTACGCCAGAAAATGGATGTTGATGGGAGTAGTTGTACAGCATCTTGGCACACAAGCCATCTTTCTGTACCTCACTTGCTACTTTTTAGGAAGGTGAGAGGAGAGGGGACACCTCAGCCCGACAAATTTACTATAACACACGCCACTGATGTGAGTTGCACCAGAAATCTACATGAAGCCTCTTACATGAGAGGTGAAATTGTGTAACACTGATATAGGAAACTTAACATGAAAAATTATTTCAGTATGGATCCAATACAAGGCTACTATAGATTTAATGAAAAAAAGCTAAAATATGGCAATGCTGATGGAACTCAATGCAGACCACTACATTTTTTGGACCTAATGTTTCTCTATATAATACTAGATAGCTGGTATAGTTACTCGATGTACTTTCTAAGATTATTGTGCATCTGATCACAGACCTTCAGCATTGACATCTTCTCCCCCTACATGACTTGTATTGAGACTTCATCTTTTAGTGATGTCACCATGTAGGTGCCCAATGACATCCACAGTGTATAGGTCATTTGCTTGTGTCCCCTTACACTGAATTGGAATTGGGCTCCTGTCATTTTTACATGACTATTGTGAATCAGAATTTAGTAAGTCCCTTATATGTATCTTCTCCACATCACGACTGCTTGAGCTATAAATACGGCGAGGCGTCTGGCCCACTTGCTAATGTAGTAATGACACAGAGAACCAGCTCCAGATATAGCATCCCCATCACTTCTGCATCCTGTTTCCATGACAACAGTGGGCGAGGAGGGAGCCTTCTCCATGTGCTCCTACAGACAGATCTGACAAGCGAGTGTGGGCTGCTGAGGCTGGCTGAGCTCCTTGGAGATTTCCACAGAGAGAGTAGCTTACTGGGACTGTGGGGAGGCGGGCTGCGGAGGATGAGGTTATTTGGTATTGATTCTATATAGCGGTAGAAGTCATCTCCTTTGTTTTGCACTGAGCTGAAATAATACCGTTCCTAATGTACACCTTTGTATAACATCATGGCCGCTGCGTCTGTGAATGTATTAATGTTCATATCTCAATTATTTCTTTGGTTAGTTCACACCATATCGCATTTTCTAAGGAATTTTATTGCAGTTGTGCGACCAGTATAAAGATACCCATATACAGTACGTACCAGTAATTGTTAAATATACAACTCAGAAGATCAATGGCTAGTGGGCCCAATCTTTCTCCATACACACACTTAGCTTGACCAAACATACACATGTTCAATAGGAAGAAAGGAATAAGCTGCTGCCGGACACCTCTGATGGTGTCGCCTCCTTTACTCTGATATTTACTGTCAGAGTACACTCATACACTCTTCCCCCATCCCTGATAGATTATAAATCCTTGCGGGCAGGGCCCTCTATCCCACTGTACCAGTTGGTCACTGTTAGTATTGTACTTGTTTTGTGTATTTTATGTGAACCCTCAAATGTACAGGACCATGAAATTAATATAATAATGTACAACAACATTGAATTAATATAATAATGTACAACACCATGGGATTAATATAATAATGTACAACACCAAGGAATTAATATAATAATGTACAACACCATGGGATTAATATAATAATGTACAACACCATGGGATTAATATAATAATGTACAGCACAATGAAATTAATATAATAATGTACAACACCAAGGAATTAATATAATAATATAAAACACCATGGAATTAACATAATAATGTACAACATCATGGGATTAATATAATAATGTACAGCACCATGGGCTTAATATAATAATGTACAACACCATGGGCTTAATGGTGCGCTACAAAATAAATAAATATAATAATGATAATAATACACATTATATGGCTGACCAGTTCTGCCACAATTGGCTGGTTGGCTGATGTTCATCTGATGTACATGACCACATTTGACCAAAGCAGAGAGTGGCTACAAAACATCTCATTCTTTGGAGCACCTAGCGTGTCAAATGGCCCATTGTTATTAATAGGATGAATGCAATTCTTCATTTCCCCTGTGGAGGTGCTGCAGAAAATCTGAACACTTGCTGCCAGGTTCCCCTGCAGATCACAGCTGGTTACTGAAGGTCTGAGCAGGAGGACATCCTATTATTAGAGTATTTTTAGAAGGATCCCTCCTAAAATCAGACAACCTCTTTAATAAGCGGTTTTCTGCTTGGAGACCCCTAGTAGATCTCTATAGTGTTAGTTTTTGCATGTGAAACAATCCTAAGGTTATACGAGTCCTTCTAAGGTGGTGGAAGCTACCTTCTTCCAGAGGTTTAGCCTTAGGTGGATGTTTGACACAAAGGTCCCTATTCAACATAGTCTGTTATGGTATTATCTATATACTATAGTATGTATGGCATGTGTTTATTGCTTTGTGTGTATTCTGTGCCTTATCATGTATTGCCGTTTATGCTCATGATTCATTGCACTCTATTTGTATGCCACTTTAAGTATTGTTGTTGCACCACTTTTGTTCTGATATTGATGATATGTTGTTGCTAATGAGTGCAATAGGGCAACATTACATCCATATAAGATATTGGGTGACTGACAATAGTGTATCCTATGGGATCCACGCTGCAGCACTTTATTTCATAGGCCACTTTTTTGATGTCCCCAATCTTCTCCTATAAGAGAACTAGCTGTGGGTACTCGTAACAGTTCACTGGCCCCTATTAGTGCCACAATGATGCCCTCCAAAAACATCTGCAAATCTCTAGTAATTTCAACCCTATTTTCTATATAAAGGTGGTCGTTTTGGTACAAGGATTTGGTGTGTGTCTGTAATGTGGGGATCTTTCGTCCTGATTTTAGGGGTGGTGTGATATCCATTTAGAGCAAAGAGTATCTGGCGTGGAGGGATAATTCACTGGAGCAACATAAAAGTCGCAACAGAGGTTCCAGCAAATCACTAAGATCCTCTATGGGGGCGATCGCCGGGTGGTTGCGGTTCACCAGACCAAATCAGACAGACTCATAACCACGGTAGGGAATTACAAGGACGAGTGGGAAATTCTGTGTCCATATGAACATCAATGAGCTGCAGACTCGGACAATGTACCGAAATCTCCGCTGTGTGAATAAGACTTCAGAGTAAACTTTGACTTTTATATCCATGTATGTTTGTATGCTGGGTGTTGTTTTGCTGGATGGAAGAATAGCATATTTGCTGCTAAACAGGGGGGGGGGCGCAGGCAAACTACTCAGTCCATTGTGAGTCTTCTCTACTTTACTATTATGTCTACAAATGATAGAAAGAATGACACAGAGACCATTTGGTTTTGTCTGAAAATGTATTTTCTATCAATTCCAGTAACACAGCCTCTATGCCTTGCACTCAGCAAATATATTATTTCACTATAGAATAGCTATACAAAGAACTACTGTACATCCTAGTCTTCAGCACACTAGAGAATGTATTGCAATTTCCTGAAGAAACAGAATAATTTACATTCATTTTTACTAGACTTTTAAAAAGCTTGAGAACAGCAGATGTTTAGAACTAAATAAAAAAAAAAAAACATTAAAAAATCCTGAAAAATAACACAAAATCAGACCATATCGTAAGATGAGACATTCATTTACTCCGATTAATATATTGCTGTACATTAGACTTTGCTCTAACAAAACTGTTCAGATGGATTTGATTTCCTGAGGCCAATTCCATAAATCATTGAAATACTGTAAGTGCATCTGATCAGAGGATGTCTGATATGGGTACATAAAAGTCAATGAAGGCCACTGCTATCCTAATGCAATGGATATCAAATCTCCGTGCCACCCACCAAGGCGCAGACAGAAACTGATTCTGTACTTTGACTTAGGAAGGGGGCTGGCAGAGAGAGTGATGCGCCATGGTGGGTGGCCATGTGTCATTTTTCCCTTGGCCAGGGTACAATATTTAGATACAGGGCTAGAGCAGCAAGCGGAGTCTTTGCCCAGGTGGAAGAATGACTATCTACTCCGATGCAACAAAGAAGAACGACAGGTGGGCACCTCTAGTCTACCTCAATAGTTAAAAGATATTCCTAATGGATGTCCAGATTATTAAGAATTTCTAAGAGCACCATATGAAAAAAACCAACACCTCCATGGAGGAGGCCCTAGTCACATGCCTATTACTAGCCCAAACAACAATCAAATCTTAACCAACATTGTAGGTGTCCATACACATTAGATTGCAATAGGTTGATGGTTGAACGAATGATGGTCCATAATGGCTATTAACCTTGTAAACTGGCCACACATGTTCAATACCAGATGAAGGGCGAATTTTCTTGGGATGTTCTTACATGGAAAGATAATTTGTGGGTTAAAGATCAGAGATGGTAAGAACAAAACAGATTAAAGATAGTAAGATTTTTTTTGTTAGACTATTGGGCAAAAAAATGGAAACATGGCACCCGTTGAATGTGTCATTGGTTTCACCCACTGGTGGTTAATCTTTTCATTTTCATCCATTTTAGTCTAATGTATATGGGCACCTTAACCTCTGCAAAGATGACAAGTTGCCGAGTACTTTAGCCTAATCTCAATTCTCAAACTGATACAACACAGGCTAGAGAATCCTGGAGTGAAAAGTAGTGACATGCAGTATAAGAGTATATAAGAATATTTCACCTAATCATGGCGGAAAGGTCCCTCCATATGTTGGACCACAAAGTCATGTTATCATTTATCAGCTCATGAGAATGCAGTCTAGTCTGGTTATCTGAAACCTGAAATGGGACCACTAAAGTTTGCACTTTGGGGCAACTTTTTTGGTAATATTATAGTTACATTTCTAGTAAGAAAGAGCCATCACTGTCTGTCTTGCAGGCAATGTAGCAAAAATGCAGGCCCATCTATGGAAGCCTGTACTTGTCATCACTGGTAGTCGACAGAATAGCTGCCTCCATTGTTCATAGGGCCCCTTTATTTTAATATGAGCTATAAACTACTACTACAATTAGTAGTAAAATTAATATGTATTATAGAAAATTCACAATTTTTAGTGTTCAGTATTTTAGTGGCAGCTATATCCGTGGCACATATAACAGAGGTAGAAATGATAATAGTAGATTCTCTAATACCTCCCTGTAATTTTAGTTAGGTCTAATAGTGTAAGAATCCATTTTCAAATTTTTTTTGAAAATGTCTTAAAAAATTAATATGGTAGATTGTAACTTTTTGGTTTTAAAGCTGGTCTGGAAGCTTTTTGTAAAAGTGCCCCTAGTGATAAAATATGTAATGGCCTGCTGTATTACTTCACACCCTTCTGGAGCACGATTCTAACTACGGGCTATATGACAGATAATATATAGGTGTGTTAGTTTTCGTCCTACGGTAGGAACGGTGATGGGCCATTTATACTGCTCTAAGACTTGACCTAGTTTCTTGGGTCAAGAGGCACAGAAGGTTAGACAAGGGGGAGCGAATTTCTCTATCTACCTATGTTTCCATGTAATAGACACTACCCACAAGGCAAGGTTAAAATAGTAAAAAGAAACCAGTCCTTCCTGCGATACTATTGTCAATGACACAATAGTCTTTTATGACAACAGGTAATACAAAGCAGAAAAGCAAGATTAAGCCAGTAAACCTAGAAATAAGTGATACCGTTTTAAAGGATTTCTTGAACTAAACCTGTAAATTTGGACATCTCTATGGATTAACCCTTAATGTGCCACCTCCTCTTCTCCAGCCAGCTGGCTGTCACTCAACTTGACATTCATTCATTGCATTTCATCTTCTTGACAGCCACCTATTGTCCGTCAATTTTCAGTCCACATGCTACATGTCATAATATCACTATCTACTTGCTGTCACTTTTCTTTATCGACGTTCAGTTGTTCCTCCCTTATTACAATTTCCTCAAACCATAAATATTCAAGGTCTTTTCTTCCACTTCCTTTTCTTACCTTCTTTATGGAGATTTGTTAAAAAAAAATAACATCAAGCTCCTCTTTGTGCTACATGGTGGGACTGAAGAATCTCAGCGGGGTTCAACAATAGTCATTTATGTACAAAGGTATCAACGCATTGGAATGGTCAAAGGTGTCATAATGCCCTTAGGGGTTTTATATATTTTAGTGTATTATGACAGTCCTTTAAAGTTAAGGCTGAAATGTCGGCAAAGTCAATGTTAACCTCATCGGTGACAGGGAGATCTGCAAGGCATCGCACTGCAATGGACTACATCATCCTGGCAGTGAAGACGGTAAAAACACACAGAAAGCTCCCTCACCTTAAATTTGAGGCAGTTTATTACAAACCTAAATATAACAAATATAGGTGTGAATTGTGTTATTGTAGGGTCAGTGATCCTCCTGGACAGAGAGAATCCAGCGCGGAGTCACTTGTGGAGGTAGGCATCTAACCACAGCTCGCCTGACTTTCTCAGGGATCTAGAGGGAAAGAAAAATGAAATATTATGGAAACTGTAATACATCACACTTATATCTAAACCAATGATTCTCAACTGGGGTGCCACAGCAATCCAGAGGGGAAATGGCCACATGCCTTCTCTCAGCTACATCGGCATTTCTGGTGAAGACCTCTTGCACTGAGCTTGAGAACACCGGGGGCAATGAGAATGGCTAAGTGTTCCTTTTTAGGTGTCTGGGGCCACTGGGGAGTATTATACTGTGTTGGGCCACTGGTGAGCCATATACTGTGAGTTGGGCCACTAGGGAACATGATATTACGTGGGGCCACTAAGAGTACCTGATGATGGTAAAAGGTGAAATTTATATTTGCTGGATGGGAAGTATAGGATGTAGCTTCAAGGGTGCATTCACACGTTGCAGTTTTGATGTGGTTTTTGGTGAGGTTTTCTAAAGTGAAACAAATTTATGTTCCAGCTGTACATTCAAAAACTGTGCTAAAAAACACAAAACACAGCCATTTTTCCGTCTTTTGGTAAAAATTATTTGGTAGGAGTGCCCTGCAGAAAATGTTGTATTCCAGGGGGACCCATAATTTGAAAAGGTTGGAAAACTCTGATCTATACATAGTGGATAATGTTACACTGGAAATATTCAGGACAATATCCCGGACACCTCTGAAATAAGTGATGTTCCACTGACTTGAGATCTGATCTAAAAAAATTACCAAATATGTCACATACTCTGTAAAGAGAGCCTGCCAACAGTTTTTGTGGTACTAAAGAAGCACCATAGGTTTTTGATACACTATTACGGCCCTGGCCTAGTTCAAAGCTTTACGTGGGACATTTTATAGAAAATGTCTTTACTGTTTCTTATAGAACTGACACAGCCAGAGCATAAAGGCCCCCCATACACGTTAGAGAAAAAGTGCCCAAACCAACTGATTTTAGCGGGAGTGGGTGACAAATGATTGGGCATGTTGAATTTCAATGCCCAATCTTTTTGTTCACTCTGGAATGATATCTGCCATGGCTTTCTGTCTCCACTGTAAACTCTCTGCTAAACTGAGTGTATATGGGGAAGTTGGGGAGTTATAGCTGTTGGCCTAACAAGCTGAAGGTGTATGGACACCCTATGCAGAAGGCTGGAGGAACAGCTGTTGGCTGAATGAATTGAAGGTGTGCCTTAAGAATTGAATGAACCAGAATGACTCTTACCCAACAACATCGCACATTGCATTGTATAGCGCCTTCTCCTCATATTTGACATTATATTTCTTGCACAAAGAACGCACAAGTGGAGCAATCTTGCAATAGTTGTGGCGGGGCATGGTGGGGAACAGACTATGAAAGACAAAAAAAAAACATTAAGGTTAAACTGTGTGCTACAGCAACAAAGAACACAATATACTATAGGGATGACCACTGGTAACTGGACATCTTCAGGAATCTCTTAAGAAAGAAATGGCTTTCTCACTTGGTCCTGCCATTATATACCACCTTGCCAATAAGAACTATGTGTACTAGCGGACTGGATGGGAGACACAGTGTGATAGAGATACCATATCACGGCATATTTAATACCATATATAAGAAGTTTGTATGTCTGAACATTTCTCTTTATTGTTATTTGGTGTCCTACTTGTGAGTCTCCAGCGTACAACCACACTCTGTCAGGGCCATCTGGGAGTTGTAGTTTTGCAACAGCTGGACAGCCACAGATGGGAAACCATTGTTATAGCATATGGGTCTCTTCTTAGCCCCATAAATTGACAAATGACACATACTGATAGTTATATACAACTCGGTCTACTCACTGATGTTCAATCTGAAAGTTGAGGTGTCCACTGAACCAGTCATTGAAGAACGATTGCTCAATGTTGCATGTTGCTGCCAGCTGTGGATATGGACAGAATTTACAGTTAGGTTGCTATAAGTAACTTTGATCCCCTTTCCTATCATCCCCTTACATATAACAACCTTAAAGGGAACCTGTCTGTTAGGCAGCTTGTCCGGGCTGGCAAGGCTTAACTATTGTATGCCTTAAGTCTATGGTTTGGGAGGGGTTTTCCCCTGTGGTTCTGCCCACCCTCTGGTGTGCTATTTAAGCTGGGGCTTTACTCCAGTTCTCTGCTGGTTATACTCTTGTTTTCAGCCATTCCTGTGATCTGTAGTTCTACAGTCTGTCTGAGTCTGTATACTAGCCTTGTCTGTTTTCTCTCTGGCCTGCTGTCGGGGTGACTGTGTAGTGGGCTTTGTGAGTGTGTGGGCATGGTCCTCCGGAGTTTCTTTTAGGACTAACTTCTAGGGTATCTATTTAGGTTCCTGTGAGGTGTCCTTTTATGAGAGGAAAACTCTGGCGCTAGGCAGTATAACTTGTATTTTATTCACGTACATCTCTGTTTTTGTTATGTTTAAGAGTCCAGTGGGCGGTCCTGTCAGGGATTGACAGCTATCTGTATGACGGAAGAATGTCAATCACAAAATAGTCCTGCCCACTGGACTCCTAGCATAGAAACAATATACCCCTGTGCTCAGCTCATCCACCCCTATACCATGCTGCCTGCAGATCAGACACAATATTCAATGTGACAGATTCCCTTTAACAATACCCAGTGGCGGAAATGTATTAATACTGATGTTTCCTATGGCAGTCTTAATATGAAGTGCGCTGGAGTGAGATCTGCCTAATTTTTATGAAACTTATGGCGCATCTTTTGTAAATCTGTGCACCAGATTATGAAATCTATGCCAGTAAATTATAAGAGATTTGTCTGGACGCAGGATGCCGCTTTCCACTGAACCCACTTTTTAAAAAAATGTGACAAAAGCAGCATATAATCCCCAAAAAGTCTCACATTTTTGCAAAATAATGCTTGAATGAAATAAATTTGCGTTTTTTTCCAAACTAGCATATATTGGTCAGTAAATCCACTCCATTGACTTGATCCGCTACATTGATACCTACATCTACAGGTTAGTTGCAAGAAGGCTGGTTCTTACCTGACTCCCCAGCCAATCTCTGTATTTTTCATGGTCAATTTCCATGGGGATGTGATTCATCTGTGTGACCCACACAAACCAATGGGACTCAAAAAACCTAAAAAAAAAGTCAAAGACAACACTCATTATTATACCAATTGTTGCAGTTGGCTGAAAATATCCATCCAGGCTAATCATTTA
The DNA here is from genome assembly GCA_947044405.1 of Leptodactylus fallax. Classification (NCBI taxonomy): domain Eukaryota; kingdom Metazoa; phylum Chordata; class Amphibia; order Anura; family Leptodactylidae; genus Leptodactylus; species Leptodactylus fallax. Next base: position 916,616 of record CAMRHE010000138.1, on the reverse strand, counting down.
GATGCCAAGAATTAATTTTGTCCAACAAGATCAAATGTGTATGGCTGGCTTTAGTAATATTGTTTTAAAATCTCTGTGTCATGTGGTCGTATATTTAGTTATAGTGAAGACACAGTACCAAGCAGCTGTACAGTGACAACATGGGGCAACTAGGTTCATTCTATGCAAGGTCTCGTATTAAAGAAAACAACCACCCCTGCACAACATTTACATTTCAGGCCTTACCTTAGCTCCCCTTCTCCTGTATGTGCAGTGGGTAAAACTGGAAATAGCCTCCACATCTATAGGTGATTGTGTCCTGCACTGCATCTAGTGTAAGTATAGTAGTGGACGCAGTCACACCTTGGGGCACCTTTGCACAAGGATTTTGTTTGCAGTGATACCCACAGCACCCAGGGGGCTTATTGGTGAGAGTTACGGAAAGCCCTGAAGTGAATAATTAGCTTCTTGTACAACAGTCACAGAGGAGAATCCCTTTAAGTGTGATCACATGATCCAGAGCAGTGCAAGGGGTAGCACTAGTGACCATAATGTCCTGCCAGTAGGTAAAGTGGGACTTTTGACCCTAAGCTATTCATCATAATGGTTGTGTACAGTCATGGCCAAAAGTTTTGAGAATGATACAAATATTAATTTTTACAAAGTCTACTGCTTCAGTTTTTCTAATGGCAATTTGCATATACTCCAGAATGTTATAAAGAGTGATCAGCTTAACAGCAATTACTTGCAAAGTCAATATTTGCCTAGAAAATGAACTTTATCCCCCAAAACACATTTCAACATCATTGCAGCCCTGCCTTAAAAGGACCACCTAACATCGTTTCAGTGATTGCTCCATTAACACAGGTGTGGGTGTTGATGAGGACAGGGCTGGAGATCAATCTGTCATGATTAAGTAAGAATGACACCACTGGACACTTTAAAAGGAGGCTGGTGCTTGCCATCATTGTTTCTCTTCTGTTAACCATGGTTATCTCTAAAGAAACACGTGCAGTCATCATTGCACTGCACAAAAATGGCCTAACTGGGAAGAGTATTGCAGCTAGAAAGATTGCACCTCAGTCAACAATCTATCGCATCATCAAGAACTTCAAGGAGAGAGGTTCCATTGGTGCCAAAAAGGCTCCAGGGCGCCCAAGAAAGACCAGCAAGCGGCAGGACCGTCTCTTAAAAGTGTTTCAGCTGCGGGATCGGGCTACCAGCAGTGCAGAGCTTGCTGAGGAATGGCAGCAGGCAGGTGTGAGTGCATCTGCACGCACTGTGAGGCGGAGACTCTTGGAGCAAGGCCTGGTCTCAAGGAGGGCAGCAAAGAAGCCACTTCTCTCCAGAAAAAACATCAGGGACAGACTGATATTCTGCAAAAGGTACAGGGAGTGGACTGCTGAGGACTGGGGTAAAGTCATTTTCTCTGATGAATCCCCTTTTCGATTGTTTGGAACATCTGGAAAACAGCTTATTCGGAGAAGAAGAGGTGAGCGCTACCACCAGTCTTGTCTCATGCCAACTGTAAAGCATCCTGAAACCATTCATGTGTGGGGTTGCTTCTCAGCCAAGGGAATCGGCTCTCTCACAGTCTTGCCTAAAAACACAGCCATGAATAAAGAATGGTACCAGAATGTCCTCCAAGAGCAACTTCTCCCAACCGTCCAAGAGCAGTTTGGCGCTCAACAATGCCTTTTCCAGCATGATGGAGCATCTTGCCATAAAGCAAAGGTGATAACTAAATGGCTCAGGGAACAAAACATAGAGATTTTGGGTCCATGGCCTGGAAACTCCCCAGATCTTAATCCCATTGAGAACTTGTGGTCAATCATCAAGAGACGGGTGGACAAACAAAAACCAACAAATTCAGACAAAATTAAAGCATTGATTCTGCAAGAATGGACTGCTAACAGTCAGGATTTGGTCCAGAAGTTGATTGAGAGCATGCCAGGGAGAATTGCAGAGGTCCTGAAGAAGAAGGGTCAACACTGCAAATATTGACTTGCTGCATTAACTCATTCTAACTGTCAATATAAGCTTCTGTTACTCATAATATGAATGCAATTATATTTCTGTATGTGATAAAAACATCTGACAAACACACATAAAAACCAGAGGGCAGCAGATCATGTGAAAATATAATATTTGTGTCATTCTCAAAACTTTTGGCCATGACTGTAGTGCTGCCTTACTGCAAAATATATACAGTAGAGAACCATGGCTCATATACTGGAAATAGAAAGACTAGAGCTTTATTAACCATGTAATGGTGATAACCTGTCATGGCATCTATGGGGACCTTGTTAGAATTGTTTACTTAGTACTCACAGACTTGAAAAACTTTTCCTTTTACGTGAAAGTGACTAGCGTAATCCAAAGTCATTTACTAGGATTCCATATTTCCCGATTGAAAGGGAACCTGTCAGGTTGATCTGGGACACTAAACCACCCACAGGTACTTAGAGACTGGTGTTTTAGTGTCCCAGATCACCATGTTTTAAAGTCATCCGTGTCTGGATTTAAAAAAACAAACCTTTATATTTACCTAGAGATGAGTCTGATGATTTTGATTGGACTCATCTCTGGTGTTCCAAGCGCATGTGTAATTCTTCAGTGAAGCTGGGGACATACATCCTGGCTTCACTGCGCATGCGTCTGAGGTCTGGCGCATGAGCACTGAAGCCGAGGTGTACTCCCCTGGCTTCAGTGAAGAAGTGTTCCAGCACGAGGAGTACAGCGGCAGGGTGAGTAAAGCTTTTTTATTTTTATTGCGGGCACTGACGGCTTTACAACAGGTTGATTTGGGACACTAAACCCATAGTCCGTAAGGACCTGTGGATGGTTTAGTGTCCCAAATCACCCTGACAGGCTCCCTTCAAGGCTAACATCACAGGTTGCTGTTTATTTTGCAGCGATTATTTGAGGCAAAGACAAAAGTGTCTTCAAAAAGAATGGAAAATATAAAGGAGGCTCTTATACTTCTCCCTTCTGCTACATCCACTCCTGGCTTTGGTTTTAAAAAGACAAAATCTGCAATAAAACTGCAGCTTTTCCACAACGTGTGTCCTCAGCCTCAGTCCTGGAATGCAAATCTATTATTATCCTTCACTCTAAGGATCATACAATGTGATATTTCAGGCTGTTATCATTTGCTGCTGTTTATCACATTTTACAGCCTCCCATTATTTGAAGTTGGGAAAGTTTCACTGATAAATGTAATATGTTAATAAAACAAGATCAGATAGGATCAGGGACACGAGGACATGTAAGAAGGGTCATACATTGTGCATACCTGACAGTAAAGAGCAAGGCGATGGATCCAAAAAATCCGAAGAAAGGAACAAAAGTAATAAAAAAACGAGTGTAATAAGAAAATGACCAAGCCAAATCCTGCAAAATAGGTCAAATATGTGAAGATTATGAGTCTGTATAATAACATTATTTTGGCTGTTTTTATAAACCCCTATATATATTGTATGCATATTATATATATATATATATATATATATATATATATATATATATATATACACTGTATATATATAAATTTTCTCCAGTATATAACTTATAAGGACAAACTTATGATTGTTTCCCAAAGCAACCAATCACAGCACAGCTTTGATTTTTCAACAACACTATAAGAAATAAAAGCCTTTCTGTGATTGGCCAATATATATGCCCTGCATCAATATTTATGTCCTGCTTGGTCTGAAAAGTGACAAATCTGTGTGTACATAAGTGTAGATGGTCATGTCTGTCAATGACAATATTGCGCCTATCAGATAAGGACTGTTAGTAGTCAGGGTTTGGGGCTATAAGACTCGGTTCACATCACTTTTTCTTACTATACTTGAAGTATAGTATATACTGAAGTCTATGGATGCCCTTTGGAAGACATTTGTTTGCATCCTTTTTTTTTTTTGCTATACATATTTTGTCAAAGGGATGTAAGAACAGTATGGTAAGCCTCGCTTTGAGTATAGGTGAAATATCTAAAAATTATATAAATTTCTTCAGCAATTACTTCTTTACTTGTTGACGTTCTATAGGCGGACAGTAAGTCAAACAGAGGGTACTTACCACCCAGTCCTTGCGAGTTATCATTGTCTTCATAATCTGAACTGTGAAGTACAACGGTATCAAAAGTGGAGGCCCAACTGCAAGAAGAAAAAGGAACATTACTGCTCATGTCAAGCTAAGACATGTATGGCAATAATATAATGTATATCTTAATATTCGCAATTTATCAGGAATTGGCACCACATGGGTTAATTAAAGGGGCTGTCCAGCCGTTAAATTTTTACAAAAAGCTCTTCATTTGTTAAAAAATAAATGATGCAAAACTAACCTCACCTATCCCCTGCTGATACTGTTCTGATGCTTCCTAGGCTTTTGCAATTTTTGTTCTTCCTGGTTCCTCTCGACTCACAATGCTACTTAGACAATCACTGATGGAGGAGGGTTACCGCTGCGGGCTCTAACCCGGGGTGGACTCAGGCAGTATTGGAACGGGTGGGGGGGGGGGATGAATGGGGATCAGAGCTATTTTCAATTGCTTTAGTCAATCCTTACCCGTCAGACACCTCCCTTAAAGGGAGTCTATCATCTCCCCTGAAAATATTCAACCATGACCACAACATTACAGAGCACATTACAGTGATATAGGTGTGAAAAACAACAGCTTTGAAGTTTTATGCAAATGAGGCAGTTGGTGCACTGGGGGTGGGTCCTCTGTAACATGGTGGTGGTAGTTGAATATGCTTGGGGGAGGTGATAGACTACCTTTAATATATATTACACAGTTTTTTTGTGCCTTCTAATTGTGGCTGTATATAAAAATATGGGACAAATATGAACAGCTATATTGGCCTTCCCTTTCGGAAAATGTAAGGCAGGACAGACTAAAAGGATATGGATTTTCTCTCTCTCTCTCTGAGACTTGTGTATTTTTACCTGTGCTCCTACATAAACCAGTAATCCCCTTATAAATCCAATTACTCACTCAGAAAGAAGTACTGGTGTTGGTGGTTATAGGGCAGATACTTTAACTTCTTCTTGCCGTACTGTAAAGAAGAGGAAAAGATTTACAGAAATATCTGCACAGAAATAGATTCATCCACCTACAGTAGAGAATTCACTGCGTCTTTCTATACAATAGGTCACATATGCTAGCCATACACTTCAGATAGTTGTCGCCCGACAGGCATCTCTTCCCCATACACACATGTGCAGCTTGAAAAGAAAAGGATTGCCCTGTTGGTATCCAACAGCCCGATCCTTATTTGACTTTACATCTGCTGGCGGACAGTCGGGTGGCCCCATATACAGTAGATGGTCAGTTGGTCTTGGAGGATTCAGACAATATTCTAAAGTGTATGGTCAGCTTACAACAGTATATTATAGGAATAAGTTAGCAATGCTACTGGTGACACAATTTAAGGTAGATTTATAGACTCATACCTCCACTGGCTGTGTGTCACCAAGTACGAAAATGTGTACCATGTTGACGTCTGGATCCTTGCTGAAGATGTTAGGTTTGGCGTGATGCTGAAAATGCCGATGGTTCCACCAGTTGGCTGATGCTCCCTGTAGACACATGGAAATATATGAGCTAGGAAGCAAAACCATGTCTCAGTGCATAGGTCTTACCCCTATAATCCCACATACAAAAGGATTTATGTCACGTTCTTCTTCAAACCTGAAAGATTTTCTTGAATTTTGGACTAAGGTTTTGTACCAGACAGTCAGACGTTAGTGTAACGTACACTGATACTTTATAGCTGGCTTTAACAATCCCTACTTGTTAGAAAGCTCTTGACAATAAGCTGATCAGAAAGTGTCTCTGCCCTGAGTCCCCCCCAAAAAATCAGCTGTTATCCTTGGGTTTGTCTAGCAATAAGTGTTTAATTTCCCTGCAGCGCCATCACAGGGGAAACGAAGCATTACACAGTTCCCACTGAAATCAATAGGTTGTCTATGTAACAGAACAGGACAGGTCCTCCACAGAGAGAGATGCTGTTTGTAACCACTCTTGCCCCCTGGCCAAGAGAAGAGGGTCCTGAACAGAGAACTGCTCTAGTGACTCAGAATTCTCTAATACAGAATACGAAAATGGGTTTCTAAACTGCATACTTTAAGGGTATGTTCACTTGGAGGATATGGAGAAGGAATTTCAGGCGCACTTCAGTCTCAAATTCCTCTTCCATTTCCCCCCTCCTGCTTCCGCCTTGGCTTTCACTCACTGATTAGACTCCGCAGATTGGGTATAATCAGTGGAGTGGTGCGTGTCAGGGGTTCTGCGGCTGCATCAGCCCCGGAATCTGCGGCGAGATTGGGCAGGGCGCTTATTTGTCATGGATTGGAAAATGGATTACACCACAGATCCCACACCATATTATAGTCCCCAGTATGGCATCACCTTTAGATGTCCAATGACAAACTTGTGACCAATGTGGTTCCATTTTGACTTCTTGAAGACGGATAGGTGTCCAAAATCATGCTGCAGCCATCCAGCCTGGGCCTGCACAGTAAATACAGTGATACATATGTTACGCTTCACTACGGATTAGCATGCTATAGGTCTCTTTAACGAATGAGAAGGGTAATATTCATAACTGACCTGAGATATTGTCAGCAATAGAATGGTAATAAGGGTTGGTATCCATCCTGTACCAAGGTAGCAGAGGGTCTTCCAAGCAAGAAACTCCAAGACCAGGATGTGTGCTAAGTAAAGGCTAAAAAATACCCAACTGCCTTGGAAGAGATTCATTTCTTCTGCTGTCTTGCGTAGTTTTTGGAAGTCTTCCACTTGCTGAGCCTGTACCGAGGTGAAAGATAACAAAGTATTGGATAAAGCTTACATTACAGCATGTGGCAACCGCCTTCTAATATCATTTCCCATACTACTCATTCACTTACTTATTATATGCTACTCCCACAATATGGTCTGTTTTTCGGGACCCGAAAAACAGAAACCCAATTTGCTTAAAAAGCGGTTACCCGCGGAAAACCGTGAACCCCATAGACTATAATGGGGTCCGCCTGGTTTCAAGCTGAATGGAGGATGGAATCCCCGAAGTGTCATACAGCGCTAGTGTGACCGTAGTCTTAGCTTGACAAGGGGATCTGCTTAGATGAAAGAAGGGACATGGCTTCAAATGCCACTGTTGGATGCAAAATTTTGGTGTTTAATTTTGGCTAAACTAGACCAACCCATCTTTCTATTAGTGGAGGAAGCAGGAATGAGCCACAATTTAGGATAGGTCATTGACTAGTCACTCAAGTACTGATCATAAATTATATATACATGTATTGTATAAGCGTATGTACAACAGAGACAGATCATTGAGCTGCTATGGGATCTTCGGAGAGAAAGGGGTCTTACTCCTGGTTGTTGAGTACTGATGTAGGATTTCCTACATTGCCAAAAAGCAAATGTAAATTTGGCCCAAGGGTCATGGAGATTGTGTGAAGGAAAAACAAGTTCCAGGTCCATCTGGGTGACCCATTTTGATGTTTGCTATGGGCCCTGCCATGGTTGTATGTTTGACTACAAAGAACCTACTGACAGCCTGGCCAAGACTAAAATCAGAATTGTACCTGAATAGCTTTTATTACTCATTAACTAAAACTGGCAAAGCACAGTAACGTAGATGATCTGGAAAGTGCGCGCGATATTACAGAGTAGAACAGAGCATTGTATTTCAGTAATAGTTGGAGAATAAAGCAGCCTAAGAATAATGATTAATAATACAGGAGTCCTGAGTGCCATTTATTTGCCCTCGAACAATATCAGAGCATCAATAATGGAGAATCAAGATTACATTACCCAACCACACAATAGGCTTTCCATTTACCCTTTGTTACCCTTTATGTGCCATTCAACCTTCCATTGTGGTCTTGATATTGAGTATTTGTTTATTTCTAGATACATCTATGAACTTATTATAGGCATGTTTACCACAAATGCATAAACTACAAAATGATAATCCATTCCAAGACAAAAACATTATATGCGCTTAAAATGGCCATACACAATAGACATGTGCGGGAGCAGACAACCATCTAATGTGTATGGAGGCTCCTGACTCGCCCCTGGTGACAGATGTCGGAGGAGATAAGGATCAGGCTGTTGGATGTTTGTTAGTCTCCATGCACACATTCGAGTGTGCCATCCGATGCTCCTCCAAGGGGGCATCCGATGGTCTGATCCATTCTAATGAAAATAGAGCAGGTCCTATCTGTGTCAACTCTATCGGAGACGCCCCCATAGCGGTGAGTGCATCACAGAATGCACTCGAATGACTCTCATTCCACCGCAAACTCAGCCCCACATTGGTTGCACACTCGGTTGCAGAATATCATCCATTTGAAAAGTAAACAAACTTGATGGAAGAAGTTTCTGACTTGTTTTTTTTACATTATAGTGAATGGTGGCAGGGTGAATGGAGGGTGCTTTCATTGAATCCATCATTCTGTTGTCTTTTCAGTCTGTTGTGCTGATCCTATAGTATATATATATATATATATATATATATATATATAACACAGTATATATATCACATTATATAACACATAATATAAACATTCAGTGACGGGGCTATTTAAGGCAACCTGTCAGGGAGATTTGGAACACTAAATCCCTCACAGGTCACAGGACCAGGGGTTTAGGGCCCCATATAGACCTGTTATAACAAGCCACGGCCACATTACAAAAATAAAAGCTTTATAGTTTAAAGTGCAGTCATTTTATGTCTTTTTCTTCCTATTTTCCTGCTTTATTATACTGTTGCTAAATTCAAGGGGTTTTCCAACTTTTGTTTATTTTATTAAATATAGGATAGGTGATCAAATTGGGGGGTCTGACACCCCACATTGAACAGCTGATCAGGGGAGGTGTTGGACCGCCACCAATCTGACATTGAAGACCTCAGGATAGGTCATAAATATAAAAATAGAAAACAAAGTCTGGAAAACCCCTTTAATGTCTCAATATAGTATCAGATTTAGTTACCTAACCATTTTCTTGCAGTTTCTAACAGACAAATTTATATCTTTTAATCAAAACCCACTTCGCCTTTCTATACTGGAGATCTATTTCTGGTTACATTTTCTTTTATATTATAACTTTACATATGTAGATATATCATTGTGCCAGGTCTGAAATCATAAGGTAAGTTGACTTAATATACATGCCGTATTTACCACTATTACCCTGCTGGCTGCTCTTTGCCTACCTGTAACCTTTATTAAAGGTTATGTAGACAACTATTTTATTTATCTGTTACAAAAAATGTATAAGGCTAGGTTCACACTTGCTAAGAGCCCGTCCGCTAAAACAGCAGTTACCTGCGGACACCTGCAGACCCCATAGACTATAATGGGGTCCACCAGGTGTCTGTCGGGTTTCTGCCGTTTGTATACTGAAACCAGCATAGAGAAAAATCCTCCGTGCAGGACTTTTCTCTCTGCCGATTTTCGGTGGAATCTGTGGCTACGGAGATGTGAACCTAGCCTAGTAATAAAGTTTACAGCCTCAGTGCATATCTATGTGTCTCCATAGTAACAGACTACAAACCCTTTGCAGTTAGAACCTGAAGTCACGCTCCCTTCCATTTTTCTCTCACTTCTTTTTGCTATCATATATTTGGCACAAGGTCTCACATGGAATCAATGCAGTAGAATATTTGCTAAGTAAGTAAGTAAGATATAACCCATCATAAATCCATTACAAACTCACATTTTTCCCTCGGTCCTGGCTGGGCTCATTCTCTGCCAGTTCACCAACATACAGAGGCTTAAGAAATTTTCTCACAAAAGTAAGATCAGGGTGAAATGCCTGGAAAGCTTCCTAAACAAGACATAGACAATAAAGAGATGAATAAAATGTTAGATGATAGGCTGCATGGCATTGTTCATCTACACTTCACAAAACAGTAAGTGGTTGGTACGAATGATAGAAATCTGATTTCTGGTTTGTTTTGTTGCTATAAGGGGTGCAGAGCCTTCAGTTGTATCAGGACCTGTTGCTTGAGGACCTCTGTGTTACAGACGAAGACATCAGTATTATAAATGGGGGCCTTGTTACAGAATTTACATTGGTGCCCAAGTGGTGGTAGACATTGGCAAGAGGCTGACAGTAATATCCTTCAAAGGGACGACTGATAGAGAGTTTGTAGAAATGTCTGCCCCGATGATCATTATGTTATCTCCAGGTTTGAGACCCTGAAGAAATATCTACTGTTGTTTTTCACTCACTGCTTCTGCTTTTTGACCTAATTTTTGTTAAATAAATAAAAATTGAGACATCAATGGTAAAAAAAAACAAAAAAAAACGGATCCATTTTTGTCCCTTTTTTTTTTTTTAGGACACAAAAAAAGCAGTACACCATACTTTTGTGTCTGTCCAAAAAAAACGGACAGAAACAGATCTGTTTTTTTTTTTTTAACACTGATGTCTATAAAAACGGATGACCATCTATTTGCTTCCATTTTTTGCCTAAAAAAATGTGATCTGACTAGACTCTATATCAACAGCTCTTCTATAAGCCGGACTTTTGCGCGCTGACAACTTTAGGCCCGGTTCACATCTGCGTTTGGGTTTCCGTTCGGGGAGTCTGCTTGGGGACCCCCTGAACGGAAACCTACACGCATAAAAACGCAGTTACCTGGGGAAACCCGCGGACCCCATAGACTATAATGGGGTCTGTGTGGTTTCCGCACGAACATGCGGAGAAAAAAGTCCTGCAAGCAGCACTTTTCTCTCCGCATGTTTCGTGCGGAAATGGAGCAGAAAACACATGGACTCCATTATAGTCTATAGGGTCCGCGGCTTTCGGGGCTTAGATTTCTTGCTCCTTTATCCCATTGGGGCAGATGTATCATGCCTCGTACCCTAGTTTTCTGGAAAGCTCCACCGACGATGAGGTTATGAAGACTGGCGTTGATAACGTCAGTCTTCATAAATCTCTCCCATTTGGTTCAGAGACTGATACAGAATACCAGCACCACATAAGCAGCACAGAATAAGCACATACTAATATTTAGTGTGTGAACTGAAGTCGGCTGACATGTTTCATTGTTCTGGGCACAGTCCTGGCTGTGATATGATGTAGTGCTCTTGTATTACTTTATATAGTCCTGTGTTATGTACTATCATGTAATATTATTCTACACACTGATGTTTTATTGATTTTATAATCTTCTCTCTAGTCCCCGACAGTTTCCCTGCCAGAAACTGATCTCTAGTTGCCTGCACTAGTATGAACTACAGTAACCTCGCCTTTGCAGTTCTCTGCGGCCCTTGTCCTCAATGAGCTACAGTCATCGGCACTCCCCCAGACAGGCCATGCCCACTCGCTGGTAACGCCAGCTGTCTATACCAGACTAGCCGGTTTACAGACCCCCCCTTGTGGCATTGTTCTTACACATACATACCCTGGTACATAATGCCAGTACATATGTCGCATCATGCCCCCTAATCTTTCTTAATGTACCTGTGACACCAATGATATCTCAACATTAACTATTTTGTTGCTGCACACATCACTGCCCCAGATACCATAGGAACCTGTCAAGTGCAAATCTCTAGGGAGCGAGATTCCATATGAATAAATACATGACTGATGCTTCTCATGAATGTTTTACAGTATCCAGGCAATAACCAGCGGTCATTACTAAGCACACAGCCCGCAGTGACTTAAAGAACGTCATTTATATACTAAGGAAAAAACATATCATGTAACTTGTACCTGACTGATCGAACCTCCGTATGTAATATTATAATGTTGCCTCAGATATGCAAAGAACCAATAGATCGCACTGGGGCGACGTATGAATAATAAACATTTGTGTTACACGATTTTACAATTCATGAACAATGGATGCTCTACAAAGGATACGTAGGATTTGGACAAAGGATACATAGAATGAATATGACGGTATTAAGATCTTCCACTGCTTTCCCAGAGTCTTAAACAGCACATGTGTTTACACTTGCTGGAGATGTAAATGCTTAAAGGGGTTGTCCGAGACTAGATATTGATGGCCTATTCTTAGGATAAGTCATCAATATCAGATCTTGTTGGTCCAGCACATGACACCCCGCCAACCAGCTGATGTGGTCCAGCACCTGACACCCTGCCAACCAGCTGATTTGTTCCAGCACCTGACACCCCGCCAACCAGATGATGTAGTCCAGCACCTGACACCCCAGCCAACCAACTGATAAGGTCCAGCACCTGACACCCCGCCAACCAGCTGATGTGGTCCAGCACCTGACACCCCGCCAACCAGCTGATGTGGTCCAGCACCTGACACCCCGCCAACCAGCTGATGTGGTCCAGCACCTGACATACCCGCCAACCAGCTGATGTGGTCCAGCACCTGACACCCTGCCAACCAGCTGATGTGGTCCAGCACCTGACACCCTGCCAACCAGCTGATGTGGTCCAGCACCTGACACCCTGCCAGCCAGCTGATGTGGCCGCAGGATCTGTACATAGCTAGAAACAGAAAGCTCTGTACATCGATCTGATATTGATGACCTATCCTAAAGGTAGACCATCAATATCTTGTCTTTTACCCAGCATTCCCAGAAACAGACATAACTAGGAAATTGGGCAAAACGGGTTTCTTACCTGCAACATTCATGCCATATCCACAGGATATGTCTGATAGGTAGGAGTACCACCTCTGGGTCCCTCCACTCATCTACTGAGCGATGTCTATGGATAGGTGGAAAAATACAAAGAAACATCTCAAGTCCCACGTATACTGGGAGATGGGCACTCACACAATCGTTCCTACAAATACTCGTTCCCAATCATTGCCCGATCACGTCCAGTGAGCAAGTGACGGATGATAAAACTCTCCTTTGTAGCTGATCACATCCTTCATGTGGACACATCGGCAGCACGTCCTATCATGTAAACAGGGGATGCGCTGCCGAAAACATACAATCATACAGACTATTGTCCAAATATACTACTGACAGCTTACTATTGAACTTGCCATTGCAAAAAACCCCAAGCATTTTAAGTGTTTTTATGGCATTTTTTTTTACAAACATTTTAATTGCATTTTTTTGCCATTTTAAAAGTGATACAGAGACATAAAAACACAGCGAAGAATACATTAAAGGGAGTTTGTGGGCAGGAAAATCAGTATCAAACTAATGTCAGTACCTTGTAGGGCGACTTATGCACTTTCCAAAGATGCTTTTCTTATTCTACATTGCAGCTCCATTTTCATGAAAATCAGGATTTTATTCTTATACAAATAAGCTGAAAAGAGCTTTAGGGGCGTTTCTTCTCTTGTTGGGGCTTCACTCTCTGGTCTAGATAACCGCCCCCAATTGCTGCCCATCTATGCCCCCTATTGCTTGAACAACATCTTCCACTTTGTCTGCCCTTAGGGGTGGTTATCTGGAATGGAGAGTGAAGCCCCGGCAGGAGAAGACACTCCCCTATAGCCCTTTTCAGCCAATCTGCATAAGAATAAAATCCTGATGTTCATGAAAATGGAGCAGCAATGCAGAATAAGAAAGGCATCTTTGGAAAGTGTAGAAGCCAACTTACAAAGTACTGTCATTGGTTTATTACCGATATTCAAGTTATCCCCTATTCACAGGAGTGCTGGGGCCCCGCCGATCAAGAAAACAAGGTAAAAGTTGCATTCTTTGGCAAATCTCTTTTTCTGAAAACTGAAGGACTTTTAGAATTTTCTTTTTCATTTTAAGATGGAAATGCTTTTTATCTTTCATTGTATTCATTTATATCAAAATATAGAACCAAGTACAGGCACTCGGCAAACAGTATATCTCAGTAGTATAGATGATACCCCCAACTGCAAATCTTGTAAGCCAAACCTCATATGCTAGTGAGACATAAAGGCCATGGTCATATGCAGAGGAAATTTCCACTACAGAAACGGCCTGAAATCCACAGTAAAATTGTATAATATCACAAGGGGTGAAATTTGTGGTGACCAAGGAAAAATAGGAGAGGGGCACAGCAAATCACAGGACACTGACATAAGGGACAACCTGAAATCTACTTCAGCGTCTTTCTGAAGTAGATATCAGTTTTTGGCACAAGAACTTTTCAAGATGCATCACAAGATACACCTGAGCTACAAGGTAGACCCTCTGATGCCAGTGGACCGCACATTAAGGCTCCATATTGCGGGAATGCAACTTTTTTTGTTGCTGCAGTTTTTGAGCCAAAGCCAGGATTGGATTGAGCAGAAGGGAGAAGTATAAGAATTTCCTGTAGATTTCCCATTCTTTTTGTAGCCACTCCTGGCAAAATCTGGTACTGCAGCTTTGTCCCAGTTGAATGGGATTGAGCTGCAATACCAGTGACAACCTATGGACAACTGTGGCGCTGTTTCTAGAAAAAAAAAAAAGTATAATATTGGATTTAAAGAATTATTCTGTATAAAGTTTTTTCTTCCTCTTCATTAGTTATGATACAAGTCAGATGATGATCGGTTGCTCTGATGTAATTTGCAGCTTGTAACAAGGTTAGATAGTGAATTTCACCAGAAAATACATCACAATGACAACAGAAAGCAAGAATCATATGACAAAGCCAGGCACTATGCAGTAACAGACAATAGATAGAGCTGAGGAAGAGGGGGTGGGCATGTCAGTAATATCATGGCAAGGTAGCAATATATATTATGTTTCACTGAGGGAGATCCTGAATGTTAGCAAGGACTAGAAGGCTCCCCCGATCACTGATCCATCACTATACATCACAATGGACAGTCCTCCCAGAAATTTGCCTTGCAAAGTGTTTAGTCAGAATGTACAAAGCTGGTGCAGCAGCAGAAAGGCAGAAATATCAGAGAAACTGCATCATATGTTACATGCAATATACTGTAGTGTATGGATAATACATACTATCACAAGATAGATGGAGATCACTAGCTACATATACATAGACTATATAATCAATAGAAGACTGCACAGAATTAATATAACCATAAGAATAGTGAGATAGATATAAGCTAGGTAGAAGGATAGATAGATAGATAGATAGATAGATAGATAGATAGATAGATAGATAGATAGATAGATAGATAGATATGAGAGATAGATAGATATGAAATAGGTAGATATGAGATAGATAGATATGAGATAGATAGATATGAGATAGATGGATAGATAGATAGATAGATAAATAGATAGATATGAAATAGGTAGATATGAGATAGATAGATATGAGATAGACAGATAGATGAGATAGATAGATATGAAAAAGATAGATATGAGATAGATGGATAGATAGATAGATAGATAGATAGATAGGATAGATAGATAGATAAATAGATAGATAGATAGATAGATAGATAAATAGATAGATATGAAATAGATAGATATGAGATAGATGGATAAATAGATAGATGAGATAGATATATAGATAAATAGATAGATATGAAATAGGTAGATATGAGATAGATAGATATGAGATAGACAGATAGATAGATAGATATGAAAAAGATAGATATGAGATAGATAGATAGATAGATAGATAGTTAATAGGTAGATAGATAGAATATAACAGAAGGCATATATGTCTGGCATTTCAGTACATGGCAGTATGATCTGGGCACTCACCGAGGCGTCCTCTCCAGCATAGTGACTGATGACCCGTATGC
Source organism: Leptodactylus fallax (assembly GCA_947044405.1). Lineage (NCBI taxonomy): Eukaryota > Metazoa > Chordata > Amphibia > Anura > Leptodactylidae > Leptodactylus > Leptodactylus fallax. The sequence goes on along the minus strand of CAMRHE010000138.1, from coordinate 900,971 downwards.
CCCCCGGGTGCCTCCTCACCCAGTCAGAGATGTTGTATATCTTGCGATCTATCACCAGCCACTTGTCAGTCTTGGTGTTGTGTTTCTGCACCTCTTCCCAAGTGTACCGGGGCTCTGACTTGACACAGTCAGAGCTGCAGCTACCTCCATTCTGTCCCCCCTTACCCATGGTAGATCCTTACTGGGGGGCACCTGCTGCCAGCCTGCTCTCTCCTCCTCCACCTCCTCTTCACTCTGTCGGATGAGACATATTAGCAGATCCTCCCAGTGCCCCTCTTATGCTGTTAGCCCACTCCTACCGTCACCTTCTCTTATTAGATCTTGGACTACATCTACATCTCGTATAGTCCATCTATACATTGCACATGGTTTCAGCAACAGTCTCTATATTCCAAGTATATTTTCTATATTACACCTATAGCCTCTTATCTCAGTGACTGCATGTCTTCTATATTCTAAGCTCATTCTATATTTACCTGCTATATCCTATGTGGATTTACACACATATTACAACTATATCCACTGCATTCCTGCCCTATACTCCTTATTACATCAGTTATAGTCTGTATAATACATAGGATACTTTATATGACATTTATATCCTCCTTATTACAGCATCTACAGTCTCTATATTACAGCAGTATACTTTATATTAGTTATATCTTCCCTATTACATTAGCCTCTATATTACAGCTGTGTACTTTAGTCAAATCCTCCCTATTGCAACAGTTATACCCTCTTTATTACAGCAGTATACTTTATATTAGTCAAATCCTCCCTATTACAGCTGTATACTGTATACTATACCTTTCCCCTCTGTATTATTACATGACTACTGTATACCTTATATTACACCTCTGCGTTCCGTATTAGTCACACAATATCCTCTGTATATCAGCTGAATATTGTATATGCACCTTTACATTATATGCTTGACTTTACTTTCTAGTAATAATATCCTCTACATTAGTTATAGCCTATATATAACAGCTGTATATAGTATTACACCTATATCATCTATATTATTACACTGCAGTTGTATATTACATTGTATATCTTTTTCTCTATTAGTTACATTGTATCCATATATTACACCACTCTCTGTGTGACAGCTCCATCCAATATATTACACTATTACAACACCTGTATCCTCTGTGATAGCATTCCTGTCTATTACCTCTTGCCCCCCCCCCCCGTCCATTATTACCTCTTTGTCCCCCCTCCCTCCACCTGCCGCTACTACTCACCAGAGGCTCCCCGGCTGCTGTCTCAGCCCCGGCAGCTCCACATGTAGCCGGCTGCAGGCAGTCCCCACCTCTCCCTCCTCCCGCAGCATCCTCCTCCTCCTCTCCCCTCCTCTCCCCTGTTTAGGGTTTCCAGGGCAATCAGCAGAGAAAGCGGACCAATCAGCGGCGGAGGACCAGGGGCAGCCTCCTCGTCATTGGCCCTGCTGGATCTTTCGAAGCTGGAGGACGTGAGGGAATTATCCCCTCAGCTGGGAGGGAGCCAGATAACACCCCCGAGTGAGGGCGGGGGAGGCTTAGTCAGAGGTATTGGGGGGCAGTAGGACTGGAAGAGGACGGGTTAATAGGCAGCTGCTGATGGAGATGCAGGGCTGTAATATGGGTGAATAGAAGATGTGCAATTCCGCTGAGCCTGATAGGGGGCGCTAGAGCACAGCGCAGGCTCCTGTACGAGCAGTCACTCCAGGTTTCCTCAGGAGATGGAGTAATCCGGGAGATGTGTCAGGCAGGGCTGCAGCAGATGGATGGATAGGGCTTACATAGTGGGACATAGCATGTGCAGGCTGCCCCCTAGAGGCTGCCCCTGCCTGGGCACACTCCTAAAAATGTACCTTATCAATAACTGACAACTTTCTGTCCAAACTGACAATGGTCATTTAACTCTTAACAGTCACATTAAAATTGCAAAAACCCTTCTGAAAATGTCACCTTTTTTATTGCAGATTTTGACTTTGTGGCTCAGGTAAATATTCCTGGCATATATCTCCGGTGCCTTATGTACATTTTAACCCTTTAGCAAACTAATGCATTTTAGCCTTAAAGGAAAGCTGTGAAGGCGATTTAGGACACTAAACCCCAGGTCTATAAGGACCTGTTATAAAGAACTTTTCTCTCCGCTGCTTTCATATTGAGAATGGTGGACACCCAGCAGACCCCATTATAGTCAGTGGGGTCCACCAGAGTCTGCGGGTAACCGCTGTTTTTAGGGGTCCAGCTCTCTGGACACAAATGATGGATAGTTCAGTGCAGATGTAAACCTGGCCTTACCTATAGATGAGTCTCATCGGACTTATCTCTGGTGCTTATAGCGCCTGCGCAGTTCTTCAGTGAAGCTGGAGATGTACACCGCTGATTCATTGCACGTGTGCCACAGGTTCAACGCATGCGCACTGAAGCGAAGTGTCCTCTGGTTTCAGTGAAGAACTGCGCCAGAACGAGGAGTACAGTCCATAGGGGAGTAAAAAGCTTATAACAGGGCGAATTGGGGCACTAAACCCCCGATCCATAAGGACCTGCTGGTGCTTTAGTGTCCCTTTAAACTAGTATTTATCCCTCTCTGCTTTTCGGCTTTTATAACTTTTTACATTTTATTCCAATGTAGCTTTACAAGACTTTTTTTATCAGTTTTTATTACTTAGTTTTTAAGATTGAGCATGACTCCAATTTTTCTCGCTGGCTGCAAAAATCAGTGTGTCTGCCTCCCATGGAAATGAATCGAGGCTGGTTTCAGGCAGAATTTGGAGCTCATTATCCCCCTTAAATTCGATGCCAAATTCTGCCATGTGAATATGCCCTAAGAAATCCATCCCGTCACACTGTCAGCGGCACATGTTCCCATGCACACTGGCCAAAACGAGAATTGCCAGTATATGCAGCTCCACTTTGCCAGTGACAACTCACAATCTACTGGGGCTTCAAAACAGGACCAGAATGGTAGCTCTACCCCCCGTGGCTGCGGAGTTACATCCATTTTTTAGTAACGGCTCCCTCTGCAGTTGCCTGTCTTCTGCTTGGGGAAAACTGTGCTCAAGCTGTTAGGTGGATAAAGGAACACTGTAGATACAAGTATAGCATAAACAACAAAATCCTAATATACTTCTATTATCAGGGTAGCCAAGTCATTAGTGGGAATGTCAGATTCCCCTGCGCTGCCATGTAGACCCATCAGCAGAACATAGATGTTTATTGCATTATATATACTGCAGCCATACTGGGGAAATGCATCATATGGGATTACAATATGTACCTGCTTTGCTAACTCATATGTGAGTACTTGGTTCTTACAGCCCATTTTTAAATACCCTATTAAAGAACTGAATGTTAGTTGGGGTAGGCGGGTTCCATTCAGGAACCCCCCTACCCTCATCTCACCCACTTAAGAAATCTGTACTCTATAAAGATTGATTTCAATGAGAACTCCATAATACTCCCAGGCGTATTTTAGCCAAAAGCAACCCAGCGGCAAATACATTTTGCAAAAGACTAAGAATAGGCAAAAAAATAAAACACCAACCAACCAATCCCGTGTTTCCAATTCCATTGCTTCCAGGTTTCTGCTTCCTGGTTTCTTTTGACATGGAGGAAATGACTGTTCAGCCAATCACTGACCTCAGCTGTCAGACAACTTACTCAGTGATTGACTGATCGGCATTTCCTATATGTCAAGAGGGACCAGGCCTATGATGTGTCAGAACAGCAGACCTCAGGAAAACACCCATGATGTCACAGGTAGTGACATCGCATGCCCCTTCGCTGATTGGCCTCATGTGACAGTTGAGGCCAATCAGCGGAAATCCAGAAAAGACCCGTTGAGCAGAAGAACCAGAATATCGACGGGAGGATACCGGAGCATTGGGGACAGGTAAGTATGATTTTTTTTTTTTTTCACTGCCCCCAGCTGATTTAAAAGTTAAAGGGGTTGTCCATTTTTGCCTGCCACAATCAAACTAGCAGAAACAAAAATCTATGTTTTATAAAAAAAAAAAAAAATGTTGAAATTGCTGTGCTTTTATTCATTCCTCCCTTAGAAAGAGTCATTTGTTAACCAAAATGGTTCCAATAAAAAATACAACTCATCCGGCAAAAAAGGACAAAAAAAAAAAACAAAAAAACAATCAGTAGAAAAAAAGAGAAAGTTATGGCTCTTGGCAGGCGATGATGAAAAAAATGATTGGACATTAAGGCACATTAAGGGGTTAAAGAGGTAGTCCTAACTTTTCTGACTAAAGCCACCCCAGTAGTCAGTTGATCGCTGCAGGTCCAGTTTTACTGATCAACTGCTATGGCCTGGAATCCATGCTGTGGAAAGTTAACACTAACATTTCCAAGCAGTTTAGCTTATAAGTGTTAGTTAAGGCCAGACTCCGGTCAAAAATGAAAACTAAGTTTGGAAGCTGGAAAAAAACAAATTTTCCTGGTTTAGGCTAAGGTCCCACGTTGCAGAAATGCAGCTTTTTTTGTTGCAGATTTTGCTGCGTTTTTCTGAGCCGAACCTAGTAGTGGCTACAGAAGGAATGGGAAATTTAAAGGAAGCTCTTATACTTCTCCCTTTTGCTTAATCCACTGCTAGCTTTGGCTCAAAAAAAGCAAAATCCGCAACAAAAAACAAAACAGTTTTTCCGCAATGGGGAACCTCAGCCTAACTTATCACCCTCATTCACAAGGCTCTCCATAATGCTGCACCTCCCTACATTTCCTCCCTCATCTCTGTCTATCGGCAACCCGTACTCTCCGTTCACTCAATGACCTAAGACTAACATCCTCTATTATCAGAACCTCCCACGGTCGTATACAAGACTTCTCCCGAGTTGCACCACTTCTCTGGAATGCTCTATCCCAGACTATCAGATTAACCCCCAATTTCCACAGCTTCAAGCGTAAACTAAAGACACATCTTTTCAGACAGACCTATCACAACTCCTAATGTAAACCCTTCCATAGTTAGAATCCCTAAAACATACCCTCCTCTGTTGATGCTCCAACATTACCTCACAGGATATGATGTCGTATCAGACTAACTTTATATGTCCAGGCACCATCTACACATTAAAGGACACGACTGGTGACGGCTCATACAGCTTTATATATGTGTAATGACAGTAACCTCTATTACAGAATTGTCTGACCATTGTATAAGCAATGCTACCTCCGATGCAGCCCCTGCTACCTCTTGTGTCACCCCCTCTACCCCATAGATTGTAAGCTCTTGCGAGCAGGGCCCTCAGTCCCAGTGTGTGACTTGACTATTTCTTTGTAATGTATCTTTTTGTCTGTACTTGAACCCTACAAATTGTACAGTGCTGTGGAATATGTTGGCGCTATATAAATAAAATGTATTATTATTATTATAAGGGTCCCCCTTCTGAGCATGTAGGTTGTGCTGCTCCACATAAAATAAACACCCCTGTCTAGGGCAGCAGGTGGTGTATATACAGTAGTTACAGCACCCAGCCTGGACTGAAGCACTGTCCTAGCTAATGGAAGTAGGAACTCCTAGTAAGGATTGCGGCTCAGAGGTTCCAGGTTTTGGCAACCTATTGGTTTTAAGCTGTGAATTGATAGTACAGACAGCTGGACCACATTGTGGCTCTACAATGCAGCTGTTCTATATGACTGGCATAACCACTAGCTGGCAGAGATCCTTCCAGAAACAAAAGGTGAACTATTAAACACCTGTCACAGCAGGTGAGTGCAAACAACCGAGGACTTTGCCATGATAACCGCCGGATCTTCAGTAGTGATGTCAGTAATACGTAGTAGTATTAGGATATTTCCACATCTGGTGTTTACACTGAAGATTTTCCAAATTGCTGCCAGAAAATCCACATGGCATTACAGTAGCAGCAGAGCAGAGGAGCAGGCTCGGACTGGCCCACAGGTGAATCTCCCGATGGGCCCCTGAGCCAGGTGAGCCCCCAATTCACCCTGGCATGGCACAGTGCACTCATTGCACTTCATAAAGATACACATTGTACAGTATCTGAACCAGGCTATTTGTACAATATACTGAGTAGATTATTTAAGAGACTACCCAGTTTATTTTAAAATAAAGTAAAATAATCCTTTAATAGTCCCACCATGGGGAAATTCAGTGTGTTAAAGCAGCATAGGTAATACACATATTTTAAAGGCATTACAGTGACAGTAGGTACAGATAAAAAGGTACAGGTAAAGTAATAGATACCACAACTTAAAGATATTTCAGTTCTCTGTGTGTAATGATCTCCGCTTAGGTCGGTGTTGGTTGTACAGCCTAACCGCAGTGGGGAGGAAAGACTTCCGATAGCGCTCCTTCTCACACCTAGGGTGGAGCAGTCGGTCACTGACAGTACTGCCCAGCGCGATCACAGTCTCATGCATGAGATGGGACTTATTCTCCTGCATGGAGCTCACCACGGACAGTATCCTTCTCTCACCCACCACCTGCACAGAGTCCAGGGGACTCCCAAGGACAGAGCTGGCCCTTCTAATCAGCTTGTCGAGTCTATTTCTATCCCTGGTTGATATACTGCTCCCCCAGCAGGCCACTCCGAAGAAGATGGCTGATGCCACTACAGAGTTGAAAAAAAAAGGCCCTGTATATTGGGCTGGTAAAGCGCCGGTGACAACAGCCCTGTGGAAGGGAGAGTATTTCCTTTAACCGAGTTGTTGCAAGTACAGAAGTAACAGGAACCTGGCTGCCTTGTCCTTGGGTAGGTTGGTGTAGAGTGAGGCACGAACAAAAGTGTTTTTGGACCATAGAATATGGTGTAAGTGAGTTTCCCCACTGTCTCGCTTACAAATTGAAGACCAACAGAGGAAAACTAGTGTTGTAAATGGGGGAGACATGGCTGAGATCCTGGGACACATCAGGACGATTTCTTTATATAGTTCTCAGTTTTAATTGTCATATGAGCCAGAATAGGACCATTGCAAAAGAAGAGATGAGGGAGAAGTGCTTGAATACCTTTTACATTTTTTGTGCACATTTTCTGTTTATTGTTCCTTTACTTAGTAATTTTCAGCTTTTCTTCTCTGTTGTCGCTTATAGAACAATCTAAAGTAGCCTTTGGCAACTTAACAGTGCGCTGCTATCAATAGTGGCTGAAGAAGTAACCGCCCCTCCTCTGCCCTGTTGCTGGGCCTCTCCTAGAACAATATGAGGATTCTGCGGCTTCAGTCTATGAGCTAAATGCAGTGACCCAATTGTAGGCTATATAAAGTACTGTGATCATTAATCTGGTATAGGTTTACCCGAAATATGCTTCAGGAATTCCCTGTCTGGATAAATGTAGATGCTAAGTCTGTTCTGGGAACAGTAAGGCATACTAAAAGGATGAGCCAGTATATTTCACTGTGTGGCCATGGTTCTCGTACCTTGTAATTACGTGACTTGTGTATAGAATTGCACAAATGTTTGATGTGTATAGTGCTCTGGAAACTAAAGCGAGTCCATCCTTTGGTGAGATTTTCAGTTTGTGAAGCTTTATAGATAGTGTAATATCCTCATATCAGAGGCATATAGAGAATCACTGCCACTTCATTTCCTTCTGATCATCTTTATCATAACTCATAGAGGGTATCCCTCAAACATTCTCAGCATTCATATGTATAGCTGAATAGACTGGTACTGTGTGTGCATTTTATACTCTGCGGGGCCATTATATACCATGTGGGGCCACTATGATGGGCTCAGGGGAGCATTTTATATTATGGAGGGCCCTGTGGAGCATTTTATACCATGTGGAGCATTATACTGTGGGGTTCAAAATTCCTGCTGGAAGCCCTGTGTGTTATGTCTGCATCACGGCTTCCTAACTATAATCTTGCACATGCATGTAGTGCTCCATGGCCGCTCATTCCTGATACAGTCCTGTCCAACAGCGTCAAGCTACATTCACACCTGGGTCAGAGTCTCTGTGACTCCAGTGCAGATCCACCAGAAATTGCTGGACGAAAAAGTGCTGCAAGCCTGACTTTTTCATCCCACAATTTCAGTTAAAGACCTTTCACCACCTTTAGTAATTCCAGTTCTTAGCATCTGTTAATAGTGGTCGCTCCACTGATTCCAGAGCAGTTGGAATTTTCTCTCTAGCCCTCACCATTCCTGAGTAACAAGAGCAGGCAATTTTGATGCCTGATGTGCAATTTAATCTCTGTTTTGTCAGAAGGGCAGTGTCAGGCAGGGGCGTGTGACTCAGAGCTCCAATCAGAGGCAGCCAGTGTCAGAACTCAGAATCACACCCCTTGTCTGCTCCTGCCTGACACCGCCCTCCTGACAGTACAGAGACAAAATAGCATATTAGGCACCACAAGAAACAGCAGTGATTGCTCAGGAATGGTGGGGGCTAGAGAAAAAATTCCAACAGTTCCAGAATCAGTGGAAAAGCACTTATTAAATGATGTAAAGAGCTGGTCTTTTTGGAAAGGGAGAAAGATCCTCTTAAAAAAAAATGGACACCCAACGAACATCTTATTATTGCTCCACAGTAGTGACTTCTCTGCAGCAATTCGACTATAAAGGCCTGATTCTTGCAGTTGAGAGGTGTCTAGTACTTGATCTCTGTGAAGCATTTATGTGTGTCCTAATATAAGGTGCTGATAATTTGTGATTTCTAAGGCTGGTAATTCTAACAAATTTATCCTCTGCAGTTGAGGCAGCTCTTGGTATTCCTTTCCTGGGGTGGTCCTCAAGCTAGCCACTTTCATCATAGTGATGGTTAAGTTTCCTAACTGCACTTGAGGATACCTTCAAAGTTCTTGAAATTTTCTGGGTTGACTAACTTTCATGTTGTAAAGTAATGATGGACTGCTGTTTTTCTTTACTATATTCTGTATGGAACTATGTACCAACCCTACTTACTTCTGCACTACACATCTGATGGTCTCAAACACATCATGTAAACAAAAAATTCCACAAATTGACTCTTAGCAAGGCATATTTGTTATTTGAAACCCATTTCAAGTGACTACCTCAAAAGGGGGCCACTTTGAAGAATCTAAAAAATCAAAAACACATAGTTTTCATGTCTTCCATATAAATCATCTGCAATGTACTAAATAAAAAGACAATGAAAACCATATAATGAAAAAGTGTGTCCAGACTTTAGAGTGATATATATATATCTATATATATATATATATATATAAATGTGTATATATATATGATTCTCATTTTTCATATGACACCAGAACCACAGTTCTAGGTTTAATAATGCTTGTGATATAACTGTTTACAATGCCCCCCCCCCCCACTTCAACTTCTCTGTATTATACCGGAGCCCACCCACCAGTTCTTACAGTGAAAGGCAGTGAGAATATTTCTGCTGGCAACAGAGACACAGGGAAAGGAATAAGGAAGAGACAGAATGTGGATTTCAGTGCAGGATTTCACAGAAAGGAGCCAAAATCTATTAATATAGTGTATTACAACATTTATTGATGTCACAAACACTGTGAGAAAATAAAAGTTCTTCGAAAGTTTAGGTATTCTTTAAAGATTCAGTCCATAAAAACTTTCTAAGGGTATGTCCTGATTTGTAGGCAGAAGTTCTGTAGCATAGTACAGTACAAGCCATGTGCATGAGATTTTAGCAAATTTATTTCAATTTATGAATTCGAATTTCACTGCAAATTCACAGCAAAATTGGCAACAAATCTATGTAATAAAGATTTTGGCACAGACACGTTGAGAATTTTGCAGCAGGTAAGCAAAATTTGCTGTGTACAATGTGTACGTGAGGATGCACCTTTACAGCACGGGAAAGGTCAGAGTATAATAATCAGTTTATAGGTAAAAAAGTGGAATTATTCCGATACCTGGAACCAGTCTGGTTTTATTGGTCTTTGGCCTCAAATTTGCTGAAAAGAAACTTTTACTGCATGATAGATAATGTGTTTATATTAATAATAAAACTATATCTAAAGATATTGATTTGTTGTACATAGAAACTGCAGAGTCTGATCATTGCAGACACCCAACTCCTTTATCTAAGTGATAAGTACAAGAAATCCTCTACACGTGGTGGACAAAGTGTCTGGGAGACTTCAAGTCACTCCAGATGAAATGTGTAGCTCTGCTGTTTATTCCAATGTGAAACTCAGCAAATACATAATGTCAATTTATAAAACCCTTCTTAAAGTTATAACTGGAAGTTTGTTAGTATAATGTGAAGAGCAGGAGAGGAGCAGGAGGGAAATAGGAATGAAATACAAACTGGTAAGGACAGGGTAGGAGGGACAGGGTAGGTGGGCAAGGGTTTTCCAGGAGGACTATTTGTCAGGGACAGTAGTAGGTGGGTAGAGGCTCTGCCAGGAGGACTACTTGTCAGGGACAGTAGTAGGTGGGTAGAGGCTCTTCCCGGAGGACTATTTGTCAGGGACAGTAGTAGGTGGGTAGAGGCTCTACCAGGAAGACTATATGTCAGGGACATTAGTAGGTGGGCAGAGGCTCTTCCCAGAGGACTACTTGTCAGGGACAGTAGTAGGTGGGTGGAGGGTCTGCCAGGAGGACTATTTGTCAGGGACAGTTGTAGTTGGGTAGAGGCTCTGCCAGGAGGACAACTTGACAGGGACAGTAGTAGGTGGGTGGAGGGTCTGCCAGGAGGACTATTTGTCAGGGACAGTTGTAGGTGGGTAGAGGCTCTTTCAGGAGCACTACATGTCAGGGACAGTAGTAGTTGGGTAGAGGCTCTGCCAGGAGGACTATTTGTCAGGGACAGTACTAGATGGGCAGATGCTTTGCTCGGGGAACTATTTGTTAGGTACAGTAGTAGGTGGCTAGAGGCTTTTCCAGGAGGACTACAGGTGAGGGACAGTAGTAGGTGGGTAGAGGCTCTGCCAGGAGGATTATATGTCAGGGCTCTGTTGGGGAAGTGTGGTGGGGGGGGGGTGGAGAGTGCTGGGAGAATAGAATATGGCATCAGCAGAAAGGAAGCCAGAGAGAAGATGCAACCTGACTGCTACAGGATTTTACATCTCCCACCACCACAGCACCCCTGAGAACAGTCTCCACATCCTCCTGACGCCCATATCATATAGTCCATATGATATCATATATCCTAAATTAGTTCAGGCGCCTAAATGTACAGTAATGCTTTTCTGGTCTAGAAATGACCTATCCTGAGGACAACTGCAGTAAGATTAACACATACAGTATACATCTAGTATATAATCTCAGGGCGATACCACTCAATAAGGGAGAGACTATTGACTCTCACCTGTACTGGTGGTACTGAGGGCACAACACCTAGAGGAGCATGTAGATAGATGCAAACTTCTGCAAACTAGATATAAACTTCTGCTGTGCCACTGCTCCCATCCAGTGAAGCCTCCAAGGAACTGCTCATGGATTAAAATGAAAAAGCAAAAAAAACCCTCAAAAGGCGCTGCTCAGACTTATCACTTATTTATTTATTTATTTATTTATTTTAATTCAAAATTATAAAAACAATACAAACAATAGTTCCGACTCCCAAGAAGATCTGAAAATTAATTCAGACCCCAGACTAGACCCCTAGATTACATAACACCCTCAACCAGACCTCAAATTTATTTAGACCCCAGTCTAGACCCCAACATTTATTCAGACCACCAACCCGGCCTCTAAATTAGTTCAGACCTTAGACCAAAGAACTAAATTAATGCAGACCCCATACAAGATCCAAAAATGAACTTTAGACCCCAGACTAGACTGTTAAATGATTCAGACCCTAAACCAGACCCCCAAATTATTCACAGACCAGACCCAAAACAAGTCTAGACCTAACCAGATCTCTATTTATTTGCCACTCCAGGAAACCCATCAGTTAAGGGTCCTGTTTTTTAATCTTTGAGACTGAGCCCCAAAACTTTGCCATTCAGTGTGTTAATGGCTTTAGCCATAAAACCATGAAAAAAAAAGAAGAATTTAACTCCATTTACTTGTAATTACCTTGAAAACCACTTCAGTCTGCAGCATGGCACAATCTCTAGCATAATTTGGCCTGCAATATGAGACAACGCCTCATAGTGGTTTACAAGGACATAGATATCCTTAGAATAGGTCATCAATATGAGATTAGTCGGGGATTGACACCTGGTACCAGCACCAATCTGCAGGTAGCAGGAACCTTGGTGCTGAAAGTAGCACAGTGTACAGAGCTGGAACAACACAGCTCCTTCCACTGCGAAGTGGCCATGCTGGATTACTACAGTTCAGTTTCTCAGACATCAGTGGCTCCTGGATAGGTCAGCAATATCTAAGTCCTGGGATATCCCTTTAATTCTTATACTGCTACTAAACAATTTACTTCCATTACCTGACAGAGCATTTCAGCATAAAATATATGACTGTGCAGAACATCAGATAGCTTATTGCTGCCTTGCAGATTTGGTAGAAGATTGTTTTATATGAGTTCGATCCACTTACAGAATATGGGCTGACATCAACTCCAGACTACGGCATGTTGAGGTATTTTCAGGCAACTACATGGTATAGGAAATCACTACAACCCTAAATAGTAACTCCATGGAGCTCCGACTGCTAGCGGGAGCTGTTCCAAGGACAACATTGTATTAGCTAATTTGGCCACAACTCAAAGAGAGTAGGCCATCAGGGAGAAGTTTCTATCATCAGCCTAGAAGGGATGTAGACTTTAACTCTTTAGTCTCCATGTAGGTATGGAAACCACTAGGACTTGCAAGTTACCGTGGTCTACTTTCCAGACTCCAGCTGTCATCAGATACAATTTTATTGGGTTGGCTTACCATTATCATGGTGGCATATTACATGGAGGGCCACTGATGACTATAATAAAGTTGTAGTAGCATTTTGTCCAGGTACCTGCATGGATGACCATTATAGTTGATGGCCATCTCAGTGTCTGGAAAAAACCAAGTGGAGGCAACAGAAGATGAAGTGGCGTTGATCATACATTGGTTCCAAGTTTTAGCAATATGCAGGGACGCCTCTTCCATGAGGCGACCTGAGGCGATGGCCTCAGGCGGCGCCTCATGGAATAAACTGGGGGGCGGCATTTTTTTAATCGCCCTTTACTTATTGTATTATTGCAATAATTTACTCACCCATCCATGCTCCTGTCCTGGCTGGCCTTCACTGTCACCTCTAGGCGGCACTGCACTTACGGCACAATGCTGAAGAACACCAGGATGCTACGTCCAGCCTTCTGGCATTCTTCAGTGGCCGGCCAGGACAGGAGTGTGGATGGGTGAGTAAATTATAGGCCACTACCTATTGCAATAATACAATATTTAGCTTCCTAACATATACTGTAAGGGCCATGAAAAGGGGGATCATATACTGTGTGGAGGGGTAAAAAAAGGGGGTCATATAGTGTGGGGGCCATAAAAAGAATCTCATATACTGTGGGGGGGGGGGGCAAAAATAAGAGGGTCATATATTGTGGGGGGGGGGGCAGAAAAAAGGGGTCATATACTGTGTGGGGGCCAGAAAAAAGGGGTCATATACTGTGTGGGGGCCAAAAAACGGGGTTGTATACCGTGTGGGGGACAAAAAAAGGGGTGTTATACTATGTGGGGGCCAAATAAGGGGATTTTTTGATCTGCAAAGGGGTGGGTGTACCCTACAGTTTTAATTAAAGGGGCCCATCATGCAACCAAATATAGTCATGTTGGGTATCTTTTTTTTGGGGGGGGGCACCTTTCTATAGGTCGCCTCAGGCAGCAGAGAGGCTACGTTCACCCCTGGCGATATGCCATTAATGTGTTGAGACAATCTCTTTAATACCAATTCATTTGCCTAATATGCCATGTAAGATGCTGCTACCCTGGTGCCAACGCCATGTACATATGCCATACAAAATACCACATCAAGTCCCAAACTCCAAAGTAATGTTCATTTAGAGGATATCTTAGGATTTGCTAAGAGAACTGCCCTACACATGAAAGCTGATGGTTTGTGAACTGAAAAGGTTAAATAAAAAGTTTTGCAATTTTTACATTGCTGTTATATTTTCTTATTTTTGCCCATATTTAATATATCGGGGAATATATAATACTTATTTCTATCAGAGATCTGCAAAGACAAAGAATTCTGTGTAAATCAGATAAGTCTCAGAGCGGCTGCACAGAACTGTGGGTTAACTTCCCATGGTCATTATATCAGCGATTCTTTGTTCCTCTGCTAGCCACGTCGCCCTCTAGCTTCTAACAGCCACAATACTAGCGCCAATTGGGTGAAAGGGGAAAAGATCTGAAGCCAGGAGTCGTGCTGCATATTAACATAACTACAGGTGTACTTTGGATTGAGCTGCCCACACACATTGCAAAACTGTGATATCTGTCATCACCTAAATCTGCTCTATGATATGCATAGCTCAGCCTGATCATCTAGATTTTTACTACTATCACTACTATATGTATGAAGAAACAGAACCTGTAAAATAGTAAAGCCCCTGGAAATGGTAAAAATACAAGAACAGCACCAGAGGGGGTTACTCATATGTATATTATTTGCATCTACTTCCTCGGGGGGGTTGAATATAAGGCTTTTGGAAGAGAGCACAGTTTGGTCCCTGGACTGAGGACCATGGTGGAGGCAGGGAAGTAAGTGCAGGGGATTAAGGCTGAGGGCGTCCAAAAGGATAGGTCATCAGTTTCTGATCAGTGAAGATCTGACGCCCAGCACTTCTGCTGATCAGCTGTTTGAAGAGAACGAAGCTCTGCGGCCTCTTCAGGACAGCGCTGTACACTATATAGCAGTTGTGTTTGGTAATGCCGGCATAGTCCCATTTACTGGAGTGCTGCTGCTGATCTGTTGGGGTTCAGGGAATCGAATGTCTTAAGGATGGCTCATAAATATTTTATTTCCAAAAATAAATGGATCCAACCTTTGGGACCCCTAACAATCAGCACAAAAATTGTGGCCAGTGCTACTACGTATACCACATCCCCATTGTTTACTCAAGCACATTGACTAAGTAACCATATAAGTGAGTATACCTGGCATAGCAGCTTGTGTCCACCTTTTGTTGTATGTTGTATTATCTTGGTTCTAGCACTCCACCTTGTATGCCCTATGTGGTTTTAAGTAGCAGGGGACCGCATAAAATTTGGTTGCCTACTTGTTGTCAACCTGTCTGAGACTCATAGTAAGGTGAACTCGTGCAATTTGTTGACATGGTACGGTACTGTATGGTGTCGGATGCTGCTGTGGTGCTGTGACTGTGGGATGGTGGGGTCTGTGGGACCGTAGGGTCCTGGCTTAACAGCAGGGGTTCTCTCTGGCTATTATTTCTCTACCCCTGTTGTTACATGCAGTACTACACCTAATCGTGTAGGTGACTGTGAATTGGTTAGTGGGCTTGTGCATTTTGATCATAATTCCTACAAAGAACCTTGTATTATTTAGTTTTATTAATATAGCCTAGTGCAACAGATCACAGCATTATAAGTGGATGTGCGGTCTACTCTCCATGGTTTTTAAAGTTGATAACATTCAAGTGTGCTGCGGCCCCTACACAATGCAGATTGTCAGAGGTCCTGGAGGTGGAACCACCAATGAATTGTTGATGGCCCATTATAATGTCTATGATTAGAAACATAGGCTGTGTCTGGTATTTGTAATCTCCCTAGTTTGTTGCCACCTTTTATTTGAAGGACTGTATGTGTAGCATTTGTGGGGGATTTACACACAAGTTCGTTCTGGAAAATTACTGAATCTTGATAACATTCCTAGAAAAGCTAGGCTCCGAGACCTTGCACATCCTCCCATGTAGAGTTTCATCCAACTCTCCTAATATTGTGTTCATAGTGCAGGCCTTTTATCATTTTCATGTTGTAATATGGTTATTGATCCTGCTACATGATGATGATGATGGTAGAATGACCTTAGATTTCCATCAATTCTAACTTATAGTTCCCTAATGTTTGCAAGTTATAATAGGGAATATAGGAACCCATATGTCAAATCCATTATAGGCATCCTACGGGCCCTAAGAATACTGCGTGACCCTCAGCGTCACATCAGTTATCCAATCTACATCACTGTATCTTCCTAAACTCCAAGGGGAGGTGAGAATATAAACGCATTAATATTGCCGAGTTGGCTGACTCCTGTAAAAAAATAATCAGCACCAAAAAATTGTACAAGAAAGAGAAAAAAACTGTACTCACCAAGTTAATGTTAATGAACATCTGCCATATTTAAATACCAAACATCCACCATACTATTACAAATTTAAAATCCCACAGTTTTCACTCTGACTATTAAGCCTAATAATAGAATTATTTTCATCAGTTGCCTCATTATCAGCACAGGCAGGATAAAAAACAATACTCACTACTTAATGTCCCTCCAGTACAGCAGTGACACTCTGCTCCAGGTAAGACCACAATTGATGGCATCCTGTCCATGCCACAGGACTACTGCAGCCAATAACTTGTAACCTGTGCACAAAGGTCACTGAACCAACTGGACTCAGTGGTCACTTTCTGTGCTGCTGCTGGACCAGAGGGGCATTTAGTAGGTGAGTAATATTTTTTTCCCCTCATTTGTTTTGTAGGATGGACTATGTTTATAGGAGTTGGACAACCCTACAGGTTGCTGTTATTTTGCCTCCTTCCTAGTGAACTTTAGGTAAGGTACTGGGAGTGTCCTAGTA
The DNA here is from genome assembly GCA_947044405.1 of Leptodactylus fallax. NCBI lineage: Eukaryota > Metazoa > Chordata > Amphibia > Anura > Leptodactylidae > Leptodactylus > Leptodactylus fallax. The sequence continues at coordinate 884,347 of CAMRHE010000138.1, read as the reverse complement.
CCAAATTTTGACCCCATATAAGCAGTATTGCCATGATACATTCATTTAATACATACAATGAGTGGTAAAGGGCAGACCCATTACCATGTAAACATCTCCTGCTAATAGCTGTGGCTGTCATGTTTATCCTTGAGCAGATAATTACTTTTAGTAACGGTCTCCTGTGTGATATATATTGAGGTTTGTAGACACCTGTGCGCTCTGAGACTCCGCGATTCACAAACCAGCTGACTGTGACTGCTCTCTCTTGAATTCACGCTGGGAATAGTGGAGACAATACAGTGTGGAGCTAAGTAGTCATCAGATTTTTATTTCTTAATAGATATAGAAAGCAAATATTAGGGGAGATTTATGAATCCCTTACGGCCTCACCACTTTCCAAAAAGGGGGCCTGGCATGGTGTGGCAGGACCATTGTCCCTGACCTATTTATTATCATTTACACCCATTTTCTGATGGCTGAGATATATGCCAGCTAAGAGCTGGTGTACGTTATTCTAATTTTAGGGACTGCTGGGGAATGCACTTAATCCAAACCAAATCTAAACATGGAAAGCACATCAGAAACTGTAACTGTCAAGTTGTGTGTTCCTCAGAGACCTGTAACTGCTAAGCTGTGTGCCCAACAAAGACGTATAAATTCCAAGTTGTGTACTTATTAGAGACCTGTAACTGCCAAGTTATGTGCTCAACAAAGACATTTAACTGCCAAGTTGTATGGTCATCAGAGACCTGTAACTGCCAAGTTGTGTGCTTGTCAGGGATCTCTAACTGCCAAGTTGTGCGCTCAACAAAGACGTGTAACTGCCAAGTTGTGTGCTCATCAGAGACCTGTAACTGCTAAGCTGTGTGCCCAACAAAGACGTGTAACTGCCAAGTTGTGTGTTTATTAGAGACCTGTAACTGCCAAGGTGTGTGCTCAACAAAGAAATGTAACTTCCAAGGTGGGTGCTTAATCAGAGGTCTGCAGCTACCAAGCAGTATTTTCATAAGTGACTATAACCGCCAAGCTGTGTGCCTTTACTTCTAACCATCAAGCTGTGAACTTAATTGAGACCGTAACCACCAAGCTAAGTGCCACAGTTGTAACCAATATGTTTTTTGCCTTAGCTTGAATAAAGTTCTGTTTCTTTAAATTGCACTGTTTCTGTCTCCATTACTGTCCTCAAATGGGGTACTGTAACTGGTTCAACACCCGCACCTAGTAACCCTCTTACAGGCATTATATTATACTGTATGATACTTATAATAAGGGACTGCATGTTTATGGTTACTTATTTACTTTGTATTTGTTATAGACTTGGAGGCTACAAGTGAACAATGCAGACAGCGGGGAGTATGTTGTCTGCCTATGCATTGTAGACTCGTACCTATAACTGAAATCCTTGTGTTACATAAGTGAATTTGACTTATTGCACCAGTGGTCTCTATTTTAGCTTACTTTCCATGTCATGTAAATTAACGTTTTCTGAAGGGAGCGAACATACATTAAACTATCTACATCAAACTGATCCTGGCAAGCAGTTAAGTCATGGCGAGGACTGTAGTGTTTGCTTCTGTACGTGTCCTTGGATATTCTGCTCGAGAACTGTAAACTATGTAATGTGGAAAATGTTGTGACTGATGGGGTCATGGTGTAGCCTGACTGAGACACTCAAGTTCAGCCAATATGAATAATAAATAAAAAATAATATAATATCCATTCAGTCTATCCCAAGCTGTTGTGGCTTCTTCTACTCGCTGTCTCCTAGCTGATGGTCCTTGGGTTACATGTAGCTTTCCAGTACTGAATCTAATATTACATCCTGTACTTTGGAAGCCTTTACATGGAGTTATTCTGCTAGACCTAAGGTTATTTTAATTTAGTATAAAAGCTTCTAAATTTCTACCTCATGCATAGTAATAGGAACCCACATCCTGTTTTTGGTATTTTTTAAACTCTCTGTAACCTTTTTAATTTTGTGAACCTGAAAAAGTGGAAATGTTCAAAGACTAAAAAAAAATTCTCAATGTAATATAAAGCCAAAGGGTCACAGTATTTAAAAGGAAAGTCTCATGTATTTCATTTTAGTTTTATTATTAGCTGTAAGGCTAAGTTAGGACATAAGGAAGGTATAATTTCATTCCTGTATTGCTTGTATAGTCAGTGCAGCAGGTTGTGTGTGCTTTATGGCAGTTGCAATGAGTTAACAGTCCGAAAAGGGTCAATTGACTGATAGAGTCTCCAAGAAAAGATGGAGCACAGTCCCTTGCTCAGAGGCTGGGAGTGGTAGGGAAGTGGCATACTAACCGGGAGGTCTATAGGAGTTTTCTAGAAATTCTCTGTGACCTGTTTGTAATGTCATTGCAACAGGTTGTGTGTGCTTTATGGCAGTTGCAATGAATTAGTTAAGGGGTTGTCTACAAATTTCAGGACGGGGAAGGTAAAGTATTAAAAAAAAATAGTCCTGCATCACTGAGGCCAATCAGCGGCCTCAGCGGCCACTGGAGAGGTATCAGGGACATATGCGAGTGATGTCACCAATTCCTTTCCTGTGGCCACTGATTGGTCACATTCGCCATGGACTTCCCCTGGCAAAGGCACAATGTATATATATGCATAGTGGTAGGGAAGACTTGTCTGTATGTATAACATGTAGTGTTCTTATCTAAGTCTCCAACACTATAATTGAGATGTCATCAAATCCTTCACCCTTTAATTATAATGAGACGACTCTGCTAACTCTGTCCCAGTCTACACAGCAATATTGAAGTGTGAGCTGCAGAAAACAGGAAATGTCACCCAGAAACAGCTATATAAATATTACAAGGTGTCATTATTTTTTAGATATGAAGATTTTTTGTTTAATATTGTAGACTGAGTCACAACAGGATGAATGTGTCTATGAAAGATTGGAAGTACACTTTTATGGGGGTTATTCCCATCTCGGCAAATCACTGCTGAGATTGCAATAACTGCTCCTAAGTTCCAGCCTCTTAAGCGGGACTTATGGGAACAGTTAAGTTGCTCTATGCTATTCCCATAGCTCCCATAGAAGAGAATGGCAGTTATATATAGCTCAGCTATATATACAGATGGATACAGGGTAGCTCATCTGTACTATGCTGTTTACATAGCTCCCATTTTCCTCTATGGGAACAGCATAGAGCAACATTGCTTGGTTGTTCCTGTAAGTTTGGGCCATACAGGTCGGGATCAGCAGAAGTTATTCCCATCTCGACAACGATTAGCTGAAATTTAAAGGGAAATATGTCATAATAAAATAACCTATTTTTCAAATTAAGTTTTTATATTAAATATATTTTTTATATTTTTGGTGATATTTCTTTAAGTTTTCTATGACAATATCTATATTTTACACAAATGTAAAATCCCACAGTTTTCACTCTAGCTACTAAGCCTAATAATAGATAGCACAGACAGGATAACATTGTCAGGTGCCATCTATATATAGACAACATAGGGACCACCATTCACAATAGGCACTGGTCACAATTTATCTACTCTACTTCCGTGCACAGTGACCCCTGCACAGGTCACAAAGTCTAGAAAACTCTCCAACAGACCTCAATGAACATCTCCAAAATATTGTGTCAATGGCCCATGTGGCAAGATGACTGAAAAAGCCTACCATTGTTTTGCTGCAATCCTACAGACTAAATTAAAGGGGTTGTCCTGGAATTTAACAACTCACAGAGGGGGCCGAGGAAGGTGAAACATAAAAAAAATATTATTTTTCACTTTCCCCGGCCTCCTCTGTGAGTTGTCAAATTCCTGGGCAACCCCTTTAAACTAAAAAAACAAAACAATCTTAGATATTTTAAGGCCTGTCCCCATTCCATCAGAGAACACCGCCAAAACTGGACGAGTCTACCTCTTTTGGTCCCATTTGAAGGACAGTCTTGTGAAAAATGGGCTATTGGGCAGTATGCAGAATCATTATTCCAATTTTTTTATGCAAAGCTTCCTGGATCTGATATATAGCAGTGAATCCTCTATACTGTGATCTAGAAGCGGAACATTGCGTACTCCATGCTGTGTAACACTATTTGTTTCTTTGCCAGGTCTATTTGCATGAGAAATAAGCAAGCAGTTCAGACTCTGACCCTATGTCCTTTGTGCTTGCAAGCTGCCTAATATCCAAAGCCAGAGCTTCAGCACTCAAACAATGGGGTCTCTTTATTTGGGGAACATAGGAGGCCAAAAAGAGGAATTAAAAAGACTTGTAGAAATCCTGTGCACTAATGGAATTCAGGGATTTATTGAAAGGTCATTAACTGGATATATTATTAACGCCTTTGGTACCAAAATACCTTCAAGGCACTAAAAGGTTAATAATTGGCTTTATTAAGTAATGTTTTTGCTAATTTTATTGATTGATAGAAATGCAATTTTTTAACACATACATCTTATCTGGATTCTGTAATAACCGGCAGGGAGAGTCATTTGATACAGGGTATAGGGGGTATCCATGGAACCACTTTATGCAGGAGATGATGTCACTACCTTGAAGAAAGCACTGGGTGAACATTCCCTATCCATGGTTGTAACTATCAGAGTAGCAGACATATATTATCTCTATACTGTGACATCACTATGTGCATTATTCCAATACTGTGACATCACTGTGTACCTATTCAGTTGCATCTCAATAAATTAGAATATCTTTGAAACGTTTATTTCTTTCAGTAATTGAATTAAAAAAGTGACCTCCTATATTTTCTAGATTCTTTACACAAAGAGTGTTCTATTTCAAGTGTTTTATTTCTGTAAATGTTGATTATGGGTTACAGGTAATGAAAACCAAAATCTAAGAAAATTTTAATATTGTAAAAAAAGTTCAGTATTGTAAATTCAGTGTGTCAACTGCCAAGGTTTCCTAAGCCTTTAAATGGTCCCTCAGTCTGGTTCAGTAGGACAAACAATCATGGAAGACGCTGATTATGAATTGAATTACTGAAATTAATAAATGTTTCAAAAATATTCTAATTTACTGAGATGCACCTGTATGTGTATTATTCCTGCACCGTGACATCACTGTGTACATTATTCCAGTACCATGACCTCACTATAAGCATTATTCCTGTACTGTAAGATGACTATTTACATTATTGATGTACTGTAACATCACTGTGAACATTATCCTGATACTGTGACATCACTGTGTACATTATTTCAGTACCATGACCTCACTATAAGCATTATTCCTGTACTGTAAGATGGCTATTTACATTATTGATGTACTGTAACATCACTGTGTGCATTATCCTGATACTGTGATATCACTGTGTACGTTATCCCTGTACTGTGATATCACTATGTGCATTATTCTAGTTCTGTGACATCACTGTGTACATTATCCCTGTACAGTGACACCACTACGTGCATTATTCCAGTACTGTGAGATCACTATGTACACTATACTGATACTGTGACATCACTGTGTACATTATCTCAGTCCGGTGACATCACTGCATGCATTACCTGTACTGTAAAATCACTATGCACATTATCAATGTGTGTAAAGGAGACCAAAACAATCTTACACTTTTCAAGTTCTGATCAGATGCCCGATGGTTACTTGTTACACCCCTGATCTACACTCTGTGGGACCCTAAACAAATGCGAATTTGGGGGATTATTGCCCCCCCCCTCCCCTCTTCCTATTTTTAAAAATATATTTTATAAAATATTTTTTTTTTTTTTTTTTTTTTTTTTTTTTTTTTTTATTTTATAAGAAGAAGACAAATATTATTTTTTTCCTCTTTAATCTTAACTAAACTTTTTTGAAAAAACCACAAGGGGGGGTTTTTTTTTTTTTTATATTTTTTTTGACCCCCCCCCCCCTCCCCTTCAAAAAACGGGGTCCCCGGGGGCGTGGCTAGGGGGGGGGCGCGCGACATGGACGGTCGCATGTGAGCGGAGCTCCGGCTAGAGCCGCTCATCCATCCTGAAATCCATCCTTGCTTACCGGTGCCCGGGTTCGCTGTCCGCTGGAACGCACTTCTGAGGCCCTCCTCCTGGTTCCAGAGCTCCCGTTCTGCCGGTGTCCTTCTCCGTTGGGTAGTAGTCGGTGATCGCTACACGTGGCCGGCGGCCATACACTCCCACCGCCGCTGCCGGAGCCGCTCTGTCCCGCGCTGCTGTGGCCTGGAGCTGGGGTGGAGCTGCCGTTCTGGGGCTGCGCTCGTGGGCCGGCCTGGGCTGTGCAGGCACCGCTGGGGCCGCTGGTCCTGCTGGCACCCGGACGGCGGTCTCCCCTTTCTCCACGTGGCGGGCGGCCATTTTAACCCTGACCGGTTTGGCCATCTGCTGATGAGGGGGCGCTGAGTCTGGCGTTCCTGGCGAGCTGAGCCTATCTCTGACGGTTCCTTCTATCCCTGCCTGGAAGTTTGGGAGCCGGCATTCCTCTCTCCTGCTTGCTGCTGGGCACGATAGGACCATCCCCTGGCTCCTCTGGGCAGTAGTGCAAGGCAATATCTGTGGCAGCCATCAACTGTCTCTGACCCATTGAAGGTGTGCGCCTCTGTACGATTTATCGTCCTGCTGACTGCTTCTCTGGAAGGCTTTACTTATAATCCAATGACGGTTGCTGTATGTGCTACTGGACTGTTGAGTTACCATCTGTCCTCCTCTAGTTCCTCCTGGCAATCTATCTACTCCATCACTTCGCTACTGGCCTTCTTGGAGGCCTTACTTATAATCCAGTGACTGTTGCTATCGGCACTATTGGATCGCTGAGTTGTCATCCGTTCCCTCTTAGTTCCTCCTGGCAATCTATTTATTTCATTACTCTGCTGACGGCTCTCTCTTGGAGACATCGCTCATAATCCAGAGTCTGTTGCCATCGATACTATTGGACTGTTGAGTTACTGTCTGTCCTCGGCTGGCTTATTGGCCCTTGTGGCCTGACATAGAGGCTCCTACTGTGCAACTGCTATTAGCCAGAGACCTTGTCTATAATCCTCTGGGGCCGGCCCGGTCTTGCTACCATCACACCTCCTCCTCTGCCAACATATCCACCCGTACGGAACGCAGGAAGAGCGGCCGCCGACTCTCTAAAATGAGTCGCCCGCAATCAACCTCTGTCTCTGATCGCCTGAGGGGGTTCTCCAGGGCAGCATCCTCTTCTACATCACCATCGCTTGAGGCAGCCTCTCCTGCCCTTCCAGAGGAGGACCCCGAGCCCACTTTAAAGCAAGTTACTGGACAGCTACTGGAGGCGATCCATGCCGGCACTTCCTCGCTGACCGGGAAAATTGAGGAGGTAAAAATCGACCTGGGCCTGCTCCGTCAGGACTTTCAGGCCTTGCGGGGCAGGGTGTGTGAGGTGGAGGATCGGGTCTCTCAGGTAGAGGACACTGTTAACCCACTTCCTGCCAAACTCCGGGAGCTGGAGAGAGCTGCGGGTTTGTGGACCCAGCGTGCGGATGACTTGGAGAATAGATTGCGACGAAACAACCTCCGTATCCTGGGCCTGCCGGAGCGGGCGGAGGGTGAAGATCCTCGGGCCTTTGTGGAGGGGTGGCTGAAAAATGTCCTGCCGGAGGCTCACTTCTCACCAATATTTGCAGTGGAACGGGCCCATAGGGTTCCGGCTAAACCGCCGCCTCAGGGCGCACCTCCTCGACCCTTGTTGGCCCGTCTGATTAACAGCACGGATCGGGATACGGCGTTGCGGGCTGCGCGCCAGGCCGGCGAGCTTAAGTACAACGGAGCAGCAGTGGCCATGTTTCCAGATTTCTCGGCGGCTCTCCAGAAGACCCGAGCATCCTTCGTGGCCGTTAAGAGGCGGTTGAGAGAAAAGGCTATACAATACTCCATGATTTACCCAGCACGTCTTCGGGTCGTCCATGACGGCAGGTCCCTTTTCTTTACTTCACCGAGGGATGTGGAGGACTGGCTATCTCTTCTTCCTCGATCTCCGAGACGATGATCCTGACGGCGTGTGGTGAGAGGTCCGATCGGACCATACATAAGGACTTATGTATTACGGGATGCTCTTGTTTATTGCATAAGTAGTTTTATGAAAAGTGCGGTTCTGTTATTATAGTATCCTGTAGTCTTATAGTTACCTGGGCTGGCGACCCCCGGGGCGCCGGTGTATCTCATTTACTCATGTGAACCTGGCTCTGTTGAATAGTATATCTCCTAGCCTAGTGATTATCCATACCTTTAAGACAGTGCCCCGTATACCAACCACTTTGGGTGCACTTCTTCCCCCGTTAATTGTAGCCACGGTTAATTTAACAAATATTGTTTGTTTATGCCAGTAGTATGTCTCACACCCTTTAGGGGTGTAATGGTTCATTTCGTTTGTATATTGTTCTTAGGTTGCTGCACACCACTTTGTGTCTCACTCAGCCACGCACTACACACTCATAGGCGGGTCACATTTGGGGTCCTGAATTGCCATGATTACATTACACTCTTAGACGACCATGGCGTCCTTTAGTGTACTATCTTGGAATGTGAGGGGCCTGGGTAGCCCACGAAAGAGGTCGTTGGTTTTCTCTCAGATTAGGAGGGCTGACCCACACCTCATATGCCTTCAGGAAACTCATTTGGTTCCAGATAATTCCAGGCGACTTCAGAAGCCATGGGTTCAGTGGGCGGCTCACTCTACACACACTTCCTATTCCAGGGGGGTGTCCATCTTGGTGCATCGTAGACTCAGGTGGGAGCCAGGCCTCATTGTAAGGGACCCCGAGGGACGATACGTTTTTGTCCAGGCCTGGGTTGACTCTGTCCTGTATGTTATCCTGGGTGTGTATTTGCCACCGGCGTCTGATCTTGCTGTGCTCCAGCAGGCTGCGCAGTTTGCGACCCGATTCCCTGGGGCTATTGCATTATGTTTGGGTGACTTTAACAAAGTTATGGATATTGCATTGGATCGGTTCTCCGCGGAGCCAGGTTCCCCCTCTCTGCCTCGCCCTACTACAATGGCCGGAGTGATCCGTGAATTGGGGTGGTTGGATTTGTGGCGGGTCCGGTTTCCGGAGGCCCGCACCTTTTCCTGTCACTCTGCCAACAGACATACTCTGTCCAGGATTGACCATGCTTTTGGAAATACTAAAGCATATTCTTTGTTGCAGACCATATCCTATTTACCCAGGGCAGTGTCTGATCATTCCCCGTTGTTGGTCCAATTAAATAGTAGTACGGCTGCTAAGCCACGACAGGGTTGGCGAATCCACCCATTTTGGTTGAAACTATTTGTACCACATGATCGAATACCTGATCAACTTCAGACGTTTTTGACCATTAATTCCCCAAACACTTCTCCGCTCCTCTTATGGGAAACTATGAAGGCATATCTTAGGGGTTGTATTAAGTCCTCCATTTCCTTTGTAAAGAGGGAATCCTCGCTGTTGGAGACCACCTTGGCGACCCAGTGTGCCTCGCTCGAAGCCGCATACGTGGCTAATCCAACTGATGAGGCTAGGTCTCAATGGTTGCAGACGGGTAGACAATATCTGCATATACTGCATGACAAGGCACGTAGGTCTCTGTTTTTTAGCAAACAGAAGTTTTACGAACTCGGCAACCAGTCGAGCAGCTTTCTAGCTCAACTAATACATCAAAACACAGCCTCACCTGCCATACTACGAGTGCATTCAGAGACGGGGGAGGTACTGTCCAATAGCTTGGCCATTAGTGACAGATTTTATAGGTATTACAGTGAGTTATACCTCTCCAAGCTTAGAGTCACTGACGGAGAGCTTGCCACCTATTTGGGCTTGATCCCCCTTCCTACATTGTCAGAAGACCAACGTGAATTTTTAGATTCCCCTTTTACGCTAGAGGAGCTTTCGGGGGCCCTGGCAGATATGGCAAGGGGCAAATCGCCGGGTCCGGACGGCATCCCGGTGGAGGTTTATGCCCAGTATGGGGGCCTGCTTCTCCCGGTGTTGCTTGACTGTTATAACGCTGCCTTTGTGGGTCCCAGTCTCCCGGAGTCCTTTTATGACGCCACCATTATCCTGTTACTTAAGCCCGACAAGGATCCGCTGGACTGTGGCTCATATAGGCCTATATCACTGCTTAATATAGATTATAAACTCCTTACTAAAATGTTGTCGAAAAGGCTAAATTCTGTTGTTCTCGACCTTGTCCATCCGGATCAGACAGGCTTTATGCCTGGAAAATCCACATCGGATAATCTTAGAAGGGCTCAGGTGATAACTCAGATTGGGGCATCATCCTCACATGACTGGGCGATGGCTTCTTTAGATGCAACAAAGGCGTTCGACTCTGTCGAGTGGCCTTTTCTATTGCAGGTGTTGCGAGGATACGGATTTGGAGAGGGGTTTGTTACCTGGATTTCCCTTCTATACTGTTCCCCTAGAGCGGCACTGTCCATTAATGGCGCGTTGTCTTCCTACTTTCCTTTGGGTAGGGGTACAAGACAAGGATGTCCATTGTCACCGCTACTGTTTGCTCTGGCGGTGGAACCCTTGGCAATACTGCTTCGGAATGACCCCATATATAAAGGCATAGTGATAGGCACCCGGGAGGAGAGAACAGCACTATATGCCGATGACTTACTCCTGTTTATGAGCGACCCCTCCCGGTCTCTGCCCAGAGCCATGGCTATAATTGATGAATTTGGTAATTATTCTGGCCTACGGACCAATTGGGCTAAGTCCTCATACATGCATATTGGCCGTGCGTCAAGTGTAGCTGAGGGGAATGTGGTATGTGGATTGACTACAGTCTCAACCTGCAAATATCTGGGCATCTTTATATCTAGGGACCATAGGTGTTTTTTGGAACAGAACATCTTTCCGCTCATCTCGCACTTTAGGGTTAAGTTTAATCTTTGGGCTACACTGCCTTTGTCGGTGGCTGGTAGAATCAACCTAGTTAAAATGATAGTACTACCCAAATGTCTATATGCTATAAGCCATTCTGCTGTGTCCGTGCCCCTTAGATTTTTTAAACAAATGGACTCCCTCATTATCTCCTTTATATGGGGAAACTCTAGATCTAAGCTTAGGTTGTCATCTCTACAACGACCGAAGCAGCTCGGGGGCACATCACTCCCTGATCTGTTTCTTTACTACCTAGCAGGACAGCTCCGTTTTATTAGGAAGTGGCTCTCATCTGATTCCCTACCGGGGTCCGAGGCACATCTGGCTCACCACCTGGGTCTGCATAATCTGTGGCCGGTGTTGGAACACCCGGCCTTGTTTAGGGGGAAATTGTTGCCCATCCATGCCCTGGCGGGACAGGTCTGGCGTCAGGCGAAAAAGGTGTCCACTTATTCTGATATACCTGCGGAGACCCCGCTTTGGCACAACCCTGGTCTGCCGACGTTATTTGCCCTGCCTGGCGCCCGGGCCTGGTCGCAGTATGGCGTGTCCTCTCTTAGTGACCTGTACATACAAGGGGTTTTTAAAACGTTTGACTCGCTAAGCTCCTCCTATGGCATCCCTAGAACGCAGTTCTTTAGATATCTACAGATTAGACATGCACTTTCTTCTCAGTTCCCGGATCGATTGGACAATATATCTGAGTATCCGCTTATCGGCATACTTCGCTCACAGGGCCCTGGGGGTTTGATATCTACTTTATATGCACATCTGATACAGGCCAAGGTGTCCACTTTGGACGCCCCGGCCTTGACGCGATGGAGCATAAATATCCCAACTCTCACAGATGAGATGTTTCAAGATATCCTTGAATCTCCTCAACATGTGTCACCTTCAGCTAACAACAAACTGATTCAAACGTATATTCTACACCAATGTTACTTGACACCTTCCCGTCTATACAAAATGGGACGTCTGCCCAACCCCGGATGCCTTAGGTGTCTTTGTCCACAGGCAGACTTTTGGCATATGATTTGGGAATGTCCGATCATACAATGTTTTTGGAAAGGGGTCGTGGATCTCCTGGCGGAAGTTCTGGCTAAACCTATACCATTAACCCCAGAGATATGCCTTTTCGGCGTATTAGATGAAGAAATATGGCAACACCATGTTAGAATCCTTTTGAGGGAGTCTTTATTTTATGCTAGGAAAGCTATCGCACTGCGATGGATGGCTCCGAAACCCCCATCAGTATCTCAGTGGAAGAAACTTGTTAATACTGTTCTTCCTTATAACCAGATTGTGTATAAAGGGAGAGGGTGCCCTCAGAAATTCCATAAGGTGTGGGGAACATGGTGCAATTCTCCGGTAACCCAATATACGGCTCCCTCATTGCGCTCTGCCATTAATTTACTCATGCCGTGAGGGGCGCGAGACACCGGGAGTATCCACGACCTCTCATTTTGGAGTGTATCCTTGTTGTTACCCTTGACTTATTGACTGCATGTTTTGTACATGATAACTGATGTATACAGTATTACGCATGTCCTGATTATATTCTTTCTGTACCGAGTCTATGTTATATGGTCCGGATGGGACGAGGACCTGGCGAGGTGGGATGTGGTGCGTTGAGTGAATTTACATTGAAATTCTCGTTTTTTGGTGCGCAACATGTTATGTATTTGTTTTGATTTCTTTTCCTTTGTCTGATACGCAATTTTCAATAAAACGAGTTTAAAAAAAAACAAAAAAAAAAAAAAATAGTTATTTAAAAAAAAAAAAAAAAAAAAAAAAAAAAAAAAAAAAAAAAAAAAAAAAAAAAAAAAAAAAAAAAAAAAAAAAAAAAAAAAAAAAATAATTTTATAAAATGAAAAAAAATATAGTTAATTTTTTTTAAAAAAAAAGAACATAGGTTGGGGTTTTTTAAAAAAAAAGAAGAATTTTAAATAATTATTTAAAAAAAAACATTTTTTTTTATTAAACACTATTTTATCCCCCCCCCCCCCCCCCAGGGGGGGAGAAATACCACACCACCCCCCAAACACACCCACATCGGCGCCCCCCCCCCACAACCTCCCAAAAAACCCCCCCTTCGCGGCACTTTTTTCTCCCGCGGTTTCGGTTTAAAATCGGGAGAAAACCGGGCGGAAACCTGGTAGACTCATTATAGTCTATGGGGTCTGCGGGTTTCCGTGTGTAACTGCTTTTTAAGCGGACAGGGTTTCCCCATGCGGACCCAAAGGACGGAAATCCGAACGCTAGTGTGAACCTAGTGTAATACAGGAGAGGAAAGAATCATCATAGTGAGAGACTTAACCTTCTATTATGCCTAACCTCTTTCCCCGGTGAATGCCCAAAATGGGCTAAAAATGTCCAATTTTGTTAACATTTTCATAAGCCCAGAAGTGTGCTCCAATCCTCCATCAACTTGCAAAGATTATGGATCTGTCTAGAGAGGCCAAGAAAGTTTTGTGGTGGTATACAAACCTTGTTACAGGACATGGCCATCTTCAGCCAGGACAGCCACATCTTAGGGCATCCGCTGAAAGACTATGTTCGAGTGAATGGTGTAGTCTCTTTCGCCAAGGTCATCAATAAAGCAACTGAGTTGCAGAGAGGTGAAGAAGAGAGATCTGCTGTAGAAGTCCAATGAGCAGCAACCATGAAAGCACCATCTTGGACAAATAAATAAAATACCAGTACCATTTACGTAGGACTCTGCTAAACATTCAGAGTATCTTTGCAAAAAAACTATTTGAAACTCTTTATGGTTGTCCACCTGAATACAAGTTGCTGATGAAACGCATTGACGTTGTAGTTGAGTGGGCTGTGATGAGATTAGAGATGGGCGAACCTCTGAAGAATTTTTTATTTTGGGTTTGGGTGCTGCAGCCCAAAGATTTGTTTAGGATTGAATAGGTTTGTCATGAAGTGGAAGTGAAATTATTATACTCTGGGTTCTCTTCACCTTACCTTACCTCTCTTGGGCATCCTCGTGCCATCTGGGTTGTCTTCTGGCCTTTTCGAGCTTTCTGGTTGATGTCTTGCACCTTGAAGTCACCGATGTGGCCTGTGTTTTGGCCTTAATGGGGTGACAATGTCATGACACTTAAACATCATGACATCGGAGTGCTCCATATGACAGTTGTCCAACTTGAGTCCATTTCTGAAATCAAAAGATACAACCTAGTAAAGTTATGGAAGGCATCAAAAGAGGCATAGATACTCATGACAAGAACATAGTTATACCTCTATACAAATCACTAGTACGGCCACACATAGACTATTGTGCGCAATTTTGGGCCCCTGTGTACAAGAAGGACATAACTGATCTAGAGAGAGTGCAGAGAAAGGCGACCAAGGCAATTATAGGAATGGGTGGATTAGAAACAGATTAACCAATCTGGGGTTATTCAGTTTGGAAAAAAGACAACTATGGGAACACCTAATAACAATGTACAAATACATGAAGGGACAGCACAAAGAACTTTCTAATGATCTTTTTACTCATAGGCCTGTGACCGAGATAAGGAGACATCCTCTCCGCCTAGAGGAAAGAACATTTCACCAGCATCATAGACGGGGATTCTTTACTGTAAGAGCAGTGAGGATTTTGATGAAGACAAGTTGAACCATGGTTATATACTGATTGCCAGATTTAGAGTCAGGGAGGATTTTTTTTTCCTAACATGGGTCAATTGGCATCAGCTTTATGCTTTTTACTCCTCTGGATCAACACTGTAGGGTTACTGTATAAATTGGACTTGATGAACCTGTGTCTTCATCCTACCTCATCTACTATGTTACTATTTTCTTACTTTAAAGAGTAATATTATTGGATTTGGTGATCACTTGGATTACATCAAGAGCAATATATGCCAATCTGGCAGTAGGTTAATGTAGTCTTCTGCTTTATACCTACTTACTCCAAATTGTCTATGTCACATTGATATACTGTATGAGCCCAACTGGCTGTAGTGAGCGTAGATCAGCTCACTTATTTGGTCCAATCTGCCCATTTCTATCTATATTGGGGTAGTTTAGTAATTATCCCGCGAGCCACTGGTATCACCAACACTATGCACTAAGAGCATAAGCAGTGTTGGGTCTTTTACTAGTCTCACGAGATTTTTGGCATCAGTGATCCACCTTTGCCATTGCTTCACCATGTCATTGTTATTTTCAGAGTCTACAAATACTTCTGCCTGGAGGCAGTCTGCTGGAAACCTCAAGTTTAGAAGAAACTAATCCACACAATTTCCTTTACAAAGTGTTTTAATTGTGTGGTATTTAGTTTTGCACAAGGACGGATTCTCCAGTTGTGTATACAGTCTTACTCATATACATGTCACTCTATTGGAAAAGGGCAGCTGGCATTTTAAAAGGGCATAAATGAGCGTCACTGTATTAAACAATATTCTATTTAATCCAAGATTATAATATACTTTATTTCAATGAAAGTGAACTCTTCAGTGACTGTCAAACATTTCTAACATAATATGGAAAATACATATTGGAACATCATTTCTTCAAAAATACCGAATTACAAAACAAATACGGTGTACATTGTGCCAGAACATCACTATGTGACAACAGGATGAACGACCTACATTCTTCTATCACCTGTCTATGTCATGCCCTCATAAAATACACATTACAGGTTGACATAAAGTGGATCAATCTTGTTTTCACTCAAGCAGGACCAAGTAGGATAGCATTTCAAAAGTTTTGTAACTTGGCACTAGGTAGGCATTGTTCTGAGATGTTATTATGAAAGGTCAAGATTTAGAATAATGTAGTACAATTAGTACAATTTCTTAATAATGAGGGTTCAAACCAGTAAGAGGAGGGGGAAATGAATAATACAGACACATGGGACATCACAGACAGGATCCATCGTCTAATCTGACTTCAGACATGAGTAAAATTCAATGAAATGCTTGTATGGTGAATTTGTATTATAGTCATATCATAACAGGAAAGGGTCATATGCCCACAGTATCATAGTAAAGTCAATTACCAAATTATAGACCAAACACTTAAAGGCGTGGTTCATGTTGAGAAAAACATAGCTGCCATTTTACAAAAATAGTGTCACACCTGTCCATGGGCTGTGGCTGGTACGGCAGCTGGGCACTCTTGAAGTAAATTGAGCTGGGATTCAGAACCACATACAGCCTGTGGACAATGTTCAAGTAGTCCTGCTATATACTAAGTTGTACGGGTAAGGTCACACAGAGCAGAAGCTGGAAGACCAAGACACAGCCATGGTGGAAAACTGATGTTGATCTGCAAAATCACACCCGTAGACTACGCATGCTCTGCCTTACTGCATTACTAAATAGTTTTCTTGGCATCTCTTCCACCATGTTCTATAACTTTGACCATGTGGATCTGTAGTTTACCATGAGTTGTGAGGTTCAGTGTAAGCTCTAAATATGGTCAACAATATGAACTCTAGATATATATCTTTCAAGGAGGGAGTCCCTTGCTCAAGTATATAGGCATACCTGCAAAGTTTCAGAGGACTGAAAGAGAGATAAAGTCTGTGGCCTATAGTAGGTCATGCCCCTAACTCCACCCGTGTCCCTGCCTAATCCCACCAAGTCTCTTTGTGCCCCTCAATCCTATAATGCCCCTTAAGTAGCCCCAACAGGGTATAATGCCCCCTTACTGCCCCATACAGTATTATGCCTACACAGTGTGGGCCCACACAGTGTAATGCCCCCCTTGTGGCCCTCACACAGCATATCATTCCCATAGTGGCTTTCACACAGTATAATGTCCCCCTTGTGGTCTTTACAGTATGATATGCTCTGCTTTTGTCCCCACCATATAATGCTATATCTTTGTAGGCCCCACATAGTATAATGCTCCCTATCGTGGACTCCACACTATATTCTGCCTTATTTTGGCCCCATACGGTATAATGCTCCCTCATTATGGCTTCCACACTATAATCCCCCTTATTGTGACATCCACACTATAATCCCCCTTATTGTTTCTTGTTGTTCTCTACTTGTGACCCCCACACACTTCCCCCTTCTTGTAGATCCCACAGCAAAATACACAAAACCAAAAAGTAATACTCTCCTTTTCCCCACAGTCCACTCTGGTCTCTGCTGCTGGGGTTTGTGAGCAGTAGGTGGAATGCAGTGATGTCACTACCATGCCCCTGCCTGCTGGGGCTGAATGGTGCAGCAGGGAGTGGACAGCTTCCAACTTCACCATTGTACCCAACTCTGTCTTTGTCACTGGACACAGCTGAGTTGAAGCCAGGACATAACTCCTGCCATCCAGAGTCCAGGACTGTCCTGCTGAGGTGGCTGGGAGGTATGTGTATTGCACAGGTCACAAGAGAAACATACTTGTATAATATGACACTCTAAGATCTCCTGAATTTGGAAATTCAGTTTCTGAAGCAAGAAGCTAAACTAACCCAAACATACTGAATACTTTTTATGGAATATCATGTAATTTTCAGTGAATCACTTGTCAGGCTGTTCTCATCCCATCTAACATAATCCAGATAAAGCAGCTGCCTTGGCAATGAACTGTAATATTAACTCTTATGAATATCTGGTGTTGCTTCACCATATCTGATAAAAAAAAAACTTTACATATGTATCATACCCAAATGTAAAATGTACGGCATACTATCAGATCCAGGGAGAGGTATTGTTAAATGACCATCAGTGCCGGATTGCTTGCATCCATATATAAATATATGTATTGATGGTAATATCTGGGCCCTGTACAGGCAAATGGCCAAATAGCCGAACATCTATGAAAAAATGGAAGGTCCCCTTTCTGACAACAACGAAATATAGTTTTTTATTCACCATCTTTGTTTCTCGAACATGTTTGTTAAGACTTTGCTTCGAGTATAAATGTAATAGACTGAATGTGCAGGGGCAGATGCATATCAATGTGAGTCTAGTAGTCACGTAACCCCAGTCTGTGAGTGGTTTCCTTTTTTACAGTTCTCATGCTGCTACAGACTGTGAGGAAAAGTAACCGCAGAGTTATTTCAGCTTTTTATACACTATTACTATAACTTATGAAACCCTATAAGGAAGAGGCTAAGAGATGTATCATGTACACTATGCTAGAAACTATCTACGGCCCTATAGCTGCTAGAGCAATGTTCAGTTCATTCTAGCAATGGATATCATAGATTCACATTAAACATTCCATATCCTAAATCTACATAACATACATAATTATTTTATGAAAATAGAGAATAAAAGCAGGTTCCAGCATCCAGAAATTTAAATAAAATCTAACTTTTAATTCATATAAAAATAAAAAAAAAAGTAACAACAGTTACATGTGAAGAGGATCCGTAACCAAGCCTACGCGTTTCAGGGCGTCTAGCCCCTTAGTCATGGCTGACGCCCTGAAACGCGTAGGTTTGGTTACGGATCCTCTTCACATGTAACTGTTGTTAATTTTTTTTATTTTTATATGAATTAAAAGTTAGATTTTATTTAAATTTCTGGATGCTGGAACCTGCTTTTATTCTCTATTTTCCTAACATTCTGCTCCAACGAAGTCCGGAGAGTGTTCTCTGCATCCTATGATACATTTTCTATGGAACTAATTGACATATGAATATGGTGAGCCGAAGATTTAATTTTCTTTTATTCATAATTATTTTCTACTGGCATCAAGTTCCATCCTGTTGTGTTTTCCGTTGATATACAAAGCTGCAGTCAAATGTTTGCTGGTTGCCATTGGAAACAGACAAAGGTTTGTTGACACTGCTGTCAGATGTGATTTCAAGCTCTGTCTGTGTAATTCTACAATACTCTACTCTCTAATATCATGAAATCAACACAAGTTTGTATGCAGCTTTGGAAGTATATGGAGAAAAAAAAACAAGTTAATTAAGACAAAGAATGAAAAAAATGATT
The DNA here is from genome assembly GCA_947044405.1 of Leptodactylus fallax. Taxonomy (NCBI): domain Eukaryota; kingdom Metazoa; phylum Chordata; class Amphibia; order Anura; family Leptodactylidae; genus Leptodactylus; species Leptodactylus fallax. Next base: position 865,617 of record CAMRHE010000138.1, on the reverse strand, counting down.
ACCCTGAACTATTTCCCAAAGAAAGTTAGCTAAGGTTAGGAAAATAAGTATGGCTACGGCTATACTGTGACTCTGAATGCATCTCCCATCGCACATCCAAAAAATGCCATGTTGCCCTGCGATGTATTGCGACCCCGAAGGTGCTAGTCACAAAAAGATAGAGCAGTGCTGGACCTTTTCCGAGTACAACTTGCAGTCACAGCACCCTCGGTGGTCACAATGTTACTCCATTATCTTACATTAGTAAAGACGTCACAGAGTGACACGGCAAGCTTTGGCCACGTGACAGGAGTTGTGGGCAAAGTCACCATGTAGCCTTAGCCTTAATATAAGTCTGAATTTGTCATGTGGCCCAATTCATTTTGCTTTTGCATAGGACTGCATATAAGCCTAATGAATTTTTTGTTAACACATAATTGTTAGATTGCATAAAAGATAAAACGGAGCTTTGCCACTTCTGTAAATTTAATCTCATTCTGAAATGGTTAACTCACTCCTTCGAGGTCACTGGTTGTTACTATTGAAATTTTAGCCAAGGTCCTTGAGTGCTCATATTTTACAGTATGTACTTATCATGTGTCTGGACCAGAAGTGACTAGCCAAATATAAACAGGCCTGAACACAGTTTGCATATGTCGGCTCCTTGTATCAGGGACAGGGCTACGGGGGGCTGGCATGTTACTGGGTGCAGGGTGCCAAGGGGTATTAACAGTCCACTCTACTTTAACCAGGGTTTTGCATACTTCTTAACTTTTAAGAAGAGGCATTAGGGAAATTCAGAAAGGAAACATCTAAAATTTGGCCTAGTCTAGTTATATTGGACATCCCAAATAGTACACATCACCCATCCATCACGTTCCAAATGAATACAGACCCACCAAACTAATACAGACCTCAGATCAGACCCCCTAACCAAATACAGACCCCAGACCAGGACTCCTAAAAGTACAAACCTCAACCAAGACTCACTAAACAAATATGACCCCTAAATAAAACCAGACCCCCCCATCTAATAAAATCATCTGATGAGCTGAATCAAACGGTTCGGTCAAGACTGCCCTTCATCAGGCTAAGGATGAGTCAACTAGGCAAGACTTACTGGAAGGAATGAGGTCCTGATAGCAACCATATGGGTCAGGCTGGAGAAGTGGCGGATGTTTCAGAGGACTAGAGAAACAATGGGAAGTGAGATTTGATTTGGGGAGTTTTTTTTATCCTGGGAGTTTCCAAAATATTATGGGAGAAACGACAGGTACGAGGTAGGTCAGGAAAGAACCTGAAGAAAAACCTAGCCTTAGCCTTAGGCAAAAGAAAACATAGCTAGAACCCTACATCTTATATAAACTAACAACTCCAACCACAATACGAAACCTGAAGCAAATTCGGGATATGCAATGCTATTGTATTGATGAATCACATTTAATTTATCATGCTTTTTTTTCTCCAATTTTCTATTGCTAAATGTTTGGGAACACACGGCTTTCATATAAACAGGTTGGTCTCACACAGATATTCAGTCCATGAAATAAGGACATTGAGCCAGGACTTTGACATCAAGCATCATAGCCATCTATGATACTAGGAGTCTCTGCCTCCCCATGGGACTACTGTACAAGCGTTGGATTAAGGGTACCATGGACCCTGTGCTGGACTTCCCCCAATTCACACCAAAGATCCCTGTGACTGAATATTGTCCCAAAGCATTCCTCCATGCAGTATAATGTCCCAAAGTGGCCCTGCACGCAGTATAATGTCCCATAGTGGCCCTCCATGTAGTATAATGTCCCAAAGTGGCCCTCCATGTAGTATAATGTCCCAAAGTGGCCCTCCATGTAGTATAATGTCCCATAGTGGCCTCGTTGGAGTATAATGTTCATTAGCAGCCCCTTCACACAGTATAATGTCCCTTAGTGGCCCCCATACAGTATAATATCTCAAAGCAGCTGTCCACATAGCATAATGTCCCACAGTAGCCCCTCCATAGAATATAAAGTCTGAGAGGCCACTACAATAATAAAATAAAAACATATATAGGGATGACTGAACCGATTTGAACCTGAAATTTTTATGGTTCCCCATCCACAAACTACTGTTATACTCTTAGGTCTCTTCAGACCCCAGAGTATAAAAATCGGAGGCCTAGGGGAGGAGAGTAACAGAGGATTAGGATGATGAGGAGGTGAAGATGAGGCAATTGAGAAGGAAAGTGGACACCTTTTGGTGAGTGTTTTAGCCACAGAAAGGCCACGGCAGAAGCCTACATGGAAAACACCATGTTATTCCAGCATGGTAAAGAGGATAGGTCACAAGAGCTAGCCAGAAAGCGAGGATACATGGTTGCCAGTGATCAGAGAAGAATTGCTATTAGGAATCTCAATGTTTGAATTCCTGTTTCTCCACTTTGCAGCCGTAGCTTTAAGTTTATCATGCCCACCAGTCAAACTCTGCCTGGGTCTGCTCAGCACTCTGAGATGCGGACCCAAACAGAGTTCTACTTCTCCATCTAATCCTGGCTTGAGGCGGTGTATTTAAACTTGGCTTTAGCACTAGTCATTTGCCAGAGATTGTTTCTGCAGCTGGGCTTCCTGTGTTTACTCGCTGTACCTCTCTCTGACGTTGCTGTCCTGGTTACTAATTTTTGGCTTGCTTTTTGGATTAGACTCTGTTTCTAATTTGGCTGTATCTGTGACTTCCTGGATTTGACTACAGCTTGGATTCTGACACATCTCTGGAAAGTTTTGGCTCTTTCATACTCTCCTGGTTTGACCTTGGCTTGTTTATAACCCCCTGGACCCGCCACAGGATTACAGTAATGCTAGGTTCACACTAGTGTTTGAGTCTCCGTCGTTCAGGTCCGCACGGGGACGCAAAAATCGGAGAGCCTGTCTGCTTAAAAAGCGGTTACCTGCGGACCCTATAGACTACAAAGAGGTCCATCGGGTTTCTGCCAGTTTTATACTGAAACCGGCGGTGAGAAAAGTCCTCCTAGAGAGACTCCAATGCAAATGTGAACCTAGCCTAATATTGTAACTATGCAGGGCTTCAGCATTTACTAAAGGGGAGATGATCACTTCAAATAACTATATCTCTGGTTTTATACCACCTAGAAAAATGGTGCTGGTATCATAAGAAAGTTAAGATTCTCAGCTTTTATATGATGATATTTAAGAAGTTATAACAGAATCTGAAATATCACTAATTTAAAACACGGTCGGGGATTTCAACTTAATATGCAGCAGTTCATGCTGCATTTAAAATCCCATTCCCGACTATGTTTTTAACTAGTGAGATCTCAGATTATGTTATAACTAGTTCTAAAACTGAGAATTTCAATTTATTATTACAGAACCATTTTTATAGGTGGTATAAAACCGAAGATACAGCCATTTGAAGTGACCAATTCCCCCTTTGGTAAATCTTCAGCTCTATGTACTACATTGAGTACATGTGTACAGACAGACTCCTGGCAATACTTAGTTAGATCTTTGCTAATGGGAACGTTACAGTCTGTATTCTATTAAAAGGAAGTTTGATAGATTAATAAAGTATATTACAAAAATGTTCACCACCCTGACACAATAGGGAAAAAAAAAGTCAATGAAATAGGAGTTAAACTTTAACTGTTTCCTACCGCATATTGGGGAATTACTCAGGTAGCAATTCCAAAACAAATCCAAAACCTGTATGACTGTGCATAGAGATAGAGCTAGATAGAGCATAGAGATAGAGATAGAGATAGAGATAGAGATAGAGCTGTCAGTCACCAATAGAATCGCCTCCGGACACACAAGATTTCAATAGAAAAATAACAAGTTATACTAAACCTTTTTGCACAAAACTATATATCAGTTTACTCATCTCCTTCTGCTCTATAACATACTGCCTGCTGACTTCTCCCTTTAAATGCCAAAATGTAGATAAATTAGCAGCTAATACTTTTGTGTAGAATGCTGTATGCTCGTGTCTTACAGAATGGAAGGATTCTGCACCGCTTTTGTAGCATATTTATTAACTATTTTTATGACATTTTGCATTTTACATGATTCATTTGGAAAAGTGCGTCATGGTTAACTTGTAGAGCTGATGTACGCGCAAGTTATCAACTGCAAATTTTTAAGCAGTCGCACCAATTGTTGCAATCTTAGGGGCTTACAAAGTAAAGTTACATCCAAGGACAGAAGTGTTAGACTTATAGATTCTGCAAATTTATCAAAGATCATGCAACTTTTAACATTCCGTCATCATAAATCTCCTCCAATATGCCCCAGGAAAAATAAATATAATCTATGCCTTTTATTGTCACATTTCTCTTCTTCCGGTTTACTAAAAGGTAGCTTTTAGTAAATCCGAAAAAACAACAACACTGAGCTGCACGGCCTGAGCCAAAAGGGTTTTTACATTAATGTTTTACAGCTATTGAAATACTCCCACTCGGTCTATCACACAGGTTATATATTTGTAATTCGGATACACAGGGACACCTAGCTGATCTGACGTTCTATGTTACAATCGACTATGAGAACTTCATTTATATACTGTCAGGATTCAGAATTGTTTGCAGTGAACTTTAGTAAGATAAACAGTAGGTTCACATTTGCCGAGGGTTTGTTCTACCTATTAGTGAGGTTAAACCCTCACCAAACATACATTGATGGCAGTCATATCATATTTGTGACTTTCTAGTAGTTGCAAAACCATAATTCTTGCCATATCCTTAATTGTATATACAGTACTGTACAAAAGTTTTAGGCAGGTGTGGGAAAAAAAATTCTACACAGTATGGTATGGATGTTCTTGGTTGTATCCTCTCATGATATAGATAATACAGAAAGAAAATTCAATTCTGAGTAGGGTTTCTCAGTTAAGATCTGGTATATGAAAGAGTTACAGTTCCCGTCGCACATTTCCCTTCTTCAGTCCGCAGCTGTTTGTAAAAAATTCTAAATATTTGGACTCATTTCCAGATAAAAAAGAGCAGGCCGGCATCAGAATAGCAAGATGTTTCCGTGGAATCCCAGGCACAACACAACAAGTGCACTGTCTAAAGGGACTATTCCGAGGTTATATCACTGGTCATATTATGTAATGATGACAGTGTTGTTTTATTGTACAGTTTATATATTTTCTGTACTATAATCCACAATATCTTGCATGACGGAAATAGAAAACAAAAATTCCATGACATTTGTCCTACAGACCCCTCAACAGAATATGTAAAGTATAAAAGGACATTATTGTCTGCAAAATCCCAAATGTATTCAGACCCCAGTCCTCAAAATAAATTCAGACCTTAGAGAAGAACTCAAAATTAAGGTAAATCTCAGACCTCTAAATAAATTTAGACCCCAACTCACAAAATTAATGTAGATTTCAGACTAACCTGTAAAATTAATTCAGACCAATAAAGACATTCAGAACCTGGACCAGACCCCAAAATGAATCCAATCCCCAGACCAACCACTAAAATCAATTCTGACCCCGGGAAAAATTCAAACCCGAAACCTTTGTAGCACTCCATCCTTCTTGGTCAGATAGTCCTTACATAGCCTAGAGGTATGTTTGGGGTCATTATCCTGTTGAAAAGCAAATGATGGTCCCACTTAGTGCAAAGCAGATGGGAAGGCATGGTGCTGCAGAATAGTGTGGTAGCCATGCTGGCAACCTTAAGATATGCTATTATATGATATGCTTTTATGTCATTAATGCCATAGTCTCTTATGTTATGCCATTTTACTAAGGCTACGTTCACATCTGCAGTGCAGTGTCCACCAAAAATCGACAGCGGAAAAAGTCCAGCATAGAGAACGTTTTCCTCCACCGGTTTCAGTTTAAATGACGGACGCCTGACGGACCCCATTATAGTAAATTGGGTCTGTAAGGCTCCGTGTGTGAGCGCTGTTTTAGCGGTCCGCCTCTCCGTTGTTCGGGTCCCCCCCCCCCGATGGATTTGAACAAAGAAGAGGCGACGCTAAAGTGAATCAAGTGTTAATGTAATGCCATAATGCATACCGCCAGCAATGTGACTTATTACTAGTTAGACATTACAGCATACTACCTAGATAGATAATGATCTGGCATTGTTATCACTGTGTAGATATACAGTATATGTAATTCATATTAAAATGTGATAGGTGATGGAATTGCAACTGATATGTGACTTACATGTGACTGGCATAGGACTGATGTACATTAAATTATCCCTAATCTTTTAATAATCTTAGCATTAATCAATAATACAGTGTATGTGCATGAAGAATAAATACAGACGTGGACAAAACTGTTGGTACCCCTTGTTTAATGAAAGAAAAACCCACAATGGTCACAGAAATAACGTGAATCTGACAAAACTGGAATTTGCCAAACTACATGTTGACAAGCCACAAAGCTTCTGGGAGAATGTCCTATGGACAGATGAGACAAAAATCAAAATTTTTGGCAAGGCACATCAGCTCTATGTTCACAGATGGAAAAATGAAGCATATCTTGAAAAGATCACTGTCCCTACTGTGAAACATGGAGGAGGCTCTGTTATGTTCTGGGGCTGCTTTGCTGCATCTGGCACAGGGTGTCTTGAATCTGTGCAGGGTACAATGAAATCTCAAGATTATCAAGGGATTCTAGAGAGAAATGTGCTGCCCAGTGTCAGAAAGCTTGGTCTCAGTCGCAGGTCATGGGTCTTGCAACAGGATAATGACCCAAAACACACACAGCTAAAAACACCCAAGAATGGCTAAGAGGAAAACATTGGACTATTCTGAAGTGGCCTTCTATGAGCCCTGACCTAAACCCTATTGAGCATCTTTGGAATGAACTGAAACATGCCGTCTGGAAAAGGCAACCAAGGCAACTGGAGCAGTTTGTTCATGAGGAGTGGCCAAAATACCTGCTGAGAGGTGCAGAAGTCTCATTGACAGTTACAGGAATCGTTTGATTGCAGGGATTGCCTCAAAAGGTTGTGCAACAAAATATTAAGTTAAGGGAACCATCATTTCTGTCCAGGCCTGTTTCATGAGTTTTCTTTTTTTAAAAATTCTGTTGAAGCATGGTTGAAAAGCAATGTCTGACTTTCATTTGTTCATTTTCATAGAATTTTTATATATTATTACTTTTGTCAGATTCAAGTTATTTCTGTGACCATTGTGGGTTTTTCTTTGATTAAATGAGGGGTACCAACAATTTTGTCCACATGTGTATTTCTGAGCATTAACCAACATTGCAATAAGACTATAGAATTACATGAGGAGTTCTACTGGAGCTCAGTTAATTAGATTTAATCAATTTTAGATAGGAAGAAAAATCACAGGTATAGGGGAGGGATAAGCTCTGCACTGTGCTGCCTGACTGCAAAGTTCAGTGTGTTACACATACACTGGACAGGTCACCCTTTCATCACCAATAGACTCATTTTGTTGTCTTTTTTGCAATAGAGCAAATATTTTTGTAATACAGCATCAAATTTTCCATTACTATTAGTGTAGCTTACTGCACTGAAATCTGACTGTCCACAGAGTGTCTTCCATTTTTTTTTTACTGACAAAGTTAGTCCTTTTAGTGCAAAATCTCATTTTGTTTTTTTGTGGGTTTTTTTTTTCTGTGGCAATAATGTTTTTTGATAACCAATACCGAAAAAGTTCCATTTGTGATATGGCACCTTCTGAAAAAGATATTTCTCCTAGTTCAAGTCTTCCTCCTCTTTTTGAAGAGTTGGATGAAAGTAGTCAGTGTTTTTTTTGAAAAATAGGAGTCAGAGGTGGAAGTGGCAGGTTGTGGTTCTGGTAATCGTGTTTTAGTAGGGGCACTAGGGGGAAATCTGGAGGTGGAAATTATGAGGGCGTGCAAGAATCCAATGAACATGATGAGTCAAAAAAGCAGAGAAGACTATGACATTGCTGCTGATGATTCTTTTTGCAGATAGGACTTGGCAACTTGATAAGGGAGATAAGGTGACATCAGAGGAAGAGGGTGGTGGCAGGGGTGATAGCAACAATTCTAGTCAATGCACAACCCCAACATCCAAAAAGTCTGCCCATGCATATCTCATATGGGATATATTTTTTTGTACCACAACAAACCCATGGCAATGTGCAAGATCTGCAAGCAGAAAATTAGCCATGGCCATGCAGGAACAAATGTAGGAACTACGTCTCTCTGTACATGAAAAGGCATCACCAGCTCATTTGGCAAAATAGAATTGGTAATGGCATTGGCAAGGGAAGTGAGCTAGACTGTCCTACTCCTTCTTCCCTATTCCTGATAGGCAGGCACATCCACACCTACCACATGGTCATCATAATTATCATCGCCAACGTCATCAATGTCAGTCATTCATAAGAGAATGTGTGGAATATGCCAGCAGACCACCAACCTGCCCTTTCTGATCTTGTGAGGGTTTATAGTTGCGGTTTCCTTGTTGCAGCGGCTGCAGGGAGGTTAGTCACGGTATTCGGTGAGGTGGGTGAGGTCCATTGGAGGTTACCCCTATTTAGTTGCGGTTACAGTATTGACTGGTGTATTCCTACTGGGATGGTCCCAGGGAACTGCTTATAAGTTCTGGGCAGTGCCTTGATAGATTTGTTGTTGAGGTGCAACTGAGGCTTAGCCATTTTGAGGTGCTTCCGTTTGCCGGATTATCCTTGAATCCTTTTGTGCCTTTTCAACTTACTTACAGTATGTTCATAATGTGAATGATGTTTTATTGCTGAGTTTTATTACGCAATATACATTATGTATTTATGAATAATTTTTATGTTATTTTCTATTTTAATAAAAGTTGCCTTTACTTTCATCATCACTCATGGTCTTGTGCCTTTTTTATGGTTGGGGCGTGTAAGACTATGCATTCTACAATACCCACAGTCATGGACAGTATAAGTTGGGCAGCGCATAGATTTAGATAGCTCCCATTATGCGTGTTCGGTTTTACAGATTACTCTGTTCAAAAGTCATTGCCACAATGTTACATGTAGGTCAATAACATGGGGTCTGTTTTGACACAAGATAAGTTCGTTTTTTTTTGCCCTGTTTTTTCACGTAAACTGATTAAGAGGGCGCCCCTCACCTGATCTTCTGCTTATGTTCCTGCCCCATGCTTATCAAAGTGGACTTCTGAGTTCATTGAGACAAACCTGCCGATGTGTGAGCGGTAAATATCCCACAGATTAGATAAAGAACATTATCTGGCCTTTACTATCATTATATACCTACTGAGGGCAGATAACAGTCCTGTATGTCAGCTTTGTTTGCACAGCACAGAAATATCACAAACCAGTCCTACTTTCAACATATGTAGTCAAGGGTAACCGGTATCACAATGCAGCTTTTTGAAGGCATTTTCCACTGTAAAACTTAACAAGATAACCCATGTAAGAAGTCGTAAGTGTTCATACAACAGAAGGGGTTGGCACGCCACTGCCATTGAAAATCCACAAAAACATTTAGCAGCTGGCACATATCACAGATATTAAACAGTTTGCTATCAAAATCAACTTATCCCCTTTCCAGAGGGTAGGGCATAATCTATAGATTGGTTTCCACCGCCGTCTGAATGGAGTGGTGTTGGACTGCACGCTCCATTGCTCCATTCATTTTTATGGAAATGCTGAAGATAACTGAAGTTCAGCATTCAGCTAGCCGTAAAATGAATGGAGTCAATACGCCAGATGCCTGACCACCAATCCAAAGCATCCCTATTCTCTGAATAAGTGTGTGGGGGGGGGTCCCAGGAACAGACCTCCAACTTATCTGCAACTTATCCCCATATCCACAAATTAATTTTGTGGGAAAACCCCACGTTTGCGAAAAAGTAACAGCAAAAAACATTGCGTTTTACATTACCTGAAAAGTGGATGGCTGGCTAATCCCATCCACACATTGGAGAAAAAGTCTGCAGCGGAAACGCGGCAATTTAAAAAATGCTTGCATGTAATTGTAAATCGCAGCATGTCAATTGAAGGCTTGAAGGCACCCCTCCAAATATATATATATATATATATATATATATATATATATTATAAAATACATGAATCTACAATGTCCTGAAATATGGTAAAGGATGTGGATAAATATTTTACACATAATTCTCAAAAAAAAGGAATGGGATATTGTTATCAGGAACTTTCACATTTACCTAAACAGAGGTCATAAAACTTTGTGACATACAATATTTCCTACACGGTAAAGGTAAGAACATTGGATAACAGAGGTTAATACAGTCTGTTATGTGTTCATTGGCTCTGGTCTGTGGTCATATTGAGTCGAAAGACTACACAATCACATACACTTACTAGGATTGATATATTTTGCACTTTCTTCTGCAATGAATAGATGAACCCTTACAGGACGTAGATATTGTTCATTTTTGTGTTTTTATTTTTTACTCCCCGCATCCCAAAATCCATAACTTTCTCATTTTTCTGTTTACGTAGTCATACAAAGACTTTATTTTTACGAGACAAGTATTTCAACATGGTACCATTTATTATTCTGTACAATGTACTGGGAAACTTGGAAAAAATTCGGAATGGGGTGGAATTTAAAAAAAAAATTCAGTTTTAGGGGTTTTGTCTTATGGCTTCTTCTATGCGGTAAAAATACCATGTTCGGTTTATTCTCCGGGTTGGTACAATCACACATTTAAAGAGTTTTTTTTTTCATGTTTTAATATGCCATACGGTGTTTACCATATGGGACAACTGTTTTTATATTTTAATCGTTTGGGGATTTTTGGACTTATGTGTTTATGCTTACTTTTATTTATTTCTAATTATATGTGATCTAGGGAAATGAGGGTGATTTAAACTTTTAGGTTTTATTTAAATTTTTGGTTTTGGATGATGTCATTTTGCCCTTTGGTCCACTGTTCATCAGTTACATTCTTGTATTTATGAATTAGTCTATATAATTATATAGTGAAGCCCTGTGCCCGGAAGGTCCTGTTCCAAAGACAGGTAAGTATGATGGGGTGGGGGATGAGTTAGTTAGGAAGGGCTAGTATTGGGCAGGCTAGCTAGGGAAACAGGGAGGGAGTGTGAGTAAGAAAGGGAGGGAGTGGGAGGGAGTCAGCTCTGAGTGAAACGCAAGGCATAATGGTAGTTGTAGGAAAACATAATAGGAAGGTGCCGATGTAAACAAATGCAGAAGATGCCAGGAGCTCACAGAGAAACCCAGAAATCACTCAAAACTAAAGGTATTTGGTTGCACTTAATAATCTATTAATAGCACTAACCAACAAAAATGTTTTTTTTTGCCCAGAAAACCCCTTTAAGCTTCCTGCATAAATGTGATACCAGAAGCAAGCTCACTGCACAAATATGGTTATAGAAGGAAGTTTACTGCATAGATTTGGCAGCAGATTTGTGCATGTACTCAGGGTCTAGCCCAGGATAGCATATAGAAATAAACTACTCCACGTTCCTTTCAGGGTGTTAGTGCAAAGAGTCTTTTATTAAGTGCTCCAAAATTGACAGCTTGCATTGTGCAACAGTGGTGTCCAGATATAGTAAATGCAACAATATTGATGTTCCGGCCCAACCTTGGCCTTTTCAAAGTCGCTGGGGTGTCGCTGGAGTCCCTAACTACGAACGGCTCTGTAAAATAGAGAGAGAAGGTCATTTATGTAGAAAGATAAATTACATGGTTCAAGCAATTACATTGAATTCCCTGTTGAGTCCTTTGGGGGTTATAGTCTGTAACGTATGTATCCAGAATGATCTCGTTCTTTTAGGATCTTAATATGGATGTGGACGAGGGATGTGTTCAATTATTTGGAACTTAAGTTATTGTAAAATGGTGGGGTAGCGGTAACCATGTTTTACCACATTTTGGACCTATGCCTTGAGATCCTATCACGTATTGCCTGCGTCGTTTCACCAATATAGAGTAGACCACAGGGGCATTACATTAGGTACACGATGAATGAGGTATCGCACGTGTAAAACTCCTTGATGGAATACGATCTCCAAGTAGGTGGGTGGTAGAAGGTGTCACCTTTAATGATGTTACTACAGGAGGGGCATTGGAGTCAGGAGATGTTGCCCCTTTTAGGGGTCTTTAGGAAGGATGGGCGACTTATTTTCTTGAAACTACCTATGTCTGCCTGAATGAGTGACACACGTTTCCCTATTCTTATTTCCTTATCCTCTTGGATGGCTTACTTTACCAATATTTTAGCATCATATTAGGGAACCGTCATTTACTGAAGGCTCATTTTGTCTTCAGACCCCCTCCAGTTACACTTCTGCTTAATATACGTGATTGATAATATTAGTTACTTGAGTCTACAATGGTAAAGGACGTGGATAAACATTTTACACCTAATTTTCAAAAAAAACTAATGGGATATTTATTGTTATCAGGAACCTGCACATTCTCCTAATGAACGGTCATAAAACTATGTGATGACATATAATATTTCCTACATGGTAAAGATAAGGACGTACGATAATGAAGGTTAATACAGTCTGTTATGTGTTCATTGGCTCTGATCTGTGGTCACACTGAGTCGAAAGACTACACAATCATTACCGCTTAGTAGGACTGATATGATATCTTGCACTTTCTTCTGCACTGAATAGATTATGAGAGAATAACAAGATACGCCATATTAAGCATTCCCTCTCAGGTGGTTCTAAGTGAGGCTCCTGAGTAAAGGCCATTTTATATCGGTCTATGATCAGTCCTATGAACGTTTCTGATCGTTGCCCAGTGTACACTTGCCCTGTGATCGGCCAACAACTGAGAAAATGTGCACTAGTTGTTGATCGCATTATTATAGACAGCGTTAATCCAAATTCATGTCTGTCATTATAACGGAACAGAACAAAAGAAATATTTAGTATGTCCCGGACAAGTGAATGTTTTTATACATGTATGCTGTTACCTTCAAGCATACACGCAGCGGCACACAACAGCACATCTTACACATGTACAGTAGGTGTGTTTTTACATATATACGGTATACACACACAGGCACAGTTTCAGCTATACAGTATAGCTGTGCTTTACAGACACAAGCACAGGTGTATTTTTACATACATACATTTCACTTAAATGCATATGTACATACTTTTACACACAAGTGCATGCAAGTAAACACACACAGAATACGTCAGTATATGTACCTAGAATGGAAGGTCTGGGGCAGGCAGGAGGAAAAGAGAGGTGGCTCAGGCTAGGTTCACATCTATGTTGGAGTCTCTGCCGCAGATTTTGTCTAAAATCGGTGGAGAGAAAAGGCCTGCATATTGAAACTGGAGGAAACCCGACAGATATAGTCTATGGAGTCCATGGGTAACCGCTTTATTAGCGGACAAGCCCTCTCTTTCGGGTCCCAATGCAGACCTGACTGACGGAGAGCTGAATGCTAGAGTGAGCTTAGCATCAGCAGGGCACATTCATGTCGCTGATGCCGGAGGCAAGTCAGCTGCTGCTTAATTGAAGAGCCATGGTTTTGAACCCCATTAGCGCCCCTAAACTTCCTACATCTTCTAGTGGTCAGTGCAGGCTGCTGCAACTCAGACACATCACCATTAAGAGCATCAAATTTGTGGACTGTTTGGGCAGTTATAGGTCCCTCAGGATACAGCACATATAAAACTTGCCAGACAATTTTCCTTATGCCTTATATCTTACTTTAAAGGGAGTCTATCATTAAAAAAACACCTTTTAAACTAATGTCACGTTGGAATGGCCTTTAAAAAGTCCATTCTTCTCCTACCTTTCATTCTTTTCTTGTCCCTTCAGTTATGCTAATTACCATCACGGAGCACCTTGGGCATTCCTCTGTGCTGCGAGCACCCCCCGTGTAATAGCTTTCCACCGCCCCTTAGTCCGTTGTTTTAACTCCCCTCTTCCTGTTCTCTATATTTTCTGCCTTTCACAGGCATTGGACACAGTGCTGTAATAGACCACCGGAAAATGGCGGCCCGGGCATGCACAGTCCCTTTAAACCAATTATTTTATATCAAAATTTTTTGCGCAAACCAAGAAATGCCTAAAACACTTACTAAATCTGGTGCAATGCATGTATACCTGTATTCTGGTGTACGCTGAGTCAGAATTATTAGTTAGAAACCAATAATCAGAGATCAGTTTTGGGCCTGAGCAATTTTGCTGGTTAACACTCAAGCCGATCTTAGCTTATTCCCAGAGGCGTAACTTGAAGCTTCTGGGCCACAGTGTAAAATTTGTAATGAGACCCCTACCACTGCACTCCCTATAGCTACGTCCCTGCTTATTCCTAAAGTAGAAGCCGAAAACAATTTCTCATCCTATCACCCACACAATCGATGACCAGGCCAAGAACTTATTTCCGTTCAGAGATGGATTAGAGTATAATATAATTCATATTAATAATATTTCTATTTATTCCTTCTAAAGAATAAATATTATATTATTATTCTAACTGTGCTTTAGTCTTAGTATCCTAACAACAAGGCCTTAGGTTGGGTTCATACCTGCACTTGAGTCCGTCCGCTGCCAATCCAAGTGAAAATCTCAGGAAAAAGGATAGGCATCGGATACCGACAGGTTAGCGACGCATTGGTTAAAAACCCATTCATTTGAATGGGTTTTTAAAGCAATGCGTGGGTGTGCGCTTACACCCTCTGCGCTGCGAAGCCGTTTTTTTCGTCGGACACGAAGTCCTGCATGTCCGACTTTGTCTCCAACGAAAAAAAAAGATTTCGCGGCGCAGAGGGTGTAAGCGCACACCCACGCATTGCTTTAAAAACCCATTCAAATGAATGGGTTTTTAACCAATGCGTCGCTAACCTGTCGGTATCCGATGCCTATCCTTTTTCCTGAGATTTTCACTCGGATTGGCAGGGGACGGACTCAAACGCAGGTGTGAACCCACCCTTAGTATAAAAACTAAGGCCTTGTTCTTGGGAAATGGCTAGTCATTCTTATTTAGCAAAATATCTAAATATGAAAATATCTGGCGCATAATATCAGACCAAATAATGAGCACTTTGCATCATTACTGTAATAGAGGGACTACTGAGTTCTGCTTATACTGCATAGAGATGTATCAGACAGGAATTACATAGAGAGGGAAACATCGTGCACAGCTCTTTATTTACTAGCAAACAATTGGGGGGAAATTTTTTTTTTTTCTTACAAAAACCACTGCAAAAAAACACTAGCGCCCTAAAGAAAGCAATTACAGTGGGGAAAAAAAGTATTTAGTCCGCCACCAATTGTGCAAGTTCTCCCACTTAAAAAGATGAGGCCGGCCTGTAATTGTCATCATAGGTAGACCTCAACTATGAGAGCAAAATGAGAAAACAAATCCAGAAAATCACATTGTCTGATTTTTAAAGAATTTATTTGCAAATTATGGTGGAAAATAAGTATTTGGTCAATAACAAAAGTTCATCTCAATACTTTGTTATATATCCTTTGTTGGCAATGACAGAGGTCAGACGTTTTCTATAAGTCTTCACAAGGTTGGCACACACTGTTGCTGGTATGTTGGCCCATTCCTCCATGCAGATCTCCTCTAGAGCAGTGATGTTTTGGGGCTGTCGCTGGGCAAAACGGACTTTCAACTCCCTCCAAAGGTTTTCTATGGGGTTGAGATCTGGAGACTGGCTAGGCCACTCCAGGACCTTGAAATGCTTCTTACGAAGCCGCTCCTTCGTTGCCCTGGCGGTGTGCTTGGGATCATTGTCATACTGAAAGACCCAGCCACGTTTCATCTTCAATGCCCTTGCTGATGGAAAGAGAGTTGCACTCAAAATCTCACGATACATCTCCCCATTCATTCTTTCATGTACATGGATCAGTCGTCCTGGTCCCTTTGCAGGGAAACAGCCCCATACATGATGTTGCCCCCCCCATGCTTCACAGTAGGTATGGTGTTCTTTGGATGCAACTCAGCATTCACTCTCCTCCAAACACGACGAGTTGTGTTTCTACCAAACAGTTCTACTTTGGTTTCATCTGACCATATGACATTCTCCCAGTACTCTTCTGGAACATCCAAATGCTCTCTAGCAAACATCAGACGGGTCTGGATATGTACTGGCTTAAGCAGGGGGACACGTCTGGCACTGCAGGATCTGAGTCCCTGGCGGCGTAGTGTGTTACTGACGGTAGCCTTTGTTACGTTAGTCCCAGCTTTCTGCAGGTCACTCACTAGCTCCCCCCGTGTGGTTCTGGGACTTTTGCTCACCTTTCTTGTGATCATTTTGACCCCACTGGGTGAGGTCTTGTGTGGAGCCCCTGACTGAGGGAGATTATCAGTGGTCTTGTATGTCTTCCATTTTCTAATTATTCTCCCACAGTTGATTTCTTCACACCAAGCTGCTTGCCTATTGCAGATTCAGTCTTCCCAGCCTGGTGCAGGTCTACAATTTTGTTTCTGGTGTCCTTACACAGCTCTTTGGTCTTCACCATAGTGGAGTTTGGAGTGTGACTGGTCGAGGTTGTGTACAGGTGTCTTTTATACTGATAACAATGTCAAACAGGAGCCATTACTACAGGTAATGAGTGGAGGACAGAGGAGCCTCTTAAAGAAGTTACAGGTCTGTGAGAGCCAGAAATCTTGCTGGTTTGTAGGTGACCAAATACTTATTTTCCACCATAATTTGCAAATAAATTTTTAAAAAATCAGACAATGTGATTTTCTGGATTTGTTTTCTCATTTTGTCTCTCATAGTTGAGGTCTACCTATGATGACAATTACAGGCCGGCCTCATCTTTTTAAGTGGGAGAACTTGCACAATTGGTGGCTGACTAAATACTTTTTTTCCCCACTGTATATTTCTCCATTCTGCCAGGGGCCCCTCCTGGCTTTAGCACAAAAACCACAGCTAAATCTGTTAAAAAAAAAAAAAAAAAAACCTGCAGCTTTTCTGCAAAGTGTGGCCTCAGTTCTAAAATAATCTAATTAGTTAATTCCTTTAATGCCCATGAAACTCAGACAGCAAAAATTTCACTTATCACAACCCATTTACTCATTTATATCAAGGTAAACAGTTAGCTAGGAGTTAAAGAAGCACTTCGAAATTTTTTGTTTGTTTGTTCATTCATTCTGTACCTATTCCCCCAGCAGCAAGGATAGACAATCCTCTAGCTCAAGGGTAGGCAACCTTCCGCACTCCAGCCGTTGGCAAACTACAACTCCCAGCATGCATACTGGCTCTGCTGTTCTTGGAACTCCCATGGAAGTGAATGGAGCATGTTGGGAGTTGTAGTTTCACAGCAGCTGGTGTGCCGAAGGTTGCTGACCCCTGAGTCTAGCTGGTCATGTGATGCTGTACTGAGGCATCATGGGATTGAAAGCAGAGATCAGAGAAAGAGAAATATAAAAGTCAAGATGACGTCTGATCAGGAGTGAGGAGAGGCTGGGTTGTAGGGATATGAGTAGAATACACATGAAAGAAGGTTGAAGAGTGACAGACAGACAGGTGAGGGGCGCAGGGATGGAAAAAAGGGTTTTGCCCGGAGTGCTTCTTTAAAGGGGTATTCCCATGAACATGACTATAAATAAATTCATAGGCAATAAAAAGTTAAAAATTTTTGCAAATATAATATATCAAACAGTTTTAAAGATTTTCTTTAATAATTTTATTGGTGACAGTCTGTTGTCTTTATTGGTTGCCAATGGATACGACCACGAACGAAGAAACTTTCTATGGTCTGATACTTATCAGAAACCCAGCCAGGAGTTCCTTACTGTGGCCGGGTTATCAAGGAGAGACACAACATGCACAAGAAAATAATTCAGTTACAATAAGGAAATTATGGCTGGATTTCAGACCATAGAAAGTTCCTCTATTCATGGTCGTATCCATTGGCAACTGATAAAGACAAAAGACTGTCACCACTAAGATGGTTAGAGAAAATCTTTAAAACTTGCCAAAATTTTTAATTACTTGTATTTGCAAAAATGTTTAGCTTTTTATGATCTTCAAATTTAAATATGGTTATGTTTGTGGGAATACCCCTTTAAGGAGTTAAAGGGGCTGGCTGACAAATAACTATATGAGATCCCCACCAATTGGTCACAGCCACCAGTGATCATCACAAACATTTTGCATGGGCCAGCCCCTTTAATATAAGTTGTATGTAATGTGTAAGAGCAGCTTTACTCATACTGTCTTATAGGACAGTCACACGTCACCTAATACTGGGGGGCCTGGCTCTCCTTGTGGAGATCCAAGTGATAAAGGAAAACCTAAAGTCAATGTCCCTGGGGAAAGAGTATGCAAATTAGAATAAAGAAATCTTCATAATAACAGAGGAGATGAGTCCCTGGCTCTACTTATGGGGGCACTCTGACTGGCGTTGTTTATGGGGTGCTCAGAGTGGCACTGTTTATGGGGGGCACTCTGGCACTGTTCATGGGGATACCAACTGGCACTATTTATGGGTGCACTGTTTATGGGGATACTCAGATTGGCAGATTTGTTCGGGCACTCTGATTGAAACTATTTATGGTGTACTTTGAATTGTACTGTTTATGGGCCGACTTTGGCATTATTGATTAGGGCACTCTTACAGGCACTATGTATCCATACAGCAGTCATTACAAGGGTAACAGCAGAATTTTAAAAGAAGGGTTTATAAGCAAGAAAAAAAAAAAGATTTCCCTTTAATAATTTTTTTATTCAGGTTAAAAGCAAATTTTGCCTATTAACGTTACATGTAAAACTAAGAGAATGCGCCTCCTGTGGCTGACCCGAGCAGTTATCATTGGTCACAGTGACCGAAAATCCCATAAATCTCTCGCGTTATGCAATGTGTTCTATCAGGTCTGACCGGACACACTGCCACCTGCCGACCGCCGTCACAGGCCTTATCATTGCTTGTTTTAATAAAGTTTGTTTTATACATCTTTGACATAACGGATTTTCACGAACAAGCGGGGAATTGCCCACTCTTGATTGGTGGGCTAGAAATATGGTCACCCACATTCAGCCAATCATAGAGAGCGGGCGGGAATTAGGACAAGAGGGAATTTGATAGGTTAAGATGAGAACCAATAGAAACCGAGGTGGGTGTGTCATGTCGCCGCAGTCCAAGAACTGCTGGTGCTGAAGCACAGAGCGTTATAGCCGGGACTGGGACGGGAGAGCTGCGAGTGCAGACTGCAGTAGGGACAGGTAGTGGCGCACATACACGAGCATTTACGGTATATAAAGGTATAGCGGAGCCGTATATATAGGGGGAGGGGATCAGGTAGACAATGGGGATGGAGTGACACATATGGGGTCTGGGAGGCTGTCATGTGACCGGTATAGAGTACTGTATAGGGTTGTGCTGCACATAGACTATGTATGCACCTGTAGTGTAGTCTGATCATTATATAGTGTCACATTGTAGGATAGATAGTCATGGCTGAGAAAGTGACAGGTTGTGAACGAGAACTTCCATACTATACATGGGAAGATGTCAAGAAGCGCAGCACACGCGAGGAGCGATGGCTGGTCATTAACCGCAAGGTGTACGACATCACAAGGTTTTGTTATAAGCACCCCGGCGGATCAAGAGTCATCAGCCACTATGCCGGCCAGGACGCCACGGTGAGTGTTGTCAGAACCCCAGAATTGGCCGTAGTCTCTTACTGATGGGCGGATCATGTCCTGTCCATAGATGGTCCTGTCCAGGTGGATGAGTTTACTATCCATGGATACGACATGACAGTGGTGGGTGCCATCGGGGTAAACTAGTCATATATGTATGGGGCAGTCGCTACCAGGCCCGCACCCAGAGGGGCACCCAAAGGTCCATTCGCTAAATAAAATATCCTACTATTCTAAATGGCACAAGGAAGGTAGGGGCCCCATTGCAGATTTACGCCTCTGTATATGTACAATAACAAAGTAGTGCTTCCATAGTCTCCAGGTCATGTATAAGGTCCAGCCCCCACTTCTCACTGTACTGTTAACATAGTCATCTTAGGCGTTTTCATTTTCCTGGACTAAGGCCTCATTCACACTATGCAGTGAGGGGTGGATTGGCTTCTGCAGGGCCGATATTATTGGGAGGACCAAAGAGGCAGTTGCCTAGAGGCCTCCACCACATAGTTGCCTCCAGCCCTTTCCAGATTCTGTGTTCCATCATACACATCAGAAGAAGCACTCATGAATCTGTATTACTAAGGATCAGCACTCTGGTCACCTTGTGTGAGCTCTGAGGTCCTATCAATCTACACTGCCATCTAGAAGACATCTGTTGGTATAGAGTGTTTTTTTTATTGTCTTAAGGACCCCATACACATTAATGTACACCGAAACCACTGATTTCAGCAGGACTGGCTACCATCTAATGTGTATGGGGCCCTCCCAGGTGTCAGCACAGGTAAGGATTAGGCTGTTAGAGTTCAACTTCCTTGATCCTTGTTTCTCGGGGAGATAGGCCAGTTCAAGAGGTGTCTGGCAGTGGCTTCTCCCCTTGTCCCCATTCCTCTCTAGTCTCCATCAGACTGTTGGATTCTGTTGACATTGGCCAGTTTAAAGGAGTTCTCCCACTAACAACACTTATTCCCTATCTACAGGTATGAACATCCAACCGCTGGGTCGCTAAAACAGTGGTCTCGGCGTCTCTTGTTTGAATGGAGTGGTAGTCCGTGTGCACGATGACCACTTCTGTGCCACACCAGTAGAAGTGAATGGAATGGTGGTAACAAATGCGCACTACTACTCTTTTCACAGTGACTCCTGTTATACTGTGGATAGGGATATGTGTTATTACTGGGTACATATTTTACCTAGAGGCCTATAGCAACAGCTCTGGACCTTTGAATATTTCTCTACTGTGGTGTACAGATGCTACATAAATGGAATGGAGTATTACTGAGTACAGATTATTGTAAATGAGGGATTCCTTCTGTGACACATCTGTCTGTCTATCTAACTCGGTCTATCTATCTCCTATCTATATGTCTGTTTATCTCATATCTATCTATCTATCTATCTATCTATCTATCTATCTATCTATCGATCTATCTATCTATTTCATATCTATCTATCTATATGTCTATCTCATAAATGTCTATCTATATGTCTATCTATCTATCTCATATCTATCTGTCTATCTATCTAGCCTTGTGGCTGACAGCAAATCAGTAATCAGATCAGAATATCAGCATATGTAATATTTGGGATCATGAATAGATTTCTGAAGTCTCTTGTCTTTTATGTTTTGTCCCCTTTAAAAACCCCTGATGCAGAACAATATAATGACATGAGGTCAGGAAGCGGAGCCCGACTGTAACAATGTGTTTATATCATACACAAGATAATGGATCTGGCATTAGTCACCAGAGAGACATTTGCAGTGTGATCATTTTAGTGTTCGTGTCTCCTAATGTAATAATACCGGTATATAATACTGTAATATCTATCTATCTATCTATCTATCTATCTATCTATCTATCTATCTATCTACAGTATATGCACTGATGTAGCTGTAGGCATAACAAGTTGTATAGAGAGACATGAGATATATAGATATATGGATGGGTAGACAGATAACTAGAGAAGGAGATAGATAGATAGATAGATAGATAGATAGATAGATAGATAGATAGATAGATATGACCATGCTCCATTTTTATACATGAGGCCCAGCTGTGCAGTTATTTCCTGTGTGGTCTGTGCCATGTCACAAATTATAGCATGTAACTATGTAATAGTGTGTATTTTTAGAAACATAACGTCATTCATTCTGTATTTCAGATGTGATTTTGCCAAATCTTTTTAGCTATGTTACTAAATTACAAATTAGCTATTTGTTCTTTGTAATGTTTTTCTGTTACTTGTTACATTTTGCTTTGTTTGGTTTCCATTTATGAAAAATACAAATCACATACTGCTTGAAATGTTAATATATGTGATGTATCTACAGTTTTTAGCTAGCTTGCTTCTATCTATCTATCTATCTATCTATCTATCTATCTCTCCATCCATCCATTTCTCATATATATGATGTATCATCTCTCTGGCTATCCATCTGTATCTATTTATTTCATATTTATCTACATATATATCTATATCTGACATCTGTCATCTATCTATCTATCTCATATCTATCGCTCTTCCATGTCATATACATCAATGCACACATATAACATAAATGCAATACATGTAGAATAAATCTTAGTATTAGAACATTTGGGGCGATAAGTTTCTTTGCATTTCCTCTCGCTCTGCCTATGAGGTCCTGGCTGCAGGCCATATTAACCCCTATGATACTGTATATATTGTGCATACACTCAGCCTGGATTTTTCATTCTGCATTTTATCAGGTGTTAGCTTCTTTCAGCGCCGGCTGTAATATCCATTCACAGGATTGGTGCAGGCCTGTGGTTCCACTATTTGCTCAGCCCACTCCCTCCCGCCACTAGCATCTCTTCTATATCCCTTAGAGGTGGGGCCTGCGTTTGTGACTGAGTACACGGCATCCAGCACAGATTAACCTCTGGTGTGCAGGAGAAGAATGAGGAGGCTGTGTGAAGGGCAAAACCATAAGCATTACAAAAATATTCTATGTATATCTGTAAACCACTAAACACAAAGTACAAGACCTATGGAGCTATATGTATTACAGAATCCATAGATATCCACGGGCCCTATTTTACCTCTGTATTTCTCTGATTTCACATGAAATCCTACAGATTGCTGCTAGAGGAGAATAGATGTAATATAATTGCTATATGGTTGGTGGCACTATATGGAATACCACTGTGTTAACAGGGACATAGCTATAGGGGCTGCAGAGGTAGCAGTCCCACCCAGGTCCTGATTCAACTGACTTATGGTAGGTGGAGGGCCCTATTTCAGGTTTAGCTTTGGGACCCAGAAGCTTAAACTAATAGATCTGTATATTGGGGCTGCCTTCTAGTTTATATGCCTGGCAATGCAATGATTTGGGAGGCGGAAGGGGTGTAGCTATAGGAGGTGCAGCATTAGCAGTTGCTACCAGGCTCTGGACCTTGAGGGGGCCAAAGGACCCTCTGCTATATAAAATATACCACTATTCTAAATGGCACACGATACATAGGGGCCTTATTACAAACTTTGTGCTGGGTCTCAGGAGCTTCAAGTTCCGCCTCTGAGAGAAGAGCATACATTTCAGGAGGGCATATGTTTCTGCACAACTACAGCTATTATTTGGGACTGTAGGAAAATTGGGCTCAGTGACTTTCATTTCTTGGTATTTTTTTCTACATTAAAGTTTGTTGTCTCATAAAGACAACCCTTTGTAGAGAGAAGCTGGCCATCGATCAGCATTAACACCAGGGGATGGCAATACATTAATATACATCTGCATTCCCTAATAGGAACGCTGTTATAAATGATATAGAAGTGTACACATGTTCAGACATTACTCTGGACTGCCAGTCAGTGAGACCATTGACTCATATAGTCACCATTTCCCAAAACAGACATGGCTGGTAACAGGGAACAATAGACTGAATCCTACTGCACAGCAAATGCACACAAATGTAATAATTTGCAATATTCTCCATTTTTTTCAACCTGCTGCTTTTTTTTTAAAAAAAGTGGGTGTAGCAGGGCAGGGATTCCTTTTTCCCTTCAGTCCTAGAACTGCTTGGGCTGGAAGTGCAGGAGCTCAGTTTTTGGGTCCCGTTTATCCAACATGTGACCACTGTGGTCAGTGAGTGGTGGTCACTTGAGCCCCTATACTTCCAGCCCAAGCTGTCCAAGGACTAGAGGAACTGTGGGATGTGCTGCCAGAACTGAATACAGGAGGTGGGTATCATTTCTGATTTTATTTTACCCCTCCCTTGCCCCCCTAGAGATCAGTGGAGCAGCAGTGAACATGCTTGACCTGCCACTCCACTGATATGGGGAACTCTGGACCCCCGTTTTTGAGATTGGTCGGACCCCCGCCAAGCAGACACTTGTTACCTACCCTGTAGAACCTCTTTAAGAATATATTCCACTGAAGTTAAGCAACAAGTATGGTAGTTAAACAGAGAGTGGGTGGGTATATTGTGTCTGTGCGCCTGTTTATTATATAAACTTTTGGGCTGTCTCCTACACAGGATCCGTTCACTGCGTTCCACATAGATAAGGAGCTGGTACACAAGCATATGAAGTGTCTCTTGATTGGAGAGCTGGCGCCCGGACAGCCTTGTGTGGAGCCCAGCAAGAATGTAAGTTTTATGTAATAAAAAGCCTGTGCCCTGTCATTTTCCTGTCTTAAGCCATAATTGCTGGTGTTTTCTCTCGCCCATAGGCTGCTCTAGTGGAAGATTTCCGTGCCCTGCGTTCCACTGTGGAGCAGATGGGTCTCCTCAAACCCAATAAATTATTTTTCTTTGTTGTTCTCCTGCACATCCTTCTAATAGATGTCCTGGCCTGGCTGAATCTTTATTATTTTGGGCCATCCCTTGTTCCATTTCTCATCACATCTTTACTTCTTGGCACTGTCCAGGTAAGTCAACTTAATAGTGCTTAGACCGATGCCTACAGGCCTTAGTACACCCAGGATATCTTTGTCTGTAAATAGTCAGCTTGGACACTTGCCACAATATTGAATTATTAGGACATCCATCTGGTTAAGGCTAAGGCCCCGCGTAGTGGGCTGCAGCCCAAAAGCACTGCAGGAAAAACCACGGTGGAAACACATCACAGTTTTTCCCACTGCACTTTTCACAGAGAGTCTGCAAAGTTTTCCTCTGTGGACTTTTTGCTTCAATTACACCTATAGGGAAACCATCGGCGTTTTCCTAGGTATAATTGACACGCTGTGATTTACAAAAATGCAACAGTTTTGGAAATCACAGCGTTTAATCTGCGGGTATTTTTCTGCCATGTTTAGATGGGATTCGCTAGAGCAGGTGTTTACACCATGTGGGGCTTCAGCCTAAATGGGTTTTTTCTAAGGATAGGTCATCAATTGAAGATTGGCGGGAGTCCAACACCCGGGCCCTCACAGAGTATGAAGAGTTCTTCTGAACACTGCAGCCTCTTCACACTAAAGCAAGTACAGCGCTATATATTTTACAGCAGCTGAGCTCAATTTTGCTGCTCAACTCCATTCAATTGAAAAGGACTGAGCTGTGAACAGGCCATGTGTAGCCTGTGCAGCGGAAGCAGTGCCCATGGAGTGTTGCACCTGATCCACAGGGGGGTCCCGGGTGTCAATCCTTTGCTGACCTTCAAGTGATGACCTATCCTAAAGTATAGGTCATCAGTTGATAAGCCTGGAAAACCCCTTTAATGATAAACTTTGCATAAGCTTAGCCATACACATCAAACAGCTGATGGCCAACCAGTCGTTCGGCCTACAGCTGTCATTCTCGATAGCCACATGTACACGCATACTCAGCCGGGAATTGTGGAAATGCTTGTGTTGTCAATGAAGAGAGCTGGCTGCAACATTTTTTAGAAAGAATATAGCATAGTTTTTTCTGTTGGAGTCTTATCCAGAATATGAAATTGGAGGAATTTGGTGATGCAGTGGGACCTCCATGTTGTACAGAGCCTTAACATGGCACCCATGGGCTTTAGTGGATGCTTACTGTACCTTCATATACCTCTGCTTTTATAAGTAATATGGATTCCATATGAATTTGTGATCCTTCCAAGTTCAGTCAGATCCTTACAGAGCTGTTGACATATTTTTTTTGTTGCATCTGGACAGTTGGGCTTAAAGTATTTTTTAATAAAATTTACACACATAATAGGGCAGAATTATTAAGACTGCTGCGACAGGTGTAAGATGCGCCTGATGTATCTAGAGGCCCCACCTCTTAATAAATCAGACGCGCCTTGCACCTGTCGCACCAGTCTTAATGAATCATTGGCCTCTTAATAAATCAGACTCTCACCCATGTGCAAGTATGGAAATCTACGCCCCACTCACATTCAGGGAAGAATGGGGAATGTGTTGCATCTTTAGTGCAAGAAAGCACCAAAGAAAATAGGTGTAGATGGGGTAATAAATTCCCCCCAATATTTGCATTTTTAGACTTGGTAGTGAAAAATGTTGTATTTCTGTCATCCTTTTATTTTAATATAAGATATACAGAAAAAAACAATTAAAAGTTATTAGAAAAATATTTTTCAATGCCTTTTCATTGTTTTATGTTGCCTTCTGTAACAAGATACGACACTGCAGCAGTTTAACCAATTGCAGAAGTTTGGGTTAACGCTGCTACATCTGTACGTGATTTATTTTACCTTCCTAGGTAGGAGAATTACATTGGATAGGGGATAGGTGTGTGATTTCTTGGGGTCTCACCCCCAGCGATCACAAGTAAGAAATCCCTTTTGGTCTTTTAGAGCCTCTTTTTATCTTCTTCTGTCTTAGGCACAAGCTGGCTGGTTACAGCATGACTTTGGTCATTTATCAGTTTTCAGTAAATCGAAATGGAATCACTTGGTGCATAAATTTGTCATTGGTCAGCTAAAGGTAAGAAATCCAGTCTGTCCTGTTGTGAATATCTGACTTCTCTATGGCAACTGTGAGAGTTTATATTCTGTTTTTGTATATTATCCTATGTTGATCATTATATCTATATATATATATATATATATATATATATATATATATATATATAAAAATCCCTATGAGAATCATCATCATCTCTATATCTCATCCTTTGGGATTTTTTATATAGCTTCCTGCACTGTACTGTCTGCTTTCCTCTGGGGATTCTTTTATTTGTGTCTCATCTGTTTCCATACTCAGGGTGCTCCTGCCAGCTGGTGGAATCACTTACACTTCCAGCATCATGCCAAACCCAACTGCTTCCGCAAGGACCCTGACATTAACATGCACCCTCTTTTCTTTGCACTGGGCAAGAAGCTGTCAGTAGAGGTGAGAGCACATTTTTTGGTCATTTATCTACATATTTTCAGAAAATGAAAGGGCCAAAACTAGTTTACATGTTTCTTAAAGGGTTTTTTCCCAGAGTTACATCTTGATGACCTATCTCTATAAAAATGAAAGTCATGTCACTGGCCTGCAACTTGTAATGCTAGGTTCACACTAGGTGTTGGGTTTCCAAACCATGTCCACTTAAAAAGTGGTTACACACGGAAACCCGCGGACCCCATAGACTACAATCCTCTTTGCAGAACTTTTCTCTCCGCCAATTTTAAGCGGAATCTTTTGTTACCAGTACTCCTTGTCCCAGTCCTACTTTGTTTGCTATATGTCACAGTTTGGCGTTAAGAGTGTCCGCAGTATTGTCAATGCACAAAAATGAGACATACAGTTAGGTGGCCATTCGCATTGACTAAAGTTGATAAAAATAGTGTACTTTCATCTGGTGAAGCTTAACAATGAACACCCACCGATTACTAAAATAGAGATCTTGACTGTTCCCCATTGTTGTCATACAATAAGGAGGAGATTCAATGAACTAGTGGTCAGATGTGTTCCTGACATCAAAGTATTCACTGACGTTTATCTCCGCAGAAGCCCCAGACATATGTTACTCTATAGGCATACTAAAGTATATCAAACTCTCCCCTGTATGAGAACGTGTAGCAGACTGTTTTCCTATACACTAAGATATTAAGTATTAAGTAAAATGTTAATATGCCCTAATCTGGGTTCTTGTATTATTTCATTATCTATAACAATCCTGTCTGTCATTTCCTACAGCTTGGGATTAAAAAGAAGAAATACATGCCATATAACCACCAGCACAAGTATTTCTTCCTGAGTAAGTATCTGACCATGTAGACCTGAAGATGTGCAGTTTATTGTCCTGACCTTGACTTGATCCATTATGGTTTGTGTCTTCCTTAGTTGGTCCTCCAGCTCTTCTCCCACTCTATTTTCAGTGGTATATCTTCTACTTTGCTGTTCAACGGAGGCAGTGGTGGGTGAGTATGTTTTCAGCATGGCTAGTAGATGGTTCATAAAGAAATCTATCTTAAAATAAAACAAAAAAAAATTATTGCATTGTTCTTTGTATCATCAGTCTTATTAAAGTGGGTCTGTCAGCTTAACATGAGGCCCCATGTAAAGGCAGTTTATTACAGCTACAGGTCTGTACTCCTGCCAAAATGCCACAAAAATGTTTGAGTCTGGTGTATTTATCAGAACATCCCCCCCCCCCCCAATCTGCAGTGACTAACAAGTTGCTATGCATACACAGTAGTCTGTCAATCTCCCTCCTGAATGGTGGACTCATAACCTATGTGCAGGGGATAGGAAAAACGGGGCCCACACAGTATAATGCCCCTTTTACTGGCGCCTAAACAGTATAATGTCCTGTTTAATGATCGCCCCACGTGGTATATTGCCCCTTTATTGTCCCCAATTGGGACCCGCATCAGTCAGACATTTATGGATATCCTGTCCTATATCCTATGGATATAGCCATAAATGCCAAGATTGGAATACCCTTTTAAGACTGGTATAGGGTGATTAAAAGGGGTTTTCTAGTGGTTGCAGTTTATGTCCTTGTGCCCTGACACAGTGGCCCCCAATCTGTCCATGTATTAAATGTTTGGTCATATATTCTAATGTCCAGCATATAAAGCCACAAGTCCCTTACAGAAGTATGGCTAGTTCTTATGATGGAAACCCCCTTTAAACCAAGCAATGATAACATGGCTAGATTCAATAGATTTACCATAAGTACATTTTTTCAGCCATAGTAAACATTACCCCAACCCAATATTGCATTACTAGAAGGGATAGTTCTTGACCATTTTTTATTATGGTGCAGTTGTAATGGAGTAACAGACTGTCTGAACACAGACTAATAGTGCAGTACATGATATAGCCATAACCACCTGTACTAGCATCAGATGTTCACACATTTTCCTTTCTTAGGCCGAAGCCCCACGTTGCGGAAATGCAGCTTTTTTTGTTGCAGATTTTCCTGTGTTTTTTTGAGCCACAGCCAGGAGTGGATTGAGCAGAAGATAGAAGTATAAGAAGCTTTCTATATATTTCCCACTCTTGGCTTTGGCTTAAAAAAAACGCAGCAAAATCTGCAACAAAAAAAGCTGCGTTTCTGCAACGTGGGTCCTCAGCCTAAAGATGAATTAACCTTGCCCCACAGACAGGGGTATGGAATTGGGACAGAACTCCAGTGAAGTAATCCCCTCCTCCAAACAACTTGTTAAGGATCAATTTGGGAATGTGTCTGTTTTGATTTTCTTCACAGGATCTGGCCTGGATGATTTCCTTCTATGTGAGATTTGGCATGACCTATATACCTCTGATTGGGATCGGTGGCACCATCACTCTGTTTATGCTGGTGAGGTAAGTGTATGCTGCACCTCCTGTATTATCAGTGTTTTTTGGAGAAGTTGGTCTTTAGGTTCCTGTCAAATCTTTGTATGGTTAAGGTTTTGCTGCATTTTTTTCCATGTCTTTTCCATGTGCTGTCTATGGTAGACATCATAGCAGCTAGTCCCCCCTTCCCCCAGTAGCTTATTTATTTATTTTGCTTACTTATATAGCGCCATCATATTCCTCAGCATTTTCCAGACCTTGGCGCTCACTGTCCCGTATAGGGCTCACAATCTACAGTACATTTCCCAATAGTATTTCTTTGGTTATAGAGAACTGCGAATTAGAGATGGTGCCAATAGCAGAGAAACTACTATAAAATGCAGAATGCACATAAAGGCCAGAGATATTGCTCCTCATGTATACACACATGGCTGCAAAGTCATACGAAAGATTTTGTACTCTTTAAAGAGGACCTTTCACCACCTCCACCAAGTCCATCTCTTTGCGTCATTTAGTAGGCGCTGCTCCACTGATTCTGGCACAGTTGGAATTTTTTTCTCTAGCCCCCACCATTCCTGAGCAATCAATGCTGTTATCTTTGGTGTCTGATATACTGTTTAGACTCTGTACTGTCAGGAGGGCGGTATCAGGCAGGAGCAGACAAGGGGTGTGATTCTGAGCTCTGACACTGGCTGCCTCTGATTGGAGCTCTGAATCACAACCCCTGTCTGACACCGCCCTTCTGACATTACAGAGCTTAAGTAGCACATCAGACACCTAAACTAACTGTGCTTGTTGTTCAGGAATGGTGGGGGCTAGAGAGAAAATTCCAACTGCACTGGAATGAGTGGAGTGGAGCCTATTAACATATACTAAGGACTTGAATTTGTGGGGGCGGTGAAAGGTCGTCTTTAAAGGTTTTTTGGAAAACATTTCAGAGAATTACCATCTTTTTTGAAGTGCTCTCATATTGCTAAAGTTCTAGGCTTGTGCGGCTGAATCCAGCGCTGCACCAGAATAAAATTCTGAAGAATACTAGTTTTGTAAGTAGCATTCGTACGACCCCTCTTGTAATCTCACTTTCAGATTCCTGGAGAGTAATTGGTTTGTTTGGGTGACGCAAATGAACCATATTCCAATGCATATAGACTATGATGATAACAAGGAATGGCTGTCTACCCAGGTAATCATTCTTATGTACTTTACTACCATTTTATATGTCTATATACATGAGAACTTTACAGTCAGGGCTGTGACTAGTGGGCACCCCCTATATAACTGGCTGCATGCCCTATGTGACTAAGTGTCTCTATCCCCTTGTCACCTAACAAAGTTCACAAGTCATCACCTTCCATCTTAGTAAAATGTATTTTCTTATGAATAATTCTAAGTAGCAGAAAGAAGCTGAAATATGGGCACAATAATGGTGGCCATATACCTTGGACAGCTGTTCCTCCCAACTTCCCCCTATACACTTGCACTCTTGGCCTTAGAAAGAAGAGGGAAATAAGCTGCTGCTTTGCTCTGGCTGTGGCTCATCTTCCCTGAGAACAAAGGATCAGGCATGTTAAAATCCAACATACCTGATATCAGGGAAAAGTCAGTTCCCCCCCCCCCCCCGCCGCACATTAGATGGCAGCCAATTGTACCAGCATTGGCAGGTTTTACTGATATCCACCTAATGTGTATGGCAACTTTAATTCTTCTATATGAAGGAGAGGGAACAGGCATGTGCAATCTTCCACTAACCTCCTTAAAGCAAATGTCCTGTGTCTTATTCGGGCATATGGACATCATAGCGGGGGAAACAAAAGGAGCAGAGGGTCACTCCAATGAATGATGCCTGATGCTTTTTAGGGCTCAGCACAACCATGTAGTACATGGATGTTCTGTAATAGTAAATTTCTCCTGCAGGGGCCACTTTTAGTTTACATATATCCCATAGCAATTGATCGTCAGAAGGTCCTCATTTAGAGATGGGTCTGTCCAAAAATCTACTACATTTTATTAGTGGAACAGAAGTGACTCAAAGAGACTAGATGAAGCTATGCCTACATGGTATTTGGACTACTTACTATACTGGCCTGTATCCTATTAGAGTATTGTGAATTCACACTTCTCCTTCTTCCAGCTGCAAGCTACTTGTAACGTTGACCAGTCTTTCTTCAATGATTGGTTTAGCGGCCATCTCAATTTTCAGATCGAGCATCAGTAAGTAAACCATATGTGAATGACGCTAATAAGTAAGCCATCTACAGTATATTCTAACATTTCACCATTTTCTATTTCCAGTCTATTTCCCACAATGCCGAGGCACAACTACTCAAAAGTTGCTCCTCTTGTTCTTTCTCTCTGCAAGAAGTATGGCATTGAGTACCAGTCCAAACCACTGTTCACTGCATTTGCTGACATAGTCCAGTAAGTGTTTTTATTCAGGTTTCTACTACCACTACTATACCATTTCTTAGCCCCTAATATATTTCTTATTATATCAGTCAGCCATAACATTAAATTGCCAGGTGTTAAATTGGGATGGCTAGATGGCTCGGTCAGAGCACCTCCAAAGTGTCAGGTCTTGTGGAGTGTTTCCGGTATCAAATGTGGTCCAAAGTAGAACCAGTAAACCTGCAACAGGGTCATTGGTGCCTAAGGGTTACTGGTGCATGTGATGAATGAAGACTAGGCTGTCTGGTAGGGCTGGGCGATTATAACCTAAATCAAAATCGTGCTTAATCGGGCATTTTACCTTGATTACGATTAATGGCGATTATTTAGTTCATGTCCCCTTTAAACCACACCCCTTTTACAGTACAATTAAGTGTTGGGCAAACCCTGTGAGATTCACTTGGTGGTTTCATTCGGACCGAAACTGCTATTATACTGTGGGGTCTCTTCAGACCTCAGAGTATAATAAGTGGAGGCCAAGGGAAGGTGATCAAATATAAAAACCAGTGTTACTCACTTCTCCTGCACTCCGGCGTGACTCCCTGCTGACTTGAGGGATCACTGACTTCAGTCAGTGTTGTGACGCATGGACACAAATGTCGCAATGCCACATGACGTCAGCCAGAAGTGCCAAAGTCAGCAGGGAGTCGTGCTGGAGCACAGGAGAGGTGAGCAACACTGTTTTTTTACGTTTCCTCACCTACCCTGGCCCTCCGCTTATTATACTCTGGGATCTGAAAAGACCCCACAGTATGATAGCAGCAGTTTTGGTTCGGACATGTTCGGTCCAAAAGAAACTGCAAATATTGTACTAAAATATATTGTACTGAAATAACTGGTGTGAATAAAATGACGTCGATCATCCTGGTTGATTTTTGGTTATTTTTCGATTAAACTCCCAGCCCTACTGTCCGGTGTGATCTGCAAATGGGGAGATCTCTGGAATGTAAAGTTTAACAAAAAAGGTATCAAAACACACATCATGCTGCATATGGGGCTCAGTGAGGTGCTCATGCTGAGCTTATCCAAAATATCACTCAAGAATAGTTGAGGAATATGACAAAGACCATTTCACACAAGCCTATTTCTGCACCACTACTAAGGCCACATGTCCCTGCCTGACTGCACATCGAGCCCCCCATTTGACAGCATCATAAATCCTTATAATTCTGTTAGTTTGGTTCATCAATCCTGTGGTGAGTCAAGGACTTGTGGCTGCAATATGGGTGCAGAAATACGCCTGCATTATACTTGTGTAATTCTCAGGGTCTCAAAGTAATCGAGCATATGCCGAATGTGCTGGAAAAACAGGTCCTGTCCACCTCACAATGCAAGGGGAATCTGTCACCATGATTTGCACCACTAAACCCACAGCACTGTCAGGAAGGGTATAAAATATCATTTTTGGCATTCCCTCTGTTATGTTAAAAATCTACCTATAAAATCACTTCATAAGTCTGTATGTAAATTAGCTGAGAAGATTCACTCCGGCCTGTTTTCTGAGGAGAAGAGTCAGACTGAGAGGCTGGAAGGATATCTTCATATGCTAAAATGTTGGGCTCTGTATTACCAAAGAACCATAGTCCTGGTGTTGATATGTTGGGCTCTGTACTACCTAGAACCATGGTCCTGATATATTGGGATCTATCACCTAGAACCATGGTCCTGATATATTGGGATCTATCACCTAGAACCATGGTCCTGATATATTGGGATCTATCACCTAGAACCATGGTCCTGATATATTGGGATTTATCACCTAGAACCATGGTCCTGATATATTGGGATCTATCACCTAGAACCATGGTCCTGATATATTGGGATCTATCACCTAGAACCATGGTCCTGATATATTGGGATCTATCACCTAGAATCATGGTCCTGGTACTGATATGTTGGGCTCTATCACTTAGAACCATGGTCCTGGTGTCATTTTAAAGCTGAGAATGATGGTTCTGTGTTACAGAACCCAACATATCAGCATCTGAATTGACGGACCCTTCCAGCCTCTCAGTCTGACTCTTCTCCTCAGAAAAGAGGCCGGAGTGACTCTTCTTAGCTAATTTACAAACAAACTTCTGAGGTAAATGGGCGATTTAACATAAGCTAAAAAGCATATTTCATACCCTGTCTGACAGTAATGTTGGTTCAATGGGGAAAATCCTGGTGACAGATCACCTTTAAAGGATTTACTAGTAAAGTCTTGGTGCCATATACCACAGGGCTTCTTCAGAGCTCTTGCGGAGTCCGTGTCTTGACAGTTCAGAGCTGTGTATGTAAGCTGAGACCACAGAACTGATGCAAATCTTTGCAGTATACCTCATCTCTATGTAGTCGCCACTCCTGGCTTTGGCTTATAAACACTAATGCAAAACACTGCTGTGTGATAAAGCCTTAAAGGGAGTTTGTCAGCAGAATCCAGAATAACAACCCAACCCTGCAGTTAGGTAGGTTAGGGTCACCTGAATCAAACTATTTTTTCGTCTTGTAAAAATCTCTGCCTCCGTTGCCAAGATGTCGCCATTTTTGTCAATATACAAATGAACTCTTTGGAGCAATGAGGGTGTCACAACTTATCTCTTTGGAGCAACAGCCACATCCTTGTTGCTCCAAAGAGCTTATTTCTATATTCACAAGCAAGGCTCTGATTTCCAATGTGATTCAGGTAACCCTAACCTTCTATTTGCAGGGCTGACATGCTCGGTTCTGGTGACAGGCTCCCTTTTAGCAGGTGGTTTAATGCATAGTTGCCAATACTTCCAGGGAAGGGGATAAAATCTGGAATTTTGTTGGCAACTCTGGTTTAATGTTATGGCTGATCTATCTATACAGAATCCTCAAAGTCTTTCTGATTTCTGCAGCTCTCTAAAAGAGTCCGGTGAACTCTGGCTCGATGCGTATCTACACAAGTAAGAAGAGCGCCCTCTGTCTAATGCTGCAGGATTTACTTGGAAGATGTAAAGTAAAATTGAGATTGGATACTGCTGCAATTGTCTCCTCTCAACATTCCTCCAGTGTCTGGTCTGCAGAGTGACTGACTGGCTCCTTTTGGGCCCTTTAGGACTGACGCTGACAATACAATGACCTTTGAATGCATTTTACACTAGACATTAACAATTTTGTATCCTGCGTTTGTTTCACTTTGGCTATAAAAGTAACAATGAAAGCAGTGTGTTATTGTGATTGTAGTGGGGCCGAACGCATTCTTACCACAAATTCCTAAAGATTAGCGGGGCCCAACGCTCACAACTCTATGGGGCAGGTTTACTAATCCCGTCTAATTTTTGGAAATTTAGATTAGTATTGCAGTGACCTGGCTTAAATTGGCTTACTTTGCTCTCCAATTTGGGCACACGATGTCCTGTCCTTTGGCCCTTTCCTGCTAACTTTATTTTCAGGTAAGTAAAACTAAGGAAAAGTCAGTAGTGGGTCATGAAAGGGATTTGGCCTGTAATCGGCATGATGTATCGTAAGTGGCCATTGAATACTAGAACCCCAGTATATTGACTAAAATAGATCGCTCTGAAAAGGATTGTATAGGACTTGGGTAGTAAAGGGTATCTGCTTTATATAAGGGTCCTTTTACACGGGGCCACCCATAAGTGCCGATTGACAATATACATTGATCAATGCGTTTTATTCATTTTTACTGTTCAATGAATGGGGTGAGGGAGACTGAGCGATTGTTATCGTGTACCCCATTTTCTCATACCTTTTATATTATGTCTGCAGCGATCCCATTATACAGCAGATGTGCTGCTGAAAAAAACAAGCTGCTTTACAGCCAAATAAATGACCCGATCGTATGATCAGCGTGCGCTCGTGTGTCAGGTGATCACTGCCAAGCTTACACAAGGCACTGATCAGGAACAAACATTTGTACACGTATAGCTGATCATAGACTAGAAGGGCCTAAAGTACCATAACCATAAATTCATTTATGGACCATAGCTTTTTCAACTTCAACAAAATTGCACGTAGTGGGCCGCAGCCAAAAATCGCTGCAGGAAAAACCCGGTGGAAATGCATCACGGTTATTCTTACAGCGCTTTTCACTGTTTCCTCTGTGGACTTTCTGCTTCAATTATACCTGTACGGAAAGCGCCGTATACATTAAAATATAATTGACATGTGGTTTACAAAAACGCAATGGTTTTTTAAATCGCAGCATGTCCGCTGCGGATATTTTTCTGCATTGTGTGGATGGGATTAGCCAGAATTCCATCCACTTTGCAGTTACTGTAGTTCCGCCGCAGC
This sequence comes from Leptodactylus fallax, assembly GCA_947044405.1. Taxonomy (NCBI): domain Eukaryota; kingdom Metazoa; phylum Chordata; class Amphibia; order Anura; family Leptodactylidae; genus Leptodactylus; species Leptodactylus fallax. The sequence continues at coordinate 829,731 of CAMRHE010000138.1, read as the reverse complement.
AAAATCGTGGCGTTTATGTTAAGTGGGGCCCCGGCCTTAAGGTATATTGACGTGGCAGATTTTTGCAAAAGTTTCTACCATGCACCTGCTAGAAAAAAAGAAAAAAAACAGATCTATACAAGATTATCAGTCGCAGAAACTTCTGTCACAAATCATCCACATGTCCATTCATCTATAGTTATGTCACAACGGTGGACACATCATCGTAGCAGCATGTGATTGGCCAGACAGCTCTAATAGAATGTAAATGTAGGAGCATGGGACTTAAAAAGGAGACAGTCAGGCCCCATGCACACGGCCGTAGTTGTTTTCCGTATATTCCGATTAGTAGTATACAAACCCATTCATTTCTTTGGCCCCATACACACATCTGTAGTTTTTACAGATCAGTGTCTGGACCAAGTCCTATTCCTGTCCATATTTGCAGGACAGACTTGTACAAATGTATAGGGGTCATACAAGTCTTTTGCAGATCCGTAATTGCGGGTGAGGCAATGCAGACTTTTTTTTTTTTTTTTTTGCAGAATAAGGATCTGTATTAGCGAACAGTAAATACCACTGTGGTCGTGTGAATGTAGCCTAAAAAAATGTTATTTTTTTTCACCCATGGATTCATTTTATGGTAGTATGATAATACTGACATCTGGTGGCGTAGTTTCGTATTGCACCCTGACCTATTAGCTGCCTGAAGAATTGTTAAAAATGCCATGGCAGCTTAGGGAAGATTTATTTTTCAGAAAACATACAGAGTTGCAGGATTTATTCAGCATTCTCATGGCCCCTCCTTCACTTTTGATGCCTTGTCGCACCATTCTCAAAACCGGGTCAGAAGTGAATTGTTCATGGGTTAACTTAAAGGGGAATAATAAAGCCTTCCAGTATAAGCTTTATTACCAATATATACCCCAGTCCTCCAGAGCCCTGTTTATTACCCTGGTGGAGGGCAGCTGGGGAGGCCAGAACACTTGTTCCTCTGCTGACGCTCCCACTCTGTCACATGGCCGACTTCACTCTGCTCTGAATCTCTCACATTGAGGAGAGCACCAGTGAAGGTGTGTAGAGTTTTGAATTGCCTTTTGCCCTCTACTAAGCATCTACATATCACAAGGCATTATGGGAAAAGGAGCTGGGAGCTCATGCGCCCTCTGTTGGATGTAACAGATCCTCAATTTGCTTTTGGCTCACTGAGTCTTGAGACAGCAAACAGGATTTTAGCCAAGCCAGTTTAACTTATCTGCATACAGCGCCGCAGATGCTTAGTAGAGGGCAAAAGGCAATCCGAAACTCTACACACCTTCACTGGTGCTCTTCTCAATGTGAGAGATTCTTGTCCCTAACCCACTCATTGCCTCCCACAAAGCCAACCAGTCCACTTTGCTCTGCACTGATGAGGGACAAAAATCCTGAAACAGCGCTGTATGCAGATAAGTGAAATTGGCTTGGCTAAAATCCCATTTGCTGTCTCAAGACTCGGTGAGTCAAAAGCAAATTGAGGATCTGTTATATCCAATAGAGGGCGTATGAGCTCCCCTGCTCCTTTTCCCATAATGCCTTGTGAAAGGGGAGTCTGTGACATCCCTTTTTGCAGAGGGATTTTTTTTTTTACCAGTGTGCTGCTTACATTATGGTCAATTCAGTGGTGCGCTGGCAAACAAAGGGCGCAATGCTAGATCTGAGTTTACTGGAAAAGTGATACTCAAGACATATTTAGCCATTCCTGCAAGTGGTCATTGAATACACTAGCTGTTAGACAGTGTGCCCTTAGTAACCAGTCATAACTTAAACAGGGTTGCCCGAAATTTGAAGAAAAAGCTCCTTTCCCATTACAAACAGCGCCACCCTTGCCTATGTTTTGTGTCTGGTATTGCAGTTCAGTACTATTCTAATGACACCATACACTTACCCATCTCATACTGTAATATTAATCAGATTTTTCTAAGAATACATTTAGTTGATGATATTGCAGAATGAATTAATATATTTCAGCATACAGTGAATGTCGTAACCGTTGATCATGACACAATACCATATTGACTGTCTTTATGTTTCAGCATTTTCTAGCGTACTCCTCCACCAAATGCCTTCTGCTAAAATCATAATCCACCAAACTTCTGCTATTTTACTAAGTTCTATTAGCACTTGGTGCACATTTTGCAGTTTTATGCCATTATATAGCCTTGTGCCAGAACGTTGTTTCTATTGTGAGAATTGATCCAAACTAGAATAATGATTTTTCCAGATTTTATGGAGTCAGACATGATAACTTTGTACACAGAATTTTATATAGAAGATCTGATGAATAATTTCTTAATGTAAGTTGCTGTTTGATTCTAAGGATTGTATTCTTAGATAGCCGTGTTATCTATATTGATGCAATAAAGGCTGATAGATTATCTAACATTGCTACATTTCAGTCTTGAGATTATTTTCATTATTGTTATTATTTATCATCTCTGCACCTTAGTACCTGTGCCAATCTTGATAAGAATTTCAATAGAATTTTGAGCTCCTCCTGATGGGGCCCCTAAAACACTGGTATGGGGGCTGATAATGTATTATTCCTTTTGTTAATTTATGGTAATTTAAGTTTATGTAAAAAAAAAAATCATACAGGATTGACAAATTGTCAAGTGATTATTGAAACTCTATATGAAAGTAGGATATCATAGGGAGGGAGAGAAGCTGAGCTCTGGGATATATGGATTATATGATAGAGGGAGAGAAGCTGAGCTCTGTGATATATAGGGTTATATGATAGAGGAGAGAAGCTGAGCTCTGTGATATATAGTGTTATATGATAGAGGGAGAGAAGCTGAGCTCTGTGATATATAGGTTATATGATAGAGGAGAGAAGCTGAGCACTGTGATATATAGGGTTATATGATAGAGGAGAGAAGCTGAGCTCTGTGATATATAGGGTTATATGATAGAGGAGAGAAGCTGAGCTCTGTGATATATAGTGTTATATGATAGAGGAGAGAAGCTGAGCTCTGTGATATATAGGTTATATGATAGAGGAGAGAAGCTGAGCACTGTGATATATAGGGTTATATGATAGAGGAGAGAAGCTGAGCACTGATATATAGGGTTATATGATAGAGGGAGAGAAGCTGAGCTCTGTGATATATAGGATTATATGATAGAGGGAGAGAAGCTGAGCTCTGTGATATATAGGATATATATGATAGAGGAGAGAAGCTGAGCTCTGTGATATATAGGGTTATATGATAGAGGAGAGAAGCTGAGCTCTGTGATATATAGGGGTATATGATAGAGGGAGAGAAGCTGAACTCTGTGATATATAGGGTTATATAGAGGAGAGAAGCTGAGCTCTGTGATATATAGGGTTATATGATAGAGGAGAGAAGCTGAGCGCTGTGATATATAGGGTTATATGATAGAGGAGAGAAGCTGAGCTCTGTGATATATAGGGTTATATGATAGAGGAGAGAAGCTGAGCTCTGTGATATATAGGGTTATATGATAGAGGGAGAGAAGCTGAACTCTGTGATATATAGGGTTATATAGAGGAGAGAAGCTGAGCTCTGTGATATATAGGGTTATATGATAGAGGAGAGAAGCTGAGCGCTGTGATATATAGGGTTATATGATAGAGGAGAGAAGCTGATCTCTGTGATATATAGGGTTATATAATAGAGGAGAGAAGCTGAGCTCTGTGATATATAGGGTTATATGATAGAAGAGAGAAGCTGATCTCTGTGATATATAAGGTTATATGATAGAGGAGAAAAGCTGAGCTCTGTGATATATAGGGTTATATGATAGAGGGAGAGAAGCTGGGCTCTGTGATATATAGGATTATATGATAGAGGAGAGAAGCTGAGCTCTGTGATATATAGGGTTATATGATAGAGGAGAGAAGCTGAGCTCTGTGATATATAGGGTTATATGATAGAGGAGAAAAGCTGAGCTCTGTGATATATAGGATTATATGATAGAGGAGAGAAGCTGAGCTCTGTGATATATAGATTTAAATAATTTGGAGCAGAATTTCTGATTAAACGGAGTAAATCCTGACAGGACTCCTAGGACAGACAGAGTCCACCCATACTCAGTGACAGCTTTCCCTATACCAGTGTGTGTAGACATAAAGCTGGAGTATTCAGAACTCTCTGACTCTTTTTAAGAGTCCTTTCATATCCTGTTCTCAGATAGGCTGGCATAAATCTCCTGACAAGTTTGTGTAAAGCAGGGGTACATAACCTTTTTTTTTTTTTTTGGTCTAAAGGCCACATTGTCTAGTTATGCTACTCCATTCAAAGAGCAGCAGTAAAACACAGGATTCTTACAATGATAACAGTTTAGACTTTTATGATGGTCCTGTGTGTGTGTGTATATATATATATTTTTTTTTGTCAACATAGATTCTCTGGATGGTTCTATTACTTAGCACTTTCCTTCACTAGGTAAGTAGTTTGGGGCAAGGGACAGGGAGGGACAAAAGGTCAGGAGCTCTGTGAGGAAGGAGGCAAGGAGAACAGAAGGTGGTAGAGACTTTGTGAGGAGAGGACGGGAAACACAAGTAACAGAGACTCACTTAGGGGGATATAATGGGTCAAGGGCAAATGGGATCCACTAGTTACGAGATCAGAGATTCATAAAGTTGTCAAATATCACAAATTTTAGGCACTAAATGTGCAATACAGTAACAGGCAATGAGACAGTGCACAGAGTAATAACAGAGGGGCTATTTCAGTGAAAAACACTTCAAGGTGCTCCAAGTTCTTCAGAATAATAAAGCGTTTACCTTCAAAGCTCAGCTGTGTGTGTTGCAGAGCTCTATCATTGTGCCCACCGTGTCACTGTTGTCCATTCAGAGGTTACAACATGCCTGCTACCTTGTATTACATTTGCCACTCCTACCATTTCTTCAATCAGTGCCCAGGCTGCTGTAATCACAGGAATGTGTAAACTATCAAGTTCCCCTTACACACAGCTGGTAATTTCCTGTTCAGGTAAAATATTCTACTTAGATTAGCCTTGTGTGCTTCTGCACCAGACATTAGCAGGCAGGAAGTAAAGGGCTGCCGTACCTCAAGTCTGGTCCAGATGCAAAGAAGAAATTTCACTACCTCCAAAAAGTCCAGCTTTTTACATTATTTAATATTTGCTGCTCCACCGATTGTGGCCCCCACCATTCCTGAGCAATCAATGCTGTTAGTTCTGGTGCCTGATATGCTATTTAGGCTCTGTACTGCCAGGAGCATACAAGGGGTGTGATTTTGAGCTCTGACACTGGCAGCCTCTGATTGGAGCTCTGAATCACGCCCCCCCCCCACCTGACACCGCCCTTTGGACATTACAGAGCTTAAACAGCATATCGGGCACCAAAACTAACTGCACTTGATGCTTGGGAATGGTGAGGGATAGAGAGAAAATTCCAACTGTGCTGGAATCAGTGGAGCAACACCTATTAACAGATGCTAAGAACATGAATGAGTGGAGGTGGCGAAAGGTCCTCTTTAAATGAAGGGTCTGTACACTCTGCATGTGTATAAGGCAAGTACACAACATGAAGTAGTCATTTTTAATACTAGATTGGAAATGTAAATTTATACACTAAGAGGTTTTGTATTAATTAAAGATGCACCTTAATAAACAGTCCCCAAGACTGAACCACTGCTGTAATATTTTATATGTAGTCAGCACAGGTACAGGACCTATCAGAGACTAGGAGCAACCGAACGTTCTTAAAACTAAATAGCGCTCTTAGTAACAATTCCAAATGTCTTGACAAAGAATGCTATAGGCTATTCTCCTTTTCTACAAAATACTTTCCATACTTAACAGTTGACAGAAAACATTAATACAGTTTTCTCTTTATTTTAATAGACAGAACATAAGAGTCATTAACATACACACTACTAAAGAAACAGTCCTCTCTCTCGCGCTCTCTTTTATAACCAGTCCACACGCTTATCATTTGCCCCTCTTAAATTTCCCAGATGGAGTGCCTGCAGTTTTAGCCTTTTTCTTGGCTGATCCTTTAACCTCGATTTCCTTTCTTTTGGTAGAGCTGATGGATCCAGTTACTTTGAAAAAGTCATCTAGTCGGCCCTGTGTACTGCCATGACGGTTCTTAGCCAGCTTCTTGGATCCGTTACGTATACGGTCCTCACTGAATTGCTTATCTCCACACATGAAGGCCACCAGACCCTCCTCATTAGGATCCGTCCACTTCAGGTCCACACCATTTACATCAATCACTTCGGGCTCTATGAAGAGCTGGCGAGCTTCTTTGTGCAGCCAGTTTTCAGGTACCGGGTACTTCTTAAGGTCAATGTTATCCATTATCTCTTCAATACTTTTATGCTGCCGAATGAGTTCTATAGCTCTCTTTGGACCAATACCACGAATGGTCTCGCAGTAATCACTGCCAAGCAGTATACAGAGGTCGATAAACTGTTCTTGTGTGAGACCTACGTCCTGCAGTACCCGGCTGAGATGAAACTCCTGGATTGGCAGCTTTTTAGCCTCACTAGCAGTGAGGTGACGCAGCAACAGAGGAGTACCAAAGGTCAACGCATCCATATCTTCAGTGGCTGCAGCGTACACTTTTCCAGATTTCACCAAAGCAGCACATGTGGCCTCAGCCTCACAAGGTGCATCAACATAGGGGATGCCCATTAATGAGAGCAGTTTTTTGCACTCTTCATTGTGTTGTTTTGTCACCTTTACAAGCCTCTTATTGAACTTCTCAATGTTCTCCACTTCGCCCGCTTCTTGTGCTGCCTCCAGCAATTTCTCTGCTTCTGCCCTCCTTTCACTGCGTTTGGCCAATTCACCTGACTTCAGTTGTGGTGGTTTGCCATCAAACACATAAACAGGCTTGATGCCGTGCTCCACCATGCGTATTGTACGATAGAACATACCCATTAAGTGACTGGTGGTTTCACCTTCCTCATTCTGAAGCATGTTACCATCCTGCCGCACAGCTATAAGAAACTGGTAGATACACATAGAAGCATCTACTGCCACTTTACGGCCAAAGTAACTCTTTATGTCATTCTCTTTTATGGCTCCCGGGGCCACATCAGCGATCAGTTTAGCCAGGCCTTGAATTCCCATTGCAGATAACTAATGAAACGGATACCAGTAAACTTTCTAAAGGCCGACCTGAAATGTAGAAAGTGACGTTATTTAGAGCAGACAAAAATATAGAATATATAGCAACCCCTCCACACAGTTTATTCCCCTCCCGCTGCCCCCCCACACAGTTTAATGTCCCCCTCCAGCTGCCCCCCCCACAATTTAATGTCCCCCTCCAGCTGCGCCCCCCACAATTTAATGTCCCCCCTCCAGCTGCGCCCCCACAATTTAATGTCCCCCTCCAGCTGCCCCCCACAGTTTAATGTCCCCCTCCAGCTGCGCCCCCACAATTTAATGTCCCCCTCCAGCTGCCCCCCACAGTTTAATGTCCCCCTCCAGCTGCGCCCCCACAATTTAATGTCCCCCTCCAGCTGCCCCCCACAATTTAATGTCCCCCTCCAGCTGCCCCCCACAGTTTAATGTCCCCCTCCAGCTGCCCCCCCACAATTTAATGTCCCCCTCCAGCTGCCCCCCACAATTTAATGTCCCCCTCCAGCTGCCCCCCACAGTTTAATGTCCCCCTCCAGCTGCCCCCCACAATTTAATGTCCCCCTCCAGCTGCCCCCCCACAATTTAATGTCCCCCTCCAGCTGCCCCCCCACAATTTAATGTCCCCCTCCAGCTGCCCCCCCACAATTTAATGTCCCCCTCCAGCTGCCCCCCCACAATTTAATGTCCCCCTCCAGCTGCCCCCCCACAATTTAATGTCCCCCTCCAGCTGCCCCCCCACAATTTAATGTCCCCCTCCAGCTGCCCCCCACAATTTAATGTCCCCCTCCAGTACCATACTGCAGTGCTGCCCCATAGACTACATGGTGCTGTTTATTTGAGGGTTCATATACAATTCACAAACAAGTACAATACTAACAGTGACCAACAATGGGATAGAGGGCCGTACAAGGGTTTACTTTACTTGGCTACATCCGACACTCCCATGAATGAAGAGCAACAGATTTGTGCATCAGTCCTTCCATTCATACAGAGAAGTGGAAATACCTGGTCATCCCCCCCATTCATCCTAATGAAATGCAAGAACCAAGGGGTCTCAATGGTGGACCCCCACCAATCAGATGATTATACCCTATACGGTATATAGGAGTCTTGAGCAGTAAAACCCCTGGGATATTCCCATTTTAAAGGGAGCCTGTCATCAGTACCCAGCGTTAAAGGGGCTTCCCATACATACCCCTGATCTTTGTAGAGAAGGGGGCACAGTCAGCCCCTGCCCCGATCAGCTATATAGAGCCACTTCCGGTGTCCTGGCATAGTGTCCAGGCACGGTCACTGCAGCTCAGTTCCCAGTGACTTCAGTGGTTGTTGAGCTGCAGTGACAGGCCCAGCTGTTATACAGGACTTTCGGCTTCTGAGCTTGTATAGTATATAGGGCAGACACCGGCAGCAGCTCTGTATAGTTGATCGGTCTGAGGGCCAGCAGATGGCCCCACCACAGATCAGGTTTTCATGGCCTACGGCTAAATCATAAAACCCTTAATCCTGAGGAGCCCCTTTAATATGCTGGGCTCTGGTGTCAGGCTTGTGCCACACCAGGAGAGTAGGAGCCTGCTGGAAGTATAGCAGCCGCCATACATTATAGTCTATGGCCACAAGTCCTGTGGCTCCCCGAGGCATTGCCTGTATACGTGACCTGTCCTGCCTAAGCTCCAGCTGCAGCCATGACTCATCACAACACAACCTGCCACCTTTAGTGAAGCACTGAGAGGAGGCCATGAGGTAATAAAACGTCACCCCATTGTCCCCCTCTCCGCACTCATACTTACCAACCTCCTCCAGGTTTTCGCGGGCTACTGGGTCGTTCCTCAAATTCCCGCCGTTCTGACGCGTACCCCGCCTCCAGCGCTTAGGGGCAACAGATGCTCTGATTGGGCGACCCGTGCAAACACGCCTTCTGATTGGTTAGTAAACGTAAACGTCAGAGGAAGGTTGGCAGAATGATTTAGAGGCCATGATGTGGCTGGCAGGATGACAGCGTGTGCCTCGTAGTGATTGGCTGCTCGATGCTATGGCTTCTGCGATTGGTTCATTATGCCACGTGTTCTTATAGTGAGCTGTTTCCTCTCCCAGAATTCCCTGCTGTGCCCTCTGACCCCGTTTTGATTGTAAGAGACGTGGCGGAACCGGGAGCGCTGTCACCGAAGCAATGGTGAGAATGTGTCTGTAGTCCGGAGCGTTACCGGGGATTGCTGTATATTATGTGTCAGAGTCCGGGGATTACTGTATATTATGTGACTATAGTGGCAGAGTCCGGGGATTACTGTATGTTATATCTTTGGGGCTTGTCACATGTGTACAGCAGACATGGACCTTTATACTAATTTGTTTTCAGCCCATTATTGTGCGATATTTACTTACTAAGTGTTACAGACCTAGCACTGCTTACAGAGCTGAGGCTTGTTACAATGTGTCATGTAGGCAATCCTATGAGGTGAAGGTAACACTGCAGACTTCTTATCTAGATTGCTTACATGCACTGATACAGTGTAACGTGTTCCAGCTGTGTGATTGCCCAGCTGTTCATTTCAGTGAGTTGGACCCGGTTCACATGGTGCTTTTTCTAAATTAAAGGGGTTGTCCAGGAATTGGACAAATCACAGAGGAGTCCGGGGAAGATGAAACATTGTTTTTTTTTGTTTTTGTTTTTTTTATCATGCTGACCTGTCCCGGTGTCGGCTGTGGCTGTGCCTTGGGTCGCCCCTGTGTCGGCTGTGGCTGTCCTTTGGGTCGCCCCAGTGTCGGCTGTGGCTGTGCCTTGGGTCGCCCCGGTGTCGGCTGTGGCTGTGCCTTGGGTCGCCTGTGGCGTGGCTGTCCTGGCGCCCATGTGTCGGCTGTGGCTGTGCCTTGGGTCCCCCGGGCCCGGCTGTGGCTGTGCCTTGGGTCGCCCGTGCGGTGTCGGTGGCTTGGGTCGCCCCGGTGTCGGCTGTGGCTGTGCCTTGGGTCGCCCCGGTGTCGGCTGTGGCTGTGCCTTGGGTCGCCCCTGTGTCGGCTGTGGCTGTCCTTTGGGTCGCCCCGGTGTCGGCTGTGGCTGTGCCTTGGGTCGCCCCGGTGTCGGCTGTGGCTGTGCCTTGGGTCGCCCCGGTGTCGGCTGTGGCTGTGCCCCGGGTCGCCCCTGTGTCGGCTGTGGCTGTGCCTTGGGTCGCCCCGCCCCGGTGTCGGCTGTGGCTGTGCCTTGGGTCGCCCCGGTGTCGGCTGTGGCTGTGCCTTGGGTCGCCCCGGTGTCGGCTGTGGCTGTGCCTTGGGTCGCCCGGGGGGGGGCGCGCCCCCCCCCCCCCCGCCGGGGGCGGCCCCCCCCCCCCCCCCCGGCCGCGGCGGCGCCGCCCCCGGGCGCCCCGGTGTCGGCTGTGGCTGTGCCTCGGGCGCCGCCCCGTGTCGGCCCGGGCGGGGCCCTGTGGCGGCTGTGGCTGCCTTTGGGTCGCCCCGGTGTCGGCTGTGGCTGTGCCTTGGGTCGCCCCGTGTCGGGGGCCCCGGCCGGGGGTGCCCCCTCCCGCCCCCCCCGCTGCCGCTGGGGCCGTCCCCCGGGTCGCCCCTGTGTCGGCTGTGGCTGTGCCTTGGGCCGCCCCGGTGTCGGCTGTGGCTGTGCCCCGGGTCGCCCCGCCCCTGGTCGCCCGTGTCGGCTGTGGCTGTGCCTCGGGGCGCCCCTGTGGCTGTGCCCCGGTGTCGGCTGTGGCTGTGCCTCGGGGTGCCCTGGTGTCCTTTGCTGTTGGAAGTCTTGTGCTGCACGTGACTGCTGGGGCCAATCAGTGGTCACTGGAAAAGACCCAGTGATGTCATTCACATTCGTCACCTGGTACTTTCTTGTGGCTGCCGAGGCCACTGATTGGCCTCAGCGGTCACGTGTGGCAGAGGACAACAGAGCACCGGAATGGACAGCAGTGGCAAGTGACAGGGACAGACGATATTATTATTATATTTTTTTGTTTGTTTGTTTGACCTTCCCCGGCCTCTGTGATTTGCCCAGTTCAGGGAAACCCCTTTAAGAACTGTATGCTTTTTCAAGTTGCACTATTGAGTACCTACTGCTAGAGCTCCGACTCTGTTACATGACTGACTCTGCTCTACTCCTGCTGCTTGTACCTAGAGTGGAGCAGAGAGTATCACATGACTGAGGGTCAGAGCAGCAGCAGAGGAAAGAGAATCTTATTTCCCTGTATAACCCCATTGCAGATTCCTAAAATCAGGGCTGTGGAGTTGGAAAAAAGTTACTGACTTTGCCTTCAAAATTAAAGGATTATTCCAGCAGTTGGAATTTTCTTTCTAGCATTCCCGAGAAATAACCACAGTTAGTTTTCACGTGTAATGTCCTACGTTGCAGAACACAGCTACAAAACGCTGTGGAAAAAAATGCAGAGGAAGCACATCGCCTTTTTTTTTTTTTTTTGCAGCGTTTTTCATTGTGTTTTTCTCTGCAGATTTTCTTTCCTTATTAAACCTATAGGGAAAACGCAGGTATAATTGACATGCTACATTTCTCAAAAATGCGTGCGTTTGTGAAATCGCAGCTTTTCTACAGCTTTTTTTTTTTTTTTTTTCTGCAATATTTCACCTTTTTTTTTTCACTTTCATTCACTTTGTTGGTACCTTAAAATGCAGAATTTTATTTCCGCATTGTGGGGCTTAAAGCTTATGGGTAATTTAATATTTGTAATGTGAGAAGGGCGGTGTCAGGCAGGGGGGTGTGATTCAGAGCTCCAATCAGAGGCAGTCAGTGTCAGAGCTCAGAATCGCCCCTCGTCTGCTCCTGCCTGACACCGCAGTTACCGGTACCAGAACTAACAGCATTGATTGCTCAGGAATGGTGGGGGCTAGAGAAAAAGTTCCATCTGTGTCAGAATGAGCAGAGCAGCAGCTATTAACTGATGCAAAGAGGTGGTGAAAGGTCCACTTTAATGAACTTGAGGATCTTTACTGCTTCGGATTGAGCGGGCCTGTCTGCCTTGCATGAAGCAGTCTGACTGTAGTAATATAGAGGAGTCTTGCACTGGCCTGCCAACTCCACAGCCCTGCTAAAAAAAAATGGATACAAAAGGATGGCCATCTGTTACTGTGATTTTGTGTCCTACAAAAAAAAAAACCCCTGAAAAAATTGCTGTTAAACATGTGATGTGAACAGCCCCGGACTTCTATGGGATTTATGAGAAAATCCACGTGCACTTCTTTTCTGGACATAGGTGTGGATATAAATGTCACTGCTGACTATACCCTTTAACTAGTGAAGCAGTTCAGTCCCATTTAAAGGGGTTATGCCATAAAAAGTATTTATCTTATATTCATAGGATAGAGGATAAATACCTGATCAGTGGGGTCAGACCTCTGAGACCCCCACCGATCCTGAGAAGAGGGGTTCTTTCCCTCCGCTGCGCATTCAGCCTGACATCGTCCAGACTGAATGTGGGTGTGACTGGCGGTGGACGGCGCTCTCATTCACCTCAAGAGTGCCAGAGACAGCCAAAGTAAAGCACTCTATCTCCAGCGCTATCATTGACTGGTGGTGGGCCTCACCACCAGGCACCCCCACAGGCTTAGGGCAGCAGCACACGACCCGGTCCGTGTGTTGCCAGATTTACCGGCTTTACTTTTTGCTGGGAGCGGGACTCCTAGCAGTATGTTATCTATGATGCTAGGAGTCCCTGCCTCCCAGCGACATACTGTCTCATACCAATTACAGTACAGAGGACAGTATGTCGCTGGGAGGCAGGGACTCCTAGTATCATAGATAACTATACTGCTAGGAGTCCCACTACCAGCATGAAGATCAAGCCGGTAACTCTGACTAACACCCGGACCATGTTTCATGGGTTAAAGACGGTCATGTGCTGCTGCCTTTAATGTGCAGAGGGGGAAAGGACCTCCCGTGATACCCTGTGGGGTGAAAGAAATCTAATCCTATTTCTAGTCCTGGACAACACTTTAAGGGAATGTCCACATGGGACACGCTGCAAATCTACCTAGGATAAGTCATCAATATTAGATATGTGATGGCCATTCGGTGATGGCTCTACTCCCAATTACGTACATGCCGGGAGCGGCAGCCCCATTGAAGTCCATAGTCTGACCCTTGCAGATTTAATACTGTTGACCTGTGAGAACGTGCCCTAAATGATAGAATATTGGCTGCCTTTTGGGACCTTGTAATGTGGATGGCAATGTCCACACTTGCTCCCAACCAAAGATGATAGAGGGGCAAGAAGAACCATTTTGGGGTCTCATCACCATGATCGAGGCTTTGAGGGGGACTGAGAGACTCCTGTGGAGAGGCCATGAGATGTTTTATATAAGGTACATCACCCTCTGTGCTGTTACATCCATGATCGTTCTTCTATGTGCATTAGACAGGCGTGCACACACCTATACATTTTGAACACCAGGGGGTGCTGTTACAATTAGGCTACTCTGAATTGCATTTTCAGTTTACTAATTGTCATTGTATTGTTGGCACAACCCCTTTAACTCCTTATTACAAGCACAGGGTGACAATGGCGTAATCTTACCTGTCTAAGGTGTTTAGAAAGAATGATGATGTGACTTTTTGCTGTTCATGTAGGTGCAGTTTTCTATATCACTGGTCTCTCTTTATCCGCAGGAGCTGGAAGCAATGAGCAGATATACAAGCCCGGTCAATCCGGCAGTGTTCCCGCACCTCACAGTCGTGCTCCTGGCAATCGGCATGTTCTTCACAGCTTGGTTCTTTGTGTATCCTTTTACAAGGACAAAAGTTATTGTGCATAATATGGTCAGGAAGTCAAATACCTAGGCACTGACGGAGAAAGCCGCTCGTACCCAGACACATGAGTGACTATTGTTAGAAAAGTAATATATTTTGTTCTACTCAATTCTTCTCTCTGTCTATTTTTAGTGTGATGTGGGGGGAGGGGGGACCTCTGGTTGCAACCCACTTCCGAAACTTAAGACATATGTCTGATAGGTAAGGGTCCAATTCAGGATCACAGAGCTGGATTCCTCCTGTAAATATGCAATAAATGTAATAAAAGTATAGTATATGTAGTGTACCTCCAGCCTTGTACTGTAAAGGGCTTGCCCAGATCAGCATGTTGGTCACCCGTCCCTAGGATAGGCCATCAGTATCAAATCCCCTCAAGTGTTCAGCCATTTAGAGGGACCGCAGTGGTCATGACCGCATCCGTGTTTACCTCAGTCCATCTTCCTGCTCGGCATTCATTTATTTACTTATATAGCGCCAACATATTCTGCAGCACTTTACAGATATTGCCAATCACTGTCCCATATAGGGCTCACAATCTACACTCCATATTAGTATGTCTTTGGAATGTGGGAGAAAACCGGAGTTGTAGTGTCAGTGCAGGGTTTTGCAGTTTTCTCCCATTTAGGCTGGGTTCACACTTGTGTCTGGTATCTGTCTGCTTGCAAACCATTTAATAAAAAAAAAAAAAATGGTTTGGTCCAAAAAGGATTCCAAACGGTTACACAGCGGGTTACCGAATAGTCTTTTTAGACAGATTAGTTTTTTGATGGACACCCATTACCTGACAGTTTGTGACCAATCCGTTTTTTTTTTCCTTCATTCTGAGTATGTGCAGAATCTGATTGGACACAAACAGATAAGGGTGGGTTCACACTTGCGCCTGAGTCTGTCCGCTGCGAATCCGCCTGAAAATGTGGGGAAACTGTATAGGGACTGGATAGCAACAGGTTAGCAACGCATTGCTTAAAAACCCATTCATTTGAATGGGTTTTTAAAGCAATGCGCGGGTGTGTGCTTACACCCTCTGCACCGCGAATCCAGTTTTTTTTTTGCTGGAGACAAAGTCCTGCATGTTTGACTTTATTTCCAGCAAAAAAAACTGGATTCGTGGCGCAGAGGGTGTAAGCACACACCCGCGCATTGCTTTAAAAACCCATTCAAATGAATGGGTTTTTAAGCAATGTGTCGCTATGCAGTCCCTATACAGTTTCCCCACATTTTCAGGCGGATTTGCAGCGGACAGACTCGGGGGCAAGTGTGAACCAACCCTAACTATCCGTTTGAGGTCTATGGAAAGCAGATTACAATGTTAAAAAAAAAAAAAACGGATTGGTTGCTGTCCGGAATCCTTATTTATTGAACGGAGAAAGTCCTGCAAGTCCAACTTTTTTTTCTCTGCCCAAAAGAGCGGATACCAGACGGAAATGCTCCAGATACGCACCAGCGGATGGTTTTTACAACCCATTGAAAATGAACCGTTCAAAATCAGCTTTTGAGGATTTTGAGTCAGTTTCAAAAACTGATTTTGTGCGGAGAGCCAAATGCTGATGTGAACCCGGCCTTACTTGGGAGCTGCAGTACTCCGCATTGCCTCTACTATATAGACAAGACGCAGGTAGGATGGCCAGAGTAAATAAGGAAGAGGTGGCAGCACTTGCATCAGCACACCGCCATGGATCAGATATTGATGGCCTACCCTGATCCTCTTTAAAAACCTGTCAGGATATGTGCCGCAGTCTGTAGTTGCAATTCACTGATATGTACAGTCATATGAAAAAGTTTGGGCACCCCTATTATTCTTAATCATTTTTAGTTCTAAATATTTGGGTGTTTGCAACAGCCATTTCAATTTGATATATCTAATAACTGATGGACACAGTAATATTTCAGGATTGAAATGAGGTTTATTGTACTAACAGAAAATGTGCAATATGCATTAAACCAAATTTGACCAGTGAAAAATTTGGGTACCCTTATCATTTTATTGATTTGAATACTCCTAACTACTTTTACTGACTTACTGAAGCACAAAATTGGTTTTGTAACCTCACTGAGCTTTGAACTTCATAGCCAGGTGTATCCAATCATGAGAAAAGGTATTTAAGGTGGCCAATTGCAAGTTGTTCTCCTATTTGAATCTCCTCTGAAGAGTGGCATCATGGGCTCCTCAAAACAACTCTCAAATGATCTGAAAACAAAGATTGTTCAACATAGTTGTTCAGGGGAAGGATACAAAAGTTGTCTCAGAGATTTAACCTGTCAGTTTCCACTGTGAGGAACATAGTAAGGAATGGAAGACCACAGGGACAGTTCTTGTTAAGCCCAGAAGTGGCAGGCCAAGAAAAATATCAGAAAGGCAGAGAAGAAGAATGGTGAGAACAGTCAAGGACAATCCACAGACCACCTCCAAAGAGCTGCAGCATCATCTTGCTGCAGATGGTGTCACTGTGCATCGGTCAACAATACAGCACACTTTGCACAAGGAGAGCTGTATGGGAGAGTGATGCGAAAGAGCCGTTTCTGAAAGCACGCCACAAACAGAGTCGCCTGAGGTATGCAAAAGCACATTTGGACAAGCCAGCTTCATTTTGGAAGAAGGTCCTGTGGACTGATGAAACAAAGATTGAGTTGTTTGGTCATACAAAAAGGCGTTATGCATGGCGTCAAAAAACACAGCATTCCAAGAAAAACACTTGCTACCCACTGTAAAATTTGGTGGAGGTTCCATCATGCTTTGGGGCTGTGTGGCCAATGCCGGCACCAGGAATCTTGTTAAAGTTGAGGGTCGCATGGATTCAACTCAGTATCAGCAGATTCTTGAGAATAATGTACAAGAATCAGTGACGAATTTGAAGTTACGCCGGGGATGGATATTTCAGCAAGACAATGATCCAAAACACAGCTCCAAATCTACTCAGGCATTCATGCAGAGGAACAATTACAATGTTCTGGAATGGCCATCCCAGTCCCCAGACCTGAATATCATTGAACATCTGTGGGATCATTTGAAGCGAGCTGTCCATGCTCGGCGACCATCAAACTTAACTGAACTGGAATTGTTTTGTAAAGAGGAATGGTCAAAAATACCTTCATCCAGGATCCAGGAACTGATTAAAAGCTACAGGAAGCGACTAGAGGCTGTTATTTTTGCAAAAGGAGGATCTACTAAATATTAATGTCACTTTTCTGTTGAGGTGCCCATACTTTTGCACCGGTCAAATTTTGGTTTAATGCATATTGCACATTTTCTGTTAGTACAATAAACCTCATTTCAATCCTGAAATATTACTGTGTCCATCAGTTATTAGATATATCAAATTGAAATGGCTGTTGCAAACACCCAAATATTTAGAACTAAAAATGATTAAGATTAATAGGGGTGCCCAAACTTTTTCATATGCTGTAAATGCAGAAATGTGTGCCCTGTCCTGTGTACGCTTCTATCTGTGCTCCACTCTGCTTATTGTGTGGCGTGTAGAATAGCCGTGTACCTCCTCACTGACATTGGCCAGAAATATCTGGAACAGCCGGGGCAATAAACAGGGAGGACCTGTGGTGTAGCTAAGGGCTCCACTTTTGTAGATCTGGGTAACATGAGAGCACGTGATGACCAGAACAGCAACAGGAAGTCATTGAGGAAATTCTGCAGCCAATATAACAAGGTGTCCTAAAATGATTTGGGTCATTGGTGTTTGGGGGAAACAGGTTTCTTTATAGTGGTTTTCAATGATCAGGTTTGGTAGCAGTCTGACTCTCAGCACCCACTGATGTGTTGCAGGCCTCGTCATTGCTTGCATTGCACCATCAGGTGCACCATCTACTGCGCCATCAGGGTGTAGAGTGTTGCAGCTTTGTCTCATTCAATGAAACGGGACAAAGCTCTAATGCCCTGCATAGCCACTGCTAGGCAGACAAGCTGACCAGAATCAGACCCCCAGAGATCTGTAATTGATAGCCTATCCTAGCAATGCCCGTGAGACTGTGGATATACGGTTAGTGGACTCTGAAATCTTTTACATGACTTACCCCTTACGTTAAAAGCACAGCATCTTATCATAACCTTTATATGTTGCCCATTTCTGTTTTTCCTTAATGCATCGCTAAAGCTATGAGGTGACATCCACAAAGTACACTAGGGACGTTTACAAGGAGCTCCTTATTTCGCTGGTAGCCTCGCTATTCATGGGATTCGGAGTTTTGTTTCTTCTGTTGTGGGTCGGGATCTATGTGTGATCATGGTGGTAAGTTGAGATTATTGTTACTTAGATATCATATTGTGATGGTTAGCTGACCAATGCTTGCACACATATATTATGCTGACATCACTTCTCTACATAGTGACATCACAACTGTGCTAATGGACCAGGCTGTGTAGTAATCTAGCTGTCTAGTCATCCAGTTTTCCCTCTAGTATCCTCCTCATATCTTAGCAATGCCCCAACAGATCACAGATGTGAGTGCTAGTATGCCTGTCACCTGCCCTTCTTTTTACAGTGCAGACTATTGTGCCCACTTAATACTGTTTGTAGCCTTTAAAGGGGTTATCCAGCTTCCAAAAAGTATCTGCAAATACATCCACAGCAGTGCTAAATCCTCACTGTTCCCTTGGGGACCCTTTGCTTTCCCTTTTTTTTACTTGCTGCTCCTTGTATCACTGTTATTTACATGCAGTGAATCTGTGGATAAACTACACTTCCCATGATGCATCTGACTCTCTTCGTACCCCTCTCTTCTCCACTGCATTGAAATCATAGGTAATAAATCACTCCCACATCCGAGGTCACATGCTGCTGTGATGTTTCGTTTGCTGGCTTAACTGCTAACAGGGAGGGGTGGCGAGCTAGCAAATGAAACCTCGCAGCTGAGGTCAATGACCTGAAAATAAATCAAATAAACTGTGCTGAATTTAAACATAATGTATTATAGAGTACATATATTAGGAAGTGCTTTGTATTGATGCATACTGTTATTTGGCCCATATATTTTTTTTAAAACTGCATAAGGGTTGGTTCACACTTGTGCCCGGAGTCCGTCCACCGTGAATCCGACCTAAATGTCAGAAAAAAGGATTGGGAAAGGTTTGCAAGTGATTTGTTTAAAAACCCATTCACTTCAATGGCTTTTTAAAGCAATGCGCAGGTGTTCGATTGCAGCCTCTGTGCCGCGAAGCCGTTTTTTTTGGTCGGAAACAAAGTCAGACATGCAGGACTGTGTCAGACCAAAAAAATGTTTTTTTTTAACAAACAGTTTCACACCTTTCCCAGTATTTTTTTTTTTTCTGACATTTAGGTCGGATTCACGGAAAACGGACTCCGGGCGCAAGTGTGAGCGAAGCATAACCCCTTTAACCCATTCTATGATTATTAATGCTGCACCCATAAATTTGGCACCTTCTTACCAAACCATCAAAGCATGTTCAGATGTGGCTTATTTCAAGAGTTTTTCTACCTTCTATCTTACCATGAATTTCCAACAAACTCCAGATGTATATGATATGGATTTGCTATAGATTTCACCATTGTATTGTGGAAAACCTGCAGCTGTATTCCAGAATAATGGGTACACTTCAGATGTCAAAGCCATTCCCTGAAATACACAAATTATTTGCTACATATGGAGTTTCGTAAACCCCTTCCATGTGAAATATGCTGAATCCACACCAAAAATCCTCAAGAAATCCACTGCATCTGAATTTAGGCCAGCTGCACACAGGCTTTCACAGTCTGTATATTTCCTATGCTGCATTGTGTCCAAGACCCAGACTCAGTGTTGTTGCAGCCTTACCCCTGATGGAGACAATAGTAGGCTCACAACATTTAGGTAGTCTGGGTCTCCAGTAGGGCTGGGTGATTATGACCTAAATCAAAATCAGGCATTTTACCTCGACTACGATTAATGGCGATTATTTGTCACGCCCTTTTTACAATGTTGAGCAAACCTTGCGAGATTTGTCTCACAAGGTTTGCCCACTAGTTTCATTCAGACCGAACGTGGCCAAACCACAACTGCTATTATACTGTGGGGTCTCTTCAGAATCTGGAGTATAATGATTGGAGGTTCAGGTAAGGTGATCAAACATTAAAAAAAAAAAAAAAAAGTGTTACCTACCCTGGGCTCTGGCGCAACCCTCTGCTGTCTTCGGCACTTCTGCCTGTCATCAGGGACCGCAG
Source organism: Leptodactylus fallax (assembly GCA_947044405.1). NCBI lineage: Eukaryota > Metazoa > Chordata > Amphibia > Anura > Leptodactylidae > Leptodactylus > Leptodactylus fallax. The sequence goes on along the minus strand of CAMRHE010000138.1, from coordinate 809,715 downwards.
AGGCCAGTGTCACATGGAGTTGTGACGCATAGACGCCACATGATCCCTGATGACAGCAGAGGTTTGTGCTGGAGCCCAGGGTAGGTAATATGGTTTTTCATGTCCCCTGGACCTCCAATCACTATATTCAGGGGTCTGAAGGGACCCCACAGTATAATAGCAGTTCCGGTTTAGTCTGAACGAAAGTACAAATATCTTAATAACCGATGTGAACAAAATCACGTCTATTCTGGTTGATGTTCGGTTTTGGTTATTTTTCGATTAATCGCCTGCCCCACTCTCTAGACAAGAGTGAAGTCTGAGGCATACGGCTGATATCGGACCATATTTTCTGTACATTAAAAATCCTTCTTTTGTTGGCCCTAATGGAACCTGGATGGGAATTTTAATGTAAATTGTCAATCTGTGGGGGAACCAAGCTTGAAGTGTTCAGTTCCCCTCCATGCACAATACTACACTTACAAAAAGATCCCAGAGATGCCCGCTCATGATTGTTTGAGGTACCAGTGGTCAGACCCAACCACTTATCTTGTAATATAGAAATGTCATGTAGAACTTGGAATAAGCATCATATAGCACTCTGATGGAAATCTAATACTGTTGTCTCTTTCTCTGCTTTTCAGATTCTAGCTGGATGCTTAGATACGTTTCGGTTTTTTTTTTTTATTTCACTCTGTCTGGGGACCAGTACTGGCCGTGGATGGCGGCGTCCACTCAGTCGTTGCACTGTCATTTCTGCAATGGAGATTTTTCTCATGGTGACTTGCTCACCAGTTACAATAAAACACTTTATTATTACATTTATTAGCGTGTCCGCCTATATTTCCATGCTTCTACAGTCACACATCACCAGTCGGAGTACAAAGAAAGCATTATTCATATATTTATATTGTGGTATTTATACGAAGACAGGATATTTTTTTTTCAGACCCATAGAATAGGGTAGAGGAGGAGGAGAACAGTGCTGTCGTAGGAGGGAAAATATAAATATAAATCAGACATTAAAAAAAAAAATTAAAAATGCTTTGAGCTCATAGGTCAGGAGACACGCTTTACCCCTTCCAGTACTAATGCTGAGTATTGAAAGGGTTAAAATGTGATTAGTGGCTTTTAATTATTGTAAGAAAAGTATTTACAAGATTTTAATATTAAGAGCAGAAAACAATTTTTGTTTTTTTGGGGGATGGGGTGGAGGTCCAGTTTCTGGGTCCTTCATTTCTTTGGACAGCATACATAAATTGGGCGCTCAAAGTCTTTGGCGTGCTGCCTCACCATCAGGCGCTCTTCGATGCCCCTTTTTAAAGGGCAAGATTTTGGTCCTCAATTGCCTTGTTAAGATTAAGTGCACTTCCGTGGTTAGGGAATTAAATACAAAACACAAACAAGAAAAAAAAATTCACATAAAATACAATAAGACATGAAACCTGTTCCAGTATTCAGTAACTTGCAGTGGCTTCTGCAGCCCTCGGCATCTTATAGTTCAGAATGCTCCAGTCTGGAGGACTGCAGGACTGGGGACGCCGTCCCGGCAACTTTGATTAGGTCTTGGGATGGTCAAGAATAGGTGGAAGGGTTGTAACAGAATCAACATATCAGACATACAGAAAATCATCAGGATGGAGAAGACTTTGTACCCATCTTCAGCCATTCATTTCCTCTTCCCATGTTTCTTTCTTGGGGATAATTCCCTGTGTCTCCAGTGTGAATGCCTTCTGATTTCCAGTTGGTCCCAGTAGGATCCAGTGCTGCTTGGTTTGGTCCAGTGTTGCACATCCAGTGACGGGTGGGATTACCCCGTGGCTGCCTGCAGTCTGGGGGAGGAAGGGGCAAGGGAGGACACATAAAATGCATCCAAATGGTGGGGAAAATTTGGGGTTTTCCAGCTGATCCATGAGTGTATCAATTGCAGAGTCGGTAAAAACTGAAATAATAGTCTGTAACTTCTGAAGAGTCCACAGTGATGTCATAACATCCTGATGCAGCCTAGGAGAGAGAAACTGTCTGTCAAAACTGAAACATCTAAATAAAGCTGCAGTCACATGGCTAAAAAAAATTTTTTAACAACCATTTTGCATCTCTGGGGCACCCATTTGGTCTGCAGTCTATGAGGGATCGGTGAAACACGGACAGAAATCATGTGGATAGTTCAATAGCAATGAATGTGTTTTGGATATTCATGTGAATAAGGCTTTAAATCTTTTCTGTGTGTCCTTTGAGCTCAGCCATGTCCATCCCCCCCCCCAATCCTCCTGTATCTGACTAAGACAACTGGCTGGAGCAGAAGTCTCCCTACTTTGCCTTGCAGCAGGAAAAACAATTTGTTAAAGAAGCACTCTGTAAAAAAAAATTCTGTACACCCCTCCTTTTGAAAATGAGCTTGAGTGTAGTGTAATGCTACTGAGAAACTTAGTGACAGTTTTATTGTGAAGTTATGTGGTCTCCGCCAGAGCACTGACCTCTCTACTCCTCTGATGCCCACATCAGGGGGAATTTAGTAAAGTCATCACACCAGTTTTCTGGCACATTTTTATAGTGCAATTTCATTTGCACAAAATAAATGTGCCATTGTGTCCAGACTCGATTGCCAGGAGCAGGTCAGTGCTCTGTAGTGGAGCACATAACTAAACAATAAAGCTGTCAAATTATTCAATACCATTACACAGGCTCATTTCCAAAAGGAACGGCATTTACTGGAGTCCCTTAAGTCCACTCTCAACATCAGTAGGTCACAGCCCATAATGGAGCAGATTAGTAGGTGACTGACCCATTTGCCGTCTGCAGGATTTCTACACGAATGGCTTTGTTTGAATCATCCAAAAAGTGCTGGAAACTGGGCAACATTCTCATTATTTTTTACGTTTAGCGTTTATTTCTGGGTTCAGTGTTTCCAATAAAAGGGAATCTGTCAGGGCAATTTGGGACAATAAACCACCCACACGTCCATATGGACCTGGGGTTTAGTGTCCCAAATCACCTTGTTATAACGCAATCCATGGCTGCATTAAAAATAAAAAAGCTTTATACTCCCCCTGCCGCTGTACTCCCCGCGCCTGCGCAGTTCTTCAATGAAGCCAGAGGAGTACACCTCGGCTTCAGTGCGCATGCCCTGCAATTACGTAGTGAAGCCGGGGTGTCCATCCTTGGCTTCACTGAAGAACAGCGCAGGCGCTGGGAGGCGTGTCCAACGAAGAATCTCATGAATAAGCCGGACCGTTCTCTAGGTAAGTATAAAGGTTTTTTATTTTTATTGCGCCTGCGGATTGCATTACAACAGGGTGATCTGGGACACTAAACTCCAGGTCTATAAGGACCTGTGGGTGGTTTAGTGTCCCAGATTAACCTGACAGATTCCCTTTAAGCCCCTCACCCACTTCCCTTCCATAATAAAAAATGGGAAGATAGCATTGGGTTAGACACTAGCAAGTTTGTTGCAGCTAGCCCTCTAGGATCCCTCCACCTGCACCGCCAGCCCTAGGAAATAAATTATATCAGAATTGTAGACCAATTCTAAAAATAAAAATGTATTGTTGTTATGTGTCAATAATGTATAATGTGGAAACATGAACAAACTATGAGCATTACTAATGGTAAGGTGCTGTAGGTATGAGCTATAGACCCTGACACAGGACAGTGGATTACTCACCGGAGGTGACACTTGCAGGTGGAATGAGAAATCCTGGGAGGGAAACAGCTGTAGAGACCACAGATGATGTGTTGATGGGGCTGGCGTGGTACAGACTCCAGCGACCTGGTGTAGAGAAAGAGAGAGAGAGATAACTATCATTAACTACACGAGAACTGGCAGGTAATGGACTATGGATTTTATTCACTATCTCATCCCAGTGAATTGCTACTTTTATTACATCCTCTGAAAATATAGATTCCCTTCATGGTACCATTGCAGTCACAGCAGAGTAATCCAGCATCTGCCTAGTAATGAGCTGTGCACACAAAAAATTTACTTTGCAGCTATTTCATGTGAATCTAGCCTAAGTGAAAAGCAAGAATGACACATGGATACCAATCCGTGCCGTTGTCCCTGAGGCTAGGTTCACACTTACGCCTGCTCTCCGTCATTCGTATCCGCCACGGGACCTGAACGACGGATAGCCCGCCCGCTAAAACAGAGGTTACCTGCGGATACCCGTGGAACCCATAAACTATAATGGGGTCCGCCGGGTATCTGCCGGTTTCAGTATAACAAACCCTCCCTGCAGGACTTAACTCTCCACCAATTTTTGGCGAAATCTGCGACAGTCTCATACAAGATTCTTCAATGAAGCCTGCAGCTTAGTACCATAGGGTGAAGGTAACAAGACATTTAACTTTTGCTATGTCTGCACCTTAGAGCAGCTCTGATTTTCCGACGGTCCCCTGGTCACAGATGTCTCACAGTTTTTTCCAGCTGTTGCTTCACACAAATTCACTGATACAGGAGTGGAGGAGCTAGAGAGAGGGACATTGGATTAGAGCTTCATAAAAGCAGCTGGCGGCCATTTTACCATAGACCAGGGACACTTACTTGAACTCCAGTGTGATATGGCCTGTTAAAGAGCTGTACTTTTTCAGTGGGAGTAAATATGTGTAATTCCCTGCTCTGTGGACAGAAAAAAAAAATATCACACATGACTTAACATAATTCCAATGAAACAGCCATTGGTTATATTGTGCCATAAATGACCATTAGGCCAAGTATATATACGTATATCAGCCAGATTACCCAGTCAGGAGAATGGGATGTGAAAAACAGACATGTGAATATACACATTGGGTTTTATTTATCATCTTTTTAGACCACATTTTTCGCAGATTTTTTTTATTTTTTTATTTTAGCAGTTTTACTGTTGCGTCTATTTATGATATAGGCGTTTGACCTTTTAGTTTAGATGCGCATTTATAAGCCATGTGCACTTTGCCCTTTTTTTGTTAAAAAAAATTGCCCCTTTTAATACTGTCTAACCTTATAGGCTGTTTTAAATTGCCTAGGTACTGGTTTGCATTTGCGTAGAAATCAAATACAGCGTGAAAAGGATCACCATTTAGGCCACGCCCCCTTTTCCCAACAAAAAGTAAAGTGGCAAGGGCAGCATAACATCTGGGAAAAAAAAGGCGCAACTACTATATAAATAAGGCGCAGGGCAGAAAAAGACCATAAAAAGGCGCAATTTACAGAAAAAAAAAAAGGTGCAAGTAACGTAATAAAGGTGCCCCATTGAATTCAATGTGTTGTCAAAATGGCTGCTTAGTGACATTGCAAAAACAGACTTTTTCATGGTTGTTTGAATAAGCTCTAAGGCTACATTCACACAACTGTGGTGCAAAACAGCCGTGAAAAAAAACATTTTTCACAGCCGTCTTGCACCGAAAGGCCACCGGTTTTCACGGATCCCCTATACAGTTGAGTGTCAGTGAAAACAGAAAAAAAGTAGGGAATAACCTATATTTTGAGGGTCCATTACAACTGACCGTCAAAATAGCGGTCATGTGAATAACCCCCATTCACAGACATTGAATTTAATGCTGCCGTGTGACATCCGTTATTCACTGTCATGTGAATATAGCTTTAGACAAGCTTTACTGAAGCACATGAGTCACCTGCAGGTGTCCGGGGAGGCACATAATACATCTGTAATGAGCGTGTCAGTCTCCAGGAGCCGAATAGAAGAAAGAGAAGCACGAGATCCTGCAAAAGACATTACATTATCTGAGTCACAACTGCGAAGTTGGAGGAATCTTAGGTCATGCACCCATGTGTCTGAAGAATCCTAAAGCTGAGGCCCCATGTTGCGGAAACACAGCTTTTTTTGTTGCAGATTTTGTTGAGGGTTTTTGAGCCAAAGCCAAGAGTGGATTGAGCAGAAGGAAGAAGTATAAGAACTTCCTATATATTTCCCATTCCTGATGAAGACATTCTTGGCTTTGGCTCAAAAACCTCAGCAAAATCTGCAACAAAAAAAGCTGCTTTTTCACTACGTGGGGCCTTAGCCTAAGAGGGTGTTCACACGCAAGAATTTGATGCTGAATTTGTCAAGCAGAAAATTTCTGCTTCAGGAGTTTGAAGCAGATTTTTTCTGCTTGTCAAAAACAGACAAGGATTTTGATGCTGAATTTGAAGTGGAATTGGACACTGAATTTGGCAAAGAGGGCCACTGTATTTTGCCTATTTTGACTTTAATGGGCAGGGCCAAATTCCAAATTCCGCAAGCGAATTTTGACAAGGACCGCATCCAATTCTGCACTGATGGATAAAGTATATTTTCCACCTCCCATTTATTACAATGGGAGTTCTCAGGTGGAATCCGCCTGTAGAACGAGCAGGGTGCTTATTTTTTCCACTAGCTGTAAAAATCAGCTACTGCCTCCTATTGAAATGAATGGGAGGCAGATTCCGATGTGTGAACACCCCCTTATGGCCAAGACCACTATTGAACAGATGTGAAGCCAGTTCAAGTAAAGGGGGTTGTCTAGGACTAGCAAAAAGGACCTGCCGTTTTTTCCAGAACTAGTGCCATGTTCGCCCATAGGCTGTATAGCAGTTCATCTTGAATGGGGAAGAACTGCAATACCAGAAACAGCCCATGGGCAAATGTGGCACTGTACCCGGCATAAAAGGAGATCTTTGTTGATAGTTCTGGACAGTGAAGGCCGCAAAGATGAAACCCATAAATCTAGAAAGAACACAACGATGCCTTGATTTATTCACATGCACTTTCTCTACCATGGTTCGGATACATTACTTGGTATAACCTACCATTTCCATAGGTAACATCAGACACGGTGGTGGATATTGTCTCTTCCTCCTCCACATTTCGCCTGTTACGTAGGTCTTGCCCTGGTAGGCTGTTAGGACTGTGTTTGGTTTTCCCCTGGGTATATTGGGGTGGAGGACTTACAGGACGTGCTGGTGTTTGGAGATTGTTCCGACTCTTGTCCAGGACTCTAGATTTAGCCTTTCTGATGGTTGTAGCTGAAGCAATATCTGTGGTGGAGATGTATAAATAAATATACAGTACACATATATAAATATATATATATATATATATATATATATATACATAGTCATATGAAAAAGTTTGGGCACCCCTATTAATCTTAATCATTTTTAGTTCTAAATATTTGGGTGTTTGCAACAGCCATTTCAATTTGATATATCTAATAACTGATGGACACAGTAATATTTCAGGATTGAAATGGGTTTATTGTACTAACAGAAAATGTGCAATATGCATTAAACCAAAATTTGACCGATGCAAAAGTATGGGCACCTCAACAGAAAAGTGACATTAATATTTAGTAGATCCTCCTTTTGCAAAAATAACAGCCTCTAGTCGCTTCCTGTAGCTTTTAATCAGTTCCTGGATCCTGGATGAAGGTATTTTTGACCATTCCTCTTTACAAAACAATTCCAGTTCAGTTAAGTTTGATGGTCGCCGGCATGGACAGCCCGCTTCAAATTATCCCACAGATGTTCAATGATATTCAGGTCTGGGGACTGGGATGGCCATTCCAGAACATTGTAATTGTTCCTCTGCATGAATGCCTGAGTAGATTTGGAGCTGTGTTTCGGATCATTGTCTTGCTGAAATATCCATCCCCGGCGTAACTTCAAATTCGTCACTGATTCTTGTACATTATTCTCAAGAATCTGCTGATACTGAGTTGAATCCATGCGACCGTCAACTTTAACAAGATTCCCGGTGCCGGCATTGGCCGCACAGCCCCAAAGCATGATGGAACCTCCACCAAATTTTACAGTGGGTAGCAAGTGTTTTTCTTGGAATGCTGTGTTTTTTGGACGCCATGCATAACGCCTTTTTGTATGACCAAACAACTCAATCTTTGTTTCATCAGTCCACAGGACCTTCTTCCAAAATGAAGCTGGCTTGTCCAAATGTGCTTTTGCATACCTCAGGCGACGCTGTTTGTGGCGTGCTTTCAGAAACGGCTTCTTTCGCATCACTCTCCCATACAGCTTCTCCTTGTGCAAAGTGTGCTGTATTGTTGACCGATGCACAGTGACACCATCTGCAGCAAGATGATGCTGCAGCTCTTTGGAGGTGGTCTGTGGATTGTCCTTGACTGTTCTCGCCATTCTTCTTCTCTGCCTTTCTGATATTTTTCTTGGCCTGCCACTTCTGGGCTTAACAAGAACTGTCCCTGTGGTCTTCCATTTCCTTACTATGTTCCTCACAGTGGAAACTGACAGGTTAAATCTCTGAGACAACTTTTGTATCCTTCCCCTGAACAACTATGTTGAACAATCTTTGTTTTCAGATCATTTGAGAGTTGTTTTGAGGAGCCCATGATGCCACTCTTCAGAGGAGATTCAAATAGGAGAACAACTTGCAATTGGCCACCTTAAATACCTTTTCTCATGATTGGATACACCTGGCTATGAAGTTCAAAGCTCAGTGAGGTTACAAAACCAATTTTGTGCTTCAGTAAGTCAGTAAAAGGTAGGGGGTAGGAGTATTCAAATCAATATAATGATAGGGTCCCAATTTTTGCCCGGTTGCGGTCAAATTTTGGTTTAATGCATATTGCACATTTTCTGTTAGTACAATAAACCTCATTTCAATCCTGAAATATTACTGTGTCCATCAGTTATTAGATATAGCAAATTGAAATGGCTGTTGCAAACACCCAAATATTTAGAACTAAAAATGATTAAGATTAATAGGGGTGCCCAAACTTTTTCATATGCTGTATATATATATATATATATATATATATTATAAAAGGGATATTTCCTAGTGACTTGCTGAAACAGGCAGAAAAATGCCACCGATTATATGGACTTTATAGGTTTCTACATTAAGTGATACACTTTTACATGGGTAGCAATAGTATTCCTATCATACTCCTGGTGGTCTAGAGTGGTATACAGTGTATTGCAGGAGAAGCATTGATGTACATTATACATGGTAGTGATGGGTTAATATCTAATATCCCTGAATGTCTATGGAGCTTTAGTGATTACCGCATACTGTAATTATATTAGTATATATCATGATTAATATATTGATTAGGCTGGTGAAGGGGTTAATGGTGGTCTCAGGCAGGAACGTGTACCTATAATTTCATTTTACTTAATAAATAGGTCAAGAATTCTTAGAATGATCAGTAATCTTGCCCAATATGTGCACAAAAAAACCCTGTTCCATGCCTCACTCGCCGCCATGTGCAAATGTCAGGGACTCCTCAGCCTGACAGATTCATTATAACTCATGCCAGTGAGAAATTTATGCTACATTTCCATTCTGGTGCAGGGATGTCTGCAGCCTCTTCATTAATCTCTTGTTCCCTGTGCCAGTTCAGGACTTTATTGAGACTAGTGTACGATACTCCAGTCTTAATAAATCTGCCCCAGTGTTACTCCAGTTGCCACTGCAAGGAGCGTACAGTATAGGGAATTTTACAGCTCTTAATAAAGTCAGGAATAAATTCATATGCATTGAGTTCCCTCCTAGTGGCGACAGATAGAACTACAGCCCTTCGCTTTCTTGAACTGCTATAGATGAAGTTTCCAGGCATTAAAAAATAATGTTAAGTGCGCCCTTGGGTGTAAGTGACACAATATCAGGCAAGGCAACGGCTATGGGACCAGACAACTAAAGGGCCGTACATTATTCCTGTATTGAGACATCACTGAGTGTATTACACCTGCACTATTACATCATTATAATGTGATGTCACTGTGTGCATTGGTACATTTTTGTAAGCATTGCTCATGTACTAGGATATCATTGTGCAAATTATCTTGCTACTGTGACCTCAGTTTGCACATTACCCCACTACTGTGACATACCTCCCAACCATCCCGGATTCAGCAGGACAGTCCCGGATTCTGGGTCTTGTCCCACTGTCCCGGTTGGTGGGAGGTATGTCCCATTTTTAACTCATCTGCATCCGGAGGAAGACTCTGGGAGAAGAGACTGCTGAGAAAAGAGCAGCGGAGCGAGAAGAGTTGAGTATCAGTGTTTTTATGTCTGTTTCTTAGTGACCAGGAGGAAGACATTAAACTGGGGGGCCAGATGGAGGAAAACATTAAAATGAAGGGGAGGGGGTCAGATGAGGGGAACCTTAAACTGTTGGAGCAGATGAGGGGGACATTAAACGGGGGGTCAGATGAGGGGGACAATAACCTGTGGGGGAAGATGGAGGGGAACATTAAACTGGGGGGGGGGGCAGATGAGGGGGACAACAAACTGTGGAGACACATGAAGAGGGACATTAAACTGGGGGAAGTCCCCCATGGTGCTGGCGCTGTGGAGCTGCGGTGGGTACCCTGCACCATATCTTTTGGACGTGCCCTCTCATCCTCGGTTTTTGGAGGGAGGTCAGGACTCTGACGACTGCTCTCTTTTTGCAAGAGGTTCCTCTTGACCCTCTTCTTTATCTCCTGAACCTTCCCCCCAGACACCTGAGCAATAAGTCATCCAGGCTTTTCTTGCATCTTTGTACTGCAGCTAAAACTCTCATAGCTAGAAACTGGAAGAAGGTGAGTCCCCCATCTAGTCTTGAGCTTGTGGCTAGAATGAAGGATGTGAGGAGTCTTGAATACCTGACTGCTGGCCTACATAATTCACGGGAAGCCTTTGGGGCTATTTGGGCACCCTGGGACATGTATTGTACATTACAGGGTCTCTGATCTCTAGTCCTCTCCTTCCCTCCCCCCCCCCTTCCCTTTGGTCCTACCCTTGTCTTCTTAACCCCTCCATTCCCCCCTCCCTTGTTCACTGCTTAATTTAAATGCATATTGCTTAAGGGGGAGGAGGCGGATAGCCTCTATTTACCTCAATGCTTCCTGTTTGTTTGATTATTATTGTTTTTTTGTTTTTTCTTTATTCCTTGTTAATGAAAAATTTTTCAATAAAATTACAGTTATATAAAAAAAAACTGGGGGAAGATGAATAGGGACATTAAACTGGGAGCAGCTGGAAGGGGAATATTAAACTGGGGCAGATGGAGGGGGGCATTAAACTGTGGGGACACCAGGAGCATGACATTATAATGTGGGGGCATATCATGTTAGAGTGACTGTAGGGGCATTATTCTGTGTGGGAGCACACAGAGAAAAGGAGGGGAATGGGCGAAGTCAAAGTAGAATGGGCTGCAGCGCACATTCTGTCCCTCTTTCTATTCTTTGAAAGTTGGGAGGTATGCTGTGACAACACTGTGCATGTTATCCAACTACTGTGAGATCATTCTGTACATTTTGTCACTACTGTGACATGACTGTGCACGTTAACTCACCATTATGGCATAACAGTGTAATGTTATCTAACTACTGTGAGATCACTGTGCACCTTATCCAAGTACTGTAGCGTCACTGTGCACGTTATCCAAGTACTGTGACATCACTGTGCATGTTATCCAAGTACTGTGACATCACTGTGCATGTTATCCAAGTACTGTGACATCACTGTGCATGTTATCCAAGTACTGTGACATCACTGTGCACGTTATCTTACTACTGTGACACCACTGTAGACATTATTTCCCTACTGTGTCATCACTGTGCATGTTATCCAACTACTGTGACATCACTCTGCACATTATTCCACTACCATGACAGTGTCCCCTACCACTGCGCACAAAATACAAATATCGGAGACCAAAATTATCAGAATTTCTATGTTCTAAACGTTGAAGTTTTGCTATGGGTTCCAATGGTTGCATGTTACTCCCCAGAGCCCCACAATGAATGCTCTTAAAGTGCATATGGAGTTACAAAGGGCTGCCCATATGGTACATAAGTCCTTGCAACCAGGCAGAAGACTACTGTAAATGTACCCAATGGGCAAAAAGTACAGCTGTGTGTCCGTGATGAATTGAAGAGCCACAAAATATGGAGCAGGTTCTATACCTGTCTGTACTTGCAGCTCTGTCAATTCATTTTCAAATGTATATGTCAGAAAAAAAAACACAGATGACACAGGGATACCAATCCATGCCATTTTTACTGAACCATACACTGCACACTGTGCAGGAGACCTAATAGTGTAAGATTTTTTTGTCATTTATAGAATCCCACCTGCTATTGAAGTTTCCACACGAGTAGCTGTTTTCCCCAATGTAACTGCAGGAGACGTGGAGGAGCTATCAGGACGAGAGCAACAGAAGGCATTGCAGGGAGGATTCAAGCACAAGTCTATTACGGTGGAAGGATTCGGGTTATGCCACCAATCTGCAGAAGACGAAACATACAGATGCTTCTGAGACAGTACAGATGGAATGGCAGTACCAAACACGCATATTTTAGAACAGATATTTGATACCTGCGCCCTTTGTGGCCTGTACTGGAGGGGTAGTGGAGCTCTTCAGCTGTGTAGTATCAAAGTTCTGACTTGAGCTAAAGAAGAAAACATAGGAGATATATGTAAAATGAATGAATGACTCCTGATTCCCGGAAATAAGATGGTTAGCAGATAAGAGACATACCGTATGCAGAGAGCATAAGGGAGAGTGAGCTGAATCTGCCTGAGGAAAGTCAGAGTGCATGTACCAGATGAATTGAAAGGACTGCCAGCAGCAGAGAGCAAGCAAGGGAGACAGTAACAGAAAGGACAAGAAGAAGACATAAGAAGTCAGTGCTAGACAAGACAACAGTGCAACTCCAAGGTGCCAGTTACGATCCTATCAGCTAAAAGGTTGATGATTAGAAGTAAGCAAATTGATTCATCAAGTTCAGAGGTAATGGCATATGTACCAACTAGACATGGGCGAACCAACTCAACGACATTTTTTTTTTTTTTTTTTATGAAACTGAACAAATGGAGACTTGTATCGGGCGAACTAAGATGGCCACCCCCATGGCCAAAAAAAAATTATACTCACCTTCCCTTACCTCGTTTTGGCCTCTATGTGGCATCCGGCACTCTTCTGGTGACGTCGTGGGCCCAGGGTCACCGCTGAGGTCTATAATTATGCTCGCTGTGCCCATGTGACCCAATCTCAGCCCTCAGCTGTGACCCTGGGTGCATGATGTCACCAAGGAGGCTGAAAGAGAGGACCAGACATTGCGAGGAGTCCCAAAAAAGGTAAGGGAATTTGAGTATGAATTTTTTTGGGGGGTTTTTTTTTCACCTCCCTTGGGCCTCCAAAAATTAGGTACAGTTATCAACTATGATAATGTTCAGATTGAATTCTCCATGGTTTCTAGTAAAAGGTTGTATGGGTGCTGAAATTGGGTGCTGTACACCACCTATGTAGGAATGCTAGTACATGTTGCGGCCAAACCACTTTAACAGCACAGAGATCACCATGATCAGCCATGAGGCTATGATGTCTCCGTCACAAGGTTTACTTCCTAAATTAGTTTATTCATGGCGCCGATTCTGGATGACAGAAACATTGCACTTACCCATCCATGTCTAGGAGATCATCTTCACTGCGCAGATTTAACACATAAAGCGTTGTCATGGAGATAACACTGCAAAAGTTGAAAAATTGTGACGATGAATAAAAACTCATTGTATCCATGAGTTTGTTAAAGGATGCCCCAAAGGAAACAACAGATTGTATTTATTAGCCTAAAAAATAGGATTTAGGCCAATGTTAATGCTTTACAATGGTCAGTGATCATTCGGCTGGTAACTATAAATTCTAACTACAGATGAGCGAATCGGCTCTTCAGACCCCAGAGTATAATAGGTGGAGGCTCAGGGGAGGTGACAAAAATAAAAAAAAACACTCCTATTCACCTTCCGTTACCTCTCTTGGGCCTCATCACGTCCTCCAGCGATCATCTGTGAGTCACTGGCCCAGGTTCAATGCTGATGCCTGTGATTGGGCCTCAGCGGTGACCTGGGCATGCCTAACATTATGACACTCAGCGTTCCCATGTGGCCGCTGTGGCCCAATCACAGGCCTCAGCCATGACTCCCAAGGCGATGACATCACAGAAGAGCGCTAGATGTCACAAGGAAAGTGCCAGACACCATGTGGAGGCCCAAGAAAGGTAACGGAAGGTGAGTATGAAGGGTTTTTTAAAATATTTTACACCTAACCTGGGCCTCCATCTATTATACACTGGGGTCTGAAGAGACCCCATACTATAATAATGTCACTTTTCATTATGACATAACTTCGACTGACTTTGCCTTAGAGCGCTAGAAATTGGATAGATAGCTTCCTAGGAGCCCTGATAGTGGTCTACACTATGTTTTATAGATAGATTCCTAGGAGCCATGACAGTGTTCTATACTATGTTTTATAGATATGTTCCTAAGAGGCCTGACAGTGTTCTACACTATGTTTTATCGATAGGTTCCTAGGACCCCTGACAGTGTTCTACACTATGTTTTATAGATAGTTTCCTAGGAGCCCTGAGAGTGTTCTACACTATGTTTTAAGCCAATTTAAAGTGTCGCTTGTACCGGACTTGTTCGTCTTGAAACAAATCGGGGACCCAAGCCAGTGAACATGTAATGAATCTTGAGAAATTCACCCATCTCTAGTCCTAACTAGTCCCCATCAAGCAAGAGTAAATAGTAAAGATGTAATACTGACAGGGATACAAACTAGTTTGGCTGTAAACTCTGTTTTCATGGTGGAAGAAAAAGGGGCTCCTACTTTGAAAAACAAAATATGATTAAACTATATACATTTATAGAAAATGTACCTGAAAGCCATAATAATAACTAGGGCAATGATGGTTGCTTGAAGGAAACGTTGACTGACACAGCTTTGTTCGGATGGTGCTGGAACCGTCTTCAAAATTGAAATAAAGACATATAAATTATCACAAAAAGTTCAAAACAAAAGTACAGTATATTTAAGTATATTTAGCAATATGATAAGTAAAGCTGATAAATTTAGTAACTGAATATCTTCTGACTATCTCCTTCTATGATGATAATAGGTGGATGTCCCTAATAAGGACCTACATCCATATGTAATAAGGGGCTTCAGCTGGCCATGGCAGGAGACCCCTCCTGTGGATTGGGGTGATCAAAGTGAGACAACCCCTTTAACATTCAGGCTCCTTCATATTCTCTATGTAGTTTACTCAACTTCATCTCTAAGAGGCTTTTAACGGATGAGGCCAACCACCTCATCAGATGGACCTCTTCAACAATTCCTTATGATAAATCATAGCTTTTTCATTTAGATCTTTCCTCTGTAACCTGCATTTTCTGAACTACCGTCCCTTTCTTTCCAAGTAAATACTCAAGAGGCCCCCATGTAGGGTTTTCTCCCTGTGGCCTCGACAAATCTTGATACCTAGACTTGAAGCTTTGTCCACCTGGAGTTGAAAATTTCCATCTAGGTTTTGTACAATAAATTACATTGAGTTATTGACCAAAAACATACAGACAACCTACCTTGCCCACAACTTTGGAGGGACGTTGCTTGTAAGGAATACTACCTGCACGGCTGAACTGACTTCCAGTGTGACTATGGGGTGAAAACAGGAAATTAAGGAAAAATAAAAAGAAAGTAGTATATACTATAATTTCTAGAAATTGAAAAGAAAATTATAAATAACACTGAAAATAAAAAAAGATTGAATCCTAACCTGTTGGTGCTTTTCATGCTGTCGAGCCTCCGGAGTTTGGCTAGCTTCCGACTCCACCTTTCCAGTTCGTCAATCCTGGTCTCTAAGTTGTCTGTCAGCTTGCAAAGCTCCTTCACAGCCCCGACATTCTCCATGAATATCCTTTCCTGCCAGGTGAGAAAAAACAAAGAAAGTCACTTCAGAAAAATGTGGCAGCAATAACCCAAACCTGTGATCACACTTGTCTATGGATCTATCAAGTAGTGCATGTTCTGTAGTGTTTAGCTCATTGACCATACCTTGTTCACTACTAAGAAATTCTCTATAGTTTCTCCGTTGGCACACACTACATCTCCAGTCTCTTTTACGGCTTCAGGAAGAATCTCCTGAACTTCCTGAGCAATGACTCCTACAAGAAAAGTAATATTAAGCCATTGTTGCAGCCATGACATCTGACTTATAAAGAGACAGTTTTACGCATTGAATATTTTCGTTCATTCATAGCCTTACATATATGCATTTAATATACCTGTTTCTGCAGTGTCGTCCAGGCCTACCGTGCTGGCAAATTCAGGCTTGTAATGGTACTGAACAAGGCGCATCTGTGAGATCCGTTTCAATTGCTCTGTTGTATCAACCTGTAATAAGACGCGCATTTTCTTAGGAGTTATACAAGAGTCATTTGTTATGATGAACAAGGACCAGGTCTAAATAGGTCCGAAGCATGTTAGCGTTGCATGATCATGTGCCTATCTAGCGGTATATAATGGTGTTTATTCAATGTTATGGTCATGTCAGTGACTGATGGTGTATTGTGTAAGGCGGAACTGTGGTTGTGCTTGGGCGTTATTTTTTTGTGCCCCATGGTGTAACCCAGCACTGGCTGCATCGTAGTCTTTAGGGTGTGCTGATGCAAAGGTATACTGTGTAAAAGCATCCTTCATGTCTTTCTAGAAGTTCGGTTGAAGTGGAAAGCAGTTCAGGCACAGACTTGGCCCAGTTGGGTTGGCCTGCGTAGTCCCCGGAAGAAAGAGCAGGGCGCCTGGTCTGTGAATGCAGAAGTCTCTGGCAACAAGAGTGATGCCCATTGTCTTATGGAGACTGAGGTTTTTCTATGAAGAGTATTGTGTCCTTGTGTACGTTGTATCCCCCTATTACCAGTCCATGGAGTAATTAAAGGGGCTGTCCAATTTGAAATCTCTTTTTATTACATGGTTTCCCCTTGTGACCACATGGTGTTCCTCTGCTGTAATCTGCAGTGGCATCAAGTGTTCATTTCTCCTACCCTACAGCACTAACACAAGGAAAATGGGGCAATACATAATACAATGAGCAATGCATTGAGCTTCTCCATTCCTTTACATCTCACCTCCTCAATGTCCTCCTTGGCTCTGATGTCAGAAGGATGCAGAAGTGAGCCCATGATCTTGACATTCCCATGAACCACCAAAGCTTCATCTGGTCGCTCTGTGTTTATGCCAATACGTCCATGGTGAAAAACAGTGTCTGGAAGTTGACCACGCTGCCAAAGCACTTCACTGTCACTCTCAAACTGGCCAGGATTTGAGGCCTGTGAAGAATGGGTTCAGTAAGAGAAGGAGTTAGAAGAACCTAACAATATTAAAATGGATTACCATAGAACCATGATAGTCTTAAAGGGGCTATACCACTAACACAAGATATCCAAAAGATAGGGAATAAGCATGTGATCGCTGGGGCTCCAACCATTTGCACCTCCAGCAAACATGGGAACAGGGAGGGCATGACCCCCGCTTTATTCACTTCTAGGGACTGATGAAAATAGATGAGGACAGAGCTCCATCAATCCCCTAGAAGGGTATGGAGAGGTGGTTAAGCATGAGCACTGCCAGTCTGCTATGGTTTACACTAACAGCCAAGATGAATGAGATTTTGTTTAACGTAATACACATATTGCGTTAAAAAAGCATTAGAAAAGCTGAGTATTCAAAAAACATGTATGTTTTTGTAAAATGTAGAATTTCATTTTATCTGCAGAATTGTGAGTGTGTCCCCAATACATTTCATAAAAATAACACAGAGGAAAACACAGCAAAAAAATTTACGAAAAATTCTACATGGGGCTTTACCTTTACTATAAAGTAACTGGGTTTCTAATATTCAACTAGATCCCAAATCTTGAGAAGCTTTGAAACACTATACAAATACTACAATGCCAGGTACAGGGATTTTACAGCTTTTTTCCTGTTCTACTTACCCGCACAATGATGCGTTCAGATGCATGTGCTGCAACAAGATAGGTTTGATTCTGTGCCTGGACTTGGAGTGCCACCACTAACATAAAATACCTGCAACAAGATGGATGGTAAAAGTTAAGGAACTGTTAATAGCAGGAGATCAGCGCATGGTAGGTATATATATGCAGGGGTTAATACAATGCCTCATTCAGTGGCGTAACTAGGAATGGCTGGGCCCCAAGGCGAACATTTGACATGGGGCCCCCCCCCAAGCCGCCGCCCCCAACCCCCCCAAACCGCCGCCCCCAACCCCCCCCCCCACAAACCGCATTCCTGCGCACACTATTATGCCCCATAGTGGCCCCTGCACACGGTATTATGTCCCATAGTGGCCCCTGCACACGGTATTATGCCCCATACTGGCCCCTGCACACGGTATTATGCCCCATAGTGGCCCCTGGACACGGTATTATGCCCCATAGTGGCCCCTGGACACGGTATTATGCAGCATAGTGGCCCCTGCACACAATATTATGCCCCATAGTGGCCCCTGCACACAGTAGTTTGCCCCATAGTGGCCCCAGCACACAGTACTTTGCCCCATAGTGGCCCCGACACACAGTAGTTTGCCCCATAGTGGCCCCTGCACACAGTAGTTTGCCCCATAGTGGCCCCTGCACACAGTAGTTTGCCCCATAGTGGCCCCTGCACACAGTAGTTTGCCCCATAGTGGCCCCAGCACACAGTAGTTTGCCCCATAGTGGCCCCTGCACACAGTAGTTTGCCCCATAGTGGCCCCTGCACACAGTATTATGCCCCATAGTGGACCACCCATGAACGATTATTATACTCTGGGGTCTTTTCAGACCCCAGAGTATAATGATCGGAGACCCAGGGGAGGATAGAAACATAGAAAACACTGCAACTTACCTCTTCCTCGCTCCGGTGCACTCCCATGCGCTACTTCGGCCATCTTCAATGTCGGACCGGATCTCGCGCGATCCAGGCCGGCGTCGCGACGCATAATGACGTTGGCTGACGTCTGGGACGTCACCAAACAGGCCCGAAGCCTGCGGAGCGGCGGAGAGGTGAGTTACAGTGTTTTTTATGTTCGCTCACCTCCCCTGGGCCCCCGATCGTTATACTCCGGGGTCTCAAAAGACCCCGGAGTATAACGATAGCAGTGATTGTGGGGTTCGCGGTAGCGACTGCCACAGGGCTCCGGGCCCCGTAATGTTCCGGGCCCTGTGGCAGTCGCTACCAATGCTACCCCGGTAGTTACGCCCCTGGCCTCATTTCTGATTCATATGGAGGTATACAGAACTTTTTTCTTATACAAATCTCACATCATAGCAAGCCCCATCAGGTGTCGTATTATGAAAGTATTTCTTCTATGAGTCCCTGATGTGGCTCTATACCTAGGCACCATATGGTGGAACACGGAGCACCTATATTAGTATGGCAGCACAGGGAGTCCATGTGCTACCATATAGGCTGTGTGCATAAGTTATTGTTATTATTTTACATATATCCTACAAAGGAATAGATTCCAATAATCTATCTCCATAGCAAAGCTCTGAAGCCAATCCCATGCACCGATCTCAGGGCAGGCAGATTCCACAACACAACTCAATATGGACTTCATATACACATTGGTCTCTATGGACATTACCCATATAGATGGATACAGACATTTTAAAAGATCCCCTTTAAATCACTTTGTACATTCCAAGCTTTACTAAATATAAGACTTCCCATCACTGTATTGCATAGTCTATTGATACCGGTCTGTCTGGACCCTTATATTCACCTCTGGTCTGGATTGGGTTTTCCTTTTTTTCTCATGTTGTTTGCCGTAGTTTCGCTGAAGTGGAGTCTCCCGACTGTGACTTTAGTGACCTGGTCTGGTGGAAGAGATAACCTGAGGAGACCAGAGATAGAGAGGATACATTCATAATTGGCATTTCCAAGTGTAAACCTCACATTTTGCATTTGCAGCTTTTTCACTTTTATTATTGGTCTTCCTTTGACTTACGTAACTGGATGAAATGGACGCTTGCTACGATCGGACTGCGATTGCTCAATACTGATGCTTTGATTGATGGCCTCCAGCTGAAAAGGTACAAGAAAAGGGATATATGGGCAAATGATCCCAATATTGGAGAATCGGATCTGATAACTCATTTTATGTGATGTCTTCACTAGGGCTATAGTGTATAGTTCAGTATGTAATAGTATACAGCTGTATATTACTTGGATATCAGAGACACAGGCTAGTCAGAACAGCCCTTGTCTATAAGTCTTGTTAGGTTACATTCGGTCCCACCATTCAGGGCTCATCTCTGTTAGCCGGGGCAAGTGCCAATGCAAAGAACCTATCTTGCTCTGAAGGACTAAGGCTAGGTTCACATCTGCGTTGAAGTCTCTGTAGGAGATGCTCTTGAATGGAGTAGTCAAGAGTATGGGAGTGTCTCAGACTACCAAAGCAGAGGACATGGAATCTGAAGAACTGCACCAAGAATTGTGAATCACTGGGTTGCTTTAATGTAATAACTAAGATCTTCCCACAGGTCTCACCTTCACACCATTTAGCTTTAAGTAGAAGCACTCAATAGGTAGGATGCCTTCTGGGGTCTTGACATATTTAGGCTCACCAATCATGCCAATGTACACCGTTACTTGAAAATGGTTTTTCTTCTGGCAAACAAAGGCGTCATCTCCCACTGAGAAGTTGAACCCTTTGTCAGCATCCACCTTGTACGTGGGCATTGGGCTGCAAGAAACAAGATTACTTCCATGTTATCCCACTAAATTCAAGCTAAATGTATATTCCAGTCCATTCACACTCCGCTCTCGTATGTACACTATACATAGTCACTTACAGCTCCTTGTAGTTACTGTCATACAAGGAGATCCACTTATTCTGTTGGTGCGGCTGCCATTTTATAGACTGATAATTGGGGTCCAGGTAGGAACCGTTCAGACTGTCATTATCTTGCATAAGACCTGAAGGTAAAATCAGAAAAGGTCAATTAAAGTTTGATGGTACTTTTGTACCCATAAGCCAACCCCATATACCCCCCTTGTTACTGAATGTTATGTTATTACAGTGGTAGTAACAGCTTTAGTCAGTGCTATCTATGTTAGGAGTTCATGTATTAGTGTATTTCTGCAAACAAATATGTGGACAGTTTATAAAATAATATAATAGGAATTGTATAAGCACAAAATACAAAAAAATTTATCCCAAATTTCAAAAATTCTGTTTTAAAACATATGGTAAGTATTTTGCGCCACAAAAGGTTTATTGTGTGTCATAAAAATTGCATTTTTTGCATAATATAGAAAAGTATGTTGTATCGATTAGTAATCTGTTATCTCATATGCTTTGTATATATGTTATATCAGGCTGGGTTCACACTTGCGCCGTCTCCCATTCCGCTTGAAAAATGTTCCGCCCACAGACTGGCGGAACAGACAGGCAGAAACCCAGCAGACCCCATTATAGACTATGCGGTCTGGGGTTTCTATGGGCAACCGAGCGCAGGTGTGAACCTAACGTAACACTGAACTAGGAGCAATATGCTACAAGCCATTGTTTCTTGGTAAAAATCTGAAGCACAGATTTTTTTTGCTTTAGTGGGTAACTAAACATCATATAAAACCAATTGCTAAAATGAAGGAACAGGAGCAGTCAGCACTGTGCCACTTGGACATTAAGGGAGAGATGAGGAGGAACATAGTGATGGCTGAACTGGGCATTAAGAGGGGGATGATGGGGACATTTGAAAATAAAGGGGTTCAGTTGTGTCTTGTGCTAATGGACATTTGGAAAGTGGGTGGTTTACTGACAGGGAGAGGTCAGGTGGGGATGACTCTTACATAGTGGGCATCAAAGGCACCCAACAAACCCCACTGACTATAATGGGGTCTATTAGGTTTCTCTCACCTCGTCATTCTTTTTAATGGACAAAATAGCACAGCATACATTGTTGACAGCATCTGTGATAGAGACTCCTGATGAACCACTGACGTAGGTGTGAATACAGCCTTAGTTATTATAATTGTTATTTTGGGGAGGGCCCAATTCTGCTTTTTGCTGTGGAGCCCTATGATTTCTATGTATGCCCCTGATACAAGCCTGTGTGTATGTAAATGTTCAATCTTCCCCTCTACCCTTTCATGTGCCTGCCCTAACCATATGTGTGGGTCTATGTCAGTGTCAGTACCCGGCTCCTGTTTCACCATGCCTCCACTGGGTACTTGATCCCTCAGATTAGGAGAATCTGAGTGTTTCCTCTTCTTTGCGGGATGTACAGGGAGCCTGTAATAAAGGAAAACAAAAATCTGTGAATCTACATCTAAATGGAATGTAAAATCATTTATTAGTTCTCTTCTATCAAACTTTTTTGTGTGAAGGCCCCGTTCACAATAGCATCATTGAGTAGGACCACCCTCTGGACTCCTAAGCCCAGAATGAGCAGAGGTGCAGAGCAATGGAGTAAATCTTTTCCTACAAAACTATATATTAATCTGCCCAAAAAATCCTGTTCTATGACATGCTGATGGTAAATCGGATCCTGGGAAGGGAATATACAAATAAGTCCTCCTTGGTGGAGAAGGAGAGCTTCTAGTGTCACCTTTTGGACAGTATCTCCCTATAGATCAGTGTTTCCCAACCTTTTCAGGACAAAAAAAAAAACTTCTGGAACCCCTACCATATAATTTTTACCAAAAGACAAAAAAAGCATCCTAAGGATGCAAATAATGAAGGCATGCGGTCATCTTCTCAACCAGTATTGCAGCCCCCTGGTCAGTTTCCATGATAGCCCTGCGTGCCGTGGCACCCCAGTTGGGAATTGCTTTTATAGATCGATGCCTTGCTTTCCTGAAACCTAGTGGCATAATCTGGGAATAAAGCCAAGCCATAATAACTCCTCCTAAAGGACGAGGAACCCATCTACTGACAGATGTCACTAACTTATAGTGGGTCCAACAGGTTTCTGTTGGGTTTCTATGGAAAACTAAACTATTGTATCTAGAGATGGGCGAACCAACTTGTACAGAGTCGGGTTCAACCCAAATATTCCGAATGGTTGAGTTTTTAAGAAACTGAACAAATGGAGATTTGTCTTGGGAGAACTAAAATGGACTCCACATTATACTCTGTTGTCTCTTCAGAGACGTACCAATCTTGTCTGACCTGAAACAAATCTGGGACCCAAGCTACCAGAAACAAAATGAATCCTGTGAGGTTCGACCCTCTCTAATTGTATCCATCAAAAAGCAGCAGACATGGGAACGGAAATATCAACAGAGCCTAAAATATACAAAATAGCAAATTTGCTATTTTGACATCATAAACGCTTTTCAATATTTTTATAAATTTTATTTTATTATTGATCATGATTTGCCAAAACTCAGCAGCAGCTATCACCCCAGCAGGACACCCATTGATCATGTAGTCACCAGCATGGAATGATTCTAAGTATATCCTACGGCCAGCATGGTGATTTCTGCGGTACATACTCTGATCCATGTTGCTGCTGTAGAAGCTGCTGAAGCATCTGAGATTGCTGTGCATGATGGAGGACTGTGGGAGAAATGCCAGGTCCAAGTGGTGGATACTGGGGCATCAAGGACTCCACTTTCAGGTACAAATCTCGCTGCATGTTAGGATAGTGCTGCTGGTGTGCGGGGTGTGAAGGAGGAGGGCCTTGCAGGTGAGAAGGTGGTGGATGCTCCAAGCGAGAAGGTGGCGTGATGTGACAAATATTTTCTGGGGTCATAGTGCGAAGCATGTGAGGATCTATGGAATAAGGAGAAATACACTGGTAAGAAATAAACATGACAGCTAGTCAACCATCCAGCATTAACACTTTACTTATAACATGGCCTGTATAGCTACATGTACAAGAACGTGAATTTATTCTATTTATGGTGAGTTAAAGGTAGACGTGATGCAATGGAAAAAAATAGAAGAGGTACATGGCAGCATAGATGTGGTAAAGTACAGGATTTATGGCCCATTTATAGGGGGTGATGATCTATTATTTGCAGGCTTGTTCATCTTATTTCATAGATGATAATGGTTATTAATTGGTGGAAAAACCGACTACATATATACTAATGTACACCAGGTGCAAGCAGAAGTATATCAGTATACAGCAATCTGTCTATTGGTTGTGTTACATGTAAAACTTGCTGAATTTACTATAGATAGAGAAATTATTATTTGTGTAACTACAGAGTTACATGTATCTATATAGCTATATAGATAGATATGAGAGAAACATGAGATAGGGAGATATGATATATAGAGATAGATAATTGTTATACATTCAGGTAGATAAATATACATTCAGATTATAAATCCATAGATATGAACACATTAAGATATATAGACATGAATACACTAAGATAGATAGAAATAGATAGATAGATAGATAGATAGATAGATAGATAGATAGAAATACATTCAGATACATAGATATGAAGATATTAAGACAGAGAGACACATAGGAATACATTCCGATAGATAATTGTTACATAGACAGCAATACATCTAGATCAGGGGTAGGCAACCTTTTTTGGTCGGTGTGCCGATTTTAATTAAAAAATCAAAGATGAGGTACTCGGAGTGCCGGTCAATAATTGTAAGTCTGACAACCCCTAAACTAAAGTCATATACCACAAACCATAACACAGAAGTGCTGCCACCAGATGCTTTAGGACGTATGCGTTTACTGCTATTTCTTGGGACGTACCTGTACTTTCCGATTAGAAGCAATGAAAGTACATGTGCAGCCCCAAATTAGTAGTAAATGTGTCCAGGAGCACCGTATGGCGGCATCCTTATGGTGAATACACACTATGTATCTGGATGCAGATATATTTGGAACTTTTTCATTCGATGTAAAACTGGTGCATTTTTGCACAAAAAAAAAACAAAGCCTGAGTTTTCTGTGCAAAAACACATCCTTAATATAGAAAACACACCGTAATACAGAATAATGTCCCATAGTGGTCCAAGCACATGGTATTATGTCCCATAGCGGTCTCTGCAAACGGTATTATGTCCCATAGCGGCCTCCCATGTGCGTCCCGCAATTAGTGGTAAATGTACGTGTCCAGGAGCACCATATGGCAGCAGTCTTATGGTGAAAACACACTATGTATCTGGATGCAGCTATATTCTTAGGCCACTGGTACTTTTAGCTTGATGTAAATCTGCGTTCACATTGGTGCGGCCCTTGTACACTGTATTATGTCCCATAGCGGCCCTTGAACACCGTATTATGTCCCATAGCGGCCCCTGCACACCGTATTATGTCCCATAGCGGCCCATGCACACCGTATTATGTCCCATAGCGGCCCCTGCACACCGTATTATGTCCCATAGCGGCCCCTGCACACCGTATTATGTCCCATAGCGGCCCCTGCACACTGTATTATGTCCCATAGCGGCCACTGCACACGGTGCTATGCCCCATAGTGGTCCCTGCACACGGTATTATGTCCCATAGTGGCCCCTGCACACCATATTATGTCTCATAGCGGCCCCTGCACACGGTATAACATTCTAACTTTTATAATTTTCGCCACTCACTAGCTATAATTATACTGTGGGGTCTCTTCAGACCCCAGAGTATAATAAGCAGAGGGCCAAGAGAGGTGACAAACATAAAAAAACAATGTACTCACCTTTTCCTGCGCGCCGCGGCCGCGGTGTTCTCTTTGGGCGCTTGTGGCTGTAGTTAGCGACCGCTGATTGGTTCTCAGGGGTCACGTCACGTCATTATGCGTAATAACGTCGGACGTGACCCCAGAGTCCCTGTCAGCTGTCTCTTACGTCAGACAGAGCCCAAAGAGCAGGCAGCGGCTGCGGAGCACAGGAAAGGTGACTTACATTGTTGTTTTTATGTTTCATCACTTCTCCTGAGCCTCCGCTTATTATACTCGGGGGTCTGATGAGACCCCCCGAGTATAATAACAGCAGTTTCGTTTCGGCCGTGTTTGGTCCGATCGAAACTGCTAGGTGAGGATCTGGGTCGTCGTGCCATGGAAATAAGTCTTGCGTGCCGCTCTTGGCACGCGTTCCGGGGGTTGCCGACCCCCGATCTAGATTATAGATATGGATTCAGTAAAATACACAGATAGCTATGAATACATTATGATAGATAGATAGATAGATAGATAGATAGATAGAAGAAGAAATTGTTAGATAGATAGCAATACATCCAGATTATAGATATGAATTCAGTAAGACACACAGATATGAATACATTACGTACGTACATACATACAATAGATAGAAATACATACAGATTATAGATGTGAATATATTAATATACACAGATTGATAGATAGATAGATAGACATTCTGATAGATTGTCAAGATAGCTAACTAGATAAAAATACAGATGTAGCAGAGTTAACCCAAAGTTCTGCAATTGGTTAAACTGCTGCAGTGTTATATCTTATCGCAGAACGCAACAAAAACACTATGAAAATTCAATGGAAAAATGTTTTCATTGTCTTGTGTGATAAGATATCACACCGTAGCAGTTTAACCAATTGCAGACATTCGAGTTAACCCTGCTACATCTGTACATTCAGATATATACATAGATATGGGATTTGGTTGGTAAAGTCTTCTTAGAAGAGACTAGAGAGCTGGTGGTCATGTGTAATTTTATTTCCACACATCTGCGTCTCTGCAGGGTCAGTCACACACTGTTTCAACTGAGGCAACCTTTGTTGATGTTGATGATGATGAGAAGAAATGGAGATCACACATGGCCACCAGCTCTCCATTGAGAACTTCCCCTCAAACAGTCCACTTTGCGTTTGTTGCTATAGTTTGGTGAATCACAGACTTCAGCTTTCATTCCAAGTGTAGGGTGGACATAAAACTAAACCTTGAGCTTGGTAACAAAGTCCTAGCAGAAAACACCATTACCTATACCAGTAGGGCATGTTAATACAGCAGTAGTTAGGAAACATTCAACAGAGGGAATGTGTGTGGGGCCAGACCGTTTCTCCTGATAAATTTAGGGAGGGGCAGGAAAAGAATTCCAGACATTTCTTTGCTCTGATAAACATAGATTCAAGTTTGCACACACTGGACTTACTCTACAGAGACACCAACCCAAACACTGTCACCACTCACACTGTGTACCAAAGTCCAGTATTCTACACCCCTTAGGCACCTGCTCTGGGACACTCCCATCTGTCATACCCATAGTGCGCCTCAGGGAATGGACATTGAGCATCTCCTTTGGAACACTGACGTTCTCTCTACCACCAATCCACATCGACAACTTGACTTTCTTGAAGATCTCTCATCTTGTGATCGATCAGTCACCTTTCCACTTCTCCATTCCACACCTGACAGAGTCTTCAGAAGAGTTACCCCATAGCCAGGGGGTATGATAGTGTTAATTTAAATCTCCCAGAAGCTATTCAAGGTGAACCTTCCCCTTAGTATGCCCTTT